>OZ018382.1:22967047-24346191 GCA_963969555.1 Polydrusus pterygomalis | reverse complement strand
GGCCATAGCATACTGTTACAAATAAAGTAAATAATTAAAAACATAAAATTTTGAGCTTGTTTTTCAAAATAAATATAAACATCTATACATTTTTGAAAAGCCCAAATGATACTTAATCAATATAAAAAATAATATACAGGGCGTCCTATTTAAAAAAAACATAGGTTGGGTTAATATCTGGAAAACTAACATTTTTAGAAAAAAACTGATTACGCCACTGAGCTCTACGTAAAAAGTTCTACGAATATCAGTTTTTACTTTTTTAATACGTTGACGCATAACGGAATTACGAGGGGTGCCTAAAAAGGAAAGACTTTCAAAATCGCCTTGTAGATTAAAATCTAAGAATGCCATGACATATTTGACACCGGAATAATACGCTTCGTTAAAAAGTAGCACAGTGACGCGAAAACCGCAAATCTCTATCTTTGATAATAACTCCAATATCCACTAAAAGTATCGAAAATGGGACACCCTGTACATAAGAGTAAAAAGTTAAACATTAATAAAAATGCAAACTACAAATAAAATTTTACGGGAAAGACTTTATTTTTGGGCCAGCTAATATGTTATATTAGCGACACCTTTTTTTCTTTTTACTTTAACAAAATAATAAACCAACAAAAATAGACATTTTATAATTAGAAATGTAAAACAACAGTATTTACCAGAAAATATAAAATGACAAAAATTACTAAAGAATAAATCTCGCGAAACGAAAAGTATATAAATCAGTCCTTCCTCGAAGACTACCTAATAAGTAACTATAAAATAAGTTTTCTGGCTTTCTGAGAAGCAAATTTGTCTATAATTGCGGTGAGATCAATTTTTTCAGAGATTTCCGATTCAATAGAGATGATGGCCAAATCTGAAAGTCTTTCTTGTGTCATATTATTTCTCAAGTAATTTTTAATAATTTTTAATTTACTGAAACTTCTTTCACCTGAAGCCACAGAAATAAGGTAAGGTTAAAAAAATCCTTATTGCTAGAGCAAAATTTGGAAAGCAGGGAATGAGATCATTTTTGACTAAAATTTCTAATATCTTAATTGACTGTTTTTTACCTGGAAAAATATCTTTAAATGAAGTTGTTTCATTAAAGAGTTGTATACCGTCTATATCTTTCACAATAGTTTCTTCCTCCTGTACCTGTAACTTAATATCTAAGTTTATGCAGGCTTTCATGAGGTCATCATTAGAAATGGTGTGAAACTCATACAGAAAGCAGAATATTAAATAGCACTCAGTTAATAGGGTAAATCTTTCATTTATCGAAGAGATCGCGTAATCAAGAACTGCAAAATAAAAAGCAATCTTGAATTGCAGGAAGGAATTTAAAACTGGTTCATCACTGCCCTCGTAATCAAATAAACTAACTTTTTTTCTGAGCTTCGAGATGGGAAATTCGGGATCAATACCTAAATCTCTAGCAAGTGTTGTTGCTGAATCGACAAATATTTTAAAATTATCGTTAGATCTTTGGGAAACTAAATATTTTTTAAGATTATCTAAGCCTTTAATGCATTTAGGATTTTGAAGCATTTTACTCAATACATCAATTCTTGATAATAAATCATGCCAAATTAAAATTGAACACAAAAACTTAAATGTTTCAAGACTTTTAATTATTGATTTAGCACCCATTTTTGTTTTCGTATCTCTGGTGGTATCTTTAATTAAGGCCTTTAATGCGGTAATAATGTTTTTTAGCTCTAATTTTAGAGGTCTAATAGCATTAATACGACTTTCCCATCTTGTTTCACTTAACGGTTTTAAAGTAAGAGTTTTCACGTGTTTTTTGAGTAATTCCAATCGATATGGCGACGCAGAAAAGTAATTATATACCTCTTGTACCACATCAAAAAAACTAGAAATTTCACCACTGGCGCTGGCTGGTTTGATTGAAAATCTTTAATAAATAAATCCATTTGAAATAATTCACAAAAATATTGATTTCTTTTTCGACGTTAATTTAAAGTTATCTTTTATAGTTTGATAAATGTCACTTTATTTTTATTTCAAGAAATTCGTAAAAAGTTTTGCTTGATTGACAGAACTATCTGCGGCCTACGGCCGCCCCTTGTTTTGGCCGCCCGCGTGCAGTGCACGCGCTGCACACCTGCTAGGATCGGCCCTGATTATCATTTCCTGATAATATCAAATTTTTATCTCAAATAGTTCTATGGGAAAAATAGTTAATTAGTTACAACTCTAACTCTAAAATAAAAAAAAAATCCAATCTATTTCCATTTAAAAACGTTTCAAATAATGTGAAAAGGAAGGTTGGTAGATATAATGTACCTAATAGTATCGATAACGATAATAACAACAAACAACTACTAACAATAACATAGCTAATAAAGTAAAAATTACTTACATATATGGTACACTACATTTATTTGATTATGAAATCGATACTATTAGGTACATTATGTCTACCAACCTTCCTTTTTACATTATTTGAAACGTTTTTAAATGGAAATAGATTGGATTTTTAAAAAAATTTATAGTTAGAGTTATAACTAATTAACTATTTTTCTCATAGAACTATTTGAGATAAAAATTTGATACTATCAGGAAATGATAATGTTGATGGGAGGAATCGAATTCAATAAAAAAGAGTAGTGTTACATTTAACAAAAAAACATTCCTTGAGTTACAGAAAAAACTAAAAATCTGGCAACGTCGTAATCGTCAATTTTCAATTCAATTTTTTAAGTTATCCACCTGAACCAAATTTCATTGATTTAGCCATGGTAGTTTTGAAGAAAAATAGCCATTCCGGTTATTTCAACTAACACTGTATATATTTTCACGTGTAAACAGTTAAAATTTGCCTCATGTGATTGCCACAATTTATTCACAAGAAATTGTTCTAATTTTTTGACCAAGCTGGGGGAAAGGTAGTAATTTCTGGTGTTTTTAGTTCGAAAAGCAATAGAACAAGTCAGTTTAACTTACCTTATCAAATAAAAAATAAAAAACAAACAAAACGCAACGCTCTCGCGAACCTAACCTCAAGCCAAGTATTAGTTGGTAACATTTAACAATTTCAAAAACATTACCGTGGGACTTCCATTGCCTTTATTTTGTTACTTAACACAACGTTTCGGTTAATTAGTATCTCTAACCGTTTTCAAGTGTAAACTAAATTATAATTATTCTATGGCTACTCTCTTAAATACTATCCATGTGCAATGAAGCTTGATGACTCCGCCTACGTGCTTATTGGAGTGTGAAGTTTGAGCTGTTGGTTTTGGACAAGAAGAGGCTTCCAGATATTGGGGATATCTATATTTGGTTTACTAAATATATGTGTATTTTCATTCATAAAAGCTTCGGAAATAGTACCTTAAATTACTGCATTAACTTATTTAAATAACATTATTGGAAAGTATTGATTGTTTCAATTTTTCAGTGTCGGTTATCAAAACTTCTATAACTGCTCTCGTTTTTCGATCCTAGTCTCATGGGGATTATCATAGACCATTGTGGCATTGATGGTTGTGATGACTCGTAATAGTAGAAACTGAAGAACTAAATAAGGTGTAACAATCCTATGTTTTTCTCATGCAACGTGCCCGTGCTATAACTGTACTATGATCTAAATGGTAGGCGTCTATTCTAGAAAAGTGCTACTTTTAAACAACTTCATTCAATTGTGAACCTATCGTTACATGCAGCTTCGAATTCGAATTATTTTAAGCTTAAGTGAATTGGTGCAATTTTTCCATATGCATCAGATTTATGCCCGTCATAGTCATATAAATTCCCGCTTTAGAAATGGTAGCCTTGCGACCTGTAACTGTAACCTAAATTATCAAGATTCTCTAATAACTGTCATATTTCTAACCTACTACACTACTAATAAAAGAACTAACCAAAATAAATGGAAATGAACAGTGGCGGCTTGTGCATAAGAGCACATGAGCACGTGCCCCCCTAGTTAAAATTTAAATTGTTAAAATTCAAAATAAAAAAAATCTATAGGTACTAGTTACCGTTTTGTGAATTATCATCACCCTATCTTTTACGTAACGTTAAATTGCGATATCTTTACTTTCCCTATTGTTAGATGTTGCGTCGAACAAAAAATTTCGCTTAAACCGCGGTGACTCATGCGCTTGAACGGCATAACGACCGGCAGAATACGGTGCCGCCGCATGATACAATAAATTCTTTCTTTGTATCATTGTGCCGCCGGTGCCAGAAGTTTTTAATGTTCAGGACGGCCGCAATCTTTTCACGAGTCGAGGAGCACGATAGCTCTATCTTTGTTTTATAGCTAGTTTTATTTTCGATCTCATTCTATCTTTATGGCACAAATTTCTGGTGATCATGAGGTTTAGGCACGTTATGATTAGTCAACTTTAAGCGAGAGTGCTCGTTTGTTCTGAATTATGTTTTCTAATTCGATTTTTACTCTGCTGTTGTGCTGCGCCAGCTGGCTGAGCCTTTTAGTGATTTATGTAATAGTATGTCCGCGGTTTTATTTTACGGCTTCTTTAAAAAATAATAAATAATATAAAATTGACGGCGACGGTCTCGGTGCAATATTTAAATAATTGCAAAAATACAGTGAGTTTTTAAAAAAGTCATTCTCAGGGTTAAGTTTCGATGATAAGATTATTGTAAAGAATGCGGGAAAACCAGTGCCTAACCTCCAAATAACGCAACTAAATAAAGGTCAAAAACGGGACTTGGAGTTTTTAAGACTTTAGGAGTGCATTGTATGAAAAACATGAGTGGCTGTGCGGATGTGAAAAGCAGAATAGTCTATTTTGTTTCCCGTCTTTGTTATTTGCCGGCGAAAAGGCAGAACCGTGTTGGGTTCAAAGTGGTGTTAATCGTATTGGTAAGCTATTTATTTATTTTATTGGAATCTTTTTAAGGAAGGGTTGTTAAAAATATCGGCCAGGACACAAATGCACAATATTTTGATGTTTAATAAAAAAATTACACATACATGTCAGTACCTACCTATATTATAGGTTGGTACCTAATTAGGCTCATTTAAGTTCATATTAAGCGATCTTTACATCTGTGAAGTTCTTCGTGAATTTATTCATGAAGTCACTTTAGGGCTAACTTTGATAATGTAAATGGTCAACTTGGACGTCAAATAAATTCGTGAATTTCTTCGTAAAATTATTCACGAAAATTTAACATGCAAAATAATCAGCTGATGCACAGTGTACTAAATGCCACCGACTTCACGGAGAAATTCACGAATAAATTCATGAATAAATTCACGAAGAACTTCATAGGTGTGTAAAGACTGCTTTATAAAACAACATGACCTTGAACTTCCAAAAAAAAATCGCCTGCGGCGCTGTTATACGAGGGGCTGCCGCCCCCCGTACCCCCTGCCGCGTTTCCCGTATTTGTGAACCCCCAGACATTCATGTCACGAGCCGCCACTGGAAATGAATATATTTCTTTTACAAGATAATATTTGTAATAACATTTCTTGACAACTCCAAATTTCTAGCAGCGGAACTGGATAAGCTAACATCCGACCTGGACGAGTGTGCAATATTTAGTTTAAAGAATTGGCAGAGAACAGTATCCTTTACTCTGTAGAAAAGTGTTTTTTGTATGATTATGTCTGCGAGTGGAACAGCTTGCAAATATAGAAACTAATTAAAAATTAGCATTTTATAATAGTTTTTAAGACAAAAACCCCACAACAAACATTTCAGAAAATAAAATGACAAAGCCGGAATATGACAATAAAAGTTAGTGCAATTTTCAGAAAAAAAATCGAAGCCGAATTCTGCAACATTGTCGTCATTTAATATTGTATGTATCGCCCACTATTAACGAAGCTAAAACCTGAAGAGTTGGGGGTCGAAACGTTGATATTTGATTAAAGTTATATTGCATTATTATTTTCTTAGATACAAGGTATACGAAATTGTAATAAAAAATAAGTGTCACTATTTAAAAAACATATTATCTGATGATGACTGTTTGAAGGTTGGAGACAATGATGTTTCTCGAATGATGAAAGAGTTTTGGACTTCCATTGTCTTTATTTGTTTTAAATTACAACGTTTCAACTGGTAAGTATCTCCAGTCGTCTTCAGGTGAATACTAAATAAGTAAAGTAACTACAGGACGATTTAGACTAGCTAGGTGCACTGAAGCATAACTGAGGTGGGTGCAGTCATTCGTTCAGTTGGCACGCGATCTTATCCCAAGATTACATCTATCTAACAAAGGTTTCTAGATATTTCTTATGTCTAATGATGGTTTACTAAAGCGATATAACATCAACACCGTATTCAACTCGAGGCACACCCTATAAGAAGCCACCTGACGAAGACAAAGCCAACAAGTCAAAAAGATAGGAAAAACTGCGTCTACCAGATTCCCTGCGAATGCGGCCAATCTTGTATAGGTGAGACATTAAGACCACTAGAAACAAGGATTAAAGAACACAAAAACAATACGTTAAAAAAAGAGACCGAAAAGTCTGACCATGCCTGGAAACATGGTCAACACATCACGTGGTCAGAAGCTGAAATCCTACATAAGGAACCGCACTGGAGGAAAAGCAAAGCTGCAAGGAAGCTGCTGCTATTCACCAGAACCCAAGCTGCTTTAGTAAACCATTATTAGACATAAGAAATAAACCTTTGTTAGATAGATGCAATCTTGGGATAATATCGCGTGCCAACTGAACGCATGACTGCACCCACCTCAGTTATGCTTCAGTGCACCTAGCTAGTATAAATAGTTCTATAGTTACTTTACTTATTTAGTATTCACCTGAAGACGACTGGAGATACTTACCAGTTGAAACGTTGTGATTTAAAACAAATAAAGACAATGGAAGTCCAAAACCCTTTCATCATTCATATCTGATGATGGTACGCGGAAAAATACACGTCAGACTCAATGTCTGAATAGAGACATATTGTAAAAAATAAAAACCGGCAATGAAATGTAAAATTAGTTTTTTACCATCTTTTTAAATAAAGGTAGAAAAAAATAAGAACGAAAACAAGAATTGTTGGGTTTTTCCGAACATCTTCGAAACTACTAGGAGTATTCCTAATTTCTTGACGGCTTGTTAGTGATGCCCGAATTGCACAAATTTGTTCCAATTTAACTTTCGCTGTATCTCTGACCGTTCACGCAATCTTAATGGTAAACGCAGAACTTTATTCACTTTTCTAAGATATTTACAGCAAGAACTTGACAGCAGGCATACATCTTATACATAGAAAGGCTTTGCTGATGCTCCTATACAAAATAAAGGAAAGTTTCGTTCTTCAATTCGACACAATAATTTGTTTTCCTTTATAAGTTTTTCTATTTTAGTTTCACTAGACTTAAAACTAACTAAACTTCCTCTACCTTTACGTCGTTAATAACTTTCAAACTTTTAAATGACTAGAACATAAACTTTATAAGTCCATTAAGAGTTTAATAGTATATCTAGAGCGTATATAGTCGCTACTGGAACATTCTGTGATACTAAAGTAATACCGCCGCGCCATTTCGCTGAATAAACTTTAGGAAATTTGCACCTTACAGAATTATACCAAACTTTGTACTGTCAAGTTGGGAAGTTTATAAATTTTTATAAGGCACATGGACAGGAACTATTAATAATAATAATAATAAGTTTATTTAAAAAAATTTAATAATAAAATAAATATGTTTATGTTGTCTTCGATAAACTTATTCTTCAATCCCCTGAAGCTAAGCTTGTTAGGGGCAAATCTTATTTTTTGTTTTAGTATGTAAAATCATAAATCATAATTATGCATTAAAAATCAAGTTTTAAATTAAGAATGTTAATTTATACTATAAACGCAGCTTTTTTGAAGAAATATATTATCTATAATAAAATTATTAATTTATAATTTTTAAGTAAAAAATATTACTTATAGTAAAATCAAAACAATTTCCGTTGCACGTCATACCTTCGAGTATCAGCAGTGTTGCCATTTTGTAATCAAAATAACCCAGTAAGGGAATTGCAAAGTATTTTTTTTAAATAAAAACAAGCCAAATTTATCTAAACAAACGCAGATTTATTTATTTTATTATAGGCCGCCCGAGAGATTGGGTTACATAGGCCTTTATTTGAATTTACGTTTTCTAAAAATTAGTAAAGTAGAAATTAAATTTGTAGACCTTAACATTTAACTTTAAACTTACTTCTCTCTAACTGCCATCAAGGGTTTCAAATGGACCATTGTTTTTACGTTCTTCATCAAAATAGCTTATTAGAGAAGCTATTAGCTCTTTGCACCGGCTATTTAAATGCTTCGGCATTTTTCAATAAAGGTAAACAACGTAATCAACAGGAATGTGTATGTATCCCTTTGTTGTTCTTAAAAGAACAGTTTTTAATCCTATTTATAAAAGGATTTGCAGTTTTAGTTAAAAACAACTTAAATAAACTCACGAAAACACGAAATGAAAACAAAAACGTCAATCAAAATTCGCCAAGAAATAAACTTGTATCACCGATGCGTTGACACTTCTGTTGTCAACTGTTAGCCCAAAAAATTCAAATGATATTAATTTTTAAAATGTTAAATTAAAAAAAAACATTTCCTTTAAGCGGCTTATCATCAAAGAAATATACATCAAGTTTCTTTTACATTCAATATCGCTTTTTGCCCAAATTTAATTTTCTTATGCTTCCTGACGGATTTTCAATTATCAGCTGATTGATGACGTGCAACGGAAATTGTTTTGATTTTACTATATACATTTATAGTATAAATTATTCAGAACAATATTAATTAATTAAAGCATTTCTAAAAATATTTTCAAATTGTAAATTTTTTTAATGAAATCAATTTTTTAATTTTTGTTGGTAAATAATCGTTTAAATAAAAACATAAATATTTAAAAAAATTTTGTCCTCTGGACCTATTTATTTTAGGTTTTATGGTTATTTTATTTTTATGACGTGTATTATGATTATGGTTTTTAAATTGTATAAGGTTTTTATTTTTAAATATTAAGATGTTATAAATGTAAAGTTGTCCTATGTTCAACTTTTTTGTTTCTGAATATAATTCTTTTGAAGGATAAAGATAATCTTTATTGAATAAAATTTCTAGAAACCTTTTTTGTAATATTTCATTTTTTTAACTTAAGTTCTATTTATTCCTCCCCAACCTAAAATTCCGTAATTTAAATGAGTTTAAACTAACGCGTAATATAATATTTCCAATGTCTTACATTTAAAAATTTTTTAATGTTTTTAAAAATCGGTAGTAAACTTCTTAATTTTTTAATTAAGTATTTATTCTAAGTGAAAATTCCAATTTAATTTACTGTCAAAAATAATTCCTAAATATTTTATTTTATTAACTTTAAAAATTTGAATGTCTTTATTTATTTGAATACTATTCATATTTTGTGGTAGGTTATTTAGGTTTAAAGTAAAAGGAATATAATTTGTTTTATTAAAATTAATTGTTAACAAATTGTTATCAAACCAATTTTTTATAATTTTAAAATCTTTTTTAATTTTATTATTTAAGTTTTCCCGATTTGTATCGGTATAAAAAATTGTAGTATCATCTGCAAAACTATGAATTTGTCCATCGCAATTTATACTAAATTAGTCGTTAAGGTTGAATTCTCAACGTCATTTAATCTATTGCCAACCTATAACCTATTTCGCGTTGATTTTTTGAGTTTATTATTTTAATAACTAACATTTAAAGAAAATCAACATCGTCGGTACATTATTTAGGTAGTATCTGATATATTACAAAAATATCAATTTATTTTATTGCTAATTTTGAGAAAATTGTATAGGGAAAAAACAATGAGTGACAATGACATAATAATGTTAAAAAAAATCTTACCCGATATTTTTCGCTATACAATTCTCCTAAAATAAGTTATGAAATTCCTTGATATTTATTAAATATGTCAATTATTACCTATAGAATATCAAGTCGATACTGATTTTCTTTAAATTTTGTGTAAAAGCTAGAAAACATAAATAAATCTACGCGAAATAGGTTATAGGTTGGCAAGCATGTTGATACTCTCACCTTAATATAAATATTAAAAAATAATGGTCCTAAAATTGTTCCTTGAGGAACACCATACTTAAATACTTTTGGATAGCTTTTTTCTTTATCTATTTGAACATAAGTTGGTCTATTTTTCAGATAATTTTTAATTAATTCTAATTGCTTTCCTCTGAATCCAATATTTTCAAACTTTTTTAACAGTAAATTATGGCTAACTGTAACAAAGGCTTTTGGTAAATCTAGAAAAATACTAATACAAGGTTTTTTATTATCTAGTGCATCATATATTTGTTCTGTTAGATAGAAAATAACATTTTGTGTTGATTTATTTTTTTGAAACCCAAACTGTTTATTAGAAATAAAATTTATTTTTTCCAAATAATTTTCGATTCTTAATATACTAATAATACTTTTGCTATCGAAGATATTAATGTTATTGGGATTTCTATCTGTCTCTAATTTTTTTTAGAGATAATAAAAAAATATCAATCATCGGCCCTGCCTTTTAAATAGACTAACTCCCACTTAATCAAGAATTGCCCGCCCTCCTATTAGTTAATCGACAGTGTCTAGGGTAGCAATTAAATTGAGAATTTCCCGCACTGTTGAAGATAGTGTTAAAAGTAGTTGTCCTGGTATACCTGAGGGGAAAAATTAATATTTTATTATCACTACAGGAACATTCTCATAGCTTAAACACACAACTGGGGCGTCGTGACTACGATATTCACCAAACCACCGTATCTAAATTTAAAAATACAAAAAGAAGTTTTATCCCTACAAACCAGTAATTGTACAAGAGTTATTGAACGATGATCCTGAAAGACGAGGGCAATTTTGTCAAATTATGATTGAACTAACAGATAATTACGGACGATTGTCCCAAGAATTTCTTTTTCAGATGAACCTACGTTTTCTTTAAATGGTCAGGTTTATAGACAAAACTACCGATACTGGACACAAAAAAATCCTCACTGGTTCATAGAAAATCACACCCAGTATAATGAAAAGGTTAATGTCTGAACGGGCATTGTTAAAAATAGGGTAATCGGGCCATTTTTCTTTGATGACAGTCTCACTGGAGAAGGATATATGAATTTTCTTCGAAATGATCTGTCTCCAGCTCTTGCTACTCTATTTCCAGATGATAATGATCCTGATTAACCGACCAAGTTTAACCTTTAACAGGACGGTGCTCTCCCGCATTATACTGCTCATATAAGTGGGTACTTAAATATCTACAATTTTTCCGGTGGTGGACGAGGTAGACGGGGGTCAATAGAGTGGCCACCCAGATCACCCGATTTTAACCCACTGGACTTTTTTTTGTGTGGTTACGTCAAAAATTTAGTTTATAAATCTAAACCCAACTCGATAGATACGCTTTAGGGATCCATTCGACGAGTAATACGAGAAATTTCTTCAGAAGTAGTACAAAATCTAAAACAGGAATTTTTAGATCGATTGATCTACTGCAGAACAGTTGGTGGAGTACATTTTTAACATCTTATAAAATAGTCCCGAAAGTATGTTATTTTAAATACAATCCTTTTTTTTATGCCTAATCGAAAGCATTTTTCATACAATTTTAATTATATTAGGATTTCCTACACCCAGTTTGCTAATTTGTGTTCCAAGGGTAAACAATATTTTAGGGTAGATATCATAATTTACATGGGATTACCCTTGGCTAATCTGGCAGCATCACCCGGTATATATTTGTATAAGTAAAAATAATTAGATGATGGATAAATAATGAAAGTAATATTTAATAACACAATTGCTAAATTAAATAGTAAAGATACGACAATAAGAGAGATATTTATAATAGGACAGGCTTTCTTGAGGGCGAGACTTCGTGTCCCTTTTCCACTACTAAGTGATTGCCATACTAATCGAAAGATCGACAATATCGATATATTTGCATGCAAACAAGCAAAATAGTTGGTTTCAGCTAGTTCTACATTGAATAATGCTTACATGACGTACGACCAAGTCAATTTTTCAGTTTTTTTGTGCCTTCTCTTTTATTGATGTATAAACATCCATTTGGATTATTATTTATTACATGTAAAATAATTATTTACAATACTAGTGATGCAACAAACGTAATTGCCTAACGCTTTCTCCCTACCTTTGCTACCTACAGGGCCTTAGCCAGGGGGAGGGGGGGGGGGTTAGGGGGGTTGTAACCCCCCCCCCCCGAAATAAAAAAAATATATTTATTTTAGACCTTTAATAAGTATTAATGAGACTGCAGTTATATACAGTGCGCCCGTCTCACTTTGTTGTTACACAACATAATAGTTAATCTTATTTACGGGCTACAATGGCTGCAGATCGCCTTAATGGTCTGGATTTCCTGATATAAACGTAGATGTAAACAAAATCATAAATATTTTCTCTTCTAAGAACAGGAAACTTGATTTTGTAATTTAGTACAAAGTAAGTAGGTACTTCAGATATTTTTTTAGTTCTTATTGTTTATTTTTCGATTTTATTCTTATTTTGTTTTTGATCTTATTATTACATATTATAATTTATTATAATAATTATTATACTTAGATATAATTATGACTTAATATAGGAGACAATATGTTAATTAGTAAAATAAATAGTTTATTGTATATTTTGTCGACCGACCTTTCAAATTTCGAATTTCTTTTAAATTAAAATAGTTTACAGCTATTTTACCCAAAAAAGAGCGTGGCACCCTGAAGAGCTGAAGAACGCCTTCGGCGCAGTTCCCTTTTGCGCCCCCCCCCCCGCCCCTAGAACAAATCCTACATCGGCCACTGGAACAACCCCCCCCCCCCCCCCGAAATTATGGCTACGGCTTTGGCTACCTATAATGCACCTCCTCGGCTGACTTTATATATTTGCCAAAAAAATACTATGAGATGCTGGACACATCGGACGATTGTACATTGTACAACTTACAGGTATACTAATAATTTTCAACATTTAATCTTTTTATAGTATAACTTACTTTATTAATATTGTTCTCATTTTTATAGTATAACTTACTTTATTAATATTGTTCTCATTTCTGTGTTATTATTATTATACATTACATACAAAGAGGCTCTGATGAAGAATATATAAACACTTAGGGGTTGAAAAAGGGAGTGTAGTCTATTTTGATGGGGGTTATTAACTGTCTATAATTTTAAACTATATTACTGAAATTTGGTGCTATGCTTACTTTGTTACAATAAGCAAGTATGTAGGTGTTTTCGATGGTTTGGGAAATTTTGCCCCTAGGGGGTAACTACAGCTGCTAAAAATATATATACAGGGTGTTCGGAAATGATGAGCAAAAAATTTAGGGGATAATTCTACACTGAAAGTAAGTGCTATCTCTTCCTATAACATTTTTTCGAAATTGATTATTAACGGAGTGGGTGTTAAAGTTAAATTTTATTTGCAGTTTTTTTGCAATACTTTTGGCCACGCTCATAATATTTTGACGAAATCTCGTAAATAGGGCTTTTTCGGGATGAGGAATACAAATTTGCCCACCCTTTTTTCGCATTTTGTAGAGGGCGCCACATGGGGCCTGTACTTTAATTTGAATGGTCCCAACTTTTTGTCCTACACTGTACGCGCATTTTGACTGAATATTTTATTCTCCTAACCTTTTGACCTAAAAAACGTATATTCCTTTTGTTTTAATAAATCTAACCGCTTTCGAAAAAAACGCGAAAATAACATTGCTTGCATGTGATGTATACGAAATCATTTTAATTTATTTTTAACCTTAAACATAGCATAGCAAAGGAAGGAATATTCCATGGAGTTCGTCGGCATTTTTTAAGAAAAAATAATTTATGCATTGAAGAGGAAGGACATCACTTTGAACCTTTGATTTGAATGTTCAATTTATTGTTCTAGTAACTTATGTATTTTAAAACTGCAAATAAAATTTAACTTTAACACGCTGCAACTCCGTTAATGATAAATGTTCGAAAAAATGTTATAGGAAGAGATAGCATTTATTTTCGGCTAGAATTATCCCCTAAATTTTTTGCTCATCATTTCCGGACACCCTGTATAAGTAAATTAAACGGATAAAACGGGGTTGAAATGTTTATATTGGAAAAATATTTTTAGTAAAAATTTCTTGAAACACGACATAAATTATTACTCTAAACACAAGTAATAATATAGATATATTTTTTAACAATGATAATGAATCTATATGTTTGGTATTATTCTGTATTATGAACAAAGCTAGGAAATAAATGACACTTTTATTGAAAGAAAAAATATAGGAAAGCACCAAAGAGATTTAATGAAAAAATAATATGTAAACGTTATCGTTGTGATTATCATCTACGATTGTCAATTTGCCTTAATTGTTTTATACACTATTGGCAAAATCGAATCTGGGGTGCGAAATCTCTAAGGCAACCAAGAGAGAAGACACATATGAGCAAAGCCTTCAGTTAAAAAGAGATAGGTACCTAACCACTCCCATTCCTAATGAAAGGGGGGATATGTGTGTGGTCTGGCCGAGCCTTTGCCCGTGAACGTAAGTTTAACCCGATTCAAATTTAGTAACAAAGGAGCTTCGATGGAGCGAGTGTCTGATGTTTTCTGTCGTGGGGTGTACGTGAAGGCAAATACAGTTGGCGGGGTGGACGGATTGTCAATATTCAAAGTCAAATTGACTGTAAATAAGGCAACATCAAACTGACAAACATACTCCATCAACCTACAACTACAGCCTATACTACAGCATACTCTACAGCCTACTCTAAATACATGTAAGTCTTCGACTTACTCAGGTGACTTGGACGAGCCCAGACAGGACGTGATGCAGTTGGTGCTACGGTGACGCCTACCGATCGATTACACAATGATATAAAAATTAATAATAGGATCAATAACACATACTGGATAGGTAAGCACAGGTAAGCCATACAGGTAAGCGTGCGATTGGTAAGTCTAAAGTGACGGGGAAAGATTAAATTATTTCGCCTTGATTGTGGCAAGGGGAAAATATTTAAATAAAAAAATTAGAAGGTAATATAGTGTCCGCGAAAATAATTAAAAGCGAACAATTGTGGCATATCGGACAACTGTGTAACTGTTTTTAATACTGGAATACACAGGGATCCAAGCACGATAGATATCTTGGGGCGGGTAGACCACGACGGCCGTTTCGTCCTTTGTTAGGACTCTATGGGCAGCCATAACCCAAGCAATCCCGACAACAGCGGTAAGATGTGTTAAAAGCCTTTTACAAAAGCAACGCGACCACCGTAGTGCCATCCCAGCGGAATTATTCGCTTTTAATTATTTTCGCGGACACTATATTATCTTTTAAACAAATATTTTTATGGCTTTTCTTAAACGGATTGCCCGCATTCTAGTGGGTGCCAGCGTTGATCTATTTCTAATATGCAAGACGGCTGATGTTCCGGTGAAAACGCAAATAGCGTTCCCTATACTGGAGTGTGATGCACTTCGTGGTTTATTTAGTTGTCTACCTTTCGATATTACCAACGTGACTGCCTTTTACATTGAAGTTAATTTCGCTGGGATGGCGCTACGGTGTATTGATGGCCGCTTTGGTTTTGTAAAAGGCTTTTAATACATCTTACCGCCGTTGTCGGGGTTGCTTGAGTTATGGCTGCCCGTAGAGTCCTAACAAGGACGAAACGGACGTCGTGGTCTACCCACCCCAGGGTATCCATTGTGCTTGGATCCTTGTGTATTACAATATAAAAAACAGTTATACACTTGTGCGATATGCCACAATTATTCATTTTGGAAAAAATATAAATGGATACAGTTCTTAAATAGACAATTATCTAAACTCTTCCCACTCTTTTTTAAGACAAAATTTGTTAATTGCAGACCCTCCAGGGCCTCCTAAAAAATAACGAGGTAAAAATGTTTTTTTATCTTTTGTTTTGAAGTATCTTAACGAATACAGAAAAACAGATATTATTAAACTCATATTAAACTTATTATTAAACTCAATTAATTATTAGTGATGGCCCCTAGAAACTGCCTGAAACATTTACTTTTTCGGACAAAACTCTGACTTACCTATTAATAATTATGCTCTTAATAAAATATACGACATCAAAAAATGTTATTTATATCTTCATGGCAACATGCTATATTGTGTTCTATTACAAAAGCTTAATTTTTTTAGGTTGGGATTTTAATTCTATTACATAGAATTAAATAGGAAAAGTTCATCCTATCATCTACTCTTACGAACAATAAGGAATTAAATATTTCCAGTAGTTATAAACATTATTTACAGTTAAAAACTTTGTTGTGCGAATTAGAAAATGTTTCAAATTCCGTGCAATAAAAACATGACATTTAAGAAGAATAATCCACTGTTTCTCTGCTAGTACAACGAAAAAAAAAAGAAAATTTTCTTGCAAAAAATAAACAAAGTACAGCTGAATTCATAAAAAAGATATAATATTAAAATGAGGTATCTACACTTTCAGTATTACTTAGTTTAGTTGATACTAAAGTAATACCATACGTAATAATAATTTTACACAGAAGAGTTGAAGAGGTATTCGTTCTGATACGTCATTTGCCAAAATACTTAGTACCCTATTTTTATGAATGCAGCCCTCTAACTTGACTAAAGAGTCATAATAACACATGGAAATAAACTAATATACTTTGAAATTTTGGTATACACTTAAAAGACGGTATAAATCCTTTAAAATATAAATACATGCAACACTATTAAGAGGGAAACGTTATATTAATGTCCTGTTATACAGTAATAACAGCTTTATAACTTCCGTAGAAATAATTGTTTTAATAATTGGAACTTATCTCGCTGCAAGGAGAAGTTTAATATATATTCCTAAAAATAAAAAATTAATTGCAATAAACGAACTTACCGTTTACAGGGGGGTGGCTTGATACCATGTATTTCCATCTCTTTCTCGAGCTGCTTGATTCGCATATGAGCAACGTCTACCTCTCTTTTTACTTTCCAAAGGTGGGTGTCGCAGATTGGGTCGCGACATCTGTGATTTCGGAGGATATCTTGAGCTTCGTATACTGCGCCTAGAAGAAAAATAAATTTAATTGCAAAGTTCAAGATTAAAACTTTTAAATAAATCGTCCTTACCAACACAAATTAAAGTTACCAACGGGCTTTTTCACTAGAACCGAATTTTTCAATGAATATTTTTGCCATAACAATAGATAGTCTATAGATTCTTAAGGTGAAGTAACATACCTCTGAACGTCAAACTCTTGCCCATCGATAAACTGATAAGGGCGCAGCATCCCCCTCTGTCTGTCTTTGCCAGATGTTTTCGGACGTACTTAAAGTAAAGGTGTTCTAGGAAGAGAAGAAGGGTAGCCAGTAGAATGCCCGCCATGAGAAGCAAGAAGGCTGACAAGAACTGTTCCAAGGCCAGCGGATCGGAACTTTTATGCTCCTGTGAAACGAAAAAGAGTTTTTATTTTAAGTACAAACTTGCATACTTCTATAAAAACAGAACAGTGTTCAAAATGTATTATTGTACCTAATACAGCCGTTAATTGTACAATTACATTTGCTAATAGTATGTAACTCTATCATTAAGCCTCTTATACGTGCTATATTTTACTAAGATAATCTGTCATACAATGGATGATGTAAACTGTATACCCCGATAATAACCAGGAAAATTTGGGTTTGAGTACAATAATAATCCCTGATAGTTGGCGCGATATGCTTCACAAAGTTTCCCATTTAAATACGGAATATTACAAAGAGATTAAGATATCAAGCTCTGATAAATCTAATTAAGACGAAGCGAGTTGGGCACATGCCAATAATTTGTATGGTGTAACAACAAGAAAACCACAAGTACCACATAAATAAATCTTTGTAATTGTTCTCAGAGGGACAGTCAAGGAAGGGTCTAGTAGATCCCTGCAAGTCATCCTATCCTATCATATTAGTAAAAAATTGAGGAAAATATAATATTAAAAACCACTTGCAGGAAAAACCATACGCATCGAAATAGTTATTTTTGTATTTGGTGTGCAAATTGAGGGCATTCTTAATGGCACATGAAATTGTCACTCAAACTTCATTTGAATGTGCCATAAAACATGACTTTCGCCACAAAATACAAAAAAACTTTTCTTACAACTGAGTGATTTACTATAAATATCATAATCGTATATTCAATGGAATTAATCTATAACATTTATATTATATTGCAAAATAACGTCTAATTGTAACCAAGGAAACGATAAATTTTGACAACCGTGCCTAAATACACCTTATAATATTTGAACCGTCCCTCGTAATCAAACCCTGGCATTGGGCTGTCATCCTGCATTGACATGGTGGGTACTTGGCGGAAGTACCCGAAGGTGTCACAGCGATCGAGCGGTAACCGAAGGTTTAAGCAAATTGGATTGGATTAGCGCGGGTCGAGTCATCAGCCGCAGCACTCCGCAGCCAGCGTAGAAATAGTTCAGTATTGACGGTATTGTTCTGATTTGAGTTTCGGGTATTTTTATGGATCAAAATCGATTTTGTTTACTGTTTTTTTGTAATAATTTCCTATTTTTATGGTCCATGTGTGAATTAAAATGTCGGTAGTGCAGAAAATTAAACAACTAAATAGTGCCAACGAATTTTGCGAAATTAATTGAATTCAAGGCAACTGGCGCGTTGTTAACTATCGAGAGTCGTTTATAAAAGAACTCAACGAATTTTCCAATTCCATAGAACGACCTAAAGTTCAAAAGTATTTAAAGCTCCATTTAAAGATAAGATATTTATTTATATTTTAAAGCATGCCTATTTTTTAAATTTACTACTGACCTCCCAATATAATTGAATACGAGCCGCCACTGTGAATTGACCAATAATGTGGTGAATTTTTCTTAAATTTCTTTTACTATCTCAATTTTAGTTCGTTTTAAATAAAAGTTACCTAACAATTCCCGCACCCAACTCGATTTCTCCAATTAAATATCGTCTAGACTAATCGTGGGCAGAGGTAAGACTGACAAGACAGGAAAATTATGAATTTACTTGTTGGTTCACGCATTATTGAAGCTCTAATAAACATTTGAAAAGTTCAAAATTAGCTATTAATATCGAAATAGATAATAATTACTGCTTGTTTCAATATTAGCGGAATATCTTTAATTTATTTATTTTCTGCTTATAATATACACATAAATATAAAAGGAAAAAAATTCAAACACGTAAAATAGAAAGGTTTTTTCGGTAAATTTTTTAAGTGAAAAATACATTAAACCGCTTTTGAGTAATAGATCATCATTATTTTTCATAGTATGATTCATCCACTATGTATTATTTACATTCTTTTGAAGATTGGAATATAATCATGTGTTATGACATAATATAGTATTCTTTTTAGGCATGATCCACGTTTGATCCATCGAGTTCCATACTTTTGAAATTCGACACAACGCATCCGTCTATAATAAATAATATTTTTCCGGATATGACATACATTTTTATTTATAGTAACATCATTTTCAGCTAGCGTATAAAGCACCGTTATTTTCCACAGAATATAATTTGGAATAATGTAGTCCACGATCCATCCACAACTTTTGTAATATGACACACCGTCCGTAAAATACAACAACACTTGTTAAGATATGGCATGCATTTTTATTTAAACCGATATAATTCTTCGGCGTATGATGCACCGTTGTTTTTAACAGAACATAATTTTTAATAATGCGATCCACGATTTATTGGTAAGATCACTACTTTTTGTAATATGACACACCGTTGATAAGAAAATATTATTCGTTAAGACATGACATACATTTTAATTTGTCCCAATTTCGTCGTATCATATACGACAACCATCCATATAAAGCAACATTACTTGTTAAGATATGACATGCATTTTCCATTTCAACCAATATAATTTGTCAGCGTATGTCGCATGGTTGTTTTTAACAGAATATATTTTTTAACAATGCGATCTACGATTTATTTCGAAGACCTTTTGTAATATTACACCCTGTCCGTAAAAGAAAATATTATTCTTCAAGGCATGACAAACAGTTTTATTTATACCAACATCATTATTCAGTGTATGATACCCCGGTATTTTTAACAGAATATGTTATACGATTTTTGCGGACATCATGATCATGTTTTAAATTAGCTGTTGATAATTATATTTATAAATATTTCATTTCACAAAACACAGTAAATAAAATTATTCTGTAGAGCTTCAAATTCTGTATTCAGTTCAGCGTTATTCCCCGTTCCTTTCAGTGATAGGCGCATTTCCAATAAACGGTCTTCCGTTTTTATGTTAGCTAGGAGATATTGAAAAATAATGTATTACAAAATGTAATTTTATTTATTTTTATTGTTACTTTACCTGTTTTCCAGGCCTACAGACTCCCGTCATCCAGTACCTCCGTAGCCGTTCCAGATCGCCGTTTTCCCGGAAATCGAGCAGTCTTTTGTTGAACATCTTTAGGTATTTTGAATTTCTTGGAAAGGCCAGCCCGTAGCCAGTCATGGCGTACCATTGACCAACCTAAAGAAGAATGATATACTCATTTGCTCTAACCTTCATTTAAAAAAAAATGCACAAGATAAAACATAGTGTATCTGGAGTTAATTATATCAAGAAATGATAAACTTTTTTAAGTTTCAACATATTTACCTAATTAAAAAAATTGACTGGTTTTGATTTGTGATGAATTATGGTAGCAGTTCTAGTAAATGGAAAAAGTGCCCCAGTGTACCTTTTGGAATGACATTGTTGGTAACCATGATACAATGAACTAAATATAGACGCTAAAACGTCATGTCGTGAGTGAAATTTCTATTCAAAACTATGGAAACACAATGAAAATGGCCATCTGTTCCTAGGGTTACTTACTCACCACATAACGTTACAGCCCCTGAATATCATATTTTAGTATTCATTGTATCAGGGTTGCTAACTGGGTACCTATCTTAAGGTTTTCAAGCTTATGAAAGCCTAAAAAATAAATTCTTTATTAACAAAAAAATAATTTTCTTAGCTTTATTTTTAAGCATTAAAAGATAAAATTAGAAACATTTAGGTTGTTCCTATATCATAATTATTTCGCGCTACAATCATCATTTAGACTATAATATAAAGTGATTTTTCCAGTAGGTATATATTTTTTCCGGAAAAAGTCGAAACTTCTACATTTAAAAAATTTTTTTATTAATATCAATAATTCTTACAGTGAGTAATCTACAATCTTCATCTTGAGACGTAAGGTATTCCAGTACAGTTCCATCGTAAATAAAGGCATCCATCTCGGCGGACAGTACTTTTTCCACGCCCTGCAATACGGTGGTCTTATTGAACTGTCGCATGTAGTTGTGCATGTCCTTGAAGTACTTCGCTAATGTGGAATCGGTGTGAGACCATGGAATGGTTCCGAATTTGATTGTCGGTTTGTGTGAGTACGGCCTGCATAAGCGATGATCATCGATACCTGCAAGAGATAAATACTAATTAAAAATAATACATATATTTTTTTTTGCATTGATCGATTAACACGCTTTTCTTTATTAATAGTTTCTAAAAATGCTGCTGACTCTCAAAAAAGTTTAACACAAAATATTTCGCTAATTGCTGGTTACGTTGTCAGTGCACCAAATAAAACCATCTGTTATAAAATTTTAAAAATTAAGAAACGAATCTAAACCAAAAAAGTTAACGAACTCGGCTTGATCCGAATACAAGACCTTCAGTTAAAGCAAAATGCTCTATTCTTTACTCCATCCCAGATCTGTCAAATTTTGCTGGGGGAGGGGGAGAAATACAAGAGATGCCCCTTACCCCTAGGCTTCCGTAGTTACACCAATGCCTAGACCGTTTAATCTCGAACGTTTTAAAAACCACCCTAAGAGATAGAGATAATAAATCACAATAAATATATCTCCCTCTCTTCCTGGCTCTTCAGGCATTTTGTACGCGACTATCCGCGCTTTCATTGAAAGAATAAATGCAGGTGAAATAATGGGATTGTCCTTTGCCCGATTTGTTTATAACAAACACTCAAAGTGTTCAGCAGTTAGGGCTTCGAAATTGAATAGGAATGTTTATTCCATTTATGTTGTTCTTTGGAATATCGGGAAATACACTTTATTTTATGTGTTGCAATTCAAGACAATGAACCTAATGAATAAAAATTAATTAATTATTTGAAGCAATTACTTTTTGGGCTACTGCTTGACTAGCAAATGCTATAAGTAAAAGCAATTTGCTAGATCTGGATATGAATGAAATTTTGAAGCAATTGCTGTTTTTCTTACACCTCTGTAGCAAATGCTTATTCAACACAAGTTCAGACGGGGCTTATCCACTTGTTCAGATTATAGATTTCATGGTCACTTTGGTGCCTAATTTGCAAAAGAGTTGACGTAAATACAACAACGTTGGTCTTTTTATTTAGTACAACATCTGTTAGGTTTTTGTGGAAAATAGGAAACTTATATTTGTGATATGGCAGATTTCAGTGAAAATGAGGAAAGTGATAGTAGTGATGAAGAAATTAAAGACAAGCAATTGATGTTCGTTCACAAATTAAAGGAACATAAATAAATCTCTCTGACCACAACCGTTTAGCTTCCACAACAGCTTCAGCACTTGTAGGAAATTTAATAAAAATATTGGCCTTCTCCAAAACTGCATCCATTACAGAAGTGTATGTCTTACAGACAGTAGTTTGGTGAACGCCGAGTTCTTCACCTACAGAATTTTAAAAGCCCGGATCCGACAATTTCCGCAGAAAGACTTTAATCTTATTACCTTAAAAAGTTGAAAGCAATTGCTACACTAGAAAAAGCAATTCCTTAATTTATTCATCACATTTTAAGCAAACGATAGCAATTGCTTCTATTTTTTAAGAAAAAGCATTGACTAGAAGCAATTCCTGCACTTTTAAGCAATTGCTGGACGCAAAAGCATTTACTTTAGTTTTTATTCGTTGGCTTTCAAGAAATTACTTCGATTTTATAAGAAAAAGCGATTGCTACATTTTTATTCGTTAGGCTCATTGTCCTTATTATGCTGCATTTCATTATTTAGTAAGATTTTTTTTCTAGTTTTATTTTTAAAAGTTGTTTTTGTGATTTGCAGGAAGAAGGTTCCAGATGTTTTTTCACTTTCCGGACGTCGAAAAATTGTGTACCTACACAACCTACGGCCGAAAACTGTTCTGTTTTATATTTTATCGTTTGTCCAGATGCATCGTCGACATACGTGTAGGGTTCGATTCCCAGCGGACGCATAAAACTGTTTTCAATTTAAAAAAAACTTGTGTCGCGAACGCCGAAGAACATTTTCCATTTATATATTCCTCTTGTTTTTTCAAAGGCGTTACAAGGTATGCAATATTAAAAATTCCTTATCGTAGGCTTGGACAAAAAGAATGCCCTTGATAAAACTCAAAGGGGTAAAAGTGGATTTATAAAAAAAGGCCGTTGTCGCATAAACTCGAGGTAACAAAGCAGACAAAAGACATTTTCGTCTAAATATCGACAATAATGTCGTCTCAAAAAGCATTTTTTCTTTTTTCTTTAGGGGTGTTGTGTTACTTCAGCTTAATTAACCTTTTCGCCACCAGGGCGGAAAAATAATAACAAAGCAAAAGGTGTTTTATGACGCTTACGAAATCCGTATGATTTTTGGGCGTAATCCAAGATGATTAAGCATAAAGGGCGAATGGATTAAAGATAAAATAAGAAAGAAAACGACTATAAAAGGGAACGTATCAAAATAATAAAGTTGTGGTTATTTATAGGGACGGGTCGTGGTTAATTCTTTGAAGGAAACCTATTAGGATTAGTATCTGTTGGTTATTTAATTTTTTGATTATTTTGTTATTTTTTCAAATTTAAATAAAAATATTCTTGGATGATACTAGGAGGGGGGTACCTATAACTGTTTATAATTTTCAGCTATATTGCTAAATATTGTAAATATGCTTACTCTCTTAAAATCAGCAAGTACGTGTTTTGGGAAATTTTTTCCATAAGGGGGAGAGATGGAGGGGGGTAAGTTCATGATGGATCTATATTTTTTTTTCAGGAACAAAGCTAGGAGATCAATGACATTATTATTGAAAGAAAAAGAAATAATGTAAGAAAGCATCAAAGAAATTTCTATTTAAAACTAATACCAGTTATTTATTTATTTAATTAATTAATTACACTATCCCACAACAAGAAATTCTACGATAAGGAGACACAATACATAATATGGAAAAGAAAGAAAAAACCCAAAGTCTTCCTTCACAAAGTTTAATAGAATAGGAATAGTCAGTAAGAGTCTCTACATGTTTCGAACGTAGAAACGTTCATCATCAGGAGACAGAAAATATAATCGGTGCTGATGGTTTTAGCAGAAGAGAAAATGGTGTAGAACCTTAATGAAGCTTTTATGGAATTAAAAATTTGATGTGTAAATTAAACATACAGTGTTAGGAAAAATTACCAGAACGGTCGATTATTTCAAAATATACAGGGGTTATCAAAAAACGTCTTATATAAAAAATGTAGGGCTGTTAAAAATCTACATATTGGTGATAAATTGAAATATACAGGGTCGCCCACAAAGTTGTGGAGAATGATAGTTATATTTTTTTAAATGGAACACCCTGTATATTTTTACATTTTAAAACTCCACATAAAATTATAATTATTTTTTATTAAATGCATTATTAGTCTATACTTCATAGTTTCCGAGATATTGACTCTCGAAAAGTGACATTTTTGAACTTTGACAGCTTATAACCTTCTAACAGTACGTCTTAGAGCTAAACGGCTTACATGTCCCTATCTTCAATTTTTATTATCTTCCCAAAAAATCAACTTCCAGTTAAACCGGAACAACTATATTTCCTGCTTTTGAGTTACATCCGGTTTAACCGGAAGTTGATTTTTTTGGGAAGATAATAAAAATTGAAGATAGGGACATGTAAGCCGTTTTGCTCTAAGACGTACTGTTAGAACGTTATAAGCTGTCAAAGTTCAAAAATATCACTTTTCGACAGTCAATATCTCGGAAACTATGGAGTATAGACTAATAATGCATTTAATAATAAATAATTATAATTTTATGTGGAATTTAAAAATGTAAAAATATACAGGGTGTTCCATTTAAAAAAATATAACTATCATTCTCCACAACTTTGTGGGCGACCCTGTATATTTCAATTTATCACTGATATGTAAATTTTTAACAGCCCTACATTTTTTATATAATACGTTTTTTTGATAACCCCTGTATATTTTGAAATAATCGACCGTTCTGGTAATTTCTCCTAACCCTGTATAAAGAAATTGATGAAAGTTAAAACATGCTGAGTATGTGAGAAGTCAGTAAATGGGGTCTAAACCAACCAAATAAACTGGGGAAGAAGAAAAAACCTTTCTAAAATGTAGGTGTCGAAGAATGTTTAAATTTTTTTAAAAACATTTTTAAGTAGTTATGTGTCTATAAGACATTGTGAGGACAAAATTAGAAGTAAATAATAAGGTAATGAATATTTTATTCAAGAGAAGTGTTTAGTGGGGTACTGAGCTATGGATGTTTAAAGTACTTTTTACCTATTCCATAATTAATGGATGCAGTGTAGTATGTTCTGTTTCGGAGAAATTTGAGATTATTTTACTCTTAAGGGACACTGAAATCATTAGTAATATTATCCAAATGCCTGTATTTTCTAGTATTAAAGGCAATTGCGTTAAAACGCAAAACTTAAATAACAGTGAAAATAAATTTTTATGTAAAATAAAACAAATTTACACGATTACACGCATTGTTTGCTTTGTAGAACAGTCAGTCAGACAAAACCAGCGGAAGGAAAACAAAACCACGATCTCGATAAGAGTACTGGATCTATTTACGGGATGCCTTTGCGGTATTTGGGAAAGTGGGTCAAGTGTGAAAATAGAAATTTAAAGTATGCGATAAGCGTATGTGTGGAATTTCTATTGAATTTTTTCGCAACTTTACTACTTTTTAATACAAGCAACAACTGCAACTTTTATTGTTTCCATATAATTTAAATAAATATAAAATTAAAAATAAAAGGCAATTTTTTAATAATTTGAATAGTATGACCACAACCACCTTGAAAGAAGCCGTGAAACAGAAACATCGACAACACTGCTGGACAATTCATGTGTCACGTGACTTTTTTGAGGTTAGCCATGGTTTAGTATGTAATTTACGCGCGAACTAGGTGTAGGTGTCGTATTAATTTGTATTTTTATCCGGTTTTCGATTGATATCTAATAGAAAATTTAAGTGACATGATTGCTAAGAACCGCTACAAAATACTGAGGAACATTTTAGGTGCGGATTTGCTCTAATAGCATTAATAAAGTGAAATATCCAACAGCCTAGCCGGCCTGGCGGTTTGTTTACGGGTCTTATAAATGGCGGCAGAATTTAATTTGTTTTAATTTAAAAGTTGTGTTTTTTGTATTCTAGTTAGCTCTTTGGGATAAACCTTATTATTTTGTTGTATAGAGGTAGCCGTTACTTAATGAAGATCCATTATAAGAACTATAAAAAATACTTCGTGTATAAATCTTCACTAAATTTATTGTTATACCATAACAATTGTTTCGACACACAGTGTCTTCGTCAGATGGTTACAAATGAATGGGTGATTTAAATTATCTTAAACTATAAAATTTACTCTAAATATTTACCTATTTTATTTTATTACACTTGAAAATACCAAATAACCCAACTATCTGTTATTATTGAAAAATAGTCCTGAAGAATAGCTCATTATACAAATTTTATTATATGAAAAAACCCTAATGGATTAAATTTAAATTTAACAAAGGAGAATTGTTTAGGTCTAACTGGTCATTTAATAGAATATTTAATCTTTTGCA
Source organism: Polydrusus pterygomalis (assembly GCA_963969555.1). NCBI lineage: Eukaryota > Metazoa > Arthropoda > Insecta > Coleoptera > Curculionidae > Polydrusus > Polydrusus pterygomalis. Next base: position 24,319,263 of record OZ018382.1, on the reverse strand, counting down.
TTTGTTAATTTCCATAACCATCTGACGAAGACACTGTGTGTCGAAACAATTGTTATGGTATAACAATAAATTTAGTGAAGATTTATGCACGAAGTATTTTTTATAGTTCTTATTATTTTGTGGCTACAGTTAATTTATTAAATATTGAAGTGTTTATTTAACTTGAAGGTATATGTGAATTAGTTTAAAAATAACACTAGTAGAGATAGTTCATAAGTAGGTAGGATACCTCTAGATACCTATAGGTATTTAGGTAGTACCTACTATTTTTCTTTTAGTTTGTTAATTTATCAACATGCCAAGATTGCCAAGCCCCTGCTGTATTCCTGGGTGTAACTCTAACTATAAAGTGTTTTAAAAGCAGATGAAGAGAGTGTAATATATTTTTATAGTTTATATTTGACCAATGACTGTATATATATTGTTAATCAGGTTTCAGGTGGTCTCAGCTTGAAAACTTATTGTATCGGTACAAATTCGTACATTGTGAAAGTAACGAAGTTACCCAGATAGTAGGTGACTTTCTCAAGACAAGCGTAGATTTCTTAAACAAAGCCTTAAGCTTACTAAATTTTGAGACTGCAGAAGTCGATAGTCAATTTTATAATTTAAAAGCAGAAGATAATAATTTGTGTAATAGAATATTACTTTTGATCGATCAAATAAATCTACTCGTTTTGAAACAAAAACAGCTTCTCAACGCAATATTACTAAAATTTAGTTTGCAGGCAATTTTTTTAAATAAAAGCATTTATGCATACTGCCAAAATTTATAATTCGGGCTGATGCAGAATGCTTTTATGATTTCATAGCAAAAACAATTGTTTGTAACAGGGAACATCAGGGCCTCCCGGGGATAATCTTCCCCTCATCCCCCCCGAAAGGTCTGGCTAGAAGACCAAAAATTATGGATATAAATTAATGGAGTTTGTGTATGTTCAGGATTCAGGGATAACCTGCCCAAGTGCCTCTGACAGTGACAACACCTCAGGGGCCCCAAGAGGCTTAGGGATGGACAAGAGACATCGAAACCGTAAGGGGAGTAAGCTATTGTCTAATGACTTTTGTGAAATAAACACAAACTTCTAATATAATATTTTTGATTGAACTTTTTCTATGATATTTTCTTTTATATTTATTTTATATTGTCTTTATACTCCGTGGCCAAATGTTTTCAATTTATCTCAAACTTTTCTATCTTAAAAACTACGGATTAACAAAAACTTTATAGATTGCATTTCAAACTCCGCTGTCGGACAATAAAATATCTGGTCTTTGATCGTGATATAATACATTTTTAACCAGAAAGTTTCATGAAGAGTTTACGTGGCAAACATCACTTTAACACAAAATGTGAGTTTGATGTTGATGGATCTATTCGATTCAAGCGCAACGCTGCGCTGTCTCTTAACATTTTAGAAATTAATAAATTTATAGCATGTGCAACGTGCATCATGTTACGTCGTCTTTACTTTAAAAACGTGTTGAATCGAAAATAATGGCGAACAGAGACAGTTTGTATTATTTTTATTTATTTTATACTGTCCGACGTTATCTAAACTATGCAACAATTGAACTTTAACAATGAAAATTATGAGGTTTGTTTGGATTCAAATTTAAAGTCACATACATATTTTTAACACCATTAGGGAAAATTATTTGTAAATCAAGATGATTTTAAAAAGGGTAATTTATAGATTGCCGCAGAGAAACGTACAGTTACCGTCACAAAAATCCCGCCACTAATCTGACAGCTAACATTTTTTTCCTGAATTTTGGTAATTCAGGCTTTTTTTACCTTTACTACCATAGACTGGAAGGTAAAAGTAGTGGTAAAGAGATTTTGGTAAAGTAAACTAGACAATAATAACTTGCTATTCAATACAGAAATAGCTTAAAAGAAAGTAAAGTAACTCTACTACTACAAAACTATGGCAATATAAATAAACTGAGGAGGAAATAAAACCAATAGTTTTAAATATTTTATTACCCTTTCATTACTTTGAATATCTAAAGTTAATCTTTTAGTCATTAAAGCCACTAGACCATTACAGTATTCTTGCGTTAGTTGATTTCAAGTCTCTTGTATTTTCAGCCACAATTGTTCTCTATTTTCTGGACGAAAATCATTATATTTGTTAATTCTCTTGATCATGTAACCCCAAATATTTTCCATCGGATTTAAATCTGGACTCCTAGAAGGCCCGGGTAATACTTGAATGTCCCTTTGTTGCATCCAATCAGATACTGCGTGGGCAGTATGAACCGGGCAGTTATCATGTTGGTAAGTGTAATTAGTATTGGGAAACATATCATTAATCGATGGCAACATTACGTTCTCCAATATTTGTACGTAATTTTGTGCATTAAATCTACCTTCTATGCGCGTACAAACTCCTATTCCTTGTGCACTCATCCACCCAGTGTAGCATTCATCAAACCGGGTATTTGATGGTCTATATACCCTTACTCTCCCGCTGTAACATGATTGGCAAATCTTTTCGTCTGTGAAAATTACATTTTCCCAAACATTTATACCATCTCCGTAATATTGTAATGCATCACCCACTCTTTGCTCTTTGTTGGTTACCGTTAGAAAAGGCTTTTTAGCTCCAGGGTGATTGCGAAGATTCGAACCATCTTTTATTATTCGTTGTGCGGTTCTAACGGAACCCGGAAAATCAGTTACATTGTGAGCTAAAACAGCCGTTTTAAAAAGATTTTCCCTTAGGTATTGAATTAGAGTATTGTCATGTTCTTCTGTCGATGCCCTTTTAAGGCCTGTTCCTTCTATTTTTTCCAGCGAATGTGTTTCCATCCATTTTATTTTAATAACATGAACTGTACTTTTTGGCGTTTGAAATGTTTGAGCCACCCGTCTCTCTGACCATCCTTCTTCTAGCAGTGTCACAATTTTGGCCTTTTCCGCAGCATTTCAATGAATGACATATTTGTAAATTTATTTCACCAGCCGTAAATAAATTTCAGTTAACAATTTTTGTCAATGTCATTAAAACAGGTAATTTTTAGGTATTCGAGATGTATAAAGGTCGGCTTACAATAGAAAAAACTGCTGCCCGGATTTTTGTGACGGTAACTGTACATTATATAGGTATACAATGGGAGTTGGTAAATTCGGTAAATCCAGTATAGTTATTTTTTTGGAAAAATGCTGTGACACGGGTAGTAACATTTTAAGTTGTGGTATTTTTTATAAAAAAGTATTGATACAGTGTGTCCCAAATAAAAGATATGACAACATCGAGATTTTACACGTAACACACTACAATTGTATTATAAGCGACTGAAAGAGTCGAAATGCTGGACCAGTACCAACTACGGACACAGCAGCATACTAAGGATATATCCAGGCCAAAATTTGGGAGAGCCGACCGATTACACTGTTCTCTGCCAGACTTTGGAAGGGACTTTTCTATACTATACAGTCAATACTCTGCGTAATCACCCTAGCTTAAGAGGAGCTGCGTCTATAGCTATCTATATAGATAGTAAAGCAGCCATAAAGGCAATTTGCTCCAGCAGTACTAAGTCAAAATTAGTAAGGTGCTGTCGCAACAATCTCTGCACACTTGGTGCTCAACATCAAATCACCTTGTGTTGGATTCCTGGACACAGCAATATATATGGCAACGAGACTGTTGATGCGCTCGCCAGGGAGGGCGCAAGCATGTCTGTCGAACTAGCAGGGAACACTGTGGCTTGACCACTGGGATCAGTCAAAGAGGAGATAGATCGGAAAGCTAAACAACTTGCGTAATGCAGATAGACAGGGCTGACAACCTGTAGCATCTCCAGGCAATTGTGGCCCCTACTTGACGGCAGGAAAACCGCAGCGCTGTTACAGCACAGTCGGAAGGACCTAAGAAACATCACTGCCGTAGTCACCGGACATTGCCTGTTCGGTAGACACGCTGAACGTATGCAAATACCAACTAACGACTTCTGTGGAAGTTGCAGAGATGAAGAAGAGGAGGAAAGTATTCAGCATTTCTTGTGTGAATGCCCCGGCCTCGCGAGAAGAAGGTTTAATGCCCTGGGCGAACCATTCTTTAATAATTTGGAGGAAGTGAGCAGCCTGTAACTTGGTCGACTCAGTAAGGTTATTAACAGCAGTGGCTGGGTACTTTATCAAGTAAACTTTCCCTTTTTAATAACCCATCAGCAACATACCCTTATCTTACAGCACAACAAAAACGTTTCTGTTTCTAATAATGTTTTGCTCTTCCTAGCTTCTAGCAAAACTGACACCCCAATCAGACATTTTGGAGAGAAGCTATTTTATGTGCTACGACGATTAGTTCCTTCAAATTCTACAGACTGTGCCTGTGAAACTAGCTTTGACTTGACTTGACTTGATTGTTATGGCTTCTGCCTCTATACAGGGCAATTTGCCAGCTCATTTGATAGAGTCCAAGGTGTGGTCTGGCTCTAAGCCATGTCCTGGACTATGGTGGTGAAGACTGTGGTTCTATTTTCTGTGTTCCCTTCTTCTTTCTTCTGGTGAGAGAAGGTTAGTTTAGACATATACTACATAGGTTAAACTTTTCTCGATCCCGGGCAACGGGGGATCTGTACAAACGGGAGGTTGCCTCGGTTGGAAGGGAAAGTGTTTACCAAAGTCTCATCTTTTGGGAATGAATTATTTTATTTTATTTTCATTTTTTTATTTTATTTATTTTTTTTTTTTTTTTTTTTATTTGAGTTTTCTTAAATTAATGATGTATGGCGGTTTCCAAGGTATTGCTTTGAAACTTGTATTTTGGTTTCTTACTGCTACTATTCATATTTTTATCCTATTATAGTTGATGAATTTTATTATATTTTTAATTTTAATGGCATTAAGATTTGCTAGTACCGAGGGGATATTAAAGGGACGTTTCTGCCCGTTATTTGATAAACAATTATAAAGGTCAAAGTTGGGGATTTCGTTAATGGGGCATTCAAAAAATATATGATTTAAATCCTCTACTTGTCCACATTCGCAGTTGGGCGATTCTTCTATTCCAATGTTGTACAGATGTTCTTTAGTTAGGCAGTGTCCTGTCCGCATCCTGATTATGGTCGTTATGTGTCTGCGGTCCACGTATGGGAATTGTTTGTACCATTTGTTGTTAGGGAATTCGGGTTGTACCTGGGCATATCTTTTTCCTTTAGTTTTCAGGGTTTCTTTCCATGCTTGTGAGTGTTCTTTCATAATTTTTTCTTTTAGTAGAGCTAATATGTGTTGTGTCTCAATTGAAATGTTTTTGGGGATATTGAGGGTTGTTCCTATTTGGGCAAGCTTGTCGGCGGTTTCGTTTCCTGCTATTTCCGCATGTCCTGGAATCCAGGCGAGGGCAATGTTGTTATCTTCATTAGCTTCAATCAGGAGTCTCTTTGTTTTCAGGCTAATGATATCGTTATCTGGATTTATTTGGATACCTTTCAATTTGTCTATGGCGCTTCTTGAGTCCGTAAAGATGATAGTGTTTTTGATGTTATTCTTGAGGCTGTAGCATATGGCTTCGTGAATAGCTATCATTTCTGCTGAGCATATGTCCATTTCATTTGGTAGTCGGGATGAATAATTATATTTTTTTGTTGGGCAGTGTACACCGTAACCAACCTTTCCATTTTTTTTTGACCCATCGGTATATATGAACGTGTATTCTTGTCTAAGCTCGTTTGTGTTCATTATGAAATGAGATTTGGCATTGGGATTTTTTTTAGGTACTTTGACGTCAATGTTATTGGGGGTTTGTATTTGAAATTCATATTCAATTTGATAGCATGGGAGCTTTTCATATTTTTCCATTTTATGTAGAAATGGTTGAAAGTAATCATAGGCCTGAACTAGGTATGGCAGGTCATTGCCCCTCCAGTAGTTGGCATTTGTGCTTTTATGGGTCTTTATGTCTTTTAATATTGGTACTAAAGGATGGTTGTGTAAGTTAATTATTTTCGACAAGAACTTGATTGCTAGCCATTTGCGCCGATGTTCAAGGTTTAGTTCAGCGGCTTCAGCCATGAGGGCGTTAGTGGGGGTTGATTTCATGCATCCAAGAATAATACGTAGGCCCTGATGTTGGATTCTGTTGATTTTGTCAATATTTTTTTTGCTTGTGGGTTTTATAAAAAAGGAACCGTAGTCTAGATGGGATTTTACCAGTCCATTGTAAACTGTTTGCAGGGTGTGTGGGTCAGCGCCCCACCAAACTCTGCAGAAACTTTTAATTACGTTTATACCTTTTTGTGCCTTCTGTACGCTTGTTTCAATGTGTTTGTTCCAGTTCAGATGAGGGTCAAAGGTCATTCCTAAGTATTTGATGTTTTCCTTGTATGGGATGACTATATTTTGTATTTGTATATTTGGAATTATGGAGTTTCTGCTGCGTTTGGTAAAGTGTATAGTTTCGCACTTGTGTATTGCTAATTTCAGGTTGATTTCATTCAGGCGTTGGTTTATTATGCTTAATGCTTGGTTGATTTTCTTGACACTGTCCGTTGGGTTTTTAGATTTGGTGAATATTACAAGATCATCTGCGTAGGCCATGATTTCAATTCCTTCCGGGAGATTTTCCAGTAATTCCTTTATGTACAAATTGAATAGTATCGCACTTAGTGGGGATCCTTGAGGTAACCCATTTTGCGCTGTCGTAGGTCCGATGAGTTGATTGTTAATATTTTTAATATAGATTTTTCTGTTCTTCATGATCCGGTAGGTTAGGTTGCATAGTTCCGTTGGTATTTTTTGTTCAATGAGTTTATTGTACAGGATATTTATGTTAACGCCGTCGAATGCTGATTTTATATCTAGGAAAGATGCTATTACTGTTTGGTTTTGTTGGAACGCTAGGTTTGTATAGGATATAAGGTATGCAAGGTTGTTTTGGACACTCATTTTTTTTCTAAATCCAGTTTGTAGGGGGGGTAGCATTCTTTTATTTTCAACTAGCCAGTCAATTCGATTTTTGATTAATATTTCGATGGTCTTAAGAAGGGTTGATGCCAATATAATTGGTCGATAGCTTTGAATTATTATGGGATCTTTATTTGGTTTGCATATTGGGAGTAGTAGGTATTCTTTGAGTGCTAATGGTATCGGGTCTCCTTTTAGTATATTGTTATATATATCGAGTAGGGCTTTCAACCCGTCTTCAGGTAGATTGTTGATCATGGAGTACGATACTTCGTCCATTCCCGGGGCTGAATCTTTTTTTCCTTTGATGGCTGATTTTAGCTCATCGATGTTGAATGGAGTGTATTCTAACATTGGTTGGAGTTTTAGATTAGGGTTGATGTCACAGTTCTGCATGCTATCTAGTAGTTCTTGTCGGATAGGGTTAGTGGCAACGACTGGGGGGATTCTTTTATATGTTCCAGAGAATTTCTTTACTTTATTCCATACTTCTTTTATGTTTGATTCTCTATTCAGGGTGGAGCAATATGCAATAAATTTTTCTTTTTTTTTTTTCTTAAAGAATCTTTTAGATTGGGCAATTGTGTGTTTTAGTATAAGGTAGTTCTCCATGGATGGGGTTCTTTTATAGTTTTCCAGGGTCATTCTTCTCTCTTTGAGCTTAGTCGAGCAGTCTTGGTCCCACCAGGGGTTACCAGTTCGGCATTGGAATTTGGGTTCGGTCTTGGGTATGGATATGTTGGCTGCATTCTGAATTATGTTGCTTAGTTGATCAAATGATGGATTTTTTTTTATTTCTTGTATGTTATCTGTTATATATTTGTCGTATTCTTGCCAGTTTGCTTTGTAAAATAGTCGCTTGGGTGGAGATATTGTTCGGAACTCTGAAAGTTTTAGTGATTTATTGGGATTTAATTCTGTGATGGTAGGGTAGTGGTCACTGTATCCACAGTCTGGTAGCCGTTCCCATGCGCAACGATGCGAAATTTCTAAGCTTGAGATGGTAAGGTCAATTGGACTCGGGGTTTCATTTGGAGCGTGTATTCTTGTGGATTGCCCGTCATTATGGATTATCAGATTACTGTCTTTCAAAAATTGAGAAAGTTGCCGGCCATTGAGGTTGATGTTATGGCTTCCCCATTCCGGGTGGTGGGCATTAAGGTCTCCCATGAAGAGCGTGTTGCCCTGCAGGTTCTTATATATGTGTTCTAGTGATGTCTCTAGATGACATGTTTGTTGTGGTAAGTAACCGGTGATAATGTTGAGATTTTCTATTTTGATTATTAGGAATTGTATATTATCATTTGTTTGTGGGGGATGAATTTTTATTTCCTTGTAAATTATGTTATTCTTAACGGATATTGCAACGCCACCATGTCCATCTGTGCGATCGTTTCTTATGATAGTGTAATTTTTTATATGAAAATGGATTTCAGGTTTGAGCCAGGTTTCATTTAGCAGGATAATGTCTGGGTTTCTTTCCCATAACAGTGAAGCCAAGTTGCTCCTATTTGCGTTTATACTGCGTGCATTCCATTGAAGAACTGTTAACTTGTGTGTGAAAGTCATTGTGTTAATTATATTTAGAAGTCGGAGTTATCGGAGTCTGTATTATTAATTTGCGATTTCTTTTTTTTTGGGTTATGGGTTTTTTTGTTTGATTTCTCTGCACTATAAGGCTTTAGGGGGGTGTGGAGGGTAGGGACGAATGGGAACGGGTTGGTGTTGAGTGGGGGGGGCTGAGGGATAAAGTTGTCATGTGGAGAAGGGTTGTTATGTGTTTTTGTGGGGGAGCATATGAGAGATGTAGACGGTTCATTGGAGTTTGATGGGGGTTGTATATTTATGTTTTTTGGGGCCGGTCTTGAATTAGGATTTATTAGTTGTGCGTTGTGGGCATCCCGATTGTAACCCTTGTTGGGGGAGGTATTTCTTCTTTTACTAGGATTGGCTAAGACATGTTGGTATGATCTTTTTGGTCTTGTTTCATTTTGTTGTGTGACAAGTCTTCTTTGTGCTACAGGGATTATGTTTTCTATTGCAGGTGTTTCTTTGTTTAAGGGGGGGAAATCGGCAGGGTGGATTGTGAGATTGTTTGTTTGTGCATTTCCTTTGGGACAAAGTTGGTTAGCCTCGTAGTACGAAATGTTTTCAAAGGTCATTAGCCTTTTGATATGTTTTTGCCTGGTAAATTCTGGGCAAAGTTTACTAGTTGAGGTGTGTGAGTTATCTTTACAGTAAATGCAATTTGTTTGACAGTTCTCTGTGTGATTTTCCTCAATGGCTGTTTCGGTTATGCCACATTTATAGCACTTTTTCTTCGATCTACACTGTGTTTTGGTGTGTCCATATAACATGCAGTTATAGCATTGTGTTACTCGGGAGATGTATGGGGTAACAAGATATGGGAGGCAATATGCATAGATGAATCTTGGTAGTCTTACTCCATCAAATGTCACTAATATGGATCCGGTAGGGACGTATTCAAATTCTTTTTGAGATGACGTTGGGTTTTGTTTCAAAATTCTTCGGTTAAGACGAACTAGGTTAATAATTTTAAAGGGAGATTCCATTTGTTCTTTAAGTTCTTCTAATTCAATATCGGGGTCAATGTTTCGAATGATACCTTTACACGAGGTGTAGTTGTAGGGAATTGCAGTTTGGTAGCCTTTTTGTATTAATGTTTCATTGGTTAGAAAGTTGTTGGCAGAGGTATGATCTTGGAACTCAACCCCCAACTTGTTTTTACCTTTAATTGTTATTTTTTTGACATTAGTTAATTTTAAATCAAAAATTTGTTTAGCTATTTTAATTTGGGAGAATTTCCCAATATTAGCCCCGTTAGTTGCTTCTACGGTAATAAGATAAGGAGACGCGTCATATTCGTTATACATTCTCTGATACCTTTGGTTTTTTGGGTTAATGGAATTTTGTTTTTTTGAGAAATTATCATTTTCGGTTTGACCTTGGAAGCCGATCACATCAAAAATTTCTTGTTGAGTTGGATATTTTATTGAATTATTCGTGTTAGCATTGTAGCTAGGGGGGCCGCCCCCCCCAGGATCATCCATGATTAAAGATTAAGTTTATTACATGTGAGATGAGACTTTTTCGGATAAGGTTGAACAAATATGTTAGTAAAACTCACCAAATCTCTTGTTCGTTTTCAATTACACGCTGCTTCCACCACAGTTTTCACAGCTCTGAAACTAGCTTTTGCTAGTTCAGCCTATACAAAAGTATAGGTTAAGAAACCATTTAGGGGCGTCTTAAAACAACTCTGAATATTGTCCATAAGCTTCTTAAAGTTATTCAAAAATGAAACATTAAAAAAATTATTAAATTATTACAAATCGAAGCAAATTATATTATTATTGATGAAAATATTTAATAAAAATTGATTAAAATATAATCAGTAATAATTCTTACATTAATCAGTTTTGTATAATACGGCTTAATCACTGATTTAATCAGTATGCATAGACCATGGTCGATAATTTTTGAAACCAAAAAAAAAAAATAGTAGGATGAAACCCATTGGAAAAGGAAGAGAATATAACAAAAATGATAGGAAAAATAATTTACGGGCGATCCGAGGTCGGAAAGTGGAAGGGGGTGAGTTTTTAAGGGTAGAAAACGATTTATCTCGATTTCCGGCAAAACTACAAGTGCTATGGAAAAACGTTAAATGGCAAAGTTGTAGGTAATAAAAAGGTCTATAACTTTTATATTTACACTTTTTCACATAACCTCAAAATTTATGTGAAAAATTCAAATAACCAAGTTTTTGGTTTTTTATTTTTATCTTTTACAAAAAAAAATTTTTTTCACGAAATTTGGAGAAAACTTACCTACCTTTTTATGTCCCAAATACACTGTAATTTTTTTGATTTAAAATATTTATTTTTTCACCTTATTTTAACTTAATATCGAAAAAGCACCCTAATTTTCAATCGAAAATTCTCACGACAAAATATCTGCTTTTTTAAAAAAGTCGGTGGGGTTTTTGTTCGTTGAAATCTCTACTTTCTGATGGTTTAAAAAAATATACATTACTATGGTAAATGTTCTCAAAAAAATGCAAAGAAATGAAAAAAACTCGAATCCGAATTTTTTTTTTAATCATTATGTACAATTTTGAGCTATTTATTAAAATTTATACTTTAATTACTAGAAAAACGTAAGATTCCGTGTTACATTGATAAACAAAAAAATTACAAATCCATAGGACATAAAGATCGCAAAAAACATGCGAAAAGGTGATTTCATCACATTTACCATAGTAATGTATATTTTTTTTAAACCATCAGAAAGTAGAGCTTTCAACGAACAAAAAGCCCACCGACTTTTTTTAAAAAAGCAGATATTTTGACGTGAAAATTTTCGATTAAAAATTAGGGTGCTTTTTCGATATTAAGTCAAAATAAGGTGAAAAAATAAATATTTTAAATCAAAAAAATTACAGTGTGTTTGGGACATAAAAAGGTAAGTTTTACCAAATTTCGTGAAAAAAAATTTTTTCTTGTAAAAGATAAAAAAAAAAAAAAAACTTGTTAATTGAATTTTTCACATAAATTTTGAGGTTATGTAAAAAAAGTGTAAATACAAAAGTTGTAGATCTTCTTATTACCTACAACTTTGTCATTTAACGTTTTTTCATAGGACTTGTAGTTTCGCCGGAAATCGAGATAAATCGTTTTCTACCCTTGAAAACTCACCCCCTTTCACTTCCCGACCACGGATCGCCCGTAAATTATTTTTCCTTTCATTTTTGTTATATTTTCTTCCTTTTCCAATGGGTTTTATCCTACTATTATTTTTTTTCACTTTTTACCATTTTCAAAGGCCAGCCCTGGTCTAGCAGTGTTTACTTTTTAAATTAATCTGGTGTGAACTTGGATTCATTCAGTACTAAGTTCCTTTTGATTTTAAAATTAATCATTATATTTTAAGGGTGGGTATTATAAAACTTAATTGACAGATGAACGAAGGTTAACTTGTAAAATGACGTCATAGGTTGACCCCCCCCCCAACCCGGTTCGGACGCGCCTATTAAAAGCATCCAGCGAATATGAGGGTTAAATTATCACTTGTAAATTGCGCTAAACGAAAGTTTGGTATACGTGGTTTTAAATGCCAGTGGGTTGCCAACGTCCTAATTCAATTTCCGATCTACCAAAATACTAGATTGCACGTAATGTGCGATTGTTAATTAACCTAATTTATTTGTTCGGCAAAATTGTTTAATTAGTAACGCCAAAACCACTTCAAACGACTGATCACGATCCGATCACAATAACGGCTTGGGTAAGTAATAATACCTAAAACCTTTGTTCTTGTTTGATGGAATCGAAATAATTATGCTTTAGTACAGAAACAAAGGGCAAGTTTTGTTGGTAAGTAGCTCGAGGTAATAGTAAATAGGTAATAAAAGGCTTTCTTAGTAGATCCTTACTTTTACAGAATAGGTATAAATTTGAAGGATTTTCATAAAGGAATGGTAACTGAACCAGTTATCTTCCGTTGTTATTGAAAATAAATAAGCGTATGAATTTTTAGTAGTTTAATCTGAATAAAGGTAATTCAATAACTAAATGGTGTTTTACCAAAGAAAATATTGACACTTTCTTGATATTTTTCGAATTTTTTATTAAAAAATAATAAAAATTTGCCCATCTTTAATACTTTTTCGTCAATAAATGCTTGAAATGTTCTCCATTCACCATTTGACAATATCCTAAACGCAAGTTAAACTCGTTTCGAACATTTCTATTTTTTTCGGGAGAAATTAACCCACATTCTATCTTATTCGTGCTTTCAACTCCTCAACATTTGCCGGTTTCGTACACTGAATAAAAATTTTAAATTTGGTACCCTTGTATAACGAAATATGCTCTTTTAAAATAATCAATAAAAAAGGGTGGCCATTTAAAAAAATGATCGATATCGTCATGTCTCTAATTTGGGACATACTGTACGTATCAATATACTGGATTTACTAAATTTATTCCAAGATACAAACTTACACTGTATAAAGGGAAAGAAATGAGACAGTTTAGGTCTCCCTTCCTTGGTATATTTTTGGTAAATTCTCTACATGTTTCGAATGTATAAACATGAATCCTCAAGAGAACAGAAAAATATTGGAAATACAAACCGTCCATACTGTCTTAATGGAGCTTAAAGATGACAGAAAGGACGAGTTTCTTGAAGAACCCTCAAACGAAATTACGAAATATAATACAAACTTATAAAGGGAGAGGTCATTCGTAAAGAATAGAAAGTAATGAAGGACACTAAGTAAGAGACGTGCATAGTTTCAAAATTCAAATTCAAACACAATTTATTTATCAAGTAAAATACAATAAAAATAGTACATGTGATTTTTAATTATAGATAAACTGGACTATAACTCTATTATATAGAACCGATATTACAGAGCACAGATAAATTGTGTCTATGTGGTATAGCCCAAAATGATATTAATATAAAAAAAAAAACTATAATATTATGTGAATTACTGAAATCTATATTTAATTCAATCAAAGATCCAGCAAGGTAACGACCGACCCAGGCGCAAGAGAGAGAAGGGCAGAGAGGACAGGTAGACAAAACTTAAAAACGACAGAAAAAAATTCGAGCAGTTTCCAGGTCAAAACCAACCGATGCAGATAGCACAATTATGGCTAAAAAAGAAGAAAAATAAAATAATAAGACCAAATACAGATATGCTAAACTTCTCCCCTTTGCATATTTAAAAGAAATCGCTTGATATATTTATTAAATTTATTAATTGAAAATTCCTTAACATTATTAGGTAAATTATTCCACATTTGAACGGCTATGAGACTGAATGACTTTTGAAAATTAGATGTACGATGTTGAGGTAGTCTGAAATAATTTAGATTTCTTGTAAGATGAAGATGCGCATAAGAATAAAAATTTACTCCTATACTGAGGTTCCCCGATATTTAGTACTTTATACACAAAAGAGTACAATATAATAATATTTGCTGCGATTCTTTATATTTAAAATATTATTATTATTCAAATACGGAGTTCCGTGGTTCCTAAAGGGAATGTTAAATGAGTAACGCATACAGGAATTTTGGATCTTTTCAATAGAGTAAGAAAGCGTAGCTTTTAAAGAATCGCTATACACCACATCTCCATAATCAAACAAAGACAAAACGGGGCTGTTACATAAGTAGTATTTAGTTTTAGAGGGTAAACATTTTTTTAGACGGTAAAGTTTTTTTAAACGCATATAGGCGATTTTAAGTTTATTGAAGTGAAAACTTCTTTAGGCGCGTTTAGCACTTTTTGTGGGCACTGAATTAAACTGAGCCGTCGCGTCACGCCACGCGTAACGCTCGGCGTCTAAGCTCGGCTGTGTTACGCTCGAATTCGACTCCTATATTCAATTTCAACAGTGTGCGTTGTTTGTGTGTTTAAGATCACAAGATAGACACTTGTTGCGTCTCAGGTATGTTCTGGCATTTTTTTCAAGGGTTGTTCAATTTTAGGAAATATATTTATTCGATATTATTAATTTCACCTTGTTGAAGTTTTCACTTCTGTCGTGTGGTCTTAAGCACACACAATTTTTTTTATTTATTTGCGTTTCGAATGTAAGGCCTACGTCAAGATAAATACCCACATTTTTTGTCTCCTTAACCGCTGGGACAGGAGTACTGTTAATGTTTATTTTAAAATTATCATAGACAATAGGAAGTATAACCTTTGTTGCTACTAAAAAGTGGCACACATGATTTATCATCATTTAGCTTTAAGTTATGGTCTTGAGCATAAGAATTAATAATTTCTAAATCGGTATTAAAATGCTCTAGCTCTAGAGCAACCTGTAAGTTTTCAAATAAAAAGGCTAGATAACCTGTGAGTCATTAGCATATTGTTGAAGTTTTGTAAATTTTATAATGTGAAACATATCCTCGACATACCGAGAAAACAACAAATTCGACGTTTCGTTTTAGATACCACCGTCAAGTTAATTTTTTTAAATACAGAAAATTGACGGTTTTAGGGTCAAAATTAAAAATATGATGAATAGAAAAAAAAGTATTACCCGAGTTGACAAATTTGATGACCCAATTAGACCAAATTTTCAGATTGTCAAAATTTTTACGTTGAATAACATTGTAAAGCGATTCATGTACTTACTAACTAAATCCTCAATCCTTTCATAAACAAAATGAAAATTTAATTGATTTGATTTAATTGGTAAACATTGCAACGCTGTAACAGATGCAGAATCTACATCAACGAGTAATAATTTTACTAAAATCAATTTAATCAGTGCTGCTATTTAAACATTTAACATGCATCGCATTAAAGCATATCATGTCCCCATCACAAAAGCTCTCCATAAGCGTAATATGTATTTGATTTTCCTAAAAATGTTATAAATGTGGGCTATTCCAAACCAAAATGATACTTTTCCACACTCGATAAGGGGCGGATTCAGGCACGTCCCTAAGCATTTAACTGCTTAGGTCATTGTGATCCAACATATTTTATAATGGTAGTTTTTAATGTCTGTGTTAAATATGACTGAAAGATGTTAATCGGCGTGCAGACAAAGTTTTTAAAATTGAAAAAAGTTTTACACCTCCGCCGGGATTCGAACCCAGAACCTCTCGATTACCAGTCGAACGCTCTAACCAATTGCGCTACGGAGACACTGCGAGAGTCTCTCACCAACTTCGGCAATATGTCTTTATTCAATTTTGAATGTTTGTATATACAGTTTGAAATGCCCTGTGATTTTAAACCGGGGAGGGGGTTATTAAGGGAAAGGAACTCACTCATGACCACTGATCATTAAGGTTCTGGGTTCGAATCCCGGCGGAGGTGTAAAACTTTTTTCAATTTTATAAACTTTATCTGCACGCCGATTAAGATTTTTCAGTCATATTTTATAACACTCTACATAAAATAAACTTCCACGTGTCCCTAGCCTTAGTAAGGATAAACGTTAGATTTTAAACATACACGCATCGTTTTGCATGAAAGTGCGTGCGATAAAGTAATACTTTCTGTACGCTTTCTAAAAGATAATTTACTGTTGTTAAAAATATGTTTCGTAAAATAATTTTTTACCTGTAACTCCTGTGGATTAAACCGTCGCCGAGGACATACTGCTTTAAATTTTTGAATATTCCAATAATATTATGCCAAATTTTATATGAATGATTGATTTTAAATTATATTATACCTCGTATTCACAAGTTGCTTGCAATTCCCTGGATATAACTTAAATACTATGTAATATTTACAAAATTGTTATGACTTTTATTGCCTTATTTCCCTTATTTTTAAAGCAACAAAATACACAGGGAATATAAGTTATAAATAGGTAAGATGGCCAGGGATTTACGTAGGAAAAACAACTATAGAGATAGGTACTTCAATTTAAATAATATTTTAGACTATGGAGTTTTCCAAAAACCGTTCAACAATTTTTTATAATATTATTGATCGAAATTTATCTTAATGAAGTATGAAACTTTATTAAGATAGATAATATTTTAGATTATACGTTATTTGCTTGCTTTGCCCAATTTCAATTTAATAATATGTCTGTACTTACCAGAAAATTCAAAAAACTCCTCTCTGGTTATCATAAAGGCAGCCAGATTGGCAGTGTAAATAGCGAGAAACACCACGGCGAACATGGCCCACACGTTCGTCATGAACCTGGAGGTGAAGCCGCGGGGAGAGTCCACGTGGACAGCGGCTTGAAAGAGCACAGCCCACACTAGCCAGTAGGTGCGGAAAAGTGAGAAACGGTGTGCTTGTGATGGAACACCCTGCAAGAAAATATAATTTCAATATCAAATATTTACCTCAAAAAAATTACCTTGTCGGACTTCCATTGTCTTTATTTTGTTACTTACTATAATATCAAAACTGCCTTCAAATTCGGAAATACGCTTAGAAGCTTTCTTACAAAAGTAACCCCCCCCCCCCCCAGTAATGAAAACATAAAAAATTGTATCTATCAAATCCCTTGCGAGTGTGGCGAATCGTACATTGGAGAAACAAAAAGACCTCTTTCCATACGAGTTAACGAACATCTATAACATACTCAAAGAGGTGAAACTTCGAGATCAGGTATAGCGGAACATGTATGGACCAACCAACATAATATACAGTGGTCGGAAGCCAAGGTTTTGGACACGGAACAGCACTGGAGAAAACGAAAATTCAAAGAAGTAGCTTTTATGAATTAAAAAACCCATATCTTAAGTAAACTAAGTATAGATATCCCCAATATCTGGAAGCCTCTTCTTGTCCAAAACCAACAGCTCGAACTTCACACTTCAATAAGCACGTAGGCGGAGTCATCAAGCTTAATTGCACATGGATAGTATTTAAGACAGTAGCCTTTTCTTTATATAATTTAGTTTACACTTGAAAACCGAAACGTTGTGTTAAGTAACAAAATAAAGACAATAGAAGTCCGACAAGGTATTGATATTCCTTCATTGTCTACCACGTTCAAATAAATATTTTTCTATTTCACGTTCATAATAAGCTCAGTACGATACGCATTTGCGTATCGTAATGAAGCTATTTCGATACGCGTTTTTTCTTTATTTGATGTTGGTAACATTTAAATGTTTTATTTCATTGACTTGCGCGGCCTTTGTGATTTACGAGAAAACCCATTTTTCGCAGAGGAAAAATAGCTTGATAACTTACTTTTTTATTCTGTGTGGATAACAGTCATGTATGTTGGTTGCATAAATCTATAAATCAATCTTTTGTAGATGCTTCAAGCTATCATTTTCTGCCAAATCCTATCCAAAATTCAATCTACTAACCTTCCAATGTCGATTTTAACTTCAACTTTATTTGAATTTTCCATCTTCCCTATACTAAATTGCAATGCCGTGACGTAAAATCACGTCTATTGAAATTCGAAAAAAAGTAGCAAAATCTCCCGAATTTCCGAACGCTCTGTATATGTACCGAATGTACAAGGATCACACAACGTATTCCGTCCAATTTCAAATCTCATATCGCTAAAATAACTTTAGAATCTCGTGGTGAAACTGGGTCAATAAATCAAAAAATGACAGTTTGCAAAATAATTTTTGTTGTCCAGAGGCTACTATGATAAAAAATAGTATTACTAACATAAAATTTAGACATCAAAATTTACAAAATTTGAAGGATTTATTTTCTTTTTAAAATGTACTTTTCTTGATTATAAAAGGTGAAATAGAAAAAAAATGTATAAATCACATGTTTCATAAGGCGTTTTAGCGCAGAGTGGGGTTGTTTCTAAAAATATCAAAGAAAGTTATTTGAAAAAGTTTTTTTACATGCAGTTTCTAGCTTACATGCAAAATTTCAGCTGCATAAGATAATTTTAATTTTTTACCCATATTTTGTAAATTGCATCACTTTTGAAAAATAAGACTTAACGCAACCTACATAAAACTTCTAAGTTTTGACAATGCTTTATTTCAAAAACATTTTCTTCAAAGTAGCGCCATATTAAATGTGTGTTTTTCTACAAAATCAAAATTGGCCTATTAAAATTTGGTCGCATGTGATTCAAAGTTTATTTGTTTTTGACCCCGTATAAGGTTTTTTTATAAAATAAGAATTTTTGAAAACGTAGTAGGGGATTTAAATTGAATCGTTGAAAATAGATAAACTTTAGTACGTTAAGTTAAACTAAAATTTATTTTCCACTTAATGAACACTTTACTGATAACACTGTGTTCTTTTTTGTCTTAATATTAAGGTGTATTACTTTCAGACACAAACTACGTTTTCAAAAATACTTATTTTATGAAGTTACCTTATACAGGGTCAAAAACAAATAAACTTTCCATCACATGCGACCAAATTTTAATAGCCCAATTTTGATTTTGTAGAAAAACACACATTTAATATGGCGCTACTTTAAAGAAAATGTTTCTGAAATAAAGCATTGTCAAAACTAAGAAGTTTTATGTAGGTTGCGTTGAGTCTTATTTTTCAAAAGTGATGCAATTTACAAAATATGGGTAAAAAATTAAAATTATCTTATGTAGCTGAAATTTTGCAAGCTAGAAACTGCATTTGAAAAAACTTTTTCTAATAACTTTCTTTGATATTTTCGGAAATAACCCCACTTTTGAATTACTTTTTGGAAAAAATTAAAATTTGACAGATAATGCGAATCACGTGACTACTATTTTTTTGCTTAATTTTCATCGCGATCGAAGCAGAACCTGATGCCAAAGTCAAATTTCGAATAAAGCTATTAATAAAAAAAATCCCATATGATGCGGACTTTACTGGTCAAACTGTATATAAATAATAAAATTAATATAGCGATTTTAAATAATTCTATCAATAAAGCAGCAGCTAAGTTGATGACATGAAGTAGTTAGGTCAGATGCAGTCAATTTTCCACCTATCCTAACAAAGTTTCCCGATTTGAACGGCTGTGTGTCACTAGAGGGAATCCCATAATCCTTTGCGCTCCATCAATGAAGTTTAATAGACAATTTAGTAAGCAAACTTTTAAGTTAAGCCAATTTAACTTGAAATTGAAGGTTTCGTTTAATTAAAATACCCAGGTTGTTTAAGTGTTCTCTATCAGCCCGAAACTTTAGAACGATAGTCAATTTAAGGTGCCATACTAGTTTTCCTGTAATTGGATTTGTTTCTCGTAAATAAAAACATTACTAATCAGTAGCGGCTCTTCCATATGATCAATTGATCAATGACCTCCTAAAAATATTTTTTTAAACCGTGCGAGCAAACATTATTTGCATCAAAGAGAGCCTTGCATCTAAGGACGTAATGCTTAGCCGTAGAGCTTAATACCTGTTGGGTGTCAGTAACTACCTGAATTAACAATATTCCGTCATCTTTGACAGTCGTTACAAGTAATTAGATTTATCGCTAATTTGTCCAATTTCTTGAACAATTCACACAATGGGCTTTACGAAACAGCACAAAACATTCATGGTTGAAGCGTATTTTCGAAACGGGGATAGAGTAAATGGTGCGTGGCAATACAATCCGGGTTTGTGCATGGGCGATTTTCACGAACATTTTCCTAACGTTGCTTTTATTGCTGGGGATTTTTATCATTGCCTGAAAAGAACCGTGGCTGTGTTTAGGGAAACACGCATGTCCCAAGAAGTGGGAAGATCTTATGGAACATGCAGGACTATTCTTCAGAAGCAGCTAAATTTATTTCCTTATAAAGTGCAAGTATTCCAAGAAATACAAGCCGCAGATTTTGAAAGAGGCAGGAATTACTCTCAATGGTTTACCTAAAATTTATTGGAAAGAACTGATTTATTAGACCTGACATCTTTTTCTCTATTTGTGGAGCAATTACTTGACGACGAACTACGTTTTGGATATTTTCAACAGGACGGTGCAACCGCCCCTACTGCCGCCGAAACTATTAACTACTTACGCAATTTTTTCGACGACAGATTGATCATTGTTCGATCAGACATTGAATTTCCACCTAGATCACCTTGTTTAACGGTTATGGATTACTTCGTTTTTTCTCATTTAAAGAATACTATTTTTAAACCACCATCAGTTGCAAATTTAGAACAATTACAAGAAAGGACTATCCAAGAATGTGGTAACATTTCTCCAGAGATGCTGGTCAACACTTTCAAAAATATGAAGGGACGTGTGAATTTATGCTTGGAGCATGGCGGTGGCCAATTTCAGCAATTTATGTAATTATTTTTCGTTTTCTTTCTGTATATTCTTACTTTGTTAATTTTGTAAACAACAAAAATAAATTTGTATTTGTCTACTTACTTTATTACTCATTAGTTTAGCATATCATGTCATAATATGAATTTGACAAAATTTTAACCTAGATTTGGTTAGATATATCGTCCCCATATCATTGTGATCTAAACCAAGTTTTTTAATCCAAGCTCTCTTTGATGCAAATAATTTTTGCTCGCAAGGTATGAGCAGGAAAATTTAATCGAAGAGGTACAAATTTGGTGTCACTGGATAGCTAATCAAACGTTGTTTGTCTTGTAACGTATTATTACGTTAGAGCTTTTATTAGAAGGAAAATAATTCCTAAAAAAGGCCAGCAAAATTTATTTGGATTTTCCCATGGTCAGGCACAAGTATAAAAAATAATTATTTTAAATAACCAAATTTAATTATACTTAATTTCCTATACAAATATAAAGATGAAAGCTTAGTAAAATGAAATTTCTTTGGCCTTTTAACTAAATTACACTAAAATAAATACAGAAAAAGAAATAATGACCGGTCTAATGAAGGTATAATAAAATAAATATGAATGCAAATAAAATAAAGAAGCAAAAATGCGTTGGTATAACGTAGAAATTTTTTATGGGACTGTATTCCACTTAATATATTACCTACATAACCAGTGCTGAAAGTGACCATTTTCACACGAGTGGGAATGTTAAAACGTGGAGTGTACGAAATTTACTTTCATATCTGGTAAGACATCTCTGCTGCTGATCCGCTGTTTTTTTCTTATTAGTTTTTATGGTTTTCTATATTGATATTTGTTTTCATATTAAAACTATTTTGATATAGTTTTCAATACCTAATAAGCTTATTATGCTTACGTATGGCACAGCCACTGGCCAGCTGTAACTTTTATAGAAATCTAGAGAAGAAAACAAACATGGTAAAAGCGAAGCGCCATGCAACTTCAAAAGTTACAGAAGCTTCGTTTAAATAAATACCTATACTCTTTTACAATTATTAATACTTAGAAGATAATATACTGTCCGCAAAAATAATTAAAAAGTGAATATTGTGGCATATCGGACAAGTGTGTAACTGTTTTTTTTGGAATACACATGGATCCAAGCACAACGGATACCCTGGGGCGGGTAGACCACGACGGCTGTTTCGTCCTTGTTAGGACTCTACGGGCAGCCATAACCCAAGCAGTTTCAAGAACGACGGAAAATGTACTAAACTACTCCTTGCAAAATCAAGGCGGCCATCAATACACCGTAGCGCCATCCCAGCGGAATTAACTCCAAAATAAAAGGTAGTTACACTGGTACAAACGAAATGTAGACAACTAAATAAACCACGAGTGCATCACCATCCAGTATAGGGAACGCTATTTGCGTTTTCACCGAAAACATCTGCATTTTGAATTAACTTCGCTGGGATGGCGCTACGGTGTATTGATGGCCGCTTTGCCTTTGCACACTATTGCGAACACTATAATATTATCTTCTACTCATTTTTATGGCTCAAAACTTAAACGGATTGCGCGCATTCTAGTGGGTGCCGGCGTTGATCTGTTTCTAGTCTGCAAAACGGCAGATGTTTCGGTAAAAACGCAAATATCGTTCCCTATACTGGATTGTGATGCACTTCTTGGTTTATTTAGTTGTTTTTCTTTCGATATTGCCAGTGTGACTGCCTATCATGTCGGAGTTAATTCCGCTGGGATGGCGCTACGGTGTATTGATGGCCGCTTTGCTTTTGCAAAGAGGCTTTTAATACATCTGCTGTGGGAATCGCTTGGGATATGGCTGCCCGTAGAGTCCTAACAAGGACGAAACGGGCATCGTGGTCTATCCGCCCCAGGGTATCCATTGTGCTTGGATCCGTGTGTATTCCAATATAATAAATAGTTACACACTTGTCCGATATGCCACAATATTCACTTTTTAATTATTACTACTGTAAAAATAAATACCTTGTAAAGGTGTCAGTAGTGAAAAAAACTATAAACCACGGTTTAGACAGTTTATTGCGTCTTAAATTACGATGAGCGACGCTCGGGCAAGAATAGTAGATATAAAAAGACGTTAAGTGTACTTAGAATTTCCCACAAATAAAAAACTGTGGAAAATAATAATAATTAACAATTAAACATATTAAAAAGCATAGGTGTAAAACCCACTTACATTGTTAAAATGTACTTTCATATCAAATCCACTCGGAGACAGCCACTCAAACATAAATATAGTAAACGTGGACGCATGGATGGCAACCACGCCCACCAGCATCCATGACGCGGCGTCAAATGGTTCCAGAAAGGCAGTAGGTGAAATAATTCCTGTTCTTTTTGCCACGACGATAGCGATGCCTGTTTCCATAAAGGGAACACTGAAGTCCACCTGAAACAATAAATGTTGTTAGGATTATCTTGTGATTTAAAACATTTCAAAAATTTTGAAAAATAAATTTCACAGAATTATTCATAAAGGTTATAACTGCACAGAGGAAAATGATCTAATACAACAGGTTTGCTAAGACATAGTTTGTATTGAGAGCTTATTTTTTTATTAACCCATATTAAATAAATTGTTATTTATCAAACCTGCTTTAGTGTTATATCAATTTCAGATTTGTTAGAACAATGTTTATATTGATAATAATCAGTTCAATTAGCAGCACAGTCTTGTTGAATAATTAACTACTTTTAATACAGCAATTTCGTTAAGAAAGAAATTGTATCTTCTCAATGCGAAGCATTTTGTTCGTAAAGCGATTTCTGTACAATTAAGAAAGCGGCACAGTGTGCCCAAAAACAAATTGAATCCGTTAGAACCTATAATACACAAGACGTTGGTGGGGGCTCGTAGCGATCGGCAACCGCCGCGCGCCATATTATTAGTTTTAAAGTATTTGTTATTATTTGAGACTTCTAGCTGTCCTGTCTGAATTTAACCTGTTTCAATTAATTTATTTTTACTTTGTATTTAAGTTTTTTTTAATTTCGCATGTCAGATAAAGCAATAGAAGATTATTTTTTTTTATGGATACCCTATTTCGCTTATTTAAAGTACGCCTCAGCGTGTTTAAATTCCACTTTCAAAAACGCGGGTGTTTTAAAGTTACCATGGCAACATCAACAACCCGTGAAACGTGAAGTCTAAATATGTCAACTTTTTAATTATTGATTTGACAGAATTACTTTTTAACGTCAAATAAAATATTTTTTTAAGCAATACACAAGCAATGTCAACGGTGACAACAATGAATCTTATGTGACAGATTGGAAGTTATTTTTGTTCCCCTCATTTTCATGACATCTACAGTGACCGGCAAAGAGTTCGCAACATATGGGAAAAATTTTTATTAGCGGAATATTGAAAAATCTTTCTTGGAGGATTGGATGTGCATGTCCCATAACCTTAAAATTGATTTTGACATACGTCACGTGACCAATGGTATGGCGGGAAAGTTGAAAAAACCAATATGAAATCATCATAAATCAGATAAGTTGATGAGATATCGAAAAAATTCCAAGAATAAAAAGTGTTTAGAATTCCATTAGAACCTTGAATACAATGTTTGGGATATCTACCTAAAAAAATATAAAATCGAATATTTTTGTAAATATTTTTTTACCGAATTTAAAGTTTCCATATTTTTCCTTTCTTAAAGCTTTATTAAAATAAAACTGACATCTGGTGACCACAACTAGAAATATTCTTTTGTTTTTCTGACAATTTGGAGCAATAATTCAAAAAATTCGTTTACACTTGGATACCAGCTGTTGCAATAGTCTATTTCTAATAACCTTATCGATATTTTTTATATCAAAATATTCTATTATGTTAAGAAATCCTTAAATTCATTAATCCAAAGCAAATTTTATTTATAACCGTAAAAAATAATTTAAATTTTTATTAATTTTTAGATTTTTTTAAACATTTCTGCGAAATTCAAAATTATTTTTTACGGTTATAAATAAAATTTTCTTTGGATTAATGAATTTAAGGATTTCTTAACATTAATAGAATATTTCGATATAAAAAATATCGATAAGGTTATTAGAAATAGACTATTGCAACAGCTGGTATCCAAGTGTAAACGAATTTTTGGAATTATTGCTCCAAATTGTCAGAAAAACAAAAGAATATTTCTAATTGTGGTCACCAGATGTCAGTTTTACTTTAATGAAGCTTTATGAAAGGAAAAATATGGAAATTTTTAATTCGGTAAAAAAATATTTACAAAAATATTCGATTTTATGTTTTTTTAAGTAGATATCCCAATTGTATAATTGATTGTATTTAAGGTTCTAATGGAATTCTAAACACTTTTTATTCTTGGAATTTTTTCGATATCTCATCAACTTATCTGATTTATGATGATTTCATATTGGTTTTTTTCAACTTTCCCGCCATACCATTGGTCACGTGACGTATGTCAAAATCGATTTTAAGGTTATGGGACATGCACATCCAATCCCCCAAAAAAGATTTTTCAATATTCCGCTAATAAAAATTTTTCCCATATGTTGCGAACTCTTTGCCGGTCACTGTATGTCACATCACGAATTCGACCATTTCACTTACTTACTAAGTTATTATTTTCATTTTTTGTAATATATATATCAATAAGTGTACCAATAAAAAAAATAATGTAAAGTATTCGTGGATAACTGTTATGGATGTTATAATAATAAGGTGATTTGTTCCCAAAACATTTAAACATTTTCAATTGAAACGAAATTGGGGACAAATAAACAATTCATGTAAAATATGCTTATTTTTGAACTCTGAAAGAAAATCATTTTCTTAAAGGATCTCGAAATGGGAGATGTTCGTAGCACGTATTCTAAAATTCGAGATGATAGGTAGAAAAAATTATAAAACTTTTCTTATGTCGGAAACACCTCAACCCACCCCTTGTAAGGCCGTAAGTAAAAGTTCTACCCGTCGGCGTCGTTCGTATAGGATCTCTTAAGTAGTAAATTTATATACTTTTCTTGTGTGTGCTCAATACGGTCCTGATCAGACCCTAATTAGAAACTCTATTATCCAAGGAAACTTTGACCAAAAGCTCGGACAATATGTAGGCCAAGCAACTGTTACAGCAAATATTAACTTATTCTCGACCCATCACATCACTGTTCTAATAACTTTTTAGTAAACCTTAAGTTTCTATGCGGATTATGTATACCAACAATGTTTAATGTAGATTATTATAATGCGAGTTCAGAGGTCTATAGAAAAATCAGTGTCGTGCCGTGTCTCGATGTTCGGATGACACACAATGATTTTGGGGGCTCGAAATTATTTTTCTTTTATGTGGAAAGTATGTGATCATTATACCTACATGTAACAGTATTTTATCGGCGGTCAGGGAGCCAGCGTCTATATTGGACACCTATGTTTGAATTAAGTATGTAGTATGTATATACTATACAGGGTTAGTTGAAATAACCGGAACGGCTAATTTTCTTCAAAACTACCAGGGCTGAATCAATGAATTTGGGTACAGGTGGATAACTTGAAAAACTGAATTAAAAATTGACAATTGCGACGTTGCCAGATTTTTAGTTTTTTCTGTAACTTAATGAATGTTTTTTTTTTCAAAGGTAACACTACTCTTTTTTTATTGAATTCGATTCCTCCCATCAACATTATCGTTTCCTGATAGTATCACATTTTTATCTCTAATATTTCTATGGGAAAAAAGTTAATTAGTTACAGCTCTAACTAAAAAATTCCAATCTATTTTCATTTAAAAACGTTTCAAATAATGTGAAATGGAAGGTTGGTAGACATAATGTACCTAATACTATCGATAGCGATAATAACAACAACTATCTACTAACAATAACATAGCTAGTAAAAATTAATTACTTCCAACTCTAACTCTAAAACAATCCAATCTATTTTCATTTAAAAACGTTTCAAATAATGTGAAAAGAAAGGTTGGTACACATAATGTACCTAATAGTATCGATAACGATAATAACAACAAACAACTACTAACAATAACATAGCCAGTAAAAATTACTTACATATTATCGGTTTCATAATCAAATTAATGTAGTGTACTATAATATGTAAGTAATTTTTACTAGCTATGTTATTGTTAGTAGTTGTTTGTTGTTATTATCGTTATCGATAGTATTAGGTACATTATGTCTACCAACCTTCCTTTTCACATTATTTGAAACGTTTTTAAATGAATATAGATTGGATTTTTTTAGTTAGAGCTGTACTAACTAATTAACTTTTTTTCCCATAGAAATATTCGAGATATAATTGGATCTGGTCTTATCGTGCGGGTCATACGATTCAAGAAAGACATACTCTCAGTTTTTGTTTTCTTTACTTGCGTTTAATTTTACCCTCTAAATAAAATACGTAAGATAAATGAGACAGACTTATTCCATTTTGACATGAAAAAAAAGGATATGTATTTACTTTCCAGCGATTCTAAAAAAGCTTATAATAGCACCAGCTACGTTTTATTTTAAATATGCCAGTTTTGTGACTTTGACAGTTTGTGACAAAATAAAACAATTTTCTGGGTTTTTGCATCCCCAATCAAAAAAAATGGTACTTAATCTGATAAACTATTTCGAAAATGAAAGAAAAAGTGGAAATTCGCCAACCAATATTCAGGAAACAGTAGCCAAAGCACTGGGAATTAGTTTAAGGACTGTGCAGAAAATTGTGCATGAAACAAAACATAACATAATACCCAAGAATACTAAAAAGTGTAAACGAAGAAAGCCAAAGACTGAGGATTTAAGTGAAAATATTAAAATGGGAGTTCGAAATGTGATTTACGATTTATACAAATCGAAAACCAATGTAACTTCCAGTTTTACAAAAAACATTAAAAATTCGGGGTGTTTTGGAAATTGGACTTGAAGCGTTATCAAAATTAATAAAAAATTTAGGTTTTCGCTATAAAAAAGACTGTAACCGAAGATTTTTATGTGAGCAGCCACAGATAGTGAGTCAGCGTGTTCAGTTTTTAAAAAAATATACGGACAATTACAAATCGAAATTTAGAAAAGTGGTATTTTTAGACGAAACGTGGATATTTTCGAATGGAGGTGGTTCAACATCTTGGCAAGATGAGTCTGTAAAAAGTGTTAAAAGGAAAAAGGGGTGCGGTACGGGAAAGCGTTTTATTATTTTGCATGCCGGTTCTGCAACAGCATATGTTGTAGGTGCGAGTTGAATTTTTTCTTCAACATCAAAAAGTGCTGACTATCATGATAATATGAATTGCGAAATGTTTGAAAAATGGTTAAAAGTTCAATTGATACCAAATTTGGATGCTCCGTCTTTAATTGTATTAGATAATGCATCATATCATTCCAGAATTTTAAATAAACAGCCTACTTCATCTTGGAGGAAAAGTGATATTTATGAGTGGCTGGAAAAACATAACCAAAATCCTTTACCAAATATGCATAAATCGGAACTCCTATCAATAGCAAAGTCTCTTAAAAAACCCAAAATATACGCGGTAGATGAAATACTGCGTGAATATGGTCATGAGGTTCTACGACTGCCGCCATATCATTGCCAGTTTAACGAAATAGAATTAATATGGGCTGGTGCAAAGTCTTATTATGAAAAACATGTAGGTCTTAAATCCGACCAAGTACAAATAGTTTGGCAAGATTCCTTAGATCATATTACACAAGAGTACTGGAAGAAATCGGTGGAACATACAGAAATATTAATAAGGGATTGGTGGGATCGAGAACAAGTACTAGATGTCGAAGTAGCGCCAATGATAATTGCTCCATTCGAAGACGACTCAGACGACGAGGACTTTTCAGATTTTATAAGTGACGATGAGAGTTTTTAGGCTATAGTTATAAACGGTGTTTTTCTTTTACATTTTTTAGTATTCTTGGGTATTATATTATGCTTTTTTTTCATGCACATTATTCTGCATAGTCCTTAAACTAATTTCCAGTGTTTTCATTACGGTTTCCTGCATATTGGTTTGCGAATTTCCACTTTTCCTTTCATTATCGAAATAGTTTATCAGACTAAATGCCATTGTATTTTTAGGTTTTAGTAGTAAAATTGTTAAAATAAATTGCACTCTTTATTATTGTCGTTTTTAATTAAAGGGTACAGTAGGTATATAATTAACGATTATATAATTTTTTTGTAACTTTTTCAACTCCCCTGTAAATAATTTTTACAAAACTAATAATATTAGGTATATGTGGCTATCTTCGCGATAGCTAAAATAATGAAACTATTTTTCCTTCCTTCGGTATATTTGTAAATAATCTCACAACATTTTGATAGCCTCTGTGTTGTCTGATTTGACGCATATGATCAGTGACCTTTGGACCCGCACGTTAAGACCAGATCTGACTATAAAAATGTTATACTATCAGGAAATGGTAATGTTTTGATGGGAGGAATCGAATTCAACTAATTTCTTGGAAGCCAATGAATAAAAACTAAAGTAATTGCTTTTGCGTCCAGCAATTGCTTAAAAGTGCAGGAATTGTTTCTAGTTAATGCTTTTTCTTAAAAAATAGAAGCACTTGCTATCGTTCGCTTAAAATGTGATGAATAAATTAAGGAATTGCTTTTTCTAGTGTAGTAATCGCTTTCAACTTTTTAAGGTAGGTCGACCCCTGCATCATTTGCTTGGTGGCAGTCAACTTTAGTTCTCCGCGGCATACACGTGCGTTGCTCTTAATTTGTGTCTTCAATTATGGCTGAATATATGAACATCCGTAAAAGAAAAATCTACAGTGTACGTAAAAATGGCACATATGATGATTTCAGAAAGCTATATCGATTTGACTGCGAAAATGTTGAGTGGTTGGCAAATTATTTTTTGACTGATACTGGTAAAAGGCGAGGGGGTGCACTGTCGCCTTTAAATAAGATTAAAGTCTTTCTGCGGAAATTGTCGGATCCGGGCTTTTAAAATTCTGTAGAAGAAGAACTCGGTGTTCACCAAACTACTGTCTGTAAGACATAGGTACACTTCTGTAATGGATGCAGTTTTGAAGAAGGCCAATATTTTTATTAAATTTCCTACAAGTGCTGAAGCTGTTGTGGAAGCTAATCGGTTGTGGTCAGAGAGATTTATTTATGTTTCTTCAATTTATGAACGAATATCAATTGCTTGTCTTTAATTTATTTATCACTACTATCACTTTCCTCATTTTCACTGGAATCTGCCATATTACAAAACGATAAATTTCCTATTTTCCACAAAAACGTAACAGATTACTATTAATTGTACTAAATAAATAGACCAACGTTGTTGTATTTACGTCAATTCTTTGGCAAATTAGGTACCAAACTGAACATGAAATCTATAATCTAAACAAGTGGATAAGCCACGTCTGAACTTGTGTTGAATAAGCATTTACTACAGAGGTGTAAGAAAAGCAGCAATTGCTTCAAAATGTTATTCATATCCAGATCTAGCAATTGCTTTTACTTATAGCATTTGCTAGTCAAGCAATTGCTTTTACTAAAAAGGAATTGCTTCAAGTAATTCCTTAATTTTTATTCATTAGGCTCAATGGCATGATAAGTTATTGTTATTAAGCGATAAAATCCCAACAAATAGGAATGTAGAATATCCGTAACCCGAATAAACCTTTATAGACATATTAAAAAATAAATATGAATAGGTAAGCAAGCTTTTGAAAGATTGCATAACATGCCCCAATATACCCTTATTTGTCACATTTGCATTGTTCTGGAGCCCGCTGAAAAATTCCATATATTATTTTTTACACGTCAAGCGTGCTAACGTATTCAGTCGGAATATGAAGATAAAAAGGCACTAAGTATGTGATGTTATTTCGGAACAAAGCAAAACAGAAACCATTTTTTACGATGGGTTTATCGTATCGGGGAAAAATAACTTCGTAAAATTTATTTTTAAGTCAACGCGTTTATTATAAAAACGTGCCTTTTAAAAAGTTTATCTACAACCATTTAAGGTACATAATACTTGATACTGACAGTAATAGACCAGGGCTGAAGCCTTTGAAAATGGTAAAAAGTGAATCGAAAATTCTCACGTCAAAATATCTGCTTTTTTAAAAAAGTCGGTGGGCTTTTTGTTCCTTGAAATCTCTACTTTCTGATGGTGTAAAAAAAAATATACATTACTATGGTAAATGTTCTCAAAAAATGCAAAAAAACGAAAAAAACTCGAATCCGAAATTGTTTTTTTTTAAATCATTATGTACAATTTTGAGCTATTTATTAAAATTTATACTTTAATTACTCGAAAAAGTAAGATTCCATGTTACATTAATAAACAAAATTGCAAGTCGAAATATACTACTATATAATTAACAACCAAATAAGTTAATAAAGTTAATATTTAATAAGACCTTCGTTCCTTTGCATTTTTTGAGAACATTTACCTTAGTAATGTATATTTTTTTTACACCATCAGAAAGTAGAGATTTCAAGGAACAAAAAGCCCACCGACTTTTTTAAAAAAGCAGATATTTTGACGTGAGAATTTTCGATTAAAAATTAGGTTGCTTTTTCGATATTAAGACAAAATAAGGTTAAAAAATAAATATTTTAAATCAAAAACATTACAGTGTATTTGGGACATAAAAAGGTAAGTTTTCACCAAATTTCGTGTATAAAAAATTTTTTTTGTTAAAGATAAAAATAAAAAACCAAAAACTTAGTTATTTCAATTTTTCACATTAATTTTGAGATTATGTGAAAAAAGTGTAAATACAAAAGTTCTAGACCTTTTTATTACCTACAACTTTGCAATTCAATGTTTTTCCATAGGACTTGTAGTTTGCCGGAAATCGAGATAAATCGTTTTCTACCCTTAAAAACTCACCCCTTTCCACTTCCCGACCTCGGATCGCCCGTAAATTATTTTTCCTTTCATTTTTGTTATATTCTCTTCCTTTTCCAATGGGTTTCATCCTACTATTATTTTTTTTGGTTTCAAAAATTATCGACCCTGGTCTTTAAGTGCATTATGCTATGCATTATTTAACAAGTGCAATTTATAACTTTTTATAAAAGTGTAATTATAAATTCGTAATTCACTCATTCTTAAATTTATTCTTAGATTGAAATTATTAAAATTTGCGCTGTTAAAAAATGGGATATTTCGAATTCAGTTTCTAAAGTTGTAAAATTCTTTGAACGAAAATGTAGGATACGATGGGTTATTCGGGATCTCTACATTTTAGTTTGGCTAAAAATAAGGGAAAATATACATAATTTATATTAGTATTTTCAATTTTAAAGATCGTCTTCAATTTTCGTACATTGAGAAAAAACTTATATTCCTTATCAGAATTTATATACTCTTTATACAACTGTTTAATACTATATGTGACAGCAACGCGCTTTTCTACTGTAAAATAACAAAAATTGCTAGACCGTTGTGTAGTGATAATATCACGGTAATTTAGCAAATAGGAAATATGAGTCAATGCTATCATAGAATGGTTTATAGCCATTATTGCTCTAAATACTCACAGTTCTATTGGGGTTGCAATATAGGTTTATATATATTAGTTTCGACTGGCAGTTGTAATGAAACTTGACATTAATCATAATAACATTTGCTTACTACGGTTAATAAAGCACATGCTTGCCAGTAAAAATCAGCACTTAATTATCAAAAATTTAAATAGCTTCTAGTGTGATATTGTTTTTGTCGTTTAACATGTATAATATGATTAGATATCTATTATACAACAGGGTTTACTGAGTTGGTAAAATTCGTCCATAAATTATAAAGTCCAACACCAATAATGGATTGTGCGAAAAAAGAATCTTCTATTGCTTTATCTGACATAAAAAAAAATATATAAAAAGTAAAAATAAATTAATTGAAACAGGTATTGAAACCATCAATTGAATGCAAATTTAGACGGGACAGCAAGAAGACTCCGAACAACGATGCGACCTGTGCAACAAATACATTAAAACTAATACTAGGGCGCGCGACAATTGCCGATCCCTACGAACCCCCCACCAACTTCTTGTGGATTATAGGTTCTAACGGATACAATTCGTCTTTGGGAACGCTGATCTGCTTTCTTAATTATAGAAAAAGCGCTTTATTGCGAACAAAATGGGTCGCATTAAGAAGATTGCTTCACAAAATTGCTGTTTTAAAAGTAGTTTATTATTCAACAAGACTGTGGTGCTAATGGAACTGATTACTACCAATAAAACACTGTTCTAGCACTCCTGAAATTGATATAACATTAATGCGGGTTTGATACACTAGCAATTTGTGGGTTAATACAAACTATGTCTTAGCAAACCTATTGTATTAGCAGTGGCGGCTCGTGACTAGTGAGTCAGGGGGGCGCTAGCTTTAAATTAAAAAAAAATTAACATGTCTATCATTTTCGAAAGTACGTGTCTGTTTTTTCTAACTTTCACGTTGTGAATTTTAATTTCATGAACATAAGCACTACTTAAACAAGTTAAAATATTAGTTTGTCCTAACATCTCAAAACTTATCACATTCTAACGATGTTTTGCACTATTTTCATGTTTTTTATTTTCTCTGAAAGATGTTTTAAGTCCTGCACCCCATTTATATTCCAATTATCATCCCCGTCAAAAAGAAGACACACGAAACAAAAAAAAAAGAATTTTTGTCCTCACAACCGCATATCCAGGATTTTTTATTATATATATATTTATTTGTCAAACTTACGCGTAAACTGTACCTTACTTTTACCTTTTGATTGCACTTGTAGGTACTATAGGTATTCAATATTGGTAGTGGAGTGGCCGCCCTGTATTTTTTAAATCAAGTTTTCAATTAAGCTCAGAGAACTACTAAATACAAGCTGCTGTAAATCAATGACCTTCATATTAGACAAAAATTTCCAACTTTATAATGTAACTAATAAATAACTCAAAACAAATAAACAAAACGTCAACGGCATCGACAGGTCGCATCGCGATTCGCGAACAGCTGTTGGGCGCGGAAAATTAGAGCTCGTCCGTGGTCGCTCGTTGTGCGATGTGTAGGTGACGTCAGGCCTCCGTAGTCGCGTTGAATCGAGACGGGATAATCAATAGCCCGCGCTTAGTAACCTTGAGAGCGCGCAACTCGCTTGTCTATGAGTATAACCTGCCCGTTGGAATAGGGCTATGTTTGGTTTGAATTATTTTAATTGATTGCTTACATACATTGCGTTATTGGTTTTTTAAGTAAAGTATTTTTGGATTCTGTTTGAAATAATTGCAGGGAGGGCGGCGCCCCAGAGCCCTTCATTAACCAGCCGCCACTGTGTATTAGATCATTTTCCTCAGTGAAGAGGCATTGATTTCGGGAAAATTACTTTTTTTTAATATAATGTCTTGACATCAAATAAAGCATCAGCTGATATTTAAAATATAAAATGTAAAAAAAAAGAAACATTTATCTTTTCTTAGTCAAAAAATCAGAAAAAGAGCTTTTAAGGCTTAGTGCTTTTCATGTGAATGGTTGTAGACAAAGCATAGTATTTTCCTAGCGTATAATGAACCATTATAATACACTCTGATGATCATCGTTTATTACGGCCTACATTATACGCTCGCCAAATAATAAACTATTCAACTTAAATCTGGCAAGCTCAAGTATAATAAATGCGAAAAGATTATGAACAGTTGCCGACAATTAATTCCCACGACAGCTGTAATTAACCTCACTTTTTTAAAAGCACATTATGATTAAGCTAATTTCTAATTCTTTGGGCAACCTGTAACACAAACTAAAAATTAGTGAACTTTTTTTTCAGTTGCGGGATGAAATAATCAGTTAAATTAGAAAGTAATAGGTTTATGGAGATATATTTCTATGCTGCAGAATTAACGACAATTAAATTCATAAATAACTGTATTATACATATTTTATTTCCGTTCAAGCTGGTTTTCAAAAAGGCTACTCTACAGAGACAGCCATTCAATGTATCATTGAGACGTGGAAGAGAACCATTGATCAAGGGAAAAATGTTATAGCTGTATTTTTGGATTTTAAGCGGGCATTCGAAACAATTGACAGGGCTAGATTATTGAGTAAATTGTATCAGTATGGTATTCGCGGAAACGTTTATAAATGGTTTAAAAATTATTTAAGTAACAGGTCACAAAAACAAAAATATCAAAAACATATTCAAATAAAAAAATAAATAATATAGGAGTTCCTCAAGGAAGTATACTAGGTCCAATATTATTTATTTTATACATCAACGATATGCCTTTAGTTTTAAAAATGTGTAAGTTACAAATGTTTGCTGATGACA
The DNA here is from genome assembly GCA_963969555.1 of Polydrusus pterygomalis. NCBI lineage: Eukaryota > Metazoa > Arthropoda > Insecta > Coleoptera > Curculionidae > Polydrusus > Polydrusus pterygomalis. The sequence continues at coordinate 24,284,311 of OZ018382.1, read as the reverse complement.
CCTTAATTTACATTAATGTTTTAAATATTTTTGATGGTCTAAATACTCTAAATTCTGGGATAAATATATTATTAAATTTGCTAAAAGTAAATAAATAAAAATTAAATATTTCAAAAACTAAATGTATGGTTATGGGTAGGTAATAATTTAAATTGTCAAAATATAAATGTTGTAATTGATGTTGAAAAATTGGAATTAGTAAACAGTTTTAAATGTTTAGGGATAATCATTGATTCAAAATTAAAATTTTTTAATTGTTTTGAAAATATCATATCGAAGATTGCCGGAAAAGTAGGTTATTTTAAAAGAATCAGTTCAATTAAAGTTTGTTTTCTAAAAAAACTGTATTTAATCCTATTATATTACTACATTTTCTTTATTGTTCTTCCATTTTATATTGTGCTATTGAGGAAATATTTGATAAAGTACAAAATTTACAAAATAAGGCAATGTGGAGTATTTTAAATTGTGACAAATATACAAAAATTAATTTTATGTTCAAAAATTTAGATTGGTGGAATGTCAGAAATTTATTTTTTATTTAGTATGTATATTCTTTATACATAAAATTAAAAATTATTTATTGACTGATTGTTTAAAATTTTCTTGTTCTTTTAATTATGACCATCATAATTATAAAACAAGAACTAATCTAAATTTTTATGTGGATAGAGTGTCCTAAAACATTAGCTTATAAATATATTTTTTATAAAGGTTTGATAGAATATAATTATTTGGAAAATTCTATTGAATCCTTAAAATCATTAAAACTGTTTAAAAAAACTTTAGAATTACTACATTTAATTAAAAAACAGAATGATACGTAATATTTGATAAAATTTATAAAATGTTTAACTTTTCTGTCTGTTTTTGTTAAAAAAAAGGTTGCGTTTTAAAATTTAAAAATAAATCTATGAAAATGCATTACAAAATACTTATTTATTTGTAGCTTTTTGCTAAATAAAACATGTTACTACTACTACTATTACTACTACTACTACAGCCAAGTCAGTCAATAAAGTACCTTAGAATAGTGATCGGAAAGCATCTTACTTTTAGGGACCACGTCAATGCCATAACCAAGAAGGCAGAAGAAAGAACAGCGGCACTAGCAAAACTGATGCCAAACATCGGGGGTCCACGGAGTCAAAAGAGTGGAGTGGTGCATTCAATTTTGCTGTATGGATGCCCCGTCTGGCATAAAGTTACACAAATCAAAATCTATAGAAACAAAATGGAGAGGGCACAAAGAAAAATACTATTAAGAGTAGCTAGCGCATATCGCACGACATCCACCAAGGCACTACAGGTCATAACCGGAATACCGCCCATCGAGCTGCAGGTACTAGAGAAGACATCCATATACAGAACATTAGGAGATAAAGGACAAGCCAAGATGGACGAAAGACACAGAACTCTAAACAAATGGCAAGACATATGGACAAACAACACGACAAAGGGACAATGGACCAAAAAATTGATTCCAGACATAAGACAGTGGATAAACTGTAAACACAGAAGAATGGACTATTATACTACATAAGTATTGACTAGACACGGGTCGTTTTTTGTTTACCTTTAAAGAATCGGGGCCGCAGAGAGCACTCGATGTATGTATTGCGAGGAAGAGGATACTGTGGGTCACACACTGTTCCATTGTGAAAGGTTTGAACGACAAAGACAGCATACTTACCTTACGCTTGGACATAATCTGGAAGAAGACAATTTCGTAACACATATGTTAGAAAGTGAAGAAAAGTGGAACATCGTACAAAATATGATCAGAAAGATAATGAATATAAAAGAAAAAGAAAGAAACGAAAGACAACGGTGGAATGAAAGATAGAGGACAGAGAGGCTGCTATCTGAGGTATACCCAGCCACGGTAGTGCCAGATAGTAGTAGAGAAGCAGGGAGGGGAAGTTTTTTAGTCGGTAAGAATCCGACATACCCCGGCCACATAAGATAAATCGGCCGGAAGTCTTTTGAAGATTTTTTTACCCCTTCCCTAAAAAAACTACTACTACTACTACTACTACTATTACTACTACTACTACTACTACTACAGTGTGGTCCGGCGACGCGGTAATTACATTTTTGGTCCGTTTGTCCTCTAGTCTACCAGATCGCCGGACATACTGTCACGGTATATGTCATCACCTGTTATTAATGACACCCTGTTGAAGTCTGGCATATTTTACGTTAAGCGGTTGGCTATAGAAACAGAACCGGACTAAGTTATTTTACCTTCGCCTTCGCCATCTGTTAAATTTTGTAAGATATAGGGTAGAGATACTAATTTTATTATTTATAGAATAAAATACTGTCAGACCCGTACCTACCAAAATAAGTATGTGAAAACATTATAAAACTAAAAGAAAAAAACAACATTTATTTCTTTTAGTATTAATTTATAAAAAGCAAAAATAAGTATATACAAGGAGAAAAGTAATACCTACATTTTTTGCGAGGTGTAAGCTTTGTGGTGCAAGTCTAATTAAAACACTAAATTGGGAACCCTTTTTGTATTGTTACTTTTGTGGGAATTTTATATATGGATACATATAAGGTGTTCCGTAACTAAGGTGCTATACAGCAATAAGAGGTACCTAGTGGACTTAGAAATATGTAATTTAATTTCATTTGTTATACGGTTAAAGAGATACAGGGTAATCCAAGTAAAAATTTACTTCGTAAAATTGGCGATGATGTGATGTTGCGGATATGAATCAAATTTGGTGTAGTTATATTTTTAGGGGAAAGAAGGAGTTTTAAGATACCTCCTAGAAAACGCTATCTACACAATATGAGTTTGATAAATTTGCATGTATTTTTTTCTCTCACTTTTCTGGCCGCTTTACCTCAAATTATGAAAAAGGGATCTTTTATACATCAAAAAATTGTACTTCATTAATCTCGATATTTTGATTAGTTTTTGAGATAATTGCGTTTAAATGCTAGATGACAAGGAACATTTAAATAAACACCTTTCTTAACGAAATATATTTATTGAAAATTAACCGTGCGTTCTGCAGCATAAATGACATATTTTCAAGTCTACTATCTCCTGTTGCTGTATTTGCCCCTTAGTTATGAGCACAAGCATCTTGTTACAAGACATCCTGTTTATAACGATAAGTAAATGGTTTAACTAGACACTTTATTGATTTGATAATTGATGATTTAACCAAAATGGTGTTTGTACTCACTATTAAAATTAAATAATAAAACCAAGAAAATCTGTCTATGAAATATATAAAATCCAAAAGTAAAATGTTTAAAACACACACTACACAAAAAACAGCCACAGAAACACTTAAAAGATATCAATATCGGAAGAAAATAATATGACGCAACCTGACGCGTGAGCTTGCTACAGCCCACTGCTGATCTGGGAACTTTAACGACGAAACCAGATCAGCTGTTAATGTCAAAAGTCGCTGTCTTCTATCGAAACGCTTTGTTTTACGAAAAAGTTAACTCTATAAGAAATGAAAAATGTTAATCGGCGTGCAGACAAAGTTTTTAAAATTGAAAAAAGTTTTTTACCTCCGCCGGGATTCGAACCCAGAACCTCTCGATTACCAGTCAGCCAAATTACCGTTTCTGGAGTGTCTTTTGAGCATGTCGATAACATGAGGTTTGTGCGCATGCCCGAAGGTGCCCAGAGGGAAGGCAGCTGACCGGCGAGTCATGCGCTCGGACGTATTTTTTCACCCATAAAACTTAACTTTTGTTTGCGCAGGAAATAAGGTGTACCGGGTGAACAACTAAGAATGGTCGTCGGCTATATCTCAGAAACTGGAAGTCATAGAGCTTTAAAGTAAAATATTTTTCAGTAAAAGTGGCCAAAAGAAAATTTTGAAAATTGATGTCTAGTTTGTAAAACGTCCGCAAGGGGGCGTCACAGTCATGACCACTGCAAATATTAGGATTTTCTTCGTGTTTTGACTAAATAAGAGGTACCGAAATCATCTTTGTTTTAATGCTTACATATTTCTTTATAAATTTTATAATTCACAAATTTCTCTATCTAGTGAAATAAAGTGGTGGGGGGAATTCAAATGTTTTTTTTACATAAACTACGATTACTCCCATTTGGCATAACCAATTTTAACTAACTTGATCTCATTTAAGAGAGGAGTATTTTATTTACAAATTGTGCCTTTTTTATTATATCCTTGAACTTAACCTTCGCCGCTAGATGGCGTTAACTGAAATATAAGCGAATATTAAGTTTTTTCGCGAGAAAGTTGAATACAATGATGGGTCTATTTTAACAGGATCAGATAGAGAATTAAAGTCTTAACATTTTCGCGAAAACCTCATATTCGTATCTTTTATAGAATCGGAGTTATTGACTAAAATAATATATCGTATTTTTTCGTTTTAAGGGCCTTTTAGTTTATATATTGGATGCGTTTCGCACACATTAAATATAAATAAACAGATAGTTACAAAAAGTGTTAACTATAACAATAAAAATATTATTGAAAACTTCTACCTATATGTTCACAATTTATAATAAATTATTTGTACTGCAATTTACTTTTTTAAAATCGCACACTAAAAATTGAGGGAAAATGTATTAATGACGCCCCAAATTTTCAAAATGACGTCCATCATTATTGATGCAAGCCTGCAACCTCTCCTGCGTGCATAAAACAGCAGTTTCAATTTCCGCAACTGATATACTTCCTAACGCCGCTGTAATTTTCTCAACCATATTTTCTCTGGTTGTAGGCCGGTTAGCGAAAACAATGTCCTTAAACCTCCCCACAAATAAAAATCTAGGACGTTGCGGCATTCTGGGGGGTTAAGTCATTGGACCCGTTTTCTTTGACCAGGGTTTTTTAAAAATTTTAAAGTAAATCAGCTGCCGCTTCTTTTAACAGATGTTGCTTTGGATGTTCGCCGCGACATATTTTTTCAGCACGATGGGTGTCCGGCGCAGTTTTCTGTAAACGTACGGGAGTTCTTAGATCGGGCATATCCTGGCAGGTGGATTGGACGGGGAAGTTTATTTTCCTGGCCAGCTAGGTCAGCAGACCTCACCGTCCTAGATTTTTATTTATGGGGGAGGGTTAAGGACATTGTTTTTGCCAACCGGCCTACAACCGGAGAAAATATGGTTGAGAAAATTACAGCGGCGTTAGGAAATATATCAGTTGCGGAAATTGAAACTGCTCTTTTATGCACGCAGAAGAGGTTGCAGGCTTGCATTAATAATGATGGACGTCATTTTGAACATTTGGGCCGTCATTAATACATTTTCCCTCAATTTTTAGTGTGCGATTTTAAAAAAGTAAATTGCAGTATAAATAATTTATTATAAATTGTGAAAATATAGGTAGAAGTTTTCAATAATATTTTTTATTGTTATAGTTAACACTTTTTGTAACTGTTTGTTCATTTATAATTAATGTGTGCGAAACGCATCCAATATATAAACTAAAAGGCCCCTAAAACGAAAAAATACGATATATTAGTCTATTTTATTCGATAACTCCGATTCTATAAAAGATACGAATATGAGGTTTTCACGAAAATGTTAAGACTTTAATTCTCTATCTGATCCTGTTAAAACAGACCCATCATTGCATTCAACTTTCTCGCGGAAAAGCCTAATATTCGCTTATATTTCAGTTAACGGCATCTAGCGGCGAAGGTAAAGTTCAAGAATATAATAAAAAAGGCACAATTTGTAAATAAAATACTCCTCTCTTAAATGAGACCAAGTTAGTTAAAATCGGTTATGCCAAATGGGAGTAATCGTAGTTTATGTAAAAAAACATTTGAATTCCCCCCACCACTTTACTTCACTAGATAGAGAAATTTGTAAATTATAAAATTTATAAAGAAATATGTAAGCATTAAAACAAAGATGTTTTAGCTACCTCTTATTTAGTCAAAACACGAAGAAAATCTTGATATTTGCAGTGGTCATGACTGTGACGCCCCCTTGCGGACGTTTTACAAACTCGAAATCAATTTCCAACATTTTCTTTTGGCCACTTTTACTAAAAAATATTTTACTTTAAAGCTCTATGACTTCCAGTTTCTGAGATATAGCCGACGACCACTTAGTTGTTCACCCGGTACGCATCTAAAGGTAAATATACAGGGTGTTCTCAAAGTTAAGTCATTTATTTTACCAGGTTGTAGAACTTGCAAAAATAAGTAATTGTACCAAAAATCATTTATATAAAAGTTGCAGAATAAAGAAGTTATTAACAATTGAAAAAATGTAAAATTTAAAAACTGTATAAGACCTGATTTTTTGATATTCTCGACAACTGCGTTATCAATGTTTTATTTGCTGGCGATACTGGGTATGGCTTATTTTTTTGTAGGATACAAATTATTTATCATTCATTCATTTTACGGGTTTTAGTGGTCGAGAATACCAAAGAGCAGGTCTTAATTTTTTAAATTTTACATTTTTTCAATTGTTAATGACTTCTTTATTCTGCAACTTTTATATAAATGATTTTTGGTACAATTACTTATTTTTACGAGTTCTACAACCTGGTAAAATAAATGACTCAACTTTGAGAACACCCTGTATATGATTGTCTGTCAACGAAGCGAGGGAATATCGTTAAACGTGGCCAGCACAAATAATCCCCTCTCTTCAACGGAGGGATCGCCTCGCTAAGACTAATTGATCTGTTCTTCTTGTTGCGGACATCTAAATATATTATTCACTCTCACATATCCACATAAAAAGCCATTGTTAGTTTTAACTTGCCAATACGGTGTCCGAATATATTTAAAAAAATTCAAAGAAATTAAAAATTTTTGGTCCGTCAAAGGTATGCAAACCCCCACATTCTTTAATATTTCCAACTCAAAGCCGGTAGTAAATCAAGCATTTTTATTACCTTTATTATAAAGTTATATAACCGTGGCTGCCTGATCTTTTTGTCTTTCAAAGGCCGATGCCTTGCGGGCTTTTTACTGGAATTTCTTAAGAATTTAGCGCGAATGAACGAAATTGCGGTCTTTTTCTTATTTTATGGAACGAAAAATGTCGGTTTTTCCGTAAGTTTTTATTACCAGAATTTAATTTAAGTCGAAATTTCACTTCATAAACTTTGAAAATTATCTTTTACTATAAAAGTTTCTACGTGAAAAGAAAGTTTCTTCATTGACCCAACCGCTAATGGTTATATTATGTATCAAATTTTATTATTACTGCATAATTCCAGAATTCAGATTACCAAGAAAACCTGCAATTGTTTAAAATTTATTGATTGTCGAAACTATCGTTTTTCGTGTCAAGAAATTTACGATATTTTGCTCAATTTTATCCAGTACCAAAATGTCTGATAGCGATAGTGAGACACCTCAAGAAATAACTGATGCGGCGAAGATCGTTGAATCAAATATTTTGCCCGCTAAATCAAAAATGCAATATGAGAAAGTGCACACTCAGTTTCGTAAATGGTGTAATATAAAGAAGGTACAAGCCGTATTAGAAAATGTTTTGCTGTGTTATTTGGAGGAAATATCGAAAATATAAATTCGATTTACTTTAATTATAAAAAGTGTTTTGGAAATTAATTTTTGAATTTATACGAATACATTTTTCTAGCCGTGAAAAAATAACATTTTCTTACGGTGAAAAAGGAGGCGTTATTTGCATCCATAGCAACAAAACAAAGTCCATCCAATATTACTTTCACATTTCCATAAGTTAAATGAAAATGTAATAAATGATCGAGAACCAAGTTGAAAATCAATTAGTTATAACATTTTGTTCTTTCTGGAAGTTTTTTTTATAAAATTTAGTTTTTACCATGTTCTTGAACCCTGTCAGCCCCTGTATCTGACAACCTTTTTCCGATTTATAGTTATTTTTGGCACAAAATGGTTACAAAAGAACGTTGTTTCTAATTTTGACCAAGATTTTTTAATGCAAATTCAATTTTCCCGCCAAACGAGTAGTCACGTGACAAATAATGTCAAAATTAATTTTTAGGTTAGCCATTACGCAGAGATAATTGGCATTAAATGTTTTTCAATATTCCATCAATAACTTTTATTCCCATAATATGTGGTCAACTTAACGCCTGCGCCATAAATATTATTTATTTAAGGTTATTATTTATACATAATGTAAATATGTATATTATTGTATATGTAATAAATACAGTGAAAACCAGTGGCGGACAAAAAACTTCACTACGGGGGGCACATGTCCTGAATGGTTTTTAGAAGTGAATACAATAATACAAAAAAATGTTACTCCAAAATAAGGGCATAATATATTTATTTGGCCAGAGAGAACTTACAAATAAAACTCTGAATAAAATATACAAAATGTAACTATTATGTACAGGCTGTCTCAGGGTAATCGTCCCATTAGAATATTTCGGGAAATAATGCAATTTGAAACCTGCAAATTTTAATGACAGGGTTTTCGAAGACGCTCTCTTCAAATGAAATAACAGCGACCATATTATGCGACTTCCGGTTATACCAGAAGTTGACTCAAACTTGTTTATTTTAAATGGAGCACCCTGTATACTATTTTTTTGTGTTCCTTTGTTCATTTCCGACAACTTTTATTATACGTTTTTGTATCGTACTCTAACCGTTAAAAAAATTGGTTATTCTCAAATTTTGACTATTTAGGTACAGGGTGTCGCCTAAAATGAAATATTTTTATTTTTATTTTTAATTAGATATTATTGTGCCCGATAATAAATTATCGGAAAATGGAATTTTAGATACAGAGAAGTGGAAAAGTAATAATTTTTGATCTTCCCCAACAAATTTAAAAAATTCTTATTTTTTAATATATTGCTATTTTGTTATTTTATTAAATCGATAGGCTAGATAGAACATTTACTAGCTGTCCAACTAAGACGTCACTGGTAACTTACTAACTAACTACTAACTAGAATAGTTTTTAATCTTATTTACGGTTTTTCCCAAAATCCCCCAAATATCAAACAGTCTTATTGATTTTTGGCAAGAACATAAACAAAGTATTAGTAACAATGACACGCGTCTGTAAAACATTTTTTTGGCAGCAACGGATAGAGTAGAATGAAATAACTTTTGATAAAAGTTATTGGAAATAAAGAAAGGAACACACAAAAATATATTATACAGGGTGCTCCATTTAGCACGTTTAAGACAACTTCCAGTATAACCAAAAGTCGCATATGATCGCTCTTACCTCATTTTGAAGACAGCGTCTCCGAAAACCTCATTAGCCAAATTTGCAGGATATTCCAATGAGCGATCACCGTGAGACACTGTGTACCGGGTGGTCAAATAAGCGAGGACGTCGGCATTATCTCGGAAACCATTAATCGTACAACTTTCGGAAAGATTTTTTTATGAGTAAAGTGGTCAAGAGAAATTGCTGGAAATTACTTTTAAGTTCCTCATTTCGCCGCAAGGGGGCACAATTAAAAATTGTTTTTTTTTTAATTCTCAATTGCTCCAAAAATTCCCATATTAAGGTATAACTCTGATTACATCATTGGAAAGATTAGACAATTCTGCATCAGTGGCAGAAGCTATTGAAAGTGTAAACATTAAAATCGCTGTAACTTCTAAACGACTTATCCGATTTTACTAAATTTAAGCCTGTTTGGAAGAAAAAGGTAAGTACCTTCAATTGCCGTATCAAATGGTACACGATATTTTCTAATAAAATTGCTAGATGGCGCAATTTGTAATAATAACAGTTTTTTCGATTTTATCCCGAAAATTCAAATCATACGGTATAACTATGACATCATAATCAAAAAGTAGATGACATTTGCAAGAAAAGATGTGAAGACCGCAGTTCGATATCTTTGCTTGTTTCAGAGTTATTGCCAAAACAATAATTTTTAATACAAATTGCGCCCTCTAGCATTTTTGTTAGAAACTTATCTTGTACCATTGGATACGACAATTGAAGATACTTACCTTTTTCTTCCAAACAAGCTTAAATTTAGTAAAATCGGATAAGTCGTTTCGAAGTTACAGCGATTTTAATGTTTACACTTTCAATAGCTTCTTCCACTCTTATCAAGTGAAAGTGTAAACATTAAAATCACTTGATAAGAGTGGAAGAAGCTATTGATAAATTTAAGCTTGTTTGAAAGAAAAAGGTAAGTACCTTCAACTGTCGTATTCAATGGTACAAGATAGTTTCTAATAAAATTGCTAGAGGGCGCAATTTGTGTTAAAAATTATTGTTTTGGCAATAACTCTGAAACGAACAAAGATATCGAACTGCGGTCTTTACATCTTTGCTTGCAAATTTCATCTACTTTTCGATTATAATGTCATAGTTTTACCGTACGCTTTGAATTTTCGGGATAAAATCGAAAAAACTGTTATTATTACAAATTGCGCTCTCTAGTAATTTTATTAAACACTATCGTGTACTGTTGGATACGGCAATTGGAGATGCTTATTTTCCCCTTCCAAAAAAGCTTAAATTTAGTAAAATCGGATAAGTCGTTTAGAAGTTACAGCGATTTTAATGTTTACACTTTTAATAGCTTCTCCCACTCTTATCAAGGTCGGTACGCCAATGAGCCTTAAACCAAAATCATGCAGAATTGTCTAAGCTTTTCAATGATGTAATCAAAGTTATACCTTAATATGGAAATTTTCAGAGAAATTTAGAATTAAAAAAAAACAATTTTTAATTGTGCCCCCTTGCGGCGAAATGAGGAACTTAAAAGTAATTTCCAGCAATTTCTCTTGACCAGTTTACTCATAAAAAAATCTTTCCGAAAGTTGTACGATTAATGGTTTCCGAGATAAAGCGACGTCCTCGCTTATTTGACCACCCGGTACATGCTAACAATTGAATTGCACTTGAAATTTTAACTTTAACTTTTAAAATGTCTTTATTCCAAACTAACTTTTACAGTTCATTACAGTGGCGTAGCGTGGTTGAAAGGGCGGAGGGGACCGAAGCTTAAAAGGTAAGGGTGTAGATATTTTAAGGGGGGGGGAGGTATTGGCATGAAAGAAAATAACGCCCCAAGCAAACATTTTTTGGGTGCAACGCCCTTTTTTCAATGATGTTGCCTGATTTTTAAGTAGGAAAAATATAAAATATACAAGATCCTCAAAAAAATCACCAAAAAATTGATGACGTAAAAAAAAGTGCTTCGTTTTCATGGCTCATTGTTAGTCATTATGAGTCCCTGGGGGGGGGGTAATTACCCCCTTATCTACGCCCTTGTTCAAAGGGCGCCTCACTGCTAATGTATAAATTCGTTTATTTAGTAAATTTTGGCCTGAGAAATAAAGTTTTTGTTTCGTCATGTCTAAAATGGTCATATGAAAAGAGAATATGAACACGGCAAGAGGAATTTTGTTAAAACTCTATAAAATATTTTATGCCTAAAACCTACATAATAAAATGAGCATATTTTATTCTCATTGGCGACGATAACCTTTTAAAAAGATAAAATTTAGTCTCTAGTAAATTAGAGATTTCAAGCAATTTTTAATTGTTAAAGCAAAATAACTGAAAGAATACAAATTATTGGTCGTGGCAAAATATTTTTATTATAAATTAAATCAAGTAGGTAGTGAAAATAAAATAAAATCTCGAAATAGTAACAGGATTATCATATCTGTTTCTTTACTCTAAAATTTATAAACAAATAGTAACCTAATTAAAACCTGGAACTGGAAACTACTGGGAGAATGCGAAGGAGACGCCGTTTGGAAAAAGGCCCAAAGGACGGGTTTGTTCGGGTTTGTTGTTGCGATCGTCCCCCCCCCCCCCCGGCCCCCTGCACGCTACGCCACTGGTTCATTACATGGAAAGTGACAACATATTATAGAAAATAATACCATTAAAAAAATAACAATAAAAAAAATTGTTAAGTTAATCCAATTTAATTCATTAATAAAATCGATTTAAAAATAATAGTATGTATAAATAATTCAATTTAGTAAATATCTTTTTAATTGTTTCTTAAAAGTTGCCAATTTTTTAATTTTTCTGGTATTTTTTGGAAGATTGTTATATCTTATTATTCCGTCATATAAAAGCGATTTTTTTCCGAAATTACTTTTCACTGGTATAGTTTGATAATTTATGATAATGTCTGGTGTTATGATCATGTCTTCTTCTCATGAAGTGTTAGGTTTGATTTTTTTTTCTTTTAAAATAATAGAGTGAATTAGAATACAAATTTTTAATTTATAAATGTTTTGAACGTGTAAATACCTTTTTGGTCTATATAGATTAACAGTTGATTCTAAATGTGGTAATTTAATAACTTTATTTTGCCATTTTTGTAATGGTTTTATGTTTGATAAACAAGCAGATCCCCATGCAGAAGCTAAGTATTGTAATTTTGAATATATTAATAAAAAATATAAGTTTTTTAAGTATTTCAAAGGAACGAAATATCTAGCTGTATACAAAACAGATACTAAGGGAGATATCGAGTTGATAATATACTGGATAAGGCATTTCCAATTTAAATTTTCGTCTAAAACTAATCCTAAAAATTTTGTCGTTTTTGAATATTGAAAATTTTCATTATTAAATGTAAGGGGTTAGTGATGGAATTTAATAAAAGATTTTGTAAAATTTAACTTAAGTTTATTTGATTGCAGCCAAGAAAGAAGTATTTTTAAATCATTATTAATATCAAAGTACATTTCTGCAAGACTTTCGGCAAAATTAATAATTGTTGTATCATCTGCAAATAGCTTTATATTGCCCTTTAATTTCAATTTGAAAACGGAATTTTTGTAAATTAAGAATAATAACGGACCTAATATTGATCCTTGTGGAACTCCACATATAATTTCTTTTTCCGAAGTTTTTTTTTCTCCAATTTGAACAAATTGTTTACGATAGCTTAAATAACTTTAAAATAGTTTGTATTTCCTCTTATCCCAATACTGTATAATTTTCTTAATAAAATATCATGATTTACGGTGTCAAAAGCCTTACACAGATCTAAGGATAGTATACAGCATTTTTTAGTGCTGTCGACATTCGCTTGAATATTTGTTATGGTATCTCCTACAGCTATTTCTGTATCCTTAGCTCGGCGAAAACCATACTGGTTAGCAAAAAGTAAATTTTGACTTTCTAGAAAGTCGCATAATTTATTATTTTTTCTAATATTTTTGAAAAGATAGGTAAAACAGATATTGGGCGATAATTGCTGCATTTATATCTTTTATCAGTTTTAAATACTGGAGTTACTTTAGCAATTTTCTTTTTTTCTGGAAAAATACCGTTTTTTTTTTTAATTTTAGGGACAATTTTTGAAAATAAGAATAGTTATTCATAAAAGAACATCGTAACGATACACTCGGTGAACCATCATTTTAAAGTTTTAAAGCAGAAAATTTGAAAAAGCAATCCCTTGAGTGCCGACAGGTAAATTGTTCGCTTATTTAAAATTGACCCTAGTCCACGGCCCTGGGGTAAAGTTAAAAGGGCCCGACGCTTGAATAGACAATAAAACAAAGCGATCTCACCGACCCTTCTAAGAATGAAAGTTCTTCTGACCCCAAAACGATTGTTACTTTAATTTAGAAGGGATTACCTCACGTCAGCCTGGAATTTATAGGAAAAAGGCAAAAGTCCTCATCCCGTTCTTTTCTCAATTTATTCAATTATAATTCATCTAAGTTTGTCGAACTGAAGTACCTACAGACAATCTTAATCGAATTTGGAAAAAAGTCCGTTGGCTATTCTTTTGTTTGAATGAGATATTGAAGGATCGTAAGCCATTGGATTAATAACTTTTTTTAGATGAAAATAAGTTAAAAGTAGAGTAAAAGAAAATAAAGGGACAGAAAAAGTTACACTTTAAAATAGCTACGTATTTAGAAAATTGGCACATTTAAGTTAATATTCTGTACAGGGTGTCCCAAATTCGAGCCTCATCATGGGGATCTCGGAAACCAGAAGAGATACAGCATCGGTCAAATTGTGCCAAAGTTGCGCAATTTCGTACTGAGCAATATCGCAAAAAAAATAAGTAACTAACACCAAGGCCGTATTTAAAAATAATTATCACATTCCTGAAGATGTTATAATGACATCAAAACGTCTAAATATAATTAAGTGTGGTACATGGTTGAATTCAGGGCTTAAAGGGCAATCAAAAAATAAAATAAAAAATGCAGATCCGTATTTAAAAAATTAAAGTTGATAATAGTTCTACAAAAACGAAACGTTGTAACGAAATTCTGAAAACGTCACAATATGGAGCGTAAAAAGTTGCCTTAACAATGTTGTGCTTGTTTTTCTGTAGCGGATAAAATAAGTCGAGCAATTTAAAAAAACAAAAACTCAAAATTTTAGTTTTTGCAAAAATTTCAAAAACTAAAAATGATAGCTTAGATATTTTTTTGCGATATTGCTCAGTACGAAATTGCGCAGCTTTGCCACAATTTGACCGATGCTGTATCTCTTATAGTTTCCGAGATCCCCATGATGAGGCTCGAATTTGGGACACCCTGTACTTGCTTTGCAAACACAAGAAATCAAACCTAATTATATTACTGGATGAATTAAAATTCGGCAAATGGTGACATTTACTGTTACTGCCGTGATCATTAAGTCTAATTTTGTAAAATAAGTAATATTAAAAAATAAGGCCTATTAGGGGAGGACGGGGGAATTGCGCGCACGGGGGATTTCTGCTGATCGATATTTTACAGCTCAGTTCAATTATTTCAAAATTTAAACACAGCGCGCCATCTCGTATTTGCCCGGCGAATATCCGCTCATAATTTAACGGCATTCGTAGGGTGGGTTTAGACAAGGTAGACGATTGTTTGTTTTTCGACGCGCTGATGTAATTTTCGAGTAAACTTGGAATAGCGGTAAGTGCCTTTTATTATTAATTTTTAATAACTTTATTGCATGACTATTTTGCTTTATATGTGTTAATAATTTCATGCACAAGAACAATTAATTTTATTTCGTTTTTAACTGTCGGTGATAAATTAGGTTAGGTGACTGATATCGGGGGAATGACCCGCAGCTGAAGCGGGGTAATTTCGCGCTGCGCAGTATTACCCCGTGTGGAATTTTATGCCAATATTTAATATTTCTGTTCTTTTTTAGAATTCAAAATGCCCCGCACTTATG
The DNA here is from genome assembly GCA_963969555.1 of Polydrusus pterygomalis. Taxonomy (NCBI): domain Eukaryota; kingdom Metazoa; phylum Arthropoda; class Insecta; order Coleoptera; family Curculionidae; genus Polydrusus; species Polydrusus pterygomalis. Next base: position 24,269,205 of record OZ018382.1, on the reverse strand, counting down.
CCCTTAAAACCGAAAAGTCAAAATGGACGGAAAATGAGCTAAAAGCTGCTATCACTGCCATAAAATCTGGGCGAAAAATACGGGAAGTTGGTCGTTCTTTCAATATTCCTGAATCCACTCTACGTGACAAACAAATATCCACACGAAAGGAAAACTGGGAAGGAAACCAGTTTTTGATGATGAACAGGAGGCCGCAATAGCCAACCATGTTATAAAATTGGCGAATATGTTTTTTGTAGTCACACCAGCAGAACTGCAGCGTTAAGCATACGAGTTTGCCGAGGAGAGAGACAGAAAATATGCCGAGGAGAAAGACAGAAAATAAAATTAATTCCTTAATAATTTTTTTTGTACCTACTCATGAAAATTTGTTTTGTTTACATTATATTCGGTTTTTACCTAAACAACAATTTTTTTTTTAGTTTCCCAGCTCTATGGGGGAATACCGCGCAAAGACAGTTCTGCAAACTTTTATTTTATTTTAATGGGTATACGTAGTTAAACCTTTTTCTTGTGGTAAGAAGGTTCCAAATAGGTGCAAGATTCAGTATACACTAGGCGGTATTCTCATAGGGTTCACCATTCCAGAAATTCCAGAATTCATGATTTTAATTATATATAAGTTTTTTATTTCTTCCTTTTACTAACTAACGGCCTATAAAATAGAGTAAAAACCAATGATTTTTGTTTTATCAACCGCCTAGAACTATATTTGATTTCGTAATTGTCCACGGCAACAAAAGTAACATTAATTTGGATTATCATTGCATTTTTTCTTCGGCCAAAAAATCTAGTTTCGGTTTCGTCCAAAAATCGGCGGAAACTTCGGGTGCGCCGAAACTCAGTGTTCGTGAATTGTCGCACATACCGTTCGGGTAACTTTGCGTGAGTTGGTAGGGAGTGTTGTCTATATAAATAGATATCTTTGTTACATATTTCAATTATTATTGTTTTTTATTTTATTTAACACGAGTTCACTGTCCGTATATGTGTAAAAAATACATGAGATTTCAGTTTACAATAGAATTTTTAACATGTACTTATAAATAAGTTTCGGTTTTGGCCGAAACTGAGACCAAAGCCGAAAATTCGATTTCGGTTTCGGCTGAAAATCTTGTTTCGGTCGGACACTACATTTTTTAGATAAAAAACTAAAATTAATAAAAAAGTATCATAATTATATTTATATAGGTACATATATACAGGTAAATTTTTTTAAAACACTTTAAATTAGTAAATATAGCCAAAAAGCTATTCCTGTAGGATTTCAACGTTTTAATAAAAGTAAAATTGCAAAACTTAGCTAAAAACCGAAAGAGAATTACACTTCCACTATTTTTGCGATAACTTTTAAGTTTGAGCGTTTTTTTAGTTTTAATAATAAAACGTTCCATCAGGATAAAACATTTTAAGGTTCCAACCATCGCTTGTTAAATTCGGTTTACGCAGACCGAATTTATAGCCTTTTAAGAACTTTTATTCATTAGTCCTCTTTCCGCTGTTACCATGGTAACGATAAAAAATTGTTTTAATAATTAAAACCCGTTTCTTTGTATTTTGTAAGGATTGTATTGGTTTTATCTTGTATTTCTAGTGATTTTTAGTTTTTTAAGCAATTTTGAACCTTAATTGAGCTTTTCTCCTTTATAACATTTAATTTTTTAGCATACTTAAAAACTTTTTCAATTTAACCGCCGAAACACTTGTCATTTGTTCCCCTTTTACAATGTCAAGTTCATTTCCCTTCTGACACGTGCTACTTGCAGTTGAACTTCTTTAACAAAGAAAAGGTTACTTTTCTAAGATGTTCTAGTAAAACTAAAAATTAAAAAAAAAATCTTTTAAATATATTAATTTTGCACACAATGTATGTTTTGACTCCTGACGGGGGAACTGGGCCGTAACAAGCCTAGTACCCCCAACAGCATTTTACTTCAAGCTAAATGGTAAGCCAATCTAACTCATTTTATTAATTTCATTTGCTACATTTTCTTTTTTTTTATCTATTACAGACTTTTACGAAAATAAATTTTGTTCTTTTTTCTTTCCCTCCCATTTCACTACTTTTCCATCTATTCGACAAAGTTTAATGAAACCTAAGATTTTTCACTACTTATACCTAAATGATTTTCACAAAGTCTGTTAAAACTCCCTAATTTTTCTTTCGCTCTCTTCATTTTTCTGCCCAAGACAGGGCAATAGCCCTTGACTTTCCAGTATGCTGAAGTCTTGTCGGTCTTCTGACTATTCATTTTTTACACCTCGTGTACACCATTGAAAGCTCGATTACGGCTCAATCCCACTTATTATTTTCTCTATTGCTAACATCAGCATTGTACTATTTATTTTGTTTTCCTGATGAGTGTTTCTGCACTCGAAACATGTCGAATTATTATGAATAATTCTAGTTATTCGAATAAACTTGTGGAGAAAGACTTTGTGCTTTTTTTCTCTTAAATAAAAACTTAAAAAATAATAAACTAAATCATAAAAACTTTTAATTAAAAGTCTAAAAATACACCACACGGAGCAAAACCATAATTATTTAAAATTAAGAAAAACAAGAAGGTAGCTCTAACAACGCTAAAATTATGAAAATATTATTTTGCCAGCAGTAAAACTCTTTTTTCGAATACTCAAACTTCGTTAAAAGTAATAAACTTCAAGTTTATCAGGTTTTAAGCGTAAGCCGAGTTAAACATTGTAGAAAAACTTTTCTGAGTAAAAACGTTTATTAAAAAATATGATGTTAAACTTAATGACGTTAAAAATGATATAATATTTGCTGGTTAACCAAATAATATGATTCCCGACCCCAAACTTAACCTTCAAAAGCGAGTATTTATGTTTCATAAACTTGGCAGTTTATTGTCTAGACTATGAGTTTTGTTTTACATTCGTTTTGTAGTCGTTTAAATTATAAATACATTTTATTTACCCTTAATATAGCTTGGCAACAAATTCGCCTATTTTCCAAACGTTGGATTGAGTAGTCCATTACTTTGTGATATTGCATATTAACAAAAACAAAATGAATAATTTACTTGGTTATGTTATAATATCAGTTTATTTAAAAATAGCGTGTACCCGCATGCGTTGCAACCCGCTGGTATAAATACAAACCCGAACAAACCCGATATATTAGTACCCGGCATGCCACTTTCTGAAATTGCACCCGTGCGAAGCCGGGGCGGGTCGCTAGTTATACATAAAAACCTTCCTCTTGAATCACTCTATCTATTAAAAAAAACCGCTTCAAAATCCGTTGCGTAGTTTTAAAGATTTAAGCACATATAGGGATATAGGGACAAACGGGCGATAGCGACTTTGTTTTATACTATGTTAAGATATTAGTGACTGCAGTTGCGTGGTACTGTACACTACTACATTATCAAACTGAATATTTTAAAACTACGGTGCACCATTATAAATAGGTATTATTTTGAAAAACCAAGAACCTTTTTTAAGACACTTTTTTATGCTCATCAAGGAAATAATTTTTTTTTCAGACACAACGTTTCGTGTTTTAAATATTTGCAACATTAACAATTTAAATCCCACTCTAATATATTTTTTTTATTGATACCCTATTTCGCTTATTTAAAGTACGCCTCAGCGTGTTTAAATTCCACTTTCAAAAACGCGCGTGTTTTAAAGTTACCATGGCAACATCAACAACCCGTGAAATGTGAAGTCTAAATATGTCAACTTTTTAATTATTGATTTGACAGAATTACCTTTTAACGTCAAATAAAATATTTTTTAAGCGATACACAACTATGGAGAACTATAGGGTAGGAGGCCGATCGACAATGGCAGCATTTTCAAATTCTGTCCCGGTTTTTTGGTTAGTTCGCTATTGGCCGATAGATGGCTCTCGCGTCCGAAGTGGGCTGATGTTGTCTTCTTCTTCTTCGTTTTTAATATGGAAAACTAGATCCTCCATAGTTTTTAACTTTTACTTAAACCCTTTATTTTTCTGTGCTTTTACTTTTGACAATTGACATTTTATTTTTCGAAATAACAAATAATGTTTGAAGGCAAGACAAGACAAATAACGTTGTATTGTAATTTATTTCCATATTTATAATAAATAATGGTACAATTTATAAAAGTAGAGTTTGCTTTGTGTCGGGGTGTAAGACAGGATCTTTTTCAGAGAGAAAACGCAGCCAAATAAGTCTCTTTGTAGCTCCAAAGGTATAGCTAGCATGTTTAATACCCTGTATTTTAAAAACCAAGCATCGTTGGAACTTTATACAGGCCGAGTTTACTAATAAGTATAACAAAGTAAGTGTAAATTCATATAAAAGTCCTTATTTGTTCCTTAAAGAACTAATTTAAATAAAAATAGTTATTGCGTCCATAAGAAACCATTATTTGATAGCCCACTTCGAACACGCGCGCCATCTTACAGCGACTCGTAAAGCTGAATTACCGATGCTAATTTGGGACCGAATCCAATGCATTGCGATCGGCCTCCTACCTCAAGTCCTCCATATACACAACCAATGTCAACGGTGACAACAATAAATATAACGTGACAGATTGAAAGTTATTTTTTGTTCTCCTCATTTTCATGACAACGACAGGTTATATCACATCACGAATTCGACCATTTCACTTACTTACTAAGCTATTATTTCCATTTTTTGTAATATAAATACCAATCAATTAATGATTTCAAAGTGTACCAATAAAAAAAAATAATGTAAAGTATTCGTGGATAACTGGTCTTTAAAACACTTGCTCTTTCAAGCACTCCGGTTGCGCCGTCGTGCTTGCAAAATCGCGCGTGTTTTAAAGACCTTAATATCCACTTATACTTTAATTAACTGTTTTGAAAATTTTTGAAAGGTCCATAATATTGGTTTCATTAATTAAGTAAGGGTAGAAAAAAAGTCTTGTCGTCCTTCTTAAAAATTCATTAAGCCTACGCGTTTCGGCCTAAATGGCCATCATCAGGGCGTTCTGTAATTAACAAAAGAAAAACTATTTTTTAACTTTCTAAGTAAGCCGGAAAAATGTATTATAAAATTATAAATCTTAAAACAAGGTCACAATTAACATACACGACAAATTAATACATAAAAGCAACAAGTGTACTTACAGAACTTAAGGCCTGTCACAAATGACATAAAATAGACGCACTATATCAACATTTAAGTAAAACTAAAATTAAAATCGACACTGAAATGGCCGTCACCACACCAAACATCAAAACATAACTACAGTAGAGTGCCGTGAAAGATTTGAACTTGAAAATATTAAATTTTTTTGTATGAATTTATATCGGAAAAAAGGCTGATAGTAATATAGTTAGTCATTGAAGTTAAATTAAGTGGAGATTTAAAATATTATTCGTTCTTTATTAATTATTATTTGAAATTATTTTTATGGGTAACGAACAGGGGTGAAGGAGAGTCATGTTTAGTCCTTAAAAAGATTTATGGCTGTGACATAGTTTCTGTAGGAAACAATGCTCTGTTCATTGAGGTTCTGTGGAGATCTAGATTTTGAGAGCGCGATCTCTATATTTTCCATCATGTCTATTTTTTTTCTTTGTTGAGGTGATGTAATACTTTAAAGTATGTATCCAAGTTGAAGGTATGGGTGGATGTCTATAAAATTGTTGTTTTGTTTGGATGTATTAAATTACGTCTTACCGCCGTTGTTGGGATTGATTGGGTTATGGCTGCCCGTAGAGTCCTAACAAGGACGAAACGACCGTCGTGGTCTACCCGTCCCAGGGTATCCATTGTGCTTGGATCCCTGAGTATTCCAATATAAAAAACAGTTACACACTTGTCCGATATGAAACAATATTTACTTTTAATTAAATTTAAACTTCATAAAATTAAAAAAACATTCGCTTTTGAAATATTCCCGAGAATAAGGTAATTTTAAAATATTTACACCTATCTAATTTGAGTTTAAGGGAGGCGAAGTGAGGACCTTCTGCTCAACGAACAAGTGACTAGTATTTATCATAGAATATTGAGCCTAATGAATAAAAATAAGCAATTACTTTTTAGTAAAAGCGATAGCTTGACTAGCAAATGCTATAAGTAAAAGCAATTGATAGATCTGGATATGAATAAAATTTTAAAGCAATTGCTGCTTTTCTTACTCTGTAGCAAATGCTTATTCAACACAAGTTCAGACGTGGCTTATCCATTTGTTAAGATTATAGATTTCATGTTCAATTTGATGCCTAATTTGCAAAAGAGTTGACGTAAATACAACAACGTTGGTCTATTTATTTAGTACAATTAATAGTAATCTGTTACGTTTTTGTGGAAAATAGGAAACTTATCTTTTTGTGATATGGCCAGTGGCGTAACTAGGGGGGACCAGGGGGGGCCGCCCTCCCCCCAGAGGTCTGCCTGCCCCCCCCCCCCCCAGAATCCGCGAGAAACAAATTTATTCTGCCAGACCACCCAAATGCGAACGATAAGTCAAACGACAAATTGATTAGTTTAATTTTTTTTATATACCTAAATAAATTAATTATATTTATTCATCAATTTTATTATACTTTTAGTCTTGTCTATACGCGCAACTAAAACTCGGAATCGGAACTCCAAGCCAGGTCTGTAAAGTTAGAAATCCAATGCTGCCTGCCAAGACGCTCTCGGGATCTAATCAGAATAAACATGTCTAAATTTAACTCGAAAAATTTCCAAAAAAAGTTTTCGTGACAGCTGAAAAATCTAACCGATAAAAAACGAGGTTTTGTGATATTACTGTTGATTCTTGACCAAATTTGTTAAAATTTGGGCGTGGTCCAGAAAAAAATTTCGGCGGGCTCTCCACCTCTACGCGAGCCGCCACTTCAAATCACAATAACAGGGCCACCCCCAGGTCAGAGGGCTAGTTACGCCACTGGATATGGCAGATTTCAGTGAAAATGAGGAAAGTGATAGTAGTGATGAAAAAATTAAAGACAAGCAATTGATATTCGTTCACAAATTGAAGGAACATAAATAAATAGCTCTGACCACAACCGTTTAGCATCCACAACAGCTTCAGCACTTGTAGGAAATTTAATAAAAATATTGGCCTTCTCCAAAACTGCATCCATTACAGAAGTGTAAGTCTTACAGACAGTAGTTTGGTGAACACCGAGTTCTTCACCTACAGAATTTTAAAAGCCCGGATCCGACAATTTCCGCAGAAAGACTTTAATCTTATTTAAAGGTGACAGTGCACCCCCTCGTCTTTTACCAGTATCGGTTAAAAAAGAATTTGCCAACCACTCAACATTTTCGCGGTCAAATCGATATAACTTTCTGAAATCATCATATCTGCAATTTTTACGTACACTGTAGATTTTTCTTTTACGGACGTTCATATATTCAGCCATAATTAAAGACACAAAAATTAAGAGCAACGCACGTGTATGCCGCGGAGAACTAAAGTTGACTGCTACCATGCAAATGATGCAGGGGTCGACCTACCTTAAAAAGTTAAAAGCAATAAAATCGCTACACTAGAAAAAGCAATTCCTTAATTTATTCATCACATTTTAAGCAAACGATAGCAATTGCTTCTATTTTTTTAAAAAAGCATTGAGTATAATCAATTCCTGCACTTTTAAACAATCGCTGGACGCAAATCCAATTACTTTAGTTTTTATTCGTTGGCTTTCAAGAAATTACTTTGATTTTATAAGAAAAAGCGATTGCTACATTTTTATTCATTAGGCTCATTGGGCAAATTTTTAAAAATTTGGGCCTGGCAATAGGATTTTACACCTACAATTGTTCAAACGCAGTCGCCAGTCGCGGCATAGGATCGCACCAGCCAAAATGGCACCTTCAGGAAAAAAACTGTTCTCGTGGCGGTCATTATGTTACTTACCGCGTTTAAATTTGTTAAAGTTCGTTAACTTTTCACTAATGAAGTCTATTCAGTACTCGGTATCCCCACAACATTAATAATTCCGGACCTTCGTCAAAATATGAAATGCGACGCGATATGGTTTCTGCTTTTCCGCTTTTCCGCAAAACAAGATGGAAATTAATTGAAATTCCGGTTGCCCAACAGTTGCGTTTTGTTCGGGTTCAGAAAGGCTTAGTCGTTTGGTTTACCGATATTTTCGAAATATTTTAGTTACTCAACAGGTGAACAAATTATAATATTTTTGTAAGGGCAGAGGCGTAGGCGTTAGGAAGCATATTAAATTAAAACACATTTTTATTATCTATAATATAGATATAAAAACGTATTAAGATATAAATATAACTTTTTTGTGACCTCTTTAAACTTTAAACCAATTAAAGATCGGGTCCCAATGCTTAAGACATAGCGCATTTCTTGTTGTTTTGGTGATTTATCAGCACCGTTTTCTTTTCCATTATACTATGTGCGCGTTTATTTTCTTTTTAACGATTTTTTAGGTTGTTCAAAAGTTGCGAAACTTTTTTGATCCATGCTTAATTTGGTCAATAATTTATATAAATACTACTATATTCTTTGATTTTCTTTTGAAAATTATGTGGCGTCAGGTTTATTTGGCGCAACCATAGACAATTTACCTTTAGATACGTACAGCTTATCTCCTGCGCAAAACAAAATTTACGTTTTATGGGTGAAAAAATACGTTCCTGCGCATGACTCGCCGGTCAGCTTTCCCTCCCTGGGCACCTTCGGGCATGCGCACAAACCTCGTGTTATCGGCATGTCCTACTTTATCGACATGCTCAAAATATACTCCAGAATCGTCTCTGCCGCCATTTTTGTTGTTGTGTTTTAAGGTTTATCTGTGGATTCCTTGTAGTTTTCTTTGCTATTGTGGATTGTGGGTGTTTAATATTTACGGATTTCTAGTTTTTGTGTAGTTTAGTGAATTGTGTCTGATTGTGAGAAAATTAATTCTGTCAAAGTTGCTGGTTGGTTAATTTTTTGGTTAAAATCTGTACACTCCGACATTAAGCTTTTAATAAAGCCAGTACTCCACGGGTCAAGTTCTCGGGCAAACACTTTTTAAATTCTTGAACAAGAAATTTGGCTTGAAAATGTTTTACACGTAGTTTTTGCCAAACTGTAAAAATCAATTCAAGTTATACCAACTAATATTTGATTTGAGGTTAGGTGCGCGATAACATCGAAGATTGGATATTTTGCTGGTTATGTTTGTTCTTATGTTCCTTTTCGAACTAAAAACACGACGACAAATCATTTTTAAGCAAATTTTAAAAACAAACCCTTAAAAACAATTTTCTATCCTTAAAATCTGATAAGTTTGCTACTACTAAAAATGGCAGAAATCACTACCTTTTTTCCCAACTTGATCCAAAATGGAGAAGAAAGTCCAATTTTTTGGCAAGAATTAAAATTTTAAAGCCCGGACCTGTCTATTTTCCCATTCGTCAAACGATAATGTTGTAGTGCGCATGTCTAATAGTGTCCAGCTTTGTTTACATGCGCGAGGCCATAAATCTGCCACTTTCGTGATTATCTAAAGGTAGATTGTTTATGGGCGCAACCAAACCGTGCAAGCACGTAGCCAGAGGGGGGGACCAGGGGGTCCGGACCCCCCCGAAATTCTCAGAAAATATTTTTTTTTTCAGCAAAATAGGAAAATAACACATAATATTATACATAACTTAAAGAAAATAATTTTTAAAATAAAAATTTTAAATTTTCTATTATATATTATAATATCTACGTTTTTTCGGGTTAGGCTATCGAAACTAAGAATTTCCTAGTTTCGAGAGTCAAAAAAAGGGCGTGGCACCTAAAATTTTTTTGCCTGCGGCGCATTTTTTAAGACAGAAAGAAAGGAAGGCCACCCTCATCAAAATCCGAAATACGCTACTATCGGACCCCCCCCCCCGAATACATTTCCTGGCTACGTGCTTGAAACCGTGTTGTAAGTGATTTCCGTTTTTGAGATTTTGTAATGGAGCCGTTGTAGCGTAGGGCGGGTACTTTTCTTTACGGGCGGCCAATTTGAAAGAGAAATATTGTTTTTATATTGCAACTACTTAAATTCCATTAAAAATTAAGAACCTTCGGTTAAACGAACGATTGACAAATATTGGACATGAATCACAACCACCTTGAAAGAAGCCGTGAAACAGAAACATCGACAACACTGCTTGAAGATCCATGTGTCACGTGACTTTTTTGAGGTTATCCATGCTCTGTATATAATTTATGCGAAAAGTATTTGTTAACTTTGCAGTTTTTCGTATTAATTTGGATTTTTATCCGGTTTTCGATTGATATCTAATAGAAAATTTAAGTGACATGAATGCCAAGAACCTTTACAAAATATTAGTGAACATTTTTGGTGCGGATTTGCTGTAATAGCATTAATAAAGTGAAAAACCCAACAGCCTGGCCGGCCTGGCGGTTTGTTTACGGGTCTTATAATGGCAGCAGAATTTTATTTGTTTTATTTAAAAGTTGTGTTTTTTGTATTCTAGTTAGCTCTTTGTGATAAACTTTATTGTTTTGTGGCTACAGATAATTTATTAAATATTAAAGTGTTTATTTAACTTGAAGGTATATGTAATTGGTTTTTAGAATTTTATTAAGGTATCCAAAAAAGCTAAAACATACAGGGTACCTATTCCATTTAAAATAGCAAAGTGAGCCATAACGTCCGGTATAGCCAAACGTGATAATATAATACTTTAAAAATTTAAAGTCAATTATGTCTGCTTCCAAATTTTATTAAAGATAACTTTGTTCGTCTCCGAGAACTTTTAATAGTCCGTGACAAAAGACAAAATATTTTTCAAATTCGTCAAGACTAATAATGGTGGCCCCATTTTTATATTCGCTGAGCAATATTATGGTAAAAAAACTATGTTTTTATAGCCCAAGGGCATGAAGGAGATTAAAAGCAAACCTAATCATATTATAGTGGCTAGCCATAAAATGTCAATAGTTAGTTAGTTAGGTAGTTAAATTTTACTCCCAGAAAAATTAAATTAAATTTTCCGAATAGTTTTTATGGAACATTTTTGCTATATAAAGGGAGGAATATCGGTTTTAGATCGAAGAAAATGAAATTCTTATGTCAACCTATAAAATGTCAATAAAAACTATTAATTCAGTGGACATTTTCTGATTGCAACGGCAAGCAAAGTTAACTGTTATAAAATGCCATTGGCGTAACTACTGTTCATCAGACTGTATGTAACGAAAAAGGGAACAATAAACACATTTTTTTAAATCGCTATCAAAATTTTAAAGACGTTTCTTTGCAAAAACTGTCATCTAAGGAATTTTGAAAAGAATATTTATACATATTTCCACTATTTGATTTAAATAGGCAGGTATTTTGTGAAATAGGCGTATAAAGGATAAATGTTACAGACGAAAAAGGCATTCTTTTTTTGCTTTAGGAGCATCTAAAAACGTGAAAGAATTATTTAATTTTATTAGGCAATTCCAGGGTAAAAAAAAAAATGTGTTAAAAAATTGATGCTTCTTGAAAAAGAACTAATAGAAATGACGAAGTAAGTCGACGTTGTGGTCTAGTGGTTAGCGCAGCAGCCTTACAGATCGTAGGCCCGAGTTCCATTCCCGGTGCCGGCAACGTCGATGTTAAATTTGGAATTTGGTTTAAGAGGTGGCGCCGTCTTTCGGAAGAGACGTTAAACTGTGGGCCCCGTGTCATGGATGTTGGCACGTTAAAGAACCCTACCCTCGACAAAGAGGGATTCGGCAAAATTACCAGATAGTGTGTGACAAATTCCCTGGCGTCGGTGATTGGCCTCGTTGCGGAAAAAGGCCGACGTAAAATAAATAAATAAAAAAAAAAAAAATGACGAAGTAACCTGAACACTACTGAAAAGCGTTGAGTCGTTTATGAAATCATTGTAAAAGCAATCTTATGAAAAAATGAATAGCTCTTAATTATGGCAATTAATGCGGTGTAAAAAACAATAAGCAGCGGCTATCTGGTATCGAGAAATTGCCCATTGGTAGCTAGAATTTAACAATGTTGTTTTATTTGAGAAATTTTTGTAAAATAGGGCTAATTTATTGTAGTAAATAATTTTTTTCCAGTAAAAGAAACCTATATACAGGTGACCAGTAAAGTCCGCATCATATGGGATTTTTTTTTATTAATAGCTTTATTCGAAATTTGACTTTGGCATCAAGTTTTGCTTCGATCGAGATGAAAATTAAGCAAAAAAATAGTAGTCACGTGATTCGCATTATCTGTCAAATTTTAATTTTTTTCAAAAAATAATTCAAAAGTGGGGTTATTTCTGAGAGTATAGAAAAAAGTTATTAGAAAAAGTTATTTTAAATGCAGTTACTAGCCCACCTGCAATTTCAGCTGCGTAAGATAATTTTGATTTTTTACCCATATTTTGTAAATTGCACCACTTTTGCAAAATAAGGCTCAACGCAACCTACATAAAACTTCATAGTTTTGACAATGCTTTATTTCGAATACATTTTCTTTAAAGTAGCGCCATATTAAATGTGTGTTTTTCTACAAAATCAAAATTGGGCTATTAAAATTTGGTCGCATGTGATGCAAAATTTATTTGTTTTTGACCATGTATAAGGTAACTCCATAAAATAAGTATTTTTGAAAACGTAGTTTGTGTCTAAAAGTAATACACCTTAATATTAAGACAAAAAAGAACACAGTGTAACACAACACAAAAGTAAAGTGTTCATTAAGTGGAAAATAAAGTTTAGTGGTGGGTAAAAAATCAAAATTATCTTATGCAGCTGAAATTTTGCATGTGGGCTAGAAACTGTATTTAAAAAAATACTTTTTTTAATAACTTTTTTCGATATTTTCAATTATTTTTTGGAAAAAATTTAAACTTGACAGATAATGCGAATCATCATCGAACTATTTTTTTGTCTTAATTTTCATCTCGATCGAAGCAAAACTTGATACCAAAGTCAAATTTCGAATAAAGCCATTAATAAAAATAAATCCCATATGATGCGGACTTTACTGGTCACACTGTAGATATTTTGTCCAGTCTTTTACCTCTATATGCTTGCTCCTATGTGCTTGCTTTCCCTCGGAGTAAAATATATTATCAAAACAACAACTTATCCTAAAAAAAGTTCAAAAATGTATTCTCCTTTTTATAACTTAAGACTTTCGTAAAAAATCGAGTCGGGATGGGAATATTTGTTACTAAGAGTTTCCTATTTCCTCTGAGCCAACTAAGGAAAAATCGCTTTGCTCCGTTAAAACGTCGCGCGAGGAAAATTTCCGGAATTTTTACAACGCAGCACAATTTGTCACAAGATAAGGATAAAGCAAAAGCTAGATTGCGTTTTTTCGGTTTCTTGGAAAATCCTGTTTAACGTAGGGTGGCTTATAAATAAATACAATGCGTTCCTCGCCCGAGTTCAATATAAATCCATTTAATTCTTCATCCCCACCCACAAGACAATCAATCTACTTCTTATCTTTGTCAGGTATTTGCATATTTTCCAGGTAAAAATTAAGTTATTGCTTGCGAACATTTATGACTTTAGTTTCTTTTATACCGTGCGAGCAAAAATTATTTGCATCAAAGAGGGCTTGGATTAAAAAACGTAGAGCTTGGTTTAGATCACAATGATATGGGGACGATATATCTAACCAAATCTAGGTTAAAATTTTGTCAAATTTATATTATGACATGATATGCCAAACTAATGAGTAATAAAATAAGTAGACAAATACAAATTTATTTTTGTTGTTTACAAAATTAAGAAAGTAAGAATATACAGAAAGAAAAAGAAAAATAATTACCTAAATTGCTGAAATTGGCCAATGCTCCAAGCATAAATTAACCCGTCTTTTCATATTTTCGAAAGTGTTGACCGTATTTTGCATTATTTCACGAACGTTTACAACAAGTTCTTCTGTCCTTACAGATGGTCTTTCTGCTCCTTTTTTGTGTTGTATAGAAATACAGCCACGGTTTGTTTCAGGCAATGATAAAAATCCCCAGCAATGAAAGCAACGTTAGAAAAATGTTCGTGAAAATCGTCCATACACAAACCCGGATTGTATTGCCACTCACCATTTACTCTAACCCCGTTTCGAAAATACGCTTCAACCATGAATGTTTTGTGCTGTTCCGTAAAGCCCATTTTGTAAATTGTTCAAGAAATTGGAAAAATTAGCGATGAATCAAATTACTTGTAACGACTGTCAAAGATGACGGAATAACTGATTGATTGTTAATTCAGGTAGTTACTGACACCCAACAGGTATTAAGCTCTACAGCTAAGCATTACGTCGTTAGATGCAAGGCCCTTCTTTGATGCAAATAATGTTTGCTCGCACGGTATAATAAGACTCAGACTACGATAATTTACAGTAAGGTTTATTATTAGACAGCCTTTTATAGAATGATGATGAGAAGCACCATTGGGTGAGGTTTTCTTTGTTTTAAATAAGATATCAAAAGATATTTTAAAACGAGTAGGCGAAGAAAAGTTCTATCTACCTTCTTCAAAGTATAATATATCGATTAAAATTGTTTACTTCAGGGCGCAGAGATTGCTTGAAACAGCCGAAGCCGAGCAATTTTAATTGATATTTATACAATATACATTGAAGAAGGTATACCGGGTGTTTCTCAAAAGACGTTCACCCCTATAACTTTTCTGTATTTATAGATATTAAAATGAAGTTTTGAGATTATGCATAAGAGATGAGTCTGCATTTATTGGCATAATTTTCAATTTGTTAGCACTTCCGGTTTGACATTGATATTCTAAATGGGACATCTTGTATATTTTTACTTGTTTGGGTTCAGCATAATATTATGAGTGAAATGACACCTCACTTGTAAGATCTTGACGTGTTATAACACTTTTATGTCATTTTTTTTATTTTCAATCTAGAGTGCTACAAATTAATTAAATCTGTTAATTTATAGTCAAGTAGTATGTGAAAATTAAAATTATGTCATAATAATTGACTTTTTTTTTACAAGCGTTTAAAAAATGAAATTTTGTTTTCTTGACGTTTACTCCATTTTTCCAAATGGAACGATGGTAGTTCAGTAGGATATTTGAAACGAGCATTTGTTTTTCAACAATTTGATACCATACACTCGTATGCTATTTTAAAATTGACACGAAAAAATTTGCCTTAAGTCTCAATCGCAAATTTAAAAGCGTTATATACATTATTGCCGCCCTCTCTGTTCTAAAGAAATATAAAGGCGGCTTTGAAAACCAATGAAATGGTTTTGAAAACCAATATATGGTTTTAAATTAAAATTGTAATGTCATTCGTTTATTAAACTTACATTGTAAATAAGATAAAATGGTTAATTTTACTAGAAATGAACAAATTGATATGCTTCTAAGTTTTGGAGTGACCAGCAAAATTCTTCTGAAGCCGCAAGATTGTATGTATGTTTTATAAACTAATGACATTACAACTTTAAATTAAAGCCATATTATTGCTTTTCAAAACCATTCCATTGTTTTTCAAAGCCGCCTTTATATTTCTTTAGAACAGAGAGGGCGGCAATAATGTATAACGCCTTTAAATTTGCGATTGGGACTTAAGGCAAATGTTTTCGTGTCAATTTTATAATAGCATAGGTGTGTATGGTATCAAATTGTTGGGGAAAAAATGCTCGTCTTAAATATCCTAGTGAACCACCATCGTTCCATTTGGAAAAATGGAGCAATCGTCAAGAAAAAAAGTTTCATTTTTTAAACGCTTGTAAAACTTAAAAAGTCAATTTTTATGACTTAATTTCAATTTTCATATACTACTTGACTGTAAATTAACAGATTTAAATAATTTGTAGCATTCTAGATTGAAAATAAAAAATAAATATAAAAATGTTATAACATGTCAAATAATGACGTATTTTTAGAAAAAAAACATTACTACAAATATTATTGGCAGATTCATACTTCCATTGCGGTTTGCTTCAGGATCCTTTATGACAATGACAGATTAATTTAATACGTTAACTTTGACTCTATAATGGGAACCAGTGGCGTAGCGCTACTACCGCGAACCCCCGCAGTTGCGGGGGGGCCCGAAGGCTCCGAGGCCCGAAAGAGCCTATTGCTATGGCCCCTTCGGCCGAAGTCCTGGGCGAGGGGGCCCTAACACAGTTTTCGCGGGGGGGGGGGGGCATAATTTGTCGCTACGCCACTGATGGGAACAGGACAAAGGGGTGCTATTTTTAAACATTTTAGCGATACATTGTATTGATTTCCCAGCAGACCAAACGTGTACCATAAATAGAGTCATTCGGGGTAAGCGTACGCACTGGGTAAGTGTGCGCATTGTTGATTTTGGAGGGGAGATGAATGTATCGCGCGATTTGCTGCTGACCAGCGTTGCCACATCTAGTAGATTTCTACTTTTTTGGTAGATTTTCACCCTTTTTCAGAAAATTTTAGTAGGCATATTTTCTTTAGTAGATTTTGGTAGATTTTAAAATATAACTGTCAATAATGTAAAAATTAGTGTCGGGAAAAATCGACTTATTTTAATAATCTACTACCGAGAATTCGAGTGATTTAAAAAATCGAATGATAATCGATTTTTTTTTACTCAAATTCTAATATTAATTATTAATATTGGCGGTTCATCGTTCATGTTGATATACAGCATTTGTATTGGGAATAACTGACTCGGTGTTGTTAATCGATTGATTTTTTGCGGATTATTAAATGTGGCGGAGATATTTGTGGATTTTTTGGCATGGTTTTCTCTTACAACTTACAATTTAATTTAACTAACCACTTGACTACTTGACCTTGAGATGTCACGATATTGCATAACTCATGATATTTATGAATACTGAATACTCACCACTATAATAAATCCTATTATCCTACGCAGGCAACCCGTAATGCAGTATTTAAATCTAAATAAATCATATTTATTATCTTACGCAGGCAACCCGTAATGCAGTATTTAATATGAATAATATCGCCAATAATAACCGAAAACCACTCGGTGTAGCCGCTCGCTACGAGATGGCTCTGGCCGCAGTGAGTGATTGACAGGCGGGCAGCAACTTTGGAGACGCGTTGAAAAATAAAAACCAAATGTTCGTCACTCGAGTTATTTCCGAAGATAATCGAATAATTCAAGTGATTGAAAAAATCGAGTGATCGGTTATTTTTCACTCGAGTTATCCCATCACTAGTAAAAATGCCACTAACAATATAATTATTGTTTTAATCAAGTATTTACTTTAATTTCTATGTTGGTAGTGCCTTATGGGGGTTCACCGTTGTTTTTCTCTGTCGACTTTTTTTTTTTTTTAGAAGTTTAAAAGTCAAAATTTTGAATAATTCCGTTACCCTAAATAATTATGGAACTGGCAACCTTTTTTTTTAGAAGTCCAACAAATCTCAAGAATTTCCCGAAAAGCTATTAGAAATGTGGAAATGCTGTAGATGAACAGCCAATATTAATATTATAATTCGAGTGAAAAACCGGTTATAATCCGCTTTTTAGTAGATTTTAGTAGATTCAAGCAAAAATAAAAGTAGATTCGCCAAAATAAATGTGGCAACGCTGCTGCTGACGTTTTTAGTACTGCCTCAGTGGCCATTCGATGCGGATCCCTCGCTACGCACTTATATCTCATACAAGAGAAATATTTTAAAAAGACGAAAAAGTGCTAGTTTACTAATTATTATCTACGTTGTGGAAAAGCGTGTTATAACCGAACCGCAAATAATTTTATCGTAAGTATTTTGTTGACTTGTATGTCTTATATGTAGGTTATTTTCCACCATTAAACCAGTGGTCATAACATGTGATGTCATTAGAAATATTAAACACATTTAAGATAACGGTTCTAGGGTCAAGTGTACGCGGGTAAGTGTGCGAGTGCGTACACAATCAATCAATATACTTTATTGTTCAAAGAAAATTACATTCTTATTGACAAAGTGTGTTACATTAACAATAAATAAATAATTATTTACATTACAAGCTGCGAAAGTTAATTTTTTTGTGTGAGGAGGTTTTTGAATTGCCGAGGCAAAGCCGAGGTGATTTAATACCTTCGACCACCAAAAAAGGCTTTCGAATCGTGTAATGTATTAAATTTTTTCTACTACTGTTCTCTGATCAATATATTATTAAGTAAAACTTTGATTTTATTCAAATTAAAATGATAAAATAATTTTTTTTTTCACCTATAAAATAATCCATGACAACTACACAGAGCGAAATCGACTAATTAAACAGAATTGTTAAGAATTATCTTATATCAGTAGCAACATTTTTAATAATTACTATTAAACAATCTTTAACTACAACAAAAAAATTAACTAACAAACAACATATAGAATTGCTAACTCGTTATTTATACGTACAATAAGACAGAATAATAGTACATATAAGCCAATTATTGTAAAAATGTGTTTCAGTAAAATATTCTTATTGGAAATAAAAAATTGTTTTTAGGATTATACCAACGAGAAAACGCTTTATTTGGGGTATTATTTAAAATAGTGGTTCATATTAAACAATTATTAACGGGTTTGCAACACACTTCTATTTCGCGATGAGTGGGGGAAACTTTAAACATTAACACGGGACATGGTGGCCATTTGCTTTGTTCCCCGGGTTTCGCGGATTGTGTGTTTAGTGGCTGAACTTTTTCTGTATGTATTGTATAAAGTAATAAAATATGAATAACATATTCAACTGTACATAATCATGTTATAATTTGCAAAACTCAAACCCAACCCATTTTAAGGGGGTAAGTACCTATTATTACTTATGTGTGGTAATTCACAAACATTAGATTTGGCATTGCTTTCGTATAATATGACTGATGACTGATAAATAGAAAATTAGATTGCCAGTTTTATAAATATAATAGTTTATAACGATTAATCAAAATATCTTTCCATTTTGTAAAATTGTTAACATAAATGTTATATATATGCATTTTTAAGTCTCAAATAACTGAGTTTTAATGATTTGAAAAATCTATCTGTCGATTCATTTTTACTATTTTTTATAATAAAATGCCGTAAACAATAAAATAATTTAGATTACTAATTATAATAACTTACAATTCTAATCCTACAATTCCAAATCAGTAGCTATTTCATTTTATTTTTCTTTGCAAAATATATAATATGAATACAACTAAAATAAAATTGGACGAAACGGAATAATTCCATACGTATGCCTTAGTTAATTTTTGTGAATTTTGAGATAAACTAGCTCATAATAATAATCCTAACTCACTTATATTATTTGGTTTGGGTCTTAGTTTTGTAACGTCTGTATTTAGCAATTTGTAAGCGACATAATAAAGTGTAAATAATTTTAGTATTTTTGGTAACCTAAAAGCTGTATTTATGATTTCAGATTTTTTGTTGTACCTTAGTATTTGTAAGCGTTAAGGAGAAATGGCCTTGTGTTGTTTTTGTTCAAGTTTAATAAAGACCTTTGTAATGTTTACCTATTTTTTTTTAATCCTTTCAAATATATACTACCCCTATAGGGCAAAATTTTTAAAACCAAACAATAGTATAAAACCGTTTTGCATTAGCACTAAACAATTTTATAATAGGTATAAAACTGTTTAGTTGCTAATACAAAACGGTATAAAACTGTTTAGTTGGTATAAACTGTTTTGTATTAGTAACTAAACAGTTTTATACCCATTATAAAACTGGATTATACTCATTTTCAACTAATGTATAATGGGAATAAGCACGTTTTATATTCGCTATGGATCAAACCTTTAGGGTTACAATCCATGTCATATAAACAGGATAACATAGCTATTTACTCCTATGCGCTGGTCTTAACTATATCTGGTGTATATATGCTATTAGCACGTATTGCTGTCCCAAATAGTATTAAATATTCTTATGATGTTTATAGGAATTCTCATAAGGGTTATAATGCATTTCTCTCAGTGTAGTTATTTGAGTATTGTTGACAACTAGTTATTTGAGTACTGTCAGAGTCTGTCAGTTCGATTTTTTTGTCCTGGCACCGAAAGTATTACTTTCGTAGCTAGCAACCTACTTTCGTAGCTAGCAACGGATAATATTCAGGTAACTGTAACATTTACTTTCGTTTTCTTTCGTGTTGCTAGGGCCCGAAAGTTAATTTATTTATACAGTAGTAGAAAAAATAAATATAAACATGTCTTTTGAACAAATAAATTACAAAATACATACACTTAAACATATAACCCGCATTTACTATTATGGTAAATATTATTTATTGTTTTATTTTTTAGAATGCTAAAATGCCTCGCAATTACACAAGGAAGAAGCCTGAGACAAAACCAGTTACTCAGGAACAAATAGCCGCTGCTAAAAGACTAATAGAACATTGCGTTTACTTGCCCAAATATTTCCGTACAGTTACCCGCATTAGGGGTTAACTGTGCGCATTTTTCACAAACGAATATCAGTTAAGTTTTTTTGAAAGCACACATAATTAGGTGAAGTTTGTATTTAAAAACTTAAAATATAACAATAATAGGCTTCCCAAAACCAATTGTGTTGTTTACATTTGCCCAGTTTAAAAATTTTTACAATTTGATAAGTATAAAAGTGCGAACACTTAACCCGAATGACTCTAACTATATATTTTGTAGAAATTATCCATACTCAAAGGGAAGTTTAAAGTATGGTATATTTTTTTACCTTCTGATGATGAGAGTTTCTAAGCTCAAAACATCTAGAGAGCTTTAAAAAAATAATTTCTAATTTTAATAAACTTTTTGCATTTCTATTTGGTCCCAACTATACAGTGTGACCAGTAAAGTCCGCACCATATACGATTTTTTTTTATTAATAGCTTTATTCGAAATTTGACTTTAGCATTAAGTTCGGCCTTGATAGGGATGAAAAATAAGCAAAAAAATAGTAGTCACGCGATTCGCATTATCTGTAAAATTTTAATTTTTTCCAAAAAATAATTCAACAGTGGGGTTATTTCTGAAAATATCGAAAAAAGTTATTAAAATAAGTTTTTTTAAATGCAGTTTCTAGCCCACATGCAAAATTTTAGCTGCATAAGATAATTTTGATTTTTTACCCACCACTAAAATTTATTTTCCACTTAATGAACACTTTACTGATGACATTGTGTACTCTTTGATCTTAATATTAAGGTGCACTACTTTCAGACACAAACTACGTTTTCAAAAATACTTATTTTATGAAGTCACGTCAAAAAGAAATAAACCTTGCATCACATGCGACCAAATTTTAATAGCCCAATTTTGATTTTGTAGAAAAACACATATTTAATATGGGCGCTACTTTAACACGTTCGCTACCGACGGCCACTATAGTGGCCTTTCCGATCCTCCGTGGTGAACCGCGGCCGCTATAGTGGCCAAAAATTCACACTCATTCTTATGCATGTAAATTGGATCTGGTCCACACGCGGTGGTTGTTTACCTTTGTGCGGTCTGTTGGCGGTCCGTTGCCACTATAATGGCCATTGGTACTTAATTTAGGTTAGTCACTAAACGCGTCTTAAAATTTAAAAAAAATTAGGTATATCATGAAATACGGCTCTGGTTCACAGCGGGATCCTGCCATTTCTGGTCGGTAGCGAACGTGTTAAAGAAAATGTATCTGAAATAAAACATTGTCAAAACTAAGAAGTTTTATGTAGGTTGCGTTGGTCTTATTTTGCAAAAGTGGTGCAATTTACAAATGGGTATGGGCATGGGTAAAAAATCAAAATTATCTTATGCAGCTAAAATTTTGCATGTGGGCTAGAAACTGCATTTAAAAAACTTTTTTCGATACTTCTAGAAATAACCCCACTTTTTAATTATTTTTAAAAAAAAAATAAAATTTGACAGATAATGCGAATCACGTGACTACTATTTTTTGCTTAGCGGACTTTACTGGACACACTGTATAATATATATTATGTTGTTCTTTTTCTTTATTCCCAAATATTACCCAAAATGCGCCTGGTAATTTACGTCTGAAAACCCAATATTTTTGCCTCTATAGAAACGTCCGTTACACGCTCCGCCGAGAACTCGGAAATACAGCCAATATAAATGTCGAGGCATTCACAACCTGAAGATTTAAGCCATTTTAAAAACAAAAGAAATATTTCAGAAACACATAAGAAAAATAATTGTACGTGTCTACGTGTTTAAATTTAAATTGCTCCACTACATTTTTCATTAGAAGAATTTTTGAAAATAATAAAACCTTGGATTAAATATTTTTATCGTCAACCGTCAGTAAAGCCGTACATTAGAGAGTTTTCGTTGTATTGGCAAATTCAAACGGTTAACCATAACGAATACGAATACGAAGCCGCTATTTGATAGATCGTAAAAATAGTTTTCGTTCAATTCGCTTAACGTTAACGTTAAGTCGAATTCGGCAGTAAACAATACATAACAAATATAACATAACCTATTTTTAATGGTTTGTGTTCATATTTTCATATACGGTTTGTGCTATCTTTTTTGCTTGGTTTTAATTTCCTAGTACCCAAACTTCTAAAACATCATGATAGACGAAAGGTTGATTTTATTGGACTCATCCAGCGATTCGGATTTGGATGATTCCCTTCTCTTGGAGGTGCTTGATCGCCAGGACATTCAGTATCGAGCACAGTTGTATGGAAATTTCAATTTAGAAAACTATAATAATGGTAAATGCAAACTTTATTTCCGATTTGAAAAAATCACTTAAGAAGACTGGCTGAAGCACTTAGGATTCCCAATAATGTAATAACACAACGCAACCATAATGTTTCTGGCGTGGAAGGGCTTTGCATTTTGTTAAGAAGATTAAGCTACCCTAGTAGGCTAGTTGATTTGGATGTATTTTTTGGACGGTCAGCTTCAGCTCTCTCAAAAATCATTGGCTTCATGAACAACCATATATATGACAATTTTGGATACTTACTTTCCGATTTAAGGAACCCTCAGTGGTTAAACCAAGAACGGCTAAGGATGTATGCAAATGCAAATGCAGTTCGTAAAAAAGGATCTGTCAAAAAAATGGTCATTACGCAGGCGTTCCGTTTTCGCTATGGCTTTGTCTTCCGTCCGTTAGCTCCCGCCACTTATCCGTAACGATAACGATAAATGACAGCTCAAATGTCAAAGTTGTCAAATAGCGGCTATCGGAATCGCTTTTAAAATACAACGAAAACTGTCTATTATTAGAGTGATTTCCGGAAGTAAACGAACACTTTATTTTATTGTAAAATAAAATACTTTACCTGCCGCAAATGCGGCAGATAATAGTATATTGTTTTATTAGGAGTAAAAGCGATACATTTCTGACGAGTCTGTAGGTTTGCCGGACGAACAAAGTGAGTCCGGCAATTACGGACGAGTCATAAGAAGTTGCTTTTACTCCGAATAAAACATACTTTTTTTTCTTCAGACGTTGTTAAAATATGAAAACACAAAGATACAAAATGTTTTAATTGTTTTATTTAAAAATTTTAAGTTTTGAGAAGGGGCTAGCGTTACTATGGATTTATTATTATATTGTTTGATAGCGACGTGCCATTCGATTTGACAAGTGTCAGCATTCATTATTGCGTAACTTTATTTACTTTTACTTCCGCTGCTATTGGCAACGGAAGAAAAAGTAAATACTTTTTCTTCCGTTGCCAAAAGCAACCGCCTTCTGACGAAAAAGTAGAACTTTAACGTCAAAAAATTAGTAGAAAAACGTCAAGTTTATTGACGTTTGAAGAAAAATACTTTTACCCTCCGCAAATTAGTGACTTTGATATTTATTAATCAAAAATAGTCTGTCACTGTCACGCCTTTCCCTACGACAGCTCGATAATAGTTTTCTCGCGATTTATTGCGATGAGTTATACCTCAGTTTTTTATATTATAAATTCTGAACGGTTGGCGATAAAATTTTGTATGCACTACGTCAGTAAAGTGTCTTTATCGACTCGCCTGTTATTCGCCTCGCTCGCTCATCTCATAATTTCAGACTCGTCCGATAAAGAATCACTTTAATGCCTTGGTGCATAAATAACTATTACGAAAATAGGTTGGTAATCAATACCATGACGATTTTTTAAAAAAGTAACGATCCGTAAGTTTTAGTTTTCTAGACAATATTTTCTGAACGTTTTCTCTATTCTCGTTACGTAGAAGTTCCTATCTTCGTAAAACTATTTAATTTGAGTATAAACGATAGCGTCAGTTGTCATATAATATTAATGGCTAATTAGTTTACGCCTAGACATCGTACTAACGAAGCTATTTATAATATCTTTATAATTTTGTTGTCCTTAAAATTTCACTTTTAATGCTGAGCAATGCTTAAGCGCTGAGAGCCTTTCTTCTAACATGAAGGTTCGAAGTATGTTTTAGATGAACTTCAATTTTGAAAATGGCCTTTTTCCACTGCTGTTTAGGACCATAAGTGACAGCTACATTCTTAAGGCAATTTCAACGTTGGGAAAACAACCTTTAACGTGTATTTTGAAGATGAGTTTATACAGGATGTCCGGGAAAATGTAGGAAATCTCCCGGATATGAAAAAAACACGTGAAAAGAATACTACAAGTTTATTCGTATCGGCCTCCTCTTCGGAGATATGGGCTCCCAAAGAGCTCCCTTGGAAAGTTTTTGACACATAATTATTAAACCAACAGGTATACCTGTATCAATTTTGTTTTTCATATGATGTATACCAGGTAAGACCCTTCAAATTACTATCCCAGAAAGTGTTGCGAATTACTAACAGCTACAGGAACGGACTAGCTGTGACACTAATGTGCCCATTTTTTTTACGCCCTGTATGATTTTTTTAGACAACGTTTTTTACATACCTTTAACTATTGACTAAAAATTAAGTACTCTTCATTCATGTCGCTAATCCTAACCGTTTTCGGAAAAACGTCATTTTATTTACATCATGTATTTAGAGTATTTCGATAAAAGATACATCTTTGTTCCTATAAATATAAATATTCACTTTTAACTGCTTAATATTAATACAATGATGGCAATAAAACACATAAACACATAAAGTTAAAAGCTTCAATTTAGCCAGGGATTTAATTTTCTGTCAATGGAAACCCTACTTTAACAGGTTTTGACTTATACGTAAGGTACGTAGACCCAAAAATGGTGTGTATAGACCAACGAAATAATAATACAAAGGAAGTAGGGTTTTGCATAAACCGCCTAACAAAATTTGCGACGGAAGTCGGCCATCTTCAGAACCCACAAATGACTCCATGTTTGTTTTGGTGGTTGACCGTGGTTGACAGGTCGAGCTGTGATTTCTGCTTTCTTTGCTGTTTTTGAGTTATTTTGCATTTTAATTAGTTAACAACCATATTTAACGAATTCTAGTAAACTTATAATTACTTTAGTGTGACAGTGGAGTATACTTTTAGCGCTGGACAGCGATTAAAACATTTTAATTAGTTGGTATTCTGGGTTAATTAATAAGCTATAAATATGGTTAGTTGTGCTGCTTGTGGGTGCTCCCAAACGCTATGAAGTAAAAAACTGGGCATTACATTTCATCGGTAAGTTTATGTTTGGATATATAAACCTTTTTAATCTGTAGAGAAAAAAAATGTTATTTTAATTTAATATCAAAATACACATAACCTCCGAACCTCGCATGTCATTCATGGGCGTTCGTCTTATGAAACCAGAAAAATATTATTTAATTATTAATCGACTGGGATACCCCATTTCTACAGAAAAGCAAATTAAAAATACCTATTGGTTTTTAGTTTTCCAAATAATTACCTAAGAAAAAAGGCATGGTTGAAAATTGTAAACCGAAGTGATTGGAATCCTACACGAAATAGAGTTCTTTGCTCGGAGCATTTTTCTGAAGATTGCTTTGACAGAACTTCAAGATTGAAAGTTAGATTGGTCCCAACTGCAGTAGTGCCTACTTTTGAAGTAGCCAGGTTAAAAAATGTAAGTTTTGAAACTATTGTATCTGGTCATTACATAATATATTGCAAAATATGTAGGTAGGTAGGTACTTAAGAATATGAATACAAATAATTCTGCATTATTTATGCTTCTGAGGAAGCTGCTTTGTCACTTTTTCATAAATTATGTATCGATAAAAGTTTTTAGATGTTTTATTGGTTTAATCTACTTTTAAAATTTTAAACCCATGGATAAAGAATGTAATACAATATGGGAGTGTAGGTACGATAAACAAAAAAATTCATATTTAAAGATTGAAGACAATGATGTTTCTAGAATGATAGAAACGTTTTCCCAATATTCACCTGAGGACGACTGGAGATACCATTGATTAAAAAAATAAATTCAAAGCAAGTCCCAAACCTTCTATCATTCAAAGAAATTCATATCAAAATATAAAAAAAAAAATTACAAAGAGAGGTAGTAGCACGTTATAGGTACTTTTGTGTCATTTGGTAAAGGTGCCAAACAGATAATTAAAAAACTTATATTTTTTTGGCAGGTACGTTCCTATGCAATATCTTATGAGACACCATGTCAAAACCTGCCTGTGAACCTGTGAATTTAACTGGAACACCTTCTGGTTACAACATATATTGGACATGCCTCTTCCAGGACATGGCTCTTCCAGGACATGGCTCTTCCAGGACATTTTACTATCCAACAACACACCTAAGATTTTAGTATATTCCTTTAATCTTATATGACAATCATTAATGGTTACTGTTTCCGGATTCTCCAAAGTGTATCGGTTAGTCTTAAACAAGGTGATAACGGTCTTTGATTTATTTAATATCAGTTTATCTTTAGAAAACCAATAATTATTTATTTCAATCATAAATTGTTAAATATGTTGCTCGAGAAGCTCATGGTCTTTATATGATAACATAATAACTTTATATAAATCCCTGGGTAGCTACAAAACTTTAGTATGCATGCACTATTTGGGATCCTCAGTATGCCAATAAGATTGCTCTTTGAAAATCTATTCAGCGTAAATTTTTAAAATTTTTGTACTACAAGTCATTTTCAGTTTATCCGCCAAGAGGTAAAGATCAAGGGCTTTTGTGTAATTTGTTTAATTTCCCTTCTTTAAGACTATATTGTGTATAGAAGCAAGAATTATTTTCTTATATAAAATAATTAGAGACAAAATAGATAATAAAGAGTTCTTAGGACTGCTTCCGTTTAGAATAGGCTTAGTCAATACTAGATCCGCTCATGTATTTTATATTCCTACACCGAGGACAAATCTATACAAAAACTCACCACTTATAAGACTGTGCTCTATTTTAATAAATATTGTGGAGACATTGAATATATAATTTAAACTATGAAAAATTAAAATTAAGGATTGAACTGCTTAGGCAAATGCTAAATGAATATTTATTATAGCTTAGGATAGCTTTTAGAAATGGGGTTTATGTATCTATAATTAACTTGTTAAGTTGTTGATACTACAAATAAATAAAATGTTTGTATTATCTGCATAGTTTGTCATTTGACAATTTTCTTGTATACTAGAAATGTTATTAATATTATTTAGGTACATTATATAATAACAGGACTATATTATATTATATTTTAATATTTTCTTGTGATTTGGTTCATGAAGAAAGAGTAAGGTTTTCTTAAAGTTTTATTTTTTAACATAGACGTTTTAGCAATAATTTTGCCTTCATCAGTATTTATTATCTAAAACAATTTGTTTTTTGCAATTTTTTTTAATGTATAACAACAGGTGTTTTTTAGTTATTTAACCAGATATTTACAAAGGACCCTTTCGCCTCCGTTACCTTATTTAAATAAATAATTAAAAGAAATAGTTGTATTGTTTTATTACACCAACCTTAACGTATCTTATAGGTATATATGAATCTAAAATTTTTTTTTCTTTTTGCCAAATAAAATTTCATTAATCATTTTATTATTACCATTTTAATGATACGCCACAGAGGTGGACCGGAAACAGTCGTGCGCGCATGCGTCAAATGTTGCCGCCAT
Source organism: Polydrusus pterygomalis (assembly GCA_963969555.1). Classification (NCBI taxonomy): domain Eukaryota; kingdom Metazoa; phylum Arthropoda; class Insecta; order Coleoptera; family Curculionidae; genus Polydrusus; species Polydrusus pterygomalis. The sequence continues at coordinate 24,241,300 of OZ018382.1, read as the reverse complement.
CAGCACCCATCCCGGACAACTGTCAATCTACAAAACCCTACTTCCTTTGTATTATTAATTCGTTGGTATAGACACATTTCTAAACTTGTATGCAGGCTGACTTAATTCGAAACTGAGTTATTCACTTCGCTGCGGCGTGTCTGTCAAGGTTGGTAATTTATTTAGATTAAAATATGTCACCAGGCACCATAACCACTAAATATTTTGAAAACGTAATTAAATGTAACAAAAAGCACAAAAACGCAATTCATAACTCGATGTTGGAGCTCATTACGGTCCACTACTGATCTAGGGATATTATTATGTCCCGATATAAGCTGATCGATGACCAATTTCTGCTGTCATCTGTTTTAAAATGAGAGAATTCGTGCCGTTTACTATATAGTCAGATCTGGTCTTAATGTGCGGGTCCAAAGGTCACTGATCATATGCGTCAAATCAGACAACACAGCGGTTATCAAAATGTTGTGAGATTATTTACAAATATACCGAAGGAAGGAAAAATAGTTTCATTATTTTAGCTATCGCGAAGATAGCCACATATACCTAATATTATTAGTTTTGTAAAAATTATGTACAGGGGAGTTGAAAAAGTTACAATAAAATTATATAATCGGTAATTATATACCTACTGTACCCTTTTATTAAAAACGACAATAATAAACAGTGCAATTTATTTTAACAATTTTACTACCAAAACCTAAAAATACAATGGCATTTAGTCTGATAAACTATTTCGATAATGAAAGAAAAAGTAGAAATTCGCAAACCAATATGCAGGAAACCGTAATGAAAACACTGGGAATTAGTCTAAGGACTATGCAGAATAATGTGCATGAAAAAAAAGCATAATATAATACCCAAGAATACTAAAAAATGTAAACGAAAAACACCGTTTATAATTATAGCCTAAAAACTCTCATCGTCTCTTATAAAATCTGAAAAGTCCTCGTCGTCTGAGTCGTCCTCGAATGGAGCAATTATCATTGGCGCTACTCCGACATCTAGTACTTGTTCTCGATCCCACCAATCCCTTATTAATATTTCTGTATGTTCCACCGATTTCTTCCAGTACTCTTGTGTAATATGATCTAACGAATCTTGCCAAACTATTTGTACCTGGTCGGATTTAAGACCATCACCTACATGTTTTTCATAATAAGACTTTGCACCAGCCCATATTAATTCTATTGCGTTAAACTGGCAATGATATGGCGGCAGTTGTAGAACCTCATGACCATATTCACGCAGTATTTCATCTACCGCGTATATTTTGGGTTTTTTAAGAGACTTTGCTATTGATAGGAGTTCCGATTTAAGCATATTTGATAAAGGATTTTGGTTGTGTTTTTCCAGCCACTCATAAATATCACTTTTCCTCCAAGATGAAGTAGGCTGTTTATTTAAAATTCTTGAATGATATGATGCATTATCTAATACAATTAAAGACGGAGCATCCAAATTTGGTATCAATTGAACTTTTAACCATTTTTCAAACATTTCGCAATTCATATTATCATGATAGTCAGCACTTTTTGATGTTGAAGAAAAAATTAAACTCGCACCTACAACATATCCTGTTGCAGAACCGGCATGCAAAATAATAAAACGCTGTCCCGTACCGCACCCCTTTTTCCTTTTAACACTTTTTACAGACTCATCTTGCCAAGATGTTGAACCACTTCCATTCGAAAATATCCACGTTTCGTCTAAAAATACCACTTTTCTAAATTTCGATTTGTAATTGTCCGTATATTTTTTTAAAAACTGAACACGCTGACTCACTATCTGTGGCTGCTCACATAAAAGTTTTCGGTTACAGTATTTTTTATAGCGAAAACCTAAATTTTTTATTAATTTTGATAACGCTTCAAGTCCAATTTCCAAAACACCCCGAATTTTTAATGTTTTTTGTAAAACTGGAAGAGTTACATTGGTTTTTGATTTGTATAAATCGTAAATCACATTTCGAACTCCCATTTTAATATTTTCGCTTAAATCCTCAGTCTTTGGCTTTCTTCGTTTACACTTTTTAGTATTCTTGGGTATTATGTTATGTTTTGTTTCATGCACAATTTTCTGCACAGTCCTTAAACTAATTCCCAGTGCTTTGGCTACTGTTTCCTGAATATTGGTTGGCGAATTTCCACTTTTTCTTTCATTTTCGAAATAGTTTATCAGATTAAGTACCATTTTTTTTGGTTGGGGATGCAAAAACCCAGAAAATTGTTTCATTTTGTCACAAACTGTCAAAGTCACAAAACTGGCATATTTAAAATAAAACGTAGCTGGTGCTATTATAAGCTTTTTTAGAATCGCTGGAAAGTAAATACATATCCTTTTTTTTCATGTCAAAATGGAATAAGTCTGTCTCAATTATCTTACGTATTTTATTTAGAGGGTAAAATTAAACGCAAGTAAAGAAAACAAAAACTGAGAGTATGTCTTTCTTGAATCGTATGACCCGCACGATAAGACCAGATCCGACTTTATCACCCGTTTTCAATAAACGTCTAACGTTCCATCCACCGTGAAACACCGTGTATAGTATTTTTGAAGTTTCGTTGTAATTATGAACAACCATAATAATATATTATTATCATCATTGCTTAAAATGAGCTAGGGAAGCGTATTAATTTGTTGTTCCATCTAAGTGGAGTTTAAATTGCTTAGTTTACCAGATTTAACTTACCGACTTCTCTATCTTAGATTATTTTCCCCCTCGTGTCTGGCTGAACAGAATCATTTCAACATTCACGAGTTATTTAAAATATATATATATACATATCAATTTGGCTTGTTTATTATATGGAAATGTTTCTGGCATCTCAATAATTAAACTAATTATTTAAATAAGTTTGTTGTTGGAATTCGAAAGCGAGTTTTTCACTTCCCTGCTGCGGTGTGTCTGTCAAGGTTGGTAATTTATTTAGATTAAAATATGTTTCTTAAATTAACCCTTTATCAACCCATTTTAAAAGAAATATGAAAAATAATGTGATTTAAGCTTTAATTAAGGAAAAAATATTTACCCAAACAAACCTAAATTACCCTTTTACTTTAATTTTTCTAATTTAAAAAGAAAAATATGCAAATTTCCAGAATGTTTTGGTAGACATTTTTGAGGGTAAAAGAAAAACGAAATAGGGGCCATAAAATTACAAAAGCATACAAAATAAAAACCTTAAAAATGTACAAATTAAAACATCATCTGCAGGTACCGAATCGTATATAAAGGTATAGAAAAAAGGGCAAAGTTTAAACTAACATTCCTGTCATTATCACTAAATATTTCAAGTTTGTACAATAAAAGTTTTTTAAGTCTGAGTTATCTAAGGTATGTTACTAAGGTAATAATTGGTCTTCACATAAAACTTCGGTCCTTGGTGATGATAAATCTTATTGGTCGGTAAGAAATGATATTTTTCTGCACAGTGATGTTTTATTTTACAAAAATAGATATATTGAGCCTAATGAATAAAAATGTAGCAATTGCTTTTTCTTATACAATCAAAGTAATTTCTTGAAAGCCAATGAATAAAAACTAAAGTAATTGCTTTTGCGTCCAGCAATTGCTTAAAAGTACAGGAATTGCGTTTACTTAATGCTTTTTCTTAAAAAATAGAAGCAATTGCTATCGTTTGCTTAAAATATGATGAATAAATTAAGGAATTGCTTTTTCTAGTGTAGCAATCGCTTTTAACTTTTTAAGGTAGGTCGACCCCTGCATCATTTGCTTGGTAGCCGTCAACTTTAGTTCTCCGCGGCATACACGTGCGTTGCTCTTAATTTGTGTCTTCAATTATGGCTGAATATATGAACGTATGTAAAAGAGAAATCTACAGTGTACGTAAAAATTAAAGATATGATGATTTCAGAAAGTTATATCGATTTGACTGCGAAAATGTTGAGTGATGGGCAAATTATTTTTTGACTGATACTGGTGAACGGCGAGGGGGTGCACTGTCGCCTTTAAATAAGATTAAAGTCTTTCTGCGGAAATTGTCTGATCCGGACTTTCAAAATTCTGTAGGTGAAGAACTCGGTGTTCACCAAACTACTGTCTGTAAGACATATACTTCTGTAATGGATGCAGTTTTGGAGAAGGCCAATATTTTTATTAAATTTCCTACAAGTGCTGAGGCTGTTGTGGAAGCTAAACGGTTGTGGTCAGAGAGATTTATTTATGTTCCTTCAATTTGTGAACGAATATCAATTGCTTGTCTTTAATTTCTTCATTACTACTATCATTTTCTTCATTTTCACTGAAATCTGCCATATCACAAATATAAGTTTCCTATTTTCCACAAAAACGTAACAGATTACTATTGTACAATTGTACTAAATAAATAGACCAACATTGTTGAATTTACGTCAACTCTTTTGCAAATTAGGCACCAAACTGAACATGAAATCTATATTCTGAACAAGTGGATAAGCCACGTCTAAACTTGGGTTGAATAAGCATTTGCTACAGAGGTGTAAGAAAAACAGCAATTGCTTTTACTAAAAAGTAATTTAAACAAAATTTTTTATCCTGGACTAATGAGTGACATCGAAATGTGAAAACCAGTCTAACGTGTCAAAAGGACCCCAAAAGGAGTGTTCGTTAACTTCTCAAACCGCACACAAGGTGCTTCAAATACCGTGACAAGAGTCGGTATGGGTTTTATGACTGTGGCATCACAAGATTTCTTAGTGATTGTGGACTTTTTCTCGAAATTTGCAGTTGTCAACAGAATTTCAAGCAAAACTGCACTTAGCGTACTTACTTGTCTTAAAAATATATTCGCGATAACCGGCTTGCCATCCGAAATTTTTGCTGACAATGGACCATCGTTCAGTTCAAGTGAATACTTGACTTTTGCAAAAAATATGACATTTTGTTTACAACCTCGAGCCCCCTTGTATCCCAAAAGCAACGAAATTATCGTTTGGCTCCTGCTATTGGTCTGACGTGAATAGTCAGACTAGTGGCATACCTTTAGTTATACCCTCCTCTGCCTTAAGTAAAAACGATGTCTGTCACTGTCACTTAAAAACAATAATTTATAATATGTACGTAAAGTCGCCACAGTGGATCTTTTCTCGTGCGTCAACTCTGCATCCTTATTTATTACAGTAACAAGTTTGAATAAAAGCATAAAAGAACGTCTCCAAGATTCCGCCATAATATAACGTGCTAGACAAGAATAAAACTATAAACGTCAATTAATTACTTTTTTATTTGTTTAGTTGACTACCGTTGTATTTTAGAACGGCATTGTCAACCTTATATTGATCTGCCAATCTAATTCGTATTTTGTAAATTTGTGTGCCTTAAAACTGTTCCTTTTTCTAAAAATAGTTCTTTTTAGAGCTAATTATACCCACCATCTGTTTTGGCGGTAAGTATGTATGAATTTTTATAATACCTAATTTATTTATTTTAAATATTCCAACCGTGAAAGTTCTTTGAAAAGTTTACGGCAGTGGCTAAATTCCCTTAAATGAAAGGATGTCAAAAATTTGACTTTTGCGATTTTAATAGTCAATAAAACACTAAACTTTTCTAGATTTTAAGCTTTAAAAATAGTATTAAATGTATTAACATTTGTTTGTCAATTTCTTTTAGATAATAGAGAATGCCGGGCAAAACTTAAAATAAATAATAATTTTTCGGGATATTATGTAGGTACGTCAAACGGTAGGCAGGCACGTCCATTTTATGAACTTAGACTTAGTTTTGACTTTTTTCGTCTCGTAATTTTGATTTGATTCATACGATTTTGATGACGTGAAAGTGATGACGCACGGGAAAAGATCCACTGTGGCGACTTTATATACAATTATAAATAAACTCTAGGTGATGATTATATTATTTAAATGTTTATCATAACTTATTTCTGATAAATAATGTAAAAATGTATTTATTTGATAAATGTGTTTTCCATGGTCGCCTAGCTATTTTGGTTATAAAACTTTATTATGAATAGCGACACTTATGTTTATTGATAAATATTTTGAAAACGGTTTGGAATTTGCAATCAACATAACAATAAACGTTGGTATTTTAATTCTTCTTCAAATAGTAAAATAATATACTACACTGAGGAAAATAATCTAATACAACAGATTTACTAAGACATAGTTTGTATTGATAGCTTATTTTGTATTAACATAATATATTAAATAAATTGCTAGTGTATCAAACCCGCTTTAGTGTTATATCAATTCCAGATTTGCTAGAACAATATTTTTATTGGTAGTAATCGGTTCCATTAGCAGCACAGTCTTGTTGAATAACGAACCACTTTTGATACAGCAATTTTGTTAAGAAATAAATTGCATCTTCTCAATGCGACGCATTTTGTTCCCAGTAAAGCGCTTTCCCACAATTAAGAAACCAGAACAGCGTCCCCAAAAACGAATGGTATCCGTTATCCGTTAGTGCGGGTTTGTTCGTTGTTAGTTTTAACGTATTTGTTGCGCAGGTCACATCGTTGTTCGGAGTCTTCTAGCTGTCCTGTCTGAATTTAAACTTTATTTATCGTACCAATACTTGTTTCAATTAATTTATTTTTACTTTGTATTTAAGTTTTTTTTAAACTTTGCATATCAGATAAAGTAATAGAATATTCTTATTTCGCACAACCCATCATTAGTATTAGACTTTATAATCTATGCTATTTAAATTTTTGAAAGCTACAGTACTGATTTTTAGTGGTAAGTATATGCTTTATTAACGATAGCAAACAAATATTATTATGAATAATGTCAAGTTTTATTACAACTGTAAGTCGGAACTACTACAGTATATAAAATCAGATTACACCCCCAATAAAACTTGATAACTAAGGTGAGTATTCATAATGGCTATAAACCATTCTATGGTAGCATTAACTTCTATTTCCTATTGGCTAAATTACCGTGATATTATCACTATACAACGGTCTAGCAATTTTCGTTGTCTGTCGCATATAGTAAGTATTAAACAGTTGTATAAAGAGTATGTGAATTCTAATAAGGAATACAAGTATTTTTTCTCTCTGTAGGTGTTTCTTTGAAAAGCCTGAGAAAAATTAGTTTGAAGTATGTAATTTTTGAAAACTTATGAATACCTTGTATAACTTAGATAAAATCTATTTTATTTATAGCCTATTTCTATACCACTTGCCATTATTCTCATACAATGCCGTAATTTAAAAAATGCTTTAGATTATTTTTTGATTCCTAACTTAATTTGTATAAGAGCTATGGAAGCCTGAAGCACTATTGCAGGACTCTGTATAAACATTTTCAGTACTAAAAATATACTTTTATACCCAATTCGATCTAAAAATAAGTTATTTCTTAAAATAATTGGCAATATCTTTCTGGGTTTTAATAAACGTTTTATAGTTTTTTCTTGTGCAATATTAAAGTTCATTAAGACCAGAAAAGTTAATTTCCTTTTTAACTTCGAAGATGAAAAATGGCTCAAGATTATTAATTTTTGCCATCGGATATTTACTCTTCTGTGGTCTAATAAAATAAAATAGCTATTCTCTTTAAGGAAGTCGAAGTCATAATTAATTAAAAAACCCAGATTTGCTGTTTACTCAAAATTTCTCAAATTTGCTGCTTGTTACATGATACAGTCTGAGTTTGTCGCTTGGAATAAATTCAGTATATCCAGTACCTACAGTTCTTTTTTTTGCCAAAATGCTTGGATACGCGTATTAAAAGTTGTGGTATTTTTCATAAAAAAAAGATTGATACAGTGTGTCCCAAATTAGACATATGACGATCTCGATGATTTTTTTAAATGGCAATAGTTTTTATTGTCTATATTTTTAAATTATATACAGTGTAACGAGTAAAGTCCGCATCATATGGGATTTTTTAAAATTATTAACTTTATTCGAAATTTGACTTCGATCGAGATGAAAATGAAGCAAAAGATAGTAGTCACGCATTATCTGTCAAATTTTAATTTTTTCCAAATAATAATTCAAAAGTGGGGTTATTTCTGAAAGTATCAAAAAAGTTATTAGAAAAAGTTTTTTTAAATGCAGTTTCTAGCCCACATGCAAAATTTTAGCTGAATAAGATAATTTTGATTTTTTATCCATATTTTGCAAAATAAGAATCAACCTACATAAAGGTTCTTAGTTTTTACAATGCTTTATTTCAGATATGTTTTCTTTAAAGTAGCGCCTATTAAATGTGTGTTTTTCTACAAAATCAAAATTGGGCTATTAAAATTTGGTAAAAATGGTGGGTAAAAATGAAAATTATTTTATGCAGCTGAAATTTTGCATATGGGCTAGAAACTGCATTTAAAAAATCTTTTTCTAATAACTTCTTTCGATATTTTCAGAAATAACCCCACTTTTGAATTATTTTTTGGAAAAAAATAAAGTTACATATTAGAAAAAAAAAATCCCATATGATGCGGACTTTACTGGTCACACTGTATATATAGAAATGGACAAAAGTAGGAACCCTCAAAGTACTAAGATTTAACCAATTTTGTTGTTAGACCACGGAATGGTCCCCGTGCGTGCCACTGCAAGTTCCTCGGCATGTCTAGACCAGGCTGATAATCTAAGCAATAAATAATAAAAATTGATATTGAAATATATTCCAATATAAGAATTGCCGTAAATATTGGATTTTCATTTTGTTGGTGTTGCAGAAATGGTAATTTAGGTACAATGGAAATAAGACATGCGGCACTTGAACGTATTCCAAATAGATTGGAGGAAAATATATTTTTCCTTCCCGTTTGCTATTCTATGAAATTTTTATGTTTCTTTTTATCTCAACAGCTTTTATACTTTTTAAAATATCAATAATCAACTAAATGGTATTTCGCTTTTAATTTTGTGCAAATTGAAATAAATAGTTTTTGATATCAAAAGAAGTTTTTCCATTTCCCAAAAAGATCTGACTTAATTCTTTTTTTTTAATCTTCTCATCAATGGTGAGAGGCAGACTATGTTTTTTGGTAATAGTTTCGGATGTGTTGATAGTCATTTTTTAATAATTTGTACCTAGATTTACGTAATTCATTAATTTAACTCTTTTATAATAATATTTTTCAAACCCGTAGAAAAAAGTGCTAATAAAATAGACGAATCGGTTTGCAATCGTGCCATTCTTTTTAGTTATAAGTTGGAAAAATTGCATATATTAATAATGTTAAGGGTTAATTTATCTGAATAAATGACAGATTATTATACATAGGTACTTACGGAACAGTAGGAAAACTTTCCTGAAACATAGCTGTTCGGTGTCGAGAACTGAGATTATCAGAGTAATAGTCCAGCAAGAGAGAGAATTTAGTCAGTAGATAGGTTAGGTTAGGTTAGAGTGGCAGACCTCTGGCATTGTCAAAACAGCCACACGTAGTCCTATAAGGACCATTGTGGTACGACACATGTTCCGCGGAACCTATCCGCATCAGCTTCCTTAGTCAATAGATAAGATGGTTTTTTAATCAGTAAGATTCGATGCACAGAAACAACTTCGCATGAATGGTTCGGCCTATTAAGCCAGTTAAATTGAGATATGTAGGAAGCAACGTGCTCGAATTTGCTCAAGTCGAAGATGTATCTGCAAGAAGAAGTGTTTTGTACCTTTTGACAATTGTCACTAAAGAAAGCACCTTCAACGAATGGATGTCTATAATGGACCCATTGAATTTAGACTTTGCAGTGAAGAGGACAAAACCGCTTTTCATATCATGTACAGCTGCGAACCGCTAAACCGTAAAAGATTCAAAATCTTCGAAAATATTCGACGCGGCGACAAACCTTCCGCATGACAAACTTGGAAGAAAACTACTGGACCTTGTAGAGGGAACAAACCTTTTCTAACAAGACTGGGGCGCACAATAATCCAGAAGGCTGCAGTGTAAGAAGCTTGGGCTACACGTCGAACCCGACCCCCGCCTTTAACCAACCAACCTTTTGAATTATTTCCCTATCAAATATATTTAAATAGTTGCTATAAATAACCGCGCTGTAATTAAACAGAGATACAACCAAAGTGTCGCAAAGATGCTTTTAGGTTAATATTAAAACAATGCATGCCTTCTTGCATATAAAGTCTAAGAGGAAAGTAAGCAAGCGGCTAATATCCTGAGTAAATTTTATTTATTTTATTTATAATTTACCATTTAAGATTAATCTTAAGTATCCTGAGTAGGCATTGTCTCCAAGTCTGGCAGTGATTTTATTAAGTTAATTATTTCCGCATATGTAGGCGAATATATTGATACTGCGCTTAGATGGGTTAAGAATTAAGGTGTGATGTAGGGACAAATATCTATTTGTTTCCAGGTCCCAGTTCAAGTTGGCACCGGCAGTTATGATATACCTTAGATCAAAGCAAATATATAAATGCGTGTCATCAGCATACGCTTGAATACATGAGAATTTTACGCTCTTTAGAATATCAGCGGTATATAAACAAAAGATCAAGGGACCCAAAACTGAGCCTTGAGGGACTTCCGATGTTACGAAGGCAACAGGAGAAAAACTATTGTTAAAGCAAACCTTTTGGAATTTTTGAGTAAGATAGAATTTTTCCCAACACATAGACCATTTTAGAAAGTAAAATGTCGCGAATAATCAAAGGCTTTAGAAAAGTTTAATAAGACCAATGCTTGTAACCTTTTTGTTATTTGTGTTGGAGGCTATATCATCAGTTACTCGGGTTAGAGCAGTTGCACTGTTATGCCCCGCTCTAAAACCCGATTGAAAACACAATGATATTTCTACGAACATGGTCGAATCATTATTTAAAAACCTCTTCAAGCAACTTGGACATAGCAGAAAGAATACCAATCGGTCTGAGGTCAGAAATCGAATCCACAAATTTTTTAAAAGTTTTCCAGTGACTAAGGAAATACTTAGCTTCAATGAACAAGTTAATAATGTGCGGAATATACGGGTTAAGAATGGGACTGTAATACTGCAGCATGACGAGGGAAATGAGAACGAAATAAGAACGAAAATCTCTTATATGTTCAGGCATCTTTTTAATAGATGCCAAGATAAATTTAAAAGAAGTATCACAAAATAAGCTGTTGCTATATACTTCTATACCAAGTCCGCGTCCCAACAGTTTGTAAAGGATGACACAACCCTCCATATTTCCTTTGCATTTTTGGTACTGCAGATGTTTTGCATGTATGCGTTTTTTGTCTTTTCTAATTAATTAAGCCTAAAGAGTAGTAGTATTAGGGTTTTAGAAACATTAAAATCGTCGTTATTATTAGTTTAAAAATGTCTATAAACTCAACTATACACAAATTTCAAGACGATTAAATATATTATTATGTATGATGATATTTATGGTATTAGACTTTATACCGTGCGAGCAAAAATTATTTACATCAAAGAGTGCTTGGATTAAAAAACGAGGGCTTGGTTTAGATCAAAATGATATGGGGAAGATATATCTAACCAAATCTAGGTTAAAATTTTGTCAAATTCATATTATGACATGATATGCCAAGCTAATGAGTAATAAAATAAGTAGACAAATACAAATTAATTTTTGTTGTTTACAAAATTATAATACTTACACTTTATAAGGAAATAAATTTAGCTGCTTCTTAAGAATAGTCCTGCATGTTTCATAAGATCTTCCCACTTCTTGGGACAGGCGTCCTATACAATTTGTTGGCGTATTTTGCATTATTTCACGAACGTTTGCAACAAGTTCTTCTGTTCTTACAGATGGTCTTCCTGCTCCTTTTTTGTGTTGTATAGAACCTGTTTCCCTAAACACAGCCACAGTTGTTTTCAGGCAATGATAAAAATCCCCAGCAATAAAAGCAGCGTTAGGAAAATGTTCGTGAAAATCGTCTATGCATAAACCCGGATTGTATTGCCACTTACCATTTACTCTAACCCCATTTCGAAAACACGCTTCAACCATGAATGTTTTGTGCTGTTCCGTAAAGTCCATTGTGTAAATTGTTCAAGAAATTGGAAAAATTAGCGATAAATCAAATTACTTGTAACGACTGTCAAAGATGACGAAATAACTGATTGAGTGTTAATTCAGATAGTTACTGACACCCAACAGGTATGGCTAGCATTACGTCCTTAGATGCAAGGCCCTCTTTGATGTAAATAATTTTTGCTCGCACGGTACAGACAATTTGTTTCTCTAAACGTTAGTAATATAAAATACACAGTGTTCCATTTGCAAAAATGATCTTGCTGTGCCTTTTCAAAATATCAACAATAGATACAGATGCACTAGTAAGGTATCAAATAACCTCAAAATTATCTATATTAATGGCCTCAAAATGGGTATTATCACATTTTAATTTGAAATCTATAAAAAAATCTCATTATTACCTACACTATACAGCACAAGTAATTAATTTTAGCAACACGTAATTAACTAAGTTTCCTGCCATAATATGCCCTTTAGATTATTAGCAAAACCGGCAATATCAAGGGCTATTATTGTTTCGAAAATTAACACCCCGAACAACTTCCCGATATTATGTTCTTGGACCCAAATGAATAAACTAATTTTGTTATAATGGGATATCTAACGAGAATTATAATTGTTTTGCCCCATTGTGTTATGTGTATCGTCAGTATTCTGCCCACGATTTTGATGGTTAAAGCATTTTTTCAACTATCGATTAAATATATACCCAAAAAATGTGATATTTATAAATAAGCGCGATATAAATGTAAAAGTAAAAATTTTGAATTTCGAGTATCTAACTAAGATCAGTGATAACGCAAGAAAGAAAAACACGTGAGTAAGTTGAAGATAGAGTAAATAAAGAAGAAATGCCGAAGAAAGAAAAAGGTAAAATACTCAAAAAGTAGTGACGCCTACTTTAAGGTATGTCTCAGATCAAACGATACTGAAAGAAGCTCACATTAAAATGGGACTCTTAAGAAAAATACAGAACAAGTCTGGCTTATATAAGAAAGAAAATAGACAGAGAAACCTTAAAGTGGAGCAAACAAAGTATAAATATGAAAGACGCAATATTCTAATGGTTTGGACATGGTAAACGACGTAGGAAGCTCGAAACTGTCAAGAAAGCTATTCAAAGTGGGAAGTGTCAAATGCAGATTTAGGAAAAGATCAGTGGCGGCTCGTGGGGTAGAGCCACAGTGCCATGGCACTACCTGCCCTCCTGTCCAGCGTCCTGCCCTTTACAAATTACCAAAGTCTATTAAAATTAATATTCTCCTCTTTAAAGCAATTAGCAAAATAATTTAAAAATGGAACACAGTCGGGTGCAAATTTCCATCTATTGAGGAAGCGATTATGCGTAAAACGTTAACGTAGCTTTCGCGCCAAAGCGACGAGGCACACGGGAGGCCCGAAGTTATGACGTAATTGCCATAACAAACCAATAAAAAACATTGGAAAATGACCTTGAATGCGAGCAGGAAAACATCTCCGTGTAGCCAGGCCCTTTGACCCCGTTTGACCGTTTGACGTTTCAAATTCAAACAGTTGTTTGTCCGCGTCGTGTCGTGTAACGTTGTTTGTAAACTAAATAATTTTCGTTCAGCCGGATGATTTAATAGAAATATTTATGGAAAAAATACTTGGGTGTGCGGTTGTGATAAATCTAATAGACTATTTTGTTTTATGTGTGTTTTATTTGATGGGGGAGCAAACTTGGTCCCAAAAAGATACAGATGATTTGGTCCATATCTGGGAAAAAATGAAGACACATGAAAAATCGAAGGTACATTTAAACAATATATTTAATTTCAGTATGCTTGGTAAAATTAACATTAAAACTCAATTAAATTCTGCATATCACAATGAAATAATGAAGAAAAACGAACAAATTGATAAAAACAGATACATATTAAACCAAATTATAAACTGCGTTCGGTTTGTGGTTCTTTCGGTCTATATAGTACACTCTACCTACAGTATTTTTTTAAAATTCAAGATATGATTGTAAATTCATAAATTAAATTAGGTGCCTTTTTGCTTATTTTTCCTACTTCAAAAGCAAGAACTATTAACAAAAAAGGGCGTGGCACCCAAAAATTTTTTGCCTGCGGCGCTAAGGGTTTACCTGGCCCTACTTCACTAAAATGGCACGAGCCGCCATTGGAAAAGATGCCAGGAAGAAATAAAACAAGCGTTTTATTAACTAGACGAAAAAAATTGTACTAACTTTTTCTTAGCGGTTGCGTTGAAAACTTGCCCCCTCGATTTCTACCACCTAGGGGTAAAATTTCCCCTATAGTTATAATAACTATGATAGCCTTATTTTTCAGAATAGTATTTTAGTTACACTGAGAAAAATGATCTAATATAACAGGTTTGCTAAGACATAGTTTGTATCGATAGCTTATTTTGTATTAACCCAACCCATATTTAATAAATTGCTAGTGTATCAAACCCGCTTTAGTGTTATATCAATTCCAGATTTGCTAGAACAGTATTTTTATTGGTAGTAATCAGTTTCATTAGCAGCACAGTCTTGTTGAATAATGAACCCCTTTTAATTCGGCAATTTTGTTAAGAAATCTTCGCATTTTGTTTCCAGTAAAGCGCTTTCTCTACAATTAAGAAAGCAGAACAGCGTCCCCAAAAACGAATGGTATCCGTTAGAACCTATAAGCCACAACCATTGGTGGGAGTTCGTAGCGATCGGCAATCGCCGCGCGCCGTAGTATTAGTTTTAACGTATTTATTGCGCAGGTCACATGGTTGTACATAGTCTTCTGGCTGCCCTGTCTGAATTTGAATTTTATTGATCATACAATACCTTTTTCAATTAATTTATTTTTACTTTGTATTCTTCTTATTTCGCACAACCTATCATTGGTATTGGACTTTATAATCTATGGACGAATTTTACCATCACAGTAAACCATGTTGCATAATAGATAATTATATGCGATGTTAAACAACAAGAACACTAGAAGCTATTTAAATTTTTGAGAACTACAGTACTAATTTTTACTGGTAAGTATGCTTTATTAACCTTAGCAAGCAAATATTATTATGGATAATGTAAAGTTTCATTACAACTGCCAGTCGGAACTAATACAGTATATACAATTTGATTACATCCCCAATAGAACTTGATAATTACTGTAAGTATTTATAGCAATAATGGCTATAAACTATTGTATAGTAGCATTAACTTCTATTTCCTAGTGGCTAAATTACCGTGATATCATCACCACACAGCGGTCTAGAAACTTTCGTTGTCTTACAGTAGAAAAGCGCGTTGCTATCACATAGAGTATTAAACAGTTGTATAAAGAGTATGTGAATTATTTTAAGGAATAGAAGGCTTTTTTTTCTATATTAGATTTAGTTTTACAACTGCCAACGAGCAACAAATTTGGGACGCACTGTATGGTCTATAAATGTTTGTTATTAATTTCGTCGTATAAAGGTTATTTATGTTATTAGTCCGGACAGAAACGTGCAAAGAATATGGAACATTCTTAGCTAAAGGTAATCTAGCTTAAGTTAAACCTCCAAATCCGACTAAAAAGGTTGTCTTCTTTAGAATTTCACTAAACAAAAATTTATTAGTGTATTTTGTTAGGTTTCTTTAGCGTCCACGGATAAATAACGTCTTAAATGTGTCAGCACCTAATTTAGAATTTTATGTGCATGCACTTTAGTGAGCCAATATATCTCTATGTTATTTGAAACAACGTATAGATACAGTAGTGCAGTGGGGTAGCTTGAAAGAGCAAGGTGGCTTTCTTTTTAAGTTTTACGACATTTCGTAGATTTAAATAAATTTCATAACATTTTTGCGGTGCTACTACATTTTATATTCATAAAAAGTCTGCGTAATAATAGTTACTTATGTAATAAGGTTCATATATAATATAGTTTTTCTTCAAAAGTCAATGAGCCTAATGAATAAAAATGTAGCAATCGCTTTTTCTTATAAAATCGAAGTAATTTCTTGAATGCCAATGAATAAAAACTAAAGTAATTGCTTTTGCGTCCAGCGATTGTTTAAAAGTGCAGGAATTGCTTCTGGTCAATGCTTTTTCTTAAAAAATAGAAGCAACTGCTATCGTTTGCTTAAAATGTGATAAATAAATTAAGGAATTGCTTTTTCTAGTGTAGCAATCGCTTTCAACTTTTTAAGGTGGGTCGACCCCTGCATTATTTGCTTGGTAGCAGTCAACTTTAGTTCTCCGCGGCATACACGTGTACTGCTCTTAATTTGTGTCTTCAATTATGGCTGAATATATGAACGTCCGTAAAAGAGAAATCTACAGTTTACGTAAAAATTTAGATATGATGATTTCAGAAAGTTATATCGATTTGACTGCGAAAATGTTGAGTGGTTGGCAAATTATTTTTTAACTGATACTGGTAAAAGGCGAGGGGGTGCACTGTCGCATTTAAATAAGATTAAAGTCTTTCTGCGGAAATTTTTGGATCCGGGCTTTTAAAATTCTATATATAGGTAAAGAACTCGGTGTTCAGCAAACTACTGTCTGTAAGACATACACTTCTGTAATGGATGCAGTTTTGGGGAAGGCCATATTTTTATTAAATTTCCTACATGTGCTGAAGCTGTTGTGGAAGCTAAACGATTGTGGTCAAAGAGATTGATTTATGTTCCTTCAATTTGTGAACGAATATCAATTGCTTGCCTTTAATTTCTTCATCACTACTATCACTTTCCTTATTTTCACTGAAATCTGCGATATCACAAATATAAGTTTCCTATTTTGCACAAAAACGTAACAGATTACTATTGTATTAAATAAATAGACCAACGTTGTTGTATTTACGTCAACTTTTTTGCAAATTAGGCACCAAACTGAACATGAAATCTATAATCTGAACAAGTGGATAAGCCACGTCTGAACTTGTGTTGAATAAGCATTTGCTACAGAGGTGTAAGATAAACAGCGATTGCTTCAAAATTTGATTCATATCCAGATCTAGCAATTGCTTTTACTTATAGCATTTGCTAGTCAAGCAATTGCTTTTACTAAAAAGTAATTGCTTCATGTAATTGCTTAATTTTTATTCATTAGGCTTAATAAACCTGACATTTTTCTACTATTTTTTTGACATTAAAATTTTCCTTTTTTGCCAGAAGGCGGTTACTATTGGCAGCGGAAGAATAAGTACTTTTTACTTCCATTGCCAATAGCGGAGGTAAAAGTATGACGGGGATTCCCATGAATAAAGATATAATTTTGTATCTTGATGTTTTCATATTTAAATGACGTTTGAAGAATGTCGTATGTTTTATTCGGAGTAAAAGCAACTTCTTATGACTCGTCTGTAATTGCCTGCAAACTCATCATTAAAGTATCACTTTTACTCCTAATAAAACAATACACTATTTAAAAAAATAATATTATAAATGATAAAAACAAAAAGTGCGATGTGAATTGTGGTGAAAAAGTGGTTGTCATGATCAAATAAATTATAATAAAATTAAAAATAGTCACTGTTAAAAAAGTTATAACAAAAAAGCACGTGTTATGTTAAGTTAACTACACTTCTATTCCTTATAAGAATTCACATTCTCTTTATACAATTGTTTAATACTATATGTGACAGCAACGCGCTTTGCTAATGTAAGACAACAAAAATTGCTAGACCGTTGTGTAGTGATAATATCACGGTAATTTAGCCAATAGGAAATAGGAGTTATTGCTACCATAGAATGGTTTATAGCCATTATTGCTCTAAATACTCACATTAATTATCAAGGTCTATTGGGGGTGTAATCTGGTTTTATATGATGGAGTATTAGTTCCGAATGGAAGTTGTAATGAAATTTGACATTAATCATAATAACATTTGCTTGCTACGGTTAATAAAGCATATGCTTACCACTAAAAATCAGTACTGTAGTTCTCAAAAATTTAAATAGCTTCTTGTGTGATATTGTTCTTGTCGTTGAACATTGCATATGATTATCTATTATGCAACATGGTTTACTGAGGTGGTAAAATTTATCCATAGATTATAAAATCCAATACTAATAATGGGTTGCGCGAAATAAGAACCTTCTATTGCTTTGTCTGATATGCAAAGTTTAAAAAAACTTAAATACAAAAAAAATTAAAACAGGAATTAGTACGATCAATAAAGTTCAAATTCATACAGGACAGCTAGAGAACTCCGAACAACGATGTGACCTGCGCAACAAATACGTAAAAACTAATACTACGTCTAGTCTTGTATCTTATAGTTTCTAACGGATACAATTCGTTTTTGGGGACGCTGTTCTACTTTCTTTCTTCTTGTAGAGAAAGCGTTTTTCTAGGAACAAAATGTATCGCATTGAGAAGATACAATTTATTTCTTAACAAAATTGCTGTATTCAAAGTAAAATAGTTCATTATAGTCAACAAGACTATGCTGCTAATGGAAATAATTACTGCCAATAAAAACACTGGTCTAGCAAATCTGGAATTGATATAACACTAAAGCGGGTTTGATACACTAGCAATTTATTTAATATCGATTAGGTAATAAAAAATAAACTATCCATACAAAATATGTCTTAGCAAACCTGTTATATGAGATAATATGACTCAAAGCTTAATATGCCAAATATTCAGTTAATAGATTAGATACCGATAAAATGGTTGACATGACTTTATTTACTGTTTAAAGCGGGTCAAATTTCCAAAAAATACTAATAAACCATATTATATGTTATTTTTAACTGACTGGTTTTTAAACTATTTTAAATTTTACACCTATTGATAAAATGCAAATCTGTTAGGAACTCAATATTAAAAGTTCCACTGAATTTTGATTGATGTAATAGTGAAAATCTAATCAAAATTAATTGGAAATTTTGTATTATTTAAAAGAAAAACAAGCTGGAGCTAATCTTGCAATAAACCACAATAACGATACGACCAAAATTCGTTTTTCCCAACTGTTTAAGTAGGTAAGTAAATAACTTTTCGACTATTAAAAAAACTTTGTATTCAATTTTAAAAACTAGTCCTAACCAATAATGTTTTTCAAAAATATAACCCTAAATCTCCAGGTGAACGGGTATCGTCCAAAAGAAAATAAATAATTTGTGTTTTTCGTAATAGCGGCAATAAAAGCTGCAGGAGCTTTGTTTTCATATTACCGCTTGGCAGTATATAATGCCTTAAGCAGCAGGAAATAAAATAGGAAATAGCACCGCATGAATTTTCTCAATTTTCTCGATTGCGTGTTCAATGTTAGGTGGAGAAACTAAAAAGCGGTGATCTCTTTAATGAGAACCATCATGTAAACAACGTTTTAGATTATAAATAATGTTGTAACTTGATGATATATTATAGGTATATACCGGGTGCCCACGGAAGGTGGTTCCGCCCCTCTAACTTTTTTCTTTTTCAAGATAATGGAATAAAATGCGGGGGATTTGTATACAACATAAAACTGCATTTTTTGACAGGTGACTCAACATTATGGAACTTCCGGTTTAGATTTTTAAAAGGGACACCTAGTACATTTTTCCTTTTTTTGACTCCATATGACATTCTAAATACAACAATGTGTCACTTGTCAATTTTTGTCACCAAGAAAATATTTTTTTTTCCAAATTTATTGTTTTATCTATAGGACATGAATACCTTAAAATCACTTATTTCAGTTCTTTAATCTTGGGATAAATACAATTTTACTATTTTTGGTCCAATGCTATGTGCTATGTAAAATTTAATCTTGAAAGTTGTTTACCCATTTTTTTAAAATGGCAACATGGTGTCTCGTCAGGTTAAGAAAAAAAAAAGGATTTTATTACGATTATTTTGATACCATACACTATTAGGTTTTAGAAAAGCTGCTATTAAAAAACTTTAAAAAGTTAACTTAGAACTTTCCTAAAATGAAGCATCTTTTGAGAATAAATTTAGATTTAAATGCATCAAGTAGCCAGTGACCAGCAAAACTGCTAAAACAAAATCATGGCTTGAAGACTGCTTGACAAGTCAACAGCTTTTGCCAAAGTTAATTAGTTTGTTGTTTAAAAAACATGGAAAATACTAGTTTTACAAGGAGTGAAAAAGTTGATATGTTATTATTGTCAGGCTCATTTCGCATTTTCGGAACCAGTTTTGGGTACCTAAAAGGGTTGGATGACCCCAAATATAATATCTTTCTGCGTAAAGTCGTGCAACATCGGTTAAATTCTTTCTACATTCTCCAAACACTAATAACATAATAATATCAACTTTTTCACTCCTTGTAAAACTATTATTTTCCATGTTTTTAAAACAACAAACTAATTCACTTTGGCAAAAGCTGTTGACTTGTCAATTTTCTTCAAGGCATGATTTTGTTTTATCAGTTTTGCTGGTCACCAGATGTTCTCATCTGCATCTGCATCTGCTTCTCCGCTAATTTTTGAAATGTTAAATTTTTTAATGATCTTTACTAATTTTAAATTAAAAACCTGCGGGGTTACTGAGTTTGAAACCTCAGTACCCCACTAAACAAATTTTTTGAATATAACTTTCATTACCTACATGTAATTCTGGTGAATTTTGTCCTCACAATGACAATTTCCTACCTAATTACGCTTTTTTCAAAAATTTTTTAAATATTCTTTGACACTTTTAAAAAAAAAATTTCTTTCCCCCCCAGTTATTTGGTTGGTTTAGACCTTAGTTACTGACTTCTCACATACTCAGTATGTTTTTAAATTTCATCAATTTCTTCATAATATTATGTTTGATTTGCATATCAAATTTTTAATTCCATAAAAGCTCCATTAAGGTTCGACACCATTTTCTCTCCTGCTAAAACCATCAGCACTAAGTTTTATTTCTGTCTCCTGATGATGAACGCCACAACGTTCGAAACATGTAGATACCTTTCCTAAATAATTTTATTATTAAACTTTGTGGAGGAAGACTTTGAGTTTTTTCTTTCGTTCCTTTTCTTTCGTTCCTTTATTAAAAAAAGTTTTTTTAAATGCAGTTTCTAGCCCACGTGCAAAATTTTAGCTGCATAAGATAATTTTTATTTTTTACCTATATTTTGTAAATTGCACCACTTTTGCAAAATAAGACTCAACGCAACCTACATAAAACTTCTCAGTTTTGACAAGGCTTTATTTTAGATAAATTTTCTTTAAAGTAGGGCCATATTAAATGTGTGTTTTTCTACAAAATCAAAATTGGGCTATTAAAATTTGGTCGCATGTGATGCAAAGTTTATTTGTTTTTGACCCTGTATAAGGAAACTTCACAAAATAAGTATTTTTGAAAACGTAGTTTGTGTCTGAAAGTAATACACCTTAATATTAAGACAAAAAAGAAAACAGTGTCTTCAGTTAAGTGTTTTTTAAGTGGAAAATAAATTTTAGTTTAACAACGTAAAGTTTATCTATTTTCAACGATTTAATTTAAAACTCCTATATTATAATTTATTATTAAGCTATGTCATAATAACGTTAACGTGTATTACTTTCAAACACAAACTACGTTTTCAAAAATACTTATTTTATGAAGTTACCTTATACAGGGTCAAAAAAAAAAATTGCATCACATGCGATCAAATTTTAATACCCAAATTTTGATTTTGTAGAAAAACACACATTTAATATAGCACTACTTTACAGAAAATGTATCTGAAATAAAGCATTGTCAAAACTAAGAAGTTTTATGTAGGTTGCGTTGAGTCATATTTTGCAAAAGTGGTGCAATTTACAAAATATAGGTAAAAAATAAAAATTATCTTATGCAGCCAAAATTTTGCATGTGGGCTAGAAACTGCATTTAAAAAAACTTTTTCCAATAACTTTTTTTGATACTTTCAGAAATAACCTTACTTTTGAATTATTTTTTGAAAAAAATTAAAATTTGACAGATAATGCGAATCAAGTGACTACTATTTTTTTGGTTAATTTTCATCTCGATCGAAGCAGAACTTAATGCCAAAGTCAAATTTGGAATAAAATCATTAATAAAAAAAGTCCCATATAATGCGGACTTTACTGGTCACATTGTATATGTCGTAGGCTGATAGTGAAATCCGTCATTTCCTGAAAAGCCTAATCACTTCATGAAGCGTCGGCAGATTGTGTAAAAACATGAAATTACACGATCTGCCGCGTCACTTCATGACGATACCTTGACGTTTCGGCGTATTATGTATAACACAATCTGCCTAATTTTAAATATCGTCACTTCATGAAATGCCACAAAAACAAGGCATATTGTGTAATTCCGTCTAAAAGGTATATTGGCAACTGGTTTGTTCGGGTTTGTCAGAGCATTTTTTTTATTTTTATAAAATAATATTAGTTGAAAAAGTTTAATTAAAAAAAAATGCTCTGGGGAACAACGAACAAACCAGTTGCCAATATACCTTTTAGGCGGAATTACACAATCTGCCGACTGACATGGCATCGTTAGGTACTACATGAAGTGACGATATTTAAAATTAGGCAGATTGTGTTATACATAATACGCCGAAACGTCAAGGTCTCTTCATGAAGTGACGCGGCAGATCGTGTAATTTCATGTTTTTACACAATCTGCCGACGCTTCATGAAGTGACTAGGCTTTTCATGAAATGACGGATTTCACTATCAGCCTACGACATATATATTGCGACGATCAAAGAGTATGGCTATTTTATAGTCTGTAAACTTTCTTTTAGAGCATTTGGGAAAACTAGTAAAAACAAATGAACAACCCGAGGCTTTTAAGCATCAGTTTAGTTAAAACTTTAAATTTTGCTACTTAACCTATTTTAACCGAAACTTATATTTTGCTAAAAATTTAAAGAGGAAAATTACACAAATCAGATTAGCCTTTGTCAGTTCCATTTTAAAATCAGTTAAAATAAAGTTCATCAAGACGTTCGTCTGGTAATGTAATTTTCTGGTATTCGGAAAATCCTTATTGGCGTATTTCCTTTCGAAAAATAAATCCTTTTAAAGAAAATTAATTGAGATCATTGACCGGAAAAGTAAATACTAATAAAGTAAATCCAAACTTCCGTTCAGTTTGGTTTTGTATTTACCGAGGTATTTACAATAATTTACAAAAAGAAAATAGATATTATATTCTATCAGCGCTTAGGTTACCGGCCATGGTAGAATACTAGATAACTAAAAAAAACTATTAAGAACTTACCACTGCTTCCCTCTCCGCATTAATAGTAAGCGACGTCAATACCATATCCGTTTTCCTATTCGCTAATTCAGCAATAAGACCGTTCCATTTCCCATTCTGATTGGTTCCCCATTTCCCGTCTTCCACTCGGACCAGTTCGTATGTGAAGCCGAGTTCCTCCGAAAACTTTTGCAGCAAGTCAATGCAGAAACCCGAACAGCACTGGTAGTAACTGCCGTTTCGGTGGGCTTGGGACATGTCCACCCTGAAAAAAATTAAACATAAAATAAATTGTAAAGTTCTTTTATATTTTATGTCCTACTCGAATATTATTGTTTCATAATATCATAGTTACCAGACACTTTAAATGTTATATAATACCCTAGGGAATTAAGGAAGTTTCTAGACCTCGGGCATTAAGAGAAATAGGTAAATAGGAAAAATCAAAGTAACAACTTTTTTCCACTACTAACCTATAACATCGCCATTATTGACCGATTAATTAACGCCAGAAATCGTTTTTCTCTCCCTTCTCAGTTGCTATTGACGACGGTCAATAATAATGCATTGAAATCCATTATTGACCGATCTATTTAAAACCAGGTAACTTGATTTGTTAATTCCCCAATAAATAACATGAAAGGTGACGCCAAGCCAACTGACAAGAAAACAAATTATCTTGCCAATATGCCAAAGCAGGTAACTTGATTAAAATATTTATTTATACCTACCTAATATTTTTTATAATTTATTTATACTGTACAAAATAAAAGTGTTAGTAGTGGAAAATAGTATATTATTAACCAAGGTTTAGACAGCCATCATTATTGCCCGAGCGTCAAGTTTAAATCACGAGGAGCGGAGCGACGAGGGATTTAGGGCGCGAGGGCTATAGGCTGTCTAAACCGTGGTTAATATAATTTTTTTTCCACTACTAACACTTTTATCTTGTACAGTATTAATAAATTATAAAAAATATTAGGTAGGTATAAATATATATTTTAATCAAGTTACCTGCTTTGGCATATTGGCAAGATAATTTGTTCTCTTGTCAGTTGGCTTGGCGTCACCTTTCATGTTATTTATTGGGGAATTAACAAATCAAGTTACCGGGTTTTAAATAGATCGGTCAATAATGGATTTCAATGCATTATTATTGACCGTCGTCAATAGCAACTGAGAAGGGAGAGAAAAACGATTTCTGGCGTTAATTAATCGGTCAATAATGGCGATGTTATAGGTTAGTAGTGGAAAAAAAATTATATTAACCACGGTTTAGACAGCCTATAGCCCTCGCGCCCTAAATCCCTCGTCGCTCCGCTCCTCGTGATTTAAACTTGACGCTCGGGCAATAATGATGGCTGTCTAAACCTTGGTTAATAATATACTATTTATTAACGAAAAAACTTATTTATCATTTATAATAAATGAACAGTTATGAGAAGACCCAGTAAAAACGAATTTATCGGCTTTTGCTAAGTCAGTGTTTTCTATTATTTCGTGATTTTCACTAACAGAAATTGACGATCATTGAACATTTTTTGATGTGATGGTCTCGTTGATGGTACGCAAAATTTTGTTTTTAGAGGACATACTGTCTTCCAAATAATATGCCTCAACCACAGCTAAACTTTTCCAACCGCCATGTCTTTTCAATGTGGTCATTTTTGCCCCGGCGTTCGCCAACAAAGTTACAGAGGTTCTGCGCAAACAATGACCAGTATATTTGTCCGCATTGCTTAGACTCGGGTATTTTGCAATAATGGAAGGAATCTTGCCTGTGGTGTTCTTTCCAACTGGCTGTGAAAAACACGTTACGGTAACACACAAATAATCTTTTGATGTTGCAGTTCGGCGGGCGTAAAGACCAATAAGTTCTCAGTAGCTTTAAACAACCCATCTCCTTCTCATCAATAAATGTAAATACACGCTTTTATTGGTTTTTGTATCGGGAATATCAACTATTACTACGGATCCTCTATCCTCTATATGTTTAACCAACATATTATTAACTAGCTCTTGGCGGTGGCACCCACCAAATACACCAAATAACAGAACCACTTTGTGAATCAAAAAGTTTCATTGGGAGCTTCACGGATGAATTTCAGCACCATCTTCTTGAGTCAAAATTTTCGATATCTTTGCTTCATATCATTTGGATTGGATGCTTGCTTTAGATACTGGCTTAACTTGCAATATTTTGCAATGTCTATATTTTTATTTACTATTAATGTATTCTATCCGGAATCAACGGTTTTGACTTTGACACAGCATGAACACTTATAACCATTGTTTATTTAGCAACTTTATAGGTAAAAAACCTTTCGTAATTTTAAATATTCTTTTAATTTAACTTGGAATTGTACCACGGGCATTACTTGATGTATATGCACCTCACCTCCAGTCTTTTATAGCTCACTTAGTAATTAAGTTAGAATTTTCATATGTTGCAGACCTTATCTGTATCTTAGGGCGCATTTCAGGAAAATATTTTTTTTCATACAGGGTGTTCCAAAAAAGTTTTTTTAAATTACATGCCATATATTTTCTTACTTTTTGGGTGCCTCCTATAGTTACCTACATACCCCTAAAATTTTATTAAAATCGATTCAGTATTATAGACGAAAAAAAATAAAAACTAAAAAATATCAGTTTTGCACCACTGGTATTAAAAATAAATAAAATATAAATATAATGCCTCGGTAATTAAATTATGCAAAGGTACTTATTAAATAAGGTATAACAGTTTCGTTAACCAAGTTTAGTTAATACGAATTGTACAGGGTGTCCAAAGTTTAGTGTCAAACTTTGCAAACTTTAAAGCAATTTATTTTTCTTATTTCAAATAGGAACCCCTGTATCTTTTTATGTAATTCGATGTAGAATTAAAAATCAAACATTTTTCCTAATTGCAACCCTATCGAAATTTCTAACGCATCAAGACTTATTTGCAGAAAACTAATTTTATCAACTATTCCAACAGTCATTATTACGAATAAATATCGAGGGAGGCTTTGAAAAACAATTTATTGGTAGTTATTAAAGTTTATTAAAGTGACCAGAGACCATTTTGACTTTAGCAATCTAAAAGTTTCAAATATTGTTAAATTGTTAGTAATTATTTAAGCTATTATAATAACTTTATATTGTTTTTTGTGATGGACTACAACCAAAAAGAGCTCGTAGATATGATTTTTATATTAGGAACATGAGAAAAGAACTTTTTTTTTGGCAAGCCGAGTTTACGCACAGCGTTATCCGGAACGACGACATCCAGACAAAAGGAGCCTACAAAACATATTAGAGAGGTTTGTACAAACGGGAAATGTAAACTACCCAAAACCAGTGAGAAATAAACCGGTCCGAACTGAACAAATCAATTGGCTGTGCTATTATCTGTTATAGAAAATCCTTCAGTTACTCAACAAGCAATCGATGATGCCGTAGATGTAATCGAAAGAACAGTTCAACGAATTTTCAAGGATAACCATATCCACGATTGTCATTTTCAGTTAATAATTACTAACAATTTAACAATATTTGAAACTTTTAGATTACTAAAGTCAAAATGGTATCTGGTCACTTTAATAAACTTTAATACCAATAAATTGTTTTTCAAAGCCACCTTCGATATTTAGGTCTGCAAAATATGAAATTCAAACTTAATTACTAAG
This sequence comes from Polydrusus pterygomalis, assembly GCA_963969555.1. Taxonomy (NCBI): domain Eukaryota; kingdom Metazoa; phylum Arthropoda; class Insecta; order Coleoptera; family Curculionidae; genus Polydrusus; species Polydrusus pterygomalis. The sequence goes on along the minus strand of OZ018382.1, from coordinate 24,214,557 downwards.
GGATTAGGCAGCATATTATGTGACCTTTCACACGCACCGGCACCGTGTACACGGTTCCGTTCCACCGAGATGTCACGTAAGCCCCCACTAAAATTCACGGCGACCGTTACCGTGTTGACGGAGAGACATGCCCAGTAGTGATGGGAAAAATCGAGTTATTTTAATAATCGACTACCGAGTATTCGAGTGATTTAAAAAACCGAATGATAATCGATTTTTCACTCGAATTCTAAAAAGGTCGCCAAAGTAGTAAAAAACCGGTTTTGTTTAATCACTTCAATAATCAACCACATATTTTTTTAGACTTCTACAAAAAAAAAAAAGGGCGCCACTTCCGTAAACTAACTAGTTTGTGTAGCCGCAATGAGTGATTGGTGATTTATAAATGGCATGCGGGTCGTTTGAAAATAAAATAATTCGAATTTTCGTCACTCGAATAATTGTCGATGATAACCGAATTATTCAAGTGATTGAAAAAATCGAGTGATCGGTTATTTTTCACTCGAGTGATCCCATCACTAATGCCCAGTAAAGTTTAAGATTTAATTGGTGCTTGCACATGCACCGCGCTTACGACATTTTCTTGGTTGATTGGCGGGAACATTATTTTATTTAGTATATTTTATCATAATCATATTTTTCGCAATGGCAGTAGATATAGATATGGATATGCTTATATCTTTGGTGGAAGCAAGGCCGGTTATTTGGGACAAAACAAGTTCTTTATATAAGGACAGAAACTGCACAAGAAGTGCCTGGAAGGAAATATTTTTGGAGGTCAATCCTGATTTTGATTGCAACAGCCAACATTTCCATATGCTGTATGTACTCTCTCATAAATGCATCTTGACGTTGAAGCGAATTTATTAATCGTTCGTGTAGGTCATCAAAGCTGGATATGGACATCCTAAAATAGTTGAAAAAGTTATTTTTTTCGTTTTCCCTCAACTGACCAAATAATACAAAGAATGCACCGAATTGTTTCCTTCCCATATTGATGGGATGAACCCACAAAATTCTGTTTCATGCTTTTCTTTGTTTTTTGATAGGCATGTAAGACATTAATATCGCCACAGCACGTCTATGATCCATATTCGAATCAAAATAGAATCAAACTGACGAAAACCGTGCATGTGTGCAAGGATAACACGAACGCGGTCGATCGCGTAAACGGTGCCGTTAGGACGGTCGCCGTGAGTGTGTGCAAAAGGCCTTAGATTTTTTGTAATTACGCCACACCTACGTTTTTATAAAAAAAAATTATAATGCCTCGAAATTTTTCCATCTACCTACGAAAATACCGCTGTTACCCTACATCAATTTTTTTTTACATATTTGAAGCAAATATCCGAAAAGAGCTATTTCATTTCACACCCACAAATTGCAACTACTTCGTGTAATGGCTTCTCCTTTATCCAAAAATCTTATCTCGACGCACGCTTCTAAAATGTTCCTTTATTTGGCATATTTCCATTCTGGTTATATTACGTAAGCGTTTTGTAAGTTTTCTTTTCTATTTCACGTCTTGCTGTAAACTACTTTCCTTGGCAAGTTCAAAGCAATTTTGAATATTGCTGAATGAATAAATAATGTATTTTTGACAATACCGAACGTCCATAGAAGCAGTGGCGTAGTTAGGGACCGCAGGGGGCATTCTGGATTCCCCCCTCCTAAACGATGCGTGGTTGTAGATGATAAAGTATAGCATTTGACTTGCATATAATGAATTATAATACACTCTGATCCTCGTTTATTATGGCTCGTTCTAGTTATTTATGTCTTAAGGGCATTATGATGATGTTTATGCCTCCGAGGGCAACAATCTCACAAAGCGGAGGGTTTACAGGGTCCTGCACCTCACCTCCCGTCTTCTATAGCTCACAACCGTATAAACGGTGCGGTTAGGACGGTCGCCGTGAGTGTGTGCAAAGGCCTAAGAGGGACAAGATTGAATTTTATTTTTTGGTTAGCGTTGGGTGAAAATGAGGGAGACCATCAAGTCGAGGTATTATTTCTTCATCTAGAAGGGGCCGGGGGCAATGCTTTGTTCTACCAAGGATTTTGTTTTTAAGAAGGCTAACCTATTTAAAATGTTTTGAAGAAATTATTTCGTTACAGGCTAAGAATATGTAACAAACAACTAAAGAAAATTATTTTTAATAAAATGTTTTATTAACGTAAATCTGTGTCTTCTAAAAGTTCCTTTGGCAATATTAATTATTCAGAAAAAAAAATTATTCATTTTGGCAGAACCATCCCCGCAGACGCGTTTTGCCATACCACGGCTCATCAGTGAAACTAGGATCTGACGACTGAAAGGACAAGGTCGGTTCAATTTAATATTATTTTTTGTTTATATTTATTAAAATAGATTGAAATTTAAATTACTCGTTTTTAGCTTTATTTAAAGCTCACAAGAATTGTTGCGTGCGGAATTTGAGAACCTGTTTTTGTCAGCTAAAATAATGTCTTGTTCAAGACGATAATAACTCGGTTTTAATTAAGATTATTTACGAAAGTAATTCATGTTTTGATTGAGAACTATTCTTTAGGGAAATATACATAGAAATATTAATGCTTCGTTTCTACATAATTATAATTTACTATTGTATACTTGGTGGGAGAGAATGAAAATTTAATTCGCTATAGTTCTGCTCTTTAAGAAGACAATAAGTCTAATGAATAAAAATTAGGCAATTACTTAAAGTAATTACTTTTTAGTAGAAGCAATTGCTTGACTAGCAAATGCTATAAGTAAAAGCAATTGCTAGATCTGGATATGAATAAAATTTTGAAGCAATTGCTGCTTTTTTGCACCTCTGTAGCAAATATTTATTCAACACAAGTTCAGACGTGTCGACGTGTCTTATCCACTTGTTCAGATTATAGATTTCATTTTCAGTTTGGTGCCTAATTTGCAAAAGAGTTGACGTAAATACAACAACGTTGGTCTATTTATTTAGTACAATAGTAATCTGTTACGTTTTTGTGGAAAATAGGAAACTTATATTTGTGATATGGCAGATTTCAGTGAAAATGAGGAAAGTGATAGTAGTGGTGAAGAAATTAAAGACAAGCAATTGATATTCGTTCACAAATTAAAGGAACATAAAATCCGGTATATCTCTGACCACAACCGTTTAGCTTCCACAACCAGGGCCGTAACCAGGATTTTATTTCGGGGGGGGGGTTTAAGTTTCTTGTCGATTCATGGAAAGGGAGTTAAGGCGGCAGTATGGGACGCAAAAAAAAATTTCGTCTTTACTCAAGTTTGTATCTTTATTTTAAAATAAAGTACCGAACAAAAAATATCTTAAGAAAAAAGTAAAAAAATAAATTTTGTTGTACCAACAAGTTCTAATACTATATAACAAAATCAAGCCTTCTGGTTGTAGTGGAAAACGTATCTAACACCTCTTCATTAGAAATAATTATTTCCCGGTGTACACTCATTAGTGCTAATCCAGTCAGTCTATCTCCACCTGTTGAGTTTCTCAAATAAGTTTTTAATCTTCTCAATGATGAAAAGGATCGTTCGGGCGTAGCTGTGGATACCGGCAAAGTAGCTAATACCTTCAGTAGGGCAAATATGCTCGGGTATATATCAATGTTGCATTCATTTAATGCAGCCAGCGCGTTGGTGGGTAGAGATTCACATTTCACATCACAAAACTTCCATTTGTTTTGCCAAAGGTTTATTTCTGATTCCAAGGTATCCCTGTCAATGATATTTAAGTAATGCTCCATTAGCGAAGCAATGTCAATTTCTGTGAATGTGTAAGTCACGCAATATTTAGGGATCAACTTCTGAAGATCGATTATCGTCTGTCTATGCTCAGTAAATCGAGCTTTAATCTGATCCAAAAAGTCATCAAAGAAAGGGATTGCGATAGCAATTCGAAAATACTCCTCCGGCAAATTCACATTGACGTTGCACCTCTTAGTTTGAATTGACGCTAAACGTGGAATTTTCATTTCGCCATTAATTGTTTTTAAAATGGCAGACGCTTCATTAAAAATTCGTTCAAAACATATGTCCATATTTGTACGCATGTTACTAATCACCATGTAGATATTGTCGATAAGATCCATAGCTGAAATCAAGTCGCACTCTACTTTTTGAAGACATTTACAAAGGCTAATGGTATGTTTAAAAATCACTTCAGCTGTGCAGACACTAATAACAAATTCGGCCGAAGTGATCGATTTTAAAAACTGAGTAGCTTTTGAGGAAGTCTCCATGTTGGGTACTAGTGATAATTCCTCTAAAGTAAGGACGATTGGTAAAATAATTTCCTTAAATCGTATTAAACCGTCGTGGTTTTCAACCCAGCGGGTGTCACACATAGAAGTTAGCTTTTTCCAGTGAATTTCTCGTGTATTTTCCTTTATTTTTCGTTGCAGTATATGTTGCCGTTTTGCAGAATTTTTTAAATATGCATTTATAGATTTAATAGTTCCAAAACAATTACGTATGTGCTGCACTTGGCTGGCATGACAGATGGCAAGATTTAACGAATGAGCGCTACAGTGAATATAGAAAGCTGCAGGGAATTTGTTACGAATTAGTTTTTGAACCCCATTGAAACGACCGCTCATGGCAGCAGCGCCATCGTATCCCTGACCAAACAGGTATGAACTATTTAAATTTAGTGAGTTTATTGTTTCTAAAATCTTGCTCGATATTGCTTCTCCAGTTGTTTCTTGTAGCGGCACATAGGTAAGGAAATCTTCACGTATTATAAATTCATTCGATACCTTCTCCGTATAGCGAATACACAGTGACATTTGTTCTATTCCACTTATATCAGTCGTTTCATCCGCCAGAATAGAAAAACACTTTGATGCATTAATTTTTTGGCACAAATTTTGTTGTATTACGTTGCCACAAATTTCTATTAATTCATTTTGAATCCTCGGGCTCGTGTACAATGCGTTTCTTGGTGCACTATCAAACAGTTGCGCTAGATTGTTATCGTTTAAAACTCGCATTCTCAATATGGCACGAAAGTTACCATCATTAATTGTCGGCACTGTTTTATCGAACTCTAAAGGGCCAGCATCTTTAGTTCCTCGAAGTGCTAGCTCTTGACGACCACATAGCTTTATAACATCTATTACTGCTGCTAATCTCTTTCTATTATCGGCAATGGATCTTTGCCTAGAAATGTCCAAAGTATTTCTGATGTCGGGTAACTCTTTTCTATATATTCGCAAAAAATTATCGGCTTTAACAATATTTTCTAAATGATATTTATTTTGTGAATGTTCGCTAAATTTTTGAATAGCTTTTTTCCAATTTTTAAAGGGAGAAGAAACAAAGGATATGAGTTTTTGATTATACCCTTTTCCACCATACTCAGCTTGAAATAGTACGCATAATTTACATAATGCTCCTCCGCCATTACACTGTGTATAAATAAGCCATGAAAATTTTTTTACCCAAGTTATTTGGAATTTTAAATTTCTCTTTTCGCTGACAGGAAAATTAAAGTCGTCCTCTGGTATCCACGGTTCTGTTAAAAGTTTGTGTTTTAGCTGCTCTTCCATAACAGTTTTATTTACATACTGTCCAACATCAAACTTATTAACAGTTTCATCCGTTATTATTATTTTGGTTGATCTATTATCAGAATCTAAGCTGGAACAAGTACTTGTACTTAGGACAGTAGCAGTGTCGGCATCGGCAACATGTATATCTTTTGATAATATTTGTAAGTCTGAAAAAAAAGGACACACACAATTAAAACCCAAAATTATTATTATTTTCTTCACTTTACTATTACCTTGACTTTCGCTCTCGCTCACTCCAATTTTTATTTTCTTTTGTAGTGGTTTTGAATGAAAATATGAAGAAAGTAACGCCTGTCTTTTAGCCATAATCGCTCTATAAATGTATTTATTAAAAATAACGTACTAAACTAAAGCAATAAAAACGAAACTTAACAGTATAGAGACAGTACAACGGAAGCCGCAGAAAGACTTACTGCAAAATTCGCGACACAAAATATTCGTGCTCTAACTTGTTGCGTATACTGTGAACTGTAGATGACAGATGACACACTCACACAATTCGATTCGCGCTTCACGCGTGGTTGTCGATAGTTCTGTTTTTGTTACTTTTCCGCGGTTGTCAATAGTTGTTTTTACTCGTATTTTTGTATTTTATTTTGTTACTTTTCGTGTGGTCTAGTGTGGAGTGCGAGGTTTCTGCAACGGTCGTAGATATTTCGGGGGGGGTTTAAACCCCCTAATCCCCCCCCTTGGGTACGGCCCTGTCCACAACGCTTCAGCACTTGTAGGAAATTTAATAAATAATTGGTCTTCTCCAAAACTGCATCCATTACAGAAGTGTATGTCTTACAGACAGTAGTTTGGTGAACACCAAGTTCTTCACCTACAGAATTTTGAATGCCCGGATCCGACAATTTCCACAGAAAAACTTTAATCTTATTTAAAGGCGACAGTGCACCCCTCGCCTTTCACCAGTATCAGTAAAAAAATAATTTCCCAACCACTCCACATTTTCGCAGTCAAATCCATATAACTTTTTGAAATCATCAATGGTACACGATAGTTTCTAAGAAAATTGCTAGAGGGCGCAATTTGTATTAAAAATTATTGTTTTGGCAATAACTCTGAAACGAACAAAGATTTCGAACTGCCGTCTTCACATCTTTTCTTGCAAATTTCATCTACTTTTCAATTATGTCATAGTTATACCGTATGATTTGAATTTTCGGGATAAAATCGAAAAAACTGTTATTATTACAAATTGCGCCCTCTAGCAATTTTATTAAACTATCGTGTACTGTTGGATACGGCAATTGAAGATGCTTATTTTGCCCTTCCAAACAAGCTTAAATTTAGTAAAATCGGATAAGTCGTTTAGAAGTTACAGCGATTTTAATGTTTACACTTTCAATAGCTTCTCCCACTCTTATCAAGGTCGGTACGCCAATGCGCCTTAAACCAAAATGATACAGAATTGTCTAAGCTTTCCAATGATGTAATCAGAGTTCTACCTTAATATGGGAATTTTCGGAGAAATTTAGAATTTAAAAAAACAATTTTTAATTGTGCCCCCTTGCGGCGAAACGAGGAACTTTACTACTTTCTTAGTTTTTGCAAAGGCCACAAGTTCTTATTGGCATTCCCAGACCAGTCTTGATGTCACCTTATTGCATATTAGCGCTCTAAGGGCTACTTGGCTGTTAGTTCTCATGTTGTTTTCATGGCGTATATTTCTGCTTGGAATACTTTGGAGGATTTGCCCAGGTAGCATCTTTTCGCGGTCTTACTCCGTGTATTCCTGCCCCTCCTTTGGTTTGGTTGGTTGGTTGAACCATCTGTGTACCAGATTATTGCCCCAGGAGTGTCTGGTGTTTTATTGTTCCACACATCCCGTTCGTCAATTACGATCTTGAATGGAATATCGTAGCATACCTGGGATTTATTTAATCTGAGAGGACATACTGACGCCGTAGTGCAGAAATAAATTGTATATTTTTTTGAGGACACTAATACCAAGCATACACATTTTCGCAGGAAAAAAGTACATAATATTTTATTCTTATAGCAGATCTGTCAATGACAAACATAACAGATTCATCATAATAGCAGAATATCTTTTGTCTTTAAAAAGATAAGAGTAAAGTAAATTCATTCGCTGACCGATGGGTTTCGTTCAGCATACAGAAATTGATTAAGATTGATTGTAATGTAAGAAAAATATAATAACGTTTTTATACTGGATTGTGATGCATTTCGTGATTTATTTAGTTGTATACCTTTCGATATTTTACCAGTGCGACTGCCTTTTATATTGGAGTTAATTCTGCTGGGATGGCGCTACGGCGGATTGATGACCGCTTTGATTTTGCAAAAGGCTTTTTAATGCTTCTTACCGCTGTGTCGGGGTTGCTTGGGTTATGGCTGCCCGTAGAGTCCTAACAAGGACGAAACGGCGTGGTCTACCCGCCCCAGGATATCCATTGTGATTGGATCCCTGTGTTTTCCAATATAAAAAAAGTTACACACTTGTCCGATATGCTACATATTCGCTTTTAAGTAAATATACTGTAATTAATAAATGCAACTGCTTAGAGCAAATTAATAATATAGTCGATGGTATATAGAGCATAAGAAACTAATGCAGATGTAGAACTATTACTCCATGCAGAAAAAAGTATTGGATTTAGCACCGGACTTCTTGGCAAAACTGTAGGAAAGACATCAGTTTTTAGGCATTAGCCAATTAACAGAGAATATTAATGAACATATTATAGAAATATATTTTTGTCTGATGGACTTATGTCGTTGCAGTTCAATGGGCAAGTGCGTGTTCAGTAAAATAATATTGTAAAGTAATTTCATTAAAAAATTGATATTTTGTTTTATTGTTAGCAAACCCTATATTTCTAGCAAAAAATAAAGTTAAGAGCAATAAAAAAATTTGCGATGTAAAACTTGCAGATAAAGAAAAAGCTATAAAACCAGTTTTATTGTTTGAATAGCTAAGTGAACCAATTTAATGGGATACATTTGTACTTGGTTTATGCATTTTATATCCGAATTGAAAACTAGATAAAGCGGCATTAAACATTATTAGAATACAATTTTTGTTTAACACATTATATCAGTGTCGGACTGGGGCCATTTGGACCATGTACCGGGCAAAGTATGAAGATCAAGTTTACGAGTTTTTAACAAGCAATCTATTCTCCCCCCCCCCCTCCCCTCTCACCAACGGGAATTGGCGGAAGCGTCACTAGAGTTTGCTCTTAAGGACATTATAGCAGACAAATTCGTATTATGTCTATATTTGTACGAGCCTTATGGTTTAAAAACAGCGCTACATAACGTGCGAGCAAAAATTATTTGCATCAAAGAGGGCCTTGCATCTAAGGACGTAATGCTTAGCCGTAGAGCTTATTACCTGTTGGGTGTCAGTAACTACTTGAATTAACAATCAATCAGTTATTCCGTCATCTTTGACAGTCGTTACAAGTAATTTGATTCATCACTAATTTTTTCAATTTCTTGAACAATTCACACAATGGGCTTTACGGAACAGCACAAAACATTCATGGTTGAAGCGTATTTTCGAAACGCGGTTAGAGTAAATTGTGAGTGGCAATACGATCCGGGTTTGTGCATGGACGATTTTCATGAAAATTTTCCTAACGTTGCTTTTATTGCTGGGGATTTTTATCATTGCCTAAAAAGAACCGTGGCTGTGTTTATGGAAACAGGTTCTATACAACACAAAAAAGGAGCAGAAAGACCATCTGTAAGAACAGAAGATCTTGTTATAAACTTTCGTGAAAGAATGCAAAATACGCCAACAAATTGTATAAGGCGCCTGTCCCAAGAAGTGGGAAGATCTTATGGAATATGCAGGACTATTCTTAAGAAGCAGCTAAATTTATTTCCTTATAAAGTGCAAGTATTCCAAGAAAAACAAGAAATGAAAGACGCAGGAATTACTCTCAATGGTTTACCCAAAATTTATTGGAAATAAATGATTTATTAGACCTGACATTTTTTTCGGATGAAGCCTAGTTTCACCTCTCCGGTTATGTGAATTCTCAGAATACACGAATGCGGAGTAGTGAAAATCCCCATTTTTTTGTAGAGTCTACATTGCAACCTCAAAAAATTGGTGTCTGGTTAGCTATTTCCCGAAGAAGAATTGTTGGTTCTATTTTTTTCCATGACACAGTTACAAGACAGCGGTATAGAGACAATATTTTAAATCCATTTATGGAGCAATTACTTGACGACAAACTACGTTTTGGATATTTTCAACAGGACGGTGCAACCGCCCATACAGCCGCCGAAACTATTAACTACTTACGCAATTTTTTCGACGACAGATTGATCAGTTTTTGATCAGACATTGAATTCCCACCTAGATCACCTTGTTTAACGGTTATGGATTACTTCGTTTTTCCTCATTTAAAAAACACTATTTTTAAAACACCAGTTGCAAATTTAGAACAATTACAAGAAATGATTATCCAAGAATGTGGTAATATTTCTCCAGAGATGCTAGTCAACACTTTCGAAAATACGAAGAGACGTGTGAATTTATGCTTGGAGCAATGGTGGTAAATTTCAGCAATTTATATAATTATTTTTCTTTTTCTTTCTGTATATTCTAACTTTGTTAATTTTGTAAACAACAATTTGCATTTGACTACTTATTTTATTACTCATTAGTTAGGCATATCATGTCATAATTTGAATTTAACAAAATTTTAACCTAGATTTGGTTAGATATATCGTCCCCATATCATTGTGATCTAAACCAAGCCCTACGTTTTTTAATCCCAGCCCTCTTTGATGCCAAATAATTTTTGGTACGAAATCTCGGCCTCGAGTAAAAATTCTCTATTTTTTCGGGTAACATGTTTGAGATGTTAAAGATGGATAGAAGGTTTTTATTTTTCAAGTAAATTAATTTTTGTTTTGTTTAATATCTTATAAATGACATGAATAAATTAGAACCTTCCTATTCTTAAAAAGTTGCGTTTAGTAAAAAAAGGTGAGTCAACTCATTCCAATAACATTACTTATGCATCATGTTTAAAACAACAGCAGTACAAACTTTTCCTACATTATGCATAACTCAGTCAAAGGTGAATTCAATGTTTATTTGTATCATTTGACAATAAAATTCGAGGAAAATAGGGAAGCATGCTGGAAACAAATCGTTTTATTTTTGAATGATTTCCTGAATTGAGTCTTTTGTTATGGATCCAAGTTTTGCATAATATTGCAATATCCATCGGATTTTGTTATATTTATGTTTTGATCTCTTTGTCCCGGCTAAAAAATTGTCGGTACTGGTAGGTATACTGCGAAATCTTTATACAGTGTGTGTATAAAGTCTTGAAAAGGCTTAATAACATCACAATTTACTGGCCGATTTAAACCAAATTTGGTACAGTTGTGTAAGAGGATCTAACGCACCGAATGACGATATTGGCGTTGTTGCCAGCTTTTTAGTTTGTCTGGAATTCGAACGAATTTTATATTTTTAAATATAACACCCAGTATATTTTTACATTTTTAAATTCCGCATAAAATTATAATTATTTTTTTATTAAATGCATTATTAGTCTATACTTCATAGTTTCCGAGATATTGACTCTCGAAAAGTGACATTTTTGAACTTTGACAGCTTATAACTTTCTAACAGTACGTCTTAGAGCAAAACGGCTTACATGTCCCTATCTTCAATTTTTATTATCTTCCCAAAAAATCAACTTCCGGTTAAACCGGATGTAACTCGAAAGCAGGAAATATAGTTGTTCCGGTTTAACTGGAAGTTGATTTTTTTGGAAAGATAATAAAAATTGAAGATAGGGACATGTAAGCCATTTTGCTCTAAGACGTACTGTTAGAAAGTTATAAGCTGTCAAAGTTCAAAAATGTCACTTTTCGAGAGTCAATATCTCGGAAACTATGAAGTATAGACTAATAATGCATTTATTAAAAAATAATTATAATTTTATGTGGAATTTAAAAATGTAAAAATATACTGGGTGTTATATTTAAAAATATAAAATTTGTTCGAATTCCAGACAAACTAAAAAGCTGGCAACAACGCCAATATCGTCATTCGGTGCGTTAGATCCTCTTACACAACTGTACCAAATTTGGTTTAAATCGGCCAGTAAATTGTGATGTTATTAAGCCATTTCCAGACTTTATACACACACTGTATATGAAATCATATTTTTAGTCCTGATTTGGTATGATCTAATTTATGTTTTTTTTTTAGGTTTTCTTTACATTTTTTGCCATAAATTGATTTAAGATACCTAATCATTTTTCTTTTATTTCTTATACAGTCTGACCAGTAAAGTCCGCATCATATGGGATTTTTTTTATTGATGGCTTTATTCGAAATTTGACTTTGGCATCAAGTTCTGCTTCGATCGAGATGAAAATTAAGCAAAAAAAATAGTTCGCATCATCTGTCAAATTTTAATTTTTTTCCAAAAAAGAATTCAAAGTGGGGTTATTTCTGAAAGTATCAAAATCAGTTATAAGAAAAAGTTTTTTTAAATACTGCTTCTAGCCCACATGCAAAATTTTAGCTGCATAAGATAATTCTGATTTTTTACCCATATTTTGTAAATTGCACCACTTTTGCAAAATAAGACCTAACGCAACCTACACAAAACTTCTTAGTTTTGACAATGCTTTATTTTAGACACATTTTCTTTAAAGTAGCAACATATTAAATGTGTGTTTTTCTACAAAATCAAAAGTTATTTGTTTTTGACCCAGCATAAGGTAACTTCATAAAATAAGTATTTTTGAAAACGTAGTTTGTGTGTGAAAGTAATAGACTTTAATATTAAGATAAAAAATAACACAGTGTCATCCGTAAAGTGTTCATTAAGTGGAAAATAAATTTTAGTGGTGGGTAAAAAATCAAAATTATCTTATGCAGCTGAAATTTTGCATATGGGCTAGAAACTGCATTAAAAAAACTTTTTTTAATAACTTTTTTTGATATTTTCCGAAATAACTCCATTTTTGAAATATTTTTTGGAAAAAATTAAAATTTGACAGATAATGCGAATCACGTGACTACTATTTTTTTTGCTTAATTTTCATCTCGACGGAAACAAAATTTGATACCAAAGTCAAATTTCGAATAAAGCTATTAATAAAAAAAAATCCCATATGCTGCGTACTTTACTGGCCACACTGTATATTTAATTTTAACATTCTGCTATGGAATATGTTCAATATGCGCACCCCGTTCAGCTACACACTTTCTTACCAATAGTCATTTTTTTTTCGTAAAATATGTTTATTTTTTATAATTTGACATAAAAATTATAAATGTTAGCGTAAAAAAAGTTATGTTTATTTTTACCCTACTAACCCCTATTGTACAAAGTTTACCAAAATATCTAATAATTTGTATCTACAAAATATTTAGAAAAAACATCGTCATAGTACCGCCTTAAGGGGGCTGTAGCTTCGTAGTACGCGGACATGGGACACAACTACGTATGAAGTTCCTACTTTATGCAGGGACGTAGCTAGGAATTTTGGCGCCCCGGGCGAATATTAGTTCTGCGCCCTACCAGACAATCTTAAAACTAAAATTATACATCTATAAATTTTAGTTTAAAAAAAATATATTAACAGCAGTGGCGACTCGTGATTTGTAAATTTTGGGGCGTACTAAAAGCCAGCTGCAGGCGAAATGCGCCGCAGGCAAAAAATTTTCAAGACCACGCCCAAATTTGGTCAATAATTTTTAGTAAATATTTTAAAAAATTATGATTACCTACTTATTTTATTGAAAATTAAATAAGATAAAAAAAAATAAAAAAGGCCAATTTATTTTTCATTAGTGGGTACATTGTTTAAAAGTAAAGTCACTTCTTCTGTTTTTATTTGCAGCAATCTTATCAATAACAGCTTCATTAAAGTTTGGAATAACTGCAATGTATTGTTTCTCAAATATTCCACATTCATAGTTGTTTTGGCATTAAAACTGTTCATTTTTATTAAAATAAGTCTTTACTACCCCAAAATAATAACAAAAATATAAAGGTAAACTCCAAATAATAAATTCATACAGCAATGAACTCAACGGCGCACATTTAATTTGTGCGAGTTTTCCTATTAGAATCGCGCTTTCCCCCACCACACCTGCTAGTACAAGATACATAGAGAAACAGCAGAAACCCCGCCCACGTAACGCATGTGTGCGACTTATGAATTCCTACGCGCCATACGGTTGCTCGTGACAACCGGCTTGGCGAGAGCTATTACCCCACGTTTCGTTCGATTGTTTGACGGTACGTTAAAATAGGAGGGTTATATTACTGTAAGAATATAAAGAAGATAAATTTAAATGAACATTATTTTTTCTTTATGGGGTAATTCTTTATGGAGTATGGGGGTGCACGTGCTCCTGTGCTCCTGTGGAGAAACCGCCACTGAATTAACAGACTTGAACTTAACATTCTTGAAAAGAAAAATTGCTTGTTCGGACTTGTGTGACTTATGCCGTGGCAACTCACAACTCACGTAGCATAGTGACGGCGTTGCCAAATGTCAAAAGCAATCCAGCCGTAATTGCAAAAGTAAATTTTTAAATTCCCGTATTTCTAATGACCATTTTGGCGCCCTGTTAATATGGCGCCCCGGGCGGTCGCCCTATTCGCCCCCCCCCCCCCCCCCCTTGCTACGTCACTGACTTTTTGTTTAACCAATCTACTCAATTCCAAATTATTGGCCATACCATTTAGGACACCTGGTATAGTATTCCAGTAAAAAAATGTCAAGAAGATGATACCTAAATTTTTACAAGTTTAAAAAGAGAAAAATGATTCCGATCACTAAGTTTTATGCTTATACGGAGACTCGGTCGGATTTTGTTTTTCTTTTTTGTTTTTCGGTAAATATATCCACTTTGCTTGTCAATGGGGAAAAGAGCTTTTTAACTTTTTATTGTATTTTTAAGTTTATTTTGGATGTTCACGGGGATTTAAAAGGCAAATAAAGAAAAAAGTTAAGACTCTAAAACGGTTTTCATTGTATTACAATTTATGTGTGATAAAAGGTGTGTCATTGCTTTGTGCCTCGATTATAATAACTTTAATCAACGACAGTGCCATTATGACGTAGTTAGCATTATCATTTAGATCTCATTATGCCCTTCATAATAGCATTCAGTGCCATTATGAATTCATAATAACATCCAAATGTTAAGATACAAAAACAAAAAGAAAGTCGGTGCCAACTATTTATTTGTTATTATTACCTACTTAGAAAAATGGATTGCATTTATTTATTGTAAACATCCGAAGGGACACTTTCGGATTCAGAATCTTAAATATTTAAATTATTTTTGGCCAACACTTTGCATACAATAGAAAATTAGACGGCAATAATGACGTTGTCAAAATCAAAATTGAAACAATCAAAAATGCGGTTACCATGATATCGACTAATATGGACACCTGAAAATTAAAAAAATTACGGAAACGTTATCTGATATCAATGAAATTTAGACGAATAAAATCTATTTGCACTGTCGTAGATTAAATTTTGAATGATACACGTTCGATATGAACACTATAATGAAACTTGTGCAATTAAACCACTCGGCTAGCGCCTCGTGGTTTAACGTTGCACGCGTTTCATTATAGTGTTCATATCGAACTAGTATCATTAATAACTATAATAAGTTGTGTTTCAGTTCGTGACAGCACGGGCTTCCAACTTCAGCAGTGGAAATAGCTATTTACCTAACAAGTGCGGAAAATGAAATTTTCCGCACGAGTCTGCCGTTCACCGAACAACGCGTAGCGGAGTTCGGTGAAGCAGCCGAGTGCAGGGAAAACATTTTTCGCACGTGTCAGGTACAATAGTTTTTCTACAGACGTGTGGAAACAAGTAACACATTTTTCAAAGAAATTTAATAATTTTTAATTAACTATAACAATCACATACATATGTAACAGTACCCAGACAGCACACAATGTCTTAAAGACGTCGATTTTAGGTCTTAATTATGCCTGAACGCCTGCAGACCTACAAAAGACATCTTAAAGACGTTTTTTTCAAGACATACATAAGATGTTGTAAGATGACGTCCATAAGATGTCGCTAAAATATCGTAAATATGACGTTCGTGTTTTTTTTAGGTTATAGCATAGAGAGAGATTTGTCTCTCTTCTGTCTTTGTAGTATCCCTGTCTTTCTCTAGCTTACATATTTTTTAAATGGACACTTTGGATTGCCGCCATCTCGGATCGTCAGCTCGAACAAACCCGACCGTCGCGGTTCTCAGAACTTTTATTATTTTTTTGTATACTTGTCTAATCGAGTTTAAATGACTCTTACCAATTCGGACGTTTTCTTGAATCGTTTTTTTTTGTAAACGACAAACAATAGAGTTAAATTTTAGAATCGGTAAATTTGGCAACATCGCGAACAACTTAGGATTGGCAACAAAGCGCTCCCCTTTGCCATTTGAAATTGACGCAAGGTCAACACTGTCAACTGTCGATGGGCTTGATTTTTGATAGTTTTGCTAATGATGACTTGTAGTTTTTTACTTTCTACTTAGTGAACCGTTAAAAGAAAACGAATTGTAGATTAAAAAACGTTTTGTATGGTACATATTTTTCTGTGGTGTGGTGTTTGTTTTTAGTTTTCGAATAATTAAAATTGGTCTATAATCAGTGGATGCAGTGTCAATAAATCTGCTGACAAAACATGGCTTCAAAACAGTAGAAAAGATGCCGAGGATGCCATCGCGACGTGGCTAAGAAGGGCCACAGATAGGCGAAATTCATTATTAAAAAAGTTTTAATTATGTAATACGTTAATAAAACCAATTATTAAGCAATATGATGTTTCATGTTTAACAAACAAAACAAAATGTTTCAGGGCTCTGCGGTTTGGCCTATAAAATGTATCTAAGGTGTCCATAAGACATGTATAAGGTATCCATGAGACATCTATAAGGTGTCCATAAGATATCTGTAAGCCGTCCATAAGATGTGGTATAGACGTTGGGTTTTGTAACATACGACCTTTTTAAGATATCCATAAGATGTCTTGATGGCGTTAAGAAACGTCCATAAGACGTCATGAATGTCTATTGTTGACATCTTTTGGATATCTTTAAGATGTCTTTGTGCTGTCTGGGTAACTAATTCAGAGAAAAAAAGTAATAACAACAAGTTATAATTGATATATTATTGATTTTGACATAATCGTGCCGAAAAATTTTTCCGCACTAGTGTGGAAAATAGTATATTACATAACAAGTGTTGAAAGTGGCAATTTCCAAACGAGGAGATATTTAGCACGAGGCGTCAGCCGAGTGCGGAAATTCTCCGAGTGTGAGAAAATCACTTTCACACGAGTAATGTACACAATTTTTCCTACGACCATACAAAATAATCAAAAAGAGTTTGTTTGGTTTGTAATAGTTTGTACACCATTGTGTTAAAAAAAATTGACAAAGTACAAACGCAATAAATGCAAAACAAATTTCAAGGCGGATTCCAACAGAAGCGTCTATATTAAAACAAAATAAAAACAATGCCTACTTACAAATTTTAACTTACCTAGATTTAAATAAAAATAATAACTTTTTCTCCTATTTGCTTACGCATATCATACCTAGTATCTATGTAGGTACAGTGAGTAAATTTCGTTTCTGATTTTTTAGCTGCTTGCATTCTTTAAAAATAAAACAATAATATACCTAAATATACATACAAAAACAAAACACAAACACAAAACATAACCTCAACATTGTCTTGTTCTTAATGGCTCTGCTCCCTGGGGGCAATTTGCCAGCACATTAGGGGTGATCGTGATGTTGTCTGGTCTGTACCATATCACGACCACTGACTTTTCTTCTTTGCGTACAATGCGGTTTGGACTGCTTAATATGAGTCTCTGGATTTGTGTATTTGACCTTTTCTTAGCTGCTATTTTAAGGGTCAAGGGTTTAGTATTGACAATTACAACATAGGATAGGAGTGACATTTACTAAAAAGAAGGGATTTAGGGGTTAGTAGACAGTACAATCATTTACTGAGTAGAACCTAACTAGACACTTCACTAACTTATTTATTTATTTTTTTTTATTATAGTTTTATTTTATGATAATTAATGTACCGCATTATTAAACCTCAACATTATTGAAAGATAGAGATGGAGTTAAATATCGATAGCTTGCTAATTATAAAAGTTCTGTCTATATTCGATTTGTTTTGAATATTGCTAAAATAATTTTACGTACATAAAGCACTTTCACTTACACCAATATAATTAAACATCCGAGATAATGGCAAAATTATAAATCCGTATTTCCTAGGGTATTCTATTTCTGCTCTATAGCTGCCCCTTTTTTTTTTCTGTGGTTCAACTCAGTTGACATAAACGCTTTATTTTTGTGTGAGTATAAAAATTGGCTGGAGGCTGAAAAGCTAGAGGCCATCGCAATCCTCGAACAGAACAGAACAGAACTTTTCTGTGAGTTGACATATAAACATGAAACATGATGACAGTTGGTGGGTTGCCTGACATATTATTATTTTCCCTTTTTGATAATATTATTTTTATCATAAATAAGTACTCTTCGGTTCCCAAAAATAACGAAAAATTTGCAGTAATGCCCTAGTGTACTTTACCCCACCCAGCACCCCAATTCACTCCACGTGTCCCGTAAGTTTGTTATGTTTAATAAATATTTTGTCGTCAAATTGACACCTGTTTAAATTTAATATCTAAGTGTGCTTGGTATTTCCACACTCGTGTTGAAATATTTTTTTACAACGCGCGTGTGATATTTGGCACTTTCTAGCCAAGTTAACCGTGTTGTTATTGTCATTTTCGTAGGTGGTCGTAGGAAAACCAATTTTCCGCACGGATTTTTGACATAATCGTGCCGAAAAATTTTTCCGCACTAGTGTGGAAAAACTAATATTCCGCACGGATATCAGTGCGGAAAATTGATTTTTCCACACGTCTGTAGGAAAAGTACTTTTTACATTGGAGAAAAAAAGCACACACTTTACTACTCAGAATAGTGCGGCTATTCTCTTCTAGTTTGATCATTTATATGCACGCAAAACATCTACTATTATTTTATTAATTATATTTATCATACGAAAAAATTATTCTTCCAAATTCAGATTCATAATACTCTCAGGGTTATTTTGGAAAAAATATTTTTTCAAAAACTTTTGTTTCTTTAACAACTTAGTCAAGCAAAGATTTTTCCTTTGTTTTGCTTTGCTTTTTTTAAAAAAAAAAAAGCAAAGTACCTAATACATCCCAACAATAAAAATCTTCCTAGTGTGTCACAAACTTTCCCAAGAAACAATTAAAAATACGCCGCGAAAGCAGAAAGTTTGAAAACATAATTTAAGATAAAGTAAAAATTTTGAATACTCTCGCAAGATGGAGGCAAAGTCGCGTGACACTCTGTCAATTTTGGTCTATTAAATTTTTATACGTTGGTATGAATTCCAGGACTGGACTTGAAAATTATACATGTGATACCTTCTAAAACAATTGATGCAATAGTCTCATCGGTTCTACCGCTTTAATATTGCCAAATAATAATAATTTCTTTTCAAAGTTTTGTTTTATAAATATTATAATTTAATTTTTTTTTGTTTTATTTGTTCAGATTATACCTATAGGTAAAATACCATATCAACAGTTCAACATAAACTAATTGAATTCAGTCAGATATTACATTTACTCTCAATGAAATCCCCATAATATGACTTACGTAAGGTACGTAGACCCAAACATGGTTTTTATAGAATTTGTTGGCCATGATACGCTTACATTTTTAAATTCAATTCATAACTCGGTGTTTGGGCTCATTACGGTCCGCTACTAATCTGAGGATATCATTATGTCCCAATATCAGCTGATCGATGACAAATTTCTGCTGTCATCTGTTTTAAAACTGGAGAATTCGTGCCGTTTTCAATACTTAGTATCGTCATTCCTATTATCCGCTCCATTATTTTATTTGCCAGTCGTCACCGATTGTAATGGTATGCTTGCTTCGATAAGTTAAATAGAAAAAGAGGAGACAGACTCGCGATATCATTTAGGTAGATGCCGGAGGGTCAGCCTTTACCTCCAACACCTGCGATTGGTCGATTTGTGTTGTGACGTAGATCGTTGGTCATTTGGAATTTATAAAACCTACTTCGCAGTATTACATACAAAGTTAAATGAAAACTAAGTCCCGTGCAGGCGCGCAGATGCTTTGAGGGTGGCAGGTAACGAAGTCGCGGCCGCGCTATTGCCGCTTGACCCTGTTTAGTTTGGTATATTCATTATTAACGTCGTAATTATTCAATTAACGTTAACACGATACAAGATTAAATTAGCTTGGTAATGTATTTACTTGAATTTGTCAGAGGGCGTTATTTTTTAACGGAAGGGGGGGGGGGGCTTATCCCCCTTAGCTACTCCAATGTCGTTGGTTTCACAAACCACGTGACTTTAAAAGGCGATTGTGGGCTGTAAGATTTTCTGTAGTCACATTATATATACATGGAGGCGCGCGCTATTCGCTTCGGTCTATTTACGAAAAGCTATACAATTATTTTTAAAAGTTTAAGCATAATTTAAAAATTAATCGCTTTGTACCGTGCGATGAAATAGTAATTTACGTTACAAGACCGGAAAGTAGTGTTTTTCAGGTTGATACAAGCATTTCCAGGGCGAGCCGTAGGCGAGTCCTGGAAGCTTGGAGAGACCTGGAAAACACTAATTTTCGGTTGCGTGACGTACAATATTTTTTTTAAGACCGACACTTTGATATACTTACATTAAATTATTTTATATTATTTTTAAATGCGTCGTATGACTTCTCGTAACGGGCTTTTGATTTTACTGGCAATATATTGTAAGTCGCGTTCCTTGCTGCTTCCAAAATTTCTTCTGAAATCTCATTTTCCGTGTCGGATAGTTAAAAATCTGAATTCATATTGTTAAATTTGCGAACTCGAGAAACAAGTTTGACATAAACTACAAATTAAAAATCAACGAACTGTCACTCGACAATACATCGAAATGTTGTTGTCATAGTAACGAAATCAAGGTAGCTTGTATTATCAAAGAGCGATTGGAAAAACAAAAAACAAGGACCAAAAAAATCTTTTCCAGTCTCTAACGTCACTTTTCCGGTCTTGCGATCGGAAAAAGGTTATTTTCTAGACGAAAAATTGTCCAGAAAGTGTATATTTTCTGGTCGGTTTTAAAAAAAATTATTTGCCTCAAAGAGGGCTTGGATTAAAAAACGTAGGGCTTGGTTTAGATCACAATGACATGGGGACGATCTATCTTACCAAATCTAGGTTAAAAAATGTATCAAATTCATATTAGGACATAACGTGCCAAACTAATGAGTAATAAAATAAGTAGACAAATACAAATTTATTTTTGTTGTTTACAAAATTAACAAAAGAAAAATAATTACATAAATTGCTGAAATTGGCCACCGCCATGCTCCATAACCGGAGAGGTGGAACCAGGCTAATAAATCGTTTCTTTCCAATAAATTTTGGGTAAACCATTGAGAGTAAATCCTGCGTCTTTCAAAATCTGTGGCTTGTATTTCTTGGAATACTTGCACTTTATAAGGAAATAAATTTAGCTGCTTCTTAAGAATACTCCTGCATGTTCCATAAGATCTTCCCACTTCTTGGGACAGGCGTCTTATACAATTTGTTGGCGTATTTTGCATTATTTCACGAACGTTTGCAACAAATTCTTCTGTTCTTACAGATGGTCTTCCTGCTCCTTTTTTGTGTTGAATAGAACTTGTTTCCCTAAACACAGCCACGGTTCTTTTCAGGCAATGATAAAAATCCCCAGCAATAAAAGCAATGTTGAGAAAATGTTCGTGAAAATCGTCCATGCACAAACCCGGATTGTATTGCCACTCACTATTTACTCTAACCCCATTTCGAAAATACGCTTCAACCATGAATGTTTTGTGCTGTTCCGTAAAGCCCATTGTGTGAATTGTTCAAGAAATTGGAAAAATTAGCGATGAATCAAATTACTTGTAACGACTGTCAAAGATGACGGAATAACTGATTGATTGTTAATTCAGGTTTTGACTGACACCAAACAGGTATTAAGCTCTACGGCTAAGCATAATGTCCTTAGAAGCAATGCCCTCTTTGATGCAAATAATTTTAGCTCGCACGGTACTTTAATGTAAAATTAAATTGTTTTTTTTTTTAATTGAAATGTTATGCCTTTGTTTTATTTATTATTAAATATACCTGACTAAAGTTTAAAAAACTCTAACTAGCTGATGGCTAACCGAAAAACTCAAATTAACAAATGTTTTCGTAAATCTTAACATCTTAACCACACTTTCCAAAAATTTATAGTGTTTTGTAGTAAAAATGAAATAGTTTCCACATTTCTCCGGCGTTTGAGGTTAATGGTCCCACAAGAATCCATTAATCTCTAAGTTGGGGCCTCTAAACTTGTTTATGTCCCCGGCAAGAATAATGTTACAAACACATACCATGGGATATAACCCACATTTTGTGCTATCTCTTTACATATATTTTATTTGTTGTAAAATTTTAGATATATCGAAAATTGTTTCGGATTCACCTTATTTATAAGAAAGGGTATGCAGGAAATTTTAAGGAATAAATAAATTTGGTGGGTATTAAATATGATTTGTAACAAATCGATTTCAATATTTTCTGCCCCTTTGACAGGGCAGTATAGATAAAATACACACACGTTAAATAAAAAAAGGGGTCTATTATCGCTTTTATGTAGTTTGTATTATCGTGTCTTACAATTATACTTTTTAGGTTAAAGTGGTAGAAGCATCAAAACACGACTTAAAGAACGTAGGACTTCAATCAATCATCAATTTATAAAATTTATTAATCAATTCTCACACCGAGGAAAATGACCCAATACAACAGGTTTGCTAAGACATAGTTTGTATTGATAGCTTATTTTTTATTAACCCATATCTATTAAACAAATAGCTAGTGTATCAAACCCGCTTTAGTGTTATATCAATTCCAGATATGCTAGAACAGCGTTTTTATTGGTAGTAATCAGTTCCATTAGCAGCACAGTCTTGTTTAACAATGAACCACTTTTAATACAGGAATTTTGTTAAAAAATTTATTGTTTTGCTCTTAATGCATCGCATTTTATTCCCAGTAAAGCGCTTTTGCTACAATTAAGAAAGCAGAACAGAAGCAGAAGTAGAACCTATAATCCACAAGACGTTGGTGGGGGTTTGTAACGATCGGCAATCGCCGCGCGCTTATTAGTTTCAACGTATTTGTTGCGCAGGTAACATCGTTGTTTGGAACTTTCTAGCTGTCTTCTCTGAATTTGAATTTTACTTGTCGTACCTGTTTAAATTAATTTATTTTTACTTTGTATTTAAGCTTTTTTAAACTTTGCATGTCAGATAAAGCAATAGAAGATTCTTATTTCGCACAACCCATCATTAGTATTGGACTTTATAATCCATAAACCAGTCTATGATAGCATTAACTCCTATTTCCCATTGGCTAAATTACCGTGATATTATCACTCCACAACGGTCTAGCAATTTTCGTTGTCTTACAGTAGCGCGTTGCTGTCACATATAGTATAAAACAGTTGTATAAAGAGTATGTTCAGAATTCTTATAAGGAATAGAAGGCTTTTTCTCAGTGTAGATTAGGTTTCCCCCACTCACGTATGAATCTCTGAAATGTGACACCCAAGGACTTCCAAGTTTGCCATAATACCCCGTATATAAAGTAAACTATTTGAAAGATTATAATCGTGATTATGATATTTACTGATTTCAAAACAAACCTTATAGAAAAGTTAGAATTGGTCTTTCAGACATTCTGGAAGCTTACTTTGCCCAAGTTTAAGGAAAATTACATAATATTAGTCGGACCATTAGGAGATTAAACCGATTAGTTACAACTGAAATTAAAACCTTACACTGAGAAAAAAGCCTTCTATTCGTTATAAGATTTTACATACTTTTTATACAACTGCTTAATATTATATGCGACAGCAACGCGCTTTCCTACTGTAAGATAACGAAAATTGTTAGACCGCTGTGTAGTGATAATATCACGGAATTTAGCCAATTGGTAATAGAAGTTAATGCTACCATAGAATGGTTTATAGCCATTATTGCTCTCAATACTCACATTAATTATTATCAAGTTCTATTGAGGGTGTAATCTGGTTTTATATACTGTATTAGTTCCGACTGGCAGTTGTAGTGACTCTTGACATTAATCATAATAATACTTGCTTGCTACGGTTAATAAAGCATATACTTTCCACTTAAAATCAGTACTGTAGTTCTCAAAAATTTAAATAGCTTCTACTGTGATATTGTTCTTGACGTTTAACATTGCATGTGATTATTATATTTAGTAACATTTACTGAGATGGTAAAATTCGTCCCTAGATTATAAAGTCCTAACGGATATAATTCGTTTTTGGGTCTAATATTCAACAAGACTGTGCTACTAATGGAACTGATGATTACTACCAATAAAAACACTGGTCTAGCAAATCTGGAATTGATATAACACTAAAGCGCAGTGGCGCACACAAGGGGGTGGCACTGGGGCACGTGCCCCCCCCCCCCCCAACAAGTAGCTCAAAACCGGAGTACTCGATTGTTGAAATATGTAACCGACATCACTCGGTCTAGCACTGACCGCAAGTTCTACTATTTTATACTAATAAAGTAGCGACTACTCGATCGATTATCGAAATTATCAGTTTTTCCCATCCCTACAGCAGAACGAACATTTTCAACTTTGAGAAGGCTTAAATCTTATTATTTAAGAAATACAATGGGAGAAAATCGGATAATGGACTTGCTAATTTAAATATTCATAGGGAGGTACATATTGATACCAATGAAGTCTTAAGTATCTTAAAAGAAAGAGGATCCAGGAGCAGGGCCGTATCTGAACCAAAATTTTGGGGGGGTTAGACCAGTGGCAAAAAATACTAGTTATACTTTAAACATACATTTAAACATACACACAAACAAACATATAGGGATTTTATTGTTTTCGGGGGGGGGGGGGGGGGGTTTGAACCCCTAAAACCCCCCTCAGATACGGCCCTGCCCAGGAGGTTGTATTTTGTTTTGGAAATGTGTATATTGCTTGCATTATTTATACAGTGTCACCAGTAAAGTCTGCATCATATGGGTTTTTTTATTAATAGCTTTATTCGAAATTTTACTTTGGCATCAAGTTCGGCTTCGATCGAGATGAAAATTAAGCAAAAGAATAGTAGTCACGTGATTCGCATTATATGTCAAATTTTAATTTTTTTCAAAAAATAATTCAAAAGTGGGGTTATTTCTGAAAATATCGAAAAGTTATTAGAAAAAGTTTTTTTAAATGCAGTTCCTAGCTCACATGCAAAATTTCAGCTGGATAAGATAATTTTGATTTATTACCTATATTTTGCAAAGTGCACCACTTTTGCAAAATAAGACTCAACGCAACCTACATAAAACTTCTTAGTTTTGACAATACTTTATTTCAGATACATTGTCTTTAAAGTAGCGCCATATTAAATGCGTGTTTTTCTACATAATCAAAATTGGGCTATTAAAATTTGGTCGCATGTGATGCACTTTGCATTTGTTTTTGACTCTGTATAAGGTAACTTCATAAAATAAGTATTTTTAAAAACGTAGTTTGTATTTGAAAGTAAAAAAATAAAAAATAAAATAAAGGGGTTTTAAATTAAATCGTTGAAAATAGATAAACTTTACGTTAAGTTAAACTAAAATTTATTTTCCACTTAATGAACACTTTACTGATGACACTGTTATTTTTTTCTTAATATTAAGGTGTATTACTTTCAGACACAAACTACGTTTTCAAAACTTTTGAATAATTTTTTGGAAAAAATTAAAATTGGACAGATAATGCGAATCACGTGACTACTATTTTTTTGCTTAATTTTCGTCTCGATCGATGCAGAACTTGGTGCCAAAGTCAAATTTCGAATAAAGTTAATAATAATGAAAAATCCCATATGATGCGGACTTTACTGGTGACACTGTAGATATTTAAAAAACAATTTTTTTGCAGCCGTTTAATTAACCCTTCCCTCTTTTATTAAGGTAAAACTATTAGTATTTTATATAGATTTTATATTGTGCCCCTCCCATGATTGAGTCCTGAGTGCGCCACTGCTAAAGCGGGTTTGATACACTAGGAATTTATTGAATATGGGTTAATAAAAAAATAAGCTATCAATACATACTATGTCTTAGCAGACCTGATCATTTTCCTCAGGGTACCTAATATTTTTACTCTGCTAACTTATTACTGTGTGTGGAGGGATGACAAAATATTCCCATACCTATATGGAAATAATTGATATAAAAAAAAAATAAACAATTAAAAAATTGATTTCATTAAAAAAATTTTAAGTCGAAATAAAAACATGGATATTAAAAACAGACAATTTGAAGATATTTTTAGAAATGCTTTAATTAATAATTAATTAATTAATATTGTTCTGAATAATTTATATAAGTAATATTTTTACTTAAAAATTATTAATTAATAATTTTAATATAGGTAATATACTTCTTCAAAAGGAACTGCGTTTATACTATAAATTAACATTTTTACTTTAAAACTTAATTTTTAATGCATATTTATGATTTATGATTTTACATACTAAAACAAAAAATAAGATTTGCCCTAACAAGCTCACCTTCAGGGGATTGAAAAATAAGTTTATAGAAGACAACATAAACATATTTGTTACATTATTAAATTTTAAATAAACTTATTAATATTATTATTATTAATATTATATACGATTTTGTATGTAACGCGAAAAAATTATTAATTATTTTAAAAAAGTACTACCTATACACCTTTTTTAGGTTCCTAATATTTTAATAAATATTGTCAGTTCAAAAGGCCCTACAAAAAGACAGCATCTTTTTTTATTATTTAAGCAAGGCTGGAATAGTGATATTCCGGTGGTTGTATATGAGCAACCATGTTGGATACCGCCACCCGATATCATTATTTTGCTATATTTGTTTTTTTAATATGAAATAAAGACATTTTTGATTTGATTTGATTTGATTATTTAAAATGATCATTTATTTCATTTAAAAAAGTCATGCTCGCATGATGCTGTGTGAAGTAAAATGTTGAGACCTCTATTTTTGTAATGTTAAATTTAAAAACACAACAAATTGATTTCCTCTTATTTTCGGTCTAGAAAATACGAAAATAAATATATATGGCTTTAGATCGTTTCTTCCCATACACAAACAAATAAACTTAGTTATGTGGTTTTTAACCTCTCTTCAAATATCTTTATAACCCGACAAAGCTTTATGAGCAATTATTTAATTCTCTGTAAATTCACTGTAAGCTTATTCAAAATGAGCTTTCAGAATGTCTTGGATGGTAATTTTAGCTTTTCTATTATTGTTTTAGGGAAATTTCAAAAACTTTCAAGATAACCTTTTAACTTCATGGTCTTTGGTCACATTAAGCTGAAAAGAAAAAATAAACTTCAAACAATGACAGTGAAACGTCTCGTTACGTCCAGACAAAACCTGAAACGTAAAAAAAACAGGTTTATTAATTGGATTCAGTGGATCGTTGCGATTTCTATTAAACTTAACAGTACGTATCAAATAACTTTATTCCTAATGAATTTCCAGAATAGTAATTTACGTTACAAGACCGGAAAGTAGTGTTTTTCAGATCGAGACAATCATTTACAAGGCGAGCCGTAGGCGAGTCCTGGAAGCTTAGAGAGACCTGCAAAACACTAATTTTCGGTTCCGTAACGTACAATATTTTTTTTAAGACCGACACTTCGATATAAATTGAATTCTTTATTTTATTTTATTTTATATTATTTTTATGTGTGTCGTATGACTTCTCGTAACGGGCTTTTGATTTTACTAGCAATATATCGTAAGTCGCTTTCCTTGCTGCTTCCAAAATTTCTTCTGGATCTGAATTCATATTTTTAAATTTGCGCACTCGCGAAACAAGTTTGACATAAACAACAAATTAAAAATCAACGAACTGTCACTCGACAATACATCGAAATGTTGTTATCATAGTAAAGAAATCAAGGTAGATTGTATTATCAAAGAGTGATTGGAAAATTAAAAAACAGGGACCGGAAAAATCTTTTTTCGGCAACCGTCCGGGAAGTACCCACTTCCCGGGCGCTTTTTCTTTGAGAAAGTAGCATTTCTCCGGCCTAGTCCGGGAAGTACGTGCCTTGACCGGGAAGAATCACATCAATATTAGCAATTGCTCGAATTTTAATATAAATATTATTATTTTTATTTATTTATTTAATTTCCCAACCAACTTTACAAAAGTTTATTACAGGGAAATTTATAATTAAAAAAAATTTAATTAATTAAGATTAAGAGTCAAAATTATACAATAATTATATAACAACAAAAAAAAAGAAAACAATAATAATATTATTATTATTATGTTATATTTTTAATAAATGTTTTTTAAATAAATATTTGAACTTTTTTATATTGATTGTATTTTTAATTTTTTTTGGAATATTATTATAAATTTTTATACCATCATGAAGAATTGATTTTTTTCCAAAATTAGTTTTTATTTTTACGGTTTTTAAATTTTTATTTTTTTTTGTATTGTGTTCATGAAATGTTGTGCTATCAATAAATTTTATTTCAGAATTTTTAATCTTTTCATTGATTGAGTGAATTAATATACCTACTTTTAATTTATATAAATTTTCTATATCGAAATAATTATTTGGTTTATATAAATTTACAGTAGGCTCTAAAAATGGTAATTTATGAATGCATTTTATGGCTTTATTTTGTAATTTTTTTAAAGGATTGATATTTGACAAACAGGCAGAACCCCAAACTGATATTAAATATTTGCAATTTTGAATATATTAATGCAAAGTAAATATTTCTTAAAAATTTTAAATAAATAATATAAATAAGAATTAGAATGTTTCTGTTAGTACCTATCATCGGTTCGAATTTCAATATTTAATACAAATAAGAATTAAAATGTTCGAAATTTTGTTCTACAAAGAAATATAATAAAAAAATGTGTCTCATTGATTTGTTATTCTACACGGTTGCCGAAAAAATAGTGTACGCAACACGTCCGAAAACATTTTTTTTGGACTCGCAGACTTCCAGGACTAGCCTACGGCTCGTCCTAGAATTTTGTCGACTCGTCCAAAAAAACAGTATTTTCCGGACTTGTAACGTAAATTACTATTGCCGGTCCTACACGTCCATTTTCCGGTCTTGATCGACAAAACGTTATTTTCTGGGCGAAAAATTGTACAGAAAGTGTAGGTAAATTTTCTGGTCGTTCTTAAAAAAAACTTATAAAATGTTTGCAATACAGGACTAAATTGACTTATTCTGACACTTGTGAATTTAAACCTCGAACTGTCAATTTATGGGGGTTTTAAATTGACAGTTCTACGTTTAAAATGATAGTCAGAATAAATCAACTCTGCCTTATTTTGTAATTATTGTTTTGGTCTTTCTTTAAATTCTTACAGAAATTTTTTTTGATAGGTATACTGCTTTCTTCTTTAGTACCTAAAACTAAAACTATTGTGGCAACAACATCCAGGAAAAAGTATTTATCGGTAAAACGATTTAATTACAAAAAATCAAATGAAGTGTTAAAACAATGACACGATGAAAAAACAACTGGAAGACTATAAGATATAAATATTTTTATGTTAAGTGTAAAACTCTTTAGTTTTTATGGGTGTTACCAATTACACTAGTCAACAAATACAAAAAAAATGGTGCTGATGATATAATGACTGTACATGGGAGTTTAAAGCATCCTCCATCCCATTCAACAACCAACATTTTCCGCCACGTATAGATTTTGAGCTAAAGAATATATGTTATTTTGATTTTATACAAACATTTTTATATACTATTTCTACATAAGTTCAAACCAAGAAAAAAGCAAGATATTTTAAGGATAACAGGATTTATTTACAAAAATACACATGAAAATATAATAATTATAGTAAGTCTTTTGTACATAACTTTTTTGCATATGCTGACTTTCGTTTAAATTCCTGATCGCTTTCTCTTATAAGAAACCAACAATAATCCCCATCATTGCTGGATCCCTTCTGCCTTGGTACCGTTGCTCCATTGTCTGTATGTCTTGGTGGAATTTCCTTATTGTTCGTCACTAACCACACCCAAATTTTCTATGAAAAATTTTAAATGGCAATACAAGAAGTGTATTTGAAGAGACATAAGACAGCCCATTTTGCAGTAGCTTGTAATTAGTTCTTCTACAAGTTTTTCATATTTTTCTGCTTTTTTGATTCCTAATTACTCCAAAACAATTGTTTTAAAAGAACTCCATTTAGCTAATTCAACAACACTTAATTTTTCATCGAACTGTTGATCCCTTAGCATTTTTCTAAATTATGGTCCAACAAATATTCCTTCCTTAAGCTTAGCATCACTTAGTTTAGGAAAAAATTGCTTAAGGTATTTAAATGCATCTCCTTTTTTATCTAACGCTTAAATGAAATTTTTCATTAATCCCAATTTAATGTGTAAGAAGGTTTTACGATCATTTTCGCATTTAGAGACCGACAACTGCTTTTTACATTAAAGTCGCAAATTGGCTGTAAACTAGTGTTATTATTAATAAACCTAAAATACAACCAGCAGTGGAAAGATAAAATGGCTAATAAAATATAATTTTTTTAACATCTCTATCAATTTATCCTGATTTGACCATAATTTACCTAATTATTATGAATGAAAGGTAAATTAGCTGTTAAAGAGAACTTTTGAAAAAACTTTTCCATGCAAGTTTTAAGAAAACTTTGGAAAAGTTGTACTTCCTGGACAAATTCGAATTTAAGTTTTAGAAGTGGTTTCGTGAGTTTATGCTTTCTAATCCTTTGTGATTCTCTTTTGAAGTTTCAAAGGTAATTTTAGTTTTATTGTATGATAATATAATATATTCTGCTGCTGCATTATTATTTGAAAACAACTGAGCAGACAAAGTTTAAAAGCTCAACAAGAGTCGGCTAAAAAAGATTTATTGTTATAGGTACACATTTTTGAACTCTATAAATGCAATTTTAAGGAGAACCTAAATATGCAGTTTTTTCAGCCGCTCGGGTTTGTTCGGGTTTGTTCGGTATTCTTAAGGAATTGATTACAGATAACTTCGGCGTGCAAAGTTTTTAAAATTGAAACACCTCAGCTGGGATTTGAACCCACAACCTCTCGATTACCAGTCGTGCGTTTTACTAATTGCGCTACGGAGATACTGGTATTCTCTTAATTACTTTGGTCACACAACTTTATTCAATTTTAGTGTTAGTATATACAGGGTGTCCACGGATAGAGTTTGGCAGTGAAAAAACTTTTTTTTAGTAGGTATAGAAGAAAAAGTCATTCTTTATAAAAAACGTCTGCTTGTGCTGGAACTACAATTTCGAATACAAGATTTGCGATTACTACACAGGGTTCGTCACAAACGACATTTTTAGTTTTTTGAATCCTTATTTTCAATTCATTGATTTATTAAATGAATTTCGCTAGTGTTGAAATTACAATTTTAACTATTAAATGCGATTACTATACAGGGTTTGTCACAAACAACAGTTTTTTTTTTTGGATTTTTGTCAATTCTTAGTTTCAATTTCTTTTGATGATTAGCTAAATCATCACCTTGGGAACACATGGATTGAAAGGTACCTTTGATCCAAATCAGTTGGCACGTAGGAGTCGCGATCTCACAATTATCGACTTTCATTTATGGGATATCTGTCACATGTGTATAAAATCAATTTTAAGAATAACTTAGATCTCTTGAAAGAAAAAAATAAGAGTAGTTATTGCAAATATCCCAATATAGCAAGTTAGAAACTGTTATCGGGAATTCAGATGTCTAGTTGAACTATGCGGTAAATCGGTGGTCAGTTCCACATTTGAATACATTTTGTATAATTTATGATTGATTGAATTGAAAAAATATGACATGTAATAATAAAAATACTTCAAAAGTAGGAAAATAAAAAATGGTTTTCTTACAACAGAATCGTTACTCGGCCAGATATAAAATCACATTCGAAGTATGAAAGCAACAATAGTTGTTTGTTTTTACGTACATTTATTTAAAACGATATCCAAAAAACTAAAAATGATGTTTGTGACGAACCCTGTATAGTAATCGCAAATGTAGTTTCACCACAAGCAGACATTTTTTGTTAATAAATATTGCTTTGTTTTTAATATCATTTTATTTTATAATTATTATTAGTACTACTACATTATTAAACTGAATAACCTATAATAAACTACGGTGTATGCCTAGAATTTTTCACAAAGGTGGTCTATAAAATACTTAATGATCTACCTACTAAGTTATCAATATTTTTTGTTATACGAAAAAAATTCTAATTTTGCCCAACATTGTTGAGAGACAGGACATTCTTGCCCAGACATTAATAATTTAAAAATTTTATACACCGAACCTAAAAGTAACAAGCGTAACATCTGGAAATTTACTAACATAATAAAAACCTTGCCCATAAACTTGCTTAATGGACTAAACAGACCTGTGGCTCTATTTACGGTTCTAAGTACCAAATAATATTTATATCTTTGTAGATAATTAAGTATTTTATAGAGCACCTTTGTTAAAAATTTTATATAGTTACCGGCAGAAAGTACGCACAAAAGGGGATTTTTTTTTATTTCAAAACTTACCAAATTTTTTTGGCGGTGGAAAAGTTCTGCATGTCCCTAAACAAAAAAGAGCATAGACAAAACTAGTAAATATTGCGCCGTATACGAGGAAGAGGTGAAAACGTTAAATTCACTCAAGAATAAAGTGCCCTTATTTTTCACTGTAGAAAATTTTTTTATTAGGAAATGTTTACACTTAAAAGTTGTCCAAAATTATCAAATTTCAGCTTGGTAGCACAAAACAAGTGTTTTTACTTTTTTTTGACGCCCCCTCGTATAACGAATCGATAGAAGCTATGCGACCTATAAATTCAATTTTTTAACAGCTCTTGGGCAATTAGACACATCATTTACTTAAATTTGTTTAAATACGCGAGAACTGGACGTTTAATAAAATAACGTCAAAAATAATCTAACTTTTCTGGTGCACACCGTACATTATTCTTTGGATGAGCGGAATAACTTTATGCAAATTAAATGAGGGTTTCTTCATACATTTAACAATATTTTGCCGTTCCCAATTTTTCAAAAACTCTTAAACCCATTGGTTCATGAATTAAAGTTTAAACCCTTACAATAAAATTCGTTGTCATTTAAATCTAGTTGCCATGAAAAATATTTATTTTTGTGCTACCGAGCTGAAATTTGATATTTATGGATAACTTTTAAGTGCAAACAACATTTCCTAATAAAACAATTTTCCACAGTGAAAAATAAGGGCAATTTATTCTTGAGTGAATTTAACGTTTTCACCTCTCCCTCGTATACGGCGCAATATTTACTAGTTTTGTCTATGCCCTTTTTTGTTTAGGGACATGCAGAACTTTTCCACCGCCAAAAAATTTGGTAGGTTTTGAAATTTAAAAAAAATCCCCTTTGGTGCGTACTTGCTGCCGGTCACTGTATAAACATACACCGTAGTTTTATAGGTTATTCCGTTTTATAATGTAGTAGTACTGTGAAACTGCAGTAACAAATTCTTAAATAAAGTGATATTAAAAACAAAGTAATATTTTTTATTGATATTGTCGGATATGGATTGGTATCCTTAAGGATGGATTACTCATCTCATACTTCGCTGTGGTGCTAAGACTCTTAGTGGGTGTTCAGCTTGATAAGAAGAGGTGTAGTGGAAAGATAGTGTATAGAACAAGGACAAGGACATTTCTAGTTTCGTAGGAGGAGTCAGCAGATGAATGTTGATAAGAAATAATTGTTTATAATTTGTTGGGATAAAGGGTTCCACTTCTAATAGTACATCCAGGGAAATCCCATCTTTTATTAACGTGCAAAATTATTGCTGACGTGGCAAAACGGAACCCCTTCTTTCAGTTGATGAGGGTTGCAAAACTGTATAAAAATTCGAAGGAACATTTACTCAGAGAGTTGTAACAATTATTGTTCAAGTGTAAGGGTAACCTCTGCGCGTTTATCTATTCAATTTTAAGTCAATACTAAATTCAACAATTTTTGAAGTCATGAAGAGTTCTGCTCGAGAACCAATCTATTTTACTCGAATTGCGTAAGTATTCTTTGAGTAATTTATTTACCTATTTATTGTGTAAATTTTGTAGAATTCTTATTTTGGTCAGAGTTATCTATTAAGTGGAAATTGTTTCTTTAAACTTGCTGGAATAACACCTTCCTAAAGTGAGAAAAAATGGTCAATCTCTCTCCTAATTAGAGAACTATTAAAATTCACTGTTTTATACTTTTAAGTTTTTTATTTGTATTTAATTTATTGTAATCTTTCATTCTTTCATTGCTTTGCTGTTCATCAAATAAATCTCTTTAAAACTCCCTGGTGTTTCAGTGATTAGATAGCGCATATGAAAGAATACTTGCAAAAGTGGGCAGCTATGTTTCCTAACGTCAAAATTAATAGTGCAAAATGTGGACATACAGTCACTTTACACTGATTTAATAAACTCTTCGATGACTCGGCTTATAACTCACAATCTTCAAGTGGTAAAACACCGCTCTATCCGGATTTTAAACTGCAATTTTTATGTCATAAATTTAAAAATATTTTATTTTTACTCAAAAATTTGACACTGTTATTATTGTCAATTATATATTTTTTTGAACCTGTTAGGAGTTATTTTTTAATAGTAAGCCATATAATCTTAATGTAGAACATTCTAAAATTAAGTGTCAGTTTTGGACCATGCTATTTTCTATATGATATAATAATTTTTAAACTTTTCAAAAGTATTACCTTTTTAGTAATACTAAAAATAAAAATGTTTTCATTTGAAGATAACTTTCACACAGACACACTTTATAATGACGTAGTTCTTACCCAATAAGAGCCACTTATACAGAATATTTTCGTGATTTTAGATGTTTTACCTGATTTGCGATACTCTCAGGGAAGATCAAATAGAAAATTAAATTATTTTATAACACGATTTTTCATAAGGTGGGAGTATCAACATGCTTGCCAACCTATAACCTATTTTGCGTAGATTTATTTATTTTTCTAGCTTTTACACAAAATTTAAATAAAATCAATATCGACTGCATATTATATGGGTAATAATTGACATATTAAATAAATATTAAGGAATTTTATAAACTATTTTAGGAGAATTGTAGAGCGAAAAATATCGGGTAAGATTTTTTTTAACATTATTATGTCATTGTTGTTTCAATATACAATTCTCCGAAAATTAGCAATAAAATAAATTGATATTTTTGTAATATATCAGATACTACCTAAATAATGTACCGACGATATTGATTTTCTTTAAATGTTAGTTATTAAAATGATAAACTCAAAAAATCAACGCGAAATAGGTTATAGGTTGGCAATAGATTGAATGACGTTAAAAATTTCATAAATTTATTTTCAACCAATTAGAAGGCTCCTTTTTGTTTGCGTTGCTCATAGCAACAGGAGACTATCGCGATAGTCTATGATAGCCTATTAACCTAATAAAATTAATAAGTGATAATTTTTCTTAGGTACTAGGTAGGACTACTACGACTTAATTTTAATTCAAATGTCAAGTAATTTCGAAGTGACAGGTGAGACAAACCAGCAAGTAACAGTCAGTTTTTTAGTCGTACCCGTTATATTTATTGTTACAATAATATTGTGTAAAAAATGATTCGTTTTGGTAACGAATCAGCAATTTCGATTACTAAAGAAATTGAGCAGTTAGTAACCCATTTTTATTACTAAAATGTGAGAAACATTAAATAACAAATTTGTTATCTAAAATCCAATGTCTTTATACCTAGTTTTAAATTTAAATATAACTTTAAAAAACATATTTCCGATAAGTTTAGTTTAATATGACGCACTGTATTTTTACAATAGAAGTTAATTTTACTTGTCAGTAACTAAGGTTTATTACTAAAATTTCAGGAACATTAAAAGAAACTCCAATTTATGAAAATTTCTTACCGAATCTCCCACGCAGCAGAATTAATTCCCGATAATTTTTTTCTCGGTTTCACTCATGTTTTTGTTGATAAAAAAATTCCCTCGTCTTCGACTCGGGATAATTTTCTATCAACAAAACCATTCGTGACCTTAAAAAAAATTATCGGGGGTAAGTGCACAAGTGCATCAGAATTACCGATAATTTTTGAATGAAATGTTTTTTTTTATAATTGCAAGAGTTTGTTTTTATATTTTCGCGAAAAAGCCCGACTCCGCAGGAGGAGGGCATTTTCGTAAAATATGAAAACAAACGATTGCAATTTGTAAAAAAAAACACATTGAATAAAAAAATTATCTGGTTATTTTTATGCAAGAGTGTAATTTATTTGAATATTTCCCAAATTAATTAAGAACTCGAATCAAGTAAATTTAAATACTTTATTTAACAGAATGCAAAGAGATAGTTATTAACAATTCTTGACAAAATGAAAGGAAAACATTCGTTGACATTGACTTTTTTGTCTGCTGTCACTCAATAAGATGACGTTAATTGTCAGAATATTACATTTTTTGACGTTTGTTAACAATAAAATCCCGCTTTGACGTTTCGTCAACAATATAAACTTGCGATGCAATTTTCGATTTCTGGCAGTGTTGTTTTCGCTGTAATTTTGCGAAAATTGCATTTCTCTTATGGGAACTTTAACATATTAGGGAAATATTCGGTAATAATTCTGCTGCTAGGGAGATTATAAGTGATAATTCCACCATAAGTGTGTCGGTCTATACGTAGTATAAACACTGAAGATTTATGTTTTGTATGATTTTATTATTAAAGTTATAATTTACTATGTATTTTAAGATAATTTACACTTTAAGAGTCTTTTTTCTTGTCTCGTCTTGTCAGAGATTTTTCGCTGTCATCTGGTTGTCATGGTTTTTTTACAACAATTAAAAAGTAGTTAGGAGCGTTTAAACAAGGTGTTAAGGTCGTCTAAACATACTGCCCGCCTTGAAATCCATACGGTTTCAAATTTTCATTGATCATCAATTGGTAAGATGCACAGCTTGACAACAGGTCGCTTGAAGATGGAGGTTGCAGTTTTAATAGTAGCAGCCCTAGCCACACCATCAATGCCAGGATGAACTTCGTTTACAACACCCAATTGCCATTTCAGTGGTGGTAGCCCATCTTCTTTTACTAGTACAACACAACCAGGTTTTAGTAGACTGGGAAAGTGTTGCTTCCATTTAGTTCGTTGTTGCAATTCAGAAATGTATTCTTTGGACCAACGTGCCCAAAAATGTTGAACCATTTTTTGCAGCCGTTTGAACCTTGAAAGTCGATTCTCAGGAATTTGGATGTAGTCATCGTCAGGGATAGTGGTAAGTCGTTGCCCAATCAAGAAGTGTGCGGGGGTTAAAGGTTGAGGATCTGAAGGATCATTGGATAAAGGAGATATAGGTCTCGAATTTAAAATAGCTTCGATTTGTGAGAGGACTGTATAAAATTCTTCAAAGGTAAGTGAATTTGTACCTATAACTCTTTTTAAGTGAAACTTTGTGGATTTTACTCCAGCTTCCCAGAGGCCTCCAAAATGTGGAGCTCGAGGTGGAATCAGGTGCCATTTAACACCGTCACAACTAAGTCGCGAATGAATTTCATCTTGATTTTTAAGCAAAAGCCTTTCAATTTCATTTTTTGCTCCAACCAAATTGGTTCCGTGATCTGAGTATATATCAGAACTTATTCCGCGTCTAGAAAAAAATCGTTTTAACGCAGCAAAAAAAGCATTGGTGGACAAGTCTCCAACAAGCTCGAGATGTATAGCTCTCGTTGATAAGCATACAAAAAGACAGACCCATGCCTTTACTGATTTAAAATTCCGTGTTAGTCTATCCTTTAAGAATACCGGACCCATAAAATCAATACCAGTAAATAAAAAAGGTCTACTAGGTGTTACGCGGTGTTTTGGTAAATTACCCATAATATGTTGAATACCAGAAGCATCAAAACGAAAGCATTTTGTGCAAGATCTAACCACCTTTTTTACTAAGTTTCTGCCAGCAAGGGGCCAATAATGATCTCTTATAGAAGCTAGGAGATTTTGAGAACCTGCATGTAGTAGTCTAACATGCTCATATTGAGCAATTAACAAAGTTAACTTATGTTTTGCCGGCAGGATGGCAGGATGTTTTTTATGTTCTACAAATTCAGAATGCGTAAGCCTACCTCCTACTCTCAAAATTCCCTGACCGTCCATGAATGGATTCAGCCTTATTATTGAACTTTTATTTAAAACTTTATTTGTTTTTGTCAAACTGCGTATGTCTTCTTTAAATTCCTCATGTTGAGCCATTTTTATAAGCTGCAATAAACTATTATTTAATTCATTGCAAGAAAGAAAACCACTTTGTCTCATGCGTCTAGATACCTTACAGTTGTTTACAAACCTAAGACAATATGCCATAACCCTTTGCAATTTACTTAGAGAGGAGAATTTATTAAAAATATCACACTCATTTATGGTAGATATCAGAGTAGTTGACTTTGTTCGCACTTCAGGCAGCTGTGTAGTGTCAACTTTAACTGCAGTTATAGGCCATAACTTATTAGACATAGAAAGCCAATGGGGACCATGCCACCAAAGATCATTAGCAATAAGACTGCCTGGACTGAGACCTCGAGATAAGTGATCAGCAGGATTTTCATTAGTCCTTACATAATTCCACTCATCAGGTTTAGTGAGAGATTGTATTTGGGTAATCCTATTTGCAACAAATATTTTAAAATCTTGAGATTGAGATTTAATCCATGCTAATGCAATTGTAGAATCACACCAGTAATATGTTTTTTGAAATGAAATATTCAAGGAGTTTTTTACTTTATTAGCCAGCTCAGCCAGAAGAAGAGCACCACATAGTTCAAGCCGCGGAATTGTTACAACTTTTAGTGGAGCTACTCGTGTTTTAGCACAAAGTATACTAACATGATAGTCTCCTGCACTGTCAATGGAGCGGATATAAATACAAGCCCCGTATGCTACCTCACTAGCATCTGAGAAACCGTGAAGTTCAATAGAAATAGGGTTTTTTATAAGAATAGTCCTGGGAACCTTTAAATCATTCAAGTCGACCAATTGGTTGTATAGTGTTCTCCATTTGGTTAATACCTCCAGAGGTACAGATTCGTCCCAAGACAACTTAAGCTGCCAGAGCCTTTGAATAATAATTTTTGCTGTGATCACCACAGGAGCAATAAGACCTAAAGGATCAAAGATTTGTGCTATACATGACAAAATATTTCTTTTAGTCGCTGAGCCTTGCATGGTCATTTGAATTGAATATTTAAAAGTATCATTCTTTGTGTCCCAATAAAGACCTAAAGTTTTATTTTCAGCAGAGTCACAAAAATGAACGGACGTATTTTTAGAGCATTGATCACTTGATAAAACTGTTGGCTCATTTGAATGAAATTTACGTAAATCAAATCCTCCTGACAAAAGAATTTGAGTAATTTGCATTTTAATATTCTTGACCTCATCGATAGTACTGCCTCCAGTACAAAGATCGTCAACATAAAAATCTTTAGCAATTATTTGACTTATTACAGGATTAGATTGCTTACATTGCAGAGAAAGTTCCTTAAGACACCTTGTAGCCAAGTATGCCGCTGGACCAGTACCATAAGTAAGAGTGTTTAACTGATAAGTTTTTATTTCACAGGAAGGATCAGAGCGCCATAATATCAGCTGAAGACTGCGCTGAGTTTTGTCTACAAAAACTTGCCGATACATCTTGGCAATGTCGCCTGTGAGAAGAATATTATGTTGTCTTGCTCGCAAAACAATGGAAAATAGGTCTTCCTGTACTGTGGGTCCTACAAGAAGAATATCATTTAATGAGTAGCCACTAGAAGATTTACTTGACCCGTCAAATACAACGCGCAACTTTGTAGTTGTACTCAAATTATTTAATACGCAATGATGTGGAAGATAAAACGAATCAGTATTTTTAAGTATATCTGCATTAATTTGAGACATATGCCCAAGAGCCTCATATTCCTCAAGAAACCTACTATATTCAATTTTAAGATCATTATTTTTGTTAAGTTTTTTCTCTAGATTTAAAAAGCGCCTTTTAGCTATTTCTCTAGACTCGCCTAATACTGAAGTAGGTTGCCTTAAAGGTAGAGACACTACAAAGTGACCTTTCAAGTTTTGTTTAGTAGTAGATTGAAAAAGGTTTTCACACAATTGATCTTCAATCGATAAAGCCTTTTGAATATTCTTTTCCTCAATTTCCCAAAATTTAGTCAAACTGTTTTCAAGAGTTTGATTAATGCTTAAATTACATGTTATTTGAGAATTAGTTTAATTACTATCTATGATTCCAGAAATTATCCATCCTAGCTGAGTTTTCTGAATAATTGGTAAGTTATCACCTAGTCTAATTTGACCCGTGCTAAGCAAATTCCAAAATTTGTCACAACCGATCAAAATATCGATGGGA
Organism: Polydrusus pterygomalis; assembly: GCA_963969555.1. Classification (NCBI taxonomy): domain Eukaryota; kingdom Metazoa; phylum Arthropoda; class Insecta; order Coleoptera; family Curculionidae; genus Polydrusus; species Polydrusus pterygomalis. The sequence goes on along the minus strand of OZ018382.1, from coordinate 24,174,313 downwards.
CCAGGTTCATAAAAACCGGGATCAGCTAGTATAATATTAGTGGGAATTTTAAGATGAGAAACGTCTATGGCCATACATGGTATTTTGTTAGTTATTTTTGGTAAAATCAAACATTTTAAGTTTGTTTCATAAGAGCTTTGACGTGCTTGAATTGTAATATTAGTTTGCTTTAAGACCTTAGAATTAGTTTGCCCTATACCTGTCACAGAAATATTAGTGCTAGTAATTGCTAAACCCAGCTTGTCACACATTCGTTGTGTAATAAAACTAGATTCACTGCCACTGTCCAACATAATTCTACACGTATGACTATTACTGTCCTTATCAAGAACATTGACTATGGCGGTTGATAATAATACCTTTGGCACACTATTTGAGGAATGGTAAGAATTAACATTATCCTGAGCATTTAAAGTATTTTGTTTAATTTGGCCTGCATGCGGCATAGTAGGCCCAGGATTTTGCAAGTTCTCATTGACAGCATGATTATTTTGACTATTATTACCCTCAGATTGTCTATTAGTGGTAAAATTAATGTGCAATAAAGTATTATGCTTTTTTAAGCATTTTCTGCAAGGTTGAGAACGGCACTGTTCAGTAGGGTGGTTATTTCTTAGGCAATTTAAGCACCATTTTCGTTTTTTAGCTTCAGTTATTCTTTTATTAACATTGAAATTAAGAAAAGTCCTACAATTATAAACAGTGTGATCTTTGCTACACAAAGAACATATCGGTGTATGTGTGTGTGTTGCCGAGAAAGTATGCCTTCGATTACCTTTTTGATTATTATTTATTTGCAAAGTTTCTAACACTCTACATTTTTCATGTAAAAAGTCTGTAAATATTTTAAGCGTAACAGAATCATGCTTGCCATATTCACTTTCCCACTCTCTACGAGTAGAATTATCCAATTTTAAGGATATCATATGTATAATCAGCGCATCCCAGGAATCTACTGGTAGCTTTAGTACATGTAGAGCTCTAAGATGACGATTAAGGCCATCCAAAAGGTTCCGCAAACTAGTATGACACTCGACTTTTACGTAATCAAGATCAAAAAGTGCTTTAATATGATTTCTGATTAAAATTTGTGTATTTTCATATCTTTTTACCAGTAAATTCCAGGCTATAGCGTAATTAGCAGCAGAGCTTTCCAAAGATTTTAATAAGTCTGCAGCAGGACCTTTTAAAGATAAGCGAAGGTAATGAAATTTTTGAACCTCGGGTATTGAGTCATTATCATGTATAAGAGAATGAAAAGTGTCTTTAAAAAATAACCATTGGTCATAGGCACCATCAAAATTAGGTAAAGGTATGGGAGGAAGCTTCACGTTAGGTTTAGATTGAATATTTTGACTTTTATTAGAGCTTGATGCCAAGGTTTGATTATCAAAATCATCCCCAGGAATTTGCCCCATTTCTGGCGATGTTAAAGCTTTGTCCTCTAGAGCAGTTTTTGCCTTAGACATATATTTAAAATAAGTATCTTCGAATTCATTAGTTTCCGCTTCAAATACGTCATCAGCTATGTCGGTGTTAAGATTTTGAATACTATTTTGAACTTCATAAAATTTATCTAAGCAAGGCTCTATAACTGAAATACGCATTTCAAGATCTTTCAGCTGTAGATCCTTTCCATCCGAGCTACCCTGTATCACGTTTTTAAACCGCGTTAATCTAGCTTTGAGATTCTTTTTTTCATTTTTAAGCATATTTATAGTTGCAATTTCCTGATTCTCAGACATTGCTTTGGTTTATTTTTAATTTTTTCAGATAAAAATAAATTTTTAATGAAAAAAGCGTATCTATATTTTAAGATAAATCCTATTTAAACCACACGTTTGAAGCCAGTTTAAATTAGAAAAATATATTAGGAATAAGGATAGGATTTGGGAAAAAGAAGTGATTGGAACGCACTGACCTTGATTCCAAGTTTTATTGCTTCTATATCCACTATCGCTGCGTCGCGTCGCCTCTACGGGAATTATCAAATTGCCTTCGTAGAAAACCGGACAAATTGTGAAGTTTTGAATCAGCGTTTTCTTGAGTTATCCAGCGAAGAAGTACCATGTGTGTCGGTCTATACGTAGTATAAACACTGAAGATTTATGTTTTGTATGATTTTATTATTAAAGTTATAATTTACTATGTATTTTAAGATAATTTACACTTTAAGAGTCTTTTTTCTTGTCTCGTCTTGTCAGAGATTTTTCGCTGTCATCTGGTTGTCATGGTTTTTTTACAACAATTAAAAAGTAGTTAGGAGCGTTTAAACAAGGTGTTAAGGTCGTCTAAACAATAAGGAAATTAAATTTGATATCAAAAAACCCATCGACTATCAAATTTGATAGCCACGACATCATCTGGGATTCTTTTAAATATCAACTCTTACTTTTAATCCTGGTGTGCAGTTATCAATCCGATTTCGATCGTTTTCGGTATATTTGACGGTTTAAATTAACCAGGGAGGGTTTGCATTAAAAGTTATGTTTCAGGAAACGTGAAAATGAGTTGGTTCCTGCAGGTAATTGCAAAACGAAATTACCTAATCTAGAGTTAGCAGGCCTTCAAGGCAATTAGGTAAGGACCATTTAAAAAAGCTTAGGATGTTATTTATGCCGGCCCGGCCTGTTCTAATGGACAGAACATTAAGTTAAACCCAAAAAGTTGACATGAATAATATTATTTTTATTGCACGAAACCCAGCCTTAGAAGCTTAAGAAAAGCTAATTTACATGGATTAATTTTTTCGAGAAAATATTGTAATAAATTTACATCTGTCAGCGCTTGGATGGGAAAAAATATTGCAGAAAAAAATAAATATTTTAGCTGTTGTTGGCTAACAATCATGAGGCGAGAAGAATTTTTTTAAACCTATTTATTTAGTTCGGTAGTGACAGTTGTTTTTTCAAAAAAGTAGCAATAAAATGCACCTTAGGGTAGGACGTATCCAAGATCTGATTAACGAAAGGGGCCAAAATTTGCAGTTTCCATGTTTGTAGTAAAGGCATAGGTAGTGTAGATATAGAAATAACTACGTTTTTCCCATCTGACACGTGCTGGTTGCAGTGGAACTTTTCCAACAAAGATGTTCTAGTAAAACAAAAAACTTTTTAAGACTTTTTTTTTAATATTTTTTTTTTCAATATTAATTTTGCACAAATGTGTATGTTTTGACGCCTGCGGGGGTAAATGGGCCGTAAAAAGCCTGGTACCCCAACAGTATTTTACTTTAAGCCAAATGATGCTTCGACTTTTATGAAAAACAATTTTTTTTCTTTTTCTCTCCATCTCACTTCAATACTTTCACATGTCTGTGACAAAGCTGAATAAAACTCTAGATTTTGCACTACCTAATAATGATTTTCACAAATAAGTTTTTTAAAACTCCCTAATTTTTTTTTACTCTTATCACTTTTCTGCCCAGGACAGTGCCTACCCTTGACTTTTCAGTATGCTGAAGTCTTGATTGTCGGTCTTTTGACTTTTCAATTTTACACCTCTTGTACACCATTAGAAGCTCCATTACGGCTTAATCCCACTATTAATTTCTCTATTGCTAAAAACATCAGCATTTTACCTTTCACTTTGTTTTCCTGATGATGAGTGTTTCTACACTGGAAACATGTCGATTTAATTTATTATGAATCATTTTAGGTTCACCTAGTTATTCGAATAAAAAATTGTGGAGAAAGACTTTGTGCTTTTCTTTTTTCTATATCATTTAACTCCACTTTGAGTATGGACTACTTTTTCAAAATTACGTTAAGAACATTTTTTTATTAGGTTTTCATTACTTCTTCGTTTTATCCAAAAATCAGTCAAATACTTACCCATCTTTAAGATACGATTACCTTCAGTCTTACATTAATAAAAGCCGAAAAAGAAATATGTGCAAAAGTGACCAAATTTCGTTTTATGCTTTTATTAATTTATCAATTAATTTTTTTTAACTTCAAACTGTAGGTAATTGTTACCCAAAGATTGATATTTTTCCGCTTATTGAAGAAAACGAAAAATAAACTAAATATTGATACTAAAATAAAATGACAAATGCGTCACTAGTGTTTGCTCTTACACTGCCTATTATTTTTTATATTGTATTACACTGAGGAAAATGATCTAATACAACAAGTTTGCTAAAACATCGTTTGTTTTGATGGCTTATTTTTTATTAACATAAATTGCTGCTAGTGTATCAAACCCGATTTAGTGTTATATCAATTTCAGATTTGTTAGAACCGTGTTTTTTTTTATTGGTAGTAATCAATTCTATTAGCAGCAAAGTCTTGTTGAACAATGAACTAAATTGTATTTTTTCAGTGCGACGCATTTTGTTCCTAGTAAAGCGTATTCTCTACAATTAAGAAAGCAGAACAGCTTCCCCAAAAACGAATTGTATCCGTTGGAACCTATAATCCACAAGACGTTGGTGGGGGGTTCGTAGCGATCTGCAATCGTCACGCCCGTAGTAATAGTTTTAACGTATTTGTTGCGCAGGTCACGTCGTTGTTCAGATTCTTCTAGCTCTCCTGTCTAAATTTGAATTTTATTGATCGTACCAATATCTGTTTTAATTACTTTTTTACTTTGTATTTAAGTTTTTTTAAACTTTGCATGTCAGATAAAGAAATAGAAGTTTCTTATTTCGCACAACCCATCATTAGTATTGGGCTTTACAATATATGGACGAATTTTACCATCTCAGTAGGTATATAATAGGTATCTTATTATATGCAATGTTAAACGACAAGAACAATATCACACTAGAAGCTATTTAAATTTTAGAGAACAGTACAGTACTGATTTGTAGTGGTAAGTATATGCGTTGTTAACCGTAGCAAGTAAATATTATTATGATTAATGTCAAGTTTCATTACAACTGCCAGTCGGAACTAATACAGTTTATAAAACCATCAGATTACATCCCCAATAGAACTTAATAATTACTGTAAGTATTCATAGCAATAATGGCTATAAACCATTGTATGGTAGCATGAACTCCTATTTCCTCTTGGCTAAATTACCGTGATATCACCACATAACGGTCTAGCAATTTTTGTTGTCTTACTGTACGAAAGAGCATTGCTATCACATATAGTATTAATCAGTTGTATAAAGAGTATATAAATTCGTATAAGGTATAGAAAGCTTTTTCTCAGTGTATAAGAACAAGTAAGTAAATAATGTAATCGTAAAATATTTAAGTTACTCGACTATTAAATAAAAAAAAAACGTTTATATTGTTTTAAACGAAGGAATTCTAATTACCAGTGTTTATTGCTTTGAGGCAAAATTTACCCTTTTTTGGGATTAAAACACTCTTTTGTGTATCTTATTCGGCTTAAGCCTTTACTTAAATCACGCGCATGAGAAAATTTTAATTAAATTAAATAGTCTTAACAAATTTTGCAGCGGGAAAGAAAAGAAAAGTCTATAATCCATTCGCATCAGGATAACAGCCATAAATTAAAAAAAACTTGCATTCTGTTGGTTTAAGTCCGGTTCAAGTTTATAATAAAATTCATAGGTTGCCAGAGAACCTTACATGTTGTACACTGGCCAGTAAAAATGTTTACAAAAATAATCCAATAAAACTTGGGGTCTGTAAGCCCTACCACAAACCCATCCTACTCTTAATGAGAATCGACTTAAATTATAAATTTTGTAAGCGGATTTAAATATCCCACTGCGATGAAGGTAATTTGTTTGTATCTGCCTAAAACATTGATTTTCGGTGGGCATATTTTTGTAATTAACAACTTAGTCTTTGTTAAAATGAAATTCGCGAGAAAAGGTGGAAATTATTTGATTAAATTATATGTTTAGAGTTAATATTGAAGACTTTTGGCTGTGCTTTTGATGAACCAACTAATCGGTTGATATAAAAAAACATTGTACTTAGATAATTTTTGTGTTTTAATGATCAAACCATATCCCAATTACATTTCTTTGCATAAAAACTTGTTCGTTATTTTTTATTATGTTTTTCTTACCTTATTTTCCCAGAATAAACATCACCGGTGGCACTGGCCATTGATGGCACGCGACATAAAATTTTGGGCACGCCACCGATCACAAAGTTTACTGTGAATTATTATATTACGAATTTGACGGCACGTCTATGGCCTCATTAAACATTTCTTTAGAAAAAATGGCACGTTTATTCATAAAGGTTGGCCACCCCTGTACTCTTATGTACATAGTTTTTGCAAAAATAATAATGGGAAAGAAAGAAACAACTAAGTCTTCCTCCACAAAATTTAATAGAATAAACAATTCTTTATGGGTCTCTACATGTTTCGAACGTAGAAACGTTCATCAGGAGACAGAAAATTTATTTAATGCTGATGGTTTCAGCAGAAGAGAAAATGGTGTAGAAGGAACCCTAATGGAGCTTTTATGGAATTAAAAATTGATGTGTAGAAGTGACATAATATGAAGAAAATTGAGAAAATTTAAAACATACTGAGTATGTGAAAGAGTCAGTAAAGGAGGTCTAAACCAACCAAATAAACTGGGGAAGAAGAAAAAACCCTTCCAAAAATAAGGTTATTTTAAATTTTAATAAAATATTTATAAAAGTATTCTGTAAGAAATTATAAGGTGGAATTCTCAACGTCATTCCATCTATTGCCAACCTATAATCTATTTCGCGTTACTTTTTTTAGTTTATTATTTGATTAACTAACATTTAAATAAAATCACTATCGTCGGTACAATATTTAGGTAATATCTGACATATTACAAAAATATCAATTTATTTCATTGCTAATTTTGGGAGAATTGGATAGTGAAAGAAGAATGACATAATACCCAATGTTAAAAAAAATCTTACCCGATATTTTTCGCTATACAATTATTCTCCTAAAATATTTAATGAAGTTCCTTGATATTTATTTAATATGTCAATTATTACCTATAAAATATGAAGACGATAATGATTTTATTTAAATTTTGTGTAAAAGCTGGAAAATAGTTATTTACCTAACAAGTGCGGAAAAGACCCTTTCCGCATGTGTTAGGTACAAAAGTTTTCCTACGATCGATATAGTTCTCAGATAAACGTCAATTAGGTTCGTAATAATATACTGTAAATACAAAAATGATTGAGCTTCTGGCAAAAAAAAATATTTATTTTGCAAGTGTTTCACTTTATTGAAAGTTTTAGATAAGGTATTCATTAATTTAACAAATCGTGCGGAAAGGTTACTAGTGCTAGTAGTCCTGAAAAGTTACTTTTCCGCACGATTTACATATAAACACATATTTACATATTAAAAATATTACAAAAATCTTTATTTTAAACTAGGATAATAGAGAACTGAGAACAAATTAAGCATATTATTAAAGTTAAACGTGCATTTCATATATACTTCATAGGATAACAAAAAACAAGTAAAATCGTGCGGAAAAGTGGTACTTTCCGCACGATAAATCGTGCCGAAAAGTAAATTTTCCCCACGATCGTAGGAAAATTAAATAAATATACGCGAAATAGCTTATAGGTTGGCATGCATGTTGATACTCCCACCATAAGGATAAAATTAGTCATACTATTACGAAGATATCACAATAAAATACTATCCAATAAGTGTTTTGTGGGATACTGTGGAGTGTTATTGGATAGTATTTTTTTGTGATATCTTCGTAATACTATGACTACTTTTATCCTTATAATGTCTTACATACATACTTTTATAAATATTTCATTAACATGGACATCTTCTTTTTAGAAGGTTTTTTTGCGTTTGCACACTTGACCGCTTTTATATAATGTGTTCAATGTTCATTCAACCCGGATGTCCCCTTCTTTTCACATTGACGTCAAGAAGTTTCTTATTTCCAAATTATACCAGAAAGTAAACCCCAAACTTAAATTTCAAGTGCCTAAACTCTTGAAAATGACTTTGACACACGAGTTATTTTTAGTTTCCTCTCCACTTCAGTTCCGACTAATTATTGTCAAGTCCCTTTTCTGCTTTGCTCAGTGGCGTAACAGCATTTTATGATTTCATACGCGCTCGGAGGCCCCTCTGATATACAGGGTAATTTCTGACAATAAAACACACTGCGGAATTTTTGTTTAAGGTGGGAGTACCAACATGCTTGCCAACCTATAACCTATTTCGCGTAGATTTATTTATTTTTTCTAACTTTTATACAAAATTTAAAGAAAATCAGTATCGACTTGATATTCTATAGGTATAAATTGACATATTTAATAAATATCAAGGAATTTCATAACTTATTTTAGGAGAATTGTATAGCGAAAAATACCGGGTAAGATTTTTTTAACATTATAATGTCATTGTTCTTTCACTATACAATTCTCCCAAAATAAACAATGAAATAAATTGATATTTTTGTAATATCAAATATTACCTAAATAATTTGCAGACGATATTGATTTTATTTAAATCTTAGTCAATAAAATAATAAACTGAGAAAAACAAGGCGAAATAGGTTATAGGTTGGCAATAAATTGAATGACGTTGATACTTCTACCTTAAATGTCGCTTTGCAACCAAAAGCGTGAAAACGGTTTAAGCTTAAAAATTTTAAAACTTGAACTACTTGTTTATTTTTATTAAATAGCTTTAGTAGTACTAGAAGGGCTGTTCACTCTGTCACTTTGCTACGAGAAAAGTTACTAGACTGATCGAATTGATGTCACCTGTCAAGGTAATTTTCTGCACGATGCCGGTTTTAAGAAGAGCTATTGGCTGGCAGCCGATCAAAAATTTAAGTCAGAAGAGTAGGTACACTGAGAAAAATTTTCTAATACAACAGGTTTGCTAAGACATAGTTTATATTGATGGCTTATTTTGTATTAACCTATATCAAATAAATTGCTAGTGTATCAAACCCGCTTTAGTGTTAGATCAATTCCAGATTTGCTAGAACAGTTTTTTTTATTGGTAGTAATCAGTTCCATTAACAACACAGTATTGTTGAATAATGAACAACTTTTAATACAGCAATTTTGTTAAGAAATAAATTGTAACTTCTCAATGCGACGTATTTTGTTCCCAGTAAATCGTTTCCTCTACAATTAAGAAGAGCAGAACAGCGTCCCCAAAAACGAATTGTATCAGTTAGAACCTATAATCCACAAGACGTTGGAGGGAGTTCGTAGCGATCGGCAATTGCCGTGTGCCGTAGTATTAGTTTCAACGTATTTGTTGCGCAGGTCACATCGTTGTTCGAAATCTTATAACTATTCTGTCTGAATATCTGTACTAATATCTGTTTCAATTAATTTATTTTTACTTTGTATTTACGTTTTTTGCTTGTCAGATAAAGCAAGAAAAGATTCTTATTTCGCACAACCCATTATTAGTATTGGACTTTATAACCTATGGATGAATTATACCATCTTAATAAACCATGTTGCATATAATAGATAATTATATGCAATGTTAAACGACAAGAACAATATCATACTAGAAGCTATTGAAATTTAAGAAATACTTTGAAAAGGATACACGTTTGTTATAATATCATTCATTAGATAGTCTTGAGCAAAGACTTCTAATAAATAAGGAAAGAAAACATTTCATTCATAAAACGAGATTTGTTTACAATCATACATCCTTGGGCAAAATGGCAACGCTGTATGCTTTAGACTATTAGGATATAATTAATCCGGTGTTAGAATAATCCAGTTTTTTACCCACAATTCACTGGCGATCCTTTATTGTGAGCTAAGAAATAACACTCAATAGTTATATTTTCACAAAAACACACCCTGTTACATAGAAAATATTTATAAACCAACAGCCTACCAACACCGTGCGGTTGAATGAACCCCGCCACGATTGCTGCGCGTAGTAAAAATATTCGTAAAATGGAGTAAAGCGGCCATACATTGTTGTCATATTATGATCTCCCTAAAACATTATAATTTGATGTACTTAATTTGGAAATAAATAATTTTAGGAGTGGTAAATTTTAAAAAAACGCACACATATAATTATTTAATATATTATTTTAACTTAATAGGTGCGCATCACAAATGGATCTAACATAATCAATATAACCTTCATTTTCAAACACAGGCGGTAGATCTAAGGAAATCAGCTTAAGTTTGTCATCATTGAATTCTGCTAAAACGTTTTCTGATCGGGACCAAACGTAAACACTGGGGTCTCCTTGTATTAGAAGTCGTTGGTCTTGAACCTCGATCGTAATTATGGCACGATAGACACATAGGAATGATAAATCGGTGGTGGTGGTCGCTGAACCAGGTGAATTTAAGCATAATTTCAAAGGTTTTAAGGACAATGGTACAATTTTTGGTGAGGAGTGTCCTTCCAGTCCTGGGGCTCCTTCTCCTCGCCTTGTTACGCCCGCGCCACTGACTTCACTAATTATACTTTTGGTGGGAAAGAAAAGCGGTTCGAATTAAATTAAGCAGCTGTCAGACCCTTAATATTACAAGTTAACAGACTTAGGCACAACTCTAAACTTGAGGGTTGGTTATTGGTTAACTATTTCACTAAAAAATAGAATTTAATGAGCCGAGTCTCTTGAAAATTTACATAGGGGAGACTGCCCCAACGCCGGACAGTTCCCAGTACCGGACAGTTCCGGTTTGGCGGTTCCTGCGCTATAAGGCAGCATCTCTCTATTATATTCTGTTGTGACATCACACATGCGGATTGTATTTCGCGCCATTTGCATGTCTGTTGCCGTTATGTAAACATATGAGTGATTTTGTGAATTTTAGGTATTTTATCCTGACATACCTAAACTGCACTGTACCTTTTGTGTATCTAAAGGTACGTTTAATAATTTTTTTATTGATTAGTTTAAATTTTACTTTATTAGAGGCAGCAAAAATGCCAGCAAACCTACGAAAATATTTGTATACTTTTAAAAGTAACGTTTTTTTCTAGCATGGCGCGGTGCCTCAGTACCGGACACTACCACTGTTCCCAGTATCGGACAGAATATAAATAGCTTTTTCAATGCATAAATATGGCTTATATTTTGAAAAAACTACTTATCTTTTCCAGATTTATTAAAAATGCCAAACTATTGTTTGGGAAATGGGGTGAGGCCAGCATGAAAAAAGCTGTTGATGGTGTGATGTCTGGAAAGTTTACTACAAAAATAGTAGCCTCCTACTTTTCGGTGCCCAAAAGTTCCTTGGGGGACCGCGTTAAAGCTCTTTGACAAGGAAAGGCTGTTAAAATGGTACTTTTATTATTTAAATAAAAGATTTTTGTAAAATAATCTAGTTTTATTATGAAATATATTCTGTCCGGCACTGGGGGACAGTTTTTTGATGGGTGTCAATTGCATAACTTTTGTAAATTCAAAAGTATGCCACTATGTTAAAAGTAGATCGTTTAACATGTTTACCACCTTGTTACATATATGGCCCCCTATTAAAAACAACTTTTACTTTTCTAAAATGTTTTAAGATTTTTGAAAAAGTAGTAAAGGCTTAGGTGTCCGTCACTGGGACAATCTCCCCTAGACATATCGATTTTAAGGAGTAAGTGAGACGACATTCCTAGTCACACTATTTTGGAACTTTGACAGACCCAGGTATAGGAGGGTGTGTCTCCGACGGGTCAGCCCGGTCAAGTGGCGATCTCCATGTCGTCGGCATGGAGGTCTAACTAAATAATTCGAGCTTAGTTTTATGTTATAAATCATGTCCAGGCATTATTACTCTCAATTCTCAATGGTTTACCCGAAATTTATTGGAAAGAAATGATTTATTAGACCTGACATTTTTTTCGGATGAAGCCTGGTTTCACCTCTCCGGTTATGTGAATTCTCAAAATACACGCATGTGGATTAGTGAAAATCCCCATTTTTTTGTAGAGTCCACATTGCACCCTTAAAAAATTGGTGTCTGGTTAGCTGTTTTCCGAAGAACAATTATTGGTCCTATTTTTTTCCATGACACAGTTACAGCACAGCGGTATAGAAACAATATTTTGAATCCATTTGTGGAGCAATTACTTGACGACGAACTACGTTTTAGATATTTTTAACAGGACGGTGCAACCGCCCATTTTCAGGTTTCTTTATCAATTAATAACAAGTCGTCAAAATATCAAAAATCAACAATCAACTTGGATTGCTTCTCTGCTATATTATGCACGGTTGGTTTGTAGCTAGCCCAGTGGTAGGATGCTGCCTAGATTTAAATCTGAAATATTCACTTGTTTTTGTATTAACAGGCCTGTATTCTGTTTTACTCACTCCCCCTTAAATCTCAGACGGCCTTGAAAATTTATACTACTTAAGATTTACTGCCACATATAAATGGACAACTATTTCATATACACGCAGCGCTCTCATTTATTCTAATAGCGACATAACCTTACAGGGATATACAGTGTGTCCACGGATAGAGTTTGGAAAAGGAAAAACTTTTTTATTAGTAGGTCTAGAAGAAAAAGTCATTCTTTATAAAAGCGTCTGCTTGTGCTGAAACTACTATTTCGTATTCAGATTTGCGATTACTATACAGGGTTCGCAAAAACAACATTTTTACGATTTTCTTTCCTTGATTTATTAAATAAATTTTGCTAGTGTTGAAACTGAATATTAAGAAGACCAATTACATGGTTATAAGTAAGTCCTCTAATCAACGCGGTGTGCTGTATTGTAAAAACGAAGCTATCGAAAGAGTGGGCAGTTTCATTTACATTGGTTTGTTCGGGTTTGTAACATCAAAGAATCGTGGGAACACTCCAAAGAATTAAAGTGTAGAATAGAAAAGGCCAGAACAATGTTCATACAAATGTAGCACTTTCTCTGTTGTCGAGATCTCAGCATGACGCTCAAGAGGAGAATGATAAAATGCTATGTTTTCTCAGTATTGTTGTATGGTGTCCAGTAGGGTGGAGCGACAGTATAGGAAGATTTTTATTTTTTTTTGAAAATCAAGATGCCTGACTTTGGGAAAGATGTGTTTGGGAATACAAAGTTTTTTGGTGTTTTTATTTTTTTTTAGTAACATCCCCTCCACCGCCACAGGGTCTAAAAAAAACCTAAATAGTATTTATTTGAAGAAAATATTAATAATTTTGGTTTTATGATTGCCACTCATAATACAAAATTATTATTATTATTCTTATTTTAAAATACATACAGGGTGGCCCTTTAGTGTGGCAAAGTACAATAGCTCCGTTACTATTTCAAATACATTAAAAATATTAATACAAAAGTTGAAGGGCAGTAAGTGACTTATAACGTAAAATTATTTTTAACTCTATAGGGTGGCTCAAAAAAGCGGAACAAGAAAAAATGTACTTTTTTCAAATGGAACACCCTGTATATTTTTACATTTTTAAATTCCACATAAAATTACAATTATTTTTTATACAAATACATTATTAGTCTATACTTTATAGTTTCCGAGATATTGACTCTTGAAAAGTGACATTTTTGAACTTTGACAGCTTCTAACTTTCTAACACTACGTCTTAGAGCAAAACGGCTTACATGTCCCTATCTTCAATTTTTATTATCTTCCCAAAAAAATCAACTTCCAGTTAAACCGGAACAACTATATTTCCTGCTTTCGAGTAACATCCGGTTTAACCGGAAGTTGATTTTTTTGGGAAGATAATAAAAATTGAAGATAGGGACATGTAAGCCGTTTTGCTCTAAGACGTACTGTTAGAAAGTTAGAAGCTGTCAAAGTTCAAAAATGTCACTTTTCAAGAGTCAATATCTCGGAAACTATAAAGTATAGACTAATAATGTATTTAATAAAAAATAATTATAATTTTATGTGGAATTTAAAAATGAAAAAATATACAGGGTGTTCCATTTAAAAAAAGTACATTTTTTATTGTTCCGCTTTTTTGAGCCACCCTATAGAGTTAAAAATAATTTTACGTTATAAGTCACTTACTGCCCTTCAACTTTTGTATTAATATTTTTAATGTATTTGAAATAGTAAAGGAGCTATTGTACTTTGCCACACTAAAAGGCCACCCTGTACATTTTATGCTATTTTTTGAGACCTTGTGGCGGTAAAGGGGATACTATCAGTCAAAAAAAAATAAAAACACCAAAAAGCATCATATATGTATTAAAATATATGTTTTTTTAAAGCAAGCGCGCGTTTATTTATTACTTGAAATGGAAAAAATACAATATAAAGCCTAAAGTAAAAAAAAAATATAATAATTTTGCGACATATTACGCTACTTTAAAGGATAATCTTTTGTAGTGTTAAATTTTGGCATTATGGATCGTGACTCTAATTTATTTTTTATTGTCCCATCTCGTCTCTCATAACCACAAACTATAGCAGATGCCTCAGTCACCATTTTGACCACTCTTTCCACAGCCTGTGTGTGGCAAGGGTAATCTTTTATATATGAAATCGCTGAATGTTCTGGTTCCTATGATTTCTCGTAGCTGGACTTCCGGTAACTTAGTTGTTATTGGTGGTTCGGTCGAAAATACATTTTGGCAGTCTATATACTAGCTCGTAGTAATCGTGGGTTTTAAAATTAAAGATCGGAACGGTAAAATTTCGAAGTTTTAGTTGATTAAGATCGGTTTTAGCCCTGGCCTTTAAAATTATCCAATAGGCCTGACATACGACCTGCGGTAATCCCACAACATAGACAATATAATATTTTTTGGGTGTCCAAAAAAACCATTTCTATTAATCGCTTTGTAAACGATATATTTTTAATCATCTGACAAATAATTGCATAGCTCAATAGTTTTGAAAATATGTTTTGCACCATAAATAAATACATGAAGGCATTTTTTTAATGGAAAACCACATAGGGCTATAAACTTTAATTATAATAAATGTTACTAACGTAATTAAACTTTGAGTTGGATTGGCAGTGCTAATATATAAACGTATATAATAGTCTGTTTGCAGTAGTTAACCACCGGGAATGGACCAGTCGTCCTGGGTCACGTTTTGAGAGAGCTTCGGTGCAGTAACCGTTTTTAATTGCTTAACACATTTCGTAAAGATATTTTTGATCTGTACTTAATTTAAAGTTAGTATCAATGTCAGGTTATTCACACGCTATTATAGAAAATTCAACGATTGGTAGCTTTTCGCAATTGGATAAGAGGTCTCCAATAAACCCACGAAATGCTCGAGGACCACTTGTTTTACCGTCGAGGTGTGGAAGTAAATGTCGCAGAGGAAGCTCATTTGCATGCAACTGGCAGATAGACCATTGCAGGGGTCGCTAAATTTTTATTTCCAGTAATGAAATAATTCCTCCCTTGGCTCCTACATTACTGTTTGTTCCGTCGCAACCAACCACTTCTAAACTGTCAAACGACAGTGAAGAGCTGTCTAAAAATTTAGTTTAAGAACCCAAAATACTTGAGGCAGTTCCAGAAACAGGGGACAGATAACCAATATAACTTGAACCTGGTTGTTCTAATAAAATTATATGTTTTTCGAATATTATACTTTTTCTATTATCAGTAAATGTCAATGTATTGTCTTTACGGACATCGAAGTACAAACCACGCAACAAGGATACCTTTGAAGACTGTTGTTGTTGTTGTTGTTGTTGCTGTCTTTTTTTCTGCCTTGCACGTCTTACCTGACAAAGAGCAGCTAATTTGGAGGCAAGTGGCCGATTAGTGAGGTCTCATGCCGTGTGCCAAATGATGTTGGATATTATTTTTTTTTTTTTAACAAATGCTTGCGGTATAAAAGATTTATTACAATAATAAAAATACTTTTTTTTAATAAACAAAAATTATTATATTATTCTTTCCCCAATGGCCATATTCCAGGAAATAGAATAAAAGTGGTGGGGCGGTGGAAGGACTTGAGCTAAAAAAATTTATTTTTTAGGTAATTACTTATTTTTGCCTTACACAACTTTCTATTTGTCAGGCGTGCCAATTTTCAGAAAAAAAAAAATAACGCTCCACCCTAGTGTCCAGGCTTGGACGTTGTCCAAAGCAACAGAAAAAAGGATCAAGAGTTTTGAACTATGGATTTATCGAAGACTCATTAGAATTTCCTGGGTTCGACCAACGAAGAGGTCCTCAAAAGAATAAACTGCCAACTAACTCTCATGAATACCATAAAACAACGCAAACTTGAGTATTTGGGCCATGTCATAAGAAATCCTGTCAAATATCGTCTACTGCAACTGTTCCTGTAGGGTAAAGTGGAAGGAAGAAGGGGACCAGGTAGAAGGAGAATCTCCCGGCTCGCTAACTTACGGAAGTGGTTTGGTGTGACTTCCATTGAACTGAACAAAACGCGAATAGCCATGATGATAGCCAACAGCCGGAACGGATAAGGCCAACGAAGAAGAAGTGTTGAAACTACAATTTCAACTCTTAGAATTGCGATTACTATACAGGGTTCGTCAGAAACAAGAGTTTTTGTTTTTTGGATTTTTTTTTTAATTCTAATTTTTTATTCCCTTTGATTATTGGCTAAATCATCACTTTTGGGAACAAATGGATTGGAACCTATGGACCAAATCCAAATCAGTTGGCACGTAGGAGTCGCGATCTCACATTTATCGACTTTGATTTATGGGGATATCTGAATAATTCAAGAACGATAGTTTTATATTGTTCTATGTATATTCTAGCCTAGTTCTAGTGATTTTGTTTTTAAAAATTAATAAAAACAGGAAACTTTTACTATTATTTCTGGCTTCAAGAATTATCATGTTAACCTTCAAACAGGGACGTTTTTTAGGAGGGGGGCGACAGGTGTGATCCCCCCTTAAATATATTGCTTAATTAATTTTTTTACGTTAACGTTTTACATAACAATCAAATTAAATAGACCTGCCTGACAAGACACCTAAAAATGAAAATAGAAAAACTATCATTGTCGCCAACCGTACACGACAATTTTGTCTGCCGCAAACTGGCTCTCAAAAGCGTGTGCTATCTCGGAGAAATGCTCCAGCAATTCGGCTTATCTGTCCGAACCCTAACAAAAAGTTGTGCAAGGACGCTAAATACGCCAAACATTCTCTCTTGCCCTGTGTAGATGGTGCTGGCCGGATAACATGACTGGGAGGGAAAATAATCTTCTCAGTCTAAAATCATGCCTACTCATATATTTTGTAATTTCTCACTAAATGTGGTAAGGTACAATTGCAGGTAGGGGGACCAGGGGGCAAGACAGGACCATGGGGTAAGATGGGGTACTCCAGTTATTGCCAACACTAACGTATGAGGACGGCTCTATTGCAGAACCTTGGACTCGCTTGATAATAACATCGCTCAGTCTTCGCAGAACAGGCGTTTAAAGCACGCACCGTTCGAAAGTTATGATCTATTTTCCAGTATTACGTGTCATTGATCTTATTTTCTGGCTTAAAACAGAGTATGTCAAAAAGTATATTAAGTTAAAGCAAAATACGTTATTTTTCCTGGAGTGTATCAGTATAGAGGCATCTTTTGGCAAAAACATTAATTTATCAAAGTCGACTGTAAAGGTAAGAAAATTTTTTTTTAAAGTGTCATTGGGACCATGATGGGATGTTATATTTGTGGCGTACCCCATTGTACCCCAATTAATATTTTTTTGGTTAAAAACTATACTAAAAAATTAATGACTTATTAATTAATGCATAATGAATTAAAATAGTTATTTTTATTTTCAGAAATGGTTTGCAAATATAAAAAAAAAACAGCGAGAGGAGAGTGGTCCAAAGAAAATATAATACCACGGAATGTTTATATTACGTAACATACTCAGACTCCACGGCAGGATGGACTGCCTGTCAAATATGTCAAGAATAGTCCGACAATTTTTATGATAGCATATATTATGGATGGAATCCAAAGAATTTTTAGAATAAACTTTATTTTTTGATAAATTGGTTTTATTTTTATTGATATAAATGCTTAGCGTCCCCGTCTTGCCCCTGGTTCCCTAACATTAATAATTGTCATTTTCAACTGACCGAGTTCTTTTATTTTAGATTATACATTCAAATAAATCCATGCTGATAAGAAATTAAGAAACATATCTTACATCAGAGGAATATGATTGCCTATATTGTTAAAGTAACTTTATATTTACCCATTTTATAACTTTAAGGCTTGGGAGTTAACTACTATCTATCTCTCAAGAATATTTAATAGTATATATTAAATAATTTTGAAATTATCCTACACATCTTTCCACATTACTGACTTCGACCCCCCTTTTAAATGAAGTTAATAATTTGTTTACCACTTCCGAACTTAAAGCTTAACAACAGTAAAGTTAGGAATTAAATTAGAAGTTAATTATCTATAAGGAAAGGAGGAACGACAGACATGACGAACGGCGATAGAAGACTAAAGCAAAAACAACTTATTTTCGAAATGATTTATTCCACAATGTCGGAATAGTATTTTTTGTTTTGTCATCCGAATTTTGATTTGAGGAATTAAGGGTTAATATACCGAGGGCGCCCCCGTCTTTAACCTTACAGCCTTCGGAAAAAAATATCGTTAGTAAATACAGCCAAGAGAAATCGCTGGAATTATCAAGTTCGTGAGATGACCGCTAGGAGACTACCCAAAGACCGGTATTTGACCGCTTTCTAGCGAAAGCGAAAAATAAACGAAATATTTTTAAGAAAATGAAATGACTAGTGCGTCACTTCTTCTTCGTATGCCGATCCGAGCCGGATGCTGGCGACCATCTGAACAATCATAACTTCTGCATCCAAGACACTTTCCGCATCCTTCGCTACAGCCACATTTCGAAGGCGTCCAGCCTCCTCTCAGTAGCAGCAGTCAGTGTCCAAGCCTCCACTCCGTAGTACAATACAGAAAAGACATATCATCTTAACTACCTGATCTTGAGGTTTATGTTCAAGTCATGCTTCTTGAAGCACTTTGCCATCTTATTGAACACTGCTCTGGCCTTCTCTATCCTGCATCTGATTTCCTGTGAATGGTCCCAATATTCATTAACACGGGTGCCCAGGTATGTGTATCTTTGTACTTTTTCCACACGTTTCCCATTTATAATTAGGTGGTCCTCTGTAATATTTCTTTTACTGATGATCATTATTTTGAGTAATAGATGTGTTTTGAACTTCCATTGCCTTTAGTTTTTCATATCACAAGGTTTCAACTGGAGATACTTACCAATAGATGTTTTGGACTTCCATTGCCTTTAGTTTTTCATATCACAACGTTTCAACTGGAGATACTTACCAGTTGAAACGTTGTTATATGAAAAACTAAAGGCAATGGAAGTCCAAAACACATCTATTACTCAAGATACATCATTGTCTACAACCTTCCAACAATCATTATTTTGGTTTTGTCAACATTTATATCAAGACCATATTGTTGACTGATCAGTGTGATTTGTGTCATTAGGTTCTGCAAATATTCCAGGTTATCTGTGAACACGACTGTATCATCTGCATATCTTATGTTGTTCAACGTCTGATGTCTGTGCGTCACTAGTTGCTCTTAATTAGTGATAGAAATATGAATAGAATTTCATTACACTATTAATTCTGATAATTTACGATACTACTTTACAGCTCGTGTCGCCAATTTTATCGTCGTAACTCTCTCCCATTATTGCTCGTGAATAATATACCATTAATCACTTTGCCAACCTAAATTTAACCGATACGATTTAAATGAAATTCAACTGTAATTGAAAAAGAATTGCAAACTTCAATTTATTTGTACCTAAATCATTTTGCTTTTAACCTTTTTTTATTTAAATTATGTTGCAATGTAATTTAGTTTTTATCCCTATTCCCAATTTAGGATTTAATTAATGGCCACCGTAATTAAAATTGATGGTGACAATAAAAATGATCGAATACTACCTTATTTGTTTATTGTAGGTTAATGGCCTGATCCGATTGTAATAATAACAAAATTGACTGTTTGATGGTTGGAGACAATGATGTTTCTTGAATGATGAAAGAGTTTTGGACTTCCATTGTTTTTATTTGTTTTAAATCACAACGTTTCAACTGGTAAGTATCTCCAGTCGTCTTCAGGTGAATACTAAATAAGTAAAGTAACTACAGGACTATTTATACTAGCTAGGTGCACTAAAGCATAATTGAGGTGGGTGCAGTCATGCGTTCAGTTGGCACGCGATCTTATCCTAAGATTACATCTATCTAACAAGGGTTTCCAGATATTTCTTATGTCTAAGGCCTGGGTTCTGGTGAATAGCAGCAGCTTCCTTGAACTTTTTTTTCCTCCAGTGTGGTTTCTTATGTAGGATTTCCGCTTCTGACCACATGATATGGTGACCATGTTTCCAGGCATGGTCAGCTGCACCTGACTTTTCGGTCTCTCCTTTAACGTATTGTTTTTGTGTTCTTTAATCCTTGTTTCTAATGGTCTTAATGTTTCACCTATATAGGATTGGCCGCATTCGCAGGGGATCTGGTAGTCGCAGTTTTTCCTATCTTTTTGACTTGTGGGCTTTGTCCTCGTCAGGTGGCTTCTTAGGGTGTCCCTTGATTTGAATACGGTGTTGATGTTATATCGTTGTCCTAGTCTTCTTATTTTCTCAGATACTCCTTTGACATACGGAATATTGAGTGTTGGTTGTGCCTCTCTGTTTGCTTCTTGCGCGTTGGGTCGATTCTTACGATTTTCCAATATTGTGTCGACTAATCTTGTGGGGTAGCCATTTTTGTTGAGATCGGTCTTGATGTGGTCAGTTTCTTTTTTAAGTGCTTCTTCCGAGTTACAGATTGTAATTGCTCTATCTACGAGGGCTTTAACTATGCCATGTTTCGTACTGTTTGAGTGATTTGATCTAAAATTGAGATACCGACCTACCCTATTCAAAATTAGGCGCTCTAGTATTTTGAAGCTGACACTCAGGAGAGCGATTGGACGATAGCTGGAAGCGTCTTCTGGAGGCTTCCCGGGTTTAAGGATTGCTAGCGTATGTGCCATTTTAAACTGAGGGGGAATTCGCCCGGTGTTCAGTGCATCTGTGTAAAATTCTTTTTGCCAAGTCCTTCCCTGCTTTCCTAGATGTTTTATGAATTCTGGGAATACGCCATCCAGTCCTGCTGCCTTTCTAATTTTAAGCATTTTTATGGCTTCGTTTATCTCCTGTACGCTGAAGGGGTCAGATAGGGTGGTATCGTCATGTAGATTGTTATCGATTTGGTTTAGCTCTTGCTTTGTCTGTATTTTGGTGTTGTGATCTAAGGGGACTTTTTCAGCTCGCGTTTTAATGCGTAATGCCATTTTTGAAGGTGCTATCTTCGGTTCTGGGTTGCGATTGTAGGTTGCTGTACCCATTTTTCTTAAGAGTGTCCAGGCTTTTCTGCTAGAATGAGTAAAATTCAGTTGGGAGGTCAACTCTTTCCATTTCTCCTTTCTGCCTTCGTTTAATTCTTCGACCTGTATGTGTGGGTTTTCTGTGTACTGACGTTTGGATGCTGTTGCCATTTTTCTTTACGTTGACATCTAGGAACGGTAATTGGTTATTTTCTTCTTTATCCATTGTGAATTTGATTGTTGGTGTTAAGCTATTAAGGTGATTTAGAAAATCTCTTAGTTCCTCATCGGTTCCATTCCAAATAATGAAGGTGTCATCCACATATCTCAGCCACAATTTTGGTTTCTTCTTTGCCTGTTCCATTGCTTTGGATTCAAACCATTCCATGTAAATGTTGGCGATTATTGGCGAGAGAGATGAGCCCATCGGTAGTCCGTCCACTTGTTTGAATAATCTATCCTTTTCTTGAAAGAAGGAATTGTTGAGGCAGCATTCTAATAGTTCCAAGATGGCATTATTGGGGAGCGTTGTTCTTTCCTGTAGAGTATGGTGTTCCTCAAGTTTGTTTTTGATAACTTTTAGGGCGTCTTTTACGGGAACGTTGGTGTAAAGACTTTCGACGTCAAAGCTTACCAGCTGATCTCCTGGCTGTACTTCCTTTCCTCCTATTATTTGTACGAAGTGTTATGAGTTCTTAACAAATGATATGCTATTTCCTTGGAGAGGTTTGAGTAGAGGGAGTAGAAATCTAGCTAGCTCGTATGTTGGAGAATTACGGGAGCTCGTAATGGGTCTTAGAGGCATGTTGTGTTTGTGTATCTTTGGCAGGCCATAGAGATTTGGAGGCTTACTGTGGTGTGGTGTCAGGCGTGTCCGTGTCTTTTCTGGTATATATCGTTCATATTTCTTAAGTGTTCGATAGATTTTTCTCTCGATGGTAGAGGTCGGATCCTTGGCAGTAAGAGAGTAGTTTCCTTTCTGCAGGACTTCTTTGATTTTCTGATCGTAGGTCTGAACATCCATAATGACGGTCGATTTTCCCTTGTCGGCTGGTAGAATCTTGATGGTGGAGTCTTTGCGAAGGTTTGCAAGAGAGATTTTTTCTTCGTTACTGATATTTTGTTTTGGAGGCTTCGATTTTTCTAGAACTTCCCTAACTTTCCATCTAAATTCCTCTCCTTGTGTCTCTCCTATGGTTGTTGAGTCGACGGCGCTAATAATGTCCAGTATTGGTATCTCTTTTGGAGCGATAGTAAAGTTTAAACCCTTGGCCAATAAGTTTTCTTCATTGCTTGTTAATTTTTTAGATGAAATGTTAACAATGGTCCTTTGATTCTGCGTTAGAAACACCAATAACGCAGAATGAGCTCAAAAAGAATATCATTATACTGATACTTTTTCCTTTGGTAACCACAGCGATAAGCAACCACTCTTAAGAACTTTCTCTAAACCCTCTCTATTGCCTCCGCGTACACTGTATAGCTACGAGACCAAATAAACGGTAACAAAACAGATTCTTAAACGGCATTAATGAGAAATCGGTTGAAATACGTTGAATAAATCCAAGCATTTTATAGGCCCTAGTAACAACATTGGTAATATGAACATTGAAAGACATTTCACTGTCAAAAGTAACACCGAGATCTTTTATATTATTGCATAGGGGTAGTACTGCATCATCGAGGTGATAGTGAAAATTTATTGGTAAAGGCGAACGCGCAAAAACCATTTTAAAGCACTTTGTTACATTAACATACATACAATTTTTCTTGCACAACTGATAAATACTGCCAAGATCATGTTGAAGCACCATAGCTTCCATCATAGATTCTTTAAGTCGTCAGCAAAAAAATAAACGTCTACAGTATTGAATAGAAGATTCACAATGAGAACCCCTCATGACACCAGTACGCGACGTGAAATAGATCCATCACTCTTGACAAATTGAATTCTGTACTCCAGATATGATTCAATCCAATTTAGGAAGGTACCACTGATACCCAGTGCTTTCACTTTCCCCAAAAGTAAAGTTTGGTTGACTCGGTGAAAAGCCTTAGAAGAATTCAGGTAGAGACAGAATCGACTTCTCTTTCCATTTTAATTGTTGAACGTTACCGTTTTGCAAAAAGTCGTCTTTTTGGTCAACGTCTACCGACTTAGCGAAAAATATGCGAACGTGAATAAGGACGATAAGTATCGATCTTCATCAGGGCAATGCCAATACTCATCCGTAATTTTTAAGTACTCACATACCGATTTGAACTAACTAGATAGATAGGTTGTTGGCAAAATTTGGATTCCGCCACCTGCACTTAAAATCTATTTAAAAGTCAACAGCTTGTAATCTGGGAATCCACCCGCTGAGATAGAAGGATGTGTGTGTCATCGCCCTGAACTTGGTCGTGAATGTTTTGTAAATTTTATTGGGATTATTAATAAAATACCAACGCCCTAACAAATGTACTGTACATAAGTAATAAGTAGTCAAAAGAAACTTCTCTTATCTTAAATATTAGCCCATTGTATGGATAGAAAAATTCTTTTTAGAGCTTTTGAGGCAAAATAAATCTTTTAGGTTAAGAATGATACCTCATTATAAAGTTCTTTAAAATAGATGGTATACAGCTTTCCGAAGTAAAAGACTAGCAAAACGCTTTGTGCTAATAAAGGATGTTTTATAAGAAAAGCCGCGCCGAGTTAACAAGAGCTAATTACGAAGTTAGTAAAGCACGTCTTTTAAATTGCCTTTCGTAAGCTATAGATACATTAATAGGTTTGCATTTGATCGCCCAATACTTTTCCCGCTTTTTTAAACTTATTGTAATTTTCAAAATGTTTGATTTCTTGTTTTCTTAAAAGTTACCTACAAAAATTTCGTATACACTCAAATTACAGAAACTAGTAGGTATATTTCGCACATTTTCCCTTAAATTTAAAACATTCATGTCTAAAATAATATACAGGACTTCCTCATAATCTTATTTAAAAGCGGGAAGCAGAAAACTAATACAATTATTTATAAAGCATTTTCCCTTCTGCCATGTCAACAAAAAATATTTCTATTTCAAAAATTTACCTATTACTCTACTGCAACTATAAACCAGAGTACAAATATCCTCACTACGTGATTTAACAGGTTATGATTAAAAAAAATTGTATTGTCCCTCGCCGAAAATTAATTTCATTCATATTAACAATAACATACAGCCTAGACTTTTTTCAAAGGCTTCTTTTAATGTGCAATTAAGTTAAAAAAATGTATTACTTTTATCAACACGTTTTTTCATTATTATTTTTTATTTACTGTATTACGAATCCTTGCCACACGATACGCCACTGGTGTTGACTAATCGCTCGGACTACTTGTGCCACAACCACCGTGAAAGAAGCCATGAAACAGAAACATATCGACAACACTGCTTGAAGATCCACGTGTCACGTGACTTTTTTGAGGTTAGGCATGGTTAAGTATGTAATTTACGCGCGAACTAGGTGTAGGTGTCGTATTAAGTTGTATTTTTATCCGGTTTTAAATACTGACAAATTTTTTTGTGCGGGTTTGCTCTAATAGCATTAATAAAGTGAAAATCCAACAGCATGGCCGGCCTGGCGGTTTGTTTACGGGTCTTATAAATGGCGGCATTTGTTTTAATTTAAAAGTTGTGTTTTTGTATTCTAGTTAGCTCTTTGGGATAAACTTTATTGAGTAATAGATGTGTTTTGGACTTCCATTGCCTTTAGTTTTTCATATCACAACGTTTCAACTGGTAAGTATCTCCAGTCGTCTTCAGGTGAATACTAAACTGTAGTCAGTTTAGTATTCACCTAAAATAATATATTTAATGCCATTTTCAGTTTTAAACTTTAAAAAGGCAAAGAAAAATTAAATTGCAAGCAATTTTTGTTAACCATGATTGTTTATTCTTTTCTTGACTAATTATCTTTTCTTTTCACCAATTTTTCTACGATATTCGAACATGTAAATTGCAAAATTTTGACGTACCTATACGATTTTTAAAATTTCGGATATCGTACCGTCGGATATGGAATGCATGAGAACTCACCCTTCGTATATCGTGGGGTTTCCTCATTTAAATTTCCTCTGGACACCTTAGTAAGTCACTTGTACCTGGTTGCAACCTGGTTAAACATAAATGATCTAACCAACACCGATATAGGTAAGTTTTACTTAGCATGTTTTTATTTTTACGTTTTTTTAAAAAAAATTTCATTCTATGCGTGTGGAAAAGTGGATCTTTTTAAACTAATATGCATGCGGATAAACGGCAAATAGCGCACACTTGTAACAAAGAATACTTTCAGCAAGTTGCCTTAATTACTATTTATACACTAAAGTAAGTTTCGATTAAAATGTTGAGTCCGCTCCCGAACTCACGTTCGGTTCTCTGAAAAGAAAGTTACTAGAAATAACGCCATTAAACTGTTAGTGCTAACAGTGCATTAAAATTTTATTGTCTTTCTTAAGGGCTTTGTTAAGGGGTATATTCCACTAGCTCCTTGCATTTATATCGTTTCCCGAAAAAAAGTTATCGACTTTTTTTATTTTGAAAAACTAGGTGGTACATTTGACTTTGGCGCTTTTATTGAATAATTACTTAAAAATAAGTTTTTCTACAACTCATTGGCTGTCATAAAATATTATCAGTAACCCAGAAAAATCTAGTTTTTGGAACTGGTGCATTTAAAAACCCTTGGAGTTTCACAACTTTTGAAATTGCAGTGGTAAGACCTGTTTGCATAGAACACATTAAAAGCAAAACATTTATGGGGACTATTTTTCTCTAAAAAAAAGGAAAAAAAAAAGTTCGTTTTTGAGAACTATTTTTATGCGAAAACTCCCCGTTACGTTAGTAATTTCCAAAAATGTTGCCACACTTGGTATATTTAATAAACTAAATTCAGAGAAGATTTAATTTTTTTTTAGCTAATTCAGTTAACAAAATATTGGTTGAAAAAATAACATTAAAAAAGCTCTGGGTAACAACGAACAAACCTGTAGCCAATACAAATTTTAGAGCCGATCGAAGAGTATGTTAAGTCCCTTTTAATGTATAATCTGAGAAAACATTTGACAACATTGCTTTTTTAATGATATAATAACCGACAAGCTGTTGAAAACAGTTTCGATATTTTGTGTTTGACAGCAGTTTTATAATTATGATAAATTAATAACAAGGTCGAAATTTTATGCTAATATAAATTTTTTTTTCTTCTTAAAGTTGCTGCAAGTATCTCATAATAGTAATAATGATAATACGTTTATTAGTCCTTTTTCTAATACACAAAAGTTGATAAATAAAGAAAATGACAATATTGTCAGCTTTCCCAGCAGGTTGTCGGGGCTGTTGCGGCCTTTGTATATTTAAATCTATAAAATTACTAAGATAGTAATTAAAATAATAACATAGAAATGAAATTAAAAAAAAAAACGTAAAATATGAAAAATAAAATAAAGTAATGCAACGAATACAAGGATCCATAATCAAAATAATGGACAGCAAAATTGTAGATAAATTATATAATATCGTTTTAAAATAAAAAAACAATAAATCTGCAAGTACAGAAAAGAGAAGGAAAGAACAGTCGGATTCAAAGAAGTCAGTTACAAACAAACATACATACAAACCCGAACAAACCCGAAAAAACGACAAAAATTTTCAAAATTTGTCAAAATTTTATTTAAAATTATTACGGGTAGATTTTTTTTTTAAATTTTTCTCTATTCTTAGCGAGAATATCCATACGACTCCACGTTTGTTTCCTTACTATCGGTTATTGTAATAATTCTGACATATTGACAGGTGTCAAATTTTGACAAGAGAATTTTTTGCGTATTTTTTTCATTTTTCCACCGTCAATATACATATGACCTTATAGTTTTTTTTATTAATATCATGTTTTTTTAAACAATTTGACATATTGACGCTGTCAAATTTTGACAGATGAATTTTTTGCTTATTTTTCCCGAAGTCCCCGCATCGAATATTATATGACCCCATAATTTGTTTCGTCAAAATCGCTTCTTCGTCTTATACCTGACAGCTGTCAAAATTTGACAGGAGAATTTTTTGCGTGTTGATTATTGTATTGTCAGCTGTTCTTGATAAGTCTACAAAATTTAAATTAAATATGACGTTTAAAGTGGGTCAAAATCGGGTTCAAAGAAGTCGGTTACAAACATACATACAAACATACACGTGAAGCTAATAAAAGCGTGTGAAAAACAGATAACTCTCGAGACACAATATGATTAAAAATTATATAATAATGTTCTCATGTCAGGCACGTAGATAACAAGAGCCGCTGTTATTTTATTATTTTTTTTACTTATTATTATTGAATCTGCAAATTCGTTAAAATGAAACACAGTTTAAAAATGCTTTTTCTACTGACGTTTTATAATAACCTCTTTTCGATTGTCATTATGATTTTTTAATAACCTCATTTTAAGCGCAGTGTGCTTAAAAAACTTTTAAGCACGTTACCAGGAGCAACGTGTAACGCAGGTAATTATTTACAATTAAAACGTAACCACAGACTAGGTATAATTTAATATTTTTTTGGCAAGTGTCAATTTTTAAAA
Source organism: Polydrusus pterygomalis (assembly GCA_963969555.1). NCBI lineage: Eukaryota > Metazoa > Arthropoda > Insecta > Coleoptera > Curculionidae > Polydrusus > Polydrusus pterygomalis. The sequence goes on along the minus strand of OZ018382.1, from coordinate 24,146,480 downwards.
CAAATAAAACAAATAAAACGGCTAATAATAAGTAATTATTTACAAATAATAGCTATATAAACACAGACTATAGTTTAACCTATTTATTATAAATATTAACAGTACAGTTACTTATATTATTAAAATTAATGCTGGGGTAACCTAAAACAGTACGTTGAGATATTTCTCTTTGTAAAATTGATGAGGAATTTGAACTTAAAATAGAAATAGAATCTGCAACAGTAATATCAATTAAACCCATGCCACTAGTAGAGCTGGTAGAACACTCGGATTCATTAGATTTAACACGTTTCTTGTTAGCGTCCAAAGATTTTTCACCAAGAATTTTTTCGGAAATTTTTCTTTTATTTTCTAAAGAATCGTCTATATACCCCTCAGCCACGGTATTTGACCGCCAACCTCCATGTCGCTTTAGCATCAATATATCCGCTCCAGAGTCAGCTAAAAAAGTTGCTGAAGATCTTCGAAAGCAGTGGCCTGTATATTCTTTGGCGTTTGGAAACTCCAAGAACTCAGCAATTTTCTTTGGTGTTGCTCCAATGGTATTAATACCCACTGGAAGTCTGGAACATTTGGAGTTTCTGTATGCGATAAAAAATCTTTCATGGGTTATGTGTGCTGGACGTAACTGCGCGTACTTTCGGAAATTATTCAAGAAGTTGATGCCGTCAATAGAGCCTTCGCTAATTACAAAGCTTCTTGCAACATTTGTTTTAGTGTTTGGAATGGATATTTTAATTAAAGACTCCGAAATTTCGATATTATTCATATTTAAATATGTGAGTTCTTCTCTGCGACATGCTCCAGAGATTCCCACAATAAGTATGACTTTGTCCAATAAATAGTTCTTATCGTCTGCTTCTTTGACACACCTTTCTATTTGTTCCTTAGAAAAAACTTTCGACTTTTTGGGTTTATACCCCGTAGATTTTCTTTTCAAAAATGCGATTAGATTTGTAAATGTCTTCATCTTAACATTTTTATTCAAATAAACCATCGTTCGAAGCATTGAGTAAGTACTCCATAAAGTTGATGGCTTATAGGCATCGGATAATAGTGAAAAATATGCCAAAAAGACTTTTTCTGATAAGTTTTTTACCTTTTTTTCTTCACACCATTTTTTGAATTTTTCGTATGTGTCCCATTGCCTCATTTGCGGCATTTTTAATGCCTGAGTCCTCTAAATCACTCATTTTTACTTTTATATTTGTCGCAGTTTTTGACAAAAAATCTGTAGAATTTTTTTTGACAACTGTCGATTTTTTTGACATGAAAGGTGTAAATGAAACATAGGTAATAAAATGTTAGTAAAATTAAGTTTTTTATTATAAAACCTCAGTAGAAAAAATATTGTATACAATTCGTTACGAAACAATGTCTTTTAGTCAGTTTGACGTGTTGTCCAACTCGGCTTTGCCTCGTTGGACAATTTTCACGTCGCGTGCCTAAAAGACACTCATTTCGCAACTTATTGTATAAATAGCTATTTTTCAATATTAGTTTTTAATAACCATAAGCAAATGCTGCTTCGTATTGTCTATAACTTTGGAAAGCCGTATAATGCCCGTCTATCAGGACTTTATAATTTCCCCTCCTCGGGACACCCTCCAGACCCAACTGATATTTATAAAACAACCCCGAAACTTCAAAGCGCGAATGTGAAATTGCAACGATAAAGCATGTTCGACAAAAACCGTACACGACAAACTTTGTCTGCCGCAAAGTGGCTCTCAAAAGCGTGTGCTATCTCGGAGAAATGCTCCAGCAATTCGGCTTATCTGCCCGAACCCCAACAAAAAGTTGTGCAAGGACGTTAAATACGCCAAACATTCTCTCTTGCCCTGTGTAGACGGGGCTGGCCGGATAACATGACTGGGAGGGAAAATAACTCTCTATACTGGGCGTCTGCGTCGCGACGCGAAGAGTTTTCTTCGTTTTTCAGTCTAAAATCATGCCTTTACATATATTTTGTCATTTCTCCCTAAATGTAGTAAGGTCTGGACTCTTTGAACTCTCCCCGGTAAGACGTAAAAACGTTGTTTTTTCGGGTAAATTCTTGAACAATTCGTACCGTGTGGATTGGTGCATTGTCGTGCTGGAAGATGTAATCCTCTCCACAACCTCAAGCCGATGGAATCATGTCTCGAAGAAAAATATCTCGATAAACAGCAACCGTCAGTCTTCCCTGAACAAATTGTAAAACTCCTGGGCCGCTCCAAATACCGTGCGAGCAAAAATTATTTGCATCAAAGAGGGCTTGGATTAAAAAACGTAGGGCTTGGTTTAGATCACAATGATATGGGGACGATAATATATCTAACCAAATCTAGGTTAACATTTTGTCAAATTCGTATTATGACATGATAATATGCCAAACAAATACAAATTTATTTTTGTTGTTTACAAAATTAACAAAGTAAGAATAGTTATACAGAAAGAAAAAGAAAAAAGTTCTTCTTAAGAATAGTCCTGCATGTTCCATAGGATCTTTCCACTTCTTGGGACAGGCGTCTTATACAATTTGTTGGCGTATTTTGCATTATTTCACGAACGTTTGCAAAAAGTTCTTTTGTTCTTACAGATGGTCTTCCTACTTCTTTTTTGTGTTGTATAGAACCTGTTTTCCTAAACACAGTCACGGTTCTTTTCAGGCAAAGATTAAAAATCCCCAGCAATAAAAGCAACGTTAGGAAAATATTCGTAAAAATCGTCCATGCACAAACCCGGATTGTATTGCCACTCACCATTTACTCTAACCCCGTTTCAGAAATACGCTTCAACCATGAATGTTTTGTGCTGTTCCGTAAAGCCCATCGCGTGAATTTTTCAAGAAATTGAAAAAATTAGCGGTGAATCTAATTTCTTGTAACGACTGTCAAAGATGACGGAATAACTGATTGATTGTTAATTCAGGTAGTTACTGACACCCAACAGGTATTAAGCTCTACGGCTGAGCATTACGTTCTTAGATGCAAGGCCTTCTTTGATGCAAATAATTTTTGCTCGCACGGTATTAATCGAAAAAGTCAACTTTAAATAATTTTATGGGAATATCTCTCATCACAAGTCAATTTCCAAATCCTTTTTACTTATTAAACAAACGAAGAGAACCTTAAACATTTAAATCAAGATACCTAGGTATATTGGCATTTCTCGTTTCCATATTAACGGTAATGCAGCGCGACGTGAATTACATTAGATAGTCCGGGAGTCTGCGAGTTATTTGCATCAGATATTTCGCCATTGCCTATTTTTAGTTATAATGAGATTAATTTTATGTTATAATGAAGAATAATATGTTGTAATGACGTTTGGTATACTACCGGAAGGTTTCATGGACTACCTATGGATCTTTCTTCATATTAATTATATAAATTAGAACCGCTTGCTATGGCAACTTTGGTTATTAAAATATGGTTGTAGCCCTCGAATTATTACGGATTCATATTAGTCCTAGATGTTTCATGAGAAGTTATAATTGTCCCAGGAACATTACTCGTTGCATAATGTATAATGCTCATACCGTGCGAGCAAAAATAATTTGCATCAAAAAGGACCTTGCATCTAAGGACGTAATGCTTAGCCGAAGAGCTTAATACCTGTTAGGTGTCAGTAACTACCTGAATTAACAATCAATCAGTTATTCCGTCATCTTTAACAGTCGTTACAAATAATTTGATTCATCGCTAATTTTTCCAATTTCTTAAACAATTCACACAATGGGCTTTACGGAACAACACAAAACATTCATGGTTGAAGCATATTTTCGAAACGGGGTTAGAGTAAATGGTAAGTGGCAATACAATCCGGGTTTGTGCATGGACGATTTTCACGAACATTTTCCTAACGTTGCTTTTATTGCTGGGAATTTTTATCATTGCCTGAAAAGAACCGTGGCTGTGTTTAGGGAAACAGGTTCTATACAACACAAAAAAGGAGCAGGAAGACCATCTGTAAGAACAGAAGAACTTGTTGCAAACGTTCGTAAAATAATGCAAAATACGCCAAGAAATTGTATAAAACGCCTGTCCCAAGAAGTGGAAAGATCTTATGGAACATGCAGGACTATTCTTAATAAGCAGCTAAATTTATTTCCTTATAAAGTGCAAGTATTCAAGGAAATACAAGCCGCAGATTTTGAAAGACGCAGGAATTAATCTCAATGGTTTACCCAAAATTAATTGGAAATAAATGATTTATTAGACCTGACATTTTTTTCGGATGAAGCCTGGTTCCACCTCTCCGGTTACGTGGATTCTCAGAATACACGTATGTGGAGTAGTGAAAATCCCCATTTTTTTGTAGAGTCCACATTGCACCCTCAAAAAATTGCTCTCTGGTTAGCTGTTTCCTGAAGAAGAATTGTTGATCCTATTTTTTTCCATGACACAGTTACAGCACAGCGGTATAGAGACAATATTTTGAATCCATTTGTGGAGCAATTACTTGACGACGAACTACGTTTTGTATATTTTCAACAGGACGGTGCAACCGCCCATAGAGCCGCCGAAACTATTAACTACTTACGCAATTTTTTCGAAGACAGATTGATCAGTTTTCGATCAGACATTGAATTCCCACCTAGATCACCTTGTTTAACGGTTATAGATTACTTCGTTTTTCCTCATTTAAAAAACACTGTTTTTAAAACACCAGATGCAAATTTAGAACAATTACAAGAAAGGATTATCCAAGAATGTGGTAACATTTCTCCAGAGATGCTGGTCAACACTTTCGAAAATAGAAGAGACGTGTGAATTTATGCTTGGAGCATGGCGGTGGCCAATTTCAGCAATTTATGTAATTATTTTTCTTTTTCTTTCTGTATATTCTTACTTTGTTAATTTTGTAAAAAACAAAAATAAATTTGTGTCTACTTATTTTATTACTCATTAGTTTGGCATATCATGTCATAATATGGATTTAACACAATTTTAACCTAGATTTGGTTAGATATATAGTCCCCATATCATTGTGATCTAAACCAAGCCCTGCGTTTTTTAATCCAAGCTCTCTTTGATGCAAGTAATTTTTGCTCGCACGGTATTATGCACTGGATAAAATATTTTGTTTACTAACAAAAATATATAAACGATGTTTCTCCAATACTTATTAAATTATTATATAAACAGTGCAATATCATTAAAAAAATGAAGTGCTTTCTCATAAACATTTATCGACTTTTAAATTATCCGTCCAAATTCCAACATAGTAACAACATAGAGCAAAACATTTTCATGTATTGGAGTGACGGACCGGACAACCTTGGTTAATGGTAAAATAACATTGGCCGTCAATTATCCCGAAAAGCAATAATAGTTTACGAATGCTAAGTATTTTAGCTGATTCGGCGGGCAGACTTTCTATAATAAACCGTAGATGGAAAATATTCATTTACGGTTAGCATGACCTGTAAATAATGTGAATCGTTAAGTTTAAAGAAAAATACCAAATGCTACAAGTAAATGAAAACTATTTACGGTCATAGAAGTATATAGAACTCAAAAAAGTTTGATGTCAAATAATTTTTTTTTAATATAAGAAGATATAGCAGCTATCATTGTTCAGAAGTCTCAAAGATAAGTATAACAATATATGGTCATAGCGAGTTCCTGTTCCCCACTAACATTCTACGTTTAAAGTTGCCGAAGAACTGTGTGTTGTTTTGTTGGATTGAATTTTTCAAATGGCGTTAATAATAGTTAAGCATATTAAGATTTTGAGGCATTTTTGAAAGTGCGAATTCGAAATACTTAGGTAGTTTTGAAAGTTCATTTTTTCAAAGTGCCAAAGTACTTTTTGAAGGTTCTAAGACATTTTTAAAAGTTCTAGATCCCTTTTTCAAAGTTGTAAAGCATTTTTTGCACGTGGCACTTTTACAAGTTCTGGTTTGCTTTTTGAAAGTGCAAAGCCACTATTTAAAAGTGCTAGCTCACTTTTTTAAAGTACTAAGGCATTTTTTGAAATTGCTAACGAATTTGTAAAACAGCTAGCTTACGTGCCCTAAAGGCATTGAAAATCTCAAACAGATATTGTTATTAAGTTAAGTTTATTCTTAAGTAAAAGGATCATCCGATATGTCGGTGTTGCCAAATATGTTCGAATTTTCCCTAAAAATGTTGTTTTTAGTTATTTTGAGGTAGGCAATCCATTTTTAATTTATAATAGTGTTTAGTATCATATTATTGGAAAAATGTAATACTTTTCGATAAATAAAAAATCCAATATTGCGGTCATAAGAAAAAAGAAAATTGATTATGGTTCCAGTAAACCAAAACGTTGTAACTAAAATATTACCAAGTAGGCATATTATTCTGTATGAAAATGTGTTTACAGATTTAAAAAATATTGAAAAATAAGATAGTTACAGCCAATCTAAGGAACTACAACATTTTAGTTTATTCAAAATATCTCAAAAACCAAAGATCCCGAATCCATCCGCAAGCACCAATAAACTGGTAACATAATTGCCTAAAACTTTTCTCATTTAACCGTCTTTCCATCTCTTATAGTTCCAGAGATCGCAATACTGTCAGCATTAATTTCGATTATCCTGTATATGTCTATTAAAGAACGATACTCCAAATAAACCTCACGCCACAAATTCAAAACAGAATCAAAGAACCATAGTACCTATACTAGTAGACTAGTATTTACAATAAATTACTGATCAAATTCAGTAAAGGTTAAACATGGTGTCCAAAAATGTTTCCCCGCTTTTGAACCCCCCCCCCCCCCTGGGATCACAGATAACTTAAGCAATGTTATGGGACGTGGAAGTAATTTACAAAAAGCCAACAGATACGCTGAATATCTTGAACATACTTTCCAGCCGAATAAGGGTGAAGACATTCTCGACTGGAAGAATATTATCCAAGAAGAAAGTGCAATCAAACCCGCAACTCCAAAAGAAATAACAAGAGAAATTAAAGAAAACATTAACCCGAAAAAAGCTCCAGGATTTGACCTTCTTACCGGAGAAATTTTAAAATAACTCCGACATAAAGCAATAGTAAAACTCACACGTCTTATTAAAGCATTCTTTAGATTATGTATATATAATATATATATTAGAATATGTACCCAAGGTCTGGAAAGTAGCAGAAATGATAATAATTTCTAAACCCGGAAAAACCACCAAACGAAGTCTCGTCTTACAGGCCAATCTTCTTGCTCCCTATAATTTCAAAACTGTTTGAAAAGATACTTCTTAAAATACTTAAACCAATTATTGAAGACAAATAGATAATTCCAGACCCTCAATTTGGCTTTAGGGAGAATCACTCATCTATAAATCAGGTCCACAGGATCACAGATATAATTGAAAAATCGTCGGAGGAAAGAAAAGTTTGTTCTACAGTCTTTCATGATGTAGCACAGGATTTTGATAAAGTATGGCATGAAGGACTTTACTATAAATTAAGCAAGTTCTTGCCTAAACAATTCTCACAAATATTGAAGTCTTATTTATCAGATCGAGCTTTTCGAATCAAGCAAGAAGACGCTTACTCTGAACTTAAAGAAATTAAGGCAGGTGTACCACAAGGCAGTGTATTAGGGCCAGTCCTTTATCTACTATACACCAGTGATATTCCCGAATTAGAGCATGACACGATAGCCACCTTCGCTGACGACACTGCCATAATGGCTGTAGGCAAAGATCACGAAGAAGCGGCAATAAATCTGCAAACATCAACAAAATTAACATTTGGACCAAGAAATGAAGGATCAAATTAAATGAGACTAAATCTGCTCATGTCAATTTTTCGAATAAAATAAACCAACATATTCCTGTTAGCATAAACAATATTCAAATACCACATGCTGATAAAGCTAAATATTTTGGTATAACGCTGGACGCCAAGCTACGCTGGAAAGCTCATATCAAAAAGAAAAAGGAAAAACTAGACATTAAATTAAGAAAAATGTACCTGCTGCTTAGACCAAACTCCACCACGTCAATATACAACAAATTATTACTGTATAAACAAGTCGTCAAACCAGTATGGACATATGGCACCCAGCGATTTTAAAACAAAGTATTAAGGAGCATTGTCAATGCCCCCTGTTATTACAGAAATAGTGACCTCCATAGGGACATGGAAATAGACACCGTTAGCCAGACCATTAGTAAATTCGCCAAGAGTCATGAGCAGCGACTTCTCCAACATGTCAACATCGAAGCCATCCAGCTCCTCGATAATATGAACCAGACCAGAAGACTCAAGAGAATAAAACCTTTTGAGCTAGTGTAATAATGCAAAAGCAGAGAACAGTGCTTGTGTACACATTCATATTAGTGTAATTAAAGTTTAAAAAAAAAGGAACCCTATTGAGTAAGTCCTTAGATAAGAGTTTCGAGTTGTAGTTATTTAGGTTTGAAAAATATTACTTATTGATCTAAGTCATGATCAGATTGTAATTTCAGAAACGCTGCATGAGTGTTTTAATAAAAAAAAAATGGTACGTGGAACGAAAGTACTGACAGTTTTTATTATAGGCCCCCAGGTCGCTCTTTGCTGCCCCGGCGCTAAAGACGGTCCTGCTAATTTTACTTAAATTTTTTTACTGTGTCAAATAATTGTCGTATTATTAAATAAATTTAACGAAGGATGCTTGCTTAAACTTTTTTAACCGTTTAAATGTGAAAAGTTTGTTGTTCCATATTTCCCAAAATAAATTCACGGCAACGCTTCGCTGCCTTGGAATCAATGTTGGAAAGTTCGGTCATTAATTATTTCCGTAGATTTATTACGGTTGACGTATGACATTTGTCACTTAAAGCCTAGACGGAATAGTTATTTTTGTATTAAGTGCGCAAAATAGGTGTTTTTTTAATGGCACATGAGATTGTAAATTTTTACCGAGACCGTTAGGTCGAGGTTAAAAATTCAATCAAATGTGCCATAAAAACACTTTTGCGCGCGAAATAAAAACAACATTTTTTCTACAACTGTTTTTTTGTTAACTATTTTTTATCGTGTTGAGAAAAAAATCTAAAATCATAATTCATTTAAGGTATTATTTCTTACACCTGTTCCCATTACTATGGAAACCTAAAATTGTTTAAATTTTATTGATTGTCAAATCTATCGTTTTTCGTGTCAAAAGTTTATAGTTGTTTGCTCAAGTTTGATACCATTTAAATGTCTGAAAGTGATAGTGAGACGCCTTACGAAATTACGGATGTGGCAGAAATCGTTATATCAAATCTTTTGCCCGTGAAATCAAGAATCAAATATGAGAAAGTGTACACTCAGCTTCGCGAATGGTGCAATATAAAGAAAGTAAAAACAGTAACAGAAAATGTTTTGCTCTGTTATTTGGAGGAAAAGTCGAAAATTTTAAAGCCACCTACACTATGGAGTACCTATTCGATGCTTAAAAGTACCCTAAACATAAAGGAAAATATTGATCTGCAGCGGTTTACTAAATTGGTTCCATTTTTAAAGAGCAAATCCATTGGATATAGAGGAAATAAGTCTTAAAGTATTAACAAAGGAGGATGTAGCAAGATTTATAAAGGAATTCGATGATGAAATACATTTACTTATGAAGGTATACAACATTTTCAAGCAAATATTTAAGTAATTTAAAGACTCATTTTACTATCTTGTTGTAGGCTGTTTTAATCTTCGGGATAAGTGGCGCTTGCCGTCGCGAAGAATTAACCAAGATGACCATTGATAACATTGAAGATGTTGGAACTATATTAGTTGTAAAAATACCAGATACAAAAACCGAACCTTTACTATATCCAATTTGGAATATATCGATATCTACAGAAGGTATACATCTCTGCGACCGTCCCACACTTCAAGTAACCGATTATTTCTAAAATATGCTAAAGGAAAATGTGTAAATCAACATCTTGGAGTCAATAAAATAGGAGAAATGTCAAGTCTTATTGCATAATGACTCGGCAAAGAAATGTTCAAAAGTTATACAGGCCACTGTTTCAGAAGAAGTTCTGCGACGCTACTAGCTAATGCAGGGGGCGACCTGATTTCTATCAAACGTCACGGAGGTTGAAAATCTAGTTCAGTGGCGGAGGGTTACATAGAGGATAGTTTGGTGAACAAAGTTGAGGTTTCCAATAAAATTTTAGAAAGTTCTTCCAATAAAATCTTAGAAAGTTCATCTGCAGTAAATGTATCGCACAAAATATCTGATAGTTCTTGCGTTTCCGACCAACAATGTGTAACATCGCCTACTGGAATTAATATAGGGAACAATTGCTCTAACTTCACCGTCAATTACTATTCTAATAAAGATTGTTAATTTAATTGACTTTAATAATACATTTTTTTATAAAAAGTGTTTTGGAAATTAATGTTTGCATTTTTATACGAAAACATTAATCAGCTGAGCTTGCCGTGAAAAAATATCATTTTTTCACGGTGAAAAAATGACTTTTTTTACGGTGCAAGAAAGCGACGTTTTGTGCATCCATAGTAACCAAAAAAAGTAATCTTTTTTTGACAGTTGTAGAAAAATAATAATTATAGTTTCTTGTCGACGCAATATTTTATGTGGAAGTGTCATTTATATCTATAGGCTATAGAATATTTGGATATTATTGACTCATAGAAGTTATTTGTTATACTTAAATGCCATTCTAAGGCCTAATACTATGGGTATTAGGATGGGCACTATAAAATTTAGCCAGTAGAGTTATCTAAAATACAAAAATTCAATTTAAAATAATTCAAATTAGCAGGAAACACTTCAAATAAATTCTTGTATACAGACTGTCCGCGGATCGGGTTTACAATAGCACAAATGGATGAAAAATTAAATTTTTCGGGAAAAAGTCATTCTTGATAAAAAGTTTTGCTTGTAAAAAAAATGCAATTCACGAAGAGAAAATTTTGATTTTTTATACAGGGTTCGCAAAAACTTCAAAAACATGATTTTTCTCCAATAGTACCTAAACTACCTTTATTTTTCATTTTTGACCAAAATGTCAATTAAAAAACTTATTCAGAATAACGTTTGTAATTTAAATCCGAAATTTAAAATAAATCATCGATTTTTTTAGTTTTTTTAATTTTTAGAGGTAAATGGAAATTTTGATACTCAATAAAAATATTAATATAAAATTTAATTAGACTTTATTTTCATAATGGGTGGTGTGTATCTTATTTTAAAATTTTAAATGTTATTGTTATGTATATTCCTACCATCGTTTGTGAAAACAAGGCATTTTTTTACCTTTTTATTACATTGCTTTACGTAGGTATGGGGCAAATCCCGGGATCGGTCGCTACCCTTCTCAAAACGCGATCGGTCGCGTGTTAGATTTTACCTAACATTAAGAAATAAATCAGAATTAGCGATTGTGGTTATTCTAATGTATACTAAAACAAGTTTATAATACTTATAAAGTTTATTTATATAAATTGAAACAATATAAATCTAAACATTAAATAAAAGAATAGTTATAAAAATAGGTAATAGATATTAGGTTTTCCAAATTTTTAATTTAAACAGATTCTTCACTCGAATTGCCACATTCAATACAAATATAAGTAGTTGTTTGTGTGTGCTCTTTACAAACTGGAGAAGTAAAAAATAGCACAAGTTGCACACGAATTTTGGGTAAATTGGTTCTTTCTTTTTGGGCAATATTTACACCTTACTTTTTGCTGCTGCTGCTGATCTTTTTAATTATTATTTTTAATCTGAAAATCAAAAAATACACAGGAAATAACAATAATTACTTACCAAAAACATAAATAATGCACAGCGATTTTAGAAACGGGATCGGTCGCGTCATTAGATTTTTTCTATAAAGTAATCGAACGTGTTAGAATAATACTAACAATTGCCTTTACGAACGACTAGTTTTTAACTGCGTCAAATGCAAATCTGCCATGCTATTACATACTGTCGTCCTAAGGCATTGCTGGAGTGGGAAAGATTTTAAACGAACCGGTCAGATTTTATGGGTAAAATATTAAAAATGTTAGATTTTTTCTAACACCGCGACCGATCCCGGGTTAAGGTTGTCAAATAGAATTTGATGTGTTTTGAAAATGTTGACCTTAGAACAAAGGGTTTATTTAGCTCAATGTTACGGTGCGTGCGAAAGTTCTTACAACTTTGTGATAGAGAAATTTAATCAAAGATACCCAAACGTTTGCCTCTCAAAAATGGGACTTCATAAATTATTAAGAAAATTTCAGCGAACTGGTTCAGTTTCCAATAAAAAAAGATTTTATCAGAATGACGCAGCTTCCCTAATCGTATTGCAGTCTGTTGCTGACAATTCTACTCTTTCATTAAGAAACCGAGCTCAAGAACTTGACGTAGTAAAAAAAACTCATATTCAGTATATTTTAAAGGCAAACAAAATATTCCCATTTAAGCCGACTTTTAATCAAACGTTGGAAGAAGGAGGCGAAGCCAAACGTTTGAATTTTTGTCTTTGGATCGGAAACAAAATTGTAAGTGAAAACAGGAATTTTCATAAATTTATCATGTTCTCCGATGAATCGACATTTTCAACAAACGGGAAAGTGTCTTCAGCGCATATTACATACTGGAACGAAAATAATCCCCGTTTTAGAATTCCTGCAAAAAAGTAAATGTCTGGTGTGCGATTTCTTATTATGGCATTATTGGCCCATACCTTCTCGAAAACACGTGTAACCGTAGGAGTTGTATACCTTAAAATGTTGGAAACATTCCTTTCTGACAACCTAGAAGAATTGCCTCTCCAATTTAGGAACGAAATGTACTTTCAACAAGATGGATGCCCTGCGCATTTCGCAATTGAAGTGACGGAATGGCTTAATAATACATTTGGCCACAGATGGATTAGTCGGAATGGTCCGGTTCTGTGGCCCCCAAGAAGTCCCGATTTAACTATTTCAGATGCCTATCTTTGGGGGCGCCTCAAACAATTAGTGTACTCCCGTCCAATTGAGAACGACGTACAGCTTCTAAAACAGCGAATTGTTGAAGCTGTGCAAACAATTTCCATTGAAGAAATTCGAAGAAGTTTTGACCACATTCGTTTACAGTTGAAAAAATTTGTTGAATATGGAGGGGGAGTGTTTGAATAGCAAATTATGAAATAATTATTTGTTATTATTTTAAGAAAATATATATTTCTAGTAACACCAAAAATCTCTTTTTGAAACTTTTTGATACCCCTTTGTCATTGATAATGTATGTGTTTCGACCGCTAATGCTGCTATCCAAAACAAAATGTATCTTACTTCTAAAAATTAAAAAAGCTAAAAAATCGAGGATTTATTTTAAATCTCGGATTTAAATTAGAAACGTTATTCTAAATAAGTTTTCTAATTGGCATTTTGGTCAAAAATTAAAAATAAAGGTAGTTTACTCTTGAAGAAAAATCATGTTTTTGAGGTTTTTGCGAACCCTGTATAAAAAATCAAACTTTTCTCTTCGTGAATTGAATTTTTTTTTCAAGCAAAACTTTTTATCAAGAATGACTTTTTGACGAATAATAAAATTTTTCATACATTTGTGCTATTGTAAACCCTATCCGCGGACAGTCTGTATATAAAACAGGCACTGTGAGTTTTTATTATTTGAATTTACTGTTTATCGAGCAGCCGCAGTCCGTGGACGCCAAACTGTAAATCGTATGTTCTAACTTATTAATAAATTTAGTAACAGCAACGGGCGAAAAATAGGTTTATTTACCTGAGGCGATGACCTCTTGAAACTTGTACATTACAATCATATCCCCTCCAAACCTAAAAGTGGCAAAACTTTTGCTCAATATTTTCAACTATTCTGCCACGATAATATGTCTCTTGAAACTTTGTTGAAAACTTTTTCCTATAAGTTACTGTACACAAAACCTCCATAAGAAAACACGTCACGAAAGTTCAAAAGTCAGTTGTAGAAACTTGGTACGGCGGTTATATCTAAATGAAGTTTAGTTATCATAACTTTACTCAGATTTTAAAATTATCGTTCATGCAACTGTTGAAAACTTCTTCATCTAATTTTGTTTAGTTAGAAAATAGATACCTTCTACGCATAAGCAGCGTGAAAATAAATATATTTTACACTATACATACCGGGTGTCCACGGAAGGTGGTTCGCCCCTCTAACTTTTTTGTTTTTCAAGATGATGAAATAAAATTTTGGGGATTTGTATACGACATAAAATTGCATTTTTTTTTTAAATGGGACACCTGGTATATTTTTCCTTTTTTTGACTTGAGGGCTCTGAATACCTGAAAATCACTTATTTCAATTTTTTAATCTTGGGAACAATACAATTTTACTATTTTTGGTTTAATGCCATGTGCTGTGTAAAATTTAATCTTTAAAGTTGTATAACTCAATTTTTTTAAATGGCAACATGGTGGCTCGTCGGGTTAAGAAAAAATAGGATTTTATTACGATTATTTTGATAACACACACTATTAGGTTTTAGAAAAGCTGCCATTAAAAAACTTTAAAAAGTTAACTTAGAACTTTCCTAAAATGAATCATCTTTTGAGAATAAATTTAGATTTAAATGTATCAGGTAGCCTGTGACCGCCAAAACTGATAAAACAAAATCATGCCTTGAAGAAAATTGACATGCCGACAGCTTCTGCCAATAAGGTTGTTGTTTAAAAACATGGAAAATAATACTTTTACAAGGAGTGAAAAAGTTGATATGTTATTAGTGTTTGAAGAATGTAGAAATAATGCATTTTCAATTTTTGTTTTATCAATTTTGCTGGTCACAGGCTACTTGATGTATTTAAATCTAAATTTATTCTCAAAAGATGCTTTATTTTAGGAAAGTTCCAAGTTAACTTCTTAAAGTCTTTTAATGGCAGATTTTCTAAAACCTAATAGTGTGTGGTATCAAAATAATGGTAATAGAAACCTCTTTTTTCTTAACCCGACGAGCCACCATGTTGCCGTTAAAAAAAATGAGTTATACAAATTTAAAGATTAAGCTTTACACGGCACATGACATTGAAACAAAAATAGTAAAATTGTATTGTTCCCAAGATTAAAGAACTGAAATAAGTAATTCTAAGGTATTCATTCATAGCCCTCTAGATAAAGCAATAAATTTGAAAAAAAAAATATTTTCTTGGTGACAAAAAGTGACAAGTGACACATCGTTATATTTAGAATGTCATATGAAATCAAAAAAAGGAAAAGTTTATATAACTTCCGGTTAAACCGGAAGTTCCATAATGTTGAGTCACCTGTCAAAAAATGCAGTTTTATGTCGTATACAAATCCCCAAATTTTATTCCATTATCTTGAAAAACAAAAAAGTTAGAGGGGCGAATTACCTTCCGTGGACACCCGGTATACGTATTAACTAATATTTGTATCAGAAAAAAATTCGAGCCAAGTAGCCAATTTTTTCTGGTATACTCTTTTGGTATGTTCAGATGACATGTTCTGTCTTTGGCAGAAATAATTTACTCACAATCACATTTGCTACTTATACTAATTTTTTGGGCCATTGTTGGGTTATTTAAAATAGGAAATAATATCCTGTATTAAAATTTGTAATAAGCCTTCAAAGTATTTTTATTTCGGATATATCGATGCATAATAATTGACTACAAAATGACCCCGCTAATAAATTTCGAACAGCATTAAATTTTTATTAGTCTGAAAACTGTCAAAATGAACACAAACAAACGACAGAAAGAGCAAAGTAGCACAACGTGAGAGATCCAACTGATTATTGTTCAAAAAGTAAACAAAGTACGTAATGATTGCAACCTAACGGTGCTTTATAGGTGGTAATAAAAGGGGCTTCCTGATACGCCAACACACATACACGTAATGAAAGTTTATAGCAGTGGATGGCATCATCATAGAGTTTGTTAGATAAGCACGGGGATGGATTAAAATGATTTGCTTGAAAGATAGAAGCATTTTAAATTTGCATTGTATATATTTATTTTAAATCATAACGTTTCAACTGATATGTTTCTCCAGTCGTTTCCAGGTAAATACTACCTATCCATGCCATCATGGAACTATTAGAATTAGAATTGTCTCAATAATTGCTACTTCCAAGGAAAATATATAGTAGTTCTTCAAGTAGACGGACTACTGATGTACTCATCTTTCTCGCCAATAATCCGAAGTTGTGGAACAAGCATGGAAGAAACCAAAAATGTAGCTGAGATATGTGAAACGAAGAAGCTACCTGACTAAGACAAAACCAACAAGACAAACAGACACGAAACCCTGTGTCTACCGGATCCCCTGAAAGTGCAGCCAATAATATATTGGTGAGAGACTAAACTAAGACTACTCGAAACAGAGATTAAAGAGCACATAAACAATACGCTCAAAGGAGAGACCGAAAAGTCAGGTATAGCTGGCCATACCTGGATACGTAGCCATCATATCATGTGGTCAGAAGCTAAAATCCTGTATAAAGAACCACGCTGGAGGAAGAGGGAGTTCAACAAAGCTACTGCTATACACCAAAACCCAGGTTGTTTTAGTAAGTCATCATTAGATATAAGAAATATCTGGAAACCTTTGTAAACTAGGTAGATATATCAAAAAAATTAGAACGCACTAGTTTGCCGCTGGATAGACTGATGGAACTATTGGAGTGTTTTACGTAGTTCCTACTTTCAAGTAAAATATATATTCTTTGCCCAAGATGACGGTCTTTCAATGGGTTCATCTCTCTCTCCGGTGGTGGCTAACCTATACATGGAATGGTTTGAGTTACACGCTATTAACACTGCCAAGATTAAACCTAAACTTTGGCTTAGATATGTTGATGATACCTTTATTATCTGGACCGACAGCAACGAAGAGCTGATACGGTTTTTGGAACATATTAATAATATAAAACAATCCATTAAATTTACCATGGAAACATAAAAACATTCCACTCAACCCTTTCTCGATGTTCTCGTCAAACGAAGTGCTAAAAACATAAAACTTTCAGTGTATATAGGAAACCCACTCACACGGGGCAATACCTTAATCACGGATCGAATCATTCAAACTATTTATCACAGAGCATCTAACGTTAGCAACAATCCGGAAGCCCTTAATATTAAAATTTCAAACATTAAAAAAGGTTTAAAACAGCATGGTTACCCTGAAACCTTTATAACTAATACCATCTCAAAACTTAAAAATCGCAAAGTAAAAACTAATACAGAAACGAAAGAGGAGCAAGCATTTCTTACAATACCTTATGTCAAGGGGATTTCTGAAAAGATTAGAAGGATAACCAAAAACTATAATATCAAAACAGCCTTTAAATCCGGAAATATGCTTAGAAGCTTTCTTACAAAAGTAAAACTCCCCCGGAATGGAAACACAAGAAAATGTATCTATTAAATCCCTTGCGAGTGTGGCGAATCGTACATCGGAAAAACAAAAAGACCTCTTCCCGTACGAGTTAAAGAACATTTGAAACATACTCAAAGAGGTGAAACTTCGAGATCAGGTAGGTATAGCGGAATATGTATGGACCAACCAACATAATATACAGTGGTCAGAAGCCAAGGTTTTGGACACGGAACAGCACCGGAGAAAACGAAAATTCAAAGAAGCCATATATTTAGTAAACCAAATCTAGATATCCCCACTATCTGGCAGCCTCTTCTTGTCCAAAATCAACAGCTCAAACCTTACACTCGGTAGATATAATCATAGAATAATACCGCACATCCCTTAAAGGCATGATTGCACCCATCTCAGTCATACTTTAGTGCACCTAGCTAGTATAAATAAAATATAAATTTTAGTTGCTTTGCTTATTTAGTACTCACCTGAAGACGACATACCAGTTGAGATGTTATGATTTAAAATAAATAAAAACAATGCAAGGCCAAAATTCTTCTATCATTCATTTCTCCACACTTTAAACAGACAAAATGATTTGACTTGAGTATACAGTGTAAGTTAGAATTTCTTTGCGGTATTAAGGAATTGTTGTACTTTTGAGGGTTACAGAAAACCTACAAACCTTAGGTTAAGCCGCTACTGGAGCACAATGAGCCAAATTTGGCCAAAGTAAATCTTACTTGCACGAATTTTTTCATCATCTAATATAATTTGTATGGTTGAAATAATAAAATTATAGCTTTCTGGTCAAATGTACATAATTTCTTATATATTTACTAGTTAGGAACTAGAAATTCAAAGAGTTTTACAAAATACCTTTTTTAAAACCGATCAGAAAATATACACTTTCTGGACAATTTTTCGTCTAGAAAATAACCTTTTTCCGATCGCAAGACCGGAAAAGTGACGTTAGAGACCGGAAAAGATTTTTCAGGTCCCTGTTTTTGTTTTCCAATCGCTCTTTGACAATACAAGCTACCTTGATTTTGTTACTATGACAACAATATTTCGATGTATTGTCGAGTGACAGTTCGTTGATTTTTAATTTGTTGTTTATGTCAAACTTGTTTCAATATGAATTCAGATTTTGAATTATCCGACACGGAAAATGAGATTTCAGAAGAAATTTTGGAAGCAGCAAGGAAAGCGACTTACGATATATTGCCAGTAAAATCGAAAGCCCGTTACGAGAAGTCATACGACGCATTTAAAAATAATATAAAATAATTTAATGTAAGTATATCGAAGTGTCGGTCTTAAAAAAAATATTGTACGTCACGCAACCGAAAATTAGTGTTTTCCAGGTCTCTCCAAGATTGTCTCGACCTGAATAACACTACGTTCCGGTCTTGTAACGTAAATTACTATTCTTATGTTCAAATAACAAACAAAACTTTCACAAAACAACCAATTACTGGTAATATTTCATTCTGAAAAGAGCGACCTAAGTTTAAAGGAAGCCCTTGTCGGAAACTTATAATATGATTGTTCTTTTTCATAGACTCTTAAGAAATATTCTAACGATTCCAACAAAGTTTAAAATAGTTTATAGGGAATAGGGCTGACGGAATAAAATTTTGCTCCTTCTTTTATACCCAAATTAAAATTTTCATTAAACTGTATTGGCTAGAAAATGTATATTTAAATTTTCGTATAATATATTTTATTCTTATATGAATTTTTAAAACCTGTCTGTGGAGAATGACCAAATACTATGGGGGCAGTTTATAAATTAATGCTTGTATTTTGTATTATATTGAATAATCCATTATTTACGTTGGTATTTTGCATTTCCTAATAGTAAAAGTTGGTGCATACAGCTGTATGTTGAATTAAAGAAGTCTAATAACCTAATAAGTCTATGATTTTGACTGACGGGAGACCAAATTATGCAATTCCTAAGAATGTCATAAGACGATGAGTGGCTTATGACGAAAATAGCCACACAGCTTGTCGCAGAGAAGAGTTGTGCCATTATTTGACAATCGACAACATCGACGATTTGGACACTAAATGAGTGATGAACATTCCAGATAAAAAACTCAGGTTACGCGAACTTTCACTGTAGTAGTTATTTGAATTTGTTGAAATAGAAAATACAGGACTCTGAAAACATCGTCGATTTTTTATCAAGTAGATTAATAACAAATGTGCTGGAAATCCAATTGGTAACAATAATTTCGGTAAAATGCGTGCTGTTATAGTAGAATTATTGAAGCTACCAGATCCGAAGCTTTATAAATACTGGTCCTGTATCCGTCGGTCTTTTGCCAGTTTACTGGCAGACTGTGGTGCGAACTTGAGAACGATCAAAAAGCACGGCAGATGGAAATCCTTAACAGTGACAAAAGGATATATTGATGTCACTAGAAAGTAAGAAGAGAATTGCCGAAAACCTACTTTGGATGTTTTCCTCCAGTACTATTGCTTCGTTTCCTCCACAATCGTACAAAATGACAACAAAATCAGTGGAACTGCAGAAGAAATCAATGAGCCTAATGATTAAAAATTTAGCAATCACTTGAAGCAATTACTTTTTAGTAAAAGCAATTGCTTGACTAGCAAATGCTATAAGTAAAAGCAATTGCTAGATCTGGATATCAATGAAATTTTGAAAAAATTGCTGTTTTTCTTACCCCTCTGTAGCAAATGCTTATTCAACACAAGTTCAGACGTGGCTTATCCACTTGTTCAGATTCTAGATTTCATGTTCAGTTTGGTGCCTAACTTGCAAAAGAGTTGACGTAAATACAACAACGTTGGTCTATTTATTTAATATAATAGTAATCGGTTACGTTTTTGTGGAAAATAGGAAACTTATATTTGTGATATGGCAGATTTCAGTGAAAATGAGGAAAGTGATAGTAGTGATGAAGAAATTAAAGACAAACAATTGTTATTCGTTCACAAATTGAATGAATATAAATAAATCTCTCTGACCACAACTGTGTAGCTTCCACAACAGCTTCAACACTTGTAGGAAATTTAATAAAAATATTGGCCTTCTCCACAACTGCATCCATTACAGAAGTGGATGTCTTACAGACAGTAGTTTGGTGAACACCGAGTTCTTCTCCTACAGAATTTTGAACGCCCAGATCCGATAATTTCCGCAAAAATACCTTAATCTTATTTAAAGGCGACAGTGCCTTTTACCAGTATTATTCAAAAAATTATTTGCCAACCACTGAACATTTTCGCAGTAAAATCGATATAACTTTCTGAAATCATCACATCTGCAATTTTTACGTACACTGTAGATTTTTCTTTTACGTACGTTCATATATTCAGCCATACCTAATTGAAGACTGCTTTTGCTGGATGCAAAAGCAATTACTTTAGTTTTTATTCATTGGCTTTCCAGAAATTACTTCGATTTTATAAGAAAAATCAATCGCTACATTTTTATTCATTAGGCTCAATGTTTCTGATTGCTCAAGTTGTACAATAAATGTAAATGTTAATACTAAAAGTTAAGAAGATCTTTGTTGTAGTATTTATTTTCAACGTTAGTGTTAAAATCAAAAAAGAAAAGTGTTAAAAGTTTTCCAATTTTAGCACTGGTGTCATAAAATGAAATTTTAGACAATGACGACAAGCGTTATATATAGTGTTTGTAAAGTAATTTAGATGGGTGTAAATGTTCTTTGTTCTCCCCTGGCCACGCCACTCTCCTTGTTAGGCCATTCATCACTAATTACCTTCTAATGCGATCCGCTTTATCGTTCGAGGATATCGTACTACTAACTAGAAAGTTAAACCCTTGGTTAAATCGTTATCCTATAGCCGGGGAATTATCGATAATGCTGTCCCATTGTCAGATCAGTTTAGAAAGTTTGCTAAACATTTCCAGGATTGGCAGGATTGGCACGATTGGCAGGACAAATTAATTATCGTTTTCCATGCAGACGCAGTTTCATCGTCCAGTGCAAAAACATAAGTCTAAAATACAGTGAGACTATCTCTAATTAAACAAATATTTATCTGGAAATAACTTCCGTAGGTTTATATCTTTATGTTTAAATGTTATTTAAATGCAAAGAGGTAGTGGATAAATTCGCTGCAATAGTAAACCAATATCGGACCCTACAGAATCAGTATGATACTGGTGTTAATCCTAAAGTAATATCATTTGTTTGAAGGTGGTAGACAATGAAGTAATATTAGAAAAAATACCTTGTCGGACTTCCATTGTTTTTATTTTGCTACTTAACACAACGTTTCGGTTAGTTAGTATCTCTAACCGTTTTCAAGTGATAACTAAATTATAATTCTAAGGCTACTGTCATAATTATTAAGAAGAGGCTTCCAGATATTGGGGATATCCATACTTGGTTTAATAAATATATGGGTGAATGATGAAAATGTTTTGGACTTCCATGCATTGTCTTTATTTGTTTTAAACCACAACGTTTCAACTGGTAAGTATCTCCAGTCGTCTTCAGGTGAATACTGAATATATGAGTATTTTGATTCATGAAAGCTGCTTCTTTGAAGTTTCGTTTTCTCCAGTGCTGTTCCGTGTCCAAAACCTTGGCTTCTGACCATTGTATATTGTGTTGGTTGGTCCATACATGTTCCGCTATATCCGATCTCGAAGTTTCACCTCTTTGAGTATGTTTCAGATGTTCTTTAACTCGTACGGGAAGAGGTATTTTTGTTTCTACAATGTAGGTACGATTCGCCAAACTCGCAAGGGATTTGATGTTCAGATATTCTATAGATTCATACGAAATGAGAGTAAAAACTTGACGTTGAAAATTATTTTTATTTGACTGACTAAAACAATACAAGTCATGTTACACCCAATAGGTAAAAAGGTAAAATCAAATTAAGTGAGGTTGAACATTGTTTCTTTAACACTCTCCCTCAATGGAAGCATCAAAAAATTTGGAAATTAAATTCTCGAAACATTCTTTTGAAAGGGGTTTGGTAAATACATCAGCTACTTTTGAAGTGACATAATTTAATTCGATATCTCCTGCTGCCATTCTTTCTTGAATAAAGTGGTAATGAACATCAATATGTTTGCTTCTTTGAAGAAGTATATGATTGGCAGATATATGTATAGCTGCTTGATTATCACACAACAGTAGAGGTTTTTTTGTTTCTTTCAAATCCCTTAAAATATATGACATCCAAATAGCTTGGCGACAAGAAAGTGAAAGGGCCATATATTCAGCTTCTGTGGTTGATACTGCGACACTTTGCTGTTTCTTTGTGGACCATGATACTACTGCTGTACCATACAAACCAAGGTAACCTCCAATTGATCTTCTACTATCTACGTCATTAGCATAAGAAGCATTGCTATATATTACTAAATGGGCTTCAGTTTCGTGTCTGTATATTAGCCTTCTGTGGACTGTTCCTTTTAAATAGCGAAATATATGTTGTATCATATTCAAGTGAGCTTCTGAAGGATCGGTACTAAACTGTGACAATAAATTTACGGCAAAAGCAATATCAGGTCTAGTTTCCATCGACAAATATAACAGACTACCTATTTTCGATTGGTATAATAAAGTATTTGCTTTTTTTTCAGACTCTGTACGTTTCTGTGGTTTAGCACCCAAGTCTATAGGTGTAGATGCCGCTTTGCAGTGCAATAAATTATATTTTTCCAAAATGTTTAAAATGTACTGTTCTTGTGAGAGTGTTACAAAATCTGCATGCCAATTTATTTAAAATGAAAGCAAAAAAGTTGGCGTTCCCAAAGATGTCGCCTCAAAATGTTTAAATATCGTTTTTTCAAGAAACGTCATTTTTTCGTGATTTGCAGCAAGAAGTAATAAGTCATCTACGTAAAAAGCGATTATTTGTTCACCATCTTTTGATACAAACAAGCATGGATCTGATAATGATTGCTCCAAATTAACTTTCTTTAGGACACCTACTAATTTTTGATTCCACTGTCGAGGAGATTGTTTGAGTCCATAAATGCTTCTTCTCAGTAGACATACTCTCCCTGATTTTGTAATCAATCTATATCTCCATTCAAAAATGCCGTCTTTATATCCATTTGTTTGGCGACCATTTTCCTATGTACACAGTGAGCTAATAACATCCTTATTGTATCATATCTTACAACGGGGGAAAAAGTTTCTCCGTAATCAATTCCCTGTACTTGACTAAATCCTTGTGCTACTAATCTAGCTTTAAATTTTATAACTTCACTTTTATGAGAAATAAATTTAACTTCTGAGTATCTTGAAAATTCATCCGTGAATGATACATAATAATACTTTCCACCCAATGATTTCGTAGAAAATGGACCTGCTACATCGGAATGAATTTTCTCCAATACTTCATTGCAGGGATTACCTTCCTCTTTTACAATGGTTCTTGTCATTTTTGATTTTTCACAAGCATCACATTCAATTGGATTGGGGTTTTTTGGTAGAATATGGCCATCAGCAACAGTTTGTCTGGTACAGTTAAAACTTGATACTGGCACATGACCCAGACGTTGATGCCATGTTAAAACACTAACATTACTAATTTCTACAGGAACTTCTTAAAAAACTTGTTCTTTGTGATCAGATATTACCCACCCAACTTGTTTACCTTTATTAAAAAATATAATTTCATTTCTATTGCCACTCATGGTAATTCCTTTTAATTTTATCTTCTCCCAGGACATTAGATTGCATTTTAATTCAGGACAATACAGAACATCATACATTGTTATGTTCATAGTTTCACCATTTGATAATAAAGCATGTAGTTTAACATTTCCTATGTGGGTAACTTTAATTTTATTGTCATTTCCTAGTTTGATAAAACCATCAAATTCTCTTAAGTTGGAAAAATATTTTTTATTTCCACTCATATGTGACGTTGCTCCAGTATCAAAAATCCATTTTTGTGACTTTGTATTCAAAACAGTTGCGGTGAAAGCACAATCGCTTTTAATATCAGTTTCATTAACAATATTTGTATTCTCAATATCATGTACAATATTTGCATTCTCAATATTTTTCTTAATATTTCTACAGGTTTTCACAGTATGACCTCTATACCATCTATTATTTTGTTTACAGTAAGTGCATTCGATATTTTTTGGTAGATAATTCCTTTTCTGTCTGATTCCAACCAGAGCTTCATTATCTTCTGAGTTGGATTTGGTTAACGACAGTTCCATTAATCTTGAACAAATGTCATCATAGGTTAATTCAGGTTTTGTTTTCAAATTGTCAACAATGTTGTCTAATTCTTCAGTTAAAGTCGTTAAAAATAATGACCCTTTTGCCTTCAATGACTGGGCTAAAGGCCGAAATGCTGCTTCTAACGAATCGGCATTTTTATCTGAACCTGAGCTTACTGTTCTTTCAATTAATCTGCTCCATAGTTCATTGTATTTTGTAATATGTTCAGTTATGGTATATCTTGACTCACATTTAATTCCAACCAGGGATTTTACTAAAGCGTGTAAAGTATACTCATTTTTCTTATCATAAATATTATTTAATGCTTCCCACATTTTACTAACTTCGGTGTAGCAAGTTATTTGGGGTACAATATCAGAATCTACATTAAATAGTATAAAAGCTCGAGTCAAGGAATGCCGATACCTATAGTCTTCAACGGAGCTGGCATGTTCTTTCCCTTCAGCGCCAGATTTAAGACTTGGATCTTTTTCTATCCCTGTGACGATATTATACATATTGTTGAGATCCAGATATGCGAAAACCATCATTTTCCAAGAATGAAAATTTGATTTTCCATGTAATTTCTCAAATTTTGGAAATTTGTCCATTTTGACAACTCTCAAATAAATTTAATTTCAATTATTTTTAATTTCAGCTATTTTTACTCTGTCTGGGACAAGATACTTTTCTTCTTGAGATCACGTTAGTCTGAGCCCATAACCTGTTCAGATATTCTATAGATTCATACAAAATGAGAGTAAAAACTTGACGTTGAAAATTATTTTTATTTGACTGACTAAAACAATACAAGTCATGTTACACCCAATAGGTAAAAAGGTAAAATCAAATTAAGTGAGGTTGAACATTGTTTCTTTAACATTTGATAGATACAATTTTTTGTGTTTTCGTTACAGGGAGGTTTTACTTTTGTAAGAAAGCTTCTAAGCGTATTTCTGGACTTGATGGCTATGGTTATAAACGACAGGTCATTTAGTATTCGAAGCAAAGACGAAAAGACACTAGAAATTTTTTTAAGGGGGCCACGCCCATAAAAGTATATTTTGGCCTATTAAAATTTTTTGTTACCTAATAAAGAAATGATATCTTCCTTGTTTTTGTCCTTACTTGTTTATGTAATTAATAAATTGGATTATTGACGACCATATTTGTTTTTAACAAGTTAAAATAAGATGGCTTTCAAAAAATAGCAATACGGCCATCTAACCTATTCGGAGTCATGCATAGTAAAAACGTTCGTACAGCGTTGCCATAGTGATTTCCCTAAAACATAGTTTGATATCTAGGAAACTATAAATAATATGACTAGTAGAAAATTTAATAAACACACATATATTTAGTAGGTAGGTATATTATTTTTATTAATAAGTAGGTACTCATCAAAACCGCATCTAATAAAATTAATATAACCTTCGTTTTCAAACATATATAAACGTATATCTAAGGCAATTAGCATAAATTTGTCATTATTGATTCCTGTTTAAAACAATCTCTGATTGGGTTTGTTCAATCAGTCATTCCGTCATCTTTGACAGTCGTTACAAGTAATTTGATTCATCGCTAATTTTTCCACTTTCTTGAACAATTCACACAATGGGCTTTACGGAACAGCACAAAACATTCATGGTTGAATTGTATTTTGAAACAGGGTTAGAGTAAATGGTGAGTGGCAATACAATTCGGGTTATTGCATGGACGATTTTCACGAACATTTTCCTAACGTTGCTTTTATTGCTGGGGACTTTTATCATTGCCTGAAAAGAACCGTGGCTGTGTTTAGGGAAACAGGTTCTATACAACACAAAAAATGAGCAGGAATACCATCTGCAAGAACAGAAGAACTTGTTGCAAACGTTCGTGAAATAATGCAAACTACGCCAACAAATTGTATAAGACGCCTCTCCTAAGAAGTGGGAAGATCTTATGGAACATGCAGGACTATTCTTAAGAAGCAGCTAAATTTATTTCCTTATAAAGTGCAAGTATTCCAAGAAATTCAAGCCGCAGATTTTGAAAGACGCAGGAATTACTCTCAATGGTTTACCCAAAATTTATTGGAAAGAAATGATTTATTAGACCCGACATTTTTTTCGAATGAAGCCTGGTTCCACTTCTCCGGTTATGTGAATTCTCAGAATACACGCATGTGGAGTAGTGAAAATCCCTATTTTTTTGTCCACATTGCACCCTCAAAAAATTGGTATCTGGTTAGCTGTTTCCCGAAGAAGAATTGTTGGTCCTATTTTTTTCCATGACACAGTTACAAGCACAGCGGTATAAAGACAATATTTTGAATCCATTTGTGGAGCAATTACTTTACGACGAACTACGTTTTGGATATTTTCAACAGGACGGTACTTACGCAATTTTTTCGACGACATATTGATCAGTTTTGGATCAGACATTGAATTCCGACCTAGATCACCTTATTTAACGGTTATGGATTACTTCGTTTTTCCTTATTTCAAGAGCACTATTTTTAAAACACCAGTTGCACATTTAGAACAATTACAAGAGAGGATTATCCAAGAATGTGGTAACATTTCTCCACAGATGCTGGTCAACACTTTCGAAAATATGTAGAGACGTGTGAATTAATGCTTGGAGCATGGCGGTGGCCAATTTCAGCAATTAATGTAATTAATTTTTTTTCTTTCTGTATATTCTTACTTTGTTAATTTTTTAAACAACAAAAATAAATTTGTATTTGTCTACTTCCTTATTTTATTACTCATTAGTTTGGCATATCATGTCATAATATAAATTTGACAAAATTTTAACCTAGATTTGGTTAGATATATCATTCCCATATCATTGTGATCTAAACCAAGCCCCACGTTTTTAATCCAAGCCCTCTTTGATGTAAATAATTTTTGCTCTCACAGTATAACATGTCTGAGGCAGAAACCCTAATTAGGTAGCTTAAGAATTCTATGATATGAAAACCTCTTGACGGTTAAATTAAGTTACACAAGCTCTTTTAAAAATACTCCTTTTCAGCTGCAATCAAGAAACTCGTTAAGGCCTTTTGAAACCGAATATAAAAGATTTTGGTTGCCAAATTATTCACAAAATAGACATATATTTTTAGGCCTTCGTTGGAATTGTTGAGTAAATTTTCCGAAGTAGGTACCTACAAATCTGCAAACTAAGCATTAAGGCCAATCAACGCTTTTGTTTTTAATTTGAGTGTTTTTGTTCTAATTGTAACTTGATTATTTCCCATAATATACTTACACAGCCGGTAAAAGTAATTTGGGAAGAGCATTTTTATTCGACAAAGTAAATAAATAATGACTTATAATCCAGTTAAAGTGAAATACACCAAAATAAAGGTTTCATCAAATTTTCACCTTTCATAATGTTAAGATGTGGCAAAACTACTAGAGATTCGTCCAGTTATATTATTAGATATTGGAAATTAGTTTGAACAAACGAGATTCTTTGTGCGTTTCATACGGAACAAACCGCAGATAAATCTGACGCTGAAACTAATGGCCAAACTTCCCAACGTTATAAAGTTGCGAAAATGCAAGGCTTAATGAATAATAGACGAAGTGTGGTCTAGAAGTTAGGTCTGTGTACTTTGCATATAGTTAACTGGTTCCACTTCATTAAAACAGAATTTATTTTGTGAGCTCTATAGGAATATTTTATAATTACTTACAGTGGCGACCGATGCGGCAGGGCTAAGGGGCGCCGCTTTTTCTGCAAAACTTTATTAACATAGAAGAAAGAAAAGCAGCAATCTTTTAACATTGACATTGTGTTCAAAACTCAACATTCCTTAAAAAGGATCCTAGGTAATTTGAAAGACCATGTTCCCATTGCTGATAGGTCAGGAGTTTACAGCATTAGTTGTTCAACTGAAGGTTGCTCAGCAATTTATGTACGTCAAACAGGTCGTAAATTTTCCACTAGAATTAAAGAGCACTGTAAAGAGATAGAGAAGGCTCAAAATCAGAATCTCTTCCCCTCCAAAATTAAATCTAACTTTTCCATATACATTCATTCTAATAAACACAACTTTATACCAGACTCTCACACTAAATATCTACATCTTTGCAATAAGGGTAACAAATTAGATCTCAACTGACCCTTCTCTACATCTATTGGTTCTTTTTCTGCTTTTTTTATTTCATTTATTTCTCATATTCCTTTTTAAATGACTTTCAATAATTATTCTATTTTCAGGACCATCTATGACTAATTATTTTTCACCACCACTCGTAACATCTCTATATTATTAAATCTATTTTATCGACAAAATAAGCTGTCAATAATTTACTACTTCTTACTCATAGATGGCACTGAGATAGTTACTATTTACTTTGTCGAAATATTGAGTTACTCTTTTACCATTTGTAAACCTACCAATAGAGGTCGCCACACAAATATTTAAGACACCTATTCTTAAATCTTCTGTAAGTAGTTTTGTAGGGATTGTATTGGTTTATCTTGTATTGCTAGTGATTATTAATTTTTTAAGCAATTTTGAACCATAATTGAGCTTTTCTCCTTTATAACATTTAAAATTTTTTTAGCATGCTTGAAGGTTTTTTCAATTTAACCGCCAAAACACTTGTCATTTGTTCCCCTTTTACAATGTCAAGTTCATTTCCCTTCTGAAACGTGCTGCTTGCGGTTGAACTTCTTTAACAAAGAAAATGTTACTTTTCTAAGATGTTCTAGAAAAACTAAAAAGCTTTTTAAAATCTTTTAAATCTTTTAATTTTGTACACAATGTGTATGTTTCGACTCTTGACGGGGTAACTGGGCCGTAACAAGCCTGGTTCCCCAACAGTATTTTACTTCAAACTTAATGGTAAGCCAATCTACCTCATTTTATTAACTTTCATTTGCTACATTCCCTTTTTTTATCTTTTACAGATGCTTTGACTTTTAAAGATTTTTTTTCTTTTTCTTTCCATCTTATTTATGGACTACTTTTTCAAAATTTATTAACATATATAATATACAAAAATTACGAAATCATCCAGTTTTTGTGACCAAAAACCATATTATCATGACTATTTATCCGAAGCTAATAGGTCAAACGGTATGACCGACACCCAATTCCAAAACAATTAGTGAAACAAGGGGTTTAAAATCGAGTAACATTATAAGTTTGTCTTATCTTCAACTAACTAGTAAAAAATACTATTTTTCAGTAATTTTCGCGATTTCCGAAAAGTGAAGGGTGATATCGGAGTCGTAATTAGCGCCCCCAAATTGATAATATTTATTGGGATCCCCAGGTCAGAAACTTTTTTTGTGTGTCCGTGTTATCAAGATTCTAAAAATACATTTTTAGCTCTCTTCTTCGTCGAAAAAAAAATCAGCAAACTTTTTTTTGCGAATAAATACACAAAGTAACCTCCGCAATTATGGCCCTTTGCCTTAAGGGTCGTTATTTATGAGTACAACGTTATCTATGAAAAGAAAATCAGAAAAGTCGTTAAGAAGCTTCTAAGATTAATTCCCATATTTATTTTCGTCTTTGGAAAAATTCAAAATACCCATTAAAAAAGAAAAATGACATTCTTAAAAAGTTTGTTGCCGACTAAGAAGCTAAAATTAAACTTTTCGAAAAAAACTTTGATACAAAATACATAAATAAGGATACAAAAAAAATACACGCTTATTTGGTGTATACGTAACAAGTGTTGAAAGTAATATATTTCAAACTAGAAGGTAATCAACTCAGTGTAGCAATCATTCCAGTTTTAGAATATGAGATTCATACGAATAATGTACATTATTTTTTCTATTTCACGTTCATAATAAGCTCAGTACGATACGCATTTGCGTATCGTAATGAAGCTATTTCGATACGCGTTTTTTCTTTATTTGATGTTGGTAACATTTAAATGTTTTATTTCATTGACTTGCGCGGCCTTTGTGATTTACGAGAAAACCCATTTTTCGCAAAGGAAAAATAGCTTGATAACTTACTTTTTTATTTTGTGTGGATAACAGTCATGTATGTTGGTTGAATAAATCTATAAATCAATTTTTTGTAGATGCTTCAAGCTATCATTTTCTGCCAAATCCTATCTAAAATTCAATGTACTAACCTTTCAATGTCGATTTTAAATTTAACTTTATTTAAATTTTCCATCTTCCCTATACTTAATTGCAATGCGGTGACGTAAAATCACGTCTTTTGAAATTTGAAAAAAAGTAGCAAAATCTCCCGAATTTCCGAACGCTCTGTATATGTACCGAATGTACAAGGACCACACAACATATTCCGTCCAATTTCAAATCTCATATCGCTAAAATAACTTTCGAATCTCGTGGTGAAAATGGGTCAATAAATTAAAAAATGACAGTTTGCAAATAAATTTTTGTTGTCCAGAGGCTGCTATGATAAAAAATAGTATTACCAACATAAAATTTAGACATAAAAATTTACAAAATTTGAAGGATTTATTTTTTTTTTTAAATGTATTTTTCTTGATTATAAAAGGTGAAATAGAAAAAAATGTATAAAGGACATGTTTCATAAGGCGTTTTAGCGCACGTGTCAATAAAAAAGTAGCCACTTTGTGGCTCGTTTTTTAAAATAGACGCGTGCGCTAAAACCGCTTCTTATGGAACGTGTACTTTAATATACTATTTAATACGACCCCAGATAATTATCAAAAAGCAGTAGCAGCACCATGGTTTGTAAGAAATATACAAATCTATGATCCTTGAATGGGCAACGATAACAACATTTTAGACCCGAATCATGACTACACTAGCTCACCGACTGGCCGCGAAAGCCTAAACCAATTTGTGATAACAACAGTCATGAAAAGGAAAGCAGTCAAAGTTTTTGGAAAAGCATCAGGAATTCATCTCGATGAAGAATTAAAAAGATTAGTGCATTATCATCCAGCGGAGGACGAGGAAATAATGAGGGTATACTATAAGCGCCCACGGAATCAGCTATTGTAATAAGAAAACCTAAAGTAATATACCTAGTAAGAAGTCGTTAAAAAAGACGCCGTCATACCTAGTTTAGTAGTAGTTAGTAAAGAAGCCTACAAAAATCTACAAAAAAATGTAACTACCACACAAGAACTACTACACATAACACTACACCAATACGCATACCTACACTAACACCAGTAAGTTCTTAGCAGCTTCTTACTTCAGCTTGAGGTCAGCACTGCAAGTTCTCTTCCTGAAACAGTGGGATCCTCATAGCTGTGAAGCATGCGCACGTGTACCTCCTCTGAAGCACAAACACGTACACTGCACCAAATCAGACACCTACACAAACACTGTCACAGTAAGTCGCTAACAACAAACACAAGACTTCTAATAGCTTACTACTGCTTTTGATCAGCACTGCAAGTACTCCCCCTGAAATAGGAGGTTCTGATAGCCATGAAGCATGGGCACGTGTTATCTCTTCTGAAGCACACACACGTACACTGCACCAAAAGCCTTACACCTACACAAACACCTTCATAGTAAGCTGTACACAAACGAAGTAATAGGAAAAAACCGAAACCTAGGTCCAGGTGAAGTACGAAGCAAAGCACGCACTAGGCGTGGCGAGTGGAAATACTAAGCGAGTGGGAAGGTTTATACGCCAATGGCGCGGAAACCGCAGTAACACGGGGAGTTTAGTCGGTAGGCATCAGGGTTGAATCCGACACTACTCTGCCTCACAGGGTGCCAGACCGGAAAGTAATGAAATAGGAACCGGTAAGTGTGTGTGTTTTCGTTTCCTATGTGGGTACCACTACCACGGTATAATAAAGAAATATTATGTACTTTGCCACTACCCATTGCCATACTTACATAGGAAATGAGAGGCCCGGTCTTGTATTTCGTTTGCTAAACGTGTTTATCTACCCATTTCGTTCTGTATTAGGCGAAGTAGCTGTAGCAAGCTTTGTTCGTTTTTCAATTACACCTCCATTGCCGATCAAAAATATTACATAGCATATTAAATTTATTTGACACCAAACATGATATTATAATGGTATTTTTTTTATAAAACCCAATTTATTCTTGAAACTAGATGTTTAAAGCTGGAAAACTAATATTCGACCCAGCAATTCATAAAACTTTTTACATCTACCCTTGTCATCAACAAAACCGAATTTAAATTGGCGATTTCAGTCAAGTCCGATTTATTTTTCACTGGTCTTGTGGCAAAGTGTAATTTTTTGGTTTGCCGAAAATAACTCTGGGGTAAAATTGAATATCCTGGATAAAAGAATAAATTTAAATGTCCCTTTGGAAATAACATATTTGTAAGGAATAGTATGTATAATTCAATGTATATTATTTATAATTCAATGTATATTATTATTAATATTATTATTATTAAAAGAAAATATTGTGGCATATCGGACAAGTGTGTAACTATTTTTTATATTGGAATACACAGGGATCCAAGTTTAATGGATGCCCTGGGGCCGCGGGGCGGGTAGACCACGACGGCCGGGTATCCATTAAACTTGGATCCCTAGCAACACGACAGATAACGAAAGTAAACATTCGAGTTACCTGAATATTATACGTTGCTAGCTATGTTAAGTATTACTTTCGGTGCCAGGACAAAAAAATCGGACTGACAGACTCTGACAGTACTCAAATAACTAGTTGTCATGGATTATTTTACAGGTGGAAGAAAAAGTTCTTTTATCATTTTAATTTGAATAAAATCAAAGTTTATTACTTAATAATATATTGATCAGAGAACAGTAGTAGACAAAAATTAATACATTACACGATGCGAAAGCCTTTTTTGGTGGTCGGAGGTATTAAATCACCTCGGCTTTGCCTCGGCAATTCAAAAACCTCCTCGCATCAAAAAATTAACTTTCGCATCTAATAATGTAAATAACTATAAATCAAGTGTTTACTTGTTGGTAAATTAAAAAAGAAATAAACTTACTCAGTGATTGCTTCATCGCTGGCCACCCTGCACAACACTCCCCTATCCATAGAACACTTTCCGGTAACAGGATCTGGTGGTGCCAGCTTAATATAGGGTGGCTCTTCCAAAAATGTGATTTTAAGATGAAACTTCTCCGGAACGCCTTGTGGTGGGGTGTGACTGTTACCGGGCCACACGATGTCTTTAATGTCCAGGCCTTCTCGTTGCCAGGATTTCCAAACTCCGATCTAAAAAAAATATATATTACAAATCTGCAGTTTGTACCACTTTAATTGGGTTTTATTACAACATTTTTAATAACCTTGTTTAACCTTGCGCGTATTCAATAGCTATTTATGAGATATTTTCTTACGTATATCATACAAGATTTTTTCTACGAGCGTGTGAAAAGTAAAAGATTTTTTCTACGAGCGTGTGAAAAGTTAGACTTTTTACACCAATTTCAGTGTGAAAAGTTTTACTTTAACGCACTAGTGTGAATAGTCTAACTTTTCACACGCTCGTAGAAAAATAAGATTTAGTTATAGTTTGTTTCCTATTGCCTGACAGCTAGGAACCCTCATTAAAAATGCAAAACACACATTTTAGCTTACCGGGCGAACATAATATTTTTCGCCTGAAAGTATATCTTTTTAGTAACAATACAGGTAGTTTAGACAGCATATAGATTGGCACACCCCTAATTTTACCTGTCAAAATAGGGTATGTAAAATTGAAACAATAGGGCAAGCCGATGATTTAGAATAAATCTTCGGACAGTGGCGGTCGTTTAGGGTTTTATTTATGAAATATAAATTCCTTTTGTTTTCTGTCCGTGTTGTAAATAAATTATACATAGTAAAAACTTTATCTGATCTAGTTCTAGCCGATACTATACATTAACAAAACAAGGTGATAGTGAAATAGTGTATCGTTATAAGAGAACAGGTCTGCCAAAAAGGTCGACCGTTTTAAACCATTTTTTAATGGAGTTACCTGTCCTCTTAAATTGTTATATTATGGTATGTTCATAAGTTATATCACAAGAGGTGAATATTCTAAATAAAATATTTACCTCGAGTGGTATATGTTGAGATTATACACCAAAAAAAAAAGAAAAAATACAACGAAATGCAAGATTTTTAAAATGATTTATGTAGCTACTAGAAAAACGGACAAAACGAAACAAAACCTAAACAATTGACAAAGTAATAAAACTAACAGAAAATTAGTTATAAGTATTATTGTTAAGCACACAGTTATTATAATAAACAGTAGTGGCTTGCTGGTGTTGCTGGAAACTCTTCGAGCTGCAAGAGACTGGAGCTTCGTGTTGGTCCAACCCATTAGTTGGAGGGTGACCTCTTAAACCTTGAATAGTGTTTTCGTGATGAGTTTTGTCCATCTGCAAGTATGGCTTTATGGATGCAGCACTACTATGTCCAGTTATTTTTATAAGAGTTTGTTCGCTCACACCCGCTTTGCTTAATGTAGAGACAGCTGTGGCTCGATTGGAATGGTTTGTGATTTTTTCTTTCTCAGTATCTAGTCCAATTTTTTGTGCTGCTTGTTTTGTCCAATTAGAAAGAGTATTTTTTCCAATGGGACAGTTTTTGTACCAATTTCCCATTTTCCAATTTGGATTTACTGTCAGGAATAGTCTTTGGGTAGTTATATTTTGCCCTCTTTTTGAAATTAGTTTTCTGTAAAGGCGAACTGGACATAAATCGGCATCTTTTGTGTTTGCCACTAACCATTTTGAATTTGAAAGCTTCTTGTCTCCGCCTTGGGATGTTTTTGAAAAGATTGGGTTATATTCCATACTTTTTGTACCATCGCTATAATATTCTTCTCTGAAATACGTATTTAGGCATGTCTCGGCTTCTCCTCCTCTCCATGCTAATTCCACAGCCGCTATTTGATAGAACTTTTTCTGTAAATCCTCGGGGTTATTTTCGTCAAAAATTTTTACCATCTTTTTGTACTCGTCGTAGGTTAGTGCTCTTGCACTTTTCCGGTGATTTTTTGGATCAGCCTGAAGCAGTTTTCTTTTAGAATTTCTAGCCATACGTGCTTTTTGGAATTCAGGATCTTTAAAAGGATCAAATTTAATGTTGTATTTATTGAAGTACCTTTCTTGAAGCAGTTGGGCTGTTTGGTTCCACATTGTCTTGATAACCCCTTCCTTGTAGTCAGAACCATATTTTTTCTTCATATTAAAACTCCAGTCTTCCAATATAGCGGCAAGCTGTATTATAGTTGTATTTTTGGTCAATATATACTGCCGTGTTTCGCACAATTTCTCGAATTGGGTCCATATATACCCTTTTGGTTTTGTTGTATTTTCTGGGATAGTCTTTTCAGCGTTTTTTCTTATATTTTCGACTGAAACATTACCGAATCGGCAAGATTCCATTTTTAAAAAAATGTGACATGAATCTGACAACATCAAAAACTTGATTTGTTAAAAGGGATTTTTGTTATTATAGAAACGGTCTATAGCAACCATCAAATATTTTAAACTTGTTATGATGTTGTTATGCATTGGCATTGTTGTGACAGGTGGCCCGGGGTATATCCACTTATGCGGAGTATATTCAGTATAATATGCATCTGATTGGTCGCAAAACAGCGTTTAATTGGTCAGAATCGGATTGAGGTATATAATCATATTTTTTTTTTGTTTCTATATACGTGTTCCTTAATGACGTGCTAATATTTTAGGGTGTGATTCCTTAAGTCATTTTATGAAGAAAAGTTTATATGAACATATGTCCTAAACGGCTTAAATTTTTTGCTACGGGGTGTTGAAATTTTTCTTTTTTAATGCGTTTTTTGTAATATCTCCGAAAGTACTTTGGATAATATTTTTAATTTTGGCATGTGCTAATAGGACGTATGACCACATATTTTAGTTATAAAAGTTATTTTTTTGTCCCACCAGTGGCGTCCCTGCAAACATGTTCTCTGATATATTTTAGAAAAAAAGTGGTACACCACTGACATTTTTTCATGTGGATATTATTTCTGATTAGCCTGGTCAATTCTATATAAAAATTGTCACCTGAGTTTTTCTCCTCAGGCACACCGTTCTTAATTAAAATAATTAAATTAAATTAGCTCTACTGTTTAGTATTATTAACATTGATTATGCAAAATTTTGTTTTATAAAAATTCTTGGAAATGACCACCTTCACTTAATAGGCATGCTTTCACCCGTCTTTGCATCGAATAACGCACTCGTTCAAATATTCCAGGCGAATTCCGTACTGTTTCACAGAATGAAATTGAGGGGTCCAATGTAACAACCGGCTAAGTCCATTTAAATAACTTTGCAGGAGAGGAAAAAACGGTTTATAAAAAAATCTTGTTTAGTGAACATTGATAACAAACTTATTACATTTGTTGAGTTGCAGATACAATGACAACAAAAAGATAAAGAAAAATAATAATTGCGTTAGCTTTATAGCTGGCTTCGAAAAAAAAATGATGGACTTGTCCCTGGACAAGTCCTGGACTTGACCTGTTTTTCCTCAGTTTGCGTTAGCGGGCAACCACCAATATGTCTGTATTGCGCTCATTTTTAAAGTTACAGATCCGGTTCTTGCACAGGACGAAAGATAAACTTTTACTTTGTAAAACCGGGCTCCTAAGTCATTTTGCCCAAAAAATGGACTTGACCGGTTATTGCATTGGATCCCACAATTATTCGCTACCTTAAATTTTCTAAAGTGTTAATAGGAGTTTTATACACTATAGAGTTTTAAGATGATCCACAAGAAAAAATCCAAAATATTGAGATCAGGGGATCTTGCTGGCCATTGTTGAGCTCCTCCGCGACCTATCCAACGATTCGGAAAAACTGCATCTAAATGTTCGCGAACGATTACACTGAAATGAGCAGGAGCCCCATCATGCATGCATCACATTTGATTCCCTAGCGCATATGGTATAATCTTCAAGTAACACAGGTAATTCTACTTGGAGGAAATGCAGATAAGAGTGCCATTAAGGCGTTAATTGTATTTTTAAGAACGTCACCGTTCCAGGATAATTAGATTTATGTGATCAAAAATTATTCGTCAATACTGCAAAATGAAGCTAATTTAATTTAATTATTTTAATTAAAAACAGTGTGCCTGAGGAGAAAAACGCAAGACACCATTTTTATGTAGAATTGATCAGGCTAATCAGAAATAATATCTACATGGAAAAATTTCAGTGGCGTACCACTTTTTTCTAAAAATATCAGGGGACATGTTTGCAGGGACGCCACTGGTGGGACAAAATAACTTTTATAACTAAAACATGTGGTTTTATGTCCTATTAGCACATGCCAAAATTGAAAATATTATCTAAAGTACTTTCGGAGATATTAAAAAAAATTCATTAAAAAAGAAAAAATTCAACATCCTGTAGCAAAAAAATTAAGCCGTTTATGACATATGTTTATATAAACTTTTCTTCATAAAATGACTTGAGGAATCACACCCTAAAATATTAGCACGTCATTAAGGAACATATATAATATATATATAATTTTTATTTATAATTTATATTTATTCCTATGTAGCTTTTAGGGTGTGCAAAAAAGATTTTTATATTTAACTGATTTAATTTAATTTTCTCAATACAAAAACAGTTTATACTTAAAAGAGTTAACCAATTAAAGGTCTAAAAAGGTGTCTTCACTATCACTAAATTCGAAGGATTCATCTGTGGAGTCAACTGAAATAATAAGTGGTTCGTTCTACCGTTTCTTCCATAAGGTTGTCCAAGTACCACATTTTTTTCCCCTCTTTTATTACATGTTTTATAGCTTCTTTCCAATTTTCTTTAAATATAATGTTTAATAAATACTTCAATAACTCACGTACATATTTTATTTTAAATGTAGGGTTATTCCTTGCTACATAGCCTTTCAGTTGTGCCTATATTAATCCAATTGGATTTCATTCACAGTGGTAGGGCGGCAGTCTAAGTAAAATGATACCACCTTATTAATTTAGCCATTTCGTCGATTACACATTTTTTAAAACGTGACCTCTTTTCTTGCACTATTTTGAAAAGCTCTTTTTTTAACATGCCATCTTCAAAGCGTATATTTTTCTTAGACAGCCTATTTATAATATCTGTTTTTTTTTTCCAAGAAGTGGTAGGAAGTTTTTCTAAAAGCCTTAAATGGTAGCTGGCGTTATCTAATACTATGACAGCATTTTTGGGAATTAATTTTATCATTTGCTCAAAATACTTTTCGAAGACGTCAGCAGTCATTTCCTCATAAAAATATTTTGTTGATTTTGACTCAAACCACCGTTTACAAATCCACTTTCACTACCTATAATATGCGTTATTATTAACCTGCGACCTTTACCTGCAGGTATTTTCAAACCAGTAGACGAACCTTCTATAAATGCTTGACGAGAGCTTTGAATATTTTTATCTTGCCATATCTTTTGTTATGAATGTCCTTCTGTAAAATAATCCAGGTTTCGTCTAAATAAAAAATTGTCCTTTTTTCACTTTTATATCTCTTAGATACTGTCGTCTCCACAAAATTATATATTTTCAATCCAATAACATTGACTTTCGGTTGTGTTTTTCACAAGAAAAATTTAATTGATGTAAAATTTGAAACAATTTTTTTCTTCCTTCGTTGGGTAAAGTCTTTTTTACAGCATTTAAAATTTTATCTAATGTTGGGATCTCTCTATTGAAATAAAAATTATGCACTTTTCTTCTTATGATACTTTTCACATCCTCATCAATTTGTATAGGTGTCCTTCCTGAGGACTTAGGAGGGGCTATAGTTCCAGATTTTCTTTCCCTAAGAAGCCTATAGATTGTTGATTCTCAAACT
This sequence comes from Polydrusus pterygomalis, assembly GCA_963969555.1. Classification (NCBI taxonomy): domain Eukaryota; kingdom Metazoa; phylum Arthropoda; class Insecta; order Coleoptera; family Curculionidae; genus Polydrusus; species Polydrusus pterygomalis. The sequence goes on along the minus strand of OZ018382.1, from coordinate 24,107,227 downwards.
CCCCTCATATTAGCACATGCTGATACTAGGTTTCTGACAGTACTAGATGATGTTTGGGGTACAAGTGCATCGTGTACATTTAAAACTATTGTATTTGCTTTTAGGTCAAGCACACTTTTACAAAACACCGGGGAATAATTGGACCCCGTTATGCAATAGGGTACCAACTAACAAAAACATATTTCTGAGTAAAAACACAAAAACAATACTTTAGTTATTACTTAAAACAATAGCCCCTATGAAAGAAAAAAGCTGTTTTTTTTTTAGCATTTTAGTTACTTGTGAGTATATCAAGGTAACAGTAGAAAAATTAATAGAAAATTATCAATTTAACAACAAAAAAAGCACTTGGTTCCTTATTGCAAAATATTTTTTTGTGAGAATCAGTCATCTTCTATTTCGAAATCTAGATCTGCGTTATATCCCTCTAGCTCTTCCTCGATTGTATCATCACCAATAAGGTTAACATAAAATGGATGGTCCGCCAGAGGAATTAAGTGTACGTAGCTTTTTATATCTTTGAGTTTAGCTTCTGCTATAGGCTTTCCGTCAGGCCAAAGAGGTGTTAAATGTCTAGAAAAAGGTGTTTTGTGTGGTTTTCCTTTTCCTTTTTTAATATTTATTTCTTTATAGTCGTCGGAGTTAATGATTTCTTTTTCGAGCATCTTGATGCTCACAAAGTTGTTATTTTCCATGGATACTACCTCAATGGGATGCTTTCTTCTGCAGTATTTCATAACCTGGATGTAATCCTCAGGAGAATACAGTTTAGTGTGCCTTTTGAGAACACATTCTACATCCCCAAAATCACTGTCATTGGGCAGGAAACTATGCCCTGATACTAAAAAGCGCAGCTCTATACTTTCGAGATGTGTAGATACTTTAAGAGCACATTTTAACAGAAGCACCATTTTGCTATTGCGGTTTTGTCCTCCGCAGGAGTCGCTCCATAATATAAGGTTTTTAACGGTTTTTGAGATATTATTTGCAATATACAGAAGCAAACAAGAACCCACTTCTTGAGCGCCACGACCCGCTTGTCCTTCAAGCCACACGTTAAAAGTAGACTTTGTTTCTTTTCCTGCAAATATTCCGCAGTTATAAAGCCACAGCTGTCTTTTATAAAATATATGATAAAACCCACAGTCAGTTCTTCACTACCTAAGATGCAATACTGAAATGACCCATTATGCATTATTTATTTATTTATTTATTTATTTAATACATTTAGGCCCAACAGAAATGTAATTAATAGGGCCGATATAACAATTACAATTTACATAATTTAATAAAATCTATAACTACATTAAATAATTTGATATTAACTTAAATTTTTCGATTTATCACAATATCACAAGTGCGCTAGGGCGGTTCGAACAAAAGTACTCAAGGACATATCTAGATCACAGTAATTTGCTACTCTATTATATCTGGAACACATATTGTAGACTGGAGCGGTCAACATTATATTTGTTTTAGCTGCTGGCAAGTAAAAACAAGTGCTAGTTCTAGTAGAAATCCTAGGTATTAAGAAATTTAGTTGCTCCAAGAGGGATGGACAAACTGTAACACCATTAATTATTTTAAATAACAATATCACTGCTGTCATGTCTCTGCGTTTCTGCAGGCTTTCGATTTCAAATCTTTGTAACAAGTGGTTGTTATCCATCCCCCTCTGAGGATACACTCCATCCTCTTTAAACGATAAAAATTTCAAAAACTTTCTTTGGACTTGTTCCACCATCGTAATATATTTTGAGTAAATTGGGGACCATATCAATGATCCATACTCCAATTTGCTTCTTACCAGCGTAAAAAACAAGGTTTTAAATGCATCGATATTGGTAAATGACTTGCAGTTTCTTAATATAAATCCTAACATTCGAGTAGCCTCTGACACTGTCTTTTCTATATGACCGCTATAAGTTAGTTTAGAGTCTAATAAGACACCTAGATCACGAACACTGTCCACTCGTAGCAATATGTTCTGGTCAATAGAGTAGTCATATAGGGTTGGAGAATGTTTTTTGGTTAAGGACATCACCGAACACTTATTATAGTTGAGAAGCAGTTTATTCTTTACACACCACCGTTGAATTGCATTTATTGCGTGTTGCAACCTCAGACAGTCCTCAGGGCTCCTAATAGATTTATATAGCTTTAAGTCATCTGCAAAAATTTCGTATTCGACATCAATAACCGCTGATATGTCATTAATAAAAATCAAAAACAATAATGGTCCCAAGTTAGAACCCTGAGGAACGCCCGAGGTGGCTCGAAATGGCGAGGATTTATATCCATTGTACTGGACGTACTGAGTTCGGTCTAATAAATACGACGTAAAAAAAGTTAGAAAGTCATCTGTAAATCCAAATAACTTAAGCTTTGCCAGTATAGTCCCATGATTAATCTTATCAAATGCCTTTGAGAAATCGGTAAACACCACATCAACCTGGCCTCCCCCATCAATAATATTTGATGCAAACTGAGTAAAACATGCCAGGTTGGTGGTCGTTGACCGATCCCTCAAAAACCCATGCTGATGACATGATAATATTGGTTCAACCCTGTACATAATATAATCATATAGAAGCATCTCGAAAACTTTTGAAAACCCACATATCAGAGATACTGGTCTGTAGTTTGTTATTTCATTTCTTTCCTCCTTTTTATAAATTGGACATATTTTGGATATCTTCCAGCATTCAGGATACACCCCTCGCCTTAGAGACATATGCAATAAGGTTTCAAGAAACATTGGTTCCCCAATATTAAAGAAGTTTTAACTGACATATTTTGCAATAAGGAACCAAGTTAACTTGGATCTTCGTTGAAAATTACAGAGCCCTCACTTTGGAATTTTCAGTTGGTTCTTTGGTTCAATAGATGGCGCAACTTGTGATTATGAACTTGGGTCTGTGTTGCGAAATGTGGGAAACCATATTAAAGTTTGGAAGCAGGGACTAACTCATTTTTAAGCAAAATGTACTTTGGTTCCTTATTGCATAACGGGGTCCAATTATTATTCGCCATTTTTGTATTATATTTATAATATACACACAAGCTCTCGATAACACGTTAGAAATAATACTAAACTACCTCACTTGAAGTTGGAAATATTCTATGACATAAGCCACCTGCCTGTATACCTATGCAATAATAGATAATTTAATTACTTAAGATCAGGTACCTGTTATTGATACGCTTATGGTTTATTGAGGTTTTACGACTCATGACCCTCAGCTGTGCTGTCAGGCTTTAAGAAACATAGTTTACTCACAGATTATTTTTCGTTTAAATTAAAGGGCAATTAGTAACTAAGGAAAATGTTTTTAGTAGCAGTTCAATAAGTTCACCAATAGAAATAAAAGATTATTTTTTCAATACACAAAAATCTTTTACATTAAGTTCGAGAGCATATTCTTTTGTCATATATGAGAGTCTCCGTGCTTTTGTATCTGTGCCAATGGTATTAAGAAAATACAAGGCCGAGAGAACTTTCTATAGAAACATTTATTATAATTAACTAAAGGTTATACGCTTGGAAGTACATAACTACACATCTCCAGTTTCATTAAGAGCTATAGTCTATTTCAGAAAGGTGTAGAGTAATAAAAGCTCATTAGGTATGCAAAGGGACTACAGAGTGACCCAACGAATATTTAGGTCACTTTCATAATTTGGCATTGATTTCATTGCAAAATCCTTTCTTTTCATCAAGTGCAGGTAGTACCACCCTGGTTTGGGTCAATTTATGGGTTTTGCCTATTGTTGTCCATTCACAAACACTGAAAATGGTGTGATAAAGGCGTGCGGGTAGGATATTCGTAAAAAGGAAATAATTTTATTTTAACTGAATAAAAATGAGGCATTATGTACATAGTACTACACTTATTTTTTATTAAACATTAAAAAAAAAAAAAATACAAAATACAAAAAATACATTATACAGAAATTAAATTAGAAAAAATCATAATATTCTTCGTCATCTGAGGAACTGCCATCTCCTGACTGGTCCATAAAAGTTTTCTTATTATCAACTGAATACTGTCATCCTGGCCAAGCTCCATTAGAATCTTATCTAGGGTGGGTATTTTTTTTTTTAAATAAAAAGAGTGAACTTTTCTCCGAACTACACCTTTGGTTTCTTCATCAAGGACTTTTACTGGTCTGCCTGGACTTTTCTTGGGAGGTTCTACTTGACCTGTTGTCTTTCTCTCCCGCAATAATTTAAAAATGGTGGACTTTCCAACTCCAGTCATTCGGAAACATCGGTCGACAGTTTCTTGTACAGTAAAAGTCGGGTAGTCGTATTTTATGCAATCATGTACATTTAAAATAATAACTTTTTCACGTTTACCTACGACCACTACTGTAAATACTTAAAAACACACCGTCTCCGATCAATGTAAGATTCCTATTACGCACGGTAAAAAAATCGCACAGCTTGGTAAAAAATCGTACAGTTTTCCTAGCAACCGCTTAGCAACGGTCAATACAAACAAACGTATTCAAAAACTGACATAATCTTAGATCAAATTTGTATGTCGGTAATATTATAAAGTGAAATTAGTTTGATTACATAAAAAATGTCGAGTGACAGTGAAATAGAAAATTTAACTCCACCCAATATTAGTAAAATTGCAGAAGCTGCTAAAAACAACTTGTTACCAGCGAAATCTGAATATCGATACAAATTTACTTACCAAAGATTTATGGAATGGAGATTAAAAAACGACGTTAAATCATTTTCCGAGAATCTAATGATGGCATATTTCCAAGAACTATCAAAAACGATGAAGCCTTCCTCACTTTGGTCATTTTACTCATTGTTAAAGGCCACAATTAATATTAATCACAATGTCGACATTGCAAACTACTCCAAATTACAAGCTCTCCTGAAGAGAAAATCGGACGGCTTTAAATCCAAGATTTTGACAAGCAAGAATATAAACGATTTTCTAGAAAACGCACCAGATGATAAACATTTGTTTATGAAGGTAATATATTGAGCTCAATATAATGTTAGATGTGTAAATTTATTTCAAATCTTCTTTTAGGTTGCTCTTATAATTGTTATAAGCGGTGCATGAAGGAAACAAGAGTTGCTTAATATAAGACCGTCAGATATTCAAGACACAGGGAAGAATCTAATTATATTATTAATATTCCCGATTCAAAAACTAAACGGCATCGTTCTTTTGTGGTGTCAGAATATTTTTACCCCAAGGTTAAAAAATATATAAACTTTCGCTCTGCAGTAAATACAGCTCCAAATTTACCTTTTTTTCTAAACTATATAAACGGAAAATGTACCAAACAGTCTGTTGGTATTAACAAGTTAGGAAAGGTTCCAAAACAAATAGCCATATATCAGGGACTACCAGAAGCAGCGACTTATACAGGACACTGTTTTCGACGCTCATCCGCGACTATTCTTGTTGACGCGGGTGGTGACTTATTGGATTTAAAAAGACACGGCGGATGGCAGTCCTCAGCCGTAGCTGAAGGTTATGTGGATAATTCTCTAAATAATCAAACTAACAATTCGTCTAAAATATCATCTGCAATAGCAAGCACTAGTAATAGTACTAATAGTATTAATGAAAATTTCATTGAGGCAACCAATAATGTAAATCTTACTTATGCTTCAACAAGCAAAACAAACGATATACCTTTTGTCTTCAATAACTGTTATGTAACTACAAATAATTATCATAATGAGAATAAATAATATAATAAAAAATAACATTTGTAAATTTAAATAATCATACTGTAGAATTATTACAATATATACCTTCTCGTTGATGTTATCACGTTCTTAAATTATTAATATTGTTATCAGTTCAGATGGAAAACTAAAACTAAATGATGTTGTGTGAATAAGTAGGTCGTAGGTAAAGTATGGTACGTAATACGTGTTGTAATGCAATTACGCACACATAGAATTACGCACTCGCGGCGTCGTGCGTAACTTTTCCATTCGTGCGTAAAATGCTTTTTACAACACTTATTACGTAATATACTATTACGCACCACTATACATTGGTAATAGCTGGCAGATAAAAATACCGAGTTGTATCCTGAACCGTTAATCGATATAAGTTTGGACATTAATATTCAGGAAAATTTATTAAGCATGTTCAATTATTATTAATTAATTTTCATCCCCCTTGGGAAACTAAGCCGATTAGATTGATTAAGTGAAAACAAACGTTCAACAAACTTTTAATGGTAGTATAATTTCAATAAATTAGTTGCCCGGAATTAATGGACTTAAGCATTTCGCTTCCAAGTTTGTGAATACACAAGAAAACAGAGCATTATGTGATGGTATAAGGTTCCTTGTAGCATGATATAGGTGTCAGGTTCATAATAATCGACTTTATTCAAGCATGTTGAGCGAGCTGTGTGATATCTGGGTATTGCTTATTCCTGAATTGCTTTCAATCATTCGGTCCCGTGTCAAATAATTTAAATTTCAGTCAAGAAAGGTGATTGCCATTGTTAAGCATTTACTTACAGAGTACGCATGTTTATGTAAAATCACCATGATCTTCAATAAATACACAATGTTTCTATCTTTTTTTTTATTTGAAAACTTTATGCCTTTCATGGAAATTAAAAGGGAACCACAATACAGGGTGTTTCATTAAGGTCGAAGAGCGGCCATATCTCGAAAACTACTGGGCTTAGAAACTCAGGAAAAGAAAAATGATAATAAAAGTGGCCATGAAAAAATTCTGAAAATAATTTTTAAGTTCCGCATTTTGCCGCAAGAGGGCGTAATTGAAAAGTAAATTTTTAAATTTTACATAACTCCGAAAATTCCACATTAAGGTATATGTTTGATAACACCATTTTAAAGCCTGGACAATTATGCATCATTTTGGTCTTATGCTCATTGGCGTACCGACTTTAATAAGAGTGGGGGAAGCTGTTGAAAGTGTAATCATTTAAATCGCTGTAACTTATAAACGACTTATCCGATTTTAGCAAACTAAAAACTGTTTGGAAGAGAAATGTATGCACTTTGACCAATCGTATTTCGTTGTCCATAATAGTTCTAAAAAAAATGCTAGAGGGCGCAATTTGCAATAACAATACATTTTTTGATTTTCCTCCGAAAAAATAAATCATACGGATAATTATGATATATCGATATTTTTATCGATATATCGATAAACGATATTTAAAAAATAAAATATCGATTTATCGATATTATTGATATTATCGATATTATCGATATATCGACTATATTGATATTAGATTGGAATTTCAATATCGTCCTTATAACACATTTAAGGACCAATATTTAATTCAATATTTTTTCTTCATGTTTTCATAATTAGAGTCTCCCCTTGAAATGAAGGTACGGAGTTTACAGGGCACAAAATATTGATATACAGTGTGATCAGTAAAGTCCGCATCATATGGGATTTTTTTTTAATAATAGCTTTATTCAAAAAATGACTTTGGCATCAAGTTCTGCTTCGATCGAGATGAAAATTAGTAGCCACGTGATTCGCATTATCTGTCAAATTTTAATTTTTTCCAAAAAATAATTCAATAGTGGGGTTATTTTTTAAAATATCAAAAAAAGGTATTAGAAAAAGTTTTTTTAAATGTTTCTAGCCCACATGCAAATTTCAGCTTCATAAGATAATTTTAATTTTTTACCTATATTTTGTAAATTGCACCACTTTTGCAAAATAGGACTCAACGCAACCTACATAAAACTTCTTAGTTTTGACAATGCTTTATTTCAGATACATTTTCTTTAAAGGAGCGACATATTAAATGTATGTTTTTCTACAAAATCAAAATTGGGCTATTAAAATTTGGTCGCATGTGATGCAAAGTTTATTTGTTTTTGACCCTGTATAAGGTAACTTCAGAAAATAAGTGTTTTTGAAAACGTAGTTCGTGTCTGAAAGTAATACACCTTAATATTAAGACAAAAAAGAACACAGTGTCTTCAGTAAAGTGTTTATTAAATGGAAAATAAATTTTAGAACGTAAAGTTTACCTATCTATTTTCAACGATTTAATTTAAAACCCCTATATTATAATTTATTATTAAGCTATGCCATAATAACGTTTTTGTAGAAAAACACACATTTAATAATGGCGCTACTTTAAAGAAAATGTATCTGAAACTAAGCCTTGTCAAAACTGAGAAGTTTTATGTAGGTTCAAAGAAGTTGTCCATTTTCTCTAAGAGACCTGAATAAATTAACAAAAACAACAAAATACTCTAAGTCAGGGTAGAGTCTATTCAGCCAGTAAACCTGCAAGATGGCCGACATGTCATATGACAAAAGTAATTGAAAATGCAAAAATTTATTTTATTTAGCTGGAATATGACTTTTGTCATATGGCATGTCGGCCATCTTGCAGGTTTACTGAGTGAATCGACTTTATCACAAATTTCTTGTCCTTTATTTTTTTTTTTTTTTATTTTTTTTTTTTTTTAATTGGCATTTGGCTAATTAGCCATGCAGCCAGTCGCAAAGTAAAAAAGAAGAACATTATTATACGAAATATATAAACAGGGACACACGCTTCACGCCACTGGGGTCTGTCAGGGCGACTTTATTTAAAAACACACAGGGAATGAAGACCACTAAAAAAAAGGGGTTTACATATAAGGAAAAAATAGGGCAGGTTTGTTTTTTAAATAATTAAGAGTTACAATTTTAAATTGACCTTATATAAATATGTTACAAGAACATTAAATATTTTTATATTTCCTAGTGACAAAAGGTATAGGATATTAAAAGGGCACTCGACTTTACATTCTTGAATCAATTATTGCTTGAAGAGGCTATTAATTTCAGTTTCATACTTTTTACACTCCAAGAATAGATGGTCCAAATCACATCTGACATTGCACAAATCACATTTGTCCGAAGGGAAAATACCTATTTTATTTAGGTGGGCTGGATAACAAGCATGGCCCAATTTCAGTTGTATAATGGTTGTAATAAACCGTCTTGGAACTATTATCTCCTTATGCCAGTGCTTATTAGGAATGTTTTTTACAAGAAGTGAATATCTAGTGCGAGATGTGGTACAATAGGTTTTCCATCTTACGTTCCATTTATCTAATATTTCTGATTTTAGTAGAGCATCTGCCTCGCTAAGGTTGAGACTAGAACTAATGGGTGTTCCATTACGTATACTATCCTTTGCTAAAGTATCCACATACTCGTTACCTGTTATATATATAGTGAAAAGTGAAGTTTTCACTATATGGTAAAGTTTTAGTTTAGACAAGACAAGAAATTTGTGAAACCCTGACTTAGTATAGACCTGAGTATTTTTTGTTTTTGTTATTTATGTTGTTGAGTCTTATTTTGCAAAAGTGGTGCAATTTACAAAATATAGGTAAAAAATCAAAATTATCTTATGCAGCTGAAATTTTGCATGTGTGCTAGAAACTGCATTTAGAAAAACCTTTTCTTATAACTTTTTCCGATATTTTGAAAAATAACCCCACTTTTGAATTATTTTTTGAAAAAAATTAAAATTTGACAGATAATGCGAATCACGTGACTACTATTTTTTTGCTTAATTTTCGTCTCGATCGAAGCAGAACTTGATGCCAAAGTCAAATTTTGAATAAAGCTATAATAAAAAAAAATCCCATATGATGCAGACTTTACTGGTGACACTGTATTTATAATATAATATTCTTATGTTTAATCGATAATATATATTATCGATATATCGCATAACGATATTTAAAAAATATAATATCGGTATATAGACTATATCGATATTTTTTTAAAATCGATATTCGATATTGGAATTTCAATATCGTCCAGCCCTACCCTGGATCCTTATATACTTATAATTATCCTAATATCTCAATTATCTCAATATATTAGTTCCTACAGGTTAGCGGAGTAGTAGGCAGGGATATCACCCGGTTCTAGTTTTGGCTATTCCGGCAACTATAGTAAACGGCACGAATTCTCTCGTTTTAAAACAGATGACAGCAGAAATTTGTCATCGATCAGCTGATATTGGGACATAATAATATCCCCAGATTAGTAGTGGACCGTAATGAGCCCAAACACTGAGTTATGAATTGCGTTTTTGTGCTTTTTGTTACATTTAATTACGTTTTTAAAATATTTAGTGGTTATGGTGCCTTTTATTTTTACTTTCATTGAATTTTAATTACTTTTGTGCGGCAGGTAAGTACCCACAATTATTATTCATTTAACCAAGAATTTACAGGTTAAAATTTTTTAAATCTTTTTCATTAGGGATCATAATTATTATTATTGTGTGCCTTGCACGTTAGTTGATTTCATCGATAAGTAATTGGTAAGTTTTATTTTATCTGACCGCCGTTTTTGTCGAAACGTTAGTTTGTGAAATTTTTGTTCTTAAAATGTTTCTTCGTAAAGGTTAGGTTTCTGATGTATAATTTTTGCATTTTACATTGTCTAGGTATCCTTTTCTGTTTCAAGAAAAATAAGTAGAAATTATTTCTGTGACTTAGGTGGGTAGGGTAGAGTTGGACAAAACCGGGTAGGTTGATAAAACCGGGTACAGCCTAGTTCTGCCAAATGCCAAAACAAGTTTCCATATTATTAACCTTTAAAAATCAGCTATTTGATTTCGAAGGAATTATTTTTATTACTATTATTATTATTGTTTGGCAATAGTAAGGTTGACATAAAATATTTAACATTATGTTAGCTCATACAGTACTTTAAAAGGGTAACCACATGTAATAGGATAGCGAACAAATATATAATTCTATTTTCTGGGTCTACGTACCTTACGTAAGTTAAAAACTGTTAAAGTAGGGTTTTCATTGACAGAAAAATTAAATTCCTGGCTAAATTGAAGCTTCTAACTTTATGTTAGCCCACATACAAGTTTAGAAGTGTAACTGTGTCATAACCAACAAATTCTATAAAAACCATAATATTTGGGTCTACGTACCTTACATAAGTCATATGTGGGGATTTCCTTGACAGTAAATGTAATAGGGCATGTGCACTAAATGACAGTCGCCCTGAGGAAAAACATTAGTGATGGGAAAACTCGAGTTATTTTAATAACCGACTACCGAGATTTCAAGTGATTTCAAAAACCGGATGAAAACCGGTTTTTCACTCGAATTCTATATTATGGGAATATGGGCGGTAGTTCGTCGAACAACTTCTAAAAAAAGAAAAAGGTCCCAGTTCCATAAAGTACTAAAAAATCACTTGAATACTCAATACATCTGTCCCGTAAACTAGTTTGTGTAGCCGCAATGAGTGATTGGTATGAATGAGAAGCGGGTTTTTGTTTCATAAGTTTCCTTCCATTTTTGATAACAATGGATACCTGTAAACTAACGGTAAAAACAGGTTTTGCTTTTCCTCAGGGCGTCTGTCAAATTTGACTAATGACGTCACGTGCACATGCCCTATATCTGACTGAATTCAATTAGTTTATTATATTGAACTGTAGGTATAGTATTTTACCTATAGGTATAGTTAAGGAGCTAGCGTGCAAAAAACGCCGAAGTTGGCTGCCCGTCAGTCGAGTTTGAAAAAACGTTGCCATTACTCCACTGAACACCCTGGTGCTTGAAGTTTTGCTTTTACCCATCAACTTTAAGATTTATTGGCAATAATGACATAGGGCGATTGGCCATAGTGAGGAGCCCGTCAGTCAGGTTAAAAATTAGGTTCTGTAGGTTGCCAAGATCATGTATCTAAAATTTCGTTGCGATCTAACCACTAGATCGTGAATTAGGCCAAATGGAAGATTATAATTTGTTTTTTGACCGCCATTTTGTTGGCCATAGTAAGGAGCCCATCCAAAACTTGTTTCTACCTCTTCGTTTGGATAAAATGACAGCAAAAATGCACTTGACTGACAAATCGAATCACGACGTTCTTCCCTGGGTGACCTACAAAATCTCGAAAAATCCAATTTTTCAGTCTTTAGCATGGCTTTTTCAGAAATTCAACCAAAATCATCAGTCAATCATTTTTCCTGATTTTTAGACATCCAATTAAGTAGAAATCACAAACGACTGACATTTTCCTCGAATATTTTCAATTTGGCCATACTTTGAAAATTTTCTGATTTTGGACTTTTTTATAATGGCTTAATAATGCTGTTCCAAATGGACTTAAAAGTAAAACAATGTATGACGATGATGTTTGATGACCTAAAAAACGTTGAATATATTATAACTATTACTATATATATAATATATATAATATATAATGATTAAAAGTAATAGTTACAATATAATCAACAATTAGATATCTGTTTTTTTCTATATTGAAATTGAAATGTTACTAACACAATTCAGCTTACTCAACCCAAATATGCCAACAATTTCATTCAATAAATAATAACAATTTAATTTTCTATTTTCTTCAGTAATTATTCATTTCTTACTGCTGAAATTGGTTATCGTATCTTTTTGTGGCAAAAATTCTATATTTTTTGATTACTGAATCCAATATAGTATAACATAAATTTAACGAATGAATAGGGGTGGAGGGTAGCAGAGGGGTGGAGGAAGGGGTAAATAGGTGATAGTTATGTATTGAAACGTTTTTTAGGTCATCAAACATCATCGTCATACATTGTTTTACTTTTAAGTCCATTTGGAACAGCATTATTGAGTAATCAAAAAATATAGAATTTTTGCCACAAAAAGATACGATAACCAATTTCAGCAGTAAGAAATGAATAATTACTGAAGAAAATAGAAAATTAAATTGTTATTATTTATTGAATGAAATTGTTGGCATATTTGGGTTGAGTAAGCTGAATTGTGTTAGTAACATTTCAATTTCAATATAGAAAAAAACAGATATCTAATTGTTGATTATATTGTAACTATTACTTTTAATCATTATATATTATATATATTATATATATAGTAATAGTTATAATATATTCAACGTTTTTTAGGTCATCAAACATCATCGTCATACATTGTTTTACTTTTAAGTCCATTTGGAACAGCATTATTAAGCCATTATAAAAAAGTCCAAAATCAGAAAATTTTCAAAGTATGGCCAAATTGAAAATATTCGAGGAAAATGTCAGTCGTTTGTGATTTCTACTTAATTGGATGTCTAAAAATCAGGAAAAATGATTGACTGATGATTTTGGTTGAATTTCTGAAAAAGCCATGCTAAAGACTGAAAAATTGGATTTTTCGAGATTCTGTAGGTCACCCAGGGAAGAACGTCGTGATTCGATTTGTCAGTCAAGTGCATTTTTGCTGTCATTTTATCCAAACGAAGAGGTAGAAACAAGTTTTGGAGGGGCTCCTTACTATGGCCAACAAAATGACGGTCAAAAAACAAATTATAATTTTCCATTTGGCCTAATGCACGATCTAGTGGTTAGATCGCAACGAAATTTTAGATACATGATCTTGGCAACCTACCGAACCTAATTTTCAACCTGACTGACGGGCTCCTCACTATGGCCAATCGCCCTATGTCATTATTGCCAATAAATCTTAAAGTTGATGGGTAAAAGCAAAACTTCAAGCACCAGGGTGTTCAGTGGAGTAATGGCAACGTTTTTTCATACTCGACTGACGGTCAGCCAACTATGGCGTTTTTTGCACGCTAGCTCCTTAACTAGTATAATCTGAAGAAATAAAACAAAAAAAATATGTTGTAAATATAAGTGACAGAGAGTCCTATTTAAGGTGGGAGTATCAACATGCTTGCCAACCTATAACCTATTTCGCGTAGATTTATTTATGTTTTCTAGCTTTTATACAAAATTTAAAGAAAATCAGTATCGACTTGATATTCTATAGGTAATAATTGACATATTTAATAAATATCAATGAATTTTATAACTTATTTTTGGAGAATTGTATAGCGAAAAATATCGGGTATGATTTCTTTAAACATTATTATGTCATTGTTACTCATTGTTCTTTCACTATATAATTCTCCCAAAATTAGCAATAAAATAAATTGATATTTTTGTAATATATCAGATACTACCTAAATAATGTACCGACGATATTGATTTTCTTTAAATGTTAGTTATTAAAATAATAAACTCAAAAAATCAACGCGAAATGGGTTATAGGTTGGCAATAGATTGAATGACGTTGAGAATTCAACCTTAAAGTTGCGTTTCAGTTAATTTAGTATTTTCAAGGTTTGAATAATTATAATATTATATAGTTTTTAAATCTATTTTGACGCTTTATCTTTAAACCATATAAAAACTTTGTTTATTATTATCTACCTTAAATTACAATATTTATAAAACAAAATTTTCAAAAGAAATTATTATTGTTATTTGTCAAAATTAAAGCGGTAGAACCGATGAGACTATTGCATCAATTGTTTTAGAAGGTATCACATGTATAATTTTCAAGTTCGGTCCTGGAATTTATGCCAACTTATAAAAATTTAATAGACCAGAATTGTCTGAGTGTCACGTGACTTGCATTCTATCTTGCGAAAGAAATTAAAATTTTTACTATAGTAACGCGCAGTCCAAAACTATATGCTGTACTATTTCTCTCTATCTTGCCTCGTCTTCGGTCTTCATTATCATTTGAAGGGGTGTTGTTTGACAGCCATATTATGTTCTGATAGAATACCTACAAGAGATCATCAGAAGCAACAGGGTCCTTTATAAAAATTTGCTTTCCATTTGTTTTCCTTTACCAAAGCAACTCATTTCTAGTGACGTTCCCATTTTCTTTTAATAACACCTTCTCCGATTTGCAATCGCCAAAATTTTTGTTTGTCGTATTTAATCTTAAGTGGCGTTTCAAATAACACACTTGAATCGCATATTTCTGAAAGGACCGAAGTGCATTTTCGGCCATTTTGTTTTTATCCCCGGATTTGTTATTTAAGATAAGATCTATATATGTTTTGGTGCAGAAAGGAACTAAATTAGATTCCAACTTATTGCTGTTTTAAGGCATTTTTAGCTTCACTTTGCCTTAGAACGTTCTCGTGTACGCATAATAAAATAAACTAAAATATATTTTATGCAGTTTTTCGCAAAACGTCGAATTCAGGTGATCGTACTGACGATAAGAAAATATGAAAGAATATTCCATGTTTATAAGTATACAGAAATTATTGTAAATTAAAGCGCAATTAGTCAGTTTACAGTAAAAAAATATGCTGTAAAGAAATTCTGGACTTTAAACAGCGGTCCCAGTATTATAAGAAAACCTGTTCCTCAGTTGAGAGTGAGAGAAAAATGTTTCTCGATCGCATAAAACATCTTTTTTAACTTCTTATTACAACCATTATCAATACAGCTCAAAAATCCCAGAATATGTAACTACATCAGAGTGCTGCTGCTGAAACCAAAAAATGTCGGTTCAGCAAGACGGAGGTACGGCACACACAGCGCGCGAAACAATATTATTGAGAAATCAGTTTGGTGAGCAGATAATTTCGGGTCCGTTACATTAGCCCCCCCCGGTGCCCATAACTGCGTAAAGTTTTAGCACCCTATAGACAATACCTAGCACTACCTAGCACTCAAATTATAGAGCTAGCACCATAGTCGTTACGGAGTTATTAAGCACTTTTACCGGGGGGGGCTAATGTAACGCTAGCCCCCCCCGGTGCCCATAACTGCGTAAAATTTTAGCACCATATAGACCATACCTAGCACTACCTAGCACCCAAATTATAGAGCTAGCACCATAGCCGTTACGGAGTTATTAACCATTTTTACCGGGGGGGGTTAATGTAACGCTAGCCCCCCGGTGCCCATAACTGCGTAAAATTTTAGCACCATATAGACCATACCTAGCACCCAAATTATAGAGCTAGCACCATAGCCGTTACGGAGTTATTAACCATTTTTACCGGGGGGGGGGCTAATGTATCGCTAGCCCCCCGGTGCCCATAACTGCGTAAAATTATAGCACCATATAGACTATACCTAGCACCCAAATTATAGAGCTAGCACCATAGTCGTTACGGAGTTATTAACCTAATTTAAGAATGGCATCGATAACGTTGCCGCCTCATGGTCTGAGGTTGCCGCTAAGCAATTAGAGAATGAATTGGAAGACCTTCAGATAGCATAAGATGCGTGCGCAACCGGAATATCGCCAACGTACCAAATGCGACGTTGTCACGTTGAGTAGGGTAGAAAATAATAGTTTTTTTGCCATAAGGATGACAGCTCTGTTTTGAGGCTTTATCGTCTAACCATAAAAACTTATGTTTATTATTACTTAAAATATTATACTATTTACAAAATAAAATTTTTAAAATATATACAAAATTTTCAAGTCTGGTTCTGGAATTCATACCAACCTATCAAAATTAAATAGACCAAAATTGTTGGCACGTGACTTTGCCTCCATCTTGCGAGACTATTTAAAATATTTACTATATTAACCAACTGGTTAAAAAAAGGTGTTGTATATGTTTACTGTTTTATAGATAAAAATAATAATTTTCATATAATTTAGTGCAGGTCGGCAACATCGCGGTAAGATCACAGCCATACTACTACTACAGTGCATAAATTCTTGTACTGTAAATATAAAAGTGTTTTTATGGCCAACTGTAAATAGCTTTGTCTCTGGTAATTGGTCTGAGGCGGCAACGTTGTTGATGTCATTTTTAAATTAGGTTGATAACTCCGTAACGACTATGGTGCTAGCTCTATAATTTGGGTGCTAGGTAGTGCTAGGTATGATCTATATGGTGCTAAAATTTTACGCAGTTATGGGCACCGGGGGGGGGGGGCTAGCGTTACATTAGCCCCCCCGGTAAAAGTGCTTAATAACTCCGTAACGACTATGGTGCTAGCTCTATAATTTGGGTGCTAGGTATGGTCTATATGGTGCTAAAATTTTAAGCAGTTATGGGCACCGGGGGGGGGGGGCTAGCGTTACATTAGCCCCCCCCGGTAAAAGTGCTTAATAACTCAGTAACGTCTATGGTGCTAGCTCTATAAATTGGGTGCTAGGTAGTGCTAGGTATGGTCTATATGGTGCTAAAATTTTACGCAGTTATGGGTACCGGGGGGGGGGGCTAATGTAACGGACCCGATAATTTCGCATTTTAGACCTGTTAACTGGCCGCCTAGATCGTGTGATATCACATCCTTGGACTTTTTTCTTTGGGGTTATGTCAATATGTCAAATCAAAAGTCTTTGTCGATAAGCCAGCTACGATTCAGGATTTAGAAGCCAACATTACTCGCGTAATTCGGCAGATTCCGGTCGCAATGCTAGAAACCGTGATCGAAAATTGGACCTTCCGAATGGACCACATACGGCGTAGTCGTGGCCATCATTTAAATAAAATTATTTTCAAAAAATAAATGTCAAAGATTGTTCTTTCAACTCATAATAAAGATTCCACCATTCAATTCCATTTTATGTGTTTTATTTAAAATTTAAAAAAAAGTCTAAATGAATCACCCGTTATTTATAAGAATATAGTAAATACCTATGTTTATATTAAGCCAAGTGTAAACCAATTATTTTCTTTGAAATGATTAGTGTTGTGGTCTATAGTGCAGGCATTAAAATTGTATCAGTATCATTATAATCGGCCTAGAAAGGTTAGGGCAAGGCCATAATTTTGCGCAAGGCCATAAATTTGCCACTTTCGTGATTATTGTTTGCTGATTTAAAGGTATATATGTCTATGGGTGTGTCCAATGGCGATAACATGATGGCATACAAGTCTATTTATTATACTCTGTTTCTTAAAGCCTGCCAGAACAGCTGAGAGTCATGAGTAGTAAAACCTCAATAAACCATAAGCGTAACAATAACAGGTACCTACCGGATCTTAAGAAATTAAGTTATCTATTATTGCATAGGTATACACTATACAGGTAGGTGGCTTATGTCATAGAATATTTTCAACTTCAAGTGCGGTAGTTTAGTTTTTATTTTTAACGTGTTATCGAAAGCTTGTGTATATATTATAAAAATAATACAAAAATGGCGAATAATTATTCCCCAGTGTTTTGTAAAGGTATGCTTGACCTAGAAGCAAAGACAATAGTTTTAATGTACACGATGCTGTGCACCAAACACCATCTAGTACTGTCAGAAACCTAGTATCAGCATGTGCTAATATGATGATGATGATAAAACAGTCGCCAGGAAGGACACCTATACAAACTGAAGAGGATGTGAAAAGTATCCTAAGAAGAAAAGTGGGACCTAGACAACCTGATGGAAGAAACGGTAGAATCACTTATTATTTCAGTTGACTCCACAGATTAATCCTTCGAATCTAGTGATTGTGACAACACCATTCTAGACCTTTAATTTGTTAACTTTTTTAAGTATGAACTGTTTTTGTATTAAGAAAATAAAATTAATTCAGTTAAATATACAAATATTTTTTGCACACCTTAAAAACTACATACAGTGAGTCCCAGAAGTAATGTCCAAATTTATTTAAAATTCAGCGGTAAGTTTTTTTGAAAAAACGGTCGTACTCGTCGATTTTTATGTTTTAATGTGTTTTTTTGTGGTAATTTCATGTATACAGGATAGCTCAAAAATAAGTTACGACCATCAACTTCATTTTTTCAAATGAAAACATATATTTTTTATTTCATTTTTGAATTTTGCATTGAATTCTAAGCATGTTTTACGTACCATGTCCTATACATAAACTCAACAGTTATTAAAAAAATTAGGATTGAACATATCATTTAGGGAATCTAACGATCTATCAAATCTTTGGCATTTTGGGCTCCCTAATAAGTAAGAGTGTACTGTCTGTCACTGTCACCGTTTATTTCCATAGAAACTGTCTGACAATTTTATTTCAAATAAGTATAATAATTATTGTCAAGCGTAGTTTCAAAGTTGTGGTTTTCACAATAATGGTGAAGTTAACGGAACGGGAAAAAAATTATTAAAAATTATTTAATGAAATCCTTCCTGATCGTCCTCCCATATGTCAAAAGATGGTGAGTAGAATAGAGGCTAAGTTTAGAGAATTCGGTCTTGTCAGAGATTTACCTAAATCTGGTCGTCCTACTCGAGATGAAAATGAAAAACTTGACGTTTTGCTTTCCTTGGAAGAAAATCCATGTACTCCCCTAGCTGTCGCACATTGGGGCCGATTTACACATGCCGAAATCTGTTGTTCACCGAGTAGTTCAAAAGCACAAATATCACCCATACAAAGTTATTCCAGTGCATGAGTTATTTGAAGATGATTTCGATAGGCGAAATGAGTTTTGCGAACGCATGCAAAATATGTGCAATCTAGATAATAATTTAGTAAAAAATATTATTTTTTCGGATGAAGCTAAGTTCTATTTGAATGGTAATGTGATCAGACAAAATTGTCGATATTGGGCAACAGAAAATCCGCATTGGATGATAGAGGTTCACAGCCAGTACCCTACAAAAATAAATGTTTGGTGTGGAATCGTACGCGAAAGAGTAATTGGTCCATTTTTCTTTGAACAGTCTTTAACTGGACAAGTACATCTCGAATTTCTCCAACTTGAATTAATTCCAGCATTAGTGGCTTTATTTCCGAATCCATTGGATCCAGACTCCCCTGACGAAGAACTGATATTCCAACAAGATGGTGCTCCTCCGCACTATGCTGCCACTGTGCGCACATTTTCGGATGAAACCTTTCCCAATCGGTGGATAGGAAGGAGAGGACCTATCGAATGGCCTGCTAGGTCGTCAGACCTAACTCCGCTGGCTTTTTTTTGTGGGGTTACCTCAAATCAAAAGTATTTGTTAACAGGCCAAACAATATGCAGTAGTTGAAAGAGAGGATCCGAAGAGAAGTGCGTGTCATAACTCCGGAAATGGTTGGAAACGTGCAAAGAGAGTTTATTGATCGTCTTGGATATTGTCAAGCCGTAAATGGCGCACATTTTCAACATTTAATTTGATTTTGTTGTGTTTTTTTTTTAATAAACAGGTCTTACTTATAGATATGTTCAATCCTAATTTTTTTAATAACTGTTGAGTTTATGTATAGGACATGGTACATGAAACATGCTTAGAATTCAATGCAAAATTCAAAAATGAAATAAAAAATATATGTTTTCATTTGAAAAAATGGAGATGTTGGTCGTAACTTATTTTTGAGCTACCCTGTATACATGAAATTACCACAAAAAAAACACATTAAAAAATAAAAATCGACGGGTACGAGCGTTTTTTTCAAAAAACTTACCGCTGTGTATATCTTAACATAGTATAAAACAAAGTCGCTATCCTGTTCATGTCCCCTTATGTGCGTAAATCTTTAAAACTACGCAACGGATTTTGAAGCGTTTTTTTTTTTAATAGATAGAGTGATTCAAGGGGAAGGTTTTTATGTATAATACATGCATAATATTATAGAGAAACACTGATAAATTAGAGTAGGGAGAACGAACGACCCAACCTAACCGGTCCCCGGCCCGTTCAACGATCAATCCAAAGCCGGAATAGACGAAGACAGACTATGTTTTCTGCATGGAAATTGTGGACGGGCCGGCAAACGGTTGAGTTTGAGGTTCGCCTTATTACATATCGCCCCTTTCGAGCGATATGTATATCTCCTCCTACATTTGAAAATGTTCGAGGGTTGTCGTCGTCGTACCCGATTTTTGAAATCACGATTTTTGACATTTTCGATTTTTTTTCTCTAAAGTGGTACATTTCGCACTGATTTTGATTATTTGGTTTTATAGAGGAATAACGGGGGCACATTTTGTGAAAAATTTTAAATATACAGGGTGTACCGAAAAAAAGTTATTAAACGTCAAAGTCGGGAAATATGCGAAATCCGCTGTAACGCATTTCAGGTCGCAAAAATTATTTTTTTCGATTTTCATTTCTGGAGGTTGGAGAGATCCGTCAAATAAAGAGCAAGTTCGTAGATGAAGGATATCGGAAATTGAGAAGTAATTTTTTTGATTTTTTTAAAGTTGAAAAATGGCCATTGCAGGGTCGTCTTGGGTACCGAATAACTCGAATTGGGTACGTCGGACATATTTCCGGTTTAAACGATCAGATGGGCCGTCTCAAATACTATCTTTTTACAATACATCTTTCTATACCTAAAAACATTAGAAATTGTGAAATTTAATTTTTTTACGTTTTTTTTATGAAAAGTTTTTTATATTCGATTATAGCTTCTACTACAATATCCTTAGAGAGTTCATTTTAGGCTTATTTTATTCCTCAATCTTTTCTCAACACGCTTATATACTTGAATATACCAATTTATTTTTTTAAATTAGAGTAAAATTGATATTTTTAGAGCGCGAACAGAAAAATTCGTCAAATATCGAAATGCAACGTTTTTTAAATAGCTTGCCATGAAATCTCAAACTGGCTTCCATATTGAAATAATTACAGCTGTCAAAATTGGCCTAAAATGGGTGTTTTTGACTTCAGAATATGACCTTGTTTCAACGTTTTGACGTTAAAAATTGAATGTTATAGCTTATTTGAGACTTTTAAAATTTAATGAGACCAAAATTAAAGCTTCATATGTCCGATTAGTTATCGAATTTTCAATTTTAAAAATAGTCTGCAATTTCCGTAAAAGTTTCATTTTAACAGAATAATGACTTTTCGAAGAGATTGCTTTGGATGCATAAAACGTCATCGTGGATATTAAAAATATGAAGTGTCAAAAAAAGCCAAAAATAGCCGAAAATGGCATATTTCATCGTAAGTTTTAAAAGTTATTATATCAATTCGCGCTTTAAATTTTGAGATAAGATAGCTCGAAACTTCCTACAATACAGTGTTATAAAACAGGTAGCTCCAAATAGAGTATTTATAGATGATTTTTTTATTTTAAAATCGATTCGCATAACTTAAAATTTTAAAAGGCTCCCCTCTCCGAAATATCCCCACACTTAAGGTCTTTTTACATTGGGTGCAATTGCAAGAAAAATGGCCTAGAAGCATGCGCTTCGACGACGTTTTAATCAGCTGATGCATGTTTTCCCATTTAAATAAGCTGTTTATTGATAAAAGGACGCTAAACATTACATCAAGTAGGCTGCGGCAAGTTTTAAACGATATTATTGGTGCATAGTTGTATGGTCATTGGTCAAACTCCAGGTGGCGTTGTCATTCTATTATTATTTATTTCGCATTCGTGTCGACTAATATTTCGGTGCGAATAATTAATTAAATTTGGCATTGTTTCGTATCATATGATGTCGTCAGAATTCAAGTAAAACGTTTCGTCATCTAGATACCATCATCAGGTTTTTATTTTTAAATATAAACTTGTAATTTTTATTGCAGTTTCGTAAATCTTGCTTCTTCTAACGTTTTTGTGCAATATTGCTTTAAAAAAATATTAAAGTTTCGAGCCTATAAAACATCTTCAAATTTTATGTTCTTATATTTGGGTTTGTGACCTTCTTTGAAAGGATAAAGAAAAAATAATTTAACTTTGGCATTGCCGTATTTCGTTTCCTATCATATAATGTCATCAGATTTCGAGTAAAACGTTTCATCATCTAGATACCATCATCAAGTTTTTATTTTTAAATATAAACTTGTAATTTTTATTGCAGTTTCGTAAATCTTGCTTCTTCTAACGTTTTTGTGCAATATTGCTTTAAAAAAATATTAAAGTTTCGAGCCTATAAAACATCTTCAAATTTTATGTTCTTATATTTGGGTTTGTGACCTTCTTTGAAAGGATAAAGAAAAAATAATTTAACTTTGGCATTGCCGTATTTCGTTTCCTATCATATGATGTCATCAGATTTCGAGTAAAACGTTTCGTCATCTAGATATCATCATCAGGTTTTTATTTTTAAATATAAACTTGTAATTTTTATTGCAGTTTTATAAATCTTGCTTCTTCTAACGTATTTGTGCACTATTGCTTTAACTAAATATCAACGTTTCGACCCTATAAAACATCTTTAATCTTTATATTCGGAGAAATATGATAGTTATGAAATTTAAAATGGACTGCTATTATTGTTTTGGAAAAACGAATATATCCGAAGAAGTAAAAGCATAAATTGAAAACTACTTATCTGGTCTGAACAAAATTTGGCATACGAATGAAAAATAAGTTATTGTGTGGAACAAAGATTTTGTATGTTGAAAAAGAGGTTGTTTCTTTCTAGCTGTCATTTTGACAATTTCAAAGTTCAACTATTTCAAATAAACTATTTAATATTAAGTGTTAATTTTGTGAAACATAAATAAAAAGGATAAAAATAAAATACACGCGTTACAGTATTATTAGTTATATATTGACAGCTGTCATTTTGACATTTTTTATGTGTAATAATTGCGTTTATAAAAAAATATTTTGTTGTTTTAGTGTAGTTCTCATATTAAGATTAAAATATCAAATGAAATATTTGTAAATATTTCTTGACAGGTGTTATATTGACAAATTAGGCGATATGTTTTCACATCACAGTCCGAAGGAGTGTGATACAAAAGTAAATAATATAGTAAAACAGAATATTTAAAAAAAAAATTATAAAAAATGAAAAAAAAATTTAAAAAATTAAAAATTCAAATTTTTTAAAATTCTTTTATGTAATGACTTTTACCTTTAGAGTCACGACAGTGACGATCAGGCGATATGCAGCTTTTACATATCGCGCTACACCGCGATATGTTATACGGCGCTTCGGTAAAAATAATGTGCGTATGTTGTCGGCGTCGTGGTCGTCGTCGTCGTCAGTTTCGACATTTTCACATTTGCGATTTTTTTTCTCGGAAACGGTTAAAGTGGGACGATTGAAACTTTTTGGGTTTAGAGAGGAATAGTGGGGGTACGTTGTGTGAACATTTCGAATATACAGGGTGTGCCGGAAAAAAGTTATTAAACGTCAAAGTCGAGAAATATCGGGATCTCGTTGAAATTCGATACAGGCCACAAAAATTAGTTTTTTCGATTTAAACTTTTTCGACGCGTAGGCGACCGTGGGCTACAGAACCCTATTGTTTGTGAGCGCGATCGAAAGTTTGGAAATATTTTTTTTTATTTTTTAAAAGTCAAAATTTGGTCCAAAATGGTACCTCTTGGATCGCTAATAAGTTGAATTGGGTGCATTCGATCGACATGCGGTTTGGATAATCGGTTAGGCCATCTTAAAAACTACCTTTTTCCAATATATCGTTCTATACCTAACTGGAATGGAAATTGCCGAAAATTGTAAGAAAGTGGAAATCATAAAGTTAGGCCTGATTTTTTCACGGTTTTTATTTTTTTTCGTACTGAAAACGACTTTTGATCGAAACGTTGTAAACTTTAGCGGATAGAGCTCGTCAAATTGTATTTAAGAGATATTTTTTCGTTTCTTTATCTTTAATACGGAAAAAACGGCAGCTTTTTTTTTACTATATCGACTGTAGCTTATTCAATTTTTAACAAAACCGTTTTATTTTTTTCTCAAAAAATGCGCTGATTACTTCGCAACACCTCTACATATTCAAAATCATTAAAATATATTTGCAAAATTGAGAAAAGTCGCTTTTTTGGGTGCGGAAACAGGCAATCTTTACAAATTCTAACACCATTCACTTTTGACTAAGAGTGCCTTGATATTGATGTATCTAAATTAAATTAATTCTAAAAATCCGGCTGTCAAAAATGGCGAAAAATGGGTGTTTTCAGCGTGACTTGCTAGAATAATAAGAACATTTCCAGATTTTAAATCGGGTGGAATATCTACCTTGAACCTTCTTCTAATTTTACTGACCAAAATGTTTCAGAAATGGTTGTAATCTCGATTTTAAAGATGGCGTTTCGACATTGATTATCCGTCGCCACGTGGTAGAAGGTTATTCGACATTTCGATATTCGCGAATTTTTTTTTCGGAAACGGTTAAAGCAAAACAATTCAAACTTTCTGGACGTAGAGAGGAATAGTCGGGGCACGTTCTGGGAACAATTTCAAATATACAGGGTGTACCGGAAAAAAGTTATTAAAGTCAAAGTTAAAAAATATGTTTTTTTTCGTTGTAGGGCGATACAGGTGGCAAAAATCATTTTAATCGATTTAAACTTTTTCGACATGTAGACGACGTTGGGCTACAAAACACTGTTATTTGCGAACGCGATCGAAAGTTGGGAAGTAATTTTTTTGATTTTTTTAAAATCAATGTAGGGTCATATTGGATCGTTAATAAATCGAATTGGGTGCGTCCGATATAATTTTGATTTGGATAATCGTTTAGGTCATCTCAAATACTACTTTTTTCAAATATATTGTTCTATACCTAAATAGCATAGAAATGGTAGCAAATTATAAAAAATAAGAATTACTATTTAAGTATATATAATTTGACAGCTGTCGTATAGAACTTTGTTATTTTGGTACTGAAAATTTTTTAAATTTAGTTTTATTACAGCTTTAACCCTCGCTACGAAAAAAGTTAAAATAAATTGACACTTACCTGTCAAAATCTGACAGGTATCGTATAAAACTTTGTTATCTAGGTACTGAATTTTTTTAAAATTTGGGATTCTTACAGCTATAACAGTCGCTACGAAAAAGCTAAAAAAAAATTGACACTTACCTGTCAAAATCTGACAGCTGTTGTATAGAACTTTGTTATTTAGGTACTGAATTTTTTTTAAATTTCGAATTCTTACAGCTATATTCCTAGATACAAGAAAAGCTTAAAAAAAACTTGCAATTTACCTGTCAAAATGACAGCTGTCGTATATAACTTTGTTATTTGGGAACTGAAAAATTTTTCATTTAGGATTCTTACAGCTACAAATCTCGCTACGAAAAATCTAAAAAAAAATTTTTAACTTACCTGTCAAAATTTGACAGCTGTCGTATAGAACTTTGTTATTTAACTACTGAATTTTTTTTAAATTTTGGATTCTTACAGCTTTAATTCTAGATACAAGAAAAGCTTAAAAAAAATTGACATTTACCTGTCAAAATGACAGCTGTCGTATAGAACTTTGTTATTTAGGATCTGAAAAATTTTTCACTTTAGGATTTTTACAGCGATAATCCTCGCTACGAAAAGGATTAAAAAAAAAACTGACTCCTACCTGTTAAAATTTGACAGCTATCGTATAAAACATTCTTATTTAGGTACCTGAAAATTTTTTAATTTCGAATTCTTACAGCTATAACCCTCGCTACGAAAAAGCTAAAAAAAAATGACACTTACCTGTCAAAGTGACAGCTCTCGTATAATTAAACGAACGAACTAGAACAGTGCCGTGCCCGAAGGGCTCGGCACAATAATATTTCTACAAATTTATTAGCTGATAATTGATAGCTTCCATGTAAGAATAATTTGTTGCTTATGTTTTAATCGATTGAATACTTATATATTTTTATAGAGCAAATATGGAAAGTATATCCCACATTGCACAAAGGTGTGCGAGTTTAAAGAGCACCTAGACGGCGCCGTCTCAGAAAACTACCTACCTATACGAGAAAACGGAAATTTTGCACCATTGTGTAGTTTTAGTCAGTTGTTATAATGACAATTTGGCGATATGTTTTTCCTTCACGTTCCGCAGGAAGGTGAGGCAAAAAAAGCAATAGTAAATAGAAAAAAAGAAAAGAAAAGTATTTTTTTATTGTAAATTTTTGTAAATCTTTTTAGTACTAATATTAGATGCACTCTCGGCTGACGATTAGCGATATGTACCCAGTCTAGTTATCTCACGTCGTATAATGACGGGCTGCAACGCAGGCCGGGTATACGCTAGTATAAATATAAATAGATATTACATATAGAAACCAAAAAAAAATGAAAAGAATAACGTACCATAATATTACAATTTAAGAGGACAGGTAACTCCATAAAAAAAATTGGTTAAAATGGTCGAGTTTTTTGGCAGACCTGTTTTCTTAAAACTTACACTATTTCACTATCACCTTGTTAAGGTATAGTATCGGCTAGAACTAAATCAGATAAAGTTTTTACTATGTATCATTTATTTACAACACGGGCAGGAAACAAAAGGAATTTATATTTCATAAATAAAAACCTAAACGACCGCCATTGTCCGAAGATTTATTCTAAATCATCGGCTTGCCCTAATGTTACAATTTTACGACCGTATTGTGAAAGGTAAAATTAGGGGTGTGCCAATCTATATGGTGTTTAAACTACATGTATTGTTACTACACAGATATATTATCAGGCCAAAAATAATATGTTCACCCGGTAAGCTAAAATTTGTGTTTTGCATTTTTAATGAGGGTTCTTAGCTGTCAGGCAATAGGAAAATAGACTTTAACTCATAGACAAGCGAGTTGCGCGCTCTCAAGGATAGATAGGCAACTTAACAAGCATACATTAATTTTAACCCTGTGCCGACCAATCACAAACAGCGTGCTTCGGGACTCATCGAGATAACATCGTGGAGACTCGGTGTCTCTCTCGCCACTCGGCTTGCTTTTGGCGCAACAAGCTTGTTTACTGTTTGGTTTTGTTTAGATTTTGTAGAGCTTTTTGTGATTATTTTAGACAATGATCTGCAGATCATTGATTTAAGATTAGTATTTAAAATGCAAATTGCCCACAGAATTCTAAAAAAGCAATATTTATTGCTATATAACCTATTTTTTGGTAACAGATAACAGCAATGGATTCAGATAGGTATGTTTTTAATGCCCAAAATTTAAATTTAGTAGGTCTACATTTTATATTTTGTAGGGTAAAACCAACTTGTGAAGTTTGCCAGAAAAAATTTGCCAGTAAGTCTGCAAGATATAGGCATCTGAAGAACTTCCATCAGATGATAATTAAAAATGATGGAACTGAACATATTTTGTGCCCAATGTGTCCCGAAGAAAAGAAGTTATTGTCCCACAGCAACCTTACAAGGCATTTAAACCAAGTTCATGAAGTAAATTGTAAAGAGTCTTCTTTAACGTTTCCGAACATTGAAGAATTTGAAGCGTGGAAAAAATTGGAGAATAAGGAAGCTGACTATGCGTGTCATAGGAAAAATAAAAATCCAAATAATGGTGATGTACTTATATAAATACTACAGTTGTAACCGAAGAGCGATATGACAGGTATTGTTTTTTACAAGAAGTATCTATATAAAATTTTGTCTTATTATATTTGTTGTTTAAGGGCGTGTTAGTACCTGCCAAAAACGTAATATGAAAGCTGGGGGAAGTATAAGAATTCGAGGAGTTTGCCCTTCAAGAATAGTCGTGAAAATTTCCAATCAAGGTAATTTATTACAAATTATAAAATAATGTTGGTACAAATATTTTTAATTCCATATTTTTGAGTGAAGTAAATATATGCATGTGTCTAAAAACTATACCCGGGTCCTCCAAATATGAAGTCATATTCTCATGGTACCTACCTATTTTTCTTTTCCTGCCACTTGTTACACAAATATGGTTACCTAATAATATTTTCGGTTTAAAGACATTTTTTATGTTGTGGTGGTGTTTGTCAAATTATTGCATCAATATTTTATAACATAATATAGGTACATGTCATCCTAATTATTCTGGACAAAATGATGAAACAAGGTAGAATGATATACGATTGGCTGTACAGATTTTTTCACAATATATTTGTATATTTCTAGGATCAGTTATGGCAACATTTACTGAAATACACATAGGGCATGCTGATGAATTGCGAACTAAAAGGCTAACGAGAACTCAACAAAATATCATCATCGAACAATTGAGTGGGGGAGTTAGTAATGACAGAATAATTCAAGATGCACGAACTTCAATTAAAATCAATACCTATTCTCCTAATTTTACATTATATAAAGATTAAGCCCAGACCTTTTTATAGTACACTGATCTGATGATGAAATCCAAAACTGAATGTTCAGTGCAAAAGGCCTTTATTTATTTACATAATTTTTTAAATATTTTAGTTCGGTTTAGTTCATTTCATTTTTACCATACTTATTTATACTTAGGTTCATATGGTTAATATAGTTACTTTTAAATAATATATTGTTTTATTTGTTCTCGACTGTTTACAGTATTTTCATAAATAAATTTTAAGTTTTTATACTATTTTTTTTTGTTTTATTGAATTATGTTCCTATTCGAAGGTAATAGGGGTACCTAGTTATTATAAAGTTAAAGGAAAAGTATTTATCTTGTTTTAATATAAATAAATTAAAACCGATAATTTAATAACAATCAGAAATAATATGATTAACCGAGATAAACAAATTACTGGAAATTTAACTTTTTGTACAGAATCAAATATATGGTGAATGCGCTGGAATTATACAAAACACTGTTTTACCTCGATCATACTGCAATAGAAATTTAAATTTAGCGCCTTGGAAGCCACGCCTACATAATTCTCATTGGTCGGCACAGGGTTAAAATTAATGTATGCTAACTTAACATACTAAATTGGTTCCCTGATAGCGCCACATGCGACCGGGGGCGAAACTAAATATAGTCGTGGTGGGGGTAGGCGCCAAGCATAAAAATTTAAATTTTATTATTACTTTGAATTCAAATTTTCGCGCTTCTAACTTAACGGAAAAGTTTAAAGCGCGAAACATCTGATTCAAGTTAAAATAATTTGGGAGAACGAAAGGAAATTATAACAACGTTTCTGATAAGGCGACAAGATTTATTAATAATTAGATATTTACATAAATAGGTTTTAAATAAAAAAACAGCTTATATTATTATATTATTATTTTCTGTAGATTTTTCTAACAATTCCGTGTTATTTTCAAAGTTTTTATTTAATAAACTAGTTATTGTACCTTGTACTTCATTAAGTTGTGAAGTTAAGTTTCTTTCTATATCTTTAATAGCTTTCTCTGTACTTTCCAATCGTTGGGCGACATTAATGAAGTCTTCAGGAGGTTTCACGCTTTTGTTAATTGCCTTGGTTTTTCTTCCCGATTTCTTTGGTCGCGACATATTAAATATATACGATTCTCAAACTACCGACTGCGCCATGTTAAGTTTATAAATTATATATGAATAATTATTTAATAATAACTTTATTTTTTATATATTTTACAAATCAATCATAAAATGACAATGACAATCTTTCACCAGTCCAGGTAAGACTTTAGGATCTGCCACAATAAGCCATATTTTTATCTTTCTCGCACATATGCTGGTACCTACAGTTTAATACAGAGAGAGAGGTACAGAATGTTGGCCATGCTCATTCTAAGTGAATATTCTGTTCCTACCAACGTTAGGAGATGAACAACCTTATAAAACAAAATTCCTACAATAGCGCCACTAGCGACCGGGGGCTAAATTAAACGAACAGGGGACGACCTTCACCATTTAAGTTATCCTAGCCTGCTTTAACTATAATTTTTAAATTTTGCAGTGACGCTCATTCGTAAC
The DNA here is from genome assembly GCA_963969555.1 of Polydrusus pterygomalis. Lineage (NCBI taxonomy): Eukaryota > Metazoa > Arthropoda > Insecta > Coleoptera > Curculionidae > Polydrusus > Polydrusus pterygomalis. Next base: position 24,076,924 of record OZ018382.1, on the reverse strand, counting down.
GGGGACGACGATATGACGAAAGTTGGTTGTAAGTGAAAGGTTCTATATCTGTGCGCAAACATTTACAGTTATATTTAATAAAGACAATAAAAAACTGACGTTTGTAAAATATACTCTCTTCCCACGGGTGAAAACTCCATTCTACAACTTCTTAGGGTATTTTCTTTTTCATTTTACATAAGCTAAACATCATAAATATCCATCTTAAGCTTGTAAGGTCCGCGCTCAGTCATCTGCGAGGCTTTAACCACAGCGGCGTAAGAGACTCATATCTTATCATCTTCCCATTTCCCGGGACGACATAAATCATCGTTTGTGCGTCTCGATGCGCCTTTTTAAATGACACTGGATGCTTTTTAGAAATATACACCTGTAAGATGTCAACGATTGCTGAAAAATCTTTTTTTTTTTACAGAAATAATGTCTTCTGCTGGGAATAAGAGATTCCGTCAATTTTAAGTTTGAGGAAGCAACTTTTAAAGCAAGTTTATTTGTTATTAAAAAATCACATTGGGTAATATTTTCCAGGATGTAATATCATTTATCGTCAACCGTCAGTAAAGTCGTACATTATCAGAGTGATTTCCGGAAGTAAACGAACACTTGATGTTATTGTAAAATAAAATACTTTACCTGCCGCAAATACGGCAGATAAATACTTTTATCTGCCGCAAATTAGTGACTTTGACAATTTTGACATTTATTATTTAAAAATCGTCTGTCACTGTCACGCCTCTTCCTTTATAATAAAATTCGAGAGTTATACCTCAATTTTTTATATTATAAATTCTAAACGGTTGGCGATAAAATGTTGTATGCACCACGTCAGTAAAGTGTCTTTATCGACTCGCCTGTTATTTGCCTCGCTCGCTCATCTCATAATTTCAGACTCGTTCGATAAAGAATCACTTTACTGCCTTGGTACATAAATAACTATTATACAACATTAAGAAATTTAGAGCCCAATTTTATAACAAGGTTTGTGAGAGTTATACAATGTACCGGGTGTACAACTAAAAAGGTACGCCGGCTGTATCTTGGAAACTGTTTACCTTCCTACTTGGGAAAAAAATTATTACAGAAGTGATTAAGAGGAATTGCTGGAAATTATTTATAAGTTCCTAGGGTGGCCGATAGAGGACGTAACTATAGTGATCAATGAAAAAGCGGATTTTCTCAAAAAAATAAAGGTGTATCAAAGGTAGCAATTTTGCAATATAATGAAAGTTCTAGATAACTTTAATAATAAATTCTTGCCGCAATAATCGCATTTTCTAGACCTTCAAAATAACTTGTTGAAAATCAAGGATTTGCAAAAGGAGTTAAAAGTCAAATACGAGGAGTTATTTATGGTATGTACAAACAGAAAGAGGTTGTAACTCTTGATTCGATTCTTGAGAAAATCAGAAATAGAGAGATATGTGACATTGGACGAAGTAGTATTTTATTAATTTCAACGCAGTTGGGGTTTACGTACCACAAAACTAACAACCGAAAAAATCTTTGTGAGCAACAAGACATTGTTGTGGTCGTTTTTGAGGAAATACCTAGCTAATTTGAAGTCTGAAAATTTAATACCTGTTGTGTTCTTGGATGAGACATGGATTTTTGCGAAGGGAAACCAAACAAAATGTTCATGGCAGGATGGGTCAAAATACTGCTATTCAGGGGTTTCCTCCGGGAATGGAAAAATATATGTCATAATACATGCCTGATTTTTGCCAGATTCAAGTTTAGTTTTTACTTCATTGAAGAAAGTGGAGGACTACCATGACAATATGACTGCCGCGATATTCGAGAACTGGTCTCAAGAATATGTGCTAAAATCGCTAGAAGAACCCTCGATCATTATTTTAGACAATGCGTCATATCACTCAAGAGTTTATGAAAAAATACCAAACAATAGTTCCACCAAAGATGAAATGATCAAAATCCATGTTCTTTACGAATTTAAAGACAAACCAAAAATTATATTTACGAAAAATTTAGACCCCTTTAGTGAATAGGGCTGTTAGTTTTTAGCTTGTCTAAGTTACGAGCCTTTTGGTATCCCAAATTAAACTTATTGTTCAATTCTGTTAAAATAAAAAAAGTTTAATTCGGCACATCTATTAAACACGACACCCTCTTTTATCGCACCGTTCTCCTAGCAAAGCAGAAATCCGAAACACCAAAAACTTTTCTGATAATGACAAAGCACCGGTCGTTTATATCCGCTCTTTTGCTAATCCCTCTAGTTAAGCGTCCTCAAAGTAGCTCTAAAATACAAGGAATTGTCTCTCAACCAAAGCAAATATAGGGGGAAAGCCCTCTTTTGTACAGTAATTAGAACTGAGAAGCTAATTCTAATTAATCCATTATAACCGTATATGGGGAAAGATGTTTTTTAGAATATGAATAGAATTAGCTATTCCCCTATTAGGCCAATGGAAGGGGGAGGGTTGTTAAATATCGAGGATTAAAAATAAGAGTAACTCAACTTTATAGAAAGCGTTATTTTTCAAAAATAAAAGCCAAATAATTTTGACATCAGAAATAATAATTGGGGGCAATTACAAAAGCAGGACTCTTGTATCAGCCAAATGGAATAAATTCGATAATAAATTGATGGAGGCGTGTCCGAAAAAACGCTCGGATACGTCAATTGGTATTTCTAGTTGCGCATTTTTTCAATAAAAACTTTTTATACAGAGTGTGTCATGTAACAATGGCCAATACTAACTTTCCTTTTTTAAATGCAATACCCTGGGTGTTATTTAATTTTTGGATTCTTCAGAAAATGTTAGACATATTATTTTATGTACAATATCCTATACCTATCTTTAACTGTTTCGGAAATATTAAGTATTTTTAGATTTATTGCATTTCAGTGTTTGTTTTTACTGATATGAAATAAAAAAAACGTACAAATAGTTTTGTTTACTTTTGTTTAAAACTCCTGACCTTAGAAAATTGTTGTCTGTCTGCATGACAGTAGTTGTCAGTATTATAGTCGTTTGAATTTCGTTAACTGCATATCAGAAAAATGGTTTATTTAGCAGAAATGCACAAAATAATAATTTTACAGATGATTCGTTATTAAGATAAAACACGGACACAAATGGAAGCTTGCTTATTTTATGAAAATATTCCAAATTTGCCGCCTATAACTCAAGGGAAAATTAGTAAAATAAAAAAGGAGTTTCGCCAGCTTGGACATGTAAAGCAGGTAAAAAGGTAGCTGCCAATGCATGCAATAAGTAATGATGATGATAAAAAATTAGATATTAAGCTTGAGTTTCAGCAAAACCCACATACTTCTAGTCAAAAACAGCCCAAATGTTCAACGTTAGCCATTCATCGATTATTCGAACATTACAAGAAAATAAAATGTATCCCCATAAAATGATACCTACTCATGAGCTCATGAAAGACGATTTTGATAGGAGAACGTATTTTTGTGAACAAGTCAAGTGATGGCAATGTTAGATAACAATGTGATCCAAATCGGTGGCTAGGGAGGCGTGGATCGATGGAATGGCCAGCACGATCCCCTGACCTGCCCCCATTAGACTTATTCTTATGGGCTTATGTCAAAAATATTGTATACAAAACTAAACCCCTCGACTTAGCTGACTTAAGAAGACGAATAACGGTTGCGATTAGATCGGTCACGTCTGAGATGTTCAGTAACATTAGAAGAAATTTCTATTTAGGATTAGGATGTTGCCAAGACGTTCGCGGCGATCATTTTCAACATAACCTAGATTAATGTTTTTTTTTTGTTTTTTACATTATCAAGAAATAAATAGTATTACTTATTAGCTTTTAAGTGTGTTGTTAATTTTTGCAATTAATCTGAAAACTCATAATATTTCCGAAACAGTTGAAGATAGTTATAGGATATTGTACATAAAATATGTCTAAAATTTTCTGAAGAAACCAATCATTGAATAATATGCAGGGTGTTGCATTTAAAATAAGAAAGTTGCTACTGGCCACCGTTACATGACACCCTGTATAAAAAGTTTTTATTGAAGAAAATGCGCAACTAGAAATACTAATCGACGTGTCCGAGCGTTTTTTCGGACGCGCCCCCATGTATTTATTATGAAATTTATTCCATTTGGCCGATACACACTGTATATTGTTTTATTATACACAAAGAACCAATGGATCCTTGCATTTTCTCCAAATTTCTAGATTAATTCCGGAAAATAGGTATATATAAATTCTTTTTAATGTGCCATAATCTTGTATATTTAAAATCGTATTTCTATTTCGTGTCATCGCCTCAACACCGCGTCCTTGCAAATCATAACTCCTTGATTTTATGCGACAGAGCAGCAACAACTTGTCTTCAAGCTGTCACCTACGCTCTATGGAGCTTTACACTTTTAGGAGAAAAGTCGTGCAAGTTAAAAGGGATTACTGGGCTTGTTTCTAAACCATCGAAGATAGAGATTAGATTATATGGAGTTTTATAATGTGATTTTATCTGCAATCACTCGAAAAATTGATGGTAAAGCAGGAAAATAAATGAATTAATGATGATTTGAAGTTTAAAAGCTATGAAGGTTTAAAAAATCTTTAATGAATTTTTTTTTATTTTCGTTTCTTGAAAATTGTTTTTTAAATCTGAAAAGTCACCAAAAGGAAGATCTACTGATATCATATATGTAACAAGTAATTCCTATTAAGGGTTTTGAGAAAAACCTAGAGAAAGTAAAAAACATTTACATATTTAAATATTAATTTTAAAAATAAAAGCTATGATGGATATTTAAATAAAAAATGTGTAAGGGTAAACATTACGAAAAATATTAGACAGAAGCACGTGACCCCCTGCCCCCTTCTAAAGCCCCCACAATTGTATAATACACCATGTAAGTACTAATTGTATAAAATATATTAATTTTTATAGAATGGGCTTTTCACTAAATTTTGACTTTTAATATAAGAAAAATACAATTCTCTACGGTTTTAGTTTTTATTTATTTACTGAGAAAATAAATAAATAAGATACGCTCTTTAATGAAGACACGGGAATAAACTCACTGACGTCACATCGGCTTCGACCAATGGGTTTTAGTGATTTAGTTAAAGGTCAAACGCCACGTCTACCTGAATATCGGGCAGGCTGTTTTCTATTTTTCAGCTGTTGCTATTCAATTTATCAAAACAAAGATACCGATATAATCCGTGGAGACTAACAAATAAAAGAACAAAAACTGTAAAACCTCCTACGTTATGGAGTGTCTACTTAATGTTGAAAAGTACATTAAATGTTAAAGAAAATATGGACATAAGGAAGTTTTCAAAATTGGTACCGTTTGATAAGAACAAAAACGTCGGATACCGCGGAAAGAAGTCTAAAGTTTTATCGAGGGATGATATCAATAAATTCATTCATGAAGCTGATGATGAAACAAATTTACTTTATAAGGTATCGATGATCATAATTTTGTATTCGGGTTTTCAGTAATTTCAATATTTTTCAATTGTAGGTTGCATTAATTTTGGGAATCTGCGGTGCTTGTCGCCGTGACGAATTATTGAAAATACCTATTGATGACATTGAAGATGTCGGGTCTATATTGATCGTTAAAATACCGGATACAAAGACCTATTGCCCGAGAATGTTTACCGTTTCAAATTCTGATTATATTGAGATATACCGCAAGTATAGAGCACTACGGTCGCCCCATAGAGACAAAATGTGTTAACCAACACCAACCAGGAGAAATTTCCATCTTGATTGCAAAATGGCTGGGAAAAGAGTTGCATAACAGATACACAGGTAAAAGTTTTAGGAGAAGCTCTGCAACTCTCTTGGCCAATGCAGGGGGTGACATGACATCTATAAAACGCCACGTTGTGGCTAGAAATCTGCCACCATAGCAGAAGGATATATAGAAGGCAGTTTGAGTAATAAAATTGATAAATCTAATAAATTAAATTGTTTCTCTGCTTCAAAACAAATCAAAATAACTGATAAAGTTATAGAATCAACTTTTCAAGAAATACCTAGTGTTTCTGAACAGCGGCAAGATGGAACACCTTCGCGAAGTCATATTGAGAGCAATTGTGTAAATTTTACTATCAATTATTATTCTAAGAATGAAACTGTTTATTAATAGGTATATAATTAAAAATTTCGATACATTTTTCAAAAAGTAATGTTTTTTTTTGTTTTTTTTGTGAATCATTTTATTACTTTTTAAAAAAAAGAGGCGGTTGTGCATCCATAGCAAAAAAAAATTCAGCATTTTTTGACAGTTATACAAAATAATATTTTAAATACGGTCGTATAACAACTATATTTTTTAAAATTGTTGATAATATAATATAAGAGAATTTTAACCACACAGTAAATACAGAAATATTTAAACTGAACTTCCTTTCCCATTTTCCATTACATTAACGTCGTTCGAGTATATTCATATCTTTTATAAACAGTGGCATAAAATATCATTCCACGCCGGCAGCTATTTCAATACGCTGTACATTTGAACGTTTTGTTTGCCTTTTTGAATTTTAATACGTAGAAGTCTGCCTGCATCCGATCGCGATATTAAATTAAATTTATGAACTTTGACCTCGTCTACGGTCTGAATCTATGATGCAAGGTGTATGTTTTTAAAGATTATTATATTTAATTATAACATGATTTATGTATAATAAATTTCTTATCTTCTCTCTTTGTCGATGTTAAATTAATTAATAATTATTTGCTTTAGATGCATTTCCTATAAAATAGTATATTAAAGTACGAGTTTCATAAGAAGCGGTTTTAGCGCCCGCGTATATTTTAAAAAACGAGCCACGAAGTGGCGAGTTTTTTTATTGACACGGGCGCTAAAACGCCTTATGAAACATGTGCTTTATACATTTTTTTCTATTTCACCTTTTATAATCAAGAAAAACACATTTTAAAAAGAAAATAAATCCTTCAAATTTTGTAAATTTTTATGTCTAAATTTTATGTTGGTAATACTATTTTTTATCAGCCTCTGGACAACAAAAATTATTTTGCAAACTGTCATTTTTTGATTTATTGACCCATTTTTACCACGAGATTCTAAAGTTATTTTAGCGATATGAGATTTGAAATTGGACGGAATACGTTGTGTGATCCTTGTACATTCGGTACATATACAGAGCGTTCGGAAATTCGGGAGATTTTGCTATTTTTTTTCGGATTTAAAAAGACGTGATTTTACGTCACGGCATTGCAATTTAGTATAGGGAAGATGGAAAATTTAAATAAAGTTGAAGTTAAAATCGACATTAGAAGGTTAGTAGATTGAATTTTGGATAGGATTTGGCAGAAAATGATAGCTTGAAGCATCTACAAAAGATTGATTTATAGATTTATGCAACCAACATACATGACTGTTATCCACACAGAATAAAAAAGTAAGTTATCAAGCTAGTTTTCCTCTGCGAAAAATGGGTTTTTTCGTAAATCAACAAGGCCGCGCAAGTCAATGAAATAAAACATTTAAATGTTACCAACATCAAATACAGAAAAAACGTGTATCGAAATAGCTTCATTACGATCCGCAAATGAGGGTCGTACTGAACTCATTATGAACGTGAAATAGAAAAATACGTTTATAATACCGTGCGAGCAAAAATTATCAAAGAGGGCTTGGATTAAAAAACCTGTGGCTTGGTTTAGATCACAATGATATGGGGACGATATATTTACTTAACCAAATCTAGGTTAAAATTTTGTCAAATTCATATTATGACATGACGTGCCAAACTAATGAGTAATAAAATAAGTAGACAAATACAAATTTATTTTTGTAGTTTACAAAATAACAAAGTAAGAATATACAGAAAGAAAAAGAAAAATAATTACTTTCATCCGAAAAAAAGTCAGGTCTAATAAATCATTTATTTCCAATAAATTTTGGGTAAACCATTGAGAGTAATTCCTGCGTCTTTCAAAATCTGCGGCTTGTATTTTTTGGAATACTTGCACTTTATAAGGAAATTAATTTAGCTGCTTCTTAAGAATAGTCCTGCATGTTCCATAAGATGTTCCCACTTCTTGGGACAGGCGTCTTATACAATTTGTTGGCATATGTTCTTACAGATGGTCTTCCTGCTCCTTTTTTGTGTTGTATAGAACCTGTTTCCCTAAACACAGCCACGGTTCTTTTCAGGCAATGATAAAAATTCCCAGCAATAAAAGCAACGTTAGGAAAATGTTCGTGAAAATCGTCCATGCACAAACCTGGATGTGCTGTTCCGTAAAGCCCATTGTGTGAATTGTTCAAGAAATTGGTAAAATTAGCGATGAATCAAATTACTCGTAACGACTGTCAAAGATGACGGAATAACTGATTGATTGTTAATTCAGGTAGCTACTGACACCCAACAGGTATTAAGCTCTACGGCTAAGCATTGCGTCCTTAGATGCAAGGCCCTCTTTGATGCAAATAATTTTTGCTCGCACGGTTGTATTAAGTGGTAATGTTGCGATGTTTCCTGACAGAACCATTCCATGCAAAACAGCAGTCCTGAATATTGTTCCTAATTTGCGAGTAAGGTACTGTACTTAATAGATGCAACTGCTTAGAGCAAAATAATGATGTACTAGAGCACAACATATACTGCAGATTTAGACCTTTTACTCCATGTAGAAGAAACTAATGGAATTAGCACCAGACTTCTCTGGCAAAACTGTAGAAAAGCATCACTCCACAGTAAGGCGCAAATAACATATAAGTATAAATATTTCAAAACATCAGGAATTGAGAAAAGATTATGAGATACGAAGAACAAACTTTTGTTTTGAAGTTATGGAAAGGGTAAATAACGATAGGAAATTTTTACGTAATGTTTGTTTTATCCACGAATGCACCTTCACATTAAACAATGAACCGAATGTTCAAAATTGGAGATGTTGGAGTACAGAAAATGAACAGAGATTTGTAGAACATTTTCTGGAACTTTTACACAATCAAATTGGACCTGCAGTAGAAGAAGTTGCTCCTGAGAATGAAGATATTTGGTTTAAAGTAGACTTTCAATGCCTCATAAATTGTGTCACATATTTCTGGAACCATTTCTGACAAGCTTGTCTTTGATATCCTAAATAAATGTTGTAGGCTTTGCAAACTGTTCCCAGTAGCCAGAAAATATAATACTGCCTGCAATTTTGTAGTGGCTGGAATTGCATCCCTCATTATAGTATCTTGCTTTTGAGTAGATAATTTTATTTTATTTAGTAAAATATCAAATGATTCCTTTGACATTCTGAGGGCAAGAAAATATTCTTTTGGGTCTTCTAAAGCCGGTTCTTTTAAAAGACAGTTAGACGCTCCAAGGTCATTTCTTCTTAGTATCCAACTTTTTACCCATACTCGTTTAGGCTTTTGCATCATTTCTAAATATATTTCTTCTGTTTCATGAATGAAAAGTTTCAAAATTGAACGAAGAAGGACTTCTTTTTTCATTTGCACTTTTCGATTCATAGCACTATTTTCAATAGAAAATACACAATGTTTACTTATTTCGAGGTTAAATTTTTAGCCTCGACACTCGACTTTGTGCTAATAAACTCATCTAAAACACTGGCTTACTGTAGACGCTGTTTTTACTCGACTTGATTAAATAAACTCTACTAATTTACTTGACTCGTGTGAACAGAAGATACACTTGACTAAATTACTTTACTCTACTAAACTACTGGCTGCGTCTGAACCGGCCTTTAATAAACTTAGTGAGTCGACCCAGTTGTTGACTTCCTCCAGATCTTTAAAGAATGGTTCGCCCATGGCATTGAACCTTCTTCTTGCGAGGCCGGGGCATTCACACAAGAAATGCTGAATACTTTCCTCCTCTTCTTCATCTCTGCAACTCCTGCGAAAGTCGTTAGCTGAAGTACTTAAAAATCTATTTATATAACAATGTTTATTATTTACTATAAAATAAGATTTCTAGAGGATACTAGTTAATATATAAATAAAATATTTGCTGTTGTATACATCACATATTATTGATTTTAGTTAAAATATTCTAAAAATATATTTTACGAAACAAATTTACAATTTATGTTCATGACAGTATTTTTCTGTAAACACATAAGTCTGCAATAAAAATAACTGCCCGCCGCTTCCTGCAAAATGATGATCGCTCCAGCTGCATTTTATTTCAATGGGGCTGGGCTTTTTCTATTTTTGTAAATCCGCTAGAAAATACTGTAGGTTATAAAATGCTTCAATTCAAAAATAAGCAAGAATTTAAAAGAGTTTGAATATCGTAAATACGATTCAATGGGTAATACTCAGGTAAAACAAGTTAAAGTTCGTAAAAAAAGCTAGATATCGAATTGTCATTCTCGGTTTAATGAGGGAAATGAAAAGATAGATGTATTAATAAAGTTACGAGTTACAGCAGGTCAATCTTAAAACCCTTTAAACAGACTCTACTTAATGTGTAACATTTAGACGTCTTTTTTTTTGCAGGCGCTTGTAAGAGTACCACAACAGGGTCGCTATGTTTTGTAAACAAATCAGCTCTTCTTAAACTACAAAAAATGTTCTAATATCTCCTTTACTAAAAAATTAATATTATTATGTTTGACTATTACTTATATGGAAAACCTTTGAATTGAGTGGCGCAAAACAAAGATCTAGGTGTATTTTTTGACTGTAAGCTTTCATTTAACCCGAATATAGACTATGTTTCCAATAAGTGCTCTCGAATGCTAGGATTTGTAGCTAGAGTATGTAAATATTTTAGATCGGAGAAAGCAATAAAGTCAATTTATTTTGCGTATCGCATTTATGTTGCCTATATTGCCGCGGGGCGTATTGTGTTAAGGTTAAGGTACATCGCGAGGGAGGGCGCAGGCATGTTTGTCGAACTAGCAGAGAATACTGTGGCTAGACCACTGGGATCAGTCAAAAATGAGCTAGATGGGATAGCTAAACAACTTGCGCAAAGCAGATGGACAGAACTAACAATCTGTACTATCTCCAAGCAATTGTGGCCCCTACTTGATAACAGGAAAACCGCAGCGTTATTACAGCACAATCAGAAAGACCTAAGAAATATCACTGCCGTAGTCACCTGATACTGCCTTTTCGGTAGACCAGCTGAACGTATGCAAATATCAGCTAACGGCTTCTGTAGAAGTCGCACAGATGAAGAAGAGAAGGAAAGTATTCAGCATTTCTTGCTGCTTCGCGAGAGTAGGATTTAATGCCTTGGGCGAACCATTCTTTAATGATCTGGAGGAAGTAAGCAGCCTGCAACTGGGTCGACTTACTAAGTTTATTAACAACAGTGGCTGGTTTAAATGAGCTACCAAGATTCTTCTACGGTCTACGTCGCGTTAACCATCAGGAAGCTGATGCGGATAGGTTCCGCGGAACACGTGCGGTACTATAACGGTTGGACAGTACCAAAGGGCTGTCACACTAACCTAACCTTACCTAAGACACGTAAATTGAAGTTGAAGTGGGCTGATAATTATGACAATATCCTGGCGGACAGCATGCGACCCGCGGGCTGAAGACCTTTGCTCTAATTTGAGTCTAATTGATAAAATCCTAATGATGTGACTCTCCTGTATTAATAGTATATTATTTAACGAGCGTATAATGTAGGCCATAATAAAACGAGGATGAAGTTTACGGCACGAGCCAAAGGCGAGTGTTGTAAATCATCCGAGTGTATTATGGTTCATTAGACGCGAGTCAAATAATATACTTTATCTAAAACCATCCATTTATACAGTGCCTGAAAAAAAGTTGAGTTTATATGGGAAATATAATAATTACACTTGTTGTTGTATGATAATTACACTTGTTGTATTATGGATAGCATAATGCTCTTATTTTTAGAAAAAAAATTGAGTTCATATGGGAAATTTAATAATTACACTTGTTGTTTTATGATAATTACACTTGTTGTATTATGGATAGCATAATGCTCTTATTATCAGAAGTATTATGCACCTATTATTAAATGGTTGTAGATAAAATATTTTATTTTTATAAATAAAGTGTAGATCATATCCTAAAATTTTTTGCTGTAAATAATAATATGCTAATCATACTCTTAAAAGTAATACAAAACAAGTAAAACGGTAAATCACACTCCTTAAAAAATAATATTAATAATTATTATAATAATAAAGTATATATCATATAAAAATGTTTGTTTCGTTAAGTTTGGTTTATATACTAAACTAATTACTCTATACATTAAAACTCTATCCATTAAAACACTTAAACGGTTAAGGCACAAGTGCTTATGCAGCAAAAGTTGTTACTCGTAAAACGGTATCATTTTATATAAAATTCGCAAATACTACGTTCCAATTCCCACAGATAATTTAAATACTAAAGCATAATCATACCCAGCTCAGTTATTACGCCTCAATTATTTTAAAATACAACATTCAACGGAGAAATTTCCCTTAAAAAAACTTCCTTAATTGCTTCACGACAATTGGCTCTTTGTGTGTACATTTTAGCGTAACAATTCTCAAGTTACTTTTAACAATCTCGAGTTACTTTAAACAAAAAAGTTGTCAAAGTCAAGAGATTTAAAGGGGATTTATTAAAGAGGTCTAATTACCTTGAGAGGTGCTAAATACAAAGATGGCGGCGAAGCTGAGGCTTAAGTGTTTAGCTGGGGCGTTTAATTCATACAAAGCCGAATGAACTTGACAACACCCTTGAGGGTGTGGATTGTATATTGTATAAGCTTATAAACTAAAAAAATCATGTAAATAATATTCATTATTATTGAAGAAGATTAAGGTTAGCTAGTGACAATATTAAGATTTGTTTTGATTTAAAGGAAACTCCACTGGATTCAAAGAGAATAATCCGTGTTTAGACCGGCCGAGCATCCTCGCGAAGCAACATTGTACGTCGTCGCTTGGCCAAATGTGGACGTGCCAGCGAGACATACAGGGTGAGTCGGGAGGAACGGACCAAATTTCAGGAGTGTATTATACACGCGAAAACAATTTAAAAAACCCATATGTTCTTATCCGATATTCATTTGTTTTCAAGTTATAGCGCAATATAAAATTTTTTTCTACGTTCCACTTTTATCAAAATTTTCACGTAATTAGAGTATGCCACGCTCAAGACTCTAAACTATTTGACATCTATATTGTCTTGACAATATGTATGTGTTTTGTGGCAATAACTAAACGTTTATTTTTAAGTTCAAAAGTGTTACAAAATGCCAAATACTTATTCAAATTTAGAATATGCAAGTATGGTGTTTATTTATGGTTTCTATAATGGAAGTGCTACAGCTGCTGTTGAAGAATATAGTCAACGGTATCCACATCACAGACATCCGACTAGAAACGTGTTTATCAGAGTGTTTAACAATTTGTGCGAGAATGGTAAGTGCCAACATTACATCTGAACGAGCTACTCGACAAGGTTTAGGAGAAGTAGAAAATATTTTGGATTTACTAGAAGAAAATGCAACGACCAGCTCACGAAGAATTGGTACTCAATTGGGCATTTCACAAAAAAGAGTATTAAACACACTCCACGAGCTCGATAGCTATTTAATTGAACCTTTCATTTTGAAGAATCGCCTCACAGGAGACAACTACCTAAATTTTTTACAACATTAGTTACAAGGACTACTAGAGGATGTTCCTGTAAATATCAGAAGGCAAATGTATTACCAGCACGATGGAGCTCCTGCACATTTTGCTCGTCAGGTCAAGTAACATTTAGACGAAACATTTCCAGGGCGTTGGATTGGTCGCGGTGGTCCTATTAATTGGCCTCCAAGATCTCCAGACCTCACAGCACTACATTATTGTTTTTGGGGCTGGTTTAAAAATTAAGTGTACAAAGTAAAAGTGGACACTCGGGATGCATTAATTTGACGTATTAGAAATACTGCAGCCAATTTTAAAGAAGAAAGACATGAAGCACTTAGAAGAGCAATGCGCCATCTTCGTAGACGAAGCAGAAAATGTTTAGAAGTCAATGGCGGTATTTTTGAACATTTATTAAAATAACGCTATGATTAGGAAACCGTTAATATATGAACTTTTTTTTATTTGGTATTACTCTATAACTTGAAAACAAATGATTATCGAATAAGAACAGTATGGGTTTTTTCAAATTGTTTTTGCGTGTATATTACGCTCCTAAAGTTTGGTCCGTTCCTCCCGACTTACCCTGTATAGTAGTAATTATGGGCATCTCCAATTTACGTCTAGGTAATGTCAGCCAGATGGTACCTATAGCTTTACATGGGTTCAAAATTACATAAAATTTTACCGGCAGATGTTAATCCAGCTCCCCCATTCATCGGAACTATTAATTATCAGAGACACCGTCCGTATTACCAAATCCTCTCGTTTAAGGCGTCTCTCAATCTATTCAGATCACTTTCTTGATTCAATATCCGCGTTGAATCTTTCACTAGGCTTAGGTATAGCTCATTTCTCGATAACATGCACGGAAGACCCGAATGATGCCGGAGTAGCACGATAGCCGCACAGCACTGTATTATAGCGCAGTGTTTTACCATTGAGAATGTTAGTGTGTGTTGTATATGCAACACAAGCTTATGTATAATTTATAATCGAAGCAATTGATCTACGACTGCCTCGAGAGGCTTCTCGGCCACTTTGGATACGGTCAATAACAAAGTTTGGCTTAACAATCCTAGAAATGGACAATGGATTTCCCTGAAATGGTAAATCATGAAAAGGTCCAGAGGCAACTGTAAAGAGAATTAATTCTAATGTTCCAAAGAAGTCGAAAAATACAAAATAAACATATTCAAAGAATTAGTTTGGCCTAACTATGAATCACCAGATACGTGGTTGATAAAACGAGCTTGTATGAATTATCAGAATCGGCTACATGGAAAGAATAATAATTTTCCCAAAATAATAAATGTAAGATTGACATTCAAAACTCTAATATACTGTTCGAAATTGTGGTGCCATTTTATAAAGAATAGTTTCAATCAGACGATCTATAATAAAAATAAAAGTAATAAATAATCTAAACAAGCTTACCTCTTCCCACACCAGCTGCTTGCTAACTCCCGGTCTTAAGTTCATAATCTTCAGCTCCGCCGCTTTGAGCACTCCATCCTGAGTGAACTCCAAGTATGGCCTACCGGCCTCAGCTTCTACACTTACGTTACGGAGGTACCGGAAGAAGTGATCGCCAGTATCCCATCTAGCCGCTCCCTCTCCCTCGCAGGACAATTGGGTAGTGAGGGAGCGGTGTTTATTTGCTGGATCGGCCAGAAAGTCTTCGACACCATAGGCGTAAACCTAAAAATAAAAAATGAAATTCAGGGTAGAAATCGTAGGAAGATTTTATTTAGAGAAATTATAGCTTAGTAATATAGTTATTTAGGCCACACTTTCCTTTTCGAGTCACTGTCCGCGTAGAATACTAAATACCGCAACTAGGAAAAATTACTCGCTACGGCAGTGGTTTTCAACCTTTTTGTGGTGGCGGAACACTTTTGGTAGCAATAAGAAAATGGCGGAACACCACCTTTGTCAACATATTTGCGGTGAAGTAATCAGTTTATCAATAGACCAGGGCTGAAGCCTTTGAAAATGGTAAAAAGCGAAAAAAAATAATAGTAGGACCCATGAAAAAGGAAGAAAATATAACAAAAATGAAAGGAAAAATAATTTACGGGCGATCCGAGGTCGGGAAGTGGAAAGGTGTGAGTTTTTAAGGGTAGAAAACGATTTATTTCCGGCAAAACTACAAGTCCTATGGAAAAACGTTAAATGGCAAAGTTGTAGGTAATAAAAAGATCTGCAACTTTTGTATCTACCCTTTTTTCACATAAAATCAAAATTTATGTGAAAAATTCAAATAACCAAGTTTTTGGTTTTTTATTTTTCTCTACTACTACTACTCAAAATTGTACATAATGATTAAAAAAAAATTCGGATTCGAGTTTTTTTCGTTTCTTTTCATTTTTTGAGAACATTTACCATAGTAATGTATATTCTTTTTACACCATCAGAAAGTAGAGATTTCAACGAACAAAAAGCCCACCGACTTTTTTTAAAAAAGCAGATATTTTGACGTGAGAATTTTCGATTGAAAATTAGGGTGCCTTTTCGATATTATGTCAAAATAAGGTGAAAAAATAAATATTTTAAATCAAAAAAATTACAGTGTGTTTAAGACATAAAAATGTACGTTTTCACCAAATTTCGAAAAAAAAAATTTTTTTGTAAAAGATAAAAATAGAAAACCGATTTTAATTAAATTTTTCACATAAATTTTGAGGTTATGTGAAAAAAGTGTAAATAAAAAAGTTGTAGATCTTTTTATTACCTACAACTTTGCCATTTAACGTTTTTCCATAGGACTTGTAGTTTTGCCGGAAATCGAGATAAATCGTTTTCTACCCTTAAAAACTCACCCCTTTCCACTTCCCGACCTCGGATCGCCCGTAAATTATTTTTCCTTTTATT
Source organism: Polydrusus pterygomalis (assembly GCA_963969555.1). Classification (NCBI taxonomy): domain Eukaryota; kingdom Metazoa; phylum Arthropoda; class Insecta; order Coleoptera; family Curculionidae; genus Polydrusus; species Polydrusus pterygomalis. The sequence goes on along the minus strand of OZ018382.1, from coordinate 24,060,465 downwards.
TTTGTTATATTCTCTTCCTTTTCCAATGGGGTTCATCCTACTATTATTTTTTTTGGTTTTAAAATTATCGACCCTGGTCTACAAAAAATACTCATCAATCTCATAATTCAGATTAGTTGATATTACTAAATTATTTCGCGGAACACCGTTGTTCCGCGGAACAGCGGTTGGAAACCACTGCGCTACGGGGTCGACCTGCTGGTACTGGCTAACACTAGGTAGAGTCGAATAATTTAGATGCGATCACGACACGACGCCGACGGTTTCCTTCGAGGAAATGTTATAAGCATGCCAGAGTCCTCGAAGTCATCGTGTATTGATGGATCGTTTTCCGTTTCCTTAAACCGAGGCGAGGTTCTTCAATTTAATATGGAGGCTGCCGAGTAGAGCAAAGAAACTCATTTACACTGGGAAAGTTTACTTGCCGAAAGTACTTGCCGCCAGTAAACTTGCCATTAAATGTGTGTTTACTGTGTGTTCCTCTTAATTTTTTAAGACTTACTTTTGACAATTTGCCGCAAGCATCTGTTTACGCCCGGAAAAATACAAATCTTCACACGAAGACCTCTAAACTAGCCAGCCAGCACCTCAATTTCCCTTTTTTTGCCGGCAAGTAAAAAGTCATGCTTTCCTTTAACTTACACAGGGCAAGTTTACTGGCGGCCAATATTTTTCGCAAGTAAACTTTCCAAGTGTGAATGAGCTAACTAAGTATTACTATGTTTTTATTTTAAGGAAAATACTTAAAAATACTAATATATAACTGAATTTTAAAATCAGGTCAAATCTGCATGTAATTTAAATCGTCATTTTTATGTCCCTTTTCGGCCAAACTCGCAATGCTTGAACAAATATATTTTTACGATCCCGCCGCTTTGACACGTTGTGGAGCAGACGAAGCGGATGGAGCAGACTTCGTGTCAGCAGTTGAGGGTTAAATAAAACCTGCTCCATCGAGCTTTACTTTTTTTAAACTTTGTGACGTTTAGCTATATACCGGGTCCTGCACCGCCAGACTGGGCATGGGAAATCCCATGTACATTTTGCTACTTTCAAATAAAGTATCCCCTATTAATTTTACATCATAGTTTTTTTTTGAAAGACTTTGTATGATCGGATCTCCTTTAAAATTTAAGCCAGACATGCAGTTTAACTACAATGGATCCTGAAAGTCGGCTGACGTTTTGCCGTTTCATTCAAACAATGAGAATAATAAATAATGCAACTTTTCATAAGAAAATTTTATTTGCGGACGAAGCTGGGTTCATGAGATCGGGAATTAGAAATGTACATAACGAACATGTGAATAGCGATGAAAATTGTCATGCCATCAGGGAGAAACTTTTCCAGCATGAATTTAGAAATTATGTTTGGGCAGGTATGATTGACAATTTTATTATTGGATCAGTTGTAATATACAATCGGTTAAATTGGAATAACTATCTACTCTTCTTGAAAAACAATTTAACCGATTTATTGCAGCATCTTCCATTGGAACTTTGTGCCGAAATGTGGTTTATGCACTACCCATTTTAGTATCAACGTACGAAGATTTTTAAATAAAAGATAAATAGATAGAAAACGTTTATAAATGGTTTAAAAATTATTTAAGTAACAGGTCACAAAAAACAAAAATATCAAAAACATATTCAAATAAAAAAATAATATAGGAGTTCCTCAAGGAAGTATACTAGGTCCAGAGTTATTTATTTTATACATCAACGATATGTTTTTACAACTATAAAAAATACTTCGTGTATAAATCTTGACTAGTGTCACAGTGTCTTCGTCAAATGGTTACAAATGAATGAATGATTTAAACTATCTTAGTCTATAAAATTTACTCTAAATATTTGCCTATTTTATTAACACTTGGAAATACCAAATAATATGTTATATGATATGTTTTTAGTTTTAAAAATGTGTAAGTTACAAATGTTTGCTGATGACACATTAATTTACATTAATGTTTTAAATATTTTTGATGATCTAAATACTCTAAATTCTGAGATAAATATATTATTAAATTGGCGAAAAGTAAATAAATTAAAATTAAATATTTCAAAAACTAAATGTATGAATGGTTATGGGTAATAATTTAAATTGTGAAAATATAAATGTTGTAATTGATGGTGAAAAATTGGAATTAGTAAATAGTTTTAAATATTTAGGGATAATCATTGATTCAGAATTAAAATTTTTTAATTATTTTGAAAGTATCATAATCGAAGATGCTCGGAAAAGTAGGTTATTTTAAAAGAATCAGTTCTAATTTAAGTTTGTTTTCCAAAAAAACTGTATTTAATACTATTATATTACCACATTTTCTTTATTGTTTTTCCATTTTATATTGGGCTAGTGAGGAAATATTTGAAAATTACAAATTTTACAAAATAAGGCAAGGCGGATTATTTTAAATTGTGACAAATATAGAAAAATTAATTTTATGTTGAAAAATTTAGATTGGTCAAATGTCAGAAATGTCATTTTTTATTTAATAAATACATAAAATTAAAAATAATTTATTGCCTGATTGTTTAAAAAAATTTTGTTCTTTTAATTATGACCATCATAATTATAAAACAAGAACTAATCAAAATTTTTATGTTGATAGAGTGTCTAAAACATTAGCTTATAAATCTATTTTTTATATGGGTTTAATAGAATATAATAATTTGGAAAATTCTATTAAATCTCAAAAATCATTAAAACTTTTTAAAAATACTTTAAAATTATATTTAATTAAAAAACAAAATGATACGTAATATTTGATACAATTTGCAAAATGTTTAACTTTTCTGTTTTGTTAAAAGAAGGTTGCGTTTTAAAATTTAAAAATAAATCTATAAAAAATGGTTAAAAAAATTAAAAAATATTTAATTGTAGCTTTTTGCTAAATAAAGCATATTACTACAACTACTATAGATGGGAAATGGTAACGATGCACTCGTAAATTGGCCAGCAAGATCCCCGATCTAACGCTTCTGGACTATTTTCTGTAGTTCGCTCTTAAATCAAAAGTGTATGCTTCCCTCATAGCTACAGTAGATGAGTTATCAATGTTACAGATTATTTTAATAATAAGTCCGACACGATGCCCAAAGTACAGTTTAATTTTTTTAAAAGAATTAATTTATGTGTTCAGAACACGGTAAACATTTTGAACAATTATTATAAGAAATACACTAGTTAGTAGTTATTTAGAATTGAAACGTTTTCATGTTTTCTTGTTCTGAATAAACAGCCACGATGAATTACAATATATATTATCGTAAATAATTTTTTGTAGACAAACTGCATGTTTAGCTAAAATTTTACAAGAGACAAAAAAGTTTCAAAATGAAGTCAGCTAAGTGTTAGGGAAACAATTAAAGTCATTTTTAGGGGGGGTTACAAAAAGACAAACTTTTATTTACCAATCACACGCCATTTTTAAATTTGCAGGTATTAAAAAAAGATGGCGTTTACGTCACACGCTCTTGATAGTAGTTATTCTTAGACCCAAAGTTAGGTAAAAATCGATAAAGGCGTTTAGAAATTATTGAAAAAAAAAGATATTAATTTGAGAAATTTAGCACCCTGTAGCGGCCAAACGAAGCAAAACTGCATAAGTTTGCATAGATCGCCTTATTTTTGGTTAAGGAATTTGTGGTTAAGCGTTGTACAGTCATTTCAAGGACATCCTGTATAATATGTCAATGTCTCCACAATATTTATTAACATAAGAGCACAGTCTTATAAGCGGGGAGTTCCTGTCAGATTTATCCTCGGTGCAGGAATATAAAACATATTATGCGTGGACTGACTAAGCTTATTCTAAATGGAAGCTGTTCTTAGAACTCTCTATTATCTAATTTATATCTAATTATTTTACACAGGAAACTAATTCCTGCTTCTATACGCAATAGTCTTAAAGATGGGAAATTAAACAAATTACCCAGAAGCTTTTGATCTGTACCTCTTGGTGGATAAATTGAAAATGACTTGAAATTTCGTTAAAAATTTTCGCTAAATTACTACCTAAAATAAAACGACTGGCAAAATAATAAAAAATTAAAATTTGCGGGCATTATAAATATGCTTTTTGTTCAAAATAAAAGCTTCGAGGAATAATTTGTACATTTGAAATAAAAACAAGTAAAACACAAGGGAAAATCTGACTCAATTCACGCTTCATCGCTTTTAAATCTTTAAATTTGCTTTATGTGAACGTGGCATGAATAAACGATAATTTTTATATTCACAAAAGGAAAGATCCGGATACAACTTTTTGTTTTAATTCTATCAACAAAAAGTTGTGATCGATACCTGCATTCCCGAGTGACCGCACTTGACCAGACTTTTTTGTATTTAAGGGTAGGTATGAGGAAAGAAGGCGGAACGTCAGAAAATGTAATGTAAGGTTCCAAAAGCTTTGCGAATTAAAAATTATTTTTAGTTTAAAGGGAACATTGTGGCATATCGGACATGTGTGTAACTGTTTTTTATATTGGAATACACAGGGATCCAAGCACAATGGATACCCTGGGGCGGGTAGACCACGACGGCCGGTTTGTCCTTGTAGGACCCTACAGGCAGCCATAACCCAAGCATTCTCGACACAGCGGTAAGATGCACTTCGTGGTTTATTTAGTTGTCTACCTTTCTATTATTACCAGTGTCACTGCATTTTATATTGGAGTTAATTCCGTTGGGATGGCGCTAAGGTGTATTGATTGCCGCTTTGCTTTTGCAAAAAGGCCATTAATACATCTTACTGCTGTGTTGGGATTGCTTGGGTTATGGCTGCCCGTAGTCCTAACAAGGACGAAACGATCGTCGTGGTCTACCCGCCTCAGGGTATCCATTGTGCTTGGATCCCTGTGTATTCCAATATAAAAAACAGTTACACACTATATTATCTTCTATTATTTAATATACTTTTTATTGAAAAGACAATTTTCGGAAAGGGTTGATGACGTATTTACAGCTGATTTGCAGTGACGTTAGCGTTAACACTATAACCACTATTTTGAAACACATCATTATTAACAAGGTAGATACTTATAATTTTTCTAGGTAATTTGGAAAATAAAGTTTTCCCGAGTCTACCATCTCTTTTTACTCGAAACATGCATTTATACCAAAAAAAATTATTAAATCTACTTTTTAAATAAAAAAGTAATTCGTATTAATGTTATGTTTTATAAAACATTGAAATGTTGTGCTATTTTTCACTTTGCTTTTGTTTAAAATAAACAAATAAACATCAGCTATTGGTTTATTGTTTTTTCGGCAAATATATATGTGATTTAATATATTTTAAAAACAATGAGACCTTCATTCAGACTTTATATTTAGGTTTATTTATTTAACAAATGTATTTTTATTTATAACATGCCCTTTTAATTATTTGTAAATAATTTTAATAATAACTTTCACGGTTTAAAAACTAATATAGCTTAACCAAGGAAGTTCAGCTGAGTAGTACTTTTCTTTTGATTGATAGTGTTTACTCAACACAGATATCTTGGTCACACTAAAATACAGTTCATTTTAAAAATATGGAAATTTTTATTACAATAATTGAAAAACGCGAGAAAGAATAACAAAATCATAATAAAAACCTAGTCTAAAGATATAATTACAATTTTAAACGAAAAACAAGTGATCGATATATGGTAATATTACCAGTGTGCCATTAGAAGTAGTGGACAATAGCAAAATTAAAAGTTAATACAAACACGACAAAGATGATTACACGTAGCACATAAACAAGAATGCGCCGATGTTATAACAGGAGGGATGAAGGGAAGATACAGTTTAAAATACCGACTAATAAAAAGGGAAACCGATAATTACTTATTATATAAAGTTGAAAATAACGATGTTTGTCCGGAAAATCAAACATACTTCCAGATGAAGTAGTAGTAGTAACATGTTTTATTTAGCAAAGAGCTACAGTTAAATATATTTTAATACATTTTTTTTTAACACATTTTTATAGATTTATTTTGAAACTTTAAAACGCAACCTTCTTTTAACAAAAACAGACAGAAAAGTTAAACATTTTTCAAATTGTATCAAATATTACGTATCATTTTGTTTTTTAATTAAATTTAATTTTAAAGTTTTTTTAAACAGTATTAATGATTTTTGAGATTTATTAGAATTTATAAAAAATAGATTGATAAGCTAATGTTTTAGACACTCTATCCACATAAAAATGTTGATTAGTTCTTGTTTTATAATTATGGTGGTCATAATTAAAAGAACAAAAAAGTTTTAAACAATCAGGCAATAAATTATTTTTAATTTTATGTATAAAGATACATATTAAATAAAAAATTAAATTTCTGACATTCAACCAATCTAAATTTTTCAACATAAAATTAATTTTTGTATATTTGTCACAATTTAAAATAATCCGAATTGCCTTATTTTGTAAAATTTATAATTTATCAAATATTTCCTCACTAGCACAATATAAAATGGAAAAACAATAAAGAAAATATGGTAATATAATACTATTAAATACAGTTTTTTTAGAAAACCAACTTAAATTAGGACTGATTCTTTTAAAATAACCTACTTTTCCGCAAGGTCTCTAAAGGGTAGGTTGCCTGGTAACTCAATGGCCGAAGCGACGTGAGCGGGGTGTCTACTTCATCGAGACGACAAAGTTGATTTGTTTACATGGTGTTCATAGCGGTTTTCACTGAATTATTGCTTTTGTAGTGTTATTTTGTTATTTAGGTGGTTAAATTTTAAACAATTGTGAAGTGTGAACATATTTTTGCGAACTCACAATATTATTTTGTGAGAAAACTATCACAAATTTTAAATTTTCAGCGATTTTCATTGTGAATTTCAAGGTTAGTTTATTAAACTTGATTCTTCTCTATGTTCTAATTTTAAAACAAATTATTGTTTGAATATTTATTTAGATATGAGTGGTGGCAATATTTGTAGCATAGCTAGATGTAACAGTCATTCAAAGAAGAAGCCAGATCCAGGCGAAAAAGATCATGTTTTTACATTCCCAAAAAACCCCATCGTTTTAAAAGAATGGGAACGAAAATGTTGCTGAAAGGATAATTGGACGCCCAAAAATAAGAGGATATGCAGCAAGCATTTTCTGTTTACTGACTACAAAGATGAACTGCAAGCTCGCTTAATGAATTTCCAACCAATGGTTTTAAACAAAGATGGTAAGTGAAAAAGAGTAAATAAATAGGCAGTTCTCTATTAATAAAGTGACAACCAAGCCCAAAGTAAACAAACTTATATTATTTAGGGGTGAAAGATTCCAAAGTAAGGGTTGAGTTAATGTATTTATAACAATAATAATATTAATATTTGAGAGGGCTCTTGAAGTATCATCTAATGATAATCATAATTATTATTATTATCAAGACAGAAGTTTCTAGGTTTAGTGAACCCTTATTTTATTTATTTTTTATAGCTGTCCCGACATTATTTTTACCTCTGATAGAAAATAAAGATACCTACTGTGTTATCAAAAAGAGCTTGTCGGATAAATCGAAAAGAAAACAAAGCAACTGTGGAAGGTTTATTACAGTTAGAAACAGAAAAGCTAAAAGCCATTGATAACATTTCCATGGATATTTCGGAGGTTACAATCAACAAGCAAAAAAACAGATTATGATATTATTTGGGAAAGAAAATTTTCATTATTGAGACAAGAAAATGAGAAGTTCAAAAAAAATTGCAGATCATGAAAATAAAGAAACGATTTTAAAACAAAGTGGCTCCAACTTAGACGAACAAGATGTTTTGTCTCCAAACCAAGTGGACATTGCCTTAAAAATTAAATCTAAAGCTCGCTGGACACAGGATGAACTCTTAAAAGCTTAGGTTAAAATATTTTGGTAAACGGTCATATACCTATATTGAAGACAAACTTTGCATTATCCGCTGCCTGGAATATCCACTTTACAACAGTGGGCTGCAAATTAATATCAATTTAAGAAATGGAATTAAAGATGATATTTTGCACATTATGGGAATAGCAAAAACATTAAAAAAAGTGTTAATAGACATTAACCCTAATCGTTATTGAACTTCTTAGGTAATGAATGGTAAACCTATTTTATTTTGTGACATCATTTCATTTTATTCCCCATTGTAAAGTATAATTTGAAATAAAGAAATTATTATTGTTATTATTTCTCACAATTCCCAATATTTTTTAATAATTGATAAAACATGGTTTTCCAAAATATAATATTTAACATTATATGCAAAATTTTAAATGCTTTTAGCACTTACCTACCTATTAGTAATACAATACTGTCTATTTTCTGATAGGCCTAATTAATAATCAGAATATTGATAATAGAGTAAAAGTGCCTGTTCTTCCACCCAAGCCATAATTAGGAAAATATATAAGAAATATTCCTTTCTTAAGGGCTAAAATCATTTAAAGTTTATCAAAAAATGATATTTAAACAAAATCAATTGAATTTACATATCAAAACCACAGGAATTCTGTGTGAAAACTATTTAATTGCCATTCTTTATATGCTGACCATGAAAATATTTTAAATGTGTCGTCTGGATGACGTATTCCCGCGCATGAAATGCGAACATCTGATTGGCCCAAAGTTACCAGGCAACCTATAGTATAGAGACCTTGACTTTTCCGGCAATCTTCGATAAGATACTATCAAAATAATTTTAAAATTTTAATTTTGAATCAATAATTATCCCTAAATATTGAAAACTGTTCACTAATTCCAATTTTTCACCATCAATTACAACATTTATAATTTGACAATTTAAACTATTACCCAAAACCATACATTTAGTTTTTGAAATATTTAATTTTAATTTATTTACTTTTAGCCAATTTAATAATATATTTATCTAAGTATTTAGAGTATTTAGACCATCAAAAATATTTAAAATATTAATTAAGTAGAAAGTTCAAATTGTGCTTGCAGGTCAATGCGCCTTTAATGTTAAGGTCTTCCGGATTATTTCAAAACGCTGCTTGCGAAAAGTTGACCATTTAACCGAAGCACTCAAATCGCCTTAGAATATAGCACGGGTCAATGGCCGTGAAGTTACTTTTTATTTTAACAGTCGAGGTCATATCATAATAATTAAAATATTAGTTACTTACTTTTATGGCAGCTGTAATCTCATTAACAAGACTTTGGCTTGATGTATCAAAGTGGACCCCTGAAACAAAAATAAAATTTAGTAATTATTTATTACAGTGAAACAATGGCGATTATATGATTTTGTGCTAACAAATCGGCAAGGAGAGGTTTCCAGATATTGCGGATATCTATACTTGGTTTACTAAATATATGGGTATTTTGATTCATGAAAGCTGCTTCTTTGACTTTTCGTTTTCTCTAGTGCTGTTCCGTGTTTAAAACCTTGACTTCTGACCACTGTATATTGTGTTGGTTGGTCCATACATGTTCCGCTATACCTGATCTCGAAGTTTCACCTCTTTGAGTATGTTTCAGATGTTCTTTAACTCGTACGGGAAGAGGTATTTTTGTGTCTCCAATGTACGATTCGCCACACTCGCAAGGGATTTGATAGATACAATTCTTTGTGTTCTCATTGCGGGGGGGTTTTACTTTTGTAAGAAAGCTTCTAAACGTATTTCCGAATTTGAAGGCTGTTTCGATATTATAGTTTTTAGTTATCCTTCTAATCTTTTCAGAAATCCCCTTAACATAAAATATTGTAAAAAATGCTTGCTAATCTTTCGTTTCTGTATTAGTTTTTACTTCGCGATTTTTAAGTTTTGAGATAATATTAGTTACAAAGTGTTCAGGGTAATCATTCTGTTTTGAATCTCTTTTGATGTTTGAAATTTTAATATTAGGGTATTTCGGATTGTTGCATACGTTGGATGCTCTGTGATAAAAAGTTTAAATTATGCCCTGTTTTATGGAGTTTGAATGATTCGATGATAAGATTTACTTGCTTAATAAATACAACCCGCTTTATAGATAGCTTTGCCTATATTTACCTATTATTTTTCTGTGGTCTAGACTAGGCCTGGGCAAAAATTCGATATATCGATATTTTTATCGATATATCGATAAACGATATCTAAAAAATAAAATATCGATATATCGATATTATCGATATTTATCGATATTATCGATGCTATCGATATTCAATTGGAATTTCAATATCGTCCTTATACCAAATTTAAGGACCAATACTTAATTCAATCCTTTTTCTTCATGTTTTCATAATTAGAGTCTCCCCTTGAAATGAAGGTACGGACTTTTAAAGGGAACATAAGACAATATTGATATACAGTGTCACCAGTAAAGTCCGTATCATATGAGATTTTTTTTTATTAATAGCTTTATTTACAAAATCAAAATTGGGCTATTAAAATTTGGTCGCATGTAATGCAAAGTTTATTTGTTTTTGACCCTGTATAAGGTAACTTCATAAAATAAGTATTTTTGAAAACGTAGTTTGTGTCTAAAAGTAATACACCTTAATATTAAGACAAAAAGGAACACAGTGTCGTCAGTAAAGTGTTTTTTAAGTGGAAAATAAATTTTAGTTTAACATCGTAAAGTTTCTATTTTCAACGATTTAATTTTAAAACCCCCATATTATAATTTATTATTAAGCTATGCCATAATAACGTTTTTGTAGAAAAACACACTTTTAATATGACGCTACTTTAAAGAAAATGTATCTGAAATAAAGCATTGTTAAAACTAAGAAGTTTTATGTAGGTTGCGTTGAGTCTAATTTTGCAAAAGTGGTACAATTTACAAAATATAGGTAAAAAATCAAAATTATCTTATGCTGCTGAAATTTTACATATGGGCTAGAAACTGCATTTAGAAAAACTTTTTCTAATAACTTTTTTTGATTTTTTCAGAAATAACCCCACATTTGAATTAATTTTTGGAAATAATTAAAATTTGACAGATAATGTGAATCACGTGACTACTATTTTTTTGCTTAATTTTCATCTCGATTGAAGCAGAACTTGATGCCAAAGTCAAATTTTGAATAAAGCTAATAATAAAAAAAAATTCCATATATAATATTTTTGTTTTATCGATATATCGAATAACGATATTCAAAAAATAAAATATCGATATATCGATTAACGATATTTAAAAAATAAAATATCGATATATCGATATTACCGATATTTAAAAAATAAAATATCGATATATCGATATTATCGATATATCGACTATATCGATATTCGATATTGGAATTTCAATATCGCCCAGCCCTAGTCTAGACTGTTGTTTAGCTGAATATATTAGCTTATGTGAATAATCAACTTTATTTATACTGAAGTTTATCATAAAGCAGCATAGTGGCACTGGCAAATTAATAACAATGTTTCTTCAACCCGAGATAGAGAGCTCCAAACTCAATTATGCATATACCTGAAGCAAAACAAGCTAAATAATACTACAAACTACCGTCGTTTGTTTAGGAAATGTGGCAGACTCAACAATAGGACTTGAGGTGCTAATGAGCACATAGAAAACGGTGTTACATCAAGTTACATTCGACGCTTCCGCCAAAGCAAATGCATTTTATTGACGTTAAATATGAAAATTTTGGGTTAAAGGAGAAGGTCTTCTTTACATTTAGTTTCGGATTTTTAAAAAGTTTGGTTGGGATTTGTAACAAATTCCGATCTCACATTAAATTTGAAATAAAAGTATAGTGTTACGAGAACGGTATTTAAATAAAGTACCAATGTGCTACAACACATTACTAACAGTCTTGTTGAATAATGAACTAGGTACTTTTTATACAACAATTTTTTAAAGAAATAAATTGTAGCTTCTCGATGCGACGCATTTTGTTCCAATAAAGCGCTTTCTCTACAATTAAGAAAGCAGAACAGTGTCCCCAAAAACGAATTGTATCCGTTAGGCCCTTTAATCCCCTATGACGTTGGTGGGAGTTCGTAGCGATCGGCAATCGACGTGCGCCGAAGTATTAGTTTCAACGTATTTGTTACGCAGGTCACATCGTTGTTCGGAGGCTTCTAGCTGTCCTGTCTGAATTTAAACTTTATTGATCGTACCAATACCTGTTTCAATTAATTTATGTTTACTTTCTTTTTAAGTTTCTTTTAAACTTTGCATGTCAGATAAAGCAAAAGAAGATTCTTATTTCGCACAACCTAGTATTGGACTTTAATAACCTATGGTCGAATTTTACCATCTCAGTAAACCATGTCGCATAATAGATAATCATATACAATGTTAAATGACAAGAACAATGTCACACTAAAAGTTATTTAAATTTTTGAGAACTACAGTACTGATTTTTAGTGGTAAGTATTAAGCTTTATTAACCGTAGCAAGCAACTATTATTAGGATTCATGCCAAGTTTCCTTACAACTGTCAGTATAGTATATAGACTAAATTAGTTCCAATACAGTATATAAAACCAGATTACTTCCCCAATAGAACTTGATAATTACTGTGAGTATTCAGAGCAATAATGGCTATAAACCATTCTATGATAGCATTAACTTCTATTTCCTATTGGCTAAATTACTGTGATAATATCACTAGACAGCGGTCTAGCAATTTTTATTGTTTTACAGTGGGAAAGCGCGTTGCTGTCACATATACCGTGCGAGCAAAAATTATTTGCATCAAAGAGGACCTTGCATCTAAGGACGTAATGCTTAGCCGTAGAGCTTAATATCTGTTGGGTAGCAGTAACTACCTGAATTAACAATCAATCAGTTATTCCGTCATCTTCGACAGTCGCTACAAGTAATTTGATTCATCGCTAATTTTTCCAATTTCTTGAACAATTCACACAATGGGCTTTACGGAACAGCACAAAACATTCATGGTTGAAACGTATTTTCGAAACGGGGTTGGAGTAAATGGTGAGTGGCAATACAATCCGTGTTTGTGCATGGACGATTTTCACGAACATTTTCCTAACGTTGCTTTTATCGCTGGGGATTTTTATCATTGCCTGAAAAGAACCGTGGCTGTGTTTAGGGAAACAGGTTCTATACAACACAAAAAAGGAGCAGGGAGACCATCTGTAAGAACAGAAGAACTTGTTGCAAACGTTCGTGAAATAATGCAAAATACGCCAACAAATTGTATAAGACGTCTGTCCCAAGAAGTGGGAAGATCTTATGGAACATGTAGGAATATTCTTAAGAAGCAGCTAAATTTATTTCCTTATAAAGTGCAAGTATTTCAAGAAATTCAAGCCGCAGATTTTGAAAGACGCAGGAATTACTCTCAATGGTTTATCCAAAATTTATTGGAAAGAAATAATTTATTAGACCTGACATTTTTTTCGGATGAAGCCTGGTTCCACCTCTTCGGTTATGTGAATTCTCAGAATACACGCATGTGGAGTAGGGAAAATCCCCATTTTTTTGTAGAGTCCACATTGCACCCTCAAAAAATTGGTGTCTGGTTAGCTGTTTCCCGAAGAATTGTTGGTCCTATTTTATTTTATGACACAGTTACAGCACAGCGGTATAGAGACAATATTTTGAATCCATTTGTGGAGCAATTACTTGACGACGAACTACGTTTTGGATATTTTCAACAGGGCGGTGCAACCACCCATACAGCCGCCGAAACTATTAACTACTTACTTACGCAATTTTTTCGACGACAGATTGATCAGTTTTCGATCAGACATTGAATTCCTACCTAGATCATCTTGTTTAACGGTTATGGATTACTTCGTTTTTCCTCATTTAAAGAACACTGTTTTTAAAACACCAGTTGCAAATTTAGAACTAAAAGAAATGATTATCCAAGAATGTGGTAACATTTTTCCAGAGATGCTGGTCAACACTTTTGAAAATATGAAGAGACGTGTGAATTTATGCTTGGAGCATGGCGGTGGCCAATTTCAACAGTTTATGTAATTATTTTTCTTTTTCTTTTTGTATATTCTTACTTTGTTAAGTTTGTAAACAACAAAAATAAATTTGTATTTGTCTACTTATTTTATTACTCATAAGTTTGGCATATCATGTCATAATATGAATTTGACAAAATTTTAACCTAGATTTGGTTAGATATATCGTCCCCATACCATTGTGATCTAAACCAAGCCCTACGTTTTTTAATTCAAACCCTCTTTGATGCAAATAATTTTTGCTCGCACGGTAATATCCACCCTAAATCACGGTGATAATATCACTAGACAACGGTCTAGCAATTTTCATTGTTTTACAGTAGGAAAGCGCGTTGCTGTCACATATAGTATTAAACAGTTGTATAAAGATTATGTGAATTCTTATAAGGAATAGAAGGTTTTTCTCAGTGTGATACTTTATCAAAAATATCAGATTTAATTTTAAAATAGATACCTTTATAAAGAAGTGTAAAGGGTACAGGGTGTGTAAAATGTACTTTTGCATTTCTTAACTTTTTAATTTTAAATGAAACTTCCTGTATTATTATCCTAATTTGATTATAATTTTAATAAACCTTTAAATCCTATTAGGGTTCCATAACTATAAATATATTTCTTCTAGTTTTTATAAGTTAATTCGATTTTTCTGTTATACTAATATTTGAAACCAACCAACGCACCATTACAAGCATCAATAACGGTTGGTTTCACTTACAAACTTTTATTCAACATAATGACAGTCATGTGATTTAATCAAATTTGTGGTCGAAAACGGCCGAATGAATGCCATTTTCCCTGTTATAATTCTTCCGCGGCTAAATAATTTTTATATAAACTAGCTTACTTAATATAAAATATTTATAAGTTTGTATCCACTTTTTCTTAATAAAGGACCCCGATTATTTCCACTCAAGCTCTTGTCGGAGCTGTTGTTGTAGAGATAATTGGTTTGGGTAAGATGCCGCGTTTTATTAAGCCGGAGAGATTGATGGCTCGTCGTGGTTAACGGACGTTTTTTTTGTAGACGTTATTAATCATAGGCTTAAGATTCTATTGTACGCCACAAAAACTGTAGATCCTAAGAGATTCACTTTACAAATTATTTTTTGCCGGGAATGTTCGCTATGACGTCTGTCGCGAAAGCTTTTGCGAGGAATTTTTATAAATAAAAAAATCATTAAACTTAAATTTTTTAGCATGACGTCAACAAAGAGGAGAGATTATCAATTCGGCCTGTATTATTTTTTTTTTGTTTGTTTAAGTGTAATTTTTTTCTATTACCATTGATTTTACTTGCAACACGCATTTATACCATTTACTCTAAACCCACTAAACCTATCGAATTTATTTCAAGATATATTTGTATATTTAGAACTAATAAAGTAATTTTTGTAGATTTCACTTCTATACCTACTATTAACTATCGCCAAGATAAATACAGTGTGACCAGTAAAGTCCGCATCATATGGGATGGAATTTTTTTTTATTAATAGCTTTATTCGAAATTTGACTTTAACATCAAGTTCTGCTTCGATCAAGATGAAAATTAAGCAAAACAATAGAGTCACGTAATTCGCATTATCTGTCAAATTTGAATTTTTTCCAAAAAAATAATTCTACAGTGGGGTTATTTCTGAAAATATCGAAAAAAGTTATTAGAAAAAGTTTCTATAAAGGCACTTTCTAGCCCACATTTCAGCTGCATAAGATAATTTTGATTTTTTACCCACCACTAAAATGTATTTTCCACTTAATGAAAACTTAACTGATGACACTGTTCTTTTTTGCCTTAATATTAAGGTGTATTACTTTCAGACACAAACTACGTTTTCAAAAATACTTATTTTATAAAGTTACCTTATACGGGGTCAAAAACAAATAAACTTTGCATCACATGCGACCAAATTTTAATAGCCCAATTTTGATTTTGTAGAAAAACACACTTTTATTATGGCGCTACTTTGAAGAAAATGTATCTGAAATAAAGCATTGTCAAAACTAAGAAGTTTTATGTAGGTTTTGTTGAGTCCTATTTTGCAAAAGTGGTGCCATTTACAAAATATAGGTAAAAAATCAAAATTATCTTATGCAGCTGAAATTTTGCATGTGGGCTAGAAACTGCATTTAAAAAAACTTTTTTTAATAACTTTTTTCGATACTTTCAGAAATAACCCTACTTTTAAATTATTTTTTGGAAAAAATTAAAATTTGACAGATAATGAATATCACGTGACTACTATTTTTTTGCTTAATTTTTATCTCGATCGAAGCAGAACTTGATGCCAAAGTCAAATTTCGAATAAAGTTATTAATAAAAAAAAATCCAGTATAATGCGGACTTTACTGGTCACACTGTATATTGAAAATAGTTGCAGATGTTCGGCTGTCACCAAATATCACAAATTAAATTTAATTAAACACGTAAACATTTGGTGTCACTGGGTAACTAAACGTTCAAACATTGTTCGTATTGTAACCAGGGGCGGATGGGACACCTCGGACCGGCGCGGGAAGTCAATTGAATCGGCGCCGCGTCGTGTCGATCCAATAAAAAAATGAAAATACTGTATAATATGTAAAATATCTATTTTTCATCCACTTACGACACATTTAAAACACATTTAGGTGAAAAAAATGAGCCTAATGAATAAAAATGTAGCGATAGCTTTTTCTTATGAAATCGAAGTAATTTCTTGTAAGCCAATGAATAAAAACTAAAGTAATTGCTCTTGCGTCCAGCGATTGCTTAAAAGTGAAGGAATTGCTTCTAGTCAATGCTTTTCCTTAAAAAATAGAAGCGATTGCTATCGTTTGCTTAAAATGTGATGAATAAATTAAGGAATTGATTTTTCTAGTGAAGCTTCCAAGTTTTTAAGGTAGTTCGACCCCTGCATCATTTGCTTGGTAGCAGTCAACTTTAGTTCTCCTCGGCCTACACGTGCGTTGCTCTTAATTTGTGTCTTCAATTATGGCTGAATATATGAACGTCCATAAAAGAAA
This sequence comes from Polydrusus pterygomalis, assembly GCA_963969555.1. Taxonomy (NCBI): domain Eukaryota; kingdom Metazoa; phylum Arthropoda; class Insecta; order Coleoptera; family Curculionidae; genus Polydrusus; species Polydrusus pterygomalis. The sequence goes on along the minus strand of OZ018382.1, from coordinate 24,043,577 downwards.
AATCTACTGTGTACGTAAAAATTGCAGATATGATGATTTCAGAAAGTTATATCGATTTGACTGCGAAAATGTTGAGTTGTTGGCAAATTATTTTTTGACTAATACTGGTAAAAGGCGAGGGGTGCACTGTCACCTTTAAATAAGATTAAAGTCTTTGTGCGGAAATTGTCGGATCCGGGCTTTCAAAATTCTGTAGGTGAAGAACTCAGTGTTCACCAAACTACTGTCTGTAAGACATACACTTCTGTAATGGATGCAGTTTTGGAGAAGGCCTACAAGTGGTGAAGCTGTTGTGGAAGCTAAACGGTTGTGGTCAGAGAGATTTATTTATGTTTCTTTAATTTGTGAACGAATATCCATTGCTTGTCTTTAATTTCTTATCACTACTATCACTTTCCTCATTTTTACTGAAATCTGCCATATCACAAATACTATAAGTTTCCTATTTTCCACAAAAACGTAACATATTACTATTGTACTAAATAAATAGACCAACATTGTTGTATTTACGCAACTCTTTTGCAAATTAGGCACCAAACTGAACATGAAATCAATAATCTGAACAAGTGAATAAGCCACGTCTGAACTTGTGTTGAATAAGCATTTGCTACAGAGGTGTAAGAAAAACAGCAATTGCTTCAAAATTTTCTTTGTATCCAGATCTAGCAATCGCTTTTAATTATAGCATTTGCTAGTCGAGCAATTGCTTTTACTAAAAAGTAATTGCTTGATTTTTATTCATTAGGCTTAATAATTAATATTAATATAAAAATTAAATAAAAAATATTTAACATAAAGATAACATAAAAATTCAAATTGTTAAAAAAAAAAAAGTTGGCAAACAGCGGCGGCGTCTATCGGCGCCTGAGGGACCGGCGCACCGGGAAATCTCCCGGTGTCCCGGTGGGCCCATCCGCCCCTGATAGTAACAGAAAATAATTTTTAAATTGGCATATAACACAAATTATAGCATATTTTGAAAATGAAATGGTAATCAGTAAATCTGCCACATGAGAAACAGAATTTCTATGTTTTTAAATTAAAGTAAATCATACGAAACTTTTGTAACGCCAAAAACGCTTTCACCTCAATAACTTTGTGCGATCTAACAAAAGCTTTCGACTGTGTTTGTCACGACCTTCTTTCAAAACACTATGCCACCATGGCATAAGAGGTATTCCCATAAACCTTGTTGAGTCTTACTTGTCTAGTAGGCGGCAGTTTGTGGAGATTGAAGGTGTCAAATCTGATTTAAGATATGCCAAATATAGAGTACCACAGAGATTCGTCATTGGACCCTTTCCATTTATAATTTATATAAATGATGCAGACGACACTACTTTCATTACTTCTACCTACAGTCTGGAGAATTTGATTGTGGCGTCACAACTGCTACTAAGGGATGCAGAAACATGTATTTTTTGCAATCTCCTGTAATCGATTAATTATTAAACAAAAACAATAAATGAAAGTCACTGGGTATCTTTACGAACTGCATTTTTAACAAGTTTGTAGAAAAAATAAGATTTTCCTCCTTTTTCTTTAACGGTTTGGTTGCAGATTAACATCGGGTAAATTTTAATTCCATTTTAAAAAAAACTAGAAATACGCAACAATTTATTGGCAAAAATGCAAAATTCTTTGTCCTGTACAAAATATCATAAACATTGGCTTATCATATGCAAACATGTTATGTGTGGTTATTATATTGCGGCAAAAATAGCGACACTTTTAGTAAAATACCCATTTATTCAGAAATATGATTTTTTGAAATTAGGTTATCCAGAATATTTTTCACTCGCACTAGTATGCTCTGAGTTTAACGTTTTATTGTTCCACAGGTCATGTTAATAGGTACATATATCAGCATGTTTAATTAATACATTACTAGAAAACTGGTACGTATATTTGTGTTTTAAAATTTTTATGGTAAGCTTTTTCAGCAACCACAGTACACCATCCGAAACATAAAGGTACTGAATTCTATAAAGGATGTGTTTTAAATAGGTTTATATTTCTTTGTCCTGTCGGATGTTCAAATTCAAACATACAATCAAAAACTCATATAATATGATGTAGCAACACTAAGGTTAAAAATGTTTTTAACTTTTTTTAAAATTTGTTATTTTTTCACACTTTATCATTTCATCCGGCAATGCGTTTAAAAATTTTATTACTAAGAATTCTAGGAGAATTATGGGCTATATTACCTCGAGAATACTGAATTGGTCTATATGTCGTAGGCTGATAGTGAAATCCGTCATTTCATGAAAAGCCTAGGCATATCATGCTGCACGCTAAAAGGTATATTTGCAACTGGTTTGTTCGTTGTTACCCAGAGCATTTTTTTCAATTTTTTTTTAATTTAATTTAAATTTTATTTTTATAAAATAATATTAGTTGAAAAAATTGAAAAAAATGCTCTGGGGAACAACGAAAAAACTAGCTGCAATATACCTTTTAGCCACGCTTCATGATATGACTAGGCGTTTCATGAAATGACGGATTTCACTATCAGCCTACGACATATATACAGTGACCGGCAGAAAATACGCAACACAGGGGATTTTTTTTTATTTCAAAACTTACCAAATTTTTTTGACGGTGGAAAAGTTCTGCATGTCCCTTAACAAAAAAGAGCATAGACAAAACTAGTAAATATTGCGCCGTATACGAGGGAGAGGTGAAAACGTTAAATTTACTCAAGAATAAATTGCCCTTATTTTTCACTGTGGAAATTTTTTTTATTAGGAAATGTTGTTTGCACTTAAAAGTTATCCATAAATACCTTATTGCAGCTCGGTAGCACAAATATAAATATTTTTCATGGCAACCAGATTTAAATGAAAACGAATTTTATTGTAAGGGTTTAAACTTTAATTCATGAACCAATGTGTTTAAGAGTTATTGAAAAATTGGGAACGGCAAGATATTTTGTAAAATGTATGAAGAAACCCTCATTTGTTTTGCATAAAGTTATTCCGCTTATCCATAGAATAATGTACGGTGTGCACCAGAAAAGTTAAATTATTTTTAACGTTATTTTATTAAACGTTCAGTTCTCGCGTATTTAAACAAATTTAAGTAAGTGATGTGTCTAATTGCCCAAGAGCTGTTAAAAAATTGAATTTATAGCATAGCTTCTATCGATTCATTATACGAGGGGGCGTCAAAAAAAAAAAGTAAAAACAGTTTTTTGCGCTACCGAGCTGAAATTTGGTATTTATGGACAACTTTTAAGTGCAAACAACTTTTCCTAATAAAAAAATTTTCTACAGTGAAAAATAAGGGTACTTTATTATTGAGTGAATTTAACGTTTTTACCTCTACCTCGTATACAGCGCAATACTTACTAGTTTTGTCTATGCTCTTTTTTGTTTAAGAACATGCAGAACTTTTCCACCGTCAAAAAAATTTGGTAAGTTTTGAAATAAATAAAAATCCCCTTTGGTGCGTACTTTCTGCCGGTCACTGTATAACTAGTATAAAAGCTTTATAACGTTTTAAACAAAATCACTTTTATAATAAAAACATAATGGCAATTCCATTATTAAAAAATACACAAGAAAAAGGAAGGATATTATACCTTTTAAACAGACCATTACAGCTATAGTATCTAGGCATGCCAATACATATTAAACCTTTTTTTTTTAAAGGTAGAGGTACCCCAAAAGACCAGACCATATCTTAAATATGGCCCTACATATGTACATAGTACAACATTAGTAATTGTTTCATGTCTAGAATACATCTTATTATTATTAACAAAAAATAAGATTAATTTAGTTTATCCAATAGTAGAGGGAGATGATTCGTTCTGCGCCAGATTCCCGAGGTCCCTTTTGCGCATGCTCTAGCAGTGCACAGGTTCAAAGCTGTTTATTAGTTGAGATATTACGGGACCTTGAAGATACAAATGACAACATTGAGGAAGAGACTGTTGAGTGTGATGTGCTAAAATCAAAACTTAAACTGAGAACCAAACTTATTAATATTTTACACATAAACATACGCAGCATTCGTAAGAACTTTAATGAACTATTAGCATTTTTAGAAGCATATGATGTAAAATATTGTGATGTAATTGTTCTTTCGGAGTCTTGGCAAATTGTCAATGACCAAATGTTTAATATTGCAGGGTACACTATGTTCTACAATAATGCAGACATAAATAAGAATGATGGTACAATTGTTTATGTTAGATCAAACTTAAGCTTTGAAGTTGATACTATTAAACTACAACACTCAAAGGTTACTGTGAGCAGGATCAAACTAAATATAAATAACATATCGTTTTCATTGTACTGTATATATAGGCCACCCTCATCTAGCATTCCATTGTTTGTTAGAGATGTTGAAACCTTGCTCTCTGTAAAAACAAAAAGTCAAATTGATATATTGATTGGTGACATAAATATTAATTTGTGTACGGATGGTGACAATGATGTCAATGATTATGTCTCTATGTTAAATCACTTTGGGTATTTGTCGGCAATTAACAGCCCTACTAGAGTTACAACTGAAACTAACTCAGTCCTTGATCATATATTTATAAAACGTAAATTACAATCAAATCTAGAATATTCCTCGTTCATATTAAAATCTTCTATCACTGATCACTATCCTGTTATGTTGAATATAAACTCCCGTGATAATAGTTCTCCGGGACTTACTCCAGAGACATATACGTCAATTAAAGTAGACTATCATACTTTTAATAATCTAATCTCAAGGGAAAACTGGGGTAATGTCTTAGAATCTGAAGTCGCAGAAGTGGCTTCAGAAAATTTTTTAGACATTGTAAATAACATTTATAATAGATCTGTAACTAAAAAGACCTTACAGATTAATGCAAGAAAAAAAATCAAACCATGGATAACTGATGGTATTGTCTGTAGCATTAAAAAAAAGGATAAGTTGAAAAAAAAACTACTATTACATTACAACGACCATAATAAAAAAATATTTACTGATTATCGTAATAATCTAAACAAAATCATACAAAAACGAAAACATGAGTATTATAAGAGTAAGATAGAGGATAGTGGTGGGGACATAAAAAAAATTTACAAAGTAATTTCAGAGGCCTCGAATGAAAGTAAGATGAAACAAAATAATAATCCTGAAATTAGGAACAACAATGAAAGATTTCAGAGCCTCAAAGCAATGGCCAATTTCTGTAATGACTTTTTTGTTAATGTCGGTATGGACATGTATAAAAGAATAGGGAAATCAATTCGTGCAATTAAAACTAACTATACTCCTTTCTCCTCAATGTTCTTAAAGCCAACTAACAAAAATGAGATAATTAAACAAATAAATTCTCTAAAAACTAATTCTGCTCCAGGTATCGATGGCATTGACTCAAAGATTATAAAGTACTGTCATTTGCATTTTGTGGTTCCATTGGTCCATATAATTAATCTTATCTTTCGTACTGGAAAGGTACCTAGTGCCTTTAAAGTTGCAGTTGTTACTCCGGTATATAAGGCTGGGAATAAATCTGACATTAATAACTACCGCCCTATAAGTGTTATTGGTTCCTTTGCGAAGATTTTCGAAAAATGTCTGAAGGATAGACTGGTTGCTTTTCTGGAACAAAATAATATCTTATCAAAAAAGCAGTTCGGGTTTACAAAGGGACTAAGCACCACTGATGCGATATGTAAACTTACTGAATGTATTTCAAATGATTTGAATAATAATAACAAATGCTTGGCCGTCTTCTTGGACCTTGCGAAGGCATTTGACACGGTGCCTCACAAATCTCTTCTTGAGGTACTTCATCAATATGGAGTGAGGGGCAGCGTGTTGGATGTCTTTGGGAGTTACTTGAGGGATAGATCACAGGTTGTTAGAATAAACGATATAACCAGCAACACCTTAAATATCAAAATTGGAATTCCGCAGGGCACGGTGCTGGGCCCCATACTTTTTATAACCTATATAAATTCTCTAACTAGTATTGATATACATAACGGCTCAGTAATTTCTTATGCTGATGACACCGTGGTGCTGTTTTCTGGCGACTCCTGGACTGCAGTTGAAAGATATACTATTGATGGTATAAATACAATTATGGACTGGTTGAATACATTTAAACTGACTTTAAACATCCCTAAAACTAAATATATTGCTTTTTCTCTAACAGCGGCTAATCGCCCTGATTTCCAAAATATTTTTATAAACAATCTGAATGAGGCCATAGTCGAAGTTGACTCCATCAGGTATTTGGGTGTAACAATTGATAAACATTTAAAGTGGGATTATCATGTAAATAGACTGACCAAAAATATTCGGAAATTAATATATAAATTTTATATTATAAGAGAAATCCTAAATACCCATCTTTTAACACTCATTTATAGGGCTCTGGTTGAGTCGCTGATAAGATATGGTTTGGTGGTGTGGGGTGGACTATATCGGAATTCCTTAAGACCTTTGTGCATTGTACAAAATTACATTGTTAAAGTTATGTTTAAACTAAATAGGGGCTTTTCCACTAGTCTTCTATACTCGCAGGAAATTCTTGATGTTCGTTCACTTTACTGTCTATCAACTTGCTCCTACGTTCATAAAACTAACAAGAAAGCCTATATTAACCATAATTATGAGACTAGAAGTAATGTGAATAGACATTTGGAAACCCCAGTTAACAATAATGCAAAACATTTAAGATCATTTACTTATTTGGCACCTAAAATGTATAATCTTCTACCCCTTGGAATTAGGCAGTTGCTTAACCAGAAGAAATTTGTTTTGGGTTGCAGAACTTTTATTTTTCAAAATTTAAATGTATTTAAGGCCTTATTTTGAAATTATCAAGTATTATATATTAGATTGGGTAATATTCTTATTTATATTTTATGTATGAATCGTATTCTTGATACATGTGGGTGTGTATAGGATAGTGTAGTATTGTAGGGATGTTATTATTATTTTAGTATAGCCTTTAGGGTGATTTTTGCATATTTCAGAATTAAAAATTGATTATAAATAATTGCACATACAGGTGTTAAGTCACTTAGGTGTAATTTTTAAATATCTGTGGTTTGTTAATTTAAGGGTTGTTTATGTAATAACTTATATGTACTTAATGCAATTTGAAATATATTTGATTTGATTTGATTTGATTTGATTTGTTCAAAGCCGTTCATAAGTCGTTTATTACTCGTTCAAAGCCCTTTATTAGTCGTTCCAAGCTGTTCATTAAGGGTTCAAATCTGTTCATTAGTGGTTCAAAGCTCGTTCAAAGCCGTTCAATACTCGTTCAAAACCGTTTATTAGTCGTTTCTAGCCGTTTTAGAACAGCTTTTAACCTGCGCACTGCTGCATGCGGAAAAGGAACCTCGGAAATCTAGCGCAGAACAAACCATCTCCCTCTACTCCTACGTGTTGACTAAGAAATTTTCAATTTAAACATTCATGTAGATAAATACCAATAAACTTACATACACCTATCACATACAAACTTACATAGAATTATCATGAAACTTATCAGACAGCTTCGAGAGAATATTATTTTATATTCTCTTCGAATTGCCTGAAAACAAGTTTGAAATAAAAAATGACACGTCGCGTCGCTGTTTATCCTATCAGGTCAATATGGTTCAGATATAATAAAAATCAAACAGGGCCCAGAATGGAACCCTAAGGAACACCAATGTTAGTGTCTAGAATTGACTACGGTATGTCCGTTCTTAACTTTTCGTTAATATTGATGCTAACGAACTGTCTCCTTTCAGGATTATATCCTGTCCAAAGCAAATCCACAGTAGGTATTACAAAATTTTGGAAAGAACGGAATAATCGTAATTCGCCGATAGTTTTCAATATTATTTACGTTGCCATTTTTGTGTAAAGGCGAAGTTTTATCTGTTTCTAATGGGTGGCAAACCTGCCAGTACAGAGTAATAGGTTAACGAATAATACTAGTGGATTAATAATACAAAGTATAACATTTTTCAATAAAAAGTCATCAGGTTCAACCGATGGATTATTTTTGAGTTTATTGCTCAAAAAAACAATAAACTGGTCATTCATATATAGATAAAGTAAACATTCATTTTTATTTAGAGCATTTCAACAAAAATTATTATTTTCTTAATCTGTTTATTGCAGTCTCAACTTTAAATAACCTTAAAATGGTTGTGCTAACAACTATTAGTAATTTCAACTCAATAATTACTTAAAAATGAAATTTTCTATTGCACAACCTCAATATCAATTTAACTATTAATAAATTGGTATTGACCAGAGACATAATTTCTACAGAACTAATTGCGTTTTAGTCCAGCAGAAGTGTGCACCAATTTAATCGATAGAAAGTGGCATGTAATTTGGTGTAAAATAGAGCATTTTCACGCAATGGCTGCAAACTAATTAAAATACCCAATCTTAGGTTATATTTACTTTAATAACACGTTTATTTGGTTACGAAATGGAGTAATTAAATCTATGAATAAACAGTGAGGTAATACCTCGTCAGTTTTAATTTTGGCAAAAACCAGTATGTTTAAGTATTTATTATTGCATGTTCTTGTGTTCTGCTGTCGCATAATATTGTCGGGTACGGGATGGATTACTCATCTCGTAATTCGCTGTGGGGCTATGACTCTTAATGGGTGTTGAGCTTGATAAGAAGAGGTGTAGAGAAAAGATAGAGTATATAATATGGACAAGGATATTTCTAGTTTCGCAGAAGAAGTCGGTAGACGAATGTTGATAAAAAATAATTGTTTGTAATGGGTTGGGATAAAGGGTTCCACTTCTAATTGTAAATCCAGGGAAATTCCCTCTTTTATTACCGTGCAAAATTTTTGCTAATATAGCAAAACGGAACCCCTTCTTCCAGTTGGTAAGGGTTGCGAAACTGTATAAAAACTCGAAGGAACACTTACTCAGAGAGCTGTAACAATTGTTCAAGTGTGAGGGTAACCTCTGCCCGTTTCTCTACTCAGTTTAAAGTCAAGACTAAATTCAACATTTTTGATTTCATGAGGAGTACTGCACCAGAACTAATCTATTTTGTTCCAATTGAGTGCTCTTTGAGTAATTTATTTATTCGTTTATTGTGTAAAATTGTATAATTCTTATTTTGGTCAGAGTTGTCTATTCAGTGGAAATTGTTTCTTTAAACTTGATGGAATAACACCTTCCTAAAGTGAGTAAAAAGGAACAATCTCTCTCCTTATTAGAGAACTATTTAAATTCACCGTTTTATACTCTTACGTTTTTTATTTGTATTTTATTCATTGTAATCTTTCATTATTTCATTGCTTTGCTGTATTGCTGTTTATCAAATAAATCTCTTAAAATCCTCAGTGTTTCAGTGATTAAATAGCGTACCACAAGGGCACAGTAAAAAAACAAAAAAACTCTCTTAAAAAATAAAAACATAAATCAAAACCATCTAAGCTATACAACTCAGTCGCCTACCACTCTGATACGCGACAAATTTTCCAAATTGGGACATGCGATTTTTTACATAAGATTAAAGTACTGAAAGGTGCATCCTTGCTTAAACTGTGTTTCGCAAACGCCGAACAAACCCAAACGCCTAACAACGCCGATCTTCCTATTCTCTCCCCCCCCCCCCCCCTATTATTTGTCTGTCAGTGGGAATGACATGTTTGTAACAATGTTTGCAGCGAGTTTGTAATTTTAATATAAGTTTTCAACGGGTAAAGAGGCATAAATTGTTGACATTCGTTGTAGAACATAGAATCGAATGGAGCTAATTTGTTCAAAAATTATATGAAGTAAGTAAGTTATCTACAATCAGTTAATAAATTAGAGGCATAATAATACTTGTAATAGTAAAAGTATTATGCTATGCATATTAAGTCCGTGCGATTGGTCAGTTTGTTATGATGTAGACAGCTGATTTCGCGAGTTTGGAAAAGGAATAACTTTTTTATTAGTAGGTATACAAGAAAACGTCATTCTTTATAAAAACTTCTGCTTCAGCTAAAACTACAATTTCGAATATCACATTTGCGATTACTATACAGGGTTCGTCAAAACAACATTTTTACTTTTTAGGATTTTTTTTTCAATTCTAATTTTCTATTTCTTGATTTAATTAATGAATTTTGATTGTGCTGAATACAATTTAAAATATCACACTTGCGATTACTATAAAGGGTTCGTCCGAAACAACATTTTTAGTTTTTTGGATTTTTTAAAAAATAAATTTACGTAAAAACAAACAACTAATGTTGCTTTCTTACGTAGAATATGATTTTATATTTGGCCGAGTAACGATTTCGTTGTAAGAAAACCATTTTTTATTTGCCTACTTTTGAAGTATTTTATTATTACGTGTCATATTTCTTCAATTCATTCAATCATAAATTATAAAACTTTTATTCAAACGTGGTACCACCCAGGGCCCGCTCTAGCAATAACGCCGCCCTGGGCAAAACAAAAAAATGTCGCCTTTTTCCAGTGGTGGTTCGTGAATGGTTAACTCGGGGGTGCACTAAAAGCCCGCTGCAGGCGGCCCAAATTTGGTCAATCATTTTTAGTAAATATTTTTAAAATTTATGATTAGGTACCTACTTATTTTATTGAAAATGAAAGAAGATAAAAAAAATAAAAAATGCCAATTTATTCTTCATTAGGTAGTGGGTACATTGTTTAAAAGTAGGGTAAGTCCAATCTTTTGTTTTTATTTGCAGCAAACTTATCAATAACAATAAAGTCCCTAAATCTACACTTTGTGATCTGTGTCAAGTTAATTTCGGATTAAGGTCTTCCCTCAATTTTAATTTCAATTTTTTGCTCAATACAATGACATACTTAATGAGCTAAACTTGTTTTTCAAATATTCCACATTCGTAGTCGTTTTGGCATTAAAACTGATAATTTTTATTAAAGTAAGTCTTTACTGCCCCAAAATAATAACAAAAATATCAAGGAAAACTTCAAATAATAAATTCATACAGCAATTAACACGCAATGAACTCAACGGCGCACATTTAAATTGTGCGAGTTTTCCTATTAGAATCGCGCTTTCCCCCACCACACCTACTAGTAAAAGATGCATAGAGAGACAGCAGAAACCCCGCCTACTTTAACGCACGTGCGACTTGAATTACTACGCGTTGACAAAATATTAAAAAGAATATGGATCTGTTGAAATTGTCACTGTTTAGAAAATAAGACGGCAAAACAAAGGAAATTAATTTTGTTAACTGGGAATTGGAATGGTTCAAACTTCAAATATACATAGGAACTTACTTAGGCAAAAGGGGGATTCATGGCCCCTGTGGTATTTAGATTGTTCATGCCGCTCTCCCAACTTGCCGCCCTGGGCAGGGGCCCGGGTTGCCCCCCCCCCCCCCTAGAGCGGGCCCTGGACCACCGTGTTAGCGCATAGCTCAACTCGATATATGAATTCCCGATAACAGTTCCTTACTTGCTGTATTGGGATATTTGCAATAGCTAGTCTTATTTTTTCTTTCAAGAGATCTAAGTTATTATTAAAATTGGTTTTATACACATGTTGCTTCAGATATCCCCATAAATGAAAGTCGATAATTTTATTATGAGATCGGGACTCCTACGTGTCAACTGATTTGGACCATAGGCACCTTCCAATCAAATTGTTCCCAAAGTGATGATTTAGCCAATCCAATTCCATCAAAAGGAATCGAAAATCCAAAAAATAAAAACTGTTGTTTCCCTGTGCACCCTGTATAGTAATCACAAATCTAATAGTTGAAATTATAATTTCAATATCAGCAAAATTGATTTAATATATCAAGGAATTGAAAAAAAAGATCCAAAAAACTAAAAATGTTATTTGTGATGTGACGGACTCTGTAAAGTAATCGCAAATCTAACATTCGAAATAATAGTCTCAGCACAAGCAGACGTTTTTATAAAGAATGACTTTTTCTTCTATACCTACTAATAAAAAAGATTTTTCCTCCCTGCTTGCCGCAGTTAAGTATGTTCCTCTATATTTCTCATACGAGCGTTCCTTTTAACCACTTAGCTAAGCAAATATTTTTACTTTGCTGCACTGTTTAAAAGAAGCAAAAGGAAAGTGCCCAATACTCTATTTTATCAGCATCTGTCACTTAAATCACAGAGAAATGATAGGCAAAAAGTATTCTCTCGGTGGACCTCCAATCTAGCAACAGCAGCTAAGATCATTAAACAAAATGAAGTTTTTTAAAACTCTATTTATCATATTTAATAACATATATTAGATTACAAATTTTATTAAATCGAAGGGGACCAGTTGTGTCGGCCTCCTAGTAAGAAAGTTTTGTCTAATTTGAAAGCAGTAATTAACAAGATAATTGGTTAATTACCAATACAAGGGATCCCGCCATGTACACGCCGCCTCTTTGCTGTCAATCCATTTCAAATGCTAATTTCCAAATGGCCCAATGAAATTTAGAAGACTGGAACCTCAAATGTTAATTTATACTGTAATAGGTCACGTTCAAGTTCCTTGTATGCAATTGTTGAGGTTACGTAGAATGATAATTACATAAAATAGGACGTTTAGAAGATAAAATATATTGTCCGCAAGAAATAATTAAAAGATAATATTGTGGCATATCGGACAATTGTGTAACTATTTTTTATATTGGAATACACAGGATTCCAAGTTTAATGGATAACCTAAGGCGGGTAGACCACGACGGCTGTTTCGTCCTTGTTAGGACTCTACGGGCAGCCATAACCCGAGCAATTCAAAGAACGACGGTAAAATGTACTAAAAGCCTCTTTGCAAAATCAAAGTGGTCATCAATAAAACAGCAAAGAGGCTTTTAATACATATTACCGTCGTTCTTGGAATGGCAGATGTTTCGGTGAAAACTCAAATAGCGTTCCCTATACTGGATTGTGATGCACTTCGTGGTTTATTACCAGTGTGACTGCCTTTTATATTGGAATTAATTTCGCTGGAATGGCGCTACGATGTATCGATGGCCGCTTTAATTTTGCAAAGAGGCTTTTAGTACATTTTACGTTCTACGTTCTTGGAATTGCTCGGGTTATGGCTGCCCGTAGAGTCCTAACAAATACGAAACGGCTGTCGTGGTCTACCCACCCCAGGGTATCCATTAAACTTGGATCCCTGTGTATTCCAATATAAAAAATAGTTACACAATTGTCCGATATGCCACAATATTATCTTTTAATAAAGTATGACTTTTCGAGCTTTATAGAGATCTGTCAAACGACCTAGTCTTTTTGGATTTAAGTTCTTCGTTTAAAACTGTGGTGTAGATAGGGCGGGGAATGGGGATAACTGCCCTCACCCCTCTGACGGTGCTTCTTCTCCTCATTGTTAGACATTAAGAGTGTGTCGCATGTAAAATAAACCCAATTTTGGTCCTCCGCTGTCACCGAATTTCTCCGAAACCGAACGTCGAATTTATTTCAATTTTACAATATTAAAAGACGTCCTTTAACTCTATTTCTGTTGTGGCCGGTTTTCCGATTATCATTTTGTTTTTAAAATGTGCCTTAATAATTAGAAATCAGTTACAAGACAAACAACGTTTGAACCTTTAGCGCTAAAGTGATACCAAATTTATATCTGCTTAATTAAATTTTACTGGTGATATTTAAAAAAAAATAATCACTTATAATCTACCTAGCAGCAGAATTATTACCGATAATTTTTTTTTGATTAGTCTAATGCCACATATCCTTAAAGTTTTTCTGAGAATAATCCACACTCGAATATACAAGAAATGCGAAGAACAAATAAGCGACACTCAATTCGGATTCCAGAACGGACTAGGTACTCGAGAAGCCCTCTTTTCCTTAAATGTTTTAGCACAAAGGTGCAGAGATATGAACATAGTTGTCTACGCTTGCTTTATTGACTATCGAAAGGCATTCGACCGTGTCAAGCATCAAAAGATGGTGGAAATATTATCCGGAACCGGGATTGACAAAAGAGATATTACACTGATAGCCAATCTCTACTGGAACCAGATTGCCGAAGTAAGAATAGACGGAGGAACATCTGACACTGTGTCAATCCGACGAGGCGTACGACAGGGCTGTATATTGTCATCACTCCTATTCAACATCTATTCGGAGGCAATTTTCAAAGAAGGTTTAGCGGAGGACATGGGAGGTATCAAAATAAATGGAGTTATATAATATCAGATACGCAGACGACACCGTACTCCTTGCCGATAACATATCATACCTACAAAATATGATGAATAGAATAACTGAGCATCATGGATTGGACATCAATATATCAAAAATCAAACTGCTAATCTTCTTCAAGAGACCCACTGCTGAAACAATTCTGATTAACGGCAATCAGATTAAACAAGTCTCGTGTTTTAAATATCTGGGTACCCTAGTCAACGCGTGGTGCGATCCGAAACGAGAGATCCGCTCTAGAATCGAACAAGCCAGGAAAACATTCATAAACATGAAAAGATTTTTTAATAGTCCTAATCTGAGTTTGGAGCTCAGGGTTCGCATGATCAGATGTTATGTCTTCAGTGTGTTGCTGTACGGATGTGAATGCTGGACCCTGGACCCTGCAACTGAAAAGAAAATTGAGGCGTTTGAAATGTACTTATACCGCCGTATGCTTCGCATGTCATGGGTCCAGCGAATTACGAACGAAGAAGTGCTTAGACGAATGAAGAAGCCGAAGGAACTAATGGCCCTCATTAAAGAAAGAAAAACTACATACATATGCCACATTATAAGAGGCAACAAGTATGAACTGCTGAGACTAATAAATTGAAGGAAAGATTCAAGGGAAAAGATATATTGGTAGACGTCAGAACTCCTGGTTAAAGGACCTCAGACGATGGTTTGGGTGCACTTCCATTGAAATCTTTCGAGCTGCTGTGTCCAGAACATTGTTAGCTGTGTGGATCGCCAACCTTCGAAGAAGACATTTTTTTCAATGGCACGAATGGTTCGACTCGGGATAATTTTCTATCGACAAAAACATAAGTAAAACCGAGAAAAAAATTATCGGAAATTAATTCTACTGCGTGGGAGATTCGGTAAGAACATTTCATAAATAATTGGAGTTTTTTCTTATTGTAATTTTTTTGCTAAAATGCTACAAAAACATATTTCCGGCTTTAGTTAATTGTAACTAATTAGAGTTTTAGAAATGAAGTTCATTTTAGCCGTTAGTAACTCATTTTTATTACTAAAATGTAAGAAATATTAAATAACAAATTTGTTATCTGAAATCCAATGTCTTTATAGTTTTAAATTCAAATAAAACTTTAAAAATCATATTTCCAATGAGTTTAGTTTAATATGACGCACTGTATTTTTACAATAGAGGTTGCTTTTCTTTTACTTGTTAGTAATTAAGGTTCATTACTAAAATTTCAGAAACATTAAAAACATTAATTCGTTTTTAACCATAACATCTGATATTACATGTGTACATAGTTTCAAACGAAACTTAAAAAAACATATTTCCTATGAGTTTAGTTAAATTTTTGATGTGTCTCTTTTAGCCCCGGTGTTCGATATATAATAACACCCCTATTATTCTTTTACTTGTATATATACCGCCGTCATGTACACTTAACAATTATCAGGATGTATTTGAGTCGATTGAATCATGTGAAGTACTATATAATAAAAATTTGGTAATATTAGGTGATTTTAATTTGGTAAATTTTAATAATGCAGGAGGTTCGAATGATCAAAAATGCAATTTAGCTTATAATCTCATGGATATGTTCTCCTTTCAACAACAAAATTTTATTAGCAATATAAACCAAAGATGCTTAGATTTGGTTTTTACTAATTTTGATTGCACTGTAGAAAAAGCTGTTGGTCCAATGGTTACTGAGGACATGCACCATCCGGCACTAGAGGTTTGTTTAGCACCATCACAGTCAAAGCAGGTTAAATTTACAGTAGACACAAATAACAAGCATTTTAGTTATAATTTTAAAAGAGCAAACTTCAATAACCTATATGCAGAAATATTGGATGCTGACTGGGATGAGCTAAATCAATACCAAGATGTGAATGTATTGTGCAAAAATTTTTACAGCATTCTGTACACAATTTTTGACAGATCTGTTCCAAAAAATAATAACTATAGAAAAAACAAATTTCCAGTATGGTATAATCAGGATATCATAAAAAGCTTAAAACATAAGCAAAACCTTCGTAAAAAATGGAAAAGATCTGGCAATATTGTTCATTTAAACCGATTTAAGGTAATTAGACAACGTACAGACAATATGATTAAGACAGCCTATGCACAATACATTCAAACCATACAAAATAACATTAATAGTGACCCGAGGGCTTTTTGGAGATATATTCACCAAAAGCATAACAACTGTGCTATCCCTGCTGAAATGTCATTCCAAGGCAAAGTTGTAACAAAACCTGATGATATTGTTGAATCATTTGGTGAATATTTTAAGAGTGTTTATGGATCTGGCGGGATTGACATTGAGGCAGAGGGTTTAGATATAGGAAGAATTGTAAATAGTGCGATTACATTACCACAGTTCAGAGAAGATGATATAATCAAGGTTGTAAAGAGGTTGAAACCAAAGATGTCGAGTGGCCCTGACGGTATTCCAAGTTTTATTGTAAAAGATATAATAGCAGCTTTAGTTAGGCCATTGTGTTTGATTTTTAATATGTCTTTAAGGCGAGGGGTGTATCCTGAATGCTGGAAGATATCCAAAATATGTCCAATTTATAAGAAGGAGGAAAGAAATGAAATAACAAACTACAGACCAGTATCTCTGATATGTGGGTTTTCAAAAGTTTTCGAGATGCTTCTATATGATTATATTATGTACAGGGTTGAACCGATATTATCATGTCATTAGCATGGGTTTTTGAGGGGTCGGTCAACGACCACCAACCTGGCATGTTTTACTCAGTTTGCATCAAATTTATTGATGGGGGAGGCCAGGTTGATGTGGTGTTTACCGATTTCTCAAAGGCATTTGATAAGTTTAATCATGGGACTATACTGGCAAAGCTTAAGTTATTTGGATTTACAGATGACTTTCTAACTTTTTTTACGTCGTATTTATTAGACCGAACTCAGTACGTCCAGTACAATGGATATAAATCCTCGCCATTTCGAGCCACCTCGGGCGTTCCTCAGGGTTCTAACTTGTGACCATTATTGTTTTTGATTTTTATTAATGACATATCAGCGGTTATTGATGTCGAATACGAAATTTTTGCAGATGACTTAAAGCTATATAAATCTATTAGGAGCCCTGAAGACTATCTGAGGTTGCAACACGCAATAAATGCAATTCAACGGTGGTGTGTAAAGAATAAACTGCTTCTCAACTACAATAAGTGTTCGGTGATGTCCTTAACCAAAAAACATTCTCCAACCCTATATGACTACTCTATTGACCAGAACATATTGCTACGAGTGGACAGTGTTCGTGATCTAGGTGTCTTATTAGACTCTAAACTAACTTATAGCGGTCATATAGAAAAGACAGTGTCAGAGGCTACTCGAATGTTAGGATTTATATTAAGAAACTGCAAGTCAGTTACCAATATCGATGCATTTAAAACCTTGTTTTTTACGCTAGTAAGAAGCAAATTGGAGTATGGATCATTGATATGGTCCCCAATTTACTCAAAATATATTACGATGGTGGAACAAGTCCAAAGAAAGTTTTTGAAATTTTTATCGTTTAAAGAAGATGGAGTGTATCCTTAGGGATGGATAACAACCACTTGTTACAAAGATTTGAAATCGAAAGCCTGCAGAAACGCAGAGACATGACAGCAGTGATCTTGTTATTTAAAATCATTAATGGTGTTACAGTTTGTCCATCCCTCTTGGAGCAACTAAATTTCTTAATACCTAAGATTTCTACTAGAACTAGCACTTGTTTTTACTTGCCAGCAGCTAAAACAAATATAATGTTGACCGCTCCAGTCTACAATATGTGTTCCAGATATAATAGAGTAGCAAATTACTGTGATTTAGATATGTCCTTAAGTGCTTTTGTTCGAACCGCCCTAGCGCACTTGTGATATTGTGATAAATCGAAAAATTTTAAGTTAATATCAAATTATTTAATGTAGTTATAGATTTTATTAAATTATGTAAATTGTAATTGTTATATCGACCCTATTAATTACATTTGTGTTGGGCCTAAATGTATTAAATAAATAAATAAATAAATAATGCAAATTGGTTAGTAGGTATCAATAAAAATTATAAGTTAGCAACAAAATGTATTTTGATATTATTCTGAGTGATTTTTGCCAATAGATGTTTATTTATTACTTCATTTATGACAGAAAAATTATCACTTATTAATTTCATTAAGTTAATAGGAACTATAAGCTATAAGCAGCGTAATCAAAAAGGAGCATTCTAATTGGTTGAAAATAAATTTATGTAATTTTCTTGGCAATCATTAATGGTTACCTATTACCATTGCAGAATCAGGAGAAAGTGTCTACTTCCCCTAAGACCAATAAAAAAATTCAGGAATTTTATTACAATTTTTGCTAACAATACCAAATTAATCATAATAATATTTGCTTGCTATATTCGGTTAATAAAGCGTATACTTACCATTAAAAATTAGTATTAGTAAATTGTTCTCAAAAATTTAAATATCTTCTAGTGTGACATTGTTCTTGTCGTTTAACATTGCATATTATTAACTATTATGCAACATGCTTTACTGAGATGGTAAAATTCGTCCATCGATTATAAAGTCCAATACTAATGATGGATTGTGTGAAATAAGAATCTTCTATTGCTTTATCTGACATGCAAAGTTTAAAAAGACTTAAATACAAATTAAAAATAAATTACTTGAAACAGGTATTGGTACGACCAATAAAATTGAACTCCGAACAACGATGTGACCTGCGCAACCGATACGTTAAAACTAATACAACGGCGCGCGGCGATTGCCGATCGCTACGAACCCCCACCAACGTCTTATCGGATTATAGATTCAAACGGATACAATAAAATTCGTTTTACGTTGTTCTGCTTTCTTAACTGTAGAGAAAGTGTTTTACTGGTAACAAAATGCGTCGCATTAAGAAGATACAATTTTTTTCTTAAAAAAATTTAAAAAAATTGTTGTATTAAAAGTAGTTCATTATTCAACAAGACTGTGCTGCTAATGGAACTGATTACTACCAATAAAAACACTGTTCTAGCAAATCTGTAATTTATATAACACTAAAGCGGGTTTGATTCACTAGCAATAGGAAACTTGACAAAAATTTTAAATGGGGAAAAAATTCTATAAATCATAAGTACATATTGTCATAAAACATATGGCAGCAAAAAAAAACAACATATTTCGTCCCAAAAGACCGCTAGAAAGATTTAAAAATGCCCCAAAATTAAAATTATTCCAAGCGGGTAAGAACGCGCTGCTACTAAAGTCGATTCACTCAGTAAACCTGCAAGATGGCCGACATGTCATATGACAAAAATCATTGAAAATGCAAAATTTTATTTTATTTAGCTGGAATATGACTTTTGTCATATGTATGGAGAACTATAGGGTAGGAGGCCGATCGACAATGGCAGCATTTTCAAATTCTGTCCCGGTTTTTTGGTTAGTTCGCCATTGGCCGATAGATGGCTCTCGCGTCCGAAGTGGGCTGATGTTGTCTTCTTCTTCTTCGTTTTTAATATGGACAACTAGATCCTCCATAGTTTTTAACTTTTACTTAAACCCTTTATTTTTCTGTGCTTTTACTTTTGACAATTGACATTTTATTTTTCGAAATAGCAAATAATGTTTGAAGGCAAGACAAGACAAATAACGTTGTATTGTAATTAATTTCCATATTTATAATAAATAATGGTACAATTTATAAAAGTAGAGTTTGCTTTGTGTCGGGGTGTAAGACAGGATCTTTTTCAGAGAGAAAACGCAGCCAAATAAGTCTCTTTCTAACTTCAAAGGTATAGCTAGAATGTTTAATACCCTGTATTTTAAAAACCAAGCATCGTTGGAACTTTATACAGGCCGAGTTTACTAATAAGTATAACAAAGTAAGTGTAAAATCATATAAAAGTCCTTATTTGTTCCTTAAAGAACTAATTTAAATAAAAATAGTTATTGCGTCCATAAGAAACCATTATTTGATAGCCCACTTCGAACACGCGCGCCATCTTACAGCGACTCGTAAAGCTGAATTACCGATGCTAATTTGGGACCGAATCCAATGCATTGCGATCGGCCTCCTACCTCAAGTCCTCCATAGTCATATGACATGTCGGCCATCTTGCAGGTTTACTCAGTGAATCGACTCTAGTCGTGACGTCAAAGGGTATCATTTGTCAGATTTGTGTGTGACATCCACGAAATAGGTTTTCAAAAAATTTGATGATTTGTCAGATTTGACATCCATTAAATGCAGGTGATAGCTTAAAACAACAATACAATAACACAAACACACGGCAATCCAAATGCAAATTGGGTCGCTCGGCACCTGTCAGGAGTGTCAGGATGACGGATGGTCATCCGTCATACCCCCTGACGTCATCGGGCTTGGCGCGCTTAAAAGGTCGTTTGAAATGCTTTTGACACGCGCGAAACTTTAAAGAATTTTTACCAAGTTATTACTGATTTTTAAGGATTAATAATTGGGGAATACTTTTTTCAGGCCTAACTAAATCATATTATTGAAAAAAAAAATTGGAAAGTTCCCTATTTATTTAATCTGGGTTAATAAAAAATAAGCTATTAAAACAAACAATGTCTTAAAAACCTCTTGTATTAGATCATTTTCTTCAGTGTACACATAAGATACTTCTGTTTTCGAAAATGTATGGTGTTTCCACTTTATGCCATTGTAAAAAAAATAAGGATACAAAGCACTTTTAATTGTTGGAAATGATAAATAAAGTCTTTCTAATAGTTTTAACCAGATAGGAAATATCCTTTTCAATTTCATCCGTTTTCAATAAAACTGACTGAACTGAAATGTCTAGCCGTATAGAATCCCCTTTGCATAATTTTGATGACCGTCTGTTACCGCTTCTAAAAGAAAAGAGCTGAGTGAATTTGAGATCTTGGAAAAGGAAAGGGTTTAATCAGCTATAGTACAAATTGGCAAATGGGGTTTGTCAGTAAAGGGAACGGAGAAATTTAAATTAGATTTTTTAGTAAACACTTTTAATATGGTCTTCTACAATATTTATTTTTGCTAATCCTATCTTATACTTAATCATTAAGTTGTAGGTTTGAACACCATATTATCTTTTATTGTAGTTATACATTTTCTGCATTTTCATAACAATCTACTTTCGGAGTTAGGTGCTTTTTGTGGTAAGAACTCCTATAAATTTTGCCGATACAAAATTTTCTCTCGAATGATACTCGCCAAGACTATTTCACGAGAAAACAATAAAAACACACTGTTTATTTAGCAAACTAGAAACTTTATTTATTTATTACCAATATTAAACGAACAGTTGTTATAAGTAGTAGTTTGTCCATTTTTTTCTATCAAAGCATGGTTTTGGGTATGATTGACTTGCATTTGAGAAGTCGAAGGTCCACATGATTCATTTGTTGTTCTGAGATTTTCGATGCGCTTCAGATGATGACTAGGATCTAGGTGCAGATATGGTTTCAGGGAATTTGCGTTTGAGTGGCCTGTTAACTTAATCAACTCGTATTCCCCAATACCTTGTTTAAATAGGGCAGACACAGCGGAAGATCGATGATAATGATTTGTTATTTTATGCTTCTTCGTATCTATTCCAATTCTTTCCGCTAAAGTTTTGGTCCACTTAGATAGGTATCTACTTGATTTATTCCTGATGGAGTATTTTTAAAGCAACATCCCTTCTGCCAATTTGGATGAACGGAGAGAAATAGTCTGTTTGTGGAAATGTTTGGTTTTCTTTTTTCCAATAATTTTAAAAATAATCTTACAGGGCATAAGTCTTTGTTTGATGAATTTCTTACCAACCATTTGCTGTTTGCCAATCCTTTTGACCCAGCTTGAGCTATCTTGGAAAATATGCTGTTATATTTAATTCGTCCGGTAAATTCTCCCATGGTATCAAACTCCTTTTGAAAATATTGAATTTTGCAATTCACGGCCTTATTGCCTCTCCAACCCGTTCAAATGAGCAGAGATAGAAACACTTTTTGACTTGTCATCGTCGTTTAATCAAGTTGTTTGCTATGTACGGGAAAGAAAAGAGGAGGAAACTCCTTTCGGTTTTTTAAAATCGATTTTTAATTTTTTAACACTGTTTAAATATTTTAACTTTGTTTTCGTCCGATTATACAACATGTTCTTGTCCTTTTCATGTTTTTAAAATTTGTTTACATTCATTCGTGTTAGTGGCACTTGGGGTAAGGACATACATTGATCTGATTTGTCATTCTTTTTCTATTCTCAATTTATTTTAGCCCTTCGGTGCTGATGATGGCACTTTCCATTGCCGAAACATGTCCACCTGTATAAACTGACTTCTTATAAATTATTTGTGGAGAAGACTGTGTGTTTTTTCCCCATAAAACTTTTTTTGTGCTTCATCGGAGTTTTCTTCATTGTGGCTTTGCATTATTGTTAGTAACTCTTTGGTAGATAATGCTTTTGAACTTACTTTCTTCTTTTCCTGACAACTTTGAAGCTGCTTTCTCTTTGCGTCCCTTTACGTAAAAGGGTCAATCTTTATTTCGTATTCTGTAAAATATATTTCTTGAATCATTTTTGCTGCAGTGTTCCATATATCCTTTCCAGAAGATTCTTTATAGTCTTCGCCATTACCCTTCTTCATATTAAAGGCGTAATCTTCGAGGATTTTCGCCAGTTCCATCACAGTAGTACATTTTTCCAGTTTATAATTTCTTACCATTAGAAACTCTGAGAACTGTGCCCAAATTGACTTACTTCTTGGATTTCTGTGTTTTAAGTGGAATATTTTCAGCTCTCCATTTCTTGGATAGATTGGCACCCAAATCTTGTATTTTCGTTTAAATTGCTCATTTTGTCTTTTTCAAACCAGGATGACATTTGTCAGACTAACAATCGTTTTTACCCGACATCTATCAAAATTATGCCGCTGAAAAACCATCTTGTTGATTTTGTCCAGGTGTATAATAATTAAGAGTTTTTCCACTAGAAAATGGGCCGTTGCTTTGATATTTTGCTAGTATAAAACACTCTAGTAAAATAGTCTGTTATATTTTGACATTTAAGCGATATTATGTTTCCTAATTACACTCTGCAGAAGTGTAATACAAGGAAAGACAAAAAAAAATATTTAATATTTTTTTTAAACTCAGTTAATTTTTAGATAGGTACTAATGTTAGAGACACCCTCAACTACCGATTAGGGATAATTATGCCACCTAGTTTAAACCTGCAGTCTGTGGGCTACGACGCTACTGCTATTTATGAAACACACTGCGTGTTTTTTGTTCCAAAATATGATCGTCGAGCCCCTGATTACCAACTAGCGTGTACCCGGCCTGCGTTGCAGCCCGGCATTATACGACGTGAGATAATAAGGCGAACAAACCTCAAACTCAACCGTTTGCCGGCCCGTCCACAATTCACATCCATGCATAAAACATAGTCTGTCTTCGTCTATTCCGGCCTCGGTGCTTCGGATCGATCGTTGAACGGGCCGGGGACCGGTTAGGTTGGGTCGTTCGTTCTCGCTACTCTAATTTATCAGTGTTTCTCTATAATATTATGCACGTATTATACATAAAAACCTTCCTTTTGAATCACTCTATCTATTAAAAAAAAACGCTTCAAAATCCGTTGCGCAGTTTTAAAGATTTAAGCACATATAGGGACAGGACGGGCGATAGCGACTTTGTTTTATACTATGTTAAGATATAACAGAGTAATAATTCTTGGCACATTTGCGTTTTTACTGCCCCGTTACTGCTTTATTGCGTAGATAGAAAAGTTTGGGGTTACTCCTCGCCCCCCGTTGTTGATATACTATGCCTTGTTTTAAGTCTTTTTTTTTCTGAGTTAACCCTTTCAGGCACACAAAAGAAAAACTCTTCGAAACCAATTTATTTTATGTTAGTTAAACAGTTTACACTCTAATAATAAGACAAAATAACGTTTTTATCTGAAATATATTCCAAGAAGTCCTCCAGGACATGGTTTTCCATAGTTACCACTATGACATAATATTAAAAATATAACCAACTTAAAGTCCTTTACAAATAATCTAAATAATATATATTTAGGTGCTATGGTAAGTCATAAAACAGTTTTTTTCTGCATTTAGACATAATCCTACGTTACATGTATTACATGCCCATTTAGTGCTATGTGGCTAGTTTTTAGTTTTAGGCGTGCGGAAAAGTGGTAGCAATTACGTCATACCGGTTTCGCAACGAAACCATAATAAAAAACCGTTGCTATTATCACCTGTTTAGCAAAAATACCACGCATTTACCTTTTACGATAATTATACCAATACAAGTTAACAAATAAATTCAGTACTTACCTATTTTGTTGAAAAAAAAAACAATAATATTAATAAAAATAACAGTCGCGGTCAAACGGCACTCAAAACAAAGCCATATTCAATAATTTAACCTTCATAATGAAGCTATCTTAGCAGAATTTTCTCTGCTTGGCGCTTAATAGAACTACCCGTTAACAGGTGACGCTAGTAGTTTGGCTGGTTTTGATTTAAAACCACTGCGAGATAAAATACCGACTTTTGATTCTATGGTTTACTAATGAAACCACCATGCCTGAAAGGGTTAACATCCTTACATACAAACAACAACTGATAACGTCAACTACTGTTTCTAGTATCTACTAATTATGTCCATTCTTATCATTGCTGATTCAGTAGTTCGTCCCTTTGGCGTTGGGACTCTAACTGTATAACAAACAGCTTTCCGGATTATGTAAATCATAGAATTACGCGTTTGGGAACGAGGTATAGAGACAAGGCCGGACAGGCGACGAGATATTCGGGTTTAAGATAATTATTATATTATACGGAATTGTGGTGCATCTTCAAAATGTAAAATATTGGACTGGGTGACGTAAATTGTAAAAATACTGGTTGAGAATCGTGTAAATTTTAATATTATTTATCTACTTTCATTTAGTAATATGAATTTTACAGTGCTGTAATAGATGCCTTTACAGCACTAGTGCTGTAATGAAAAAAAAAACACGGTTTTATTAACATTTTGCTGTTAAATAAAACCACAATTTTTAGAAGAATGATTTATTATTAACGATTATAAAATTAATTACCAATTATTAATTAAAATTAATTATTATTAAATTATAACACTTAAGGTTTATTATAAACATTAATAATACACTTTTTACAGTTAGAAATTTGTAAACCAGAAGTGGATGTGATGGAGCCCTTTACGTTCGAATTTCCAATCATTAAATCCGTGTCTGACCCCATGATCTTCTTTGCTATTTGTTTCTTATTTTCTAAAGAATTCTCAACGTAGCCTACTGCCGTAGAAGAGGATTTCCAGCCCCCATGACGCTTTAACATCTGCATATCTGCACCACCATCAACTAGAATGGTGGCTGAGGACCTCCTAAAACAATGTCCACTGTATCCTTCGAGATTATTCAATCCAAGTTTTGTTGCAAACTTTTTGGGTAGGTATACTTCCAAAAGTATTAATTCCGACAGGCTGGGAGGTGCATTTTCCTTTTCCATAGAATACAAAAAACCGCCTGTGAGTTGCATTAAGAGGACGAAGTTTAGCATACTTTCGAAAAATACAGAACAGTTGACACCTGTCACATTTCCTTCTGTTATAACAAATTCTTGCATAATTTTGGTTTTCGAGAATGGAATCACAATTTTTAAATACAAATCATTGTGTTCAATATCATCCAACATTAACTTAGCTAGTTCTTCGCGCCGCCAAGCCCCAAAAATGCCGATTATCATAACAACCTTCATAAGTAAATATGTTTCATCATCTGCAGTACTAAGAAACTTACATACGTCTTCCTTTGTGAAAACTTTGGACATTTTGGCCTTGTAACCCTCTGAATTTCTTTTCAAAAATGCGATTAGTTGAAAAAATCTGCTTATATCTTGATTTTTCTTGACTGAAATCATAGTTCTCAACATTGAGTAGTGAGTCCATAGTGTAGATGGTTTCTGGGAGCGTTGCTTTCCGAAGAAATAACCCAAAAGGATTTTCTCAGACACCTCCTTTATTTTGTTAGCTTTGGCCAATCTTCAAACTTCTGGTACTCCAACTCATACCGCGCTTTGGATTTTGTCGGAACTAAACTTGAGATCGCTTCGTTTGCCGCTGCTTCTATATCAGAGGGTAAACTTCCATCAGAATCGCTCATTTTTAAAAACGCTTTTAATATTTTTTAATTTGTTTGACAAAGTTTCGACAGTAACCATGCTAAACAGTAACCATGCGAAAGGTAACATAAAAAACTTGATTAGTAAACCTAATAGCAGGTGCATTTTTACAGGTGCATTTTTATTTTTAAAAATGCCTTTTGCCAAATATTTTTATTCATAGATCAGCGGTTCTCAAACTTTTTTGGTGACGGAACCCTTTTGGGAAGCAAAATACTTGATGGAACCCTACAATAAAACAATAGTTTTTAAAAGTGCATTCTTTATTAATAAGCATAATAAAAGTACAATGTAACAGTTACTAATTATTACTTACTTTACCACATGGTAAGTACAATAATAGAAGATATTAAAAAAGAAAAATCTAACTAATGGGAGGTATGAAACTGTTTTTTATTTTTCATCAATTGGTTGATATCAGGTTTGATAGAAGACAGTTGAAGTCTCATATCAGGTTCGGCGTCCAGTCTATTGCGATATTTTGTTTTCGTGGCTGCATAGGTTGAGAATCCTGTTTCGCACAAATTTGTTGTTGGGAACGGGAGAAGAATATTCAGAGCCATTTTGCCAAGCATTGGATATTCATCACGGATTCTGCACCAAAAATCGTTGAGAGGCGTCGTTTTGAACAGTGACTCCATACTTGTGTCTGATGACATTTCTAAAAGAGATTCATATATCTCGTTTGACATACTTTCGGGCTTTTCCAAGTTGGGTAAAAAAGGATTATGAATCCATGAATTCAGTTTCATTTTTGTATTCTGTTCTTCGGGAAAATACTTTTCAAAAGATGCGCGCATCGAACTGAGATATTGGACCAATTCTTCAAACACATCATCATGAAACATTTCTGAGTCGTTATCGCTAACAAACTCACTGAGTGACGCAAAGCTTTCTATTTCTTTCTTACCAACGCAAATAATCCAAAAATCTAATTTTCTTTTGAAGGCAGTTATTTTGTTATAGGCCTGAAACACTGTTGTCTGTTTACCTTGCAATGATAAATTCAATTCGTTCAGTTTTTGAAAGATATCCGCCATAAAAGACAATCGGAACAACCAAGTTTTATCATACAAACGGTCCTTCAAATTAAAAGAAGTATCTGCTGAAAGAAACATTTGTAACTCGGCTCTAAGTTCAAATAGCCTTGTTAAAGTTTTACCCCGAGACAGCCATCGCACTTCTGTATGGAGCAGCAGTGTTTTATGTTTGCTGCCATAATCTTCACACAATAATGAGAACAATCGGGATTGTAGTGGTCGTGATTTGATAAAATTAATTACTTTTACCGCTTCATCCATAACTAATTTTAGATTTGACGGCATTTGCTTCATCGCAAGTGCTTGTCTATGCAGAATACAATGGCTGGAACTACAATTAGGCGCTTTATTTTTTATTCGTGACACTGCTCCTGCTGTTTTACCTGTCATCGCCTTGGCCCCATCTGTACAAATGTCAATGCAATTATTCCAACTGAGATTATTTTCTTCAAAAAATATATTTATTTTATTAAAAATTTCTTCCCCGGTAGTGTTTGTGAGCAGCGGTGAACACATAAGCATGTCTTCTTCAAAAGAACTTTCATATGGATATCTCACGATAACCAGCAAGATAGCCAAACCAGCGACATCAGTTGACTCGTCCATTTGCAAGGCGAATCGTGTTTTTTGTAGACGTGTAACTAGTTCTTGTTTGACGTAGCTTGCCAGATCATGGATTCGCCGTGAAACAGTATCGTTTGATAGCGGCACAGTAGAAAGATGCTTTGCAGATTTTTCATCGAGCATACATTTTGTTATGTCTAATACACATGGCTTTATTAAATTCTCAGCGATAGTGTGCGCTTCACCTGCTTGTGCAATGCGATAGCTAACTAAATATGATGCCTCCGTGGCTTTTTCGTTGATAGTTTTTGTTACATGCATCATATTTTTTTGACTTTTCAATAACTGATCTTTTTTACGAACAAAAAGTTCTTTATTGTCTTTAGACTAGGGGTGTACAGTTTGTAAATGTCGGCGCAATTTGGCAGGTGCCATGGAACTATTAGGAAGCAGTTTACTACATAGCATGCAGAGAGGTGAGCCGTTGGAATCAACAAATCCGAAACTGATATTTGATTCATCATACTTCCTTTTTTTCGTCTTTGAAACCGTCGAGCTTGACGTCGTGGCATCATCGTCTGGATCGGTGATTGCTATATTCTCCGCGCGTGCTGCTTTTGAACATTCAGCGTCATTAGAAGATGTTGTTGCAACACGTTTAATACCTTTAAGCCAACGTTCCATTCTTCTTTATTTATAATGCTACACGCCAGGATGGTGGGGTCTAAATAATGCACAATCGTTACTGCGTATAAGAGACTAAGTTTAGTACAATGAAGAAATGTATAAAACTGAGACAACAGAATACAGCAGGCAGTAGAACAATGAACACTAGTTTCTCGCTAGCGAGCTTGTAAGTAGAGGTAGGTAGAAACTTATCGCTCCGAACGCTAATCGTCAACTGACTGACGAGGCGCGACGCGCGATCGCCGCTTTTATACTTAGTCCTAGACTCGATCTCGAATATTCTCGAAAATACTCGAGTCGGCGCCTTTGATAAACAAAAAGCAAAAATAAAAAGAGAAATATAAAAATTGCGTTGTAAACAATTCAGATGCGGCTTTTATCAAAAGGACTGCGCGCTCACAAGTATACAAGTATACATGTTGATACCAAACTTATGAGATATTGTACCAGCTATTGTAACACATGTTTATACAAATACAAATAAATAAATAAATAAATATACCTACGCGCGGCCGCGGAGTCAAAACGTTCGACCAGAGAGAGGTGTTTTGATTTTTTTTCTAAATTCTTGAGGAACCCCTACAGAGGTATCGCGGAACCCTAGGGTTCCGCGGAACACACTTAGAGTATAGCTGTCATAGATGAAAGTAGATAAAATTTTGTAAAATATTCTTGTTGTAAATTCATATGACTACACTCGATGTTTTATTAAACTCGGCTGACGCCTCGTTTGACAACTTTCACATCTCGTGTTGTAATATGAATCTTTACAACACATATATCGTAAATAACTATTACTTTGACTTTCCAGGCAATTTGGTTGTCAACCAATTTATCCCTCTGCATTCTTTTTTAATTTTTATTCTAAAAATAGTTACAGCACTCGTGTAGTGATAGCTTCTAAAAAATATGGTTTGACGAACGCTTTAGTACAATCGCGTTCCTTTCACACAGCGACCTTTAGGCCCGTTGCACACTTACACGGCCACCGTTCAAACGGCACCGTTAATACGGTTAAGGGATTAGGCAGCATAAATATGTGACCTTGCACACGCACCGGCACCGTGTATAATACACGGTTTCGTTCCACCGCGATGCCACCGTGAGCCCCCACTACAATTCACGGCGACCGTTACCGTGTTGACGGAGAGACATGCCCAGTGTTGCCAACTTAGCATAAATTATGCCAGATCTGGCATAATGCCTTTCTATCTGGCAACTCATTTTTATGAAAAAGCAGCTGGCAAGAATCTAGCATACTACATTTAAAATTAGCAGAAATCTAGCAAAAAATGATCTGTCCAAACTATTTCGACTACAGAGGTTTTTGTTATTTAAGATTACAACCAGAAAAACATCAGCTAGTTTCGGTCATCTGACATTCCGTTGCCGTTTCGCTCTTTGGCATACATTGTTCTTATTGGCTACTACACTAAATTAATTTTGTGAACTTGGCCAATGAGATGAAAGAGAATATTCGCAATTCGCGTCTATAATATGAAATAAGCTTTATTACGATTCATTTTCATTTCTAAACTTTATTTGTGTTCTGTGTTTGTAAACGGTCAACGGTATTTTGTAAATTTCTTTAATAAAATTAATCAAATTCGAAAGAGGTTTCCTGACAATAATTATAAAATTTTTAAAGATATTGCATTGCTAAGTGTACAAAATGAAATAAAGCATGACAAACCATCACTGTTAGCACTTTTGAAGTATTTATCTAGAAACGAAATAGATATTGATGATATTGAGCGACCATGGAAAATATACATTTTTTGAAATGAGACGAAACCAAAGACACAAAAAAATTCTGGTGTGAAATTTATTTATATAAAAATGCAAATGGTGGTAATCCTTTTTTAAAATAATTATCAAAATTTGCAATTGAAATGTTAGTTTTACCTTATTCCAATGCTGAAGTCGAAAGACTGTTCAGCAAGTTAAATATAATTAAAAATAAACTACGAATAATAGACTTAAATCTGATAATGTTAAGGCAATTGCTTCGATATTAGGTGTGGCCTAAATCGCCTTAATAAATGTTGCCACCAGTATAAATTTCCGAAGAATGTATTCGACAAAATAAAATCAAAGGAAACTTATTTAAAAACGACCTTGTGCCCTCCATAAATGAAGAGGATTATTTAAATTTTAATCATGATTGGGAAACATATATACGTTATTTAAAAATATATATTGTTTTTAAAACACTTTATTTTATTATCCGTTATTCCCTATAGATATAAAAAATTTGACATCTTTTTTGGCATATTTCTGGCATAATTCAACTGTCATTCTAGCATACTCAATGATCCGAGTGTTGGCAACACTGGACATGCCCAGTAGAGTTTAAGATTTAATTGATGCTTGCACATGTACCATGTACCGCGCTTACGACGACATTTTCTTGGTGCATTGGCGGGAACATTATTTTATTTAGTATATTTTATCATAATCATAGTTTTCGCAATGGCCGTAGATATAGATATGGATATGCTTATATCTTTGGTGGAAGCAAGGCCGGGTATTTGGGACAAAACAAGTTTATATATAAGAACAGAAACTGCACAAGAAGTGCCTGGAATGAAATATGTTTGGAGGTCAATCCTGATTTTGATTGTAACAGCCAACATTTCAATAGGCTGTATGCACTCTCTTATATATCGTCGTTAATTTGACTAAGTGGCGTAGGTATATCACTTTCGTTAACTTTCCAGGAGAGCCTTTTAAAGATTTTAGTATATTTGACTTGCTCGTAATTCTGGAACTAAAACGCATATAATAATCAGCTTTTATATATATCGGTGAGTCCTTTGAACACTTTAGCAAAGGTATCTATGAAATATTACCATCTACTTGGCTAAAAAAAAATATATACGCCACACTGTACATTTTTTTTTATTGCATTTTGATATACGCCTATTGCATTTACCAAGATACACCTATTAGTAAACTAATTTATTGTTCAATTTTTATATAGGCCGGTGTATTTCTTAAGCATGTATCATACATTAAGACTACTACTGGTTTTAATATTTTTAAACCATTTAAATCCTTGCCACTTGAATGACCAATTTATTCTTTAATTTCCTTACTTATTATCTCTTTAAAATGAATTAGCGGTAACTCATCTTTCGAATCGTAATCATTTATATTTTCGATTATCACAGCTGTTCCATAGTACATTTTTTTATATAAAATTTTAACCTGGCTCCCTTCTTGTAAAGTCTTATCTAACACCGCCTACTCATTGAAATTGACTACATTTTGTGTCCAATTCCTCCACTTAACGAGTCAACATCCATTTTTTTTACCAATAAAGTCAATATATTATATACTATGCAATAGAATACCCAAACAATGAAAGTTAGTAACGTTAATTTAAAATAACGGCTAATTTTGACGTTAAAACCTTATTGGCATACGTCCTCAAACAGGCGGATATAGGCATATACGTCTCATAAAGTACAATGTTGCCATTTGACGTAGGTTTACTGATAGACGTATATCATATATGCCCGTTAGGGAAAGCGATCCTAGCGCTTTTAGTCGTACGCCTAAACGAAAAAACGGAATAACTTTTAAACCGTTGGGAATTGAAATACGCCACTTAGCGAGCGCATGCCCCATGTCAATTCACATATACTTCCGTAAAAATCGAAATATCGCATTTTTGCATCTGACGTTGAAGCCAATTTTTTAATCGTTCGTGTAGGTCATCAAAGCTGGATATGGACATCCTAAAATAGTTAAAAAAAGTTTTTTTCGTCTTCCCTCAACTGACCAAATAGTACCCACAAAATTCTGTTTGGTGCCTTTCTTCGTTTTTTGCCTGTAAGACTTTAAAATCGCCATATTACGTCTATGATCCATACTCGAATCAAAATAGAATCAAACTGACGAAAACCGTGCATGTGTGCAAGGATAACACGAACGCGGTAAATCGCGTAAACGGTGCCGTTAGGACGGTCGCCGTGTAAGTGTGCAATAAGCCTTAGTCAATCTGTGTAAATTGCTTTCAATCAAAACCCGATTCACCTTAATAATTTTAATCTAATTGAAGCAAAATTATCCTATTGTTATTACAAACAGAATTGCCAAATTTCAACAAAATCGAATAAAAGAGTATTGAGATATTTACGAACACAGGATTTTTTTTTAAAGTTTGACATCCTGTATCGTAAAAACTATGCATTTTCGGACCCATGTTTATATGAACTTTTCTTCTTAAAATCACTTAAAGGAGCACTCCTTGGAGTTTGGTCACATACTTAAATAACACCATGTATATTAAAGTTTATAGCATTATAAACAAAAAAGTTGAACAAATTTAAACTACTTACCAAACTATCAAGCAATTAAAATTACACGAAAGTCCCCTTTTGAATTTTTTCGCATAAATTAAAACTGTTTTCGATAAAAGAAATTAACATAAAATAATCGCATAACGTAATAATTATTGCTGCAATATTTTAAAAGTACCTAACAACTATAATAGCTCGTTATTGTCCCGGGAACATGCAATAGAGTGGTTTTTATTTTTTTTCTCGAAAACAAAGCAAGATATGAAAAAATTCAAAAGATAAAATAGTTGTATTTGTAGTTGCTTAATACGAAAAAAAATACATAATTTTAAAAAAAGTCAGTGGCGCGCAATTTTTTTGTCAAAAATATTAGTTGTACTGTCTTCCGGGACGCCACTGGACTTAATAATTTTAATCTAATTAAATGTAAATTATCCTTTTGTTATTATAAACAGAATTGCCAAATTTTAACAAAATCGAACAAAAGAGGATTGTGATATTTACGAACATCCGATTTTTTTTTTAAAGTTTGACACCCTGTATCGTAAAAACTATGCATTTTCGGACCCATGTTTATATGAACTTTTCTTCTTAAAATAACTTAAAGAAGCACCCCTTGTAGTTTGGCCAGATACTTAAATAACACCCTGTATATTGCGCAGCTATATATTCTTTGGCAGTGGGCTTATTATAAAGTAGGGTTGTCATTAAAAAAATCCAGTATGGCGTCTCATTTGTCAAATTTGGAAACCTATATAATTTTTGACATCAAATTTGACTTATTCGCAGAAAATTCTAAAAAAATTTTAATACAAAAGGTAAAGGATATAAGGCCTATAACGTAAAATTTTGGATTCTATAGGGTGACTCAAAAAAGCACGACAATAAAACTTTTTAAAAAGAACAATTTGTTTTATAGCAGTTTTTAGAAAACTGAAGTAAGTAGTATGTCCCGATTGGATTGAAGAAATCCAGTAATAGCGGACGGAAAAAATTGGGTTATTTTACGTGTGGTAAACACCTTTTAAAGGATAAACTAACCAAATGTCCCAAATTTATTTTCTACCGCATTCAAAACATATTTCTACAATTGAGGACTGCTGTAGACTATGTTAAAAGTTTGTTCGCATAATGCAGCAACTTTTAGACATAAATGACATCATAATATGTACATCCCCGGAATTTTCCTAGTACAACTGCTTCGTCTTCAGCACGTTTAGTCCCCGGCCCCTCGTAACTTTCATAATATAATCGAAATTCGCCCGCTTTTGTTTAACTTCCCGAAATTCGAACATTTAAACCATTCCACAAGAAATATAATGCATACAGGGAACATTACTTAAAAGATAAAGGGAAATTTAGAGCAGTTTGTAGCTTGTGAGCCGGGTGCAGTGAGAGGACAATTTAATTTAATATCAATAAATAAATTTGCCAATTTTAATGCCAGGGGATGTATTTTATGCCTCTTTATTGCAAAATATCTACATAATGATACATTATTTTTTTGGTAAATTTATAGAGATGTTTTTCGAAGTAGCAAACTTCGTATGTATTTATTCAATAGTACAGAAGTTAGTAGTTCGAACTGATTTATCTCATTGACAGCTCATAAAACTTGCTAACGCCTTGAGTTGCACTTTACAAAGTCCAAACCATCAGCTAACTGAACAACTTCATAAAGTGTACTCTAACTAGGTATTACTAACTGTCGAACAAGGCGGGTGCCGTATTGAATTATTGAAATAGATATCTGAAAACACAATTAAGGACCAAAACAAATATTTTGAAGATAAGTTTATGAACAAATATGTTTTTTCTGTATTATCTTTTGGATTGGCGGATACATATTTTATTTACGAGCGGATTGACAGGCTAGCGCAGCGATAGCGTTATAAGGAAAACTTTTTTACATATTATGTTGCTGATAGGTAAACTTATAGAGTATGTATTTGTTAAAATCCTTTTATTAAACAGAATGGATAAGCGGGTCGTTTTATAAACACTAGAGGACAACGGCGACACATGAACATAGAAAATTAGGATTAAGACCAGGTGGAAGCTTTTCTGCAGTAGCTGTACTGCAATACTCTTCTTTAGTGTGGTGTCACACATAGCGTTTTCACCGCTGCGGCAAGAACGTTCCGGTTTGCCCGGATGGTGTAAACCCATTGTATTAAATGAGAGCTGTCACATACAGCGTTGTACCGCACCCAAACCGGATGCAACCGCATCATGCTGCGGCGGCACCGCACAACCGGACGACTGCAATATACCAATAGAACGAAAACACGTGCAGTTGTATGTTTGTAGTCACATCTGACGGTTCAAACGCTGCGGTTCTTTGAAAATTTTTGAGTTCGTGGTTTGTTTTTTGTTTTTTCATTAATTTCATCATGTTTGACGTGGATCTATTCATTGAGTGCAAAGTTTGCAAATCTTTTACTGGACTCTCGTTTCAAATTGAAAGGGTGAATCCAATATTGACGATCCACCTCCTTTCCTAATAAACCCTTCGCTTCTAGAGCACACACAAGCTTCAATGAGTTCGCCATGATACCTAGCACTTCCAAAATTCGACTGGCAAAACATCCCGTTAAAACGCATCGTGTGACAAGTAGAGTTCATCCGGTCAAAACGCATCCCTTCTTGTCGCAGCGTTAAAAACGCTATGTGTGACACCACACTAAGTGTCTTTACAACCACCCGCTTCCCTATGCCGTACACAAAGAAAAAAATGAACCGGCACCGTGCGAACGTCACATTACGTTTAAAGCCAACGACAAACTGCCACCTACCGATCTGCCACAGAAAAATTAGGGATCTGTTGGACACTGTTGGTACTCTCGATTGAAATCAGACATGATTTAAAAGGTTGGTATATTGTATGCAATTGATAAGTATCGATTTAAAGTTATCCAATATGATTTTTGTGACAATAACAGCTACAACTACTTTAGTAATTCATTAAAACTTAAATTAAATTAGACATCCTTTTTTGATTGAGTTGAATGTTTTATTGTGTGTCATGCTTTTATACCCTAGATTATGGAGCCACCCTATCTAAAGTCCTCTTATCCCGGTAATAGTTTTCAAGATCTGTGACTATAATGACATGACTTAAAATTTTCTTTGGAACTATGGAACCGATGGCTCCAAAAGTTGTTATATTTCAAAAATCTACAATATCAACATAATATTGTTCTTTTACAATCCATAAAAAATGAACAAATACAGATAGAGATTTTTTATAAATTTATTGTAATGCTAAATCTTCAACATTATAATTATTACTGTAATTACAATAAATCGGATCTTTAGTTATATAATTATCTGGATCCGTATTACTGCTTTCTTCATTGTCACTGGATATTGACATTTCCGGAGAACTTACTTCTGGCCCTTCGAGACATTTTATCAATCATTCAATTACTTATTTATCATTCTTTGTCAGCCATACAGAAATATAAAGCTAAAGTTTAGTCAGCAGAATATGGCTTTAGGGGTGCTGTTACGGACTTGGTCCTCATGCCTTTCTAATCTTGGAAGCTCGGGAATGCGATGTTATTGCTTGAGTTAAAAATATTGCAGCATCAGTTCCTCAAGATTTTTCAAACTTCCTTGTGTCGCGCTCACTTGCTCTTCCATTTTAAGTTTTTCACTCAATTTCAAAGTTCTTCTACGCTTAGTAAGTTCCCTGCTTTCAGAGATTGGAACTTTGGTCTCCCTTCTCGTGACCCACTGGCAAAATGTTCTCTATGTTTACTATTTAACATCTCAAAGTTCGTTTGTAATCAGTGTGTAAATTGAAGCAAGCAAAGCAAAGCTCGTTTTTATTCTGCAGCACTGCTTCCGGCGCTTAGCAACTTTTAAGCGCACACGGAAATGATCTAAAAGTATCTGAGCTCTTGCTTTATTATCCAGTTGATTAAGGCTCAGCTGATTAAAAATAACATCTAGTACTTGTTGGCATTTAGCTGCATTATCAACGTTCTGTCAATCTCTAAAATTTCCTCCATTATTGGTAATGCACAATATAATATGTAAAATTTATTCTTAACTAGCCTTTAGATGTTTTAGTCTGGAAAACTACCCCTATACAGACCATATGCGATGAGACCTTTTACAGAAAAAAATGGATTCTATGATCCTCTATGATGTTAACACACGGTCATAAAACTAATTAACCGCTTTTTGCAAGTTGAAAACTGACTATTTTGCTCACAATTGGGGAATTTTGTCCTTTAGTGGAACGGTTTAGTGGTAGGAAGAGTTTTTGAAAAATAAAATGCAAAATTGAAATAGATTTTTAAATTTATAACATTATTTTTTGCCAGCATTTTTATTAAATTTACAATAACTGTGATATAAAACATATTTTGTGTATAATCCTCATAAGGCATTTTATTAAGGAAATCGTTTATTCCAACCACGAAGCAACAATTAATTATTATCAGAACCACGAAAACCACTAATATGTTGGCGCCCATTCAGCTACATTACTGATATGTTAATTTTCCTGTAATAGAAATGCCATTGTGTGTTTCTATAGGGAGTTCCTGACTTCAGAGTAATGTGTTTCATCTTAATGTCTTTATTCTTCCTGCAAATAAATTTCTACACACATGCATGGTAAATTATTGGATACTCACAAGTGAGATCCGGTGGACTGGCCAAGATGTTTATAGCAGTGTTGTGAATAATTTTCTCAAAATTTTAAGGTTTTTCTACTTAATTAATGCAAATAAATAATACCGTGTTCAATGACAGGGAACCATAGAAATACATTTTTTTGGTATAAGTATATTATTTATATCATACAGTGTGACCAGTAAAGTCCGCATCATATGGGATTTTTTTTATTAATGGCTTTATTCGAAGTTTGACTTTGGCATCAAGTTCTGCTTCGATCGAGATGAAAATGAAGCAAAAACATAGTAGTCACGTGATTCGCATTATCTCTCAAAATTTTAATTTTTTCCAAAAAACAATTTAAAAGTGGGGTTATTTCTGAAAATATCGAAAAAGATTATTAGAAAAAGTTTTTTTAAATGCATTTTCTAGCCCACATCCAAAATTGCAGCTGCATAAGATAATTTTGATTTTTTACCCACCACTAAAATTTATATTTCCTTTAATGAACACTTTACTCATGACACTGTACTCTTTTTGTCTTAATCTTAAGGTGTATTACTTTTAGACACAAACTACGTTTTCAAAAATACTTATTTTATGAAGTTACCTTATACAGGGTCAAAAACAAATAAACTTTGCATCACATGCTACCAAATTTTAATAGCCCAATTTTGATTTTGTAGAAAAACACACATTTAATATGGCGCTACTTGAAAAAAAATTTATCTGAAATAAAGCATTGTCAAAACTAAGAAGTTTTATGTAGTTTGCGTTGAGTCTTATTTTGCAAAAGTGGTGCAATTTTCAAAATATGGGTAAAAAATCAAAATTATCTTCTGCAGCTAAAATTTTGCATGTGAGCTAGAAACTGCATTTAAAAAAAACTTTTTTTAATAACTTTTTTTGACACTTTCAGAAATAACCCCACTTTTAATTATTTTTCGGAAAAAATTAATATTTGAAAGATAATGCAAATCACGTGACTACTATTTTTTTGCTTAATTTTCATCTCGATCGAAGCAGAAATTTATCTCAAAGTCAAATTTCGAATAAAGTTATTAATAAAAAAAAATCCCATGTGATGCGGACTTTACTGGTCACACTGTATGTTTAATTGTTTAAATGTTTTTATTATCGATTACTTTATCAAACATCTCTAGTCTATTGAAGCTGCTCATATTAAATGATGCTCTTGAATAAAACATTTTGTATAAAAAAAATTGGCGATTATGCCGACTCATTTGTCTTTTACCAACCAATTACATCTAAACGATACAAAAAAACGGACTGTCTAGACATTGAAATGATTTTAAACTGTTTTAGACAATGATCATTATTTTCGCTAAAAAATTGTCTGGGATAAAATATAACAGTGACAGGCACTCGATTTTGACATTTCACGTGACTACTCGAATAGCGGCAAATAAAATAAAATTGTGCTTATACAAAAAATGAGGTTTCATTATTACATAATACTATGGAGAATTAGAGGATAGGAGGCCGATCGACAATGGCAGCATTTTCAATTTCTGTCCCGGTTTTTTGGTTAGTTCGCTAGTTGGCCGATAGATGCTCTCGCTTCGCAAGTGGGCTGATGTTGTCTTATTCTTCTTTGTTTTTAACTTTTACTTTTGTCAATTGACATTTTATTTTTCGAAATAACAAATAACTTTTGAAGGTTTGAAGCAGGCTAGGATAACTTAAATGGTGAAGGTCGTCCCCTGTTCGTTTAATTTAGCCCCCCGGTCGCTAGTGGCACTATTGTAGGAATTTTGTTTTATAAGGTTGTTCATCTCCTAACGTTGGTAGGAACAGAATATTTATTTAGAATGAGCATGGCTATGGAGAACTATAGGGTAGGAGGCCGATCGACAATGGCAGCATTTTCAAATTCTGTCCCGGTTTTTTGGTTAGTTCGCTATTGGCTGATAGATGGCTCTCGCGTCCGAAGTGGGCTGATGTTGTCTTCTTCTTCTTCGTGTTTAATATGGAAAACTAGATCCTCCATAGTTTTTAACTTTTTCTTAAACCATTTATTTTTCTGTGCTTTTACTTTTGACAATTGACGTTTTATTTTTCGAAATAACAAATAATGTTTGAAGGCAAGACAAGACAAATAACGTTGTATTGTAATTAATTTCCATATTTATAATGAATAATGGTACAATTTATAAAAGTAGAGTTTGCTTTGTGTCGGGGTGTAAGACAGGATCTTTTTCAGAGAGAAAACGCAGCCAAATAAGTCTCTTTCTAGCTCCAAAGGTATAGCTAGAATGTTTAATACCCTGTATTTTAAAAACCAAGCATCGTTGGAACTTTATACAGGCCGAGTTTACTAATAAGTATAACAAAGTAAGTGTAAATTCATATAAAAGTCCTTATTTGTTCCCTAAAGAACTAATTTAAATAAAAATAGTTATTGCGCCCATAAGAAACCATTATTTGATAGCCCACTTCGAACACGCGCGAATTATGGTTCGGTGAACCTATACATTAACCCACAAAGCCAAGCAGTTACATCAGCGAAACCCCAAATCATCGTTCTAATTTTATTGCAAGCCTAGCGATAAATTATATATAAATAGTAGGTTTAAGATTGTAATAATTAGTTCTAAGTTTATACTGTTAGAATACTATTATTGTTAAGTGTTTTAAATAAAGGTCTTTTTAAAAAGTACCTGTGACGTAATCAACCCTTAACTGGCGCAGTCTGTAGAATAGTGGAAGAGTCCCTAAGGATCCTCGTCGTTTTTGAACGTTTATCCACTAAACGAACCAATCTCCCGGGAAACTATAAAAAGTTCGCCTAAGAAGATTTTAGTGATAGTGAAAACAATTTTTTGTTTTAAGTAGTGTAGTGCAGTCTGTTAGTGCTCCTGTTTAGTAAAGTGATATGCTTTTAAGCATCATCTTAATAGTGTAAGCAATTAATGTCTACAGAACAAGACTTACTTACTGCCCTCAGTGCCCTTAGCATTACCAACCTAGTACCTAATTTACCACAAACTCAACAACCTACTGCCCCGACAATACCCGTTACCATGGCAACCACACCAGACTTCGACGTTAAAAATCTCAGTATTATTCCAGAATATGATGGCAACCCCAACGAATTGTATAACTTCATCCATGTGGCAACATTACTACTAAATCACTACTGGAAAACCAACGACAGCACCTGCTTCCAAAACCATGTCCTTATACAAGGTATTATCAGCAAACTGAAAGGCCGAGCAAAAGAAGTAATTTCAATTTATGGATGTAGCGAGTGGCCCCAAATAAAAGATGCCCTTATACAAAACTTTGCCGACCAACGTAACGAAAATTCACTGACCAGAGACCTAGTAAATTTACGCCAAAGCCCCAACGAAGCCCCACAACAATATTATGAAAAAGTTATGGCCCTACTGAACACCATATCGAACTACGTAGAATTGCATACAGTAGACGCGAACATCAAAACAAGTAAAAAATCCTTTTTCCACCAACAGGCTCTTACCACTTTCCTAGCAGGACTAAGAGAACCTTTGGGATCAACAATAAGAGCAATGAGGCCCAAAGATCTAGCAAGTGCTATTCAATTCATCCAAGAGGAAAACAACATCAGATACCTCCAGAAAAGCCTAAGCACCCCGCAACCGTCAGCTTCATCCAACTTTAAAGCTGCGCCTCCACTACAAGGACAATCAGCACCCCATACTGCTCCAACCTTCACACCTCCTCAATGGCAACCATTCAGGCCTATACAGCAACCATTCGGGCCTACACAGCAGTATCCCTCACAGTGGTCTCAGCAGCCATTTAGACCAATGCCACAATTTAACTTTGCTCCACAACGACCGTTCAAACCATCAAGACCTATTCTCCAACCGCCAAGATTCCAATCCAGTCAACCATCACCGAGGTTCCAAAACAGTCTACCCCCTAAATCAAACATTTGGACCAATAGACCCGGACCATCTCAGTTTCAAAAAACGACACCAATGGACACAGATTCCGTAAACACGGCTCAAACGTTCAGACCTCCACAACAATCTGCCCCCAAATTCACCGTTGAAGAATTGTTCAACATAGAACAACGAGACGAAGCTATCACCTACAACCCCTATGGCTACTCTGACGAAAGCTACCACCAACAAGTTCCCCAAAATTACTACAACCAAGAAGAACACTATCTATACAAAGAAGAAGAAAATTTTCACGACGACCCAAGGGAAAACGAAGAAACATAGTAGAGCTTCACAACTACACCGATAAAAAAGAACTCCCTTACATATCCATATCAAATCCTCCTCTCAAACTCCTTATTGACACCGGCGCTACTAAATCTTTTCTCAATCCAGACATTGCATTTAAATACTACCGAGATAACATCCAACATGAACCCTTTATTGTTACTTCTATTTTCCAGAATCATTCGCAAGATTATTGCGCAACAATTCCAATATTCCCTGAATTCAACTCCAATAATAATTTAAAATTTTACCTTTTCAAGTTTCACCAAACTTTTGACGGCCTCATAGGCCTTGACAACCTTAAACTTTTAAAAGCCAAGTTAGACCTACCAGCCTCCCTACTTAGTACCGAAAATTCTGTGCTTCCTATCGAATATTACGAAACCAACAAAACCCAGTTCTACTCCATCCAACTAGAACCTCACACGATAACCAAAGTGCGACTTCCAGTCAAAGAAACCGAAGGCAACATTACCTTACCTCAACAAGAAGTTCAAGGAGCTGTCTTGCGAGAAACCCTCACCGTAGC
This sequence comes from Polydrusus pterygomalis, assembly GCA_963969555.1. Taxonomy (NCBI): domain Eukaryota; kingdom Metazoa; phylum Arthropoda; class Insecta; order Coleoptera; family Curculionidae; genus Polydrusus; species Polydrusus pterygomalis. The sequence goes on along the minus strand of OZ018382.1, from coordinate 24,001,245 downwards.
ATGCAACCAACTAGCCTGGACAGAACTGATTAATAATACAGACGACCAACTTCAAATTGCCCTAACAGGACCAGTGAAAAGCTGCAAGATTGACCTACAAAACTTCAGTCTTTACTCCGCAGATATCCTGCCTCAACAAGATCCTGAACCAAACCTGGAACCTGAAATTCGAACCGACCATTTAAACCCAGAAGAAGAAAAATCCATAAGAAGACTATGCAAAAAATATGTCGACATCTTTCATCATCCAGATTCTCCACTTACCTTTACCAACCAGATTAAACACGAAATAAAGACCAAAGATGAAGTTCCAGTATTTACAAAGTCCTACAGATATCCCCATATACACAAAGAAGAGGTGAAAAAGCAAATCTCGTCAATGTTAGATCAAGGAATTATCCGGCCAAGTCAATCTCCGTGGTCATCTCCTATATGGGTGGTACCGAAGAAACCTGATGCCTCTGGAAAAATTAAATGGCGAATTGTGGTCGACTACCGAAAAGTTAATGAGAAAACAATCGACGAGCGATACGTCATTCCTGATATTAGCGACATTCTCGACAAACTTGGAAGGTGCCAATACTTCACCACCTTAGACTTAGCAAGTGGATTCCACCAAATAGAAATGGCAACACAAGACATCCAGAAAACGGCATTTAACGTAGAAAATGGCCACTACGAATACTTAAGAATGCCTTTTGGCTTAAAAAATTCAGCAGTTACCTTCCAGCGAGTCATGGACAACGTACTGAAAGGACTTCAAGGAGAAATCTGCCTAGTCTACATGGACAACATTATTGTCTTCAGTACATCCCTACAAGAACATCTAGTTAGTCTGTCAAACATCTTCCAACGACTAAGAGAAACCAGCTTTAAGATACAAGTCAATAAATGCGAATTTTTGAAGAAAGAAGTGAGCTTTCTAGGTCATATCGTCACACCTGATGGTATAAGACCAAATCCAAGCAAAATCAAAGCCATTCTAGAATATCCTATACCAAGAACAACTAAAGAAATCAAAGGATTCCTTGGCCTACTTGGGTACTATAGAAAATTTATTAAAGACTTTGCCAAGATTACCAAACCACTCACTCACTGTCTCAAGAAGGACGTAAAAATCGAACACACCCCAGAATTCCTGAATTGTGTTAAAACTTGCCAAAACCTTCTGACAAACGAACCACTCTTGCAAAATCCAGATTTTTCAAAACCGTTTAATCTCACAACAGACGCAAGCAACTTTGCAGTCGGAGCTGTGCTTTCGCAAGGACCTGTTGGCAACGACAAACCAATCGCCTATGCATCCCGGACACTGAACGAAACCGAACTCAAATACTCTACCATCGAAAAAGAAATGTTAGCAATCGTCTGGGCTACAAAATACTTCAGACCTTATTTATTCGGACGAAAGTTCAAAATCCTTTCGGACCATCGCCCTCTTCAATGGCTATTTTCCCTTAAGGACCCAAACTCGAAACTGGTCAGATGGCGCTTGAAATTGGAAGAATTTGACTATGAAGTTGTATATAAAAAAGGAAAATCAAATACAAATGCAGACGCCCTTTCTAGAATCGAAATACATACAAAAGAAACACTCAATAGAACTGACGATGCAGAAGACGACATATCATCCCTGTATAACAATCCAGCGTCAATATACTATGACCCAGAAGCCGATATAACTAACGAAGACGAACTGAAAGTTATAGAGGACTGCCTAGGACAAAACAAAGATGTCAGACCTACATCCAGTACAAATAACAACGATCAAGCCACCGCGGAAGAAAAGAAGAACGAAGATAACCACAATCCCGAAACCGATGATAAAAGCGATGATGACACTCAACATACAACTCAAGAAAATCCAATACTAGGAATTCCTATCAGCGAGAAGCCTCTTAATTACTTTAATAACCAAAACCTCTTTAAGACCGTCAACTACAACCCGGCAAGAACAGTAAAAGAAGAAGCATTTGCAAACAAAAGAAGGTTATATGTCCAACTTGGGAAAAACAACCTTAAAAATGAAATCATTCGATTCTTCAAAGAGTACATTGAACCAAAAAAGAAGTATGCAATACTTTTTGAAGATGACACACTCTATCAATTTCTGTGTAACACAATTCGAGAAATCTTTAAGAACTCTGCATTCGACCTTGTAAAGTGCAACACTTTATTAGAAGACATCAACTGCGAAGAAAGACAAAAGGAAATTATTTTAAACTACCACCAAAGCAAGACCAATCATCGAGGCATCCATGAAACGGAAACTCAGATTCGAAAAAAATACTTTTGGCCTAACCTAAAAAGAGATATTGAGGACATGATTAACGTTTGCGACATCTGTCAAGCCAATAAGTACGACAGAAACCCAGCAAAGCCCAAATTTATGCTGACACCAACACCATCCAAACCACTCCAGATTATTCATCTAGATACTTTCCAGGCAGGAGGCCAGAAATTCTTAACAATCATAGACGCCTTTTCCAAATATGGACAGGCATATCCAATAGATGGCTCAAATGCAATTAATGTGCTCAATGCCCTTCTAATATTCATGACTCACCATGGAGTACCCCATATGATAGTTGCCGACAGTGGAACAGAATTTAAAAATGGCCTTATGCAAGAATTTGTAGACACCCACAAAATTTCAATCCATTATACCACCGCAGATAACCCACAATCCAATGGAATGATAGAGCGATTTCACTCAACCCTCGTCGAACATCTAAGAATCCTACGAGAAAAGAAGAAAACTCTAAATATTAAAGAACAAATGCCTTATGCCATCCTTGGATACAACAACTCTATTCACTCCATGACCAACATGAGACCAATCGACATTTTATCCGGCCACTTAGACGCCCAAGATCCATTTGATATTGACATTAGAAAAACCCTTATCAACAATTACACCCAACAGCATAGAGAAAAAACAAAGACAATTTATAAAGAACTAAATGAACAACTTCAAGAGGCCAAAGCGAAGTACATAGAAAAAAGAAAGAGACAAGTCCCAATAACATATAAACCCAGTACCAAAATATATACAAGAAAAACAGTAAAACGTAACAAACTACTACCAAGATTCTCTACAAAAATAGTAAAAAACGACAATATCGTCACTATAGATACACAAGATACGACAGTTCATAAAAAAAATATCAAAAATCAACCAAGTAAAGACACTAACAAGAAAAATACTTTACAAATGTACTTCAACGTCCGCCCGGAAAGTCCTAACCCAAGACCTGAAAGAAAACCCTGGGAAACTCCCCCTCAAACTAGGACAATCAAGAATTCAGACCAGTACCCATGACTTGATATACTACCTTAACCTACAACATACAACAATTATTCCACTAAACTCCTTATCTAGCCTCCAACAATGAACTTTACCAGTATATGGATCTACCCCACAGAAGTACTGGATCAACCTACTTGTATCCTGAGAAATTAATTCAAGAGCACACAAGAAGTTCTTAAATCCACATTTTTACAAGGCTAAGCAGTACTGGACCAAAAACAACCCCAGAAGAAGACCAAATTCAGAACGAAAAAGACCCAAAGCAGCCAGTTTTGTTCGTCCCTTACAAAACTTCCCCAGGGGATGGAGAAATTATGGTTCGGTGAACCTATACATTAACCCACAAAGCCAAGCAGTTACATCAGCGAAACCCCAAATCATCGTTCTAATTTTATTGCAAGCCTAGCGATAAATTATATATAAATAGTAGGTTTAAGATTGTAATAATTAGTTCTAAGTTTATACTGTTAGAATACTATTATTGTTAAGTGTTTTAAATAAAGGTCTTTTTAAAAAGTACCTGTGACGTAATCAACCCTTAACTCGCGCCATCTTACAGCGACTCGTAAAGCTGAATTACCGATGCTAATTTGGGACCGAATCCAATGCATTGCGATCGGCCTCCTACCTCAAGTCCTCCTTAAGCATGGCCAACATTCTGTACCTCTCTCTCTGTATTAAACTGTAGGTACCAGCATATGTGCGAGAAAGATAAAAATATGGCTTATTGTGGCAGATCCTGAAGTCTTACCTGGACTGGTGAAAGATTGTCATTGTCGTTTTATGATTGATTTGTAAAATATATAAAAAATAAAGTTATTATTAAATAATTATTCATATATAATTTATAAACTTAACATGGCGCAGTCGGTAGTTTGAGAATCGTAAATAGGTATATATTTAATATGTCGCGACCAAAGAAATCGGGAAGAAAAACCAAGGCAATTAACAAGAGCGTGGAACCTCCTGAAGACTTCATTAACGTCGCCCAACGATTGGAAAGTACAGCGAAAGCTATTAAAGGTATAGAAAGAAACTTTACTTCACAACTTAATAAACTACAAGGTACAATAACTAGCTTATTAAATAAAAACTTTGAAAATAACACGGAATTGTTAGAAAAATCTACAGAAAATAATAATATAATAATGTAAGCTGTTTTTTTATTTAAACCATATTTATGTAAATATCTAATATTAATAAATCTTGACGCCATATCATTGTTATAATTTCCTTTCGTTCTCCCAAATTATTTTAACTTGAATCAGATGTTTCGCGCTTCAAACTTTTCCGTTAAGTTGGAAGCGCGAAAATTTGAATTCAAAGTAATAATAAAATTTAAATTTTTATGCTTGGCGCCTACCCCCACCACGACTATATTTAGTTTTTCCCCCGGTCGCATGTGGCGCTATCAGAAAACCAATTTAGTATGTTAAGTTGCCTATCTATCCTTGAGAGCGCGCAACTCGCTTGTCTATGGTTTGAAGACAAGACAAGACAAATAACGTCGTATTGTAATTGATTTCCATATTATTTCTAATGAATAATGGTAAAATTTATAAAAGTAGAGTTTGCTTTGTGTCGGGGTGTAAGACAGGATCTGCTTCAGAGAGGAAACGGCACTAATGATGTTGTTTGTGCATTACACTTTCCGGCAGAAGATATTTTAGACTTTTATGAAATTAAATTGGCCGATGGTACCATAAATAGAATTAAAAGAAGGAAACCAAAATTAAAGAATGGGTCAGTACCAAACCAAGTATATTCCCTGATACGGCATCATATTTGTCAAATCCTAAAAAAGGCAAAAACCACCATGTGAGCAAACTAAGATGCCCAACATAAAAGGAAAGAAATAAATATATGTCTTTATCATCAGATACAAGTACTGTTACTTCAGTTGAAGTTGAGCCCCTAGAACCTATTTTAGTGAATACTAACTTTGTGTTTTTTTATATATTCATATTCTAATAATAAACTAAGATTATAATAGTTGTTTAGTTGCTCACTTTAAAAAACAACCTCTGTAGCTAGAATGTTTAATACCCTGTATTTTAAAAACCAAGCATCGTTGGAACTTTATAGAGGAAGAGGTTACTAATAAGTATAACAAAGTAAGTGTAAATTCATATAAAAGTCCTTATTTGTTCCTAAGAACTAATTTAAATAAAAATAGTTATCGCGTCCATAAGAAACCATTTATTTGATAGCCCACTTCGAACACGAGCGCCATCTTACGGCGACTCGTAAAGCTGAATTACCGATGCTAGTTTGGGACCGAATCCGATGCATTGCGATCGGCCTCCTACCTCAAGTCCTCCATACATAATACATAATAATGTGTTAAAAGTGTCTCACATCGATACTAGATGGAGCTTAGCGCTTCATCCTCTTGGCGGCGTTACCGCATACTATGGTTTAAATAGTAGAACTTTGAGTTTCCTTTCTTTGGTCGAATCCTAGCCTCACTGATAAGCAATGATAAAGCGAAAAGCGTCTGGGGACGGGGGATCTGACGAAATGAAGGGAAAAAGTTTATTACTCATTCAACTTTTTCGGATTTACTTTCTTACCTTGCCAACCAAATAGTGACATTGTCGAATTTAAACTGACCAATCAAAAACATTACGGTACCTACGTAGGTAGTGTCGGTACATTTTCCCCGATTTTATTAATTTAAGTGTTAATAATACCTAATTCTTTTAGATTTTTTCTTCCTTTTTCTGGTCATTTAAATAAAAAAAAAGTCTTCCGAACGGGCCTCAAATGCAAACGAGTCAAAGGTCCCAACACTCTGAGATCATAAATATCGGAAATAAAAAAATGTTGGCAGATTTCTATAACTTTTTTTGTGGATATTACGCACAAAGAAAAGTTATATATTTCATTTTATGTGGTCATAAATCTAGCGGACCAGTGGTAATGGCCGAGATAAAAAATGTTACAAATTGCCAGACTGGAAACTAAAATCAGGTAGGCTTGTGACAATTTTAGCCCAACAACATAAGGCAAGAAATATTGTATATATTTTTTTTATATATAAATGATATTGTGCAGGCGCGGCGGAACGTGAATTTTTTTTACAGGTTTCCAACTTTTATTCTGGTCATTGGTGTTAAATTTGGATTCTTTTCGTTGAAATCTCTGCTTGCTCCACTTATAATATTTCTGTTGCACTTGCCATAAATAAATAATAAATTTAATATGTCAGTATTTGTATTATTTTCCATTTTTCGTCAATATATTATAAACTCGAGATCAAAAATTTTTACTTTTCCACTCGAGATCAAAAATTTCATTTTCCGACAATTCATTATCGAGCACAATAATAACTAATGCCACAACAGGAATTTCGAGTTTCAATCTTTTATCTTATAGTCAATTTTAGGCGACACCCTGTCAGAGATCAAAATTTGAGAAAACTTCTTAATAAATGACGAACATTAATAAAAACTTTATAAATTAATTCATTAAAACCGACAATAACGTATAGGCACGAAACATACTTGAGCAAAAAACTCCAGCCAGCTCAACCAGCTCAACCAGCTAACCCTATACAATGAGGCACTTTGCTTTTACTTCTTTTAAACAGTAAAGCAAAGTAAACATCTTTGTTTAGCTAAATTGTTGTTGCTGGAACGCTTCCCGAACAACTTCGTATAATTGCCAAGACACTCGTTTTGCTCCTTGGAAGATCGACGTACAGTTTCTCAACTTAAATGTCTCCATATTATCTTGTATAATAGAGTTGAGTGCAGTGATATATTAGAAAACGTGCAATTCCTCGTCCCTAGAACATGTCATTCCCACAGTTTTTATGTACCAACCGCGTGTACCAATATATGTAAATACTCCCCTATTTATCGATTGTGCAACACATAGGTACCTACAGTCTGCACCAAGAAATATTTGACATTTTTAGCTGTGGTTTATCCAGTATAAAACTAAATTAGCGTATTAGTGTCTTTTTAGGCATAATTATTCCGTTTCAATATCATAATTTAAGTCTAAATTTCTTGTTATCACATAATTTTTTGAATTGTTATAATATTACCTGTTTTATTTTAAATAGCCTATATACCCATTTGTTAATTATTGATTCATTGTAACTGTGAAATGGTTTAAAACACGTAGTTACTTGCTTTGGTAATTTTGGAAGTTTAAGTTTAAATATTTGTGTTTTTAATTTACGTGTATAATATATTGTGATATATGTATCTTTGTAAGAAGGTGTGTATTGTTATCATGTCAATACTATAAATAAACACAAGTTAAACGCGGTTGTTGGAAAATCACTTCTACAACTTTCATCGTCCGTGTACCGTATACACAATTTATTTATCATTCTAAATGTCTAATTTTTAAACCAAAATATCGTTGTCTTTTTATAATATATTAACCACAGAGTGCCTTTAAAACATTCAATTAGAATTTTAAAATAATTAAATCCTCTACAGTGTTTCATACTGTGTAGCATTATTTTTCCTTAAAACTGCAAAAAGCTTTTAGTGAAACATTTTACTCAGACAAAGTCCTCTTTGAAGTAAATAATATTATATATTTTTACCCCGTTTTTAGGTGTGATGTATCATATAAACTAACAGATTTTTGTCGCGTAACCGTCCATCCATTAGTTCCACCCCCCATACTGTTCAAGAGCCCACCCCTGCAAAAATGCAACACTTAATATTACTCAACAAACTTTTATTTAAGCGGCTACTAAAAATTTAGAGATCAATCTTTCTAAAAATTGGATTTCCCAAAAACTATACAGTGAGGACCTAAAGTCCGTCCCCCCCCCCTCTAACTTCTAAACCGTTCGGTATATTTTAATGAAATTTTAAACGATAATATTTGAGCAAGTCTTGCACTTTTTGACATACCAATGACAGCTTTAAATGTCAAGATGACAGCTGGGTCCGCTTTTGGAATATTTTTTTAAATGGAGCACCCTGTATATTTTTACATTTTTAAATTCCACATAAAATAATAATTACTTTTTATTAAATGCATTATTAGTCTATACTTCATAGTTTCCGAGATATTGACTCTCGAAAAGTGACATTTTTAAAATTTGACAGCTTATAACCTTCTAACAGTACGTCTTAGAGCAAAACGGCTTACATGTCCCTATCTTCAATTTTTATTATCTTCCCAAAAAAATCAACTTCCAGTTAAACCGGAACAACTATATTTCGTGCTTTCGAGTTACATCCGGTTTAACCGGAAGTTGATTTTTTTGGGAAGATAATAAAAATTGAAGATAGGGACATGTAAGCCGTTTTGCTCTAAGACGTACTGTTAGAAGGTTATAAGCTGTCAAAGTTCAAAAATGTCACTTTTTAAGAGTCAATATCTCGGAAACTATGAAGTATAGACTAATAATGCATTTAATAAAAAATAATTATAACTTTATGAGGAATTTAAAAATGTAAAAATATACAGGGTGTTCCATTTAAAAAAATATTCCAAAAGCGGACCCAGCTGTCATCTTGACATTTAAAGCTGTCATTTGTATGTCAAAAAGTGCAAGACTTGCTCAAATATTATCGTTCAAAATTTCATTAAAATATACCGAACGGTTTAGAAGTTAGAGGGGGGGGGACGGACTTTAGGTCCTCACTGTATAGTTTGGAACATACAGTGTGTATCAGCCAAATGAAATAAATTCAATAATAAATACATGGGGACGTGTCTGAAAAAACGCTTGAATACGTCCATTGGTATTTCTAGTTGCGTATTTTTTTCAATAGAAACTTTTTATACAGGGTGTGTCATGTAACAGTGGCCAATACCAACTTTCTTATTTTAAACGCAACACCCTGTATATTATTAAATTTTTTAATTCTTCAGCAAATTTTAGACATTTTTCGTGTACAACATTCTATACCTATCGTCAACTGTTTCGGAAATATTAAGGGTTTTCAGATTTATTGCAAAAATTAACAACACATTCAAAAACTAATAAGTAATACTGTTTATTTCTTGAAAATGTAAAAAACAAAAAAAAAACATTAATGGAGGAGCGCCGCGATCGTCTGGGCAACATCCTAATCTTAAATAGAAATTTCTTTTAATGTCACTGAACATTCATCCGAACATCTCAGGCGTGACCGATCTAATCGGAAGCGTTATTCGTCTTCTTAAGTCAGCTAAGTCGAGGGGTTTCGTTTTGTATACATTATTTTTGACATCACACCATAAGAAGATGTCTAACTGGCGTCAGATCAGGGGATCGTGCTGGCCATTCCATCGATCCACGCCTCTTACTTAATATTTCCGAAACAATTAAAAATAGGTATAGGATATTGTACATGAAATATGTCTAAAATTTTCTGAAAAATCCAAAAGTTGAATAATATACAGGATATTAGAACAGGATTATAGAAAAGTTTTTATTGAAAAAAATGCGCAACTAAAAATACCAATTGAAGTGTCCGAGCGTTTTTTTGGACACACCCCCCATGTATTTATTATCAAATTTATTCCATTTGGCTGATACACACTGTAGACATACAGGGTGATTCATTAAGGGTGACTACCGGCCATATCTCGAAAACTACTAAGCATAGAGACGTGAGAAAAAAAAATTATTATTAAAGCGGTCATGAGAAAATTCTGGAAATTATTTTTAAGTTCCTAATTTCGCCGCAAGAGGGCACAATTAAAATTTTTATTTTTAAATTCTAAATTTCTATGAAAATTCCCATATTAAGGTATAGCTCTGATTACATCATCGAAAAGATTAGACAATTCTGCATCATTTTGGTTTAAGGCTTGTTGGCGTACCGACCTTGATAAGAGTGGGGGAAGCTATTAATTGTGTAAATATTTAAATCGCTGTAACTTCTAAACGACTTATCCGATTTTACTAAATTTAAGCTTGTTTGGAAGGGAAAGGTAAGTATCTTCAATTGCCGTGTCCAACAGTACACGATAGTGTTTAATAAAATTGCTAGAGGGCGCAATTTGTAATAATAACAGTTTTTTCGATTTTATCCCAAAATTCAAATCATACGGTATAACTATGACATCATAATCGGAAAGTAGATGAAATTTTCAAGAAAAGATGTGAAGACAGCAGTTCGATATCCTTGTTCGTTTCAGAGTTATCGCCAAAATAATAATTATTAATACAAATAGCGCCCTCTAGCAATTTTATTAGAAACTATCGCTTACCACTGGATACAACAACTGAAGGTACTTTCAAACAAGCTTAAATTTAGTAAAATCGGATAAGTCGTTTAGAAGTTACAGCGATTTTAATGTTTACACTTTCAATAGCTTCTCCCACTCTTATCAAATGAAAGTGCAATTATTAAAATTGCTGTAAATTCTAAACCTACACCTACACCTACTAAACATACCTTACATCTAAGAAAAACAAAAACATTACAAATATTAACTGAACACACTATAATTAAATTTTATTTTTTCCTTTTATGAGGGGTCATATCTTCTCTTTTCAAAAACCAACAGGAATCACCCATCATGGCTGGATCCCATCATCCTTGATAGCGAATTTCCATTGTCCTGATATCCTTGTGGAACCTTTCACCCTGCTCGTCACTGACAGCTCCCAAACTATCAGGAAAAAATGACAGATGGGAATGAAGGAAGTGAATTTTTAATGACATTCGGGCACCAAGCGATTTGTAGGAATCTAAAAGTTCATCAACTAACTGTTGATAGTTTGCATCCATATTGTTGCCCAAAAATTCCCTTACTATACTTACAAATAAGTTCCATGCTCTGAGTTCCTGCCTGGTAAGCTTCTCTGTAAAGTTGACATCGTCCAGCAATTTTCTGATTTGTGGCCCAATAAAAATGTCTTCCTTTAATTTGGCATCACTTAACTGGGGAAAGACTTGTCTTAGGTATTTGAATCCATCACCGTCTTTATTCATAGCCTTGACAAAGTTTTTCATCAGCCCAAGTTTAATGTGAAGAGGAGGCAGAAGGACTTTTTTGGGGTCTACAAGAGGTGCAAACTTAACATTTTGAGATCCCGGCTGAAATTCACTACTTTGTGACCAATCTTTTATTACATAATGCTAATCTACTGCACGACTGTCCCACAAACAAAGAAAACAGCAATATTTTGTAAATCCTCCCTGAAGTCCTACTAAAATTCCTACAGTTCAGGTAATTTTTCTGTTATAAAATGCATCCATTTTTTCCGCCCCTAATTAAATTGACTACCTGCTAATGTAAAATGGTCTTATTAAACTATTGAAAAATGGTATGTATTGGGGCTTTCCCAATATTTTTTCTATTATAAGAAGGGTATTTCCATTTTAAAAATCAAGAGCTGACCTGTGTTAGAAAAATCTTGTCGGCCAGTGTTATTACTTTATATTTATTATACACGTTGAATTATTAACGAATAAGATTAAATTTTTTTTTTAAATTAAGAACTTCTCTTATTATCGAACAAAGATAATTTGAGCGGCATGTATTGTCATCACAGTTCGCAGCAATACAAAGAAAGACAATAAAATAACTATTAAAAATCAAAAATAATAAATAAATCAGTTCATTTTTAGGTGGTTAGTAATACAAGGGTGCCCATTAGCTATACTAATTATGCTACCTTGCAGTCTTCACTAAGAAGTCATCATCTTTTATTATGCCACTTACCGTAAATGACCCTGTATACCCCTGTTGGTATCTACCACTGGATTCGTTAAAGTTTTCTTCAAAACTCATTCATATTATATCTATTCCCATCCATTTCTGCATTGCACATTCAGATCGTAACATTGGTTATTCGCATTGTATTCTGAATATAAATGGGTTAAAGGTCTTTTATACCCACTATGAATGCTAAAAATCAAATATCGATTGATTTTTGACATGGACTTTTTTTTATTTAAGTTATACAAATAAACATAATTGGTTTTGATACCGTGCTTTAATTAAACCTATTTTTCCTTGGCGACCTAACGATAATGGAGACTTCGGGTAATGACAGTGGTAATAACCAAAGTTTATAATGAATATACAGTGTAACTTAGAATAAATTTAGTGGTGGTATTTTGTATAAAAAACTGTTGATATACAGTGTGTTCCAAATTATATATATGATAATATCGACAATTTTTTAAATGTCAACTCTAGTTTCCTTATTGACACATTAAGTTATACATAAGTACCAAATTGTTATTCCTTGTATGTTGAAGAGTTAAAAGCACGAATATGACATAGGTGTAGGTTAATTTCTCCCGAAAAAATTAGAAATATTCAAACGAGTTGTACTTGCGTTTATGATATTGCCAAATAGTGAATGGACAATATTTTGATTAAGTATATAGTGCACTGGAAAAAAAGTAATGCAATACTTTGAGAATGTTTTATTGGCATATTTTACCGAAATGGCACTAAAAATTAAGAGTTCTAGTTTATGGGCTCATTATTCAATGATAAGGTCCGTGTTTAATTTGAAGCATAATGTGAACTTTGAAAAATACAACAATTTGCGTGCTTTTTTAAAAAGCAAGGAGAAGGTTATAAGCCAAAGAAGTCGAGAGTCTTATCAAGGGAACAGTTCAGCAAATTTTTGGTAATAAAATTACATTTTGTTTGTTTTACATTGTGCTAACCAGCCCTTAATTTTTTAATTAGTTTTGATATTTAGAATATCTGGGGCATGTCGTTGCGACGAAAGTCAATATGACAGTTGATGATCTTGACGATATGGATTCTTTGCTGCTAATAAAAATGCCCAACACTAAAACTAATAAGAGTAGACCTTTCAACGTCCTGGGGGATGAATATTTAAGCAAATATAGAAACTACATTAATTTGCGTTCTGCTGATTTTAAGGAACGACGTTTTTTTTTTGAAATATCAAAATGGGAAATGTTATAAAGCTGTTATGGGTATCCATAGAATTGGTAGTGTAGCAAAAGTTGTGGCATTGTATCTGAAGATTCCAAATTGTTTAACACTCAATGAAAGACAATTTATTTTGTCAAATTTCCACTTTCATTGAAAAAACTTTTTCTTTACACGACGCGTTTCGCTACATTGTAGCTTCTTCGGGTGTATGGTGGTATGTAAACTTAAATATTATATTATATTAATCTTATGGAAAATCCAAAGAACCCTATTTAGATTATTGATATAGATTTAGCAAAGGGGAACTATTTAGTTCTAATTGGTCGTTTAATAATGCACCGGAATTTTTCAATCGATTTATTTCTAAACTTTCCAAAAGATTAAGTTTTTGACCCTTGTTTTCAATATGTAAAATTTTAAATTTGTTATCAAAATTATGTTGTTCTTGTAAAAGATGATTAGAATAAGTTGAGTCGGTTTTTTGACTGAGAAAACTTCGTCTATGTTCCAAAATTATCGTTTTAAATGATCGACCTGTTTGGCCTATGTAAGTTTTGGGACATGAGCCACAATGTGTATTGTGTAAATAATGTTCGTTTATTAAAACTGATAAATTTAAATTTCGTGGCTAAATAAGCAATGCTCAAAGCTAAAAGACAGTAAACAATACGAAAAAAAATTTTATAGTACTATAATGTATTTATACGCCTAGGAGTATAAGGACTTATACTATTAGTCATATAATAGTTATTTATGGTACTAGTGTGTTATGTTGAAAATAAGTCACGCGAGAAAGATTAGACCGTCAGGCCGAGTGGTATAAATTCTCAAGTGACTTAGGAAACATAACAAACGAGTGGCATACAATGTTTTATCCAACAAGTGGAAGAAATCGTTTTTTATGAGATAATAATTAATAATCAAAATAAAAATAATCAAAGCTACTTGCGTCTCAGTAGCCTATAAATGTCCGCCTGACTTGACAGTGACTTTTTTACATTTTGGTAAAAGTTGGTTGATTGTTTGATTGCCACGGGCATGATACATTGTTAGCAAATGTTTAAATAAATTTTGACACTTGTCAGTTTTCCCTGCAGAAAAGGGAAGCTTTTTTGAAGAAAAAAACCTATAGAAAATGGAGGAAACCGATGAAAATTACGTTCCTGAGGATATCCTTATGGAAGCGGAAGAAGCAGCGATGCAGATTTTGCCAGAAAAGTCCCGAGATGCTTACGACAAGGAGTTCAAAATGTTTGAGTCTTGGATGAATTCACGGAAGATAAAAGGTATCGATGAAAATGTTCTATTGGCTTATTTTTTACATTTGCAAAAAAAATTAGCCCCAACCCTATGGACCAAATACTCGATGCTTCGCTCGACTATTCACCTTTATAAAAAAAATCGACATTTCAAAATATGGCAAACTAACGAGCTTTTTGAAAAGCAAATTACAGGGATACAAACCAAAGAAGTCCAAGACATTAGAACGACCTGAAATAGAGAAGTTTTTGAACGAAGCTCCCGACGACGAGTACTTGTTGATGAAAGTGTCTTGTAATTGTAATATAAATAAATAGAATACTACTTTAAATATAAACGTGAGTTATTTGATAGTTTACTTGTCTAAAATGACATTGATAATGATAGTCATAACTGTCTTGTGTTGGATAAATGACATTTAATGTCATTAAGAAACGTCACATGAGTTATCACTTATATGACGTATGAAGAAAAACATATTTTTTTTTATTGATACCCTATTTCGCTTATTTAAAGTACGCCTCAGCGTGTTTAAATCCCACTTTCAAAAACGCGCGTGTTTTAAAGTTACCATGGCAACATTAACAACCCGTGAAACGTGAAGTCTAAATATGTCAACTTTTGAATTATTGATTTAACAGAATTACCTTTTACCGTCAAATAAAATATTTTTTTAAGCAATAGACAACCAATGTCAACGGTGACAACAATGAATCTTATGTGACCAACGAAATAAGAATACAAAGGAAGTAGGGTATGGTAGATTGACAGTTGTCCGGGATGGGGTCTGATGGCGGCAACATTTAACGCACGCGCGTTTCCGGTTTACCTGTGGCGTATCATTAAAATGGTAATAACAAAATGATTAATGAAATTTTATTTGGACGAAAAAAATAAAAAATATATTTAGATTCATATATAGCTATAAGATACGGTAAGGTTGGTGTAATAAAACAATACAACTATTTCTTTTAATTATTTATTTAAATAAGGTAACGGAGGTGAAAGGGTAATGTAAATATCTGGTTAAATAACTAAAAAACACCTGTTATTATACATTAAAAAAAAATTGCAGAAGACAAATTGTTTCAAATAATCGGCAAAATTATTGCCAAAACGTCTACGTTAAAAAATAAAATTTTAAAAAAACCTTACTCTTTCTTCATGAACCAAATCACAAGAAAATAATAAAATATAATATAATATAGTCCTGTTTATTATAATATGTACCTAAAAGCCCTTGATCTGTACCTCTTGGTGGATAAACTGAAAATGACTTGTAGTATAAAAATTTTTAAAATTTACGCTGAATAGATTTTGAAAGAGCAATCTTATTGGCATACTGAGGATCCCAAATAGTGTATGCATACTAAAGTTTTGTAGCTACCAGGGATTTATATAATGTTATTATGGCGTTAACATTTTTAAAGTATTTACAAGTTCTTATTATAAATCCTAGCATATAAAGACCATGAGCTTCTCGAGCAACATATTTAACAATTTATGATTGAATTAAATAATTATTGGTTTTCTAAAGATAAACTGATATTAAATAAATCAAAGACCGTTATCACCTTGTTTAAGACTAACCCATACACTTTGGAGAATCCGGAAACAGTAACCATTAATGATTGTCATATAAGATTAAAGGAATATACTAAAATCTTAGGTGTGTTGTTGGATAGTAAAATGTCCTGGAAGAACCATGTCCTGGAAGAGCCATATCCTGGAAGAGCCATGTCCAATATATGTTGTAACCAGACGGTGTTCCAGTTAGATTCACAGTAGGATAATTATCTTCAGGCAGGTTTTGACAGGGTGTCTTATAAGATATTGCATAGGAACGTACCTGCCAAAAAAATATAAGTTTTTTAATTATTTGTTTGGCACCTTTACCAAATGACACAAAAGTAACTATGAATGATTGATATGAATTTCTTTAAATGATAGAAGGTTTGGGACTTGCTTTAAATTTATTTTTTTAATCAATGGTATCTCCAGTCGTCCTCAGGTGAATATTGAGAAAACGTTTCTATCATTCTAGAAACATCATTGTATTCAGTCTTTAAATATGAATTTCTTTGTTTATCGTACCTACACTTCCATATTTTATTACATTCTTTATCCATGGGTTTAAAATTTTAAAAGTAGATTAAACCAATAAAACATCTAAAAACTTTTATCGATACATAATTTATGAAAAAGTGACAAAGCAGCTTCCTCAGAAGCATAAATAAGGCAGAATTATTTGTATTCATATTCTTAAGTACCTACCTACATATTTTCCAATATATTATGTAATGACCCGATACAATAGTTTCAAAACTTACATTTTTTAACCTGGCTACTTCAAAAGTAGGCACTACTGCAGTTGGGACCAATCTAACTTTCAATCTTGAGGTTCTGTCAGGAAAATGCTTCTAGCAAAGAACTGTATTTCGTGTAGGATCCCAATCACTTCGGTTTACAATTTTCAACCACGCCTTTTTTCTTAGGTAATTATTTGGAAAACTAAAAACCAATAAGTATTTTTAATTTGCTTTTTTGTAGAAATGGGGTAACCCAGTCGATTAATAAATAAATAATATTTTTCTGGTTTTATAAGACGAACGCCCATGAATGACATGCGAGGTTCGGAGGTTATGTGTATTTTGATATTAAATTAAAATATTTTTTTTTCTATACAGATTAAAAAAGTTTATATATCTAAACATAAACTTACCGATGAAATGTAATGCCCAGTTTTTTACTTCATAGCGTTTGGGAGCACCCACAAGCAGCACAACGAACCATATTTAAAGCTTATTAATTAACCCAGAATAACAACTAATTAAAATGTTTTAATCGCTGTCCAGCGCTAAAAGTATACTCCACTGTCACACTAAAGTAATTATAAGTTTACTAGTATTCGTTAAATATGGTTGTTAACTAATTAAAATGCAAAATAACCAGTGGCGGCTCGTGACATTTATCGTAGGGTGTGCGCCGCAGGCAAAAAAGCGCCGCAGGCGAAAAATTTTCGAGGCGCCACGCCCCTTTTTACCTTTGTATTGATTTTCTTTGTGCTTTTTATCCAAGAGGATAAAAAAAAACGCAGTTTTTAAATGGGATTTATTATTTTCTTTGTTTTAGCACCAAATTTATTTTTTATTTTTTAAAAATTTTAATAGTTTTATAGTGGGTACATAGTAGTAGATACCTATACAGATTGAAAAAAAAAACATTTCTTTATACATACCTCACTAAAAGTTTCTAGTATTTAAATAAAAAGTCCATTCGTCGGTTTTTAAGCGCAACATGAGTTTCTAATATTGCACCTACATATTCATTTGTTTTTTGTGTAAATGTCAATATTAAAATGTCTAATAAAAGATCGACCTTCTTTTTTCTTTTTACAAGTTTGATTTAATTTTAAATCCGGTGTAGGCCTTCCTAACCTTTTTATTTCAATTTTTCTTTGGAAATCGAATGTCGAAAAGTTATTTATAATGTCCTCTACAGAATTTTGGTCCATAACTATATCACTTCGTGTGCCACAATCCAAACTACTAGCCATTATTAATTTAAAAACAACACAAAAACATCCACAACACCGTCAATAAACTCCAAACTTATCTAATCGCATCAAAAAACTCATAAAACAATTATATTAAATTATTGAAGTGTGTATTCAGACAGCGCACGGCGACGCCCTCTCATCGGGCGATTAACCGAATATTTCCGATCAATCCGCACAGGAAAAATCCCACGAAAATCCATCCATAAGAGCGCCGAACGAATACACACAGCCGACAGCCGGGACCGGGAGGTGAGCCTGCCCACGCGCTGCGGTCGCGCTTGAAGTCTTTCGCCTTCGCCATTGTTATATTATACAAGTTCTTTATTTCAGTTAAATATTTTTTTAAAGGTATAAATTTTATTTTTGCTTAGTGCTTGACTTTCTTAGGCAGTGCGCGCGCACGAGCGCACTTGTTGACGAGCCGCCCCTGAAAATAACTCAAAAACGGCCAAGAAAGCAGAAATCACAGCTCGACCTGTCAACCACGGTCAAACACCAAAACAAACATGGAGTCATATTGTGGTGTCTCAAAATGGCCGACTTCCGTCGGTCGGTTTGTAAGGCGGTTTATGCAAAATCTTACTTCCTTTGTATTCTTATTTCGTTGTATGTGACAGATTGGAAGGTATTTTTTGTTCTCCTCATTTTCATGACAACGACAGGTAGGTATATCACATCGCGAATTCGACCATTTCACTAACTTACTAAGTTATTATTTCCATTTTTTGTAATATAAATACCAATAAAAAAAATAATGTAAAGTATACACTACTGCCAATCGCATCATTAATTATTTAATTAACGGTTAAGAGGCATGGGTTACGTGGTTATTATTTCTTTTTGATTGGCGGCATTATATATCGATTTTACTAGGACTCTGCAATCGGCTAGGACCTTTTGGAACGCAACTAAATAATAACTTTTCCGAAGCCTCCGCTGTTCATGACACTTATCCAAAAGGAACATTTTTATAATCCAATAAGGACGTAAAAGTCCTAATGGTTTGCCATTATATAAAAAAAAAATATTGTAGAGCCTAAATACAGTCAAGAAAATTTAAAAACATTTTTTTTGTTCAAGAATTTTAAAATTCTTTTAGTTAATTTGTTCTTGCTTTGTTGCAGATTAAAGCCTGCTTTTTATATTTTATTTTTTCTAAATAAATTTGAAAGTTAGTATATAAAAGTATGTAACTTTTTTATTTATGATCTGAAATAAGCGCTTGAAGCGGCAAAAACACGGCCAAAATACTAAAGTTTTACATTTACCCCGACCAATATCATCAAGTGTTCTAATATAAACTTAACCTGCCACTATCACATTTACCCCAATTTACGAGGCAAATGTATTATAAGGACAGCGTTTTAAAAAAAATACCATAGTTTTTTTTCTTATTGCATATCTAGAAAATTTATCTATCCCATACTGTTAGGAACTATATACCAAGTACTGTCATTTTTTTTGGAATTTTATTACCAAAAAATGTGTTCGATGCAAACCGTTTTTCAGGAACTATTAAAACTTTATATTACTTTTACCCCTACTCACCTTACTATAAATTTTTTTTTCGTATTGTTTACTGTCTTTTAGCTTTGAGCATTGCTTATTTAGCCACGAAATTTAAATTTATCAGTTTTAATAAACGAACATTATTTACACAATACACAACGATTATTGGTATTCACAGTGGTTTTTATGATTTATTGGTAATATTTATAGTAAAAGTACAATAATTATTGTGAACATTTGCATCCTTTAAGAATCCATGGGTTACGTGGTTATTATTTCTTTTTGATTGGCGGCATTATACAGGGTGATTCAAAAGTACTTTGACAAACTTCGGGAGGTAATTGCTGGTAATATTTTAACATGAAAAGTTCTTATAAACAGTGGTCCTTGGCGACTTCGTTACGGAGATACAGGGTGTTGAAATGTTAAAAGAAATAGTAATAATTTTTAAATAACTCCTTAACGAGTTATATTTTTTTTATGAAATTTTGTGAATTAAATAAGCATCTCAGGACACTTATTTTCAAAGTACAACACGTTCGTAAATTTAACCAGTGGCGTCGGTACAAAATACTACTATCATATTTTCTGTGAAAACTATGCTACACCACTGACTTATTTTATTTCAACTTTTTTCTTATAAATCCCCCCTTTATTTACAACAAAAAAGATCACGTGTGTTTTTTTGATACGAGGGACGGTTTAAGCGTAAATGATTATTTTATTTGAATATACACAAATATTAAAAAATGTGTTTTAACTGATCACTCAAATATTTATTAAAGTATTTTAACGAATACCTACATACATACTTACTAATAAACAAATATGTATATACCTAAGGAAGGTATCTTGAGGATGCCCATTTTCTAAGTATAACACGTTTTCAGTGGCATACATATTTATTTATTAGTATGTTATTTTTTAATATTTTGTGTTTTGACAAGGCGGCTTTGGAAATGCATTTTTTGTCGATAAATTAAAACATATTTGACAGTTAGTTACCATTGAAAATAACAAAACTGAAGAAATAAAACTCAATGGTAACTAACTGTCAAATATGTTTTAATTTATCGACAAATGCATTTCCAAAGCCGTCTTGTCAAAATAAATAATATTAAAAAATAACACTAATAAATAAATATGTATGCCACTGAAAACGTGTTATACTTAGAAAAGAGGCATCCTCAGATTCCTTCCTTAGGCATGTACATAATTTGTTTATTAGTAAGTGTATGTAGGTATTTGTTAAAATACTTTAATAAATATTTGAGTGGTTGATTAGTTTAAAACACATTTTTTAATATTTGTGTATAGTCAAATAAAATAATCATTTACCCTTAAACCGTCCCTCGTATCAAAAAAACATAGGTGATCTTTTTTGTTGTAAATAATGAGGGGATTCATAGGAAGAAAGTTAAAATAAAATAAATCAGTGGCGTAGCATAGTTTTTACAAAAAATATGGTAGTAACATTTTGTACCGACGCCACTGGTTAAATTTACGAACGTGTTGTACTTTGAAAATAAGTGTCCTTAGATGCTTATTTTATTCACTAAATTTCATAAAAAAAAATAACTCGTTAAGGAGTTATTTAAAAATTATTACTATTCCTTTTAACATTTCAACACCCTGTATCTCCATAACGAAGTCTCCAAGGACCATTGTTTATAGGAACTTTTCGTCTTACAATATTGCCGGCAATTACCTCCCGAAGTTTGTCAAAGTACTTTTGAATCACCCTGTATATCGATTTTACTAGGACTCTGCAATCGGCTAGGACCTTTTGGAACGCAACTAAATAATAACTTTTCCGAATCCTCCGCTGTTCATGACACTTATCCAAAAGGAACATTTTTATAATCCAATAAGGACGTAAAAGTCCTAAAATTATATGACAAATAGAAGGTTAGCAGGGTTCTTTTTATTATTTATAATAAAACCTAAGCCCTATTTATAAAGATAGATCTAGAAAAGAGACAAAGCTTATGCCCCGAAAAGTAAGTCCATAAAAGCATTGGAAGGGAACATATAAACTGAAATCACTGGCTCGCCAAATTAAGTAATAGGTTAAGTGGCAGTGGCGTGTGAACTGGTAAACGAAATGGGAGGTCTCAAAAAAATTGGTAGGTATTAATAATAATATTTAATAGTAATGTAAGTATAGCGCCCTTACTAGTAGATTCGAATAAGTATAGCGGGAATGAGGGCAGGCAATGAAATGACAGTTATATTTATCCCAACGTTTCGTTTTGTATAAAAACTTTATCAAGGGTCTTTGTTGTTTAGATAAAATATATGTATATAAAAAATATGATTTAATAACAAATAATACACATTAGGTGCATACCAATAAAAAGGTATTTAAGCCTGTATAGTCATACTCTAGATAATATGACAACACATTTTCTCAAAAACACATTGGATATATGTATACAGTGTCGCCAGTAAAGTCTGCATCATATGGGATTTTTTTTTATTAATAGCTTTATTCAAAATTTGACTTTGGCATCAAGTTCTGCTTCGATCGAGATGAAAATTAAGCAAAAAAATAGTAGTCACGTGATTCGCATTATCTGTAAATTTTTTTTTCCAAAAAATAATTCAAAAGTAGGATTATTTCTGAAAATATCGAAAAAATGTATTAGAAAAAGTTTTCTTAAATGCAGTTTCTAGCCCGCATGCAAAATTTCCGCTGCATAAGATAATGTTGATTTTTTACCTATATTTTGTAAATTGCACCAATTTGGCAAAATAAGACTCTACGCAACCTACATAAAACTTCTTAGTTTTGACAATACTTTATTGAACAAAATCAAAATTGGAAATTGGGCAATTAAAATTTGGTCGCATGTGATGCAAAGTTTATTTGTTTTTGACCCTGTATAAGGTAACTTCATAAAATAAGTATTTTTGAAAACGTAGTTTGTGTTTATACTGGCCGCTTAGGTCTCCGGATCTAACCCTACTTAATTTTTTCTTGCGGAGTTACCTAAAACAAAAAGTTTACAAACAAAGGACTTTTCGTAATGTTGATCATTTGGAAACGGTGATTTGAAACTGTATTTAGAAATAAGGCCCTTATTATCAGAAACTACATTAAAGAAGTGTCAAGAAGAACAATTGTTTGTATTGAACGCAATGGAAGGCGCACAGAAATGTAATTTTAAGTTTTTGAATTGTTTTTAATTTAATATTCCAATACCAAGAATAGTTTGTTATTAATTAAAAAGATAGAATTTTAAATGCGTGTAATTTTTATATGATTTTTTATTAGAACAATTGACTCTTTTCATCAATTAAACTATTTTCTTAACGTTAACGTGTATTACTTTCGGACACAAACTACGTATTCAAATATATTTATTTTATGAAGTTACCTTATACAGGGTCAAAAACAAATAAATTTGCATCACATGCGACCAAATTTTAATAGCCCAATTTTGATTTTGTAGAAAAACATACATTTAATATGGCGCTACTTTAAAGAAAATGTATCTGAAATAAGGCATTGTCAAAACTAAGAAGTTTTAGGTAGATTGCGTTGAGTTTTATTATTTTGCAATAGTGGTGCAATTTACAAAATATTGGTAAAAAATCAAAATTATTATGCTGCTGAAATTTTGCATGTTGGCTAGAAACTGCATTTAAAAAAACTTTTTCTTATAACTTTTTCGATATTTTCAGAAATAACCCCTCATCTAAATTATGTTTTGGAAAAAATTAAAATTTGACAGATAATGCGAATCAAGTGACTACTATTTTTTGCTTAATTTTCATCAAAGTCAAATTTCGATAAAAGTTATTATTAAAAAAAAAATCCATATGATGCGGACTTTACTAGTCACACTGTATTTGAAAATAAGCGAACTAAAATTATAGTAAATTCATCAAATGGCAAACCATTATTTGCCACGCCACTGCTCAATGGCTAATAACTTTTAATTTTCTTTTAGGATACTTTGAAAGCTGGGACACTTTCTGTGTTTTTATGAAGACAGAATAAAGTTAGAATTATGTGACAGAGTTAAAAGGTTTGTTGTGAGTGTTTTCTAAATAAAATTAGCGTTTTTTGAGGAACGTAAAATAAACATTCAACTAAATAAAGTTGTCCTAATATAGTTCTATGTCAATAAGAAAAGTGTTTTTATGACTGTTCGGCCAGAATTTAGAAAAAGTTGTCTCTAAGACGGGTAAAATTGACATTGCTGTGCCAGACGTACCTCTATATCAGCTGATATTCGACACAAGAACGTGTTTTCAGTGGTAATTTAATGATAATAATAATCATTATAAACGTCTTTTATTTCAATATAATATAAAATTTACAAGTAATAAATCAGGAAATGAATCTCAAATCCTGGCGCAGTCTAGCTGTAGTAGCTACTCTACTGAACCAGTCAAAGAAGAAGAAAGAAGAAAGAAGAAAGAGTAAAATTTAATTGTCATCATTATAGAATATGTTTAGTTTCAATGTAATTTAACTTAGGCAATGAAATAGGCAATTATATAATTAATAAGAAATGTAAACAACTTATAGCAAATAATTAAATAAATAAAATACATGAGTATAATTTATATCAAAATGTTAAGTAATCTGCACATTTAAAAGATATTTTCTATATTTAATTTTAAACTACTTTACATTTAGAGGCAACATCTCAGTGGGAATCGAATTATAATATTTCACTGCATCATAAGAAAATGATCGTTGAAATATGGCGCTCCGATGATGAGGCATGGCTAATTTACTTCTGTCTCTAACCCGTCTATCATGAATATCATGACGAAAAATCAGACGCTCTCGAAAGGGAGTCAGGATTATTATTAATTTTTATCAAGAATGTGCAAAAATTAAGCATTATTCGTTCATCCATCCTCAGCCAGTCAATTGTCCTATACAGTGGGAAATATGATCGTACTTTTTTATACCATACACAAAACGAAGACAAGCATTCTGTATTCGAAAACTACTTTCAACATCCAATCAGAAACCGTAGACAAAATCACAATAATTAAAATTGGACAAAACAAGAGATTCACACAAATCTTTCCTTAATTTAAAATTTAAAATATGTCTATTACTGTATAGGTTTTCTGAAATATTTTTCTTAAATGCTTATTAAACCTTAGTTTCGTGTCAAGTAATAAACCAAAATTTTTAGCACTATCCACAATATTTAATTTTGTTCCATTAACGGATACATTTAAAATATTTTTTAAACCATTGATCTTATTCTTATTACCAAAAATTAGCATGCCTTCGAGAGAGCTCACTCAATATTTGCAAATCTTGGTTTATACAGTTCTAAACTTCGGCGTAATCCTCAGCATCAAAACAACAATATATTTGTGAATCGTCTGCAAATGCTTGCACTTTACAGTACTTTAAAGATCTAAGAATATCAGAGGTATACATAAGAAAAAGTAGGGGGGCCCAAAACTGAACCTTGTGGCACTCCAGAGCGTATGTCGACTTGTTCGGAATAATTATTATCAGAAAACACTTTTTGAAATCTATTGAACAAGTATGATTTAATAAGAAGAAAAGAGTTATTAACAAAACCATAATATTTTAATTTGGATACCAGAAGTTTATGATTAATGGTGACAAAATCTTCCGAAAAGTCAAGGAGAATTAGTATACTGTTCATCTTTTTATCACATGCACCAAGAATGTCATCTGTTACATTTGTTAAAGCCACGGCAGTCTCAAAGTGTTTTCTAAATCCACATTGTGTGGAAGGAAAAATATTATCAGTAAAATACCTGTACATCTGATCATACAAGACCCTTTAAAAAAAAATTGATATAGCCGGTAGAATGCCTATTACTCGAAGGTCGTTAAAACTAGTAGTAATAAGTTATTTGGAAAAAAATCTACATGGGAACGTTGACAGTAGAGCTGCCGGGATCATCATCAATCAACCTTCACGTGTCCACTGCTGGACGTAGGTCTCCCGCATTCTCCTCCATTTATCTCTGTTCTGCGCTGCTTGTATCCAGTACCCCTGGCAGCGTTTTAGGTCATCGGACCACCGTGTCGCTGGCCGGCCTCTATTTCTGTGAGCTTCCTGTCTCGGCCTCCACTCTAGTATTCGTTTTGTCCATCTATTGTCCATCATCCTAGCAACATGTCCATCCCAGTTCCACTTGAGCGTTGTTATTTTCTCTATCACATCCGCTACACGCGTTCGTCGTCTTATCTCTTGGTTTGGGATTCTGTCTCTGAAAGAGATACCTAACATTATACGCTCAATTTCTCTTTGTGTCACACGTAGTTTGTGGATTGTTTTTCTCGTTAGTGTTAATGTTTTCGCTCCATATGTTATATGTAGTACTGGTAATACGCACTGGTTGAAGGTTTTTCTCTTAAGACATACGGGGAGATCTGATTTAAAAATGTGATTTAGTTTGCCGAAAGCTACCCAGGCCAATCTTATGAGGCGAACTAGCGCGCGGATCTCGTGTCCTAAATATTGATACGAGGTGGTTTGGTCGATGTCTACACCAGCGATAGATATGTTTTCGCTAAGCACAAGGTTTGTCATTATTTGTGTTTTTGACATATTTATTTTTAGTCCAACTTCTATGGAGGAAAAGTAGAGTCTGTCTAGTAGTTCCCTGGCATCGTCCATCCGGTCAGCTATGAGGACGATATCGTCCGCAAATCTGAGGTTACTGAGCTGTTCTCCATTTATGTCTATGCCCTTTTCGTCTAGTTTTGCCCTTCTGCATGCATGTTCCATGTGCCGGGATATCATTACAATAAATACGTTGCTCATTTAAACCATATTTATTCGCTTAAGTTAACATTCCTCTATAGCAATAAAAACACAACAGACAATAATACAAACGGTTTGTTGTCAGCATGGAAATACAATTTTGCACCCCAGAGAGAAAAAATGTCGTTTCATTTCCTCTTTTATGGAAATAAAGAGGTCCTTTTATGAATGTCGTACACACGGTAATAATTTATTTCGTCTCTTATATACCAGATAAAGGAAATGGTTATGGGGGTTATATTACGACTTTCTCTTGTCCCATATTTTCACTTTTATAAAGAAAATAAATGGTTTTTAACACATGTCTTAAATTATTGCTGGGCATATGGAAAAGACTGGGTTGAGCCCTCTTCATTGCGACTTTGTTAACTTTGGAATATGGTTCGTTAGAATAAAAGTATATATTTATATTTCATATTACGTTTTAATAGTTATTTATGTTATAAGTGTTAAAATTCAAAGAACATTTTTGAGGCTCGCATGTGTAGAACGCCGATGAGTTTATTGTTACTGGTAATGATTAGTTCGCCTATGTTGGTTACATTTGTATTTTTTTTCAAGTATTTAATTTTTTTTTTAATTTTAGAAATTTTTCCACTTGTGTGTCCAGAGAAGTTTAGACATATGGGAATTTTCTTTATTATTGATTTTATGAAAAAAAGTTATTATTTATAAAAAGTTCTGCTTGATGCGCAAATATACCTATTACCGGCTCGGGTCCTGTAAATTTTAGTGCTGCACCTCTCTTAGCGAGCTTGTCGGCAGCCATCTCGATTCAAGAGCTTTTAATGCTGCTTGACTGTCAGAGAATATCGTCATTGACTTATGTGCATACCGTCGATCTATCAGCAGTCTTGCACACATTTCAATTGCATGAACCTCTGCTTGAAATATGGTTTGTCAGGCTTATGTGAAGAGACAGATCTAGTATTCTCGGTCAGAAACGCTAGCAGTGATAATGAATCAGGTTTATTATAATCAGAACGCTACCATTTGCTTTTGTAATTAATTAGTAAACAATGTAAAGAGATACGAGTTTTTGGGAAATATACTGAAAATATATTCCTGGCATATTTTGAGGTGAAAGCGAAGGTTTGGAAATCATCATCTCTGTGGTCGTATTATTCGATGAGCAAAGCTATGCCAAGTATAAATAGCGATATAGATATCAGCAAGCATTTTAACTTTATAGCTTTTTTAAAGCCTGGATAGGATAGCAACCCAATGATTACAGGTCTTGACTAGAGACCAATAATAGACCAGGGCTGAAGCCTTTGCAAATGGTAAAAAGTGAAAAAAATAATAGTAGAATGAAACCCATTGGAAAAGGAAGAGAATATAACAAAAATGAAAGGAAAAATAAATTACGGGCGATCCGAGGTCGGGAAGTGGGGGACGTTGAGTCTTTAAGGTTAGAAAACGATTTATGTCGATTTTCGGCAAAACTATACAAGTCCTATGGAAGAACTTTAAATGGCAAAGTTGTAGGTAATAAAAAGATCTACAACTTTTGAATTTGCACTTTTTTCACATAACCTCAAAATTTATGTGAAAAACAACTTTTTGGTTGTTTTTTATTTTTATCTTTTACAAGAAAATTTTTTTTTCACGAAATTTGGTGAAAACTTACCTTTTTATGTTCCAAAGACACTGTAATTTTTTTGATTTAAAATATTTATTTCTTCACCTTATTTTGACTTAATATCGAAAAAGCACCCTAATTTTTTATCGAAAATTCTCACGTCAAAATATCTGCTTTTTTAAAAAAGTCGGTGGGCTTTTTGTTCGTTGAAATCTCTACTTTCTGATTGTGTAAAAAATATATACATTACTATGGTAAATGTGATGAAATCCCCTTTAAATCATACTTTACTTATATTTAGAACTATTTTCGCATATTTTTTGCGATCTTTGTTTTATGGATTTGTAATTTTTTTGTTTATCATTGTAACATAGAATCTTACGTTTTTCGAGTAAATAAAGTATAAATTTTAATAAATAGCTCAAAATTGTAAATAATGATTAAAAAAAAATTCTGATTCGATTTTTTTCGTTTCTTTGTATTTTTTAAGAATATTTACCATAGTAATATATATTTTTTTACACTATCAGAAAGTAGAGATTTTAACGAACAAAAAGCCCACCGACTTTTTAAAAAAAGCAGATATTTTGACGTGAGAATTTTCGATTGAAAATTACGGTGCTTTTTCGATATTAAGTCAAAATAAGGTTAAAAAATAAATATTTTAAATCAAAAAAATTACAGTGTGTTTAGGACATAAAAAAGTAAGTTTTCACCAAATTTCGTGTATAAGACATTTTTTTTGTAAAAGATAAAAATAAAAAACCAAAAACTTGGTTATTTGAATTTTTCACATAAATTTTGAGATTATGTAAAAAAAGTGTAAATACAAAAGTTGTAGATCTTTTTATCACCTACAACTTTGCCATTTAACGTTTTTCCATAGGACTTGTAGGTTTGCCGAAAATCGAGATAAATCGTTTTCTAACCTTAAAAACCCACCTCGGATCTCCCGTAATTTATTTTTCCTTTCATTTTTGTTATATTCATTCTCTTCCTTTTCCAATGGGTTTCATCCTACTATTATTTTTTTTGGTTTCAAAAATTATCGACCCTGGTCTACAACTTGAACAGTTTTTAAAGTGTGCAACGGAGTTATTAAGTTACTTAATAAATACACCAAAAATTTTTCACAAAATGGTGAATGTCGTCGCGTATACGGGACGCGAAGGAGCGGGCGGAGAAGCTGCTAGTGTGGTAATAATATGCATTTTACACATAGAAAATACATTTGCGATAAAACAACAAAAATAAACTGAATGCCTTGTTTTATCGAATTAAATAATGTACCCTTGTGACCAGGAACTTTTAATTTTCTGTTCGGGCCGAACTTCGACAGTAAACGAACTTTATGTAAGCTATAATTTTAAAAGAAAATAGCTGGACTCGAGGGACTCCGTATAACAGGGATACTACAAGGAAAAGAGTTTTTGTGGATTAAACTAGAGTAATGGCGCAATTGAAGGGTTTCTCCAAAGAGCAAAACGAGTCGCAATAGTTAAAATTGCTGTAAACTAAGGAAATACTTTTATATAGCCGACATCGGTTCGTACAGAAGTAAAAATTTTTAAGCGCCGATAAAAACGACATTTAGGTAATTTTACAAATAATTTAAAACTATAAATTTCTTGTATAAAGCAACTACATTGTTTAGGCATTATTAAATTGAATGAAAAATAAAAATTTGGTGACAAACGGGACAAGTGTAACTGTATTTTATATTATAGAATACCGGCGATTTAAGCATAATGGATTCCCTGGATCGGGTAGACAATAGAGAGATTTTGGAACGCTTAAAATAACAACAGTAAAACACAGTGTTATGGTTAATTTTATTAACGATAACGATTACGGTGACAATTATTACAAGAATAGATTTTGAACGTCTTAAAAATAAATAATTTGACAGATGCAAACACAACCTTTTTTATTTCATGACATGAGTCAATCAACAATGGAAAAGGACGAAAAGGTACAAAAATTTAAGGTTATTTTGGATTCCTGAGTAATGTTGCCAAATCGTTTACAAAAAAATTTAATTACATTTCTTACCGCAGCGTTATTTTATGATTTACATAAAGTAAAATTTTGAATTATGTATAAAAAGAACCTTTTCTGTTCGGTTTTATCTAAACTACAGTTATAAAGTTATTTCAATTTTTTTGAGTGTTTTCCGAAAAATGATCGTGTCCGAAATATATTCTTAATAAATTATATAGGTAAGTATTGGCAACATGGCAAATTAAGCAAAATAAGAATAACCATAACGATAGCCTTCCTTATATCTCCGTCATTAACGAAGCTCGTTATCGTTAATAAAGGAATCGCTGCCTCGTTTTAGTACTGCGCATGCTCAGAATAAGGATAACGATAACGACAGGCTAAAATAAGAGTTCCAAAATCTCTCTAATAGAGAGATTTTTTTGACGGCCGTTTCGTTGTTATTACACTGAGGAAATTGATCTAATACAACAGGTTTGCATAGTTCGTATTGATAGCTTTTTTTTATTCACCCATATTAAATAAATTGCTAGTGTATCAAACCCGCTTTAGTCTTATATCAATTCCAGATTTGCTAGAATAATGTTTTAATTGGTAGTAATCAGTTCCATTAGCAGCACAGACTCGTTGAATAATGAACTACTTTTAGTACAGCAATTTTCTTAAGCAATAAATTGTATCTTCTCAATGCTACGCATTTTGTTACCAGAAAAGCGCTTTCTCTACAACTAAGACAGCAGAACCGCGTCCCCAAAAACGATTTGTATTCGTTAGAACCTATAATCCACAAGACGTGGGTGGGGGCTTGTAGCGATCGGCAATCGCCGCGCGCCGTAGTATTAGTTTTAACGTATTTGTTGCGCAGGTCACATCGTTGTTCGGAGTGTTCTAGCTGTCCTGTCTGAATTTGAATTTTGTTGATCGTATCAATATACCTGTTTCAATTAATTTATTTTTACTTTGTTTTTAAGTTTTTTTAAACTTTGTATGTCAGATAAAGCAATAGAATATTCTTATATCGCACAACTCATCATTAGTAGTGGACTTTATAATCTATGGACGAATTTTACCATCTCAGTAAACCATGTTGCATAATAGATAATCATATGCAATGTTAAACGACAAGAACAATATCACACTAGAAGCTATTATATATCAATTATTGAGAACTACAGTACTAATTTTTAGTGGTAAGTATACAGGGTACGCCAAACTCGATGGCCCCTTAGAAGTATCTAGATAATGAAACAAGTTAGGAATTTGAAATTTAGGATTTGTCCATAGGAGGTCATGATCTCCAATTTGAAAATAGTTTTAACATTGCGGCGTTGCCAGATCTACTCTTACTACATACCAACTTTGTTATTTCAAATGTAATGCCCTATATATTTTCACATTTTTGGATACCGCTGGACATTTTAAAACTTTTCTGTATAACCGATAGTATACCTATCTAGAGCCGTTTGACAAATAAAAATTATTTATTAAGAAATTTAGCAACACGCATCCCTCAATAAAAAAATAAGATTTTTCGCAACGGATAAAGACAACCGACTGAGATTTTGGCTGTTGTTCGTTAATAGGTTGTTTTGTCATAATATGTCAGGCAAATTAAATTATCTCATACAGGGTGTCTACAACATCATATTCATTTCGTGCAACATAAAAATTGTAGTTATGCAGTAATTTTAAATGGAACACCCTATATTTTAGAGTGGTAACTAAAAGATTCATTAATTCTCTATCTAAAAGTATTATGTGATGTCATACCTAATTTTAGCCGTTTTGGATTTATAAGCAAAAAAACAAAATAATGTAATTAATGTAAATATAATTTCTTATTAGCAGAAGAAGTAGGCTATGACTTCAATCAAAAACGTTTGTCAAAATGTCACTGTCTATTTGGCAAGTAAACGCTGTACTTACGTTCGTAATCTATTATCTGAATATGGCGAATTCTTATACAAACGAGGAAATTTTAAAACTGTTCTACATTCATGGCGAGTGCAACAGAATTATTAATAGAACATGCAGAACATTTAACGAACACTATATCCACACTTAGTCCCAATGAACAAAAAGAAATTCAATAGGATAGAAAATAACTTTAAGAACAATGGTCAAATAAAGCAGGAAAGAACCCAAATTAAACCTGTAACAGGTAACGAAGACAATGAAATAAATGTTCTTGCATATTTTGTTGCATTTCCTCATGCATACCTGTTACAGGTTTAATTTGGGTTCTTTCCTGCTTTATTTGACCATTGTTCTTAAAGTTATTTTCTATCCTATTGAATTTCTTTTTGTTCATTGGGACTAAGTGTGGATATAGTGTTCGTTAAATGTTCTGCATGTTCTATTAATAATTCTGTTGCACTCGCCATGAATGTAGAACAGTTTTAAAATTTCCTCGTTTGTATAAGAATTCGCCATATTCAGATAATAGATTACGAACGTAAGTACAGCGTTTACTTGCCAAATAGACAGTGACATTTTGACAAACGTTTTTGATTGAAGTCATAGCCTACTTCTTCTGCTAATAAGAAATTATATTTACATTAATTACATTATTTTGTTTTTTTGCTTATAAATCCAAAACGGCTAAAATTAGGTATGACATCACATGATACTTTTAGATAGAGAATTAATGGATCTTTTAGTTACCACTCTAAAATATAGGGTGTTCCATTTAAAATTACTGCATAACTACAATTTTTATGTTGCACGAAATGAACATGATGTTGTAGACACCCTGTATGAGATAATTTAATTTGCCTGACATATTATGACAAAACAACCTATTAAGGAACAACAGCCAAAATCTCAGTCGGTTGCCTTTGTCCGTTGCGAAAAATCTTATTTTTTTATTGAGGGATGCGTGTTGCTAAATTTCTTAATAAATAATTTTTATTTGTCAAACGGCTCTAGATAGGTATACTATCGGTTATACAGAAAAGTTTTAGAATGTCCAGCGGTATCCAAAAATGTGAAAATATACAGGGCATTACATTTGAAATAACAAAGTTGGTATGTAGTAAGAGTAGATCTGGCAACGCCGCAATGTTAAAACTATTTTCAAATTGGAGATCATGACCTCCTATGGACAAATCCTAAATTTCAAATTCCTAACTTGTTTCATTGTCTAGATACTTCTAAGGGGCCATCGAGTTTGGCGTACCCTGTATGCTTTATTAACCGTAGCAAGCAAATATTATTATGATTAATGTCAGAACTGCTAGTCGGAACTAATACAGTATATAAAACCAGATTACACCCCCAATAGAACTTGATAATTACTGTGAGTATTCAAATTAATAATGGCAATAAACCATTCTAAGGTAGCATTAACTACTATTTCGTATTTGCTAAATTACCGTGATATAATCACTACACATAGGTCATGCAATTATTTTCGTTGTCTTACAGTACGAAAGCGCGTTGCTGTCACATATAGTATTACACAGTTGTATAAAGATTATGTAAATTCTTATAAGGAATAGAACGCTTTTTCTCAGTGTAGGACTCTACGGAAAGCCATAACCTAATGCAACTCCACAGAAGGAGAAACACGCAGTTAAAGCTACCCTGTAAAGCCAAAGGGTAATGGACATATGAAGTACCTTTTGATTTTGTATCACCAGTGAAACTGCCTTTTGTATTGACAACAAATTCACAATAATAAATATACAGTGTGACCAGTAAAGTCCGCATCATATGGGATTTTTTTTTATTATCAGCTTTATTCAAAATTTTAATTTAGCATCAAGTTCGGTTTCGATCAAGATGAAAATTAAGCAAAAAATAGTAGTCACGTGATTCGCATTATCTGTCAAATTTTAATTTTTTCCAAAAAATAATTCAAAAGTGGGGTTGTTTCTAAAAATATCGAAAAAAGTTATTAGAAAAAGTTTTTTTAATGCGGTTTTTAGCTCGCATGCAAAATTTCAGCTGCATAAGATAATTTTGATTTTTTACCCATATTTTGTAAATTGCACCACTTTTGCAAAATAAGCCTCAACGCAACCTACATTAAACTTCTTACTTTTGACGATGCTTTATTTCAGATACATTTTCTTTAAAGTAGCGCCTTATTAAATGTGTATTTTTCTACAAAATCAAAATTGGGTTATTAAAATTTGGTCGCATGTGATGCAAAGTTTATTTGTTTTTGACCCTGTATAAGGTAACTTCATAAAATAAGTATTTTTGAAAACGTAGTTTGTGTCTGAAAGTAGAAAAATAAAAAATAAAATAAAGGGGTTTTAAATTATATCGTTGAAAATAGATAAACTTTACCTTAAGTTAAACTAAAATTTATTTTTTTACATAATGAACACTTTACTGATGACACTGTGTTCTTTTTTGTCTTAATATTAAGGTGTATTACTTTCAGACACAAACTACGTTTTCAAAAATACTTATTCTATAAAGTTATACAGGGTCAAAAACAAATAAACTTTACATCACATGCGACCAAATTATAATAACCCAATTTGGATTTTGTAGAAAAACATACATTCAATATGGTACGGCTTTAAAGAAAATGTATCTGAGATAAAGCATTGTCAAAACTAAGAAGTTTTATGTAGGTTGCGTTGAGTCTTATTTTGCAAAAGTGGTGCAATTTACAAAATATGGGTAAAAAATCAAAATGATCTTATGCAGCTGAAATTTTTCATGTGGGCTAGAAACTGCATTTAAAAAAAACCTTTTCCAATAACTTTTTTTTAATATTTTTAGAAATAACCCCACTTTTGAATTATTTTTTGGAAAAAATTAAAATTTGACAGATAATGCGAATCACGAATTACTGATTTCTGCGATTTTTCAAAGAAATGCATTGTGGGACAAACGACTATGATAAAAATATTCTGAAAAAACCAATGTTCGTGGTGTTTCAACGATTGGAATAAATAGTGATATTCACCATAAAGTTTTCGTTCACGATTTACTTGCTTCCTGCGTTGCATCCTTAGAAATGTATTTTCCGTCAATAAAAAGTCTTCATTTGAAGATGAACTAAACATTTTGTAGTATGAAAGTTGCTTTTAAACTGGCCGAAAACGGGCGTTCATTGTGTACTAATGAGATGACTTGTAGGCGCCGGAAATAGGCGCTGATTAACCTGCTTTCTTTGCGTGCGTACCTTTAGGCGCTAAAACTAGAAGAAATGATAATTACATCCATGAGAAAACGATGAACTAGACGATTCCCAGGCCAACCTTTCGGAGAAGCCTTATCTCTTGATGACTCTATGTTTTTCACAAATGTTAATGTAATAATTAAAATAAAGTATTCTTTGACTTAAGCTCGTTAAAGTCAGACGCTGTATTGTCCAAACTAAAATAAAATTGTTTTAAAAAATAGTTTTTTCTGTTTCTTAAACTTAACTTGATGGAATCGTGTGTATTGTTTAATTGGACAAAAACTTGTTTTGCTGTATTTCGTATTTTTTTCAATTGGATGAAATAACCCGTCCGATTAGAAACCTTTTTGTACCGATGTTTGATGTCCTAAAACTTTTTCAAAGTTGTTAATCTGATAAGGAGTTTTAAGAAGTCTAATCCTGTTTTTGACAAATTACTTGGAAAACCGCCTAAAAAGTTTATCCTCCAAACAGGAGCCGTACAAAGTTTTTTTCTAAATAAATCAGTTTCGCTAAACGGGTTTAATGGTGGTGAGTTTTGACATGTGACAATCATTCGAGAAGATTTGACGATTTATTTTTGCATAACGAATTATTTCATTTATGGAGCGTGAACGTGCCGAGTTTGGTTTTAACGTACGCGGTGTCGGAGAAGTGGCCAAGTCAAATAGTTTCTTATTTATAAGAGAGGCCTTTGACTATTCACATATAAGAGGCTAAAATAATATAAATAAATATTTTATTATTTAGGGTGTTTGGAAAATTGGAGAGGTTAATGACTGAGAGTCGTGGTTCGGATCCCACGTTAAACCGTAGGTCCCCTTAGTAATGACTCTGGCAGAGAAAAGGAAAAAAATTGAAACAAGAAAATAAAACTCATGATATAAAAATAACAAGATATGAAAACGCGACGGCGAGAACTGCGTCATGTGGCGCGGAGAATCTGAATGTGAACTGGATTTATCAACGCGCAGCCTAAACCCCTAATCCTAGAATCATGAAATTTCAAGGATGTCTTCTCCCTTTAATGCATGCATGCACTAGGAAGTGATTTTTTAAAAATCAAGCTCTAAGGGGGTTAAAGCGGGGGTTGAAATTTTTATTGGAATTTCTGTATCTGAGAATAAGTTCTTTAATAAAATAATAATATAAGTGTGTCGTCATTTTTCCAAAATCCACATAGGGGTTGAAAAAACCTTAACTACCTTTACTACCTTTAGTACCTTTACTACATTTACTTTAGCTTGCCACTAAAATCTGTTAAAGTTTCTTAACACTTTTTCCGAACACCCTGTATATTTTGAAGGCTCCTTATTTTGTATGGTATTACTATTTTCGTTACGAAGGAAATGAAAGACAAAGTGAAAGACAAGTCTTCTCTCACAAAATTTATACTATACCTATACAGCCTTAGTAGTACTAACCGTGCGAGCAAAAATTATTTGCATCAAAGAATGCTTGGATTAAAAAACCTGGGGCTTGGTTTAGTTCACAATGATATGGGGACGATATATCTAACCAAATCTAGGTTAAAATTTTGTCAAATTCATATTATGACATGATCTGCCAAACTAATGAGTAATAAAATAAGTAGACAAATACAAATTTATTTTTGTTGTTTACAAAATTAAGAAAGTAAGAATATACAGAAAGAAAACGAAAAATAATTACATAAATTGCTGAAATTGGCCACCGCCATGCTCCATAGTCCTGCATGTTCCATAAGATCTTCCCACATCTTGGGACAGGCGTCTGATACAATTTGTTGGCGTATTTTGCATTATTTCACGACCATTTGAAACAAGTTCTTCTATTCTTAGAGATGGTCTTCCTGCTCCTTTTTTGTGTTGTATAGAACCTGTTTCCCTAAACACTGCCACGGTTCTTTTCAGGCAATGATAGAAATCCCCAGCAATAAAAGCAACGTTAGGAAAATGTTCGTGAAAATCATCCATGCACAAACCCGGATTGTATTGCCACTCACCATTTACTCTAAACCAGTTTCGAAAATACGCCTCCACCGTGAATGTTTTGTGCTGTTCCGTAAAGCCCATTGTATGAATTGTTCAAGAAATTGGAAAAATTAACGATGAATCAAATTACTTGTAACGACTGTCAAAGATGATGGAATAACTGATTGATTGTTAATTCAGGTAGTTACTGACACCCAACAGGTATTAAGCTATACGGCTAAGCATTACGTCCTTAGATGCAAGGCCGTCTTTGATGCAAATAATTTTTGCTCGCACGGTACATAAAAAAATCTGTCCAAGTTTCTAAACACATTTTCCGAAAATCCTGTATATTTT
Organism: Polydrusus pterygomalis; assembly: GCA_963969555.1. Lineage (NCBI taxonomy): Eukaryota > Metazoa > Arthropoda > Insecta > Coleoptera > Curculionidae > Polydrusus > Polydrusus pterygomalis. The sequence continues at coordinate 23,963,944 of OZ018382.1, read as the reverse complement.
AAAGGCTTCTTATTTTGTATGGTATTATTATTTTCGTAACGTAGGAAATAAAAGACAGTCTTCTCTCACAAAATTTATCCTATACAGCCTTATAGTAAGTATAAGGAGGTTTGGAATGGTTAGCAAATTATATTTAGCTAGCAAAATTGTCTTGTGATTTAAAATATACCTTTGGTAGACCCTTAAACAATTGCTCGTTAAATATTTTATACCCTATAAAATCTGGTCGTTTTTTTTTCTACTGTCAATCCCTATACAATTATCCCTTATTCTCCTAGATCCTGGCGACGACGGGCTCTCGAAAATTAAGTCTACCAACTACTGATATAAAATAAAGCGAACTAAAGCACCAAACTTTTGCGAACATCCCCCTGGGGGCCTTAAGTAAACGAGATCGGGTCCTCGCTTTACGCTTGGAACGACGAAACATATGGGGGTTTTAGATGACCAGGAGCGGCACAAGCAAATTCCCAGGGCCGCCGCTAAGGTCTTGGCCGCCCGTGTGCAACTCAATAATTGCCGCTCCCCTTCCTATCTAGGTACACTGGGGAAAATGATCTTATAAAACAGGTTTGCTAATAAGACATAGTCTGTATTGATAGCTTATTTTTTATTAACCCATATTAAATAAATTGCTAGTGTATCAAACCCGCTTTAGTGTTATATCAATTCCAGATTTGCTAGGACAGTGTTTTTACTGGTAGTAATCAGTTCCAATCCAGCACAGTCTTGTTGAATAATGAACCACTTTTAATACAGCAATTTTGTTAAGAAATAAATTGTATCTTCTCAATGCGACGCATTTTGTTCGCAGTAAAGCGCTTTCTCTACAATTAAGAAAGCAGAACAGCGTCCCCAAAGACGAATTGTATCCGTTAGAACCTATAATCCACAAAACGTTGATGGGGGTTCGTTGGGATCGGCAATCGCCGCGCGCCGTAGTATTAGTTTTAACTTAAGCGCAGGTCACATCGTTGTTTGGAGTCTTCTAGCTGTCCTGTCTGAATTTGAATTTTGTTGATCGAATCAATACCTGTTTTAATTAATTTATTTTTACTTTGTAAGTATTTAAGTTTTTTTAACTTGGCACGTCAGATAAAGCAATAGAAGAATCTTATTTCGCACATCCCATCATTAGTATTGAACTTTATAATCTATGGATGAATTATTCCATCTCAGTAAACCATGTTGCATAATATGTATACAGGGTTTCCCATTTAAAACAAAACGGGCTAAATATCTGGTTCCACGTTAATTAACAAAAAAAAAACGCTCGGACGCGTCGATTTTTATTTCGAGGGGGACATCTTTTGCGTATATTGTCAATCTTGTTACTTCAAGCCCCTAGGAGGGAGGGGGGGGGTAAGATCTAAATCTTAAATAGATACCCCTATTTTATATAATTTTTTTGGATTCTGCATAAAATTCTGAACATTTTTTAATAAAAGCATTATTAGTCTATACTAAACAGTTTCCGAGAAATTGACTCTTGAAAAATGAGATTTTTTAACTTTGACAGCGTCTAGCTTTCTAACTGTACGTCTTAGAGTAAAAAACCGGTTGTAAGAAATATAGTATTTCCGGTTTAACCGGAAATTGACACTATTGGAAAGATAATAAAAATCGAAGATAGGGACATGTAAGCCGTTTTACTCTAAAGACGTACAGTTAGAAAGCTAGACGCTGTCAAAGTTCAAAAATCTCATTTTTCAAGAGTCTGTTAGGAACTGCTAAGTATAGACTAATAATGCTTTTATTAAAAAATTTTCAGAATTTTATATAAAATAGGGGTATCCATTTAAGATTTAGATCTTACCCCCCCTCCCTCCTAGGCGCTTGAAGTAACAAGATTGACAATATACGCAAAAGATGTCCCCCTCGAAATAAAAATCGACGGGTCCGAGCGTTTTTTTTTAAATTAACGTGGAACCAGATATTTAGCCTGTTTCGTTTTAAATGGAGAACCCTGTTTATTATTATGTAATATGCCAGTCGGAACTAATGCAGTATATAAAACCAGATTACACCCCTAATAGAACTGGATAAACACTATTCAAATTAATAATGGCAATAAACCATTCGAAGGTAGCATTAACTTCTATTTCCTGTTTGCCAAATTAGAGCAATAATGGTCATAAATCATTTTATGGTAGCAATAACTCCTATTTTCTATTTGGCAAAGTACCGTGATATTATCACTACACAACGGTCTAGCAATAATTTTAGTTGTCTTACAGTGGGAGAGCGCGTTGCTGTCACATATTATAGTATTAAACAGTTGTATAAAAAGTATGTGAATTCTTATAGGAATAGATAGCTTTTTCTCAGTGTACTAATATTGAGCCAAATGTATAAAAGTTGCTTAGTTATTTTTTTACATATGTATTAATAGTAGGTAATCAGTAAATAAATAAATACTAATAAAAATTTAAAGTAATATCCAACATCTAACACAGACAAATCTAGGAAGTGTCCAAATTAAAATACAAACTTCCATTAAAATAAAATACAGGGTGTTCTCAAAGTTGAGTCATTTATTTTACCAGGTTGTAAAACACGTAAAAAAAAAGGAATTGTACCAAAAATCATTTATATAAATGTTGCAGAATAAAGAAGTCATTAACAATTGAAAAAATGTAAAATTTAAAAACTTAAGACCTGCTCTTTGGTGTTCTCGACCACTAAAACCCGTAAAATGAATGAATGATAAGTAATTTATATCCTACAAAGAAAATAAGCCATACCCAGTATTGCCAGTAAACAAAACATTGATAACGCAGTGGTCTAGAATATCCAAAAATCAGGTCTTACAGTTTTTAAATTTTACAGTTTTTCAATTGTTAATGACTTCTTTATTCTGCAACTTTTATATAAATGATTTTTGGTACAATTACTTATTTTTACGAGTTCTACAACCTGGTAAATAAATGACTCAACTTTGAGAACACCCTGTATAACTAAATAACATAATATTTCTGTTCGGATTGAGATGAAAGAAAGAACGATAAAAAAAATGCACTTTAGCGTTATAAAATAAAATTACTTTTAGGATTATTAGAGTTTACAGGATCCACTTTATTTAAATTAAATTAATTGTTTTCGTTGTTTAGGAAAAAAGTATTAGGGGAAGGTCGCCAATGATGGCACCTTTTTTTTACCACCTAATATATTTTTTAGTTCAAAGGTTCTAACCCATTTAACCATGTTAAATATTTGTTACTACTTAAATATTCATTATAAAACTTTAAAAATATACAAAAACATTTTTTTTGGCAAAAAGAATAGAAAAGAAAAACCACCAAGTATGCCATCATAGGCAACTGCGTTGCCTATGATGGCATACTCCAGTAAAATGCAAAAATCTAAAGGACGCATACATGTAAAAGAAATATTTGTGTTACAGTTTGCACATTTTTATTGTTAAAAAATTCAAGCACATAAAACTGTTTAAAAAGACTTAAAATAATATATTACATTCTAGGGAACATGTTTAAAACTTAAAAAAAAATTAAAACATTATCAGGAAAGTGCAATCTAAAGATATATTCAAAAACTTTACAAAGCATATAAGTAGTGTTTAGGGACATAGACACAAAGAAAAGTAAAAGTAGCGCCGTTTTGAATATGACGCCTATGATGGCATACCTATTTATATGTATTTATAGGTATGCCATCATAGAAAACCAATGGATATGCCATCTTAGGAATATGTGAATGAATATGTTCTAGTATATAAATTATAAAACATTAAAACCACAACTTAGATTTAAAATAATCATAGCAAAGTAACATATATATCCTATAGTTATCAGGAAAAAATCGTGCATTCTAATTTAATGCACCTAACATAATAAATTTTTGGTTTAAAAACTGGCTAATATTACTTCGCCACTTTGCAATTTCTGTTCTATTAAATAACTTTACATAAAAACGTCCGTCGCGACTGAAATTCGACTCACAACTGAACGGTCAATACGCGCGCCCGGCTAACTATGCGGGATGACGCAAACCCGGTTTATTCCAGATATACCTGTGGTATGCCATCATGGGAAGTATGCCATCAAGGGCGACCTTCCCCTATTATCTGCTTTGGCCGCCTCTATTTTCGGCCGCCTGTATACTGTGGCCTTGCAAATTACAAGGTATGTAGAATATTGGAACATCGACGGAAAAACACGTTTTAGGAGACAGTATTTTTATCTGTTTACGATTTTTTAAACTGCTGATTGCAAAGTGCTGTTGAACATTTTTTTTTCTTTTTTTTGTCCAAAAAAGTTTTAAATAAAAATGCATTGGTTTGCTGCAATAGTTACAATTGCCTTGGTACAAAAACTGGTCCACTGGTCCATCAGTGGATATATAATTTAAAGCATTCTCGATCGTCTGGTGCAAAAATCAGACAAATCCGAAGTAAATTAATGATTTAAAATGTTTAAAGGACTTGGCTGATTGTACACTTTGGGGCAAAAATCATGCCCAGGACTTGCACATAAGTTAATAGTAGTGGAAGGACAGGACCGTCAACAGAAACTTAAAGGTGGTTAAAAATGTAAACCAAAACTTCTTCTTTCGTTATTTTAACCACAGTATAAGCGTTATATCTCCTCGTTCGGATATTTGTCAGACATGCGATACATTGGGAAATTTAATAGCAGGAGAGCAGAATCCTGAGGGAAAACAAGTACTACAGACAGAAAAAGCAGTACATATTAAAAAGGCAGAAGTACCTATTCTATACGTCGATGAAGGAGAAAATCTGGCTTGCCAAGACGGATGAAAGAGTAGAAGTAATGTGTTTCGACTGCCAGTAAAATCTTCGTATTTTATAAACGACAGCTGTGGCAATACAACTTCTGTACTTTTTCAGGAAAAACCGGGTTTGTGTTAACTTATTCTTAAAATAAAGCATTTCGACAGTTAACAACCACACATGACATTAACAGCTAATACAGGTTTCTTCCTAAAAGTTCCCAGTTCAGTAATCGGCCGTAGTAAGCTCATGTGTCAGTTTGCATGCATCATATTATTTTCTTCTGATCTTGGTGTTTGTTACGTGTTTCTGTTTTTTTTATGATCGAGCACAAGCACTATAGGAAAAATCCTTTAAGGCGCTCTGGGAGCGGTGCGTGTGCGCAGAAAGCGATTCACGTTTTTCTTGAATCGTTGGAGGTTATATTCGGTTGGAAACACGGTCTCAGAAAGGCCGTTCCACAAAGATGACGTCCTCCAAATGAAAGAGTTCTGAAACAATGATGTTCGGGGTGTACTAAGTTATACCACATAGGGATGGGCGGCAGTGGTTCGTCGTGTGTTTCTGCTATGCATTACTCTAGGTGGAATCGAGCGGGCAATATCTGTCGAACACTTGCCATGGAAATATCTGTAGAAGAGAGTCAAATCACCAACCTGTCTTCGATGTTTTAAGCTGTCGAGGTTCTTAGTCAGCTCGTGGTCGCCGATTAGACGAACGGCTCTCCTTTGGATGGAATCCAACAACCGAAGGGTATGCTTCGGTGCAGAACTCTAGATATGAGAGCAGTATTCCAGTGATGGTCGAATCTGGGCTTTGGCTGTTTTTTCGTAAATTTATAATAGCCAATAACGATAAATGAAATGTTCATGATTGGTAAATAACATTTCATTTATCTTCACTTACTATTTATAAATTTAATATAAATTATAGCTTTTTTCTGTTTTTTAATTATAGGGTTTTTGATTTCCTGTTTTCGGGTGCTCTGAGAGTTGCTCTCCCTGAGATTTGTGTGTTCCATTGTCAAAACAGAGTGATCTCACTCGGAGTAACAAGTTCGATTTGGTTACTCTGAATCCGTTAGCGATCTAAAAAATTGTAGGAAGCATCAGCGCCTGACGTTTTATTTATAATCGGTGCGAGAACAAACTGCTTTCGGGGCTTCGGCCGATCACGGGCAGATCTATGACGTCACAATGCGCTCTCGGAGTACTCTCGGAGTGGCAAACCGATAAAGCTATTAGTTTATCTATCTATACCTCCAACTTAGTGCTTGGTCTGAGATCTATACACATTAGGTTGCCAAACCTTACGCTCACTGAGAACTAATTAGCTTTTTGTATTTAAACAAAAACACATGGCATTCTTGAACGTAAAATACAATGGCAACGCAGCAATGATCCCACATTAAAATAGATTTATTGTTGTCATCCGTAAACTTGACGACATGAAATGAAAGCACTGAAGTGTGTGAACAAAAATATAGAAGAAATAATGTACTAAAAGAGTTTTTAAATGCTATATTAACTCTGTGTGTCCATATTTCACCTAAACTATTGCCTGTTGACCAATATTTACAAAGTTTAAAAGATAGTGAAGATAATTGAGCTTAGTCCGCTTCTGTCTCTGTAACCTACCTCCTACCTCAACTTAAAATAGAAGTGAATTAGCCACTATGCGGAGAGTTTCTAGAGAAATTTGACTATATCAACATTTTACATGTACGACGAAGCCACATAAAAAAATAGCAACGAAGTTATCAGTTTTCTTCAACAATATATTACCACGATTCTTTCCGACTCTGTAACAATATTCTATCTGTTTTTCGATAATTTCTTTGCTCAGATAAATATTTGTTCACCTTGGTTAATCGGCGTTTTAAAAATATGACTCAAGTTTTTCATCGATATTCAGAGCCTGGTCATAGCTTCTTGCCATCGTTCGCCCGTTTGTCTTAATCATCAAAGAAAAAAGAAGAAGAGAACGTGTTTACGTACTTGACGAATGGAAAGAGCTAGTAAGAAAAACTAGCCAACATATTCGCGTCGAAGATGTAATTCAGGACATAATAATGAAATTCACCGAGCATTTTAAATCCATTTTTAGAGCAACGTTTACAAGCCCAAAAAATGAAACAAAATTTTCATCTCAACATTCCGACTTTTTAAATATCAAAGCGGTTCCAACTTTATTGACTGTGGCATTTACGTTTCGCTTCCACTTTTCACTAAACTTTCCGCTACTAAGCTTGACACTAGTTTATCGCTATACGTACGATGAAAATGACCCAGATGTATTCTTTGCCAAAAAATTTAAAAAAGAGACAAGATGTACAGTTGAAAATAGGTATAGGATATTGTACATGAAATATGTCTAAAATTTTCTGAGAAATCCAAAAATTGAATGATTTATTTATTTATTTATTTATTTGTATACGGAATAACTCCATTTTTACAATAAAGATACAAATTACATAAAGTTACATATTACAAGATGACGAAATGAAAATGAACAAATATAACCTAGAAAAAGAAACATATATATAAAACAGATTAGACACTATTTATACAAACTAAAACATGCTCTCTTGTATGAGCTCATGGGCATTGACAAATCCAAATCTCCAGCTACCATGTTATACCTCATTTGGATTCTGGTCATGGGATCGTTGATTCCATAGTTTGTCCGATGGAACGGAGGTTTTAAAAGGTCACAGTTACGTGTGCTGTGACTGTGGCAGGGTGCGTTAAAATTAAGGAGCTCGAGCAATTTCGGTGCATCAATCACGCCATCAACAATTTTATATAGGAACATGAGTTCCTGATGGTGCCTACGCGCTTCCAAAGGCTGAAAACCCAAAGTCTCCCACCTTTCCAGATATCCCGTGTCAAAGACATATGCTCCTGTTCTAAATGCATATGACATCAAGAATTTAGCTTGTACTCGCTCAATAGAGTAGATATGAGTTTGGTAATAGGGGGACCAGACGATCGATCCATACTCCACACATGGACGGACGTAAGTACAATATAAAATCTTTAGGGTATTCGGAGAAAAATCTTTACTATTGCGGAGAATCAACCAAGTTGTTTAAAAGCTTTGCCGGTTATATAGTTAACATGACTTCTGAAATTTAATTCGCTATCGAATATAATTCCTAAATCCTTAACTTCCGACCTCCGTGCCAAGCTTTCATCGTTAATGTCATAAACAAATCTTTGATAGTTTTTGCTCCTAGCAAATGTTATCACAGAACACTTAGAAATGTTTAGATGAAGCGCATTTTCACGAGACCATCCAGACAGCTCATCCAAATCACCCTGTAGTTCTTTGGAGTCTTGAATGTTTCTTATAACTCGGTGTAATTTTAGGTCGTCTGCAAACCGCAGATGAAGGGAGGAAAGATTGATGTCATTAGTAAACAAAAGAAATAGTAGCGGACCGGAATAGGAGCCCTGCGGTACCCCAGATGTTACTATGAATTGATTTGACAAGTAGTTATTAATCTTGACACATTGATATCTGCCTGTCAGAAAACTCTCCAACCATCTCAATATAAGACCCTCAACCCCCATAAGCTTTAATTTTTCACACAATACCCTATGGTCCACGCGATCGAAGGCTTTTGAATAGTCTTTATAAATACTATCGACTTGGAAACACTGTTCCAATGAATTTATTAAACAGTGCTGGTATTCCAACAAATTGGTCAGAGTCGATCGTCCGGGATAAAATCCATGCTGACTGTTTACTATAACACTGTTACAGATCGACGATAATTGGTCGGTAACTAGTTTGTCGAAGACTTTCGGAATTGCAGACTGTAAACTAATCCCCCTATAATTTTGTATATTGTTTCGATCACCAGATTTGTATATTGGTTGAATGTAACTATATTTCCAGAAGCATGGAAAAATTCCAAATTGAAGGGATAAATTATATAATTTAAATATGGGGTAGGAGAGGGTATAAGCACAATTTTTTACTATAAAGGGAGGAACACCGTCAGGACCGAATGATAAAGCTGATGGTAGACTGGAAAGCTCTGTAAAAACGTCGGATAATCTTATTGATAGCGCATTTACATGAAAGGTTGACTTAACGTTGTGATACGATGGGGTATTCATGCTTTCCTTAGAGTAAACAGACTTAAAAAAAGAAGCAAAAAGATTAACTATATCCTGCCCATTAGAACCCGTTTGTCCGTTCAAGTACATGATCTCCGGAAAGTCGTCAGACTGTCTTATACCATTCATGTATCTCCAAAATAATTGGGGACGATCATGAAGCTCATTTTCTACTCTATGAATATAAGTATTATAGCACTCTCGATGTAGTACATTTCATAAAGAACGGAGCTCGGAAAAACAAGAGTAGTGGTCAGGGTTATTTGTTTGTTTAAATTTTTTATGTGCAGTTTTCTTTTTGACAATTAATTTTTGAACTTCTGGAGAAAACCAACTTGGAAAGTTATTGGTTTTAAAAGTCTTGACAGGTACAAATCTATTAAAGGCGTAATAAATACAGTCATAAAATTGCTCACATGCCACGTTCACATCAGTTCCACCGACAATAGTGTCCCAGTCCAGAGAGGCAAAATAGTCATTAATGCCTGTTAAGTTAGCAATACGAAAGTCATAATATTGAATGTCGTATTTAAGAGTATTATCAGTATCCACCACTATATCTACATTATATGATATATGATGATAATTATTATCCAGAAGTTTATCAGATGCTGATGCTCTAGACACAATGAGATCTGACATATTTGAAAAAACCAAATCCAGGAAAATATCATTATTATTTGTAATAAAGTTCATTTGGCTGAGATTAAGAAATGAAAAATGGTTACTGCAGGAGAATTTGCAAGACTGTCAGCCAATATACAGGGTGTTGCGTTTAAAATAAGAAAGTTGATATTGGCCACTGTTACATGACACGCCCTGTATAAAAACTTTTTATTGAAAAAATGCGCAACTAGTAGATAATACCAATCGACGTGTTCGAGCGTTTTTTCGAACACGCCCCCATGTATTTATTATCGAATTTATTTCCTTGGGCTGATACACACTGCAGAAACAGTACGTATCAAAAAACTTTGTCCTTTATGAACTTAAAAGAAGACCCACAGAAATATTTACAATACAAGACTTTATATTGGATTGCAGAAAGTTTTTAACAGTAATTAACTAACCAGCCAACTTTGAATATGACATTGGCAACCAATATTCACTTACATCACTTACACAGTTGCCTAATTAGAAAATCAAGAATTAAGCTAACCAAGCCACTCTGATTGTGAGAAAACCATTTTGGCCAACGTATGTTTGCTGTTTATTAGCACAGAGTTACTTTACATTGCCATGGCTATTTTAATTTTTTATCAATTTTTCATAGTAAGAATAATAATATGTTTACTATAAAAACTGAAATATCTCAAAAACTAGTAAATTTGGATATTGCTGAGGGTTCCATTTAAAAAATATGTATGTTTACTTTTGCTTCGATTTACGAAAACCCTGTATATCACAAAGTATTTTTATAATGTGCTTCTTAGAATCTTGTACCATTCTCATAAAAACTTTTATAAATTTTTGTAACACCGTAAAATAGTTAGAGTAAAGTGCTTAGTACTTAGTACTACTTCTCTAATATGGATACCGGGACACATGCGTCTGGAGAGTAATGAGGCTGCCGACAAGCTCACCAAGAGAGATGTAGCACTAAAATTCATAGGACCCGAGCCGGTTATAAGTATATCTCATGCTACGGCCACAAAAACAATACTGGCTATAGCAAAAAGCAAATGAGAAAGACACTGGTTAAATCTACCAGGTCTAACACACTCAAAAGCGTTTATAAACAGCCATATAAACCAACAACTAACTGATAAACTACTGGTGCCCAACAGGTCATGCCTTAAAGCACTAGTGGGATGATTGTACACCGGCCACTGCAGATTGCGACACCATATGTATAAAATTGGAATAGCCCCAACTGATGAGTGCCGGCTTTGCATGGAAGATGCAGAAACAGCAGAACACGTAATGTGCGCTTGCCCCGCAGCAGGAAGAATCAGATTCGCCCTATTTGGCGAGGCGAATCTGCTGCCAGATGACATAAAAAATGGCTCTCCCAATACTATCATTAACTTCATTAAAAAGTTAGACCTATTGGGGCAAATATAAATAAGGTGTGAGCCACAATAGATCGCATGGTCGCATTGGAGGGTTAGCTGTAACCCACTCACTTTTAACCTAACCTAACCTAACCTAGTACTTTCTCGCACTATTGGGACACCATGCATATTAACCAGAGAGAAAAACATTTTGAACCTATTTATCAATACTTTTTATTTTCGATTACGAGTGGCCAGAGTTCCCAGTTCCCATTTATAGTTAGATTTTAACGATTTTGCATGTCATCTTACGATGGAACTTGACCGTTATTACCTTTGACAGTTCGATTACTTAAGACGTCCATGACTCCCAGTAACTTGACGTTTCCATGTCCATTTTCTTTGTCACTTTATCGGCATTTTATCTTTGTTCTACTAGAATAAGGTTCATTGTGCGATTCTATACCTACTCCGCCTATGCGTAATTCTCTCCACCTTTCCCGTAAAATTGGAGACCAAGCGGCGGTCGGTAATAAAATTTATCCAGAATATATAAAAATAAATTGGTTTTTCATCCGCGGACAGCGCCCGAAGTAAATTCCGTGTTTATTTGACACCAAAAGGTGACGTTTCTAGAAAAAACTCACGATTGTTCGTATAGGGGAAACAGCGACATAAAGAATTTATCATTCATGAATAATAAAATTCAATCAAATTGCTTTATTTTTGAGTCAATCCATTTTATTCAATTGAATAAATAAATCATTAGTTTTTCATTTATTGTCAAGATGCGAATTTCAGATTCAGGAAGATAACTAAATACCTAAATGTTGACATTTTTGTTGTATTGGCACTACGTTCGGTTTAACGTCGCTTCGATATCATCCTTGTTATTTTATTGTATATTGTACAGTGTGACCAGTAAGCATCATATGGCATTTTTTTAAATTAATAACTTTATTCGAAATTTGACTTTGGCATCAAGTTTTGCTTCGATCGAAATGAAAATTAAGCAAAAAACGTCACGTGATTCGCATTATCTGTCAAATTTTAATTTTTTCCAAAAAATAATTCAAAAGTAGATTTACTCACACTGAAAGTATCGAAAAAAGTTAGAAATAGTTTTTTTAAATGCAGTTTCTAGCCCACATGCAAAATTTTAGCTGCATAAGATAATTTTGATTTTTTACCCATATTTTGTAAATTGCACCACTTTTGAAAAATAAGACTCAACGCAACCTACATAAACCTTCTTAGTTTTGACAATGCTTTTCTTCGGATACATTTTCTTTAAAGTAGCGCTATATTAAATGTGTGTTTTTCTACAAAATCAAAATTGGGCTATTCAAATTTGGTCGCATGTGATGCAAAGTTTATTTGTTTTTGACCCTGTATAAGGTAACTTCATAAAATAAGTATTTTTGAAAACGTAGTTTGTATCTGAAAGTAATACACCTTAATATTAAGAAAAAAAAAAACAGTGTCATCAGTAAAGTGTTCATTAAGTGGAAAATAAATTTCAGTGGTGGGTAAAAAATCAAAATTATCTTATGCAGCTGAAATTTTGCATGTGGGCTAGAAACTGCATTTAAAAAAAACGTTTTCCAATAACTTTTTTCGATATTTTCAGAAATAACCCCACTTTCGAATTATTTTTTGGAAAAAATTAAAAATTGACAGATAATGCGAATCACGTGACTACTATTTTTTGCTTACTTTTCATCTCGATCGAAGCATAACTTGATGCCAAAGTCAAATTTCGAATAAAGCTATTAATAAAAAAAAATCCCATATGATGCGGTGGGTGGTGACACTTAAAAACCAAAACCTTCTGAGATTTAAAGAGGAGTAAGTGAAACAGAATACAGGCCTGTTTACTAGAAAAGTATTGTGAAAAGTATTGTGAAATTTTGACTTTTCGTGGATTACTTAGGTCAGAGCGTTCTACTACTAGGCTAGTAACGATTTTAACCAATGGCATAGCCTTAAATCAAACCAAAATGGCAGTAGATTTTTTGATATTATAACGTCATGATTTGACAAACAAACTAACCTGAAAATATACCGATGTCAACGTCCATGTCATAAAACTAACCTCAAAATATTAAATTAATAACCGATGGATGTCAACGTCTTGTCATAATTTGACAAACCTCAAATTATTTAGTTGATTTCCTTGTCGCTGACTTTAAGACGCCGCCTGTGGTGGTCCTTTCCCCTCGGAGACGCCCTCCCACCTGCATTCGTCAAAGGGCAGATGCGAAGAGACAAGTATATTATGCTGTCTCAGTCATTTCTTTAAAATCGAGACGGCTATCATAAATACAATGCGATACTGGAAAATTACCAAGTGCCATGAAAGGCCCTTAAAAACATGTTCGTTTGTAAAAAAAATAATTATTTAGGAATCTTGTTTATTTCCAGTAAACCGACTCGGTGCGATGTCATTTCATTACTTATTCTAAATTCATGAAATACATTTTTCAGATCTCACTTTCTTGAGTATTGGAGTTTCTAGGTCGCATGACTTGTCGGTATAAGGGTAAATCAAGGCAGATAGGTTATCTTTGGGTCCTCAGTTGCATGTCTTTAGTTTATAAATTTGTTTACAGAATATAATTTCTTGACTATTAAAAAATGGACAGATTTTATAATCTGAACATATAATTTTTTTAATTTTATAAACATACAAACAATATTAAAAGCGAATATTGTGGCATATCGGACAAGTGTGTAACTGTTTTTTATATTGGAATACACAGGGATCCAAGCACAATAGATTCCCTGGGGCGGGTAGACCACGACGACGGTTTCGTCCTTATTAGGACTCTACGGGCAGCCATAATCCAAGCAATTCCGACACAGCCGGCGTTAATCTGTTTTCTGGCCTGCAAAATGGCAGATGTTTTCAGTGAAAACACAAATAGCGTTCCCTATACTGGATTCTGATGCACTTCGTGGCTTTATTTAGTTGTCTACCTACCTTACGAGTGCAGACACTCTTATATTTATGAGACACTAGACCACTTGAAGCAAGGATTAAAGAACACAGGACAATACGCTGAAAAGTTAGGTACAGCTGACCATTCCTGGACCCATGATCATCATATCATGTGGTCAGAAGCTAAAATCCTGCATAAAGTACCTTACTGGTGAACGTTCTAGAAAGCTGCTGTTGCTATACACCAGAACCCAAGTGGTTTTAGTAAGCCATCATTAAATATAAGAAATATCTGTAAACCTTTGTTAAGTAGATGTTATCTGACTATACTCATCTCAGTCATGGTCATGCTACAGTACACCTAGCTAGTATAAATAGTGCTGCAGTTACTTTGCTTATTTAGTATTCTCCAGAAGATGACTGAAGATACTTATCAGTTGAAACGTTGTGACAAATAAAGATAGTGTAACTCCAATACCCGTCTATTATTCAAAGTTATTATATTTTTTACCAAAATATTGGGTTAAAATTTTCATGGTCAATCGAGTTTTTATTGAAAAATAGAAGGTTTAAGTAAAAAAAGCGAATTTTATAAAGTTTGTAGGTACACTATTTTCTAAAGGCAGTAATGTCTTAAATTTTTATTTGGAAATAAAAAAATAAAAAGCCTACTGTAAATAAATGAGTGTTAAATAGCATTACATTCCATCTAAAACTTCAGAATTTTCATATATTTATTTTTCCTAAATCCATATCCAAAAACGTTCGCTTCGGACAGAATAACCTATATGCATACCTTTTTGGCGCCGTATAAATACAAAATTTACCTACAGCCTTGTTGACGCAATAAATTCAATTTGTTTTTTATATTTCCTGGAAAAAATAATACGGCCGACAGCGCCGTGTACTTCGTTATGTAATAAAAATTTAAATTAACCAGTGGCGCGCACCTGATCTGAACATTTAAAGGAGTACATTTTAAATTTAGGATTTAAGCGTTAGTAGTACAGCTAACGGGGATCTGTGACACTTTTAATTAACTGTGCTATTCATGCGGTAAAGGGGTTTTTTGATACTTTAGGAAAAAGGCAAATGAGTGACTTCCTTATTTAACTTAGTTTTTATAGTATTTAAATAAACATTATTTTTTCTTTAAGGAGGGGGTTAAGTTTTCATTTGACACGTTGGTGTATTGTAAAAAAGTACGTGTAAATATTGTCAAATAAGAATTTAGTTTGTATTATCCCTGTATCTATACACACTTATACCTGATATACCCACCAAATAAATAAGTTAGTTTCTCGAAAAATTACGAAACGTTTTTTTACTGGCATTGATCACCGCATTCACTAAAAGGGTCTACAATTTACTATGGGTCTAACAATGGAAATAAAAACGGTGGATAAGCCGAGTGTGTTTGTTATTGTTCTTTCCAAGTCATTTAAAAGGTACGTTCTATTATCTACCGTTGGAATTAATAGTTTTGACTTTTTACCTGCGGGATGTGGTCGCGAAAAAATATTTAATTTTATTATGGTTAGTATATTATAATTACATCTAACTCTAATTAGGTGAATAACATTTAAATAAGAAACATCTCAAAAATGTTGTTAAGGTATAAAATTTAATTGCCTCCCACTTTTTAACCTGTAATCATCAAAACAAATGGGTGCTATTTTAGGGTACCTTTGGTACTACCCTCGTACTTTTATAAGCGCGTTAAAGAAAATGAACCAAGAATTCTAAGCCCTGCCGGTCGGGTCGGTAAATTTTAAGATTAAACGCCTTTAATCCTCTGGTGTTTATGTTTTTTATGTTTTATAAGTTTCTTTTTAGACTGGTTTATTAGCATAATACTTAATATTATAAAAGTATTATTTTTGTACCGAAAACAAATATAATTGTTAATAATAATTAAACACTACATTTAAAAAAAAATTGCCTTGTCGGACTTCCATTGTCTTTATTTTGTTACTTAACACAACGTTTCGGTTAGTGAGTATCGGTACCTATTCTCAATGTTCTCATCAAACGAAGTGCTGAAAACATAAAAACTTTAGTGTACAGGAAACCCACTCGCACGGGGCAATACCTTAATAACGGATCGAATCATTCAAACTCCATAAAACAGGGCATAATTCAAACTCTTTATCACAGAGCATTTAACGTTTGCAACAATCTGGAAGACCTTAATATTGAAATTTCAAAGATCAAAGAAGGTTTAAAACAGAATGGTTATCCTGAAACCTTGGTAACTAATACCATCTCAAAACTTAAAAATCGCGAAGTAAAAACTAATACAAAAATGAAAGAGGAGCAAGCATTTCTTACAATACCTTATGTCAAGGGGATTTCTGAAAAGATTAGAAGGATAACAAAAAACTATAATATCAAAACAGCCTTCACGAAAATTCAAAAAAGGAGCTTTCATGAATCAAAATACCCATATATTTAGTAAACCAAGTATAGATATCCCCAATACCTGGAAGCCTCTTCTTGTCGAAAACCAATAGCTCAACTCCACACTTCAATAAGCACGTAATCGGAGTCATCAAGCTTCATTGCATATGGATAGTATTTAAGACAGTAGCCTTAGAAGTTAGTTTATACTTGAAAACGGTTAGAGATACTAACCGAAACGTTGTGTTAAGTAACACAATAAAGACAATGGAAGTCCGACAACGTAATTTTTTTGATATTACTTCATTATCTGCCACCCTCAAACAAACTACATTTTTATTAAAGAAATAATATTATAAAATATTTCTGCCTGTTTTCAGATATTTATATTTTGTTTATAATCATTGAGTTATAATTATTGTGGGTAACCTATTATGCGGATTAGCTAATAGATTTAAAAAGTTGTCTATTGAGTAAATTAAGCAAATACTACTTGGATCACTTTAATTGTAAGAAAATAATTTGTACCAATGCTATTGTAAATTTTAGGTTAATTAATATTTAAACTGGCCTATTTCTATACAGGGTGTCCCATAACTTATGGGCCGTAGAGTAACTGGAGATACTAGACATCAAACTAAGCCGATTATGTCATATACGTTTTTTCGGATTGTTACTCGTTCTAGAGATACAGGGTGTTGAAAGTAAAAGTTTATTCTCGAAAATAAGCCATAATTTTAAAACCGTTTAATGAATCGAATTGAAAGTTGCCAGTATTATATTTTTATGAACAAGATATAAGAATTTGTAGAAATTTTTAAGTTTCACACTAGAGGGCGCTAGTTGCATACACTGGACTTTATAAATCTATGATTTTTTTTCTTATCTGTGATATTAGGTGTTTTTCAATTAAAGTTTCTTAAAGAAGGGCATTTTTCGAGTCAAAAAGTGTACTTGATTGATCTTAATATCTTTAACGGTTTTCGAGATATTTCCCTTTAAACATCCCAAAACATAAAAAAACATAGTACATAATTAAATTAATATTTTAATGATCACAACGCAATAAATTCGAAACAATGGAACAAAAACAAGAAGCTCACTTTAGTAAATGTTGAAAGTGACCACCGTTGACCTCAATACACTTTATTAAACTTTTAACTAAATAAATAATAATATTAATAATAATAATAAACTTTTACTTTCAACACCCTGTATCTCTAGAACGAGTAACAATCCGAAAAAACTTATATGACTTAATCGGCTTAGTTTGATGTCTGGCCCTAAACATAGTGAATAACTGGTGCAAAAGAGAAAAAATGTCAATCAACGCCCAGAAGACACGGATTATCCCCTTTACAAGAAAGAGGGCACTACAAGGCTTAAAACCTCCAGTGCTCGGGGGAACAGAAATCACATTTGCAAAGGAAGTAAAGTACTTTGGTATAACTTTCGACCAAAAACTCACATGGAAAACACATATCCTGAACACGGCCAAAAAGGCATCGATAGCCCTAGGCAGATGCAGAAGAATGTGTGGAAAAAACTGGGGACTGAACCCCAAAATGACCCTATGGCTGTAGACAAGGGTGATCAGACCCATGGTAACCTATGGGGCAGTGGCGTGGTGGCCGAAGACCCAACAAGTCGGAGCTATTAGGCTGTTAAGTGGCATACAAAGACAAGCATGCCTCAGTGTCACAGGGGCCATGAGAACCACTCCGACCGCAGCGATGGAGGTCCTACTTAATCTACCACCGCTACACATATTCGTTCAAGGAGAAGCCAGGTCGGTTAACCATAGACTAAGGCAAAAACTGTCGCCCATAGGCCGATCGCATGGAGCGGAATATCAAAGGATACTAAGAGAGCTAAAGGCGAACCCGATAATGGGGATGCCAAGCGATGCCATGCCCACTAAATACAACTTTGAGAAAAGTTATAAAGTGGTGATACCGGACAGAGAAGACTGGAAGAACGGTCCACCAATAGGTGCAGAATCAGTCTGGTATACAGACGGCTCAAAGACCGAAGAGGGCGTGGGAGCCGGAATCTACGGACTAAAATCCAAAACGATGATCCCAATTAGCCTTACAAAAGAAACCACCGTTTTCCAAGCGGAAGTCACAGCGATACACCACTGTGCCGGAGAAATTCACAGGCAAAACGAGGCAGCGCGCTCCATTGCCATTTTCTCCGATAGCCAAGCGACGCTAAAAGCGCTAGATTCCATGCAGGTAAACTCCAGGCTAGTATGGGACTGCGCACAGGCTCTGAATGATCTGAGCAAGCAAAGAAAGGTAACCCTGATCTGGGTTCCAGGACATAGCGGACACCCGGGTAACGAAAAAGCCGACGAACTTGCTAGACGAGGATCGACTATGGCATTCATTGGCCCAGAACCGTCCTGTGGCATAGCTAAAGCAACAGTTAAGCAAGCCAATAAACAATGGATTACAGAGGAATTCATAAGGGCATGGAAAGAATCACCAGGACAGAGACAGGCGAAACAGTTCATAAAAGAACCATCGCCAAAGCTTACAGAAGACCTACTAAGCAGGGACAGGAAGTCCGTAAGAACATTGGTGGGCATGCTAACCGGACACTGTAAGCTTAGAAAACATATGACAAACATGGGTCTGGCAGAAGACGCTCTTTGCCGGTTCTGCCAGGAGAAAGAGGAAACCCTCATGCATATCCTGTGTGAATGTGAAGGACTAGTAAGGACAAGATTCACACAAACAGGACTAGAATATCCCGAGGCGGAAAGCTACGTAAAGCACCCGCTAACAAGGATCCTAGGAACAATCAAGAGGATAAAGCTAGAGCAAGTCCTCTAAGCGTAAAAAGGGAACCACAATAGATCTGAAAAGGTCGCAGTGGATGAGGTGAAGAACGCCACCCGATTACATATCTATCTATCTAGTTTGATGTCTAGTATCTCTAGTTACTCTACGGCCCATAAGTTATGGGACACCCTGTATAGTAAAAAAAAAAGCCGTGACTGCACAGATGGCGCAAGTGCATTGAAGTAAAGAGATACTATGTAGAAAAATATTTTTATTTTATTTTAAGTTTTATTGTTAGGGAGTATCCCATTTTGAAATTACCTTGTCAGCGCTTACTTTATTTTCTTTACTTTCAGAGTATACGATGACGTCGGCAATATGCATTTCAAGAAAACCATTGAAACGTGCACTAATAAAATTCGTCTTATAAAAGATGTATTGTATATATTGTGGCAGAGTGACATGAAAGATGTTTTATCGGCTTTCCGAAGGTGTAGCGTCATAGATAAATAAGAATTTTAAAACATTGTGTATGGGAGATTTTAAACTAGATGTATGGTGTAAGTAGAATTAAAAAACATTAATATCTCTTTGGAAGCCACCTTTTTAAAAAAATGTAGTTCTTATTTGTATTTTATTAATAACCATGATTTTTTTAAATAATTCTAAAATTCGATTTTTGTTCTATTAACGAATGCTAAGATAAATATTTAAATAGTTATTTTTGTATCTAGGGTGCGAAATACTACTGTGTTGATCGAGAACAAAGTTTTTTTGACGAGGCGCAGCCAAGTCAAAAAATTGTGCGAGATGACCAAAGAATTTCGCACACGAGTTGCAAACAATATTTCCCTAGTAGCAAAATATCTCAGAATAGTGAATCCTGAATCATATACCGGTCACTGCTTTCGGAGGACGTCTGCAACACTTCTTGCTAACGCAGGAGGTGACATGACTACTTTAAAGCGCCATGGAGGATGGAAATATTCAACCGTGGCCGAAGGATATGTGGATGACTCAATAAATATTAAAATTAATATTTCAAATAAAATTCTTGATTGCGAAACTTTAAATGTAGATCCAGTTTCATCTAGTTCGAAAGCGAATAATAATAATATAATTTTAACCTTCCGAGCAGCAGATTCCTCAGGAATAAATAATATTACATCTTGTAGTGGTTGCACAATTAACGTTAATATTGTAAATAATAAGTTAAATTCACTGTTAAAGGAAACCATACTGTTTTTAGTTGAAATATTTCAGAAATTCTACGTTTAGTTTATTTATTTGATAAAATAATAAATATTTTTTAACTTAATTTTTGTTTATTTCTTGTGTACTACCTTAATAGAAAATGAATTGGTTAATTTTTCGAAAAAGGCCAATAAGATTTTCAAAACAGGCCATAATTAAATTCATAGTAGGTATAATATGATGTGCAAAATATTTCGCACACGCGGGGTCATGGTAACGTAAAAAAGATAATGACAATGAAAAAAAGTCTTATTTTAGAGACTGACATTAATACGCAAACATTGTCATTTTTTGACGGTTGTAGAAAAAAATAATTGTGAGTGTTTGTTACATAATATTATCACCTGTCGTATTCAAAATAATCATTGCAAATTTGGAATAATTGAATAGCTAAATTGAGCTTAATTTAGGTATGTAATTAGATTTTTACAAATAATTCCTATAATGGAGTATTTTATTGGAAATAAATTTGGATAATATTGTGTCGAAAACTAAATTAGAAATCAGTTAAATACATGACAAAATATAGTGCCAAATGTGTTTATTTTATCATTTTTAATTAAAATTAATTAAATGCCCAATTTTAACGAATTTAGTAACAACCAAGAATAAAAATAGTATTTATTTCGCATAAGTTATATACTCGTAAAAAAACAAGATAACTAACAGCTGCAGCACCCGCCCTTAATCCATATTATACTTTAATCCCTTTTTAAATTGCCTTTTGGTTTGTTGTACCAAGGTAAAAGATGAATTTAAACTAGATTAAAGTTAATCCTACAACCCTGCATACCGACCGCATGGTGACGACGACCCGACGCGTCGTTCTACACTTTAATGGAAATTATTCGCTGTTATATTAAGTAAATGATTTGCGTCTTTTTAAAGATTTCACTAAAATTAGCATAACAACCTAGAATGAAACATTATTACACTAAATTGACTTATTCAGGTTTCGTTGTTCTAGATATATTTTTCGTTACCGCGATAATCTAATTTTTATTGTTGCAAAAAAAAGTGTTTATAGGTACCTATGTCGTAATATTTTTGGAAAATCAAGATGAAAAATAAATTTAACACTACCTACCCTCGTAATTCTTATAAGCGCGTTAAAGAAATGAAAACAAAAAGTACAAATCCCCCGCGGAGTTGGTAAAATTTAAAATTAAACGGGTTTAATCCTCTGGTGTATATACTTTTTTACTTTTTATTAATTCCTTTTCAGAGCGGTTTAATGCCTTAATCTAAAAGCTTTTCAAACTTGCTTTTGTACCAGAAAAATAAAGCAATGCGCTGTAATCCAAAGATTCTTCATAAGATACTTTTGAAATTTATTAAAATTAGTTTCTGCACTTGGCTGCACTTTTAATTTATTTTTTAATAAAATTCTGGAACTGGCACGTTAACTTCATGTACTATATTGAGGGACTAGGAATTCAAAACATATTAGAAGAAATAATTATGGAGGATAGAAATCTTTGTCAAAGTAACATATTAAGTATTCGCGTTTCGGCCTTAGAAATACATCATCCGGACATTCTGTAAGTTACAAATGAAATAGTAGTCAATTACGTAAAATATAACACATCGCACCTTTAAAATTAAAGTGACACAATCCAAAAAATACAGTTTTGCAGAAAACAGAAAAAACTGTATAATATATTGGAGCGCTCTAACTCTTTTGTCTCCTAAGCCCAAGTAATAAATTAAATTAAATGTTAAATTTGGGGAAACATTAGCTAAATGGTTTTAATAGAAGACAATTATTTAAATTTTATATTAAAACCTACCCTTAATAGTAAAAAAAATTAAAATAAAAAATAAAAAACAAGTTAGGTCTTTTTACTGCCAAATTTTTTTTAACAACGAACGAATTATTTGGAGTTATGCCATTTTAAAATTAAAATTGTCGTTGTACTCAGCGAGTAATTTTAGAATAAGTCCCTTTTTTATTAAATACCAGTTACTTTTTTGTAAAATGTTTGGAATCAAGTCAGTTTAGACTTAAAGCAGTGTCAATTTTCCGTCGCATGCGACAACATACTGAAATGATATTCTTTAGTATTAAAAAGACGCGCGAATACCGTTAATACGAAAAAAGCATAAATAGGTTTCTCTAATTGGGGAGAAGCGATTTGGTATTAGGTCCAGTGGCAGCTGATAGAGGGCGGTATTTAGTGCCATTTTATGATTAAACCTAGAAATATACAATTTTCGAGTTGTGCCACTTTACTTTTAAAGGTGCGACATGTTACACGAATAACCAGTCACACGAGCCATAAAACATAACTACAGCAAAACAATGTAACGACCTATTAGTTATTGGAGTTATTTAACACTCCTACGAGGCTACAAAGATAATTTTATTATAATAGTTATAATTTTTAATGCGGTGATAAAATAGGACATTTTCTCGAACAATTATTGTTTAAAAAGAAATGAAACAACAATAAATCTCACTGCAGTTGGGTGTGTAGTAGTAGTAGTTATAGTAGTTGAGGATATGTTCCGAAACGTAGCAAGTATAGACCAATGGCGAACCTTTTTGCCTACTCCAGAGTCTTCCCTCATCTACTTTAACTTTCACCTTGGCACTCATCGAGACCTCCCAACCTTCTTATAAAGGCACATATATGTGGTTCCAGGTCAGTCTGCAAAACGGCAGATGTTTTGGTGAAAACGCAAATAGCGTTCCCTATACTGGATTGTGATGCACTTCGTGGTTTATTTGGTTGTCTACTTCGATTACCAGTGTGACTGCCTTTTATATTGGATTTAATTGCGCTGGGATGGCGCTACGGTGTATTGATGGCCTCTTTGCTTTTGTAAAATGCCTTTTAATGCATCTTGCCGCCGTTGTACGTATTGCTTGGGTTATGGCTGACGTAGAGTCCTAACAAGGACGAAACGGCCGTCGTGGTCTACCCGCCCCAGGGTATCCATTGTACTTGGATTCCTGTGTATTCCAATATAAAAAACAGTTACACACTTTTCCGATATGCAACAACATTCGCTTTTAATTATTTTTGCGGACGCCATATTATCTTATAAAGAAAAGCTGTTTAGAATAAAAAGTTATGCTCAGATTTAAATATATCATAACTTATTTTCTCCAAAATGAGTTTTTTAAAGATAATTCGATGTACTTAACTTAATATACCAGTGGAGGAAGACTTAAAGTGTTAATTTCCTTTTTAATAAAAATAAATTCTCATTTGCTGCACACTGTATAAAAAAGTGACGTTTATATTGGAAAATGTGGTTCTATATACTATTTACTATCTATTTTAATGAAAATATATTAAGATAAAACCTAATTACTTCTTATCTTTGATCGAATCAAAGAATGTTGATTTGTTCTTCTTTGTTCTTTAGAGCACTCACCTCCGTCTTATCGTTTTCATTTAAGCTCCCTTTGTTATATACGTTTTTCGAGGTCCTTTTGTATAAGAAGACGGCAAATAACGTAATTTATATGCAAAAATTTGCGAATTTGAATTCGAACGGAAATAAATTCGCGGGGGACTTAAAAAATCAGCCACATAATAGAATACTTACACAGACAGAAAAAAGTGAAATAAAAATGGATATTTTCGGAGCTCGGCTTAGCAGCCTTTTTGTGATCTTTTATAAATACATTCGAAATAGATCGTTCCACCTACGGCTTCCAAAAGAAATATAAAACCGTAATCATTCATAAAAATGTCGTTTTGTATTACATACGCGTCCCTCCATAACATTATAACGTATAAACATTTTGCAAACACGGTTTTTTAACTGACTGAAGCTTCGGGCTGTGATTTCACTCTAGCAAGTAGATATTTCAGATTTATCAAATTTACATGAGGGGGGACTAAGATAGATAGAAAAATAGTATATTATTTAACGAGCGGTAATTGATGAATTACAGCACTCGCCTGCGGCTCATGCTGCAAACTTCATCTGCGTGAGTTATGACCATTACCACAAGTTGAATACCTACTATACTTTATCTACGACTATAACAATAAATACGAAGATAGAAGCACAGAGAAATAACTTTATTCACATTATGTAATTGACTTATTGACTAGATGATAAAAACGATTGAATTATTGTGAGATCTACTACCTTTGTCATCACTGTCGCCAGATATTTCTCATCAGGAGCTTCGTTTATGAAATTATTAAGTTGTTCTGGCATAAACGTTTTTGCCTTTTTAGCTACATTACTGA
Organism: Polydrusus pterygomalis; assembly: GCA_963969555.1. Classification (NCBI taxonomy): domain Eukaryota; kingdom Metazoa; phylum Arthropoda; class Insecta; order Coleoptera; family Curculionidae; genus Polydrusus; species Polydrusus pterygomalis. Next base: position 23,939,475 of record OZ018382.1, on the reverse strand, counting down.
TTGGCGTTTAAGAAACGTACATAATTTTAAATAATTCTCTATACTTATTGATTCCATTATTTATGTTGAGTGCGTGCTTCTTAGCATGGAGTAGAAAGTCCATAGAGACGATGCTTTATATTTAGTCTTCAGTTCGTTAAAATATGCCAAGAGTATACATTTTTTGTAAACGATGACTTAATGTTCTTACTGCTATACCAATCTTGAAAAATTTTGTATACTTATATTTGTTTTTGGATTTTTCAGGCAATAAATTCTGTATGGTTACATTAGCTAATTGTCTTATTTCTGGAGGTGTACTTACTAGTTTCTTCACTATCTGAATTCATCTTTTTCAGCACAAAGTTTACAATAATTAGGTATTAACTTTATTTGAAAACGTCAAAATTGTTCAAGTGACAGTACTATCAATAACAATAATGGACTCTTCCCTTTCGGCCAATCGGCTTACAGAAGTAGGTACATAGCCACCTTGATGATTCGTAAATCATTCCAAGTATATTTTCTGATTTATTATTATAGTGAGTTATAGTAGTAAGTTATTATAACATAATAATAATAATAAATATTCTTTATTTCAAAGGTATGCTAAAACAATTTGTTACAACATAAACTGAAATAACGTCAATCTAACTCACGCTGTTTGTTTATAGATACTATTAATTGCTTAAAAGCAGTTGAATAATTAATATATAATTTAATAGGAGTAGATAAAGACTATTTAAAAAGATATAATGGGCTTTTTCACTAAATTTTGATTTTTCGATCCTAATGAGCCTAATGAATAAAAATGTAGCAATTGCTTTTTCTTATAAAATCGAAGTAATTTCTTGAAAGGCAATGAATAAAAATTAAAGTAATTGCTTTCGCGTCCAGCAATTGCTTAAAAGCGCAGAAATTGATTCTAGTCATTGCTTTTTCTTAAAAAATAGAAGCAATCGCTATCGTTTGCTTAAAATGTGATGAATAAATTAAGGAATTGCTTTTTCTAGTGTAGCGATTGCTTTAAACTTTTTAAGGTAGGTCGACCCCTACATCATTTGCTTGGTAGCAGTCAACTTTAGTTCTCCGTGGCATACACGTGCGTTACTCTTAATTTGTGTCTTCAATTATGGCTCACTATATGAACGTCCGTAAAAGAAAAATCTACAGTTTACGTAAAAATTGCAGATATGATGATTTCAGAAAGTTATATCGATTTGACTGCGAAAATGTTGAGTGGTTGGCAAATTATTTTTTAACTGATACTGGTAAAAGGCGAGGGGATGCACTCTCGCCTTTAAATAAGATTAAAGTCTTTCTGCGGAAATTGTCGGATCCGGGCTTTCAAAATTCTGTAGGTGAAGAACTCGGTGTTCACCAAACTACTGTCTGTAAGACATACACCTCTGTAATGGATGCAGTTTTGGAGAAGGCCAATATTTTTATTAAATTTCCTACAAGTGTTGAAGCTGTTGTGGAAGCTAAACGGTTGTAGTTACAGATATTTATTTATGTTTCTTCAATTTGTGAACGAATAGCAATTGCTTGTCTTTAATTTCTTCATCACTACTATTACTTTCCTCATTTTCACTGAAATCTGCCATATCACAAATAAAAGTTTCATATTTTCCACAAAATCGTAACAGATTACTATTGTACTAAATAAATAGATCAAAGTTGTTGTATTTACGTCAACTCTTTTGCAAATTAGTCACTAAACTGAACATAATATCTATAATCTGAACAAGTGGATAAGCCACGTCTGAACTTGTGTTGAATAAGCATTGCAGCAGTGGTGTAAGAAAAACAGCAATTGCTTCAAAATTTTATTCATATCCAGATCTAGCAATTGCTTTTACTTATAGCATTTGCTAGTCAAGCAATTGCTTTTACTAAAAAGTAATTGCTTCAAGTAATTGCTTAATTTTTATTCATTAGGCTCATTGCATAGAGAAAGAAAAATAACATTTTCTACGGTTTCAGTTTTTAAAATTTCGAATTATTCACTGAGAAAATAAATAAACACACATCACATCTGCCTCGACCTATGGATCCTAGTGATTTAGCTGAAGGTCGAACGCCGCGTCTACCTGAATATCGGACGGGTTGTTTTCTATTGTTAAGCTGTTCTTGTCTATTTAATTTATTAAAACAAAGATGGCAATATAATCCGTCGAGACTGACGAATAAAAGGATTGAGCGGATAATGGGATGACGTGATAAGGTTTTGATCTAATGTTTTTAAACTTTTTGCTTTCGCAGCGTGTTTTTAATTATTGTCTTTAGGAAAGGTTTGTAAAAACTTTTATTGTTGAGATGTATTGTCAATGGGTTCAAATTCGGAATGTTAATGCTGAATATGATAATTTCAGTTATAGTGAAAAGGCCAGAGTACTGTAGGTATATGTATACAGGGTGTCCGGAAATAATGAGCAAAAAATTTAGGGGATAATGCTAGACCGAAAATATATGCTATCTCTTCCTGTAACATTTTTTCGAAAATTGATTATTAACGACGTTACAGTGTGTTAAAGTTAAATTTTATTTGCAGTTTTTTTGCCACGCTCATAATATTTTGTCGAAATCTCGTATATGGGGCTTTTTCGGGATGAGGAATACAAATTTGCCCACCGTTTTTTTACATTTTATAGAGGGCGCCACATAAGAGCCTTTACTTTAATTTGAATGGTTCCAACTTTTTTGTCCTACACTGTATGCGCATTTTGACTAGATATTTTTATTCTCCTAACCTTTTGTTGTTTTGATAAACCTAACCGTTTTCGACAAAAACGCTAAACTAACATTGCTTGGATATGATGAATACGAAATCATTTTAATTTATTTTCAACTTTAAACATAGCATAGCAAAGGAAGGAATATTCCATGGAGTTTGTCGGAACTTTTTAAGAAGAATTAATTTATGCATAGAAGAGGAAGGACGTCACTTTGAATCATTGATTTGAATGTTTAATTTATTGTTCTATAGTGGATTTCACCTTAGTTTTTAATGCTTTGACGTCTCTCTTGTCAAACATATTAGCCAACACGTGATTTTAAAATCCCTAATTCCATAAACGGCTTTCAGGCACGGGCATTGGCTAGATTAACAAGAGATGGATATATAACTGACCGTATAGTTACATGTACATGACGAAGATGCACACTACACAGTTCAATACGTTGCCCTTCAATGAGCTCAAACTCGTCAAAATCACAGCATCGCTCGTATATGCCGTTAGTATGTGCATCTTTGTCTTACGCATTTACTCTCGCATATCTCTTTTCGTACTTTATTAATTCGATTGTCTCGTCGCGTTCTTTAAATATCACAGAGCCGCATTGGGACACACTGCGCACCGCGTGCAGTCTGCTGTTAATTCTTGATCGTTCGTGTTATTGTTTTTGGTATTTTTCAGATAGCATTTTGCTTATATTTTGTGCGTATTAGACTTTTTGGTTTTAAACTGCCGGACTGTGTGTATCTGTGACGTGTTTCTTTTTATACAAAAGTAAGTAAATAATTATTAATGTCTCGGATGGTGACTACGACATCGACAGCTTGTCAGATGAAGACCAAAAATAATAGGGAACTTGCAACAAAATTAAATTTGAAAACCACAGTGAACCATTATGCTAAAATAAGTTTTACATACAGTTGTATTTGAAGAGTGCTTGAGGTATCTGTTCTGCAAACGCATGGACAAAAATCATTTTTTTGTAGTATCTACTTACATTATTTTTTCTTTATTCATTAAAAAAAATACCTAATTCGATAACATTACAAACTTTTGTTGTTTTATTATAAACCAACGAAAAGTTAGACCTATTGTAAACTTTAAACTCTTTAGAACCTAGTCTAAAGAAAAAAATATGTACCCGTGAATAAGAAAATAAAAAAGTAAACAATAAGCTATTAAATATAATATATAGATTTTTTCAACTTAACACTGCATGGTCTAAAATCAAATTAAAAAACAAAATAATTCTTTAATAAAAAACGTAGGTAATTATTTATGATACTAGATTCACGACTGCCCCTTGTATATTTTTTATTGTACTAAATTAAGAGTGTGTTTTTACCAAAATAACAGCACTTTATTATATTATGAATAAAAATTAAATGGAATTGTTTTTCTGATATTCTATCCTATTTCCATTCCCCTTCAGTGTTTTTTTTTGAAATATCTTAAAAATTGCTTAGGTAATTCTCGTTTCCATCCATAATTACAACTACAAATAAATTGACCCATGTTCACACATAATTGTTAACTCCTGTTCTGGCCAATCCTTAAGTTCTGTAAAAAGAAATGTTATAAATGGCATGTGTCAGCGGCGGCCATTAAAAACTAAGGTGAAATTCACTATAGTAACTTATGTATTTTAAAACTGCAAATAAAATTTAACTTTAACACGCTGCAACTCCGTTAATAATAAATTTTCGAAAAAATGTTATAGGATGAGATAGCATTTATTTTCGGTCTAAAATAATTATCCAATAATTTTTTTTCTCTTCTTTTCCGAACACCCTGTATATATAGCGAGAATAGACGTGGGCCTTTAAGAAATTAAAAATGGCTTCTGGTTGTACCTACTAATATTAGGAAATAAATAGTATTTTAACTTCCAAGCACAAAATCAGGTTTGGATACTAACCTGGTGACTAAACACTAATAATTGTGGTTGGTGAATTTCATATCCTAACCGATCAACGGTAGATACAAAAATATATTCCTTTCAGTAAACGGGAATAGATTATTTATTCATTCAGTCCATTGTAAAGAAAACTGAAAATATACATGTCGGCAGGCGCGGATCCAGAACTTTGCTTGGGGGGGGGGGGGGGGGGGGGGTTATCATCATATAAACGAAGTGAAAAGCGCCGCGGGCGAAAAATTTTTGCTACCCCGCCCAAAGTTTAACAGAGAATGCGCTATAGGCGAGAAAATTTCCAATGTTAAACTTTACAATAAAAAGGATAATATATACAACATGTAAATTAATGTTACAGTGAATTCAAAAAAAGAAAAAATATACAGCTAAAATTAGTATCTTTTTTCTTTCCTATAATATGTTTTATCCCAATATTTTTAAAAATTGCCACGTTCGTTATCGTCAATACAAAATATAATACACATATATAAATAGTCGTGTGTTTACTTTTAAAACCAAGTAAACATTTTAGTTAAACCCCATTTATTCCCCAATATTAAGAATACAAAAATTCTACACTTGATAAAATAAAATAAAAAATATACATAACATGGCATTGATTCTTAAATCACGAATTATAATTTTTTTTGTTTGTTATTTCCAAATCTGGTTATAACTTCATCAACGTCGATGATTATATTTTTATGAATGTTCAACAAAGCCAAGCCAGTGAAGCGTTCCTCTACCATGCTTGCTCTAATCCACGTTTTAACGCGACGTAGAGTCGAGAACGACCTTTCCGCTGTTGCTGCACTTACAGGTAGTGTAGCAAGTATTTGAAAAAGAATCTTAATATTGGGGAATAAATCAGAATCACAATTATCAATTATACGGGGAAGTAGTTCAGGTATTTTACATTTACATTACTAGACTTGTGTAAAGCCTTTGATACTGTAAACCATGATATATTATTAGTTAAATTATTTGATATAGGAATAAGAGGAAAAATTTATCGTTGGTTTAAAAGTTATATAAAAGATAGAAAACAATGCGTTAAAATAGGAAGTAATATTAGTTCCTATCAAACAATTAAATGTGGAGTACCACAAGGTTCTATTCTAGGACCCACATTGTTTCTTATTTATATCAATTCTATTTCAAAATTAAAATTATTTGGACAAATTAAACTTTTTGACGACGACACAATTATTTATTATGCTAAAAATATTAGGGACATCAAATTAAATATCAAAAAAGATTTAAAAATTATATTTGACTGGTTGCAATCTTATAAATTAACTTTAAATTTTAATAAACCATCATTTATGTACATTGACAAACAAAGACTAAATATGGAAAAGCAACCAATAATATTTAATGGGGAAAATATTAATTACAAAGATAACATAAAATTTTTAGGATTATATATTGATCAAAATTTAAGCTGGAGAAAACACGTAGAACATATTCGAACTTACATTTCTCCGTTAATTGGGATATTCTTTAAAGTTCGTCACTGTATATCTTTAAATTGTTTAAAAAATATTTATCATGCATTAGTACATTCAAAAATTCAGTATCTTATTTCTATTTGGGTTTCGGCGAATTCAATAGTACAAAACCCTTTAAAGAAATTACAAAATAAAATTATTAAATGTATTCATAGATTGCCGCACTTAGAACCAACAACAAATTTATACAAACCGAATAAATACCTAGATATAAATAATTTATATAATTTAAAAATTTGCATATTTATTCATTCTTTACTTTTAAAACAAAAAATTTCTAACATAACGTTTACAAAAGTTCATGATATTCATAGACATGATACTAGACAAACTATTTTTAAAAACTATTAAAATAAACAGTAACTTTGGAAAACGGTCATTGTTATATATATAATGGATTAATATTATATAATATTTTACCGGCAAATATTAAAACATTAAAAAAACTACCATTATTTAAATTTCATTTAAAAAAATAATTCCTAGTATAAATTTCTTTCTTAACGTGTTAATCATACGTTTATAATATAAAATGAATTATTTTTTTTAACTGCCTTTTTTTATATATACAGTATGTCTCTGTAAGTTTGCATCATATGGAAAACTTTTTTATTATTCATTTTACGAAAAAAAGTTATTCTTCATAAAAAGCTCTGCATAGTCTAAAACCTGAAATGCAACCATCAAATATCGAAATTTTCCAGTCATATACGAGGTTTGTCAAAAAATGTGAATTTTTCTCAAGAATGTAAAGTTTTCCCAAGAGTAAAGTACCTTTATTTTTGACATTATCAAAAATTGTTATTAAAAAAAGTTGATCAGAACTAAAAACCACGTCTAAATATGTACTAACACGCATTAAATTAATTAAATAATTAAAAAATTAAATAATTATTAATAAATTAACAAAATAATTTTTCAACATAAATGAGTATAATTGCATATTTAGACGTGGTTTTTAGTTCTGATCAACTTTTTTTATCAACAATTTTTGATAATGTCAAAAATAAAGGTACTTCACTCTTGGGAAAAATTTACATTCTTGGGAAAAATTCACATTTTTTGACAAACCTCGTATATGACTGGAAAATTTTGATATTTGATGGTTGCATTTTAGGTTTTTGACCATGCAGAGCTTTTTATGAAGAATAACTTTTTTTCGTAAAATGAATAATAAAAAAGTTTTCCATATGATGCAAACTTACGGAGACATACTGTATATATATATATATATATATATATATATATATCTACCTATTAAGTTAAAGTAATAATTGTTAGTTATTTTTATATACTTATCCCTGTAATAAACTTGTCAAGTTGGTTGGGAATAAAGTAAAGTAAAGTAAAGTAAAAAATTCAATCAACAGAAAAAATATAACTAATTTATGTATGGTAATGTGGTCATGAGTCTTGTGAAAAGCTGCAGAGTTAGTCAAAACAGTAAATCCATTTATTTTTTTTCTGTTTTAAGGGGGTCATGACCCCCATGACCCCCCCCCCCTCCCTGGATCCGCGCTTGACATGTCGTATAAAAAAAAATATACTTTTCAACTTCCGTAAAACGCACGTCCAGAAATCAATTCTTCGGAAACGTTTATCACTGTCCAATAACGCCTTTTATATCAGTCCTACTACAAAATCCATGATCTTCCGAAAATCATTATTTATCTCGTAAACACGTGGGTATTGAGAACCTCTTGGGACAACGAATAAATCACATTCAATCTACCCAAACAAAACAACGTCATTGGGGACGGCAAATCGAAAACATTCCTTAAAATTAATGATGCCTGTCTTTTATGGGACAAAATAGAGGTTTTAAAGAGGTGGACTTTCTTTTAAGATAATGATTCTTTGACAAATTTTAACAACTAGTCGGGGTTGTTGATATTGTGATTTGTCTGTTTTAACCACTAAAGAAAGCATTTTTTAATAGTTACACAAAACATTAACGGTAGCATTTAGCAACTAGCAACTTTTTTTTGATAATAAAAATTTAAAGTTTACAGTATTGCACGTCGTCAGTTTAATCCAAATATAAGCGATAATAGTAATTTTCAAACCTGGTATTGTTTGGACGGTACAAACGAATTTGTCCGTTATAAGTCGACTAGAACGTCTTTTCATCAGTAAAAATGACCCTGTTCCAAAATTAAGGATTGCGATACATATAATTTAAAGCAAACATAATCCTTAATTGTCGCTGTTCTTCGGTAATAAACATTTTTTTCGCAGCTGGGCGACATTTTAGTTCAGATTCCTTGATTCTCCTGCTAGCGGTAGGTTAGGAGGCAGGAAATGCTGTATCAATAACAGCATCCCTTGCAGTTGCAAATGGATTATTTCTTAAATATCCCAAAAAAGCAGCATCCTGTTCAGGGTTGGAACGTTTGGGAAGACCTGAACCAATTTTCCTCTTTGGGGATTCTTCTTGTTCCCAGCGTTGCCTAATTTTCAATTATAGTTTTTTAATTTCTATTATACAACTGCGCTACAGCACGGATTGATCATCCTTCTTCGATTCTTGATACAATTTGAGCCTTTTCAACGTCAGACAACTAACGAGGCATTTTTATGTTATGCAGTTTCGAAATTAATTATACCGACGCGCCAATCCTGTGCATTTTTATAATCCATGACGTGCGATAACCTCCAATAAACAATCATTTAGAGAAGCCGATTTTACGCAAATATGACAAAACTCACCTCTCATTCTATAATTCTTGTACGCTTTTTTTATGAATACAACTGTACATGCACACTTCCTATTATATTTAACAAAGAAAAACATATTTCTGAAACGCCATAGTAGTTAATTCAAATATTTTGTGGTCACTTACCTAACATTCCCACAGGAAACTGATACGGAGCTTGAAATGCGGTCTCTATGACGCTCTGCGTCACAACCCAAACGTAGTTCTCGCCTGTCAAATGTAGATCGCTGGCAGCTGTCAAAATGTCAATGGCCTCCTCCCGCGTACAATACAAGAGCATAACGCGGGCCTCCGAGTCGACCAGCGCAGCCAGATCGCCTCTATTGGCTACCAAAACGGCGTTCAGAATGGTAAACTTAAAACGGTCCTGAAAAAAAGGAGTATTTCATTTTGGGTTGAACCGGACTGAATCCTAATGGGTTGTCAGATAAACAGTACAAATAATAATTTGAATTGAAAATTAGATACTGGAATGGAAAAGTACAAACACTGCAAACCATTTTCCTGAAGGTATTTTGTATATTATATGGTTTGGAAAGGACTAAACTCACTAGTTTAGTAAAAAAAATAATTTTGCGGAAGTAGTCCATTATCATCACATTTACAATGTACGGGTAGAAGAAGAAGAAAAAAAATTAATTCCTTTCGATTTTAATACCACTTTTTAATCTGTATTCGTCTGAGCACTCAAAATGTCCTCGACTCATTCATGGTTTTTAGTTTTTAATTTAAAAAAATATTTTACATTCCTAGTATTAGTGGCACTTGTGCCCTTCGGTGCTGATGATGGTACTGGTACTCTCTAGTACCGAAACATGTACACCACACTAATTTGACCTTTTTTAATATACAGGGTGTTCCTTAATGACTTGCTAATATTTTAGAGTCTGATTCCTCAAGTCATTTTATGAAGAAAAGTTCATATAAACATATGTCGTAAACGGCTTAAATGTTTTGCTACAGGGTTTTTTATTGAGTTTTTGTAATATCTACGAAAGTACTTTAGATAATATTTTCAATTTTGGCATGTGCATGAGGACATAAAACTTTTAGTTATAAAAGTTATTTTTTATCCCACCAGTGGCGTCCCTGCAAACATGTCCTCTGATATTTTTTAGAAAAAAAAGTGGTACGCCACTGACATTTTTCCATGTTGATATTATTTCTGATTAGCCTGATCAATTCTACATAATAGGTCGCGGAGGAGCTCAACAATGGCCAGCAAGATCCCCTGATCTCAATAGTTTGGATTTTTTCTTGTGGGTCATCTTAAAACTCTAGTGTATAAAACTCCCATTAAGACTTTAGAAAATTTAAGGGAGCGAATAATTGCCTTCTGTGAAACAATACCGAATTCGCCTGGAATATTTGAACGAGTGCGCTATTCGATGCAAAGACATATGCCTATTAAGTGAAGGGGGTCATTTCCAACAATTTTTATAAGTAAAATAAAATTTTGCATTATCAATGTTAATAATAATAAATGGTAGAGCTAATTTAATTTAATTATTTTAATTAAGAACGGTGTGCCTGAGGAGAAAAATTCAAGATACCCTTTTTATGTAGAATTGACCAGGCTAATCAGAAATATTATCCACATGGAAAAATGTCAGTGGGGTACCATTTTTTTTTTTAAATATCAGAGGAAATGTTTGTAGGGACGCCACTGGTGGGACCAAAAAATAAATTTTATAACTAAAACATGTGGTTTTATGTCTTATTAGCACATGCCAAAATTAAAAATATTATCTAAAGTACTTTCGGAGATATTACAAAAAACGCATTAAAAAAGAAAAAAATCAACACCCTGTTGCAAAAAATTTAAGCCGTTTAGGACATATGTTTATATGGACTTTTCTTCATAAAATGACTTGAGGAAGCACACCCTAAAATATTAGCACGTCATTAAGGAATTATGGAATATTTGTGGAGACGACTGTGGGTTTTTTTTTTCTATAAAAAAATAATAATTATAAAGACAATATATTTATATGCAGTGGCGGGGCATTAGCCAGAAAACCAAAGAAGAAAAGGACAAAGTGAGTGAGGGACTGGCTTTTGAAAAGAAACCAGTTTCCCAATATTAACCTGTTAAATGATCTGAACAAACCTGAACAAACCCGAATAAACCCGGAAAATTTACGCTTCTATAAAATCTATACTTTCTACTTATCTGGCGATCACCTGTCTTGTTGAAACAATTCGTTGGGGAATACAAGCTACTCTTACTCCTAACTTGTTCCTCGAGTCTGTCTCGAATATTGGTTGAAGTTAGCTAGGATTTAATAGACGGCTTTGGAAAAATTTGTTTTTTTATTTCATTTAGATCAAAATTAAATGTGTTGTTAAAATTAGACAAAATTGGTGTATTTTGTTTTCATTTCAAGTTATTTTACGGCACCGGCGTATCCAGCTCATGCGTCTGGGGGGGGGGGGGTAATCGATCGGCTAGGATCAGGCACGTAGCCAGGATTTCTTCTCGGGGGGGGGCCTATCGGGATTACGCCGAAGGCGCAAAAAAAAGCGCCGCAGGCAAATTTTTTTTGGGTACCACGCCCTTTTTTAAATCATGGTGCTTGGTTTTTAAGTGGGAAAAATAAAAAACACAACACAAAATCCTCATGAAAAGCTCAAAAACAAACCTGGTAATAATTGAGGTGAAGAAAATGTATTAGTGTAGGAAATGTTTGATGTGTTGCCTATGTTGCCGTAATCCGAGCTCGAGTTTCGGGGGGGGGCCCTGTACCCTCCCCCCTAGCTATGTGCCTGGCTAGGATACTAGATAATAGCAGCTTTAAGGAGTAAGGACAAAAATTAAACAACGTTTAAGTAATCCTGGGGGGGGGGGGTAATTACCCCCATTACCCCCCCCCCTTGAAGCGTATTTTCGAAACGGGGTTAGAGTAAATGGTGAGTGGCAATACAATCCGGGTTTGTGCATGGACTATTTTCACGAACATTTTCCTAACGTTGCTTTTATTGCTGGGGATTTTTATCATTGCCTGAAAAGACCGTGGCTGTGTTTTGGAAAACAGGTTCTATACAACACAAAAAGGAGCAGGAAGACCATCTGTAAGAACAGAACAACTTGTTGCAAACGTTTGTGAAATAATGCAAAATACGCCAACAAATTGTATAAGACGCCTGTCCCAAGAAGTGGGAAGATCTTATGGAACATGCAGGACTATTCTTAAGAAGTAGCTAAATTTATTTCCTTATAAAGTGCAAGTATTCCAAGAAATACAAGCCGCAGATTTTGAAAGACGCAGGAATTACTCTTAATGGTTTACCGAAAATTTATTGGAAAGAAATGATTTATTAAACCTGACTTTTTTTCGGATGACGCCTGGTTCCACCTCTTCGGTTATGTGAATTCTCGGAATACATGTAATTATTTTTCTTTTTCTTTCTGTATATTCTTACTTTGTTAATTTTGTAAACAACAAAAATAAATTTGTATTTTTCTACTTATTTTATTACTCATTAGTTTGGCAAATGTCATAATATAAATTTGACAAAATTTTAACCTAGATTTGGTTAGATACGTTAGATACGTCCACATATCATTGTGATCTAAACCAAGCCCTACGTTTTTTAATCCAAGCCCTCTTTGATGCAAATAATTTTGGCTCGCACGGTATAAACCTGGAATATGTATGCTACGTTACTGCTATTTATTCTGAAACTCTCTGCGTGTTTTTTGTTCGAATAGAATGTCAGTCGACATGCATAACGTGCATCAGGACGTTCCACTCGTCGTACCTAAAGCTTACAACAAGTACAAATTTTCCCATATTTATGTTGTGGTGCGCTTTCTACGTTCGGGTAATATTAACTTAAGTTAAGTTAATTTAAAATCCAGTTGGTCACTCTCCTCAACATTCCCATCTTTTGTCTTAAAAATTAAATAGAACAAAAAACGTCAAACTTTTATAAAAACACAACAAAACTAATATACCATTTTACAAAACTCATATACAGATTTTGACAAAAAATAACGAAAAAGTTAAAAATATTGGATTTATTACCATATAAATCAGCATCAAACTTTCCATAAAAAGAGTTTCCAAGAAAATATCGAACTTTTACGAGAATAATGAAAATTTATTTGAAGAAGTATTTCTTTTTGGTTTTGTATTGTGTGAAAGTTTTAGGAAACGGGCGAGCATTATTCATAAGAACCGCAGATCAGAAACAGACTGTTTTGTTATGGAAATTAAAAATTGAATAAAATGATTTTTTACGCATATTTGATTTTTATACATTGTTTACAATTTGTCGTCAATTTTATATTATACAAAAATGAGGTTTAGCTGCCGATTTAGTAAAGGTAAAGGTAAAAATTAGATATTTGTAACAATGATTTGACTTGTAATGAATTTTGTTCAACTTTTGGCCACTAATATCGACGTTGAGACACTGCTAACAGACTAATTTTATGGGTCAGTAATTAGAAAAAATTAAAGGTTAAAGTGGCCAAAGGAATATTTTTTGGTATATCTATGGTTAATAATTTATTTTTTATTTTTATTTATTTTACATTAAGGAATACAAACGGAACGAACCCAGGAACAGTATTCACTAAATAAAATATACAGTGTGTCCCCGGATGGAGTTGACAAGAGGAAAAAGATCTTTATTATTGATTTTACGACGAAAATTTATTATTTATAAAAAATTCTGCTTGTCGAGAAAATAAATTCACCATAAAAATTTTTTAGATCAGATTGATAAATTAAGAAAAAATGAAAATGCTCTAAGAGAGAAGTACCATTATTTATTATTTTATACAAGATGTTTATAAAACAAAGTTGTTTTTAATCCAAAATAAAGCCTACATACAAAATTTGAAATCTGAATTCTAATTTTTGTTTTTTATTTTTACAATAGAATGTATGAACAAAGGGGACTCCTGCAGATGTTTTTTTCTAAATATTGTCGAAACCATATGTCAAAATTTAGGCATACACTTACTTGCCTTTGTTGATGACAAATTATATTCCAGACTTAATTAAATCAAAATTTTTCACAAGAGTTTAAAAGCGTAATGAACAGAAAAAAATCATTTTAGGAAGAAAGAGTAGTAAGAACCTAATAGTAAATGAAATTTTGAGCAAATAAAATAAACTTTATATTTTTATAGAAAAAAGAAAAACACAAAATCTTTCTCCACAATTTTTTAATTCGAATAACTAGGCGAACCTAGAATGATTCATAATAAATTGAATCGACATGTTTCGAGTTTAGAAACACTCATCATCAGGAAAACGAAGTAAATGGTACAATGCTGATGTTGTTAGCAGTAGAGAAAATAACAAGTGAGACTAAGCCGTAATGGAGCTTTCAATGCGAGGAGTGGATAAATTTGAATAGTCAAAAAGACCGAAAATACTTCAGCATACTGAAAAGTCAAGGACCAGTGTAAAGCCACTGTCTTGGGTGGGAAATGAAGAGAAAAAGAAAAATTAGGGAGTTTTAAAAAACTTTGTCAAAATCATTTTTAAGTGTAAGTAATGAAAAAATCTTTAGTTTAATTCAACTATGTCGGAGACATGTGAAAGTGGTAAAATAAGAGGGAAAGAAAAAGAAAAAAAATTTTTTTCGTAAAAGTCATGTAGATGCTTTCATTTAGCTTGAAATAAAATACTGTTGGGGTACCAGGCTTATTACGGCCCAGTTACCCCAGCAGGAGTTAAAACTTACACATTGTGTGCAAAAATAAGTTTAAAGAGATTTTTAAAAAATTTTAAAAAAAGTTTTGTTTTTCTGGAACATCTTTTAAAGAAGTTTCACTGCAACCAGCACGTGTCAGACGGGAAAAATCTTTCATGATTTCGAAACTATTTAGAAAAAAATATCTTCTTCTTACCTTGTTTTGGTCCAATCTACTTAATGTCGAATTATTTACCACACCTTTTAGGAGATCCTGTACAGTGTCCGCAAGAAAGTCCGCATCAAATGGGATTTTTTTTTATTATTAAGTATAGGTAAAAATTGAAAAAGCAGTTAGTTTTTGCTTACCTAAAAACCAAAAATGACGTATACTGAAGCAGCTGTACGACTTACGTTACCTGTCAAATTTGACATTTTTAATAAAATAGGTTCAAGAATGCCATTATTTATCAAAATATCGAAAAACTTTATTTAATAAAGTTGTTTATTTATGCATTTTTGTCTCTATACGAAATTTTGATAGTCTAATACAATTTTTATTTTTTGCCAGGTTTTTGAAAATTTTGATCAACCCTCGTAGATTAACTTTTATACATCGATGTAAAACCATTTGCCTTTACTTCATTTGTAATCTTAATGCAATTTTGTGTAAAATTTTTGTTTCCTATTATTTATTTTGGTTCAAAAACTGAAATTGTTATTGATCAGTATGTAATGTTTGATGCAAAGTTTATCTAATTACAACAGTTTTGCCAAAACCGACGTTTCTTATTTCTCTTAAGTTAGTAAACAGATGTACAAAAAGAAAATATTGGAAGCTTTCGTTGAAATTTTACTTAATTAATATTAAATTAAATTATTATATTAAACTATATTTTTGTTGAATAAAATGTTTCCAGCGATTAATATATATTCTTTTTAATCCAATATTAATTAAGTAAAATTTCAACGAAAGCTTCCTAATATTTTCTTTTTGTACATCTGTTTACTAACTTATGAAAAATAGGAAACGTCGGTTTTGGCAAAACTAATGTAATTAGATAAACTTTGCATCAAACATTACATACTAATCAATAACAATTTCAGTTTTTGAAGCAAAACAAATAATAGGAAACAAAAATTTTACACAAAATGGCATTAAGATTAAAAATGAAGTAAAGGCAAATGGTTTTACATCGATGTATAAAAGTTAATCTACGAGGGTTGATCAAAATTTTCAAGAACCTGGCAAAAAATAAAAATTGTATTAGACAGTTAATATTTCGGAGAGAGACTAAAAATGCCTAAATAAACAACTTTTTCGAATAAAGTTTTTAGGTATTTTGTTAAATAAGGGCATTTTTGAACCTATTTTATTAAAAATGTCAAATTTGACAGGTAACGCAAGTCGTGCAGCTGCTTCAGTATACGTCATTTTTGGTTTTTAGGTAAGCAAAAACTAACTGCCTTTTCAATTTTTACCTATACCTAATAATAAAAAAAAATCCCATTTGATGCGGACTTTCTTTCGGACACTGTATAGAGAATATCACATGGATATGACAGAAAACATAATATAAACATCAAGGGTTTTATGAAATCGAATAATTAAAAAAAATTCTTTACCAATTATTATCAGAAAGGACCATTAATCGCGTGCGACAACTCTGTTGAACCAACAAATAAATAATAATTTTAATTTGTAATTTCTTTAGGACCCCTTAATGCTTTCAATAGATTTTATCGATCCATTTTAAGTGCTCTGACGTACAAGGTTGCCAAGCAATCAAATTACCCTTTTTGAAGCGTTCAATTTATTCATTTTAAATTCAAAAAGGTTTTTAGTAAATGTAATATCTTCAAAAAGAAAAAGAAAACAGATCCTGACGAAAAAGAAAGCAATTAAACGGAAGGGGAGTAAGTAAATAATTTCTTGCAGCTGCCAGGGTTCTATCTTCGAACGAGCGTAATTTTGTATTTAATGGCCTGGTCATGTAAATAAGCAAAACAGTCAGCGTCGGTACTGGTCCAATAAAAACCCTTACTGGATTAGAAAAACTCATTGGCCCAATATTTTTTGAAAGTAATCCCAATGGACCGTTATGTCTGATCGAATATGGTTTCAGCTGGATAGATATTGGATTAGGTGTAAGTTCGTCCTAACTGGGGAAAGTAAGAAAAGATACATTTAAGTGACCTGTCAGATTGCCAGATCTTAACCTCCTAGACTATTTTTTTTGGGATCACCTTAAAGATGAAGTGACAAACTCAAAATATTTAGAACAGCTTAGCTAACGACTAACACACGATATCCAACAAATAACTGCAGACATTTTCCTTCAGGCAAATGAACTTGCCAGATGTGAAGCCGAGACCCCATTTCTTGGACCTAAGCCAGCCATCGCAATGACTCAACAACTGGCAGGATCTGCACTGAACGAGTGGGTTGAACGCCGCTCCAAGGAGCAATGGCAGATTGCTTAAGGGTGCAGCCAAGTTAAGGACGTCATAGCCTGGCTAAACAAGACTAGGCTAGAGTGAATTCTAAATAGAGGACAATGTGTCCTGAACCCCTTTAATAGGGATACAGATTGGACACTGCAAGCTGAGGAAGTATCTAGCTCTACTGATACAATTACCGGACACCTGTAAGGCCCTGGAAAGGACGGTTCTCCAATAGGAAGAAATTACGACACTGGAGTGATATGCTTTCTTTCATAAGGAAGTCTGGAGATTTGAGATATTTTAGTTATGGGACATAGCCGTTTTCATACCTGCGAAACAATATACAATAAAAAACTATGAAATATTGTACAACTATATTTATAAACATAAAAAGCTCGATTTTTACCTGCATTGCTGATACTCTTTCCCTAACAGCTTGTATAAAATCATCGTGCCCTGCTATTAGACTGGTAACCACTGAAAACTGATGCCACTTGTATCTGAAACAAAATATACAGGTACGTTTTGAAAATTTGTACCAGGTGAGTCAACGATTGCGCGGAGTAATGTTATGCCTTGAAGACAAGATTTGTCGATAATAAGCTTTTGTATGAAGGTATGGTTGCATATCTGGCACATTTTAAAAATATTTTGAATTATACAGGGTGCGCCCAAAAAGAAGGGTGTCATAAAGTTACATTTTTTTAAATAGAACACCCTATATTTTAACACATTTATTAATTCTACGTGTTATTTCATACATTTTTATTAATGGTTTAATATACAAAAATAGTTTTTTAGATAATTCGGCTTGTTGTTGTGAAAATGCTACTTAAATTTTGACTTTAAGCGATTCATAATTTTTATACTTACTAAATAAAGTCAAAAATACATATTCACTTAGAAATATTTGACATCTCATTTACAGGGTGCTTACTTTCAAGGACCAAAGTCAGAAAATTTCTGATTGAAAAATATCACTTTTATTAAATGAAACACCCTATATATTTTTCTGTCATCTTATAGCTCATCATAAACTCTTTAACTTTCGTGAAGAACGTCCTATCCCTATCTCTAATAGTTTTTGAAATATTTTGATATTTCGAGATTTAATGTCCTCGTATTAGCATTTTTTGTCAATGGATCACGCTTATTGAATCAAACATTTCCATTAAATTTTGAAAACTTTGAAGTTCTCTGACTTTGGTCCCAGAAAGTAAACACCCTGTAAATGAGACGTCAAATATTTCATAGTGAATATGTATTTTTGACTTTACTTAGTAAGTATAAAAATTATGAATCGCTTAGTGTCAAAATTAAGTAGCATTTTCACAACGAGATGCTTGCAAATGCAAAATTTTCATTATAAGTCGAATTATCTAAAAAACTATAACTTTTTCGTATATTAAACCATTAATTAAAATGTATAAAATAACACGTAGAATTAATAAATGCATTCAAATATAGGGTGTTCCATTTAAAAAATTGTAACTTTATGCCACCCTACTTTTTGGGCGCACCCTGTATAATTCAAAATATTTTTAAAATGTGCAAGATATCCAACCATACCTTATTACAAAAGCTCATTATCGACAAATTATATCTTCAAGGCATAAAATTATTCCGCGCAATCGTTGACTCATCCGGTACATCTATACCAAAAGGATAATGCAATAAGTATTAGTATATAGCTCCTAGAAAAGCCCAATTATTATGAAGCTGTGCTGTGGCTATTATGAAATATATAAATATTAGGTGCCTTCAGCATAAAAAAATGTCCAATCTTTTCTAAAATTATAGGAGAATCAATATTTGGCCACACTTTTTGTATCATACAAAGCAAATTAACTTATTCTCTTATGTCAGAAAAACATATAATCATAATGGTCAGCCGGTACATGTTATGATGAGCTCTCAGGCCCGTGTGTAATCGAATAAATGTTAAGCAGATTTAATATTTACAGCTCAGAGGCTTCTAATACCAAACAATATTTCAACTTTCTCCTCTGGTCCAATAATTTTGAGGTAAAGCTGTGTGGATATAATTCATCTTTGTGGCTTAGAGTTACCCCATTTGGAATATTAATGCCATATTTCGCCATAAAGTGGATAAAACGTTTTTAGGTCAATAAGATAAGCTCTATAAACCTAAGAATATCTCCGGAAAATATTTAAATTACTTTTTGATTTTCATACAGAAAATTTATGTTTATCTAGATTACAAACTAAAAACATTTTAAGTGCTTTAATGCTACATGGGTACAAAGAATTATTGTAAATGGCCATACTTAACAAATTATGCATTTAAAATTTCTAAAAGATTTATATGTAGTTTATTTACCGCTTAGTACCATTGAATAACCACTATTATTAATGCGGAATGGACTTTGTTTATTTTTGTAAATTATTTAATATTTTTAGTTGCATTTCCTTTATTTAGTAAAATCATAGTAAATACATATTTTCTGGAACAAAAAATAAAAATTAAATAAGATTTTTCTTGATATAGTTGTATATTTTCTTTTAAAATAATTTATTTAAAGCTTAAATAACGAAAAGGCTTAGGACCACCGGAATTATTCATATTAATTGAGTGTTTTTAAGTGTTGACTGTTAGAATACTAAATCGTCGTGAAAGTAATATATTTTAAAAATTAAAAATAAGTGTTTGTGGAAATTTATAATTCAAAAATTGTCTCGTTATTACTGTTTTTACTTTTTGTTTATTGACTGCGTCTCTCATGGTCTTCTAGTTGAAAAACTGTCAAGGTATGGTGTATGGTCTTCCTCACAATCTAATTTCATTCTATCTAAAATCCAGATACCAATGTGTCCAGCTCGGGGAATCAAAGTAATCTTTTAGGCCTGTTGAGAGCGGCGTGCCGCAGGGTTCCGTCCTCGGTCCGCTTTTATTTATTGTATATATTAATGATCTGTGCAATTACTCAGCCCCAAATAAATGTACTTGTTTTTCGGACGACACTTTATTTATTACCTCCGATGAGGATATTCTGAGCATACCACGGAGCATATCATCTTTTGAATCTAAAGCCCACGACTAGTTTACAGATAATGACCTACAGCTTAATCTCGAAAAAATACAGCGTATATTATTTTTTTTACTGATAACACTGTTACCTGTGGTAAATCGGCAAAATTACTGGGAATCATACTGGATGATCGATTAAACTGGTATGCACATGTTAATAGTGTTACAAAAAATCTAGCATCCTCTACCTTTGTCCTGCGCAGATTATCACACAACACTGCACCAATACACACACCTACACCAACATAAGTAAGTTCTTAGCTAGTAATAGATCACATAAAGCTTACTTCTGCTCAGACCAGCGCTGTTGGTACTCTCCCAGAAATAGCGGGGTCCCCATTGCGGAAATGCGTGTGCACCAAATATCTCAGCTGGGCACAAACAACACAAATATAAACACTAACACAGCAAGCAATAGCTTGCTACTGCCCAGATCAGCACCGTCTCATCTGAGCACAAACATCGCAAACACAAACACTAACACAGTAGGCTTCTACTACTTAGTTAGAGGACAAAGCCAGCTTAAGTACACCGTGTACCTAAAGCGTGAGTACGACGCAAAGCACGCGTTAGGCGTGCAGTGCTGAAATACCGAATCGAGTGGTCTGAAGGTTTATACGCCTATGGCGCGGAAACCGCAGGAACACGGTGAGTTTAGTCGGTAGGCGGCCCCATCAGGGTTGAATCCGACACTCCTCTGCTATTATCCCGCAGGGGGTTAGTCTTTAGAAGATTCTCGTCGAAAAAAAAAAATGCGCAGATTAAAAAGTTTAGTTAATCCATTTACCCTTTTAACTGTTTATTTCGCACTTTTTCATTCTCACTTGAGTTATGGTGTCTTATTGTGGGGCAATTCTTCGTCGGCCATTAAAGCTTTTAGACAGCAGAAGAAAGCTGTTCGTGTGATTGCCGATGCTGGTTACTTTGACCATTATCAGCCCCTTTTTAAGAGGTTTGGAATTATGCCTCTACCTTTTCTGTTTATATTCTATCAACTGCTCGAAATTCATAAAAACAAAAATAGTTTTTCCATAAATTCTACGTTCGGTGGTATCTATATGGACACAGCCACAGTGGATGGGTTGTTTTAATAATTTTTCCTGTTGTAGTGTAAGAAATATTAAAATATATTAAAAAAATTAAAGATGTAATTAATTAACTTTTTAATCCCATGCTTTCTGCTCAGTAATAGAATACTTAAATGTTGTTAATTCACGAAGATCAACATTCAAATTTTAACTCGTTTTTGTTATTACTGTTTGTTTATAACGTTTGTGTATGTTAGGTTCTTATACAATTATGTTTTAATATATTATATTTTTATTTAGTTAAATACATGCGTCGCAGCAAGACTCTGATAGATAGAATTTTTAATTTCGATTCGCTTGAAAGCGTTTCGAAAAAGTTCGTTAGAAATCGCATTTCGCTACTCCCATATTTCGATTCTAATATAATAATATAATAGAATTAGAGGTCGGAAGTCCTCGGCTTTTTTCTAATAACACTAGGGATTTTTGATTTTTATTGGTGCCAATGTCAACTTTAATAGTTATTAACCTATAAATCGCAAAAATCTAACGTCAACAAGTGTTTTCTTTTTTAAGGTTAAGGTACAATACTGTCAATCACACTGTCAATATTGTCAATACGCGACGGGGCGACTGACGGAGGGCATCTTTGTCTATAGTCGGTTGTCTTTCTTCTTTACATTATGCGGAATGTGATTCTGCTGCTATTTATTTTCGTTTCAATTCGATTCTATCGAGGCTGGAGGGGAAGGACGAAAACAATAGAAAAGAAAGAGAAAAAGCGATCGGAGTACCACATTTCTAAAATAACGTTACTTTGCGATGCGATAATGACTTTTCTGTTCATCAGAGTCCGTGTGCAGGAATGCTTTATATTTTATATTACTTGCTACAATTTGTAATTTACAAAGATGTGGTCAAATAAATATATATATCTATGTCCATTTATTATTAATTTGTGTTTAATTTATCCAAAAAATTAAATTAAAACGCACGTCAAACTGAAGATTCCGTCCATATAAAGGGTGTTGTTTAAGTATGTGGCCAAACTCCAAGGGTTGCTTCTTTAAGTGATTTTAAGAAGAAAAGTTCATATAAACATGGGTCCGAAAATGCATAGTTTTTACGATACAGAGTGTCAAACTTAAAATCGGATATTCGTAAATATCTCAATACTCTTTTATTCGATTTTGTTAAAATTTGGCAATTCTGTTTGTAATAACAAGAGGATAATTTAACCTTAATCAAATTTGTTTGAACAGCAACTGTTTTTCCTTCCATAGCACTCTTATTCTTTTTCTGTTACTTTTAAAACATTGCAGTAATAAATTATTACATTATGCGATTATTTTATGTTAATTTATTTTATGGAAAACAGTTTTAATCTGAGCGAAAAAATGCACAAGAGGGCTTTCGTGTAATTTTAATTGCTTAATAGTTTGGTAAGTAGTTTAAATTTTTTACTCTTATTGTCTAGGGAAGATGCAATAAAGTGGTTTTTATTTGTTTTCCCGAAAACAAAGCAAGATATGAAAAGAACTCGGGAGACAAAATAGTTGTATTTGTAGTTGCTTAATTCAATAAAAATATATAATATTAAAAACAGTCAGTCGCGCGCAATCTTTTTGTCAAAAATATTAGTTGGACTGTCTTCCAGGACGCCACTGGACTTAATAATTTTAATCTAAATAAGGCTAAATTATCCTCTTGTTATTACAGACAGAATTGCCGAATTTCAATTTTTAATTTTTTGAGTAACATTTTAATATTTGCTTATATTTCAATTACCGCCATCTAGCGGCGACGGAAAAACTCGAGGATACAAAAACAAAAGCGTAGTTTGTAGGTTAAATAAAACTCTCTTAAATGAGGCCAAGCTTTTTAAAATCGGTTATGCCAAACTAGAGTAATCGTAGCTTATTTAAAAAAAATTAAATTCCTCCACTACCACTTTATTTTAATAAATCGGACAATTTGTGTAAAGCAAAAAGTGTTAGGAAATATGTAAGAATTAAAATGCGATAATTCTTAATTTGTCAAAACAGGAGGAAAATCTTAATTTTAATCTTGGTTGTGACTGACATTTTACAAACTCGGAAATAGTTTCCTGAATTTTCTTTTGTGCACTTTTATTAAGAAAAATTACCCAGATGCTCTTTGACTAGTTTCTGAGATATAGCCGGCTGCCATGCTTAGTTAACCACCCGGTACTATAAGCTAAGAGTACCATCCTCTCAAAAAAATGTCTTTTTTGGGTGTTCGCCAGCGCCTCTCCGCCTAGAAGTGTATGCATCATACCACTTTTCAAGACAACATTGTTAGCAGAGAAATGCAAATTATAGAATAATACCTTTACCATTTGCTTCCCAAAAATAATAAAATTAGAGTAGGCAGAACGGGCGAACTTTTACGAAACTAAATTAACATTTAGATGAGATTTCCTCTTTTGACAGAAATTTGTGATATACACACGGCCTGGAGCCAACGGGAAATTTTAAATTATGTTTTGACAATATTCGTCAATTACTACGTATCTATAAGGTGAAATGAATTATTATAAACTTCATGTTTTATACTGGATGTCCCAGAAACAAATCTATAAATCGCACTAAAAAGTTTTCGAATAAGTAATCAAAATATTAGAAGATGTAAGTAATAATAATAATAATACTAATAATAATACAATACATTTAATGGTATAATCCATTGCTTAACATTATTACATTGTTACAATTATATAGGAAATATTACAAATTGAGTGGACAATAATAGGCATTAGTATAGCAGCCATCTATATTAAATCCAGATACTGTTCAGACCCTAATTTATGTTGAATTATTTAAAATCTACTAAAACTAGTAAAATAATTTAAATTTGAGAAGCGCTAATAGTTTAATTTATATTAAATATGTGAAATATTACTTGTTCAAAAGGAAAAGGCATGGGAAAGAAAAATGAAGGGGTATAAACTGATAATGTGATATCAATGCAGAAAATACGAGCCACTCACTACTGTGACCGTAGTGGAGGCTTTCTTTTGACTTTGTTTTTAAATGATAATGTTGACTTATCTTTATTAAAACAATCAATGGCGTTAACGGTAAAGGCGATGTTATAAGTGAAGGACCTTTTAAAACTTTCTTTGCGATGATAAGGGATTGTAAGAAGAGTCATTTTATTATATAAGTAAAGAGGTAGTTTAAATTTAAGTATTTTAAAATAAAATATAGTAATGTGTAATTTAAATCTGTCATACATACTAAGCCATCCTGACATTAGCCAGGTAAGGGGTAAGATTTCTTCGTTTAACACCATAAATCAGTCTCAAACACGAGTTCTGAACTTTTTGAATCCGAGAACGGTCTGCAGCATCCAGGCAAGGCATGTAAACTCCACTACAGTGGTCAAACTGTGACAATACCAAAGAATCACATAAGAGTTTCCGGGTTTCTTGGGAGAGACAAAGTCGGCTTAATAAGCTTGAGGTTACCATAAGCAATTCTTAATTTGGCAGTAACGTGTTCTTTAAAACGCAAAATGGAATCAAGCAATAGTCCCAAGCTCTTATATGTATTAGAGAAGGGTAAAGTTACGTTATTCAATTTTAGATTCATATTGCTTTTAAGTAGGCTAACTTAATTTTCGCTTCCAAATAAAAGAACTGACGATTTACTAGGATTAAGTTTGAGGTGATGATACCCTGCTAGTTCATAGAAATTAGTTAAATCTGTGTTAATAAGATCCTCCGCTACATATAATTCTCATTCTTGAAATGAGTGTTATAATTGAGTAAACGTGATAGCCGCAATGCAGGAGGTAACTAAAAAAATTTTAATTAAAAAGATGTACTACAAAGGTCCCAGGATACTACCATGCGGAACTCACAATCGAACATTTAAGAAAGTCGAATATTCCACAACCCATTGAAACTTCTTTATTAGAATACAAATTTGAATATTTATACTTATGTATAATTTAATATGCACTTTAAAAACACATTGTTTCAATATTTTCTTTATAAAAAAGTCCCGTGATCAAGCAACATTTTTTCCAAATTACAAACTCATAGTGTAATAGATTTATGCCTTTTATGCTGTTCCTATATGAATAATAAGAGACTCTGTATAATCTAATAATTAAAATAATAATAAACACTTACCGTTCCAGAATACTCAACATGGCCGCCGTTTGATGTTCCAAAGATGGCGCCAACTGCAGCTGCAACGACGATTGGGACGCTCGTCTCTCCAACCCGGAATTGTCGGCGTTCCAGGCTATAACGGGAATGCCCAGATAGCCGGCCAGTTGCAGGAAGTACTGGGCCGAGGCGGTACTTCGGCCGTATTGCTCGTAGTTCATCAAGTATAAAATGGCGGAGACGTTGAAGTTCAGGAACTCCTTGCAGAGGGATTTAAGGATCGCTGGAACAAAGAAAAAAACTGTAATTATTGTTGAAAATATAAGTTTATATATTTTTCTTTGAAGTTGGCTCGTAATAAGACCAACATTTATTTTTAGCGATTTATTTCGTATCCTGCAAGCCCTTTTTCACGTTACGCTGGTGATGCTGTAGGACTGTAGGTAACAGGTCACACAAGTCTGTAGATCAAGTATCAACAGGTTGATATTCCAGGACCTAAGTTTATGTGTCTCCTACCGAAGGCGCGAACCTTCTCTGGGTTAGTAATTGTAACATTCTTTCACACCAAAGGAGAAACAAAACATAATATACAGGATGGAATTTTTAACTGGAATAAATGCAGTACCTATTAGAAAGTCTCTTTACTTCCTTAAAAAATACAGTACTACGGCTGCGTTTATTTTTAATTTGGCATACTTTTTCGTGTCTTTATGAAATGTACCACTCTTTGGAGGGTAGAAACCAACCCGGTGAAACTGTAAATGGGCGATCTTGCAACACAAGGTCATATTTATCTCAAGCCGCGGCCAGCTGGCCACCAGAGTCAAATTGGCGCTGAGTAACCTGGTTCTGTCGCATATTTTTGACGTATAAAAGAGAAGGACAGTTATATTCTGACCGACTATAACGCTAACGATTTAATTTGTGATTCAATAATATTTATATTGAATCACAAATAAACTCATTTGAAAGTTAATAATAAAATTCAAAAGTTCTAAAACCGCCGTTCAAATTTTTCGCCCTTGCGCCACTGGTAGGCAGCAGGCACACTAACACCCCTCTCTCTCTTCTCTCTCTCTCTCTATTGTGTTGCGATTTTTTAACATGGAGTTAACATTTCTAACCCTATAAATTTTCTTTGGTGCCCCAACTTTTTTTTTAATCTAAAAGTATTTATTGTAGGAAAAATACTTCTTACTATAAAGTAACGGGTTAAACAGCACAAAGTACTACAACAAATAAGTACTTGCTTCTTCTGACATTGGAATGCGGCATCAAGTAAACAAACAATCTTATCAATAACATGTTTCCTCTTTTTTAAACAGTCTGCGCTGGTAAAACCCAAATTGTAGTATCAATTGTTGCTACAAAGGCTAGTTTTATTCCTGGCTTACTAGCCTAAAAATAAACGCAGCCCCGTAGTTCTGTATTCTTTTAGCAATTGAGGCTTCCTAACACTGAATTTATTCCAGTTAAAAACTCCACCCTGTATAAAGAAGGACACGAACCGTAGGTAAATGTTTATTTTACAAAATGTATAATAGACATTCTCTATTTATAGCACAAAGGACTATTCTAATTATGTCAAATCACCGCATTACAATAATATAACTTCATATTTAGGTATGCTATTCCCTATCTCTATATGCCCGTTCGGTATTTATCCCTATTAAACCACGTATCCTTTAGTAATATGAAATTCCCTTTTGCAACATATCGTGTTCATATCATAATTTATTTGAGCACCGGTCTTATGGCATCCAATCCCCAAGCACCAGCTCTCATTTAATATATAAGAGGAAGAAGGGGAAGAGCACTAGAATAAAAAATAATAGTTTATGAAGGTCCATATTGTTGGCTGCATTGTTATTGAAGTTGAAATAAAATTACACATTGGGGAGTTAAAGCTTAACTTCCTATCGCCACCAAAATATTTTAACTAATTATAAGTAATTTTATAATACAATGGAGTTTATACTAAATGTCAATGTTGAAAATTTTTTTTTGCGCTTAACTTTAAAATCTTAAATTATTTACTGACGAAATACAGATACTCCCTAATACAGCGTTATGATCAAGAAATCGATCAGCCTTTTACAAAGAATACCGCCAACTCATTCAGAAATCGCTCAGACCAGTCAAATGGCATAGACGTTCTTACCTAACGAAACATATTGTCAACTAAATCCCACAGTGGCCCGGTATATTTAGATACTCAACCACTGTACGTTGTTGAGGTCGCGTCCCACTGTACACAGATCAGGTTCAAGTGCGACACGACCTCAGCATTTATTCGGCTATATAAACTGGGCCAACTTTAGCAGCAGGCATCGGTGTTCCTTGACCTGTCAATCTACTAACAGGAGTAACAGGTGACAAGCCTTGGTCTTGGCCAAGTGACGCATCTGCTCATCCAGTTATCAATAGGTGACAAGCCTTGGGCTAGATCAAGTGACGCACCTGTCAGTACGATACCTAACCTACGCGGAAACACGACGGACATGATGGTTCACCTGCTAGGGTAAAGCTTAAGAAGAGTTCAATAGACGCCATTTTATAGAACTCCGGACTTTCATTCCCTTCTATCTACGTCCCCGACATACGAAGAGAAATTCGTGACAATATCAGTTGGGATAAGGCTTAATAAAACACAATAATTAACGACAATGTTTTTTATATGAAAACATTTATTTTTACAACCACGTAAAACCAAATGATATTAGTTTTTATTTAGTATGTTAGTACTGCCGCAGTCACCGGACATTGCCTGTTCGGTAGACACGCTGAACGTATGCAAATACCAACTAACGACTTCTGTAGACGTTGCAGAGATGAAGAAGAGGAGGAAAGTATTCAGCATTTCTTGAGTGAATGCCCCGGCCTCGCTAGAAGAAGGTTCAATGCCCTGGGCTCTCTAATGGACTCTTTAATGATCTGGAGGAAGTGAGCAGCCTGCAACTGGGTCGACTCACGAAGTTTATTAACAGCAGTGGCTGGTTTGAATGAGCTGTCAAGATTCTTCTACGATCTACTTCACGTCGCGTTAACCATCAGGAAGCTGATGCGGATAGGTTCCGCGGAACACGTGTGGTACCACAACGGTCCTTATAGGACTACGTGTGACTGTTTGGTCAATGTCAGAGGACTGCCACTCTAACCTTACCTAACCTAGTATGTTAATAACAAAAGAGCATCAAGTTTATGGTTAAGGGGGAAAATAAACACAAATAAACCTTAAATATAAGGACACATCTACACAACACTTGTCTTATATCACGGAACACAAAACTAGGTTTGCAGTCATGCACCTCGCACTTGCACTAAAAGTACACCATACCATCAGACATCAATCACCTAACAGCAACGGCAATCAAAATAAATTATATGTTTTGAATTACTCCGTTTAACTTAACCCTAGAACCACAACGTAACGTAACTGAAACAATAAACACAACGTGGGGTCGCCGGTGACCAATAACTCCTAGATAAGAGTTATTGCGGTGACCCTTTTTGAAATTGCTTCTAATGTGGCACGAAGAAAAGATATGCGTTATATTTTGATTTTTAAATAATTTATTATATATCTAGTGTAACTATAGGATATGTGATATATAACTATGAAAAACTATGATAAACAAATAAACGATAAAATAACCATATTTGATACATAAAGAAACTTAAAAACAAATTCTTAATAAAAAATAGAAGATCAAGTAAGATTATAATTTACAGTCTTCACAAATGCTAAATTGGTGTTCTGCGCACATATTTTTTTTATAATGAACGCAAATATGACAATATGACGTCCTTTTCGGTCCCGAGATCTTGGGCACAACGTGGGGTCAAAACACACAGAATAGCTTATAGCCGGCGATAATAAAATTTTGGCCGAAAAACACATATGCACATCACAAGCTATCAAGAAGTACTGAAGCTACATGGACCCACAGCTTGGAGACTAAAACGCGCGCAATCGTATTCGGGAAAAACCAAACGGCTGGGTCACGGGCGACCCCACGTTGTGGTTCTAGGGTTAAACCACGCGGAGCAAGGACAGCTCATTGTTTTAAGTTAGTTCGTACCTTTCTGTTCCGTTGTAGTAAGGAATAGACTATATAGCGCTCGCTGAAAGTTACCTAAACGATTTTCCATATTTTAAAAAAGGAACAATTCAGTTCCTAAAATGATATTTTAGTTATAAAAAGATGATTTATTTTTAATTGATTTTTGTGATAAGTAGATAACCTTGTAAGAATTAAAAAAACCACCTATTAAAAATATTTTATTCGATACATATTTCAATTGTTAAACGGTATTTTGTTAGCGGAAAAACA
Source organism: Polydrusus pterygomalis (assembly GCA_963969555.1). NCBI lineage: Eukaryota > Metazoa > Arthropoda > Insecta > Coleoptera > Curculionidae > Polydrusus > Polydrusus pterygomalis. The sequence goes on along the minus strand of OZ018382.1, from coordinate 23,909,966 downwards.
TATCGAATGGGATCAAAAATATGTTGTCAAAAAAAACTACCTTGTGTATGTCTAAATGAAACATTTAAGAGATTAAAGGATTTCTTTTTATGGTAACCCATATAAATGTATATTAAAAAAAAAACTTGTATTGAATGATTTTCCTTAGTGAAGATATGTGGAAAATTTCAATTTCCCACCCCATCTAAGTCGGTTTTCCTTTTCAGGCAAACACAGGTTTTGTTACATTTAGCTTTATTTACGTAGAGATGTAAATAGTTTAAGAGAAACCGCAAAATAAATAAATAAAGTAAGATCGGTATAAGATAAATGATTCGACATAAAACTTAAAGAATTTATAATCATAAAAATTATTTAAAAACACGTTTTTTTGACATGAAAAACCGTTATTAAATTGTTTTGTCCCTAAAATTTTTGTAATAGGAACAAAGGCTTCAGAAAAAGTTGTGTCACACAATAAGAACGTCAAGGGTGAATATTAAATATATTAAAAATTCGTGTAATCCCAACTCGTGACTTGGTGTATAAATTCAGGGTCGCAGTAAGAAAAACCTTTCCCGACTTTTAATACAGCTTTCTTTTAATAAAACCATTATAATTTATGCTTACTACATTAAACTTGACTTTAATTGAATGGAATATTGATGTTTCACTTAATACCATAAAGAAATTAGATAATATAATAAAAAAGGAAACCCACCAGTGGCGGCGGGTCGTATAGTAGAGCCACGGTACCACATAGCCTTACCTATCTACCTGTACACCAAACTATTTATTCATATTCATATGCATACTTGCTTAAAAGGAATTTTGTGACTTGGCCAGATCCCCAAATCATGCCGCGATTGGCGGATTTTCACATGATTTATTTTGTCTAGCCGACTAGTACCAATCGGGTTAGTCACTTGTCTTTACTGCCGCTACCAGATATCAGATACCAGATGGCAGATGGCAGCTGTTTTTAATTCGGGTTTTCCCGACGAAATATGGTATAATTTAATTATTGTTATATGTTAGGTTAGGTGGGTGGATTATCCGGGGTTACGTTGATCACTTTGTTTAAAACTTTTATCGCGTTTCAATATTAATAAAATTGGTTTTTTTGAACATTTGCGATTCTCCGCGCTTTCCTTGAAAGAAAATCATTTTAATTTACATTTGAAATGGGAATGTTTCTGATTATTTCTTTTGGTTGCCAAGGTCTCTCTTCGAGACGACAGAAACCGCTATTTTGATTCATTCCAAAAAATAATTTATGTTTAAAAAAGGTATTGACATATTGATCAGTCCTAACAAAGTCATAAAGGTACTGTGCTAAATATTACACTTTATTCAAAGAAGTAGTCCATCCTTCCTTCCAGTCACCCACAAAATTTAATAGAATAAAATTCTTCAAGGGTCTCTACCTGTTTCGAACGTAGAAACGTTCATCATCAGGAGACAGAAAAATATTTGACGCTGATGGTTTTAGCAGAAGACAAAGTGGGTGTAGAACCTTAGTTTTGTGTTTTAATGTTAGGTAAGAAAAATTTAGGGGGTTTCTCTATTTAATGTTTTATGTTAAATTAATTTTTAGTTCTGATGATGCCCAAATAGGGCGAAACATGTCTCCTTTTTGATTAAATAGTGATTGACGAGACGACGACTATGTTGTTTTAGTTTTATTTGTTATTACACTTTATAACAACTATCCTACATCTTAACCTTGTGCGGAGATCATTAATCGAAATAGGGGTTACTAAAAAATACACTTGTTTATAATTTTTTTAAAATCTAATTGTAGATAAGCAAAATTTTATTAAACGCGAAGAGACCAGTTCTGACAGCTCCTTGTATATTTGATTTCTAAAATACGATCGTAGATGTATGCACGCCTAATATTTACAAACAGGAAAAGCAACAATTCCAAACATGTGTGTGTATTGTGTTCAACAGTGTGTGTACACTGAACATATTAATAATACCCGTATCAACCAGTGGCGTAGCCAGAGTTTGTAGGCGGGAGGGGCCTATCTCTTTAAATACACATTTTGTCATATTGTTCTTTTTTATTTCACATTTATTCAAAAATTATTAAAATAGAATGACTCATGAGAGAGAGTTAACCACCATTCAAGCATTTAATTAAAATATTGGTGAGCGACAATAGAGCTTTCCAAGAACCAAGAAGTGTTTTAAATTATACCGTGCGAGCAAAAATTATTTGCATCAAAGAGGGCTTGGATTAAAAAACGTAGGGCTTTGGTTTAGATCACAATGATATGGGGATGATATATCTAACCAAATCTAGGTTAACATTTTGTCACATTCATATTATGACATGATATGCCAAACTAATGAGTAATAAAATAAATAGACAAATACAAATTTATTTTTGTTGTTTACAAAATTAACAAAGTAAGAATATACAAAAAGAAAAAGAAAAGTAATTACATAAATTGCTGAAATTGACCACCGCCATGCTCCAAGCATAAATTCACAACACACTCTACGAAAAAATGGGGATTTTCACTACTCCACATGCGTGTATTCTGAGAATTTACATAACCGAAGAGGTGGAACCAGGCTTCATCCGAAAAAAATGTCAGGTCTAATTAATCATTTCTTTCCAATAAATTTTGGGTAAACCATTGAGAGTAATTCCTGCGTCGTTCAAAATCTGCGGCTTGTATTTCTTGAAATACTTGCACTTTATAAGGAAATAAATTTAGCTGCTTCCTAAGAATAGTCCTGCATATTCCATAAAATCTTCCCACTTCTTGGGACAGGCGTCTTATACAATTTGTTGGCGTATTTTGCATTATTTCACGAATGTTTGCAACAAGTTCTTCTGTTCTTTCAGATGGGCTTCCTGCTCCTTTTTTGTGTTGTATAGAACCTGTTTCCCTAAACACAGCCACGGTTACGGCCAACGTTAGAAAAATGTTCGTGAAAATCGTCCATGCACAAACCCGGATTGTATTGCCACTCACCATTTACTCTAACCCTGTTTCGAAATGACGCTTTAACCATGAATGCTTTGTGCTGTTCCGTAAAGCCCATTGTGTGAATTGTTCAAGAAATTGGAAAAATTTGCGATGAATCAAATTACTTGTAACGACTGTCAAAGATGACGGAATAACTGATTGATTGTTAATTCAGGTAGTTACTGACACCTAACAGGTGTTAAGCTCTACGGCTAAGCATTACGTCCTTAGATGCAAGGCCCTCTTTGATGCAAATAATTTTTGCTCGCGCGGTAGTTAAAAAGCATCAGAATTCAGCATTGGGTAAAAAATGCATTGTATGCTTTCTGTGACATTTTTAATTAACAAAATTTCTAATTTTAAATATTTTTATTTAAATAAACTGAGAAGTAAATCATATTATAACAAAAATTAGTAAACAATTAAAAATAAACATTAAGGAAAAACGACTATATAATATTATGGCCAGAGTACATAATATACATAATATTGACCTATTCGACCGTTTTATGGCTTTGGTCATGGCCCCTACACAATATCAAGTCGATTTAAGGAAACATGGGAGAAGACAGAATAAGTACTTTTTTATTTTATTTGTTTTGTGCTTTGTTAGATATTTAATTAGTCAAGGAGCGATAGGCCATGAGGGGCGGGGGGGAGCAGTTGCCCCCTTCGCCTCCTTGTGGCTACGCCACCGGTATCAACCCCTTCTTCCAGCAACAATCAGTTATTAGATATTAATGTTTGGATATGTTAGCATAGTTTACGATGTCATAATAATTGATCATCTAACACAAGTTATATGCCTAGCAGCTGCTTTAGACGGCAAGATAAAACGTCAGTAATATTTAACAAAATTAAAGATACGATTAGCAATCGTAAATTTTAACCAGAACATGGGTCCTTAATTTCGATATATTTTTGCACACTTTCACTCTTAACTATTAAACTTAACTAAAAAATTCATATATATTCCTGCTGGAGGGGCAGAAAGTGAATATGGCATTCAATTTTAGGAAAATACATGCATTTTCTATTATTTTGCTTTTAAGGTCCAATATATAACTTTTAATGCCCAATAAATCATAAGAAACATACAATATTACTTAGAAGATGATGATAGTGTCAGCAAAAATAATTAAAAGAAAAAGAAAATATTGTTGCATATCGGACAAGTGTGTAACTATTTTTGTATATTGGAATTCACAGGGATCCAGGTGGTTTCAGTGAAAACACGAATAGCGTTCCCTAAACTAGATTGTGATGCACTTCGTGGTTTAATTAGTTGTCTACCGTTCGATTACCAGTGTAACTACCTTTTATATTGGAGTTAATTGCGCTGGGATGGCGCTACGGTGTATCGATGGTCGCCTTGATTTTGCAAGGAGGCTTTTAGTACATTTTTCCGTCGTTCTTGGAATTGCTTGGGTTATGGCTGCCCGTAGAGTCCTAACAAGGACGAAACGGCCATCGTGGTCTACCCGCCCCAGGGTATCCATTAAACTTGGATCCCTGTGTATTCCAATATAAAAAATAGTTACACACTTGTCCGATATGCTACAATATTTTCTTTTTCTTTTAATACAATATAACTTTTATTTCGGGAGCTCGTTTTTTTCCTATCCACGATCAATTAACCTATCCTTGGGCTATTTTTCTAAAATTTATTTATTTCATAAATTCCTAACCCCCGTTTTAATCTCGATCGCAAGTTCTCCAAATATTGGCCTTTTTCTTTTCATAACTTCCAGGTTACCCTATATCAATACGACTATAAAAAATTCATTCAGTTTGTTGAGGGGTTTTGCTGTTGGCACTCAATTCCTTTTAAAAGCAGCTTTAAGGAGTCAGCAGCGAATTCGGTTACAAATAACTGAAGTTTTTAAAGAAAAAGTCACCTTTTTTTTAGGTCGGTACAGAAATACTTAATAATGATGGTAGATACCTCCGGCATAAAGGTTTTAATCCATAAAAAATAAATATTTTTTAACAATACTTTACAAAATTATTACCTCCAGATACTTTTATTAGTTTTAAGAATGTTCTAAAGAATGCAAGTCATCAACGCCATCGTAGCAAAGCTGAACATTACATTTTCATAACTATCTTAGCCTTACGTCTTAAAATGCCAAGCCCGTAAAAACGTTTACAATAGGGAACCTTACACCGCAGCCTGAGCATGACTTGAAACGGTTATCGTCTTCTTATTAAGCCTTTGTAAAAGGTTGCTTGGTAGCTAGTTCATCGAAACCTGGTAGAATACGAACTTAATTTTTTTATTAAGGCTATTTTTTAAATATTTTATATATTATTGACGGTAACCTTATGGTTTTAAAAGGACGGTGCTCGCGCGCATTATGCTGCTCATGTAAGGGAGTACTTTTTTCGACGCAGTGGATAGGTAGGTCAATAGAGTGGCCACCCAGATCGCCCGATCTTAACCCAATGGACTTTTTATTATGGGGCTACGTCAAAAAGGTGGTTTATAAATCTAAACAAAACTTGATAGATACGTTTAAAGGGTCCATTCGACGATTACCAAGTTCGAGAAATTTCTTCCCAAGTAGTATCTACAAAATGTATAAAAGGAAAATTTTTAGTAAAGGGCATTTCACCATCTTCTAAAATAGTTCCTTTTCATACTTTGTCGTTGGTCTATTGTGTTTCAAAAGTTAATATTTCGTACACGATAGAAGATAGGTATAGGGCATGATTTATAAAAAATGTCTAGAATTGACAATGTAAAAATATAAAATATACTTTATTTAAAAAAAATTAAATTTGATATACATAGCATTTTTATGATCTACCGTGTATAGAACCTTTTTCTAAAGAAAATTCATTTCAAAAAATAAATTTGACGGGTCCTAGCGATTCTTGATTAGGTATTTTGTATAAAAGGCTAATCCGATTTATACTCCTAAAATATAGTAATATGACATCAAACCCATTATAAGTTTTCCCGTTCTCTTTATTTTATAAGTAAAACATTGCCAATAAAAAGTATTTTATTAAAACCTTTTGCGGACACATTAATGCTATACCATAAGATGTACCTATCCTTCTCCCTCATTCGATTCATCCATTATTCAACCTTTTTTCTTTTGCGACTTCTTGACACTTTACGGTTGATGATATCGCCCGTCGTCGCATCATCAAATATTCAATAGAGTATCTCGATATAACCATGCAGCCGCATTAAATTGCACTAATAAAAATAACCCTTGTAATTGTAAAAGGATTGAAAGAAAGAAGATTTAAGAGGATTGAAAATACTAATTTCTGAAGATATTATGCGAAGACAATTTTAAAAAAACATGTGCAAATTTACCTATTAAAAAAATATTTTGACTAAGCCATCGCCCATGTCAGTAACACACTGAATGCGTATTGTTGCTGTGCATTAATGCGACAAGGCGATGTTCTAGTGTTTAATGATTAATAATTGTATATAATATACACACCTCCTTACGCGAAGGAAGGAGAATTTAAATTGTAGAAGAAGAAATAGTGAAATTAAAAACCGGGTAAAATTTTTTTTTCTGACCAAACATAGAAAATTTGATCGTGCTTACAATTTATGCTATTATGAATGGTTAATTACCGTGATTACAAATGATGTCAACATGACTCTCCTTTTATTATTATAGTGGTTACAATATACACTTTTATTATTATCGTGATTACAATTATTGAGGTCAATATGACTCTTCGTTTATTATTTTGCTTATAATTTATGCTAACATGACACTCGGTTATTATCGTGATTACAATTATTGATGTCAAAATTACTCTTCGTTTATTATTTTGCTTATAATTTATGCTAACATGACACTCGGTTTATTATCGTGATTACAATTATTGATGTCAAAATTACTCTTCGTTTATTATTTTGCTTATAATTTATGCTAACATGACACTCGGTTTATTATCGTGATTACAATTATTGATGTTAAAATGACTCTTCGATTATTATTTGGATTATAATTAATGCTAATATGACACTCGGTTTATTATCATGATTACAATAATTGATGTCAACATGACTCTTCGTTTATTATTTTGCTTATAATTTATGCTAACATGACACTCGGTTTATTATCGTGATTACAATAATTGATGTCAATATGACTCTTCGTTTATTATTTTGCTTATAATTTATGCTAACATGACACTCGGTTTATTATCGTGATTACAATTGATGTCAATATGACTCTTCGTTTATTATTTCGCTTATAATTTATGTTAACATGACACTAGGTTTATTATCGTGATTACAATAATTGATGTCAATATGACTCTTCGTTTATTATTTTGCTTATAATTTATGCTAACATGACACTCGGTTTATTATCGTGATTACAATTGATGTCAATATGACTCTTCGTTTATATTAGTTGTTACAATATACACATTTTGTCTAATGACTCTTCGTTCATTATTTTGCTTATAATTTATGCTAATATGACACTCGGTTTATTATCGTGATTACCATTGATGTCAACATGACTCTTCGTTTATATTACTTGTTACAATATACACATTTTGTCTAAAGCGCAATTTGTTCTTAATAATATTCGGTTATTATGCTGTATCTGGAGTTCTAGAATGGCTATAAACCACTAACTAACAGCTATAAATGACTAATGAACGGTTAATAAACGGCTAATGAACGACTATAAACGATTAAAAACGGTTCAAAAATAGCAAAAAAGGCTAAGAAACCGCTTAACTACGCCGCTGGGTATACTTTTGCAAAATATTAGGCCCCATGTTAGTCTTATGGCCCCGGGAAACCACCCTAAATCATGTACAGCTTTTTCTTAAATTAAAGCTTCTCTTCTGTTGGTTGGAACGAACCTTGTGCTTAGAATCTATTTCCGTCCTACGTATTTAAAAAAAAATAATTCGAATCATCTGTCTTCTGCGTATTTAATTACCATTATGCTTTGCGGCAAAATTCAACTAGCAAAAAATTTGACGCGCCCATCCAGCCTTAATTAAAAAAGGCCAATTTAAACGGCTGGCTGAATGACGTTTTACATAATTCATTTAATTGGCCTCGGGGACCATTCCACGAATTCGCGACTGTCGAGAAGTTTTCTAATGTTTGGAAATTTTGCAATTAAGATGGTATAAGGTTCTATGCTATACAAAAAAAAAACGTAAAATGAGTAAACACAGCTTGCGAACTAAAATATAACTTTAATATTGGGTTATACAAGAATCTAAAAAAATTAATCAACTAACCAGACAACTCTAATGGTGACATATATGACAATGACAAATATGATTGACTATAAAATTTACAATAAAGTAAAGAATGTGAGGTTTTGACGTCTGGGTAGTTGCTTTAGTCTTCGACTTTCTGATGAGCCCTAATAAGGATAAAATCATCATTGTCAACCTGACCTAAAAGAACCAATTATTTTGACTTTATAACAAAAGGCAGTACAAACCCAATATCTCTCATCTTACTAGGTTGCCTAGCTTCCGGTGAGGGGTACGGACGAGTAGGGAGGAAAACGTGACTTCTCGGTGACCATTACCGCGCGTAGAAGAGACAACGACGATGCGGACAGGACGCCGTTTTGAGATAGCTCAGCATCGAATGAAACAACCTACTTAGTGTTGGCTCAAAAGCGTAAAAACTACCGTGCGAGCAAACAATATTTGCACCAAAGAGGGCATTGCATTTAAGGACGTAATGCTTTGCCGCAGAGCTTAATACCTGTTGGGTATCAGTAACTACCTGAAATAACAATTAATCAGTTATTCCGTCATCTTTGACAGTCGTTACAAGTAATTTGATTCATCGCTAATTTTTCCAATTTCTTGAACAATTCACACAATGGGCTTTACGGAACAGCACAAAACATTCATGGTTGAAGCGTATTTTCGAAACGGGGTTAGAGTAAATGGTGAGTGGTAATACAATCCGGGTTTGTGCAAGGACGATTTTCACGAACATTTTCCTAACGTTGCTTTTATTGCTGGGGATTTTTATCATTGCCTGAAAAGAACCGTGGCTGTGTTTAGGGAAACAGGTTCTATACAACACAAAAAAGGAGCAGGAAGACCATCTGTAGGAACAGAAGAACTTGTCGCAACATTCGTGAAATAATGAAAAATACGCCAACAAATTGTATAAGACGCCTGTCCCAAAAAGTGGGAAGATCTTATGGAACATGGAGGACTATTCTTAAGAAGCAGCTAAATTTATTTCCTTTTAAAGTGCAAGTATTCCAAGAAATACAAGCCGCAGATTTTGAAAGACGCAGGAATTACTCTCAATGGTTTACCCAAAATTTATTGGAAAGAAATGATTTATTAGGCCAATTTCGGTAATTTATGTAATTATTTTTCTTTTTCTTTCTGTATATTCTTACTTTGTTAATTTTGTAAAAAACAAAAATAAATTTGTATTTGTCTACTTATATTATTACTCATTAGTTTGGCATATCATGTCATAATATAAATTTGACAAAATTTTAACCTAGATTTGGTTAGATATATCGTCCCCATATCGTTGTGATTTAAACCAAGCTCTACGTTTTTTAATCCAAGCCCTCTTTGATGCAAATAATTTTTGCTCGCACGATATTAGACATGGAGTGTTGACAAAATTTCGTTTATAGATTACGTATTAACCCTGCTCAAAACCGGGTATAGTTTGGGTTTACTAGATACAGGATGTGTATCAGAAAAAAAAACATGTATTTTTAATATTTTATATATTTATACAGGGTAATGATGGAGTGTCGCTGTAGTAAGTAAGTAAAATAGCTGAGTTATTAATAAAAATACGTATTATTTTTAATTTTATAGGTTGGTTAAAAAAAAACCGTACAAACTTTTTTTAACTAGAACACATTTTATTTTATAGCTTTCTCGAAATCTATAGGGATCAAACTAAGTAACGTTATTATAATGTTTCCTATATCTTAACCCCATCGCTAATTACAATTGAATGCAGACTTTGCGGTGAAGAGGACGAAACTGACTCTCATATCATAATGTGCTGCGATGTATTTACCCGCAAAAGGTTCAGAATCTTCGGCGATATTTAACACGGCAACAACCTCTCGCATGACAAATTTGGAAGAAGGCTAATGGACGTTATAGACGGAACAAATATCTTCTAACAAGACTGGGGCGCATAACAAACTAAAAGGCTGCAGTGCCAAAAGCATCCGACCCCTGCCTTTAACCAGACAACTAACCAACCATCGTTTAGTTATAAAACGGGTTATTTTTTTGCGAAAAACATTACACGTGACATATTTTCCCTTTGAAAAGTTTCGCCACAGTAATTATCCTTCCGTAAAACGGCCCTCAGGCGTTTTTACTGCTTTTGTCTGCCGTTCTTTTGCCTGTCTACGTGTCAATTTTCTTTTTGCCTTTTACATTTAATAACCAGCTAACATATGTGGGAAATTCTGAGTTAATATATTTTTTTTATATAAAAAAAAACTTTTAAAGAAATAAGGAGATTGGTTTAATATTTCTGTATTTATGTCTGTGCTTCATAAATTGACTACAGAGTGATTATTTGTACATATATTTTTAGAAAATTGAAGTAACTTTTCAAACGTTTTTGGTTTTTTTCGTCTTTTCAGATAAATTTTCCTTTTCATCTATATACAGCACCATTCGATAATAGTGTACAAGTGGCATTTATTAATATTAGTTCGTCTGCTAAGACGCAATCCGGTACCTCCAGCGGTGGCAAATAAATAAAATAAGAAATAGTCTTTGGAGATCACCTTTGAACTTCTATAGCTTTCTTAAAAAACCGTTAAGGACCTACATTTATATTAACTTTGTTTTATGTATTTATACAGGGTGTTATTTAAGTATGTGGCGAAACTCCAAGGGGTGCTTCTTTAACTGATTTTAAAAAGAAAAGTTCATATAAACTGGGTCCGAAAATGCATAGTTTTTACGATACATGGTGTCAAATTTAAAAAAAAAATCGGATGTTAGTAAATATCTCAATATACTTTTATTAGATTTTGTTGAAATTTGGCAATTCTATTTATAATAATTAGAGGATAATTTAGCCTCAATTGGAATAAAATTATTAGGTCCAGTGGCGTCCCGAAAGACAGTCCAACTAATATTTTTGACAAAAAAATTGCGCGCCACTGACTTTTTTTTAAAATTATGTATTTTTTCGAATTAAGCAACTACAAATACAACTATTTTATCTTCTTAGTTTTTTTATATCTTGATTTGTTTTCGAGAAAAAAAGAAAAACCACTTTATGGCATGTCCCCGGGACAATAAGAGTTATAGTTGTTACTTTTAAAACATTGCAGTAATAAATTATTACATTATGCGATTATTTTATGTTAATTTCTTTTATCGAAAACAGTTTTAATCTGCGCGAAAAAATTCAAAAGAGGACTTTCGTGTAATTTTAATTGCTAAGTAGTTTAAATTTTTTACTCTGCAATAATCATCGTTTACCATATATGGTATTATGGGTATATATTTTTTTTCTCGAAAACAAAGAAAGATATTAAAAAAATTCATAAGATAAAATAGTTGTATTTGTAGTTGCTTAATTCGAAAAAAATACATAATTTTAAAAAAGTCAGTGGCGCGTCATTTTTTTTTGTCAAAAATATTAGTTGTACTGTAATTCGGGACGCCACTGGACCTAATAATTTTAATCTAATTGAGGCTAAATTATCCTCTTGTTATTAGAAACAGAATTGCCAAATTTCAACAAAATCGAATAAAAGAGTATTGAGATATTTACGAACATTCGATTTTTTTTTAAAAGTTTGACACCCTGTATCGTAAAAACTATGCATTTTCGGACCCATGTTTATATAAACTTTTCTTCTTAAAATCACTTAAAAAAGCACCCCTTAAAGTTTGGCCCCATACTAAAATAACACCCTGTATGTTGAAATAAATTATATGCTTGGAAGGTTTTTGAATTGAAAATTCCAAACATCGATACTAATACGTGCTCAATACCTTAGTTAAAGTGTGTTTAATGACCGCTGTCCTTTACGTCACGCTAGTGCTCATCCTTCTAAAATTTGTGAACTAGGTGAGATAAATAGTAGATAGAGAGTAAATTTGCGTCAATAATGAATGTAGTATAATTTTACCAGTCAAAAAAGTTTAATTGTCATTTTTGACGGTGACATTTTTAAACAACATTATTTCAAAAATATCACGGTATTGTGAAAAAAAAGCATTAATTCAAAAATTATTTGATTATTTTTAAAGAGAAAGTGATGCCGGAAAGACTCCTTTACCCTTACGAGGTGAGTAGATAAAATAAACCAGGAATTATGAAAACATAAATAATAAGCATAAAAAATATATGGCAATGTTTTAATAAATAATACCTATCCGCTTTAGAGAGTTTCTGATGCTTTAGGAGTTTCGTGTTTAACAATACAGCCCAAAAACGAGTAGAATTTGTAAGAAAATTTAATAATAACGGCAACTCTCAATTTCCCCTAAAACCTATTTTTCTGGATGAAGCCTGAATATACAGTAAAGGGGCTTTTAGGTAAAGTTGGCAAGATAATACTCTTCATAAAGTTAAAAAAATCGTGGGTGTACGGTATATTATTCTACATGCTGGTTCAGAAAATGGATTTATGATTAATGCAAGTTTGATATTTAAGTCTGACCTGAAATCTGGTGATTATCATAATTCGCTGAATAGTGAAAACTTTGAGAAATGTTTGAAAAAAAATTGTTACCAAACTTGGAAGAACCGTCGCTTATTATCATGAATAACGGCCCCTATCATTCTGGGCTAATTGAAAAAATTCCAAGCACAAGTTGGTTAAAAAGATTACTTATTGCATGGTTAGAACAAAGACAAATTCTGGTTTCACCATTTGCAATAAAGGATCAGATCCGGATAATAGTGAAGCAGCATATCCCACTCAAAGGTTACAAGTTATCTGGAAAGCGCTATTTATTTTATTTGTTAATTATTTTCATTTTATTTTATTAGGTTGGACGAACTAGCATTGATTGCAACATGGACATCGAGTTTTAAGACTTCCTTCATATCATTGCCACTTTAATCTTATTGAAATGGTTTGGTCGGAATGTAAGCGCTATTATGATGCAAAAACAAGTTCTATGCATCCGGTAACAAATAACGTAGTATTTTACTTGTTCACGTGTATCCGTCTTTATGTAGATCACGCCTAAGAACAATCATAACCTTTACCACCGGTAAGTCAAACTGATTGAATTAATTTACGACGTACCGCAAATATGGAGAATATGATGTAACGGTCAGCGGTCATTGAACAGACTTTAGGTCATCGGGATTTCTACGAGAAATATTATTTAAAGAAAAATACAATGAACTTCATATTACCTGCGAATAGCCCAGCTTTTTTTTCTTTTTGTCATTTTAAGTCTAATAACCAGGCAACATACGTGCTGAAAATGGCCAAAATTATCTATCGTCAAGCTGCTGTGTTTCCGCTAGTTCCTTTTCACAGCAACGATTTACCAGCAAAAGGTTTGCGAAATGGCCCGTAGGCGTTAATTAAAACGGTCCTACGGACATTCATTTGATGCATACTACGTTATGTAAAATAATAGTCGTATTCCTGGTATTAGCAACTTCAGAAAATCCGATTTATTTTGTGCTTCGAGTCAGCGCGGAATTTAATAAAATAATTCCAAGGTTATTTGTAACTTGAATGATATGAGTTTTGGGCTTTCAATAGTTGCATTATCTTTTTATTTTAAATCACAACAATTCAACTGGTAAATATGTCCAGTCGCCTTCAGATGAATATTAAATAACTACATCTCTATTTATATTAGCTAGACATAGCGAAGCATAGCTGAGATAGGTTTCCAGATATTTCTTATACCTAATGATGGATTATTAAAACAACCTGGATTCTGGTGTATAGCAATTAGCTTCCTTAAACTTCTTCTTCCAAACAAACAAACCCTAGTTGTTTTATTAAGCCATCATAATTTTACAAACTTGAAAGAAAACTACTGGACCTCGTAGAAGGAACAACCCTTTTCTAACAAGACTGGGGCGTACAATAAGCCAGAAATCTGCAGTGTAAGAAGCTTGGGCCACACGTCGAACCCGACCCCCGCCTTTAACCAACTAACCAATCAACCAACTGAGCCATCATAAGATATAAGATATATTATCTGGAAACCTTTGAGTAGATGTAATCTTAGAACAATACCGCGCCTAAGTAGAGCTTTAGGTAGTTACTTTGCTTCATTGGTTTTTACTTATAGACGACTGGAGATACATACCAGTTAAAACGTTGTGATTTAAAACAAATGAAGACAGCGCAAGTCGAAAGTTCTTGTGTCATTCAAAAAACATCATTGTCTCCAACATTTAAACAGACAGTGTTTGTAACGCTACACTCTTTCTATTTTTTAAAGTAAAGATTATGTTTTCAGATTATGTAACGAAAAGTAAAATACAGAAGCCAATGAAAAACAATTTGATAGTTTTGAAGGTTCAAAGTCAACGCTGATCGAACTAGAAAAAATTCTTCAAGTTATAATGGGGGAAAGTCAAATAATAGGTATAAGCAGATGAGATAAAAATCAAATTGTTGGGGAACCATCCCCAACCCGGGTAATTTACTTCTTTTCCTAAGAATTTTAATTACGGTAATATATTATAATTATAATAAATTATTACGCCTATATCTCGATTCCGTCACGCTTGCCACCCCGTAACGTCTCCCACCATCGTAGTTGTCGGGCGCACGCACTAGAAAACTGGTGCCAGGTAGGCAACTTTGTTACACGTCCACCCTACAGCCTCCGCGCTTCACCGCGCCAAAACACCACAAGCTGACGACCATATATGGTATTATCCGACGAGAGGGATGGTGATTGGTGGGAGTCGGCACATGTGGAAGCGATGACGTATGGATCAAGGGCCTTTCGCCGTTTTTCAGCGGCATTGATCTTTCGTAACTCGAAGTAAAAGGTCGCGTTTGTTTTTTTTTTGACTGATTCTTTTTCGCTCGTGAAAAGCAGTCGAGTTTTTTGTTGGACACCTGTCTCAAGTTAATCCTTTTGTATTTTGTGAACCTAAATCGCTGTTCTTCAGTGATGCGAAGTGATATTGACTAAAATTTTCAATTCGTTGTGTAGCAACATTTACGTATACCTATGACTGGGTCTGTAATTTTGTGATGTTTAAGTAGATAAAAGTAATATTTTACCCATACATGTCATTGTAAATTTATGTTTGTAGTTCAGTTTTCGTAACGCTTTTTGTCTTGTCCTCTTACGAACCTAACCACATTTATAACTACTACTAAGTTGAGTGTATAAGAAAATTTGCTGGAAGCTTAACTACAAATAAATGCAGTGTACCATTTTATATTTACCTATTGATGTTTGTATTTCCGTTAATCTAGCTTGGCCTTAGGCCACTAATAAACCCTACCTGGAAATCAATTTTTAAACCGTTGTTTCATTTATCTTAAACCACACTATGGAAATATAGAAATTTCGTTTCTGTGGCCAATTTTATTAATTAAGTTGGCTAAACCTTTGATGTTATTGGAAATACCATACAGTTTTATTACAGAAATTTAAACTAAATCTCTCTTGCAAAGTAGTTGTCACCTAGTTTCTTTAAATTAGTAGGTCCTTGTATGTTAGACGCGCACATCAAATGTTATGATTTTCTAATAAGTAATAAGCCAATTAAAAGTTATTTAGAAAAATGTTTCATAAAATTTTTTAACCAGTGATTTTGCAACCGACCAGAATAATTTGAAACTTTTCTAATATTTTAAATGTTTTAATGGCAGCGCTAATTGCAACCAAAAGGCTCATATTTAAACTTAAATTCCAAACATTACGATAAAAACATGTTTTTAAACTCTTTTAATTAGTGTTAGATCTAATTTAACTTAAAAATGTCTACTTTCAAGAAAGTTATGAGACTTATGGCCATTTGCACCAACATCACGCTTAAGGGAGAATTAGTTAAGAAATGATTAATTTTTAAGGAATGATTAGTCTAGGAAGCCTTGCACCAACGTCATTGGTCACCCAATTAGTAAAGTACTGATTAATACATAAGCGCCATCTGCAGTCTTGAGCGAAATCATTTTGAGATTTGGCAACGTTTCGAAAGTTAAATATTTTGTAGTTCTTCTGTCAATTTTTTCATCATTTTAACGTAAAAAATTGCAATTTTTTAAATTTTATTTTCGAATTATTGTTTGTTTGGGTCAATATTCAATATAAGTGAATGAAAAAGATCAAAAAACGTTACAGATAGGGAGACGGTTGCCCTGCTATCCCTTATATCACAAAAAAAAATATTATTTTATTTAGTAATCATAATAGAAACTCATAAAAAAAGGATGTCTCCATTACGTAAGTTGCACAATTTTATCTTTTTGTTAAATTGTAACCTTAAAATAATTTTTTTTTCTTTTCAGATATAAAAAGTTAAAAAACACTTTTATAATTTTTCTATATTTAAATTCTTCCCTCCTCAAATTTAAGTTAATTTCCTATTATGTGACTGTTCATCTACTCCTCAATTATTTAAAAATTTTTACGACTTTCACTATTCCAGTTTCAACTATTATTCTTCTCACACTTACATCACTGGTTCAATAAAATGTGACTCTTCAATTACTCCTCATCAGATTATAAAAGTCTTTACAACATTTACCACTTCGTTTTTTATAATTTTTCTTCTCTCCTCACTCTGATGGTGCGATGTCACTAATTTGACACTTAGCTTACTGCTATGTTAGCTTAATTTCTTGGTTTTTGCCATTTCTCCACAAATGACCTCTTGCTAGGTATACCTACCATTACGGTGAACGGTTTTCTAATTACTTTATTTGGCCTTTCCATCATCTTTTATCTCCGTTTGGACTGTTTGCACCTGCTATTTCTCATTTTCCTTATTCTCTTCTCCTGATGATGACTGTTTATACAGTAGAAACATGTAGAGAATTTACCCTTAATTAAATTTATCTTAATATACCAGTGGAGGAAGACTTAAAGTGTCTTATTTCTTTCCCTTTTAAAAACACATAACCTCTTTATCGCTCTAAGGAAGGCTTTAAGTGATCGATTTTCTGAACTTAAAAATAAGGACTTAAGTATCCGTTTAAGATCTCCTTATCATTGGTGTAAAACTTGTTTGTGGTTTAAGGAATAATTAGGGTTAAGTCCGGCCTTAAATACATTGGTACAAATGGCCATTAAAGGGAAACACCAATCCGAGAATAAAGCATTCATTAAAAGTTCCTGCTAATAACATCAAAATCCCTCCCTGTATGTCGGAGACGATGTTTATGTTAAACTTTAAAACTACGTTAGGGTAATTAAAGAAATTACTTTTAGAGTACTTTAAAGTCATTAAAGTAATTAGCGCGCAGATACCATTTTGAACGTTTTATGTTAATCAGGTGGTCCATTTATAAAAGCTTTGGGAATGCTATTTATGGTCCAGAAAACGGAACGTTTAAAAATAATTAAAAATGGGTAATGGTAAGGCGGTAAGGAAATATAAGAAATTTTGTTATATCAATATCTCTGTTCTGTCAAACTAGCAAAGAATACTGTAGCTAGACCACTGGGATTAGTCAAAGAGGAGATAAATCGAACAGCTAAATAACTTGCGCAAAGCAAATGGACAGGGCTGATAACTTGTGGCATCTTCAGGCAATTGTGGCCCCTACTTGACGGCAGGAAAACCGCAGCGCTATTACAGCTCAGTCGGAAGGACCTAAGAAACATCACTGCCATAGTCACCGGACATTGCCTGTTCGGTAGACACGCTGACCGTATGCAAATACCAACAAACGACTTATGTAGAAGTTGCAGAGATGAAGAAGAGGAGGAAAGTATTCAGCATTTCTTGTGTGAATGCCCCGGCCTCGCGAGAAGAAGGTTCAATGCCCTGGGCGAACCATTCTTTAATGATCTGGAGGAAGTGAGCAGCCTGCAACTGGGTCGACTCACTAAGTTTGTTAGCAGTGGCTGGTTTGGATGAGCTGTCAATATTCTTCTACGATCGCGTTAACCATCAGGAAGCTGATGCGGATAGGTTCCGCGGAACATATGTGGTACCACAACGGTCCTTATAGGACTATGTGTGACTGTTTGGACAATGCCAGAGGTCTGCCACTCTACGGACCTAACCTAACATAACCTACTGCTCCGGTAATTACCGCCTATTTTTATGCTTTAAAGGTTGTACTTACTTCATTTCAGTATTTTTTCAGTTGTTTCCAGATTCCAGACTTACAAAACTCTTAAACGTCAAAAACGATTACCTATCATTGGTATCGTATTTGTTAATTTTCTGTGCAAACACACATCAATAAATATTGAATTTTGTTGGCAAAAGTGGACAAAGATGTCACTAACATAAAAATGTATGCTTTCAGTGCTGCCTAGCACTCATGTAATTGTGACTTATGTCTTTACACGGGATTTCCTCCCAACATTTTACTTATTTATTTAAGTTTGTTGAAGGTGCGGGTATGCTTTAGAAATGTCCAACTTCGACACTAGATGGTGCGTAGCGCTTCATCTTTAAGACGGTCCTCGTCGTAAATTGTTCATAGTTTAAACTTTGTGTTCATTTCGTTCGTCAGATCCTAGCTTTACTAATGAGCCATAATATGGCGAAATGCTTCTGAGGATGGATCTGACAAAATGGAAGGAAAAATCACTCTCTACCTTAGATAAAAATGTATACTAAAAAACGGACATACTTTCAAAGTTATTTATGAACTACCAATTCACCATATTCAATACCACATTAAAGAATAAAATACTATTTATACGCTATACAGGGTGTTACAATTTAGAGACGATTACCAAGCCGTCGAATAATTTGAAAATATCCTGGTACTTACGAAGATACTTGTAATAAATATAGTTTAAAAAAACTAAAAAAACACGCTTTAATAATTAATCAAACTAAAAAACAGAAAATAAATATAGTTTAAAATAATTCTTAAAATTCTTAATATAGGCAGAAAATAATAATGAACGATAAACATTAGTATCATTGTGAAAAAGCGTAGGGTGCTCGATATACGAAAAATATAGCACGAAGTCTCCGAATCGAATACTATACGACCCCATGTTTTGTCAAAATCGCTTCTTCGTTTTATACCTGACAGCTGTCAAAATTTGACAGGAGAATTTTTGCTTGTAGATTATTGTATTATCAGCGGTTCTTAATAAGTCTACAAAATTTAAATTAAATCTGACCGTTTAAAGTGGGTCAAAATCGGGTTCAAAAAAGTCGGTTACAAACAAACATACAGGTGAAGCTAATAAAAGCGTGTTAAAAATTAAATATTCTCGTGTTGATTTTTATTAATTTTAGCTTTATTTACATGTCATTTGGTAGGGTGTACTTTATAAACAGGGAGATGTCGGTTTGGTGCAAAAGTGAATAAGATGCGTGATCTCACTTTGCTTCGTAGTCGTTGGATTTAACAATGACGTAAACAAAAATTGGGGCCCCTCTAAATCGATAAATACAATCGGGTGCAAAGTAGAGAACATAACTCGGACATTAAAGCATATTTTGCAAACCGTTGTTAGATTAGGCACGAATTAAAAAAATATTGAAACCCCCAAGACAATATTATTTTTAAGTTAAATGAAAATAACTATTAATTTAATACATGCCACAAATAGCAGTTTCTCCGACAAAGGGTTTTAATTAAATAGTGCAAAATAACGTTAAGACTGGAAAATTGAAAATTTTCTGTAAACGAAGCTCGATACTTCGTTCACACAAGTTCTAATTTATTTCTTTCCGATTTTCTTGGGAATTTCGATTTATTTTAAGAAAGAAGTGTTATTAAACTTTACAAACACTAATGAAAGTAGAATTTTTAACATTTGCTGTAAGTGTAATATGTAAATTTTATTACATTAGTGTTAAAAGTGGATTACTTTTAATCTTAGTGAAAAGTGTAAAAATAAATACAGTATCTCTTTACCTTTTAATATTAACATAGTATACTTAACATTAACATTTATGGTACAATCAGAAAATTTTGTTTTCTTTTATTTCGCCAGATTCATCCACTTTTTATTGTACAGTTTGAACACCCAGAAATACGAATTTCTTTTGCAGTTCCACTTATCATGGCTTTGCGGTAATTTTGTATACATGTTAAGGGAACGGAAAAAATAGTAGGTACTAGACGACGACGTCATAAGAAGGCTTTCGGCTTACTTGGGGTACTTATTGTCTGATGAATTCCCCAGGAACTGCTCTATTTGGTCACTCGTCAGGGTTTCTTTTTGCTTCGAAAAAGCAACAAGTTTATAATATTTTCACTGAGAAAAAGTATTTTATTTTATTTATAAGAATTCACATACTCTTTATACAACTGTTTAATATTATATGTGCCCATAGGAAATAGGAGATATCGCTAAAATAGAATGGTTTATAGCCATTATTGCTCTGAATACTCACAGTAATAATTGTCAAGTTCTATTGGGGGTGTAATCTGGTTTTATATACTGTATTAGTTCCGACTGGCAGTTGTAATGAAACGACATTAATCATAAAAATAATTGCTTGCTACGGTTAATAAAGCATGTACTTACCACTAAAAAGCAGTACTGTAGTTCTCCAAAATTTAGCTTCTAGTCTAATATTGTTCTTGTCGTTTAACATTGCCTATGATTATCTATTTATGCAACATGGTTTACTGAGATGGTAAAATTCGTCCGTAGATTATAAAGTCCAATACTAATGATGGGTTGTGCGAAATAAGAATCTTCTATCGCTTTATCTGACATGCAAAGTTTAATAAAACCTACACCGAGAAAATTAGTTTACTAAATTTCTTTGCTGAGAAGAAATGAGTAAGAATGACAAATTATTTAGTTAAAGTACGAAAAAAACGTGCAACTTTAGCCTATTAGGGTTTTTGTAGCAACAAAAATCATTTTGCTATGGAAATCTATTAAGGATTAGTATTATTTTATTTTATTTAACTAAATAGCATATTGATAACTAAAAAAGTTTCTTGCTAAATAATTTCTACCATCGATATATTAGATACAACTAGAAATAATATTTAGTCTTACTAGTCACCAAATTTTCTAGTGGATTTAGCAATATCTCCATTAAATTCTACTCAGACGAAGTAGTATGTTTAACTACATTACTAGGCAAGGTAATCATTCGCGAGGAGTCGGCGTACTCGAATACGTAACGAAACTTCATGAAGCCACTATTTACACGTTAGCTCCGACATGGCGGGGTGGCATTAACATTTAGCTTTACGCAACTTATGGATACCTGAATTTTTTCTTTTGTGTTTGTGTCTTGATTAGTTCATAATAGTTATTTAGTATTAAGGTAAGTTGAAAGTTATTAGCAAGTACCTACAGTGGATACGGCACCCTGCCGGGTGGCCCCTGCATTCTATTTGGTCCTGGGATATTTTATAACCAATTATTCTTTTATTTCAGTATCAAAATGGAATTTAATCCAAATGATAGAGCCGACGCCATATTGTTACGTGTATTTTGGAGCTTGGAGCATACAGATTAATAAATATGAAAAAATTTTGGCAAACAACTATTTTCATAATCCCACGAACGCTTGATGTCATCCAGAAATTAAAACAATATTAATAATAGGTAAGTGCCAATTAATTTTTAGATGTGATTACGAGGGTGTTTTTTTGGTTAAGTAGCTTTTATAAATTCTATAAAAATGTGGATTTTTAAAGAATTCAAATTTAAAATCCAGTTTTTTTAATATTACAACACAGTAAAGGAAAACCATTTTTTTTTAATTAATAAAAGTAAATAGAACAAAAATCCTGTAGAAGTTATTGTCAGTGACTTTTATTATACCTATAATAATATTTGGTAGCCTATATCTATGGTGTTTTATACTTATTTGTTTTTGCAGAACCTTAATCTATACAAAATGGATTATATTAAATATACGACTCTAATACGACGTTAACGTATTTTTCGCCTGTCACTGTGTCTAATTACTCTTTGTCTGTCAATTTAAAAAATCTTCTCGGTTAAGAGGTTGCACAAAACAAATACTAGTGACAGAAATTTAAAAATTTTAAAGTTTTTATAACCCCAGATTTTTTTTTATTTTGCACGGGACGCCAAATGTATGGGACTTTGGCTTTATTCTTTCAATGACCTCTAACAAAAACTACTAATAAACTTTTACACTAATCAAACTAATTTTTTTAGACCTTTGATGCCCTAGAGTCTAGAGTTCTAGAAGAAAGAATAGCAACAAAAATTATTTGATTTTAATGTGACATCGCTATTGTCTGGAAACTCCGTAGTGCAATTGATAGAACGTTCGACTGGTATTCAAGGGATTCTGGGTTTAAATCGAAGCGGACTCATAAAACTTTTTAAATTTTGAAAACTGTGTCTTCACGCCACTAACAATTTTTTAGTTATATTTTTTAGCTGAAGTTCTAAAACCAAAAAATATTTAAGCAAATGGTAGGTACCTACTATAAATTACTTCTTTAATCTATATTATTATGTATGTACTAGATTTCTGATTGATCTTGTTATTGTTTAAGTTTGTTATTACTAAATAAATTCTATTGAAATAAAAATAGGTACAAATTTACATCTATTTTTATTTTACGCGTTAAAACACAAAAAATTAAATGGTAAGGGCATTATTATAACAAAAAAAAGGATCTATAAATCGCATTTTTAGCAAGATAAACTTTTAAGGTTAGCTATAAGAAATAGTAGCTTTTACAAATACATTAATCTAATTTAAGTAAGATCATCAATTTATTGTTACAAATAAAAGTATGTAACACAGCAAAAGAATAAGTTTAAATAGCATGGTAAGGATACCAAATACAGCTAATGCATTAAGTTTATTCTACTAAATGCCTTCCTATTTTTAATAGGTTATATATTAAAACTACTAAATACTTTTAGCTAGCGTAACTAAACTTTATAGTAGCTCCAACTATGCAGAAAACAGCAAGTATTTTTAGTTGCAACCAATAGATAATTCTAGCAAAATAGATTTAGTAAAATCAACAAGTCATCTAACCTGGGGCCTATTCTACTACAGATTATAGTTCGGTTAACTAAATATCGAGTTATTTTAACTAATTCTTTTTCTCGGTGTAAATACAACGTAAAAATAAATTAATTAAAACAGGTATTGCTACGATCAATAAAAATCAAATTCAGACAGGACAGCTAGAAGACTTCGAACAACGATGAGACCTGCGCAATACATACGTTAACTAATATTAGGACGCGCGGCGATTGCCGATCGCTACGAACCACGTCTTGGTGGATTATAGGTTCTAATGGATACAATTTTTGGGTACGCTGTTCTGCTTTCCTACTTGTAGAGAAAGCGCTTTACTGGGAACAAAACGCGTCGCATTGAGAAGATACGATTTATTTCTTAACAAAATTGCTCTATTAAAAGTAGTTCATTATTCAACAAGACTGTGCTGCTAATGGAACTGATTACTACCAATAGAAACACTGTTCTAGCAAATCTGAAATTGATATACCACTAAATCGGGTTTGACACTAGCAATTTATTTAATATGGGTTAATACAAAATAAGCTATCAATATAAACTATTATATTATGTCTTAGCAAACCAATTGTATTAGATCATTTTCTTCAGTGTATATTGTAATTTAATTTCAACATGTGGTGAGTAGTGAGACCAAAGAGATAAAGGCTTACAAACCTTAGATTTCTCTTCAAAATATACAAGAAATATATTGTCATTGTTATTTCGAAAAAGGTTTTTTAAATCGCACCAGTTTAGAAATTTTCCATAAGCAATTTCGTACTGTCCCTTGGACTTTTTCGGCAACATAAAAGGTAGCTTTACTAGCTGCTTCATTTATTATGGAGAGGGTTTATTTTAAAAATCAGTATACGATTTAAATCTCCTAGAAAATTGTTTAATTTAGTAAATGAAATTACTAAACAACATTGCAGAACCCGATATCGTTATGGCAGGACACGCAATTCCACTGACTTCGTCTATTAATTTGCTGGGTGTCAACCTGGGAGAAAATATGTCTTGGCATAATCACGTAGTGGCAATCGCCAGGGCAGCTTCTCAGAAGCTCGGTATACTTTTCCGTACCAAAAAGTTGTATACACCTCAACAACTTTGACACTTTATAAAGCCCAGATTCGACCATCACTGGAATACTGCTCTCATATTTGGAGTTCTGCACCGAAGCATACCCTTCGGTTGTTGGATTCCATCCAAAGGAGAGCCGTTCGTCTAATCGGCGACCACGAGCTGACTAAGAACCTCGACAGCTTAGAACATCGAAGACAGGTTGGTGATTTGACTCTCTTCTACACATATTTTCATGGCAAGTGTTCGACAGATATTGCCCGCTCGATTCCACCTAGAGTAATGCATAGCAGAAACACACGACGAACCACTGCCGCCCATCCCTATGTGGTTCAACTTAGTACACCCCGAACATCATTGTTTCAGAACTCTTTCATTTGGAGGACGTCATCTTTGTGGAACGGCCTTTCTGAGACCGTGTTTCCAACCGAATATAACCTCCAACGATTCAAGAAAAACGTGAATCGCTTTCTTCGCACACGCACCGCTCCCAGAGCGCCTTAAAGGATTTTCCTATAGTGCTTGTGCTCGATCATAAAAAAAAAACTCTTTCATCAACAACATTTTTTTAAGTAAATCTCGTAAAATTAGTTTGGTTTAAATCAATTTTCCCTCGAAATAAACACGCTTTATCGCTGCTAATTCAGCTAATACAAGCCAAACGAGCAAATTTTGTTTCCTAACAATTTTGACCACATAAATACAAAAACCGCTGAGCTTTTGTTTTACTCTGCGGCCGAAAATGCATGAAGTTTTAATAAAATATGGCGAAAGTTAAAATTTTTGCTTTGGAATTTAAATAATTTAATAGACGTTATGGAGTTCAAATTTAATTTAGCATAACTGAAATTTAGTTGGCATGCTCGTATACAAGGTTTATGGAAATAACTTATTACATTCGGATGGATGGATTGATGTCCAGAAGACACACTGCATACTTATTGTTTAAATCGACAGTCTTACAAGTTAGGTAATAACATATTTGCCAAATAACCTTCAACTTATTAGTGTTACAGAACAAATATATCTGGGGTTACTAATTTCTTCTAATTTAAAATGGGAAGCACATATTATTAAAATGGTAAAGAAATCCAATAGTTTTATTTTCATGGTGCAAAAGACTTTCAAAGATCACTCTCTACAGATTGTAAAGAAATTGTACACTTCCTATATTAGACCAAAAATTGAATACGGATACAATATTTGAAACCCCTACTACAGCAAAGATATTGAAATTTTGGAAAAGGTCCGAAGGCGGGTTACCAGAATTCCATTTATTTCAATTTCGAGGACTACCTTATCCCGAAAGACTTAAAAGATTTGGGCTAACAGCTCTAAAGCAAAAAAGAACTAGGGGTTATATAATAGAAACTTTTAAAATACTAACGGACTACTATTCTTGTAACTTGAGAAATGTGTTTCATTTAAATCAGAATCAACAGCTTCGGGACACTCAAAAAAATTAAGCAACGAAAAATCCACGACATTTCCAAGAAATAACTTCCTCATCAATCGGGTAGTGTACCGGGGGAACAACTAAGAATGGTCGTCGGCTATATCTCAGAAACTCGAAGTCATAGAGCTTTTAAGTAAAAAACTTTTTAGTAAAAGTGCCCAAAAGAAAATGTTGGAAATTGTTTTTGAGTTTGTAAAACGTCCGCAAGAGGGCGTCACAGTCATGACCACTGCAAATATTAGGATTTTCTTTGTGTTTTGACTAAATAGGAGGTACCGAAAACATATTTGTTTTAATGCTTAGATATTTCTTTATAAATTTTATAATTCACAAATTTCTCTATCTAGTGAAATAAAGTGGTGGGGGGAATTCAAATTTTTTTTTACATAAACTACGATTACTCCCATTTGGCATAACCAATTTTAACTAACTTGGTCTCATTTAAGAAAGGAGTATTTTATTTACAAATTGTGCCTTTTTTATTATATCCTTGAACTTTATCTTCGCCGCTAGATGGCGTTAACTGAAATATAAGCGAATATTAGGCTTTTTCGCGACAAAGTTAAATACAATGATATGTCTATTTTAATAGGATCAGATAGAGAATTAAACTTAACATTTTCGTAAATACCTCATATTCGTATCTTTTATAGAATCGGAGTTATTGACTAAAATAGACTAATATATCGTATTTTTTCGTTTTAAGGGCCTTTTAGTTTATATATTGGATGCTTTTCGCACACATTAATTATATAAATGAACAGACAGTTACAAAAAGTGTTAACTAAAACAATAAAAAATATTATTGAAAACTTCTACCTATATTTCTACGATTTATAATAAATTATTTATACTGCAATTTACTTCTTTAAAATCGCTCACTAAATATTGGGAGAAAATGTATTAATGACGGCCAAAATGTTTAAAATCATTATTAATGCAAGCCTGCAACCTGTCCTGCGTGCATAAAACAGCAGTTTCAATTTCCGCAACTGATATATTTCCTAACGCCGCTGTAATTTTCTCAATCATATTTTCTCTGCTTGTAGGCCGATTGGAAAAAACAATGTCCTTAACCCTCCCCCACAAATAAATAAAAATCTAGGACCGTGCGGCATTTGGGGGGTTAAAATCATTGGACCCGTTGTTTTTGACCAAACTCTCACTGGAGTGGTTTTACAGAAAAATGCGCCAGACACCCATCGTGCTGAAAAAACATGTCACTGCGAACATCTAAAGCAACATCTGTTAAAAGAAGCGGCAGATCATTTACTTAAAAATTTAAATAAACCACTCCAGTGAGAGTTTGGTCAAAAACAACGGGTCCAATGATTTTAACCCCCCAAATGCCGCACGGTCCTAGATTTTTATTTATTTGTGGGGGAGGGTTAAGGACATTGTTTTTTTAAACCGGCCTACAAGCAGAGAAAATATGATTGAGAAAATTACAGCGGCGTTAGGAAATATAACAGTTGCGGAAATTAAAACTACTGTTTAATACATGCAGGAGAGGTTGCAGGCTTGCATTAATAATGATTTTGAACATTTGAGCCGTCATTAATACATTTCTCCCAATATTTAGTGTGCGATTTTAAAGAAGTAAATTGCAGTATAAATAATTTATTATAAACTGTGAAATATAGGTAGAAGTTTTCAATAATATTTTTTATTGTTTTAGTTAACACTTTTTGTAACTCTATTCATTTATAATTATTGTGTGCGAAAAGCATCCAATATATAAACTAAAACGCCCTTAAAACGAAAAAATTCGATATATTATATTAGTCTATTTTAGTCAATAACTCCGATTCTATAAAAGATACGAATATGAGGTTTTCACGAAAATGTTAAGAGTTTAATTCTCTATCTGATCCTGTTAAAACAGACCTATCAGTGTATTTAACTTTGTCGCGAAAAAGCATAATAATCGCTTATATTTCGGTTAACGCCATCTAGCGGCCAAGGTAAAGTTCAAGGATATACAAAAAAATACACAATTTGTAAATAAAATACTCCTCTCTTAAATGAGACCAAGTTAGTTGAAATCGGTTATGCCAAATGGGAGTAATCGTAGTTTATGTAAAAAAACATTTGAATTCCCCCCACCACTTTATTTCACTAGATAGAGAAATTTGTGAATTATAAAATTTATAAAGAAATATCTAAGCAATAAAACAAAGATGTTTTCGGTACCTCTTATTTAGTCAAAACACGAAGAAAATCTTAATATTTGCAGTGGTCATGACTGGCGCCCTCTTGCGGACGTTTTACAAACTCGAAAACAATTTCCAACATTTTCTTTTGGGCACTTTTACTAAAAAATATTTTTCCTACAGACGTGGAAAAATTTTTCGGCACGATTATGTCAAAATCAATAATATATCAATTATAACTTGTAGTTATTACTTTTTTTCTCGGAATTAGTTACTGTTACATATGTATGTGATTGTTATAGTTAATTAAAAATTATTAAATTTCTTTGAAATATGTGTTACTTATTTCCACACGTCTGTAGAAAAACTATTGTACCTGACACGTGCGGAAAATGTTTTCCCTGCACTCGGCTGCTTCACCGAACTCCGCTACGCGGTTCGGTGAACGGCAGACTCGTGCGGAAAAATTCATGTTCCGCACTTGTTAGGTAAATAGCTATTACTTAAAAGCTCTATGACTTCCAGTTTCTGAGATATAGCCGACGACCATTCTTAGTTGTTCACCCGGTACGTATGAAACTCGCTTGAAGAAAGTACAGTCTGCGCAAATAGTGTAAACTCCTTTAGAAACTATGTTGATCGTAATTTTGAGCCGTTAACTCAAAACTTTGTGCATTACGGTGCTTAATGATATTCGAATTTGAAGAAATAGTCCATGCTTAAAGTGGAGTTGAAAGTATAGGAACGAAAGAAAAACTCAAAGTCTTCCTCCACAAAGTTTAATAATAAATTAAATTATTTAGGAAAAGTCTCTACATGTTTCGAACGTAGTGACGTTCGGAGACAGAAATAAAACTTAGTGCTGAGGTTGCAACCTCAGTACCCCACTAAACAAAAATTTTTTGACTACAACTTTAACTACCTACATGTAATTCTGGTAAATTTTGTCCTCACAATGACAATTTCCTACCTAATTATGCTTTTTTAAAAGACCTTTTTTAAATATTCTTCGACACCTTTTTTAATAAAAATTTTTTTCTTTTTCCCCCCAGTTTATTTGGTTGGTTTAGACCTTATTTACTGACTTCTCACATACTCAGTATGTTTTTAAATTTCATCAATTTCTTCATAATATTATGTCTGATATGCATATCGGATTTTTAATTCCATGAAAGCTCCATTAAGGTTCGACACCATTTTCTCTCCTGCTAAAACCATCAGCACTAAGTTTTATTTCTGTCTCCTGATGATGAACGTCACTACGTTCGAAACATGTAGAGACTTTTCCTAAATAATTTAATTTATTATTAAACTTTGTGGAGGAAGACTTTGAGTTTTTCTTTCGTTCCTTTAATGATATTCGTTTCTATGATATTTGTGCGTCCAAAATAGTTACCTGTCCATGTTTAAATAATTTTCGCGTAAGAATTTAACAAGTAATTTAAACTAGCCGACGGACTTTTAGACATTTTAAATCACGATGAACAATTAAAGAAAAAAAATCAAAGAGACTAAAACAATAGCTTCATCGGACTTATTATTCTGTTCGCTCGTTAGATCCAACCTAGAATATGTTACTGTTATTGGGTCTCCATCTTACAAAGTGCACAGAGATATGTTAGAAAGGGTTCAGTTCAAATTTTTACGATTTGCTGCCTATAAATTAAATATTGATATGGAGGATTATCATAGGGCAGACATGTTGAATACTTTGAAGATGGTTTCATTGGACAGCAGACGTCTTATGTTTGATGTGTCCTTTGTTTTTAAATTAATTAAGGGTTTATCAAATTGCCCTCGGCTACTGTCTGAGGTTCATCTAAATGTACCTAACCGACAGTTACGTCATGCAGATCTGCTCCACTTCCCTTTTCACCCAACAAAATATGGAATGAATTCCCCCGGCGATAGAGCTCTTCGACTGGCCAACCAGTTCAGTAGTCAGGGTCAGATCGATATTTTTAACTCTAGTCTTTCTGGTATTTAGAAAAAAATTATTAATGCCTCACAAAGGTGATGTTCTGTCGTATTTTTGTTTTTTGTTACTGTACATATGAATTAAGTATTGTGTTAAATCGTTGTATTTGGTAGATATTTATGTTGTTGTTTGTTATCCACTATCCTATTGCAATAATATTATTTAATAGTATATTTTTGTAAAATGGGGTTACCGTCTACTTCGTAAATAAAATAAAATAAAAATAAATTAGTACTTATTTTTACGCTATTAATAATAATTACAAAATAATTTAGTTATGTATTTGAACGATTGCTTCTGTAACTTTTTTCAATTAAGTTACCTGTGCTGGTCAATAATAATTGACCAGTTGCCGAGCTACAAGAAAGCGCCTTTTATAGTAAGTGTCTAAACCTTGCTTAACAATATTATACTATTGTGTTAATCTACCCCTTCAAATAAGATTCATAGGTAAAATATCTATCAAATCAATAGTATTGTTTTGTAATGAATAACTTTAAATATACCGTAAATAAAGGGGAAAATCCCATAGTCCTTTATTCTGTTCCTGTCTCTCAGTGAGTTAGATTTATTACACCACAGTTTATGATATCGTTTAAGGCCATTTGTGCTCGCACAGCGGTTACGTTGATCATCGATGCAAAATGAGCAAATGCTCACTCGAAAGCCCGGTGCAATGTGAAATTTTCGCTACATTAAATGACAAGTTAAGGGGCTAACTTACAAAGTAAATATGGATGTTTGGCAAAGCTTGTTACGAACCTTGAGCCAACAATTTCTGCCGTGCATCATCGTTATAGTTATTCTCTGTAAACTATAAGGCCGGCCGTACACAGCCGGAATGTTTGATCTGAATTCAGAAACGGAATCCAGAATCTGAATTCCGGCCCATTGAAAATTTGAAAAATCATAATCTGAAAAAATCAGAATGTGTGTGCTGTATAATAAAAATATATACAATTCCGTGCGTTCTGAATTCAGATTCTTAATTCCGTTTCTGAATTCAGATAGACATTCCGGCTATGTATAGCCGGCCTAAAACCGAGCCCCTTAGGCCGGCCGTACACAGCATTCAGAAACGGAATTTAAAATCTGAATTCAGAACGTACGAAATTGTATATATTTTTATTACACAGCATACACATTCTGGTTTTTTCAGATTATGAATTTTTCAGATCGATCTGTCAGAGTGACTCTGACGAGCGTTATGAATTACGGTTCTGAAAAATTAAGATTATGAATTCATAACGCACGTTTTTTCATATAATTCAAATATACAAGCTCATACGGAATTCAGATTCTAAAATTAATTGTTTATTTTAGTTTTGCACAGCGGTTGTGCGTGCGAGAAGACTAGACCTGTTATAACCTATTGTGATGGGTGATACAGAAAATATTATTTTATGTGTAAAAAGTCGTCCCTGTATATGAGACACAGCCTTGGAGGAGTCCCACGACAGAAAAAAAAGACTTAGCTTGGCTGGAAATAAATAAAATTTTAATTCCAAATTGGGATACATTTAGTAATGCAATAAGTATCAATTCGTCTTCCATACCGTCACCGCTCAAATAAGATGACCACTCTAGCCGCAAACTACGAGAACACTGGTTACGGAATTTTTAAGATATGTGTGCGGCAATGGGCCGGAATTCAGATTCTGGATTTTGTTTCTGAATTCAGATAAACATTCCGGCTGTGTGCGGCCGGCCTACAGTATCGACTCAAAACGGTCCCCGTGGTACACAGTAAAAACGTATGTAAATATGTTTTATTTTCCGAGAAATACATTAACCGCCATCTAATTTTTACTATGCCTATACTGTTATTTTTAAGTATCATAGATTACCAAGTTATCATACTTAGAAAAGAAAATTTTACACTGAGAAAAATTACCTTGCTAAAATATAGCTTGTATTGATAGCTTATTTTTTGTTAACCCATATTAAATAAATTGCAGTGTATCAAACCCGCTTTAGTGTTATATCAATTCCAGATTTATTAGAACAGTGTTTTTATTGGTAGTAATCAGTTCCATTAGCAGCACAGTTTTGTTGAATAATGAACTACTTTTAATACAGCCATTTTGTTAAGAAATAAATTGTATCTTCTCAATGCGACACATTTTGTTTCCAGTAAAGCGCTTTCTTTACAATTAAGAAAGCAGAACAGCGTCCCCAAAAACGAATTGTATCCGTAAAAACCTATAATCCACCAAGACCATCAGTCAATGAAGATCTCTACCATCCAGCACTCGAATTTAATCTAATGTTATCCTCTCCCAAAACCTTACATAATATTAATGAACATTTTTTAAACTTTAAAAGGGCAAATTATCCCCTAATCAATAGTGATTTAATGAAAATAATGTGGACAAACTTATTTAGTAACAAGTCGCTGGATGAAAATATAACTCAATTTTATAATATCCTGAATAACATTATTCACGAAAGGGTTGCTGTAATTCGTAAAAATAGAAGATATCCGCCTTATTTCTCACAGGCTACAATAAAAGCAGTAAAGGAAAAAAATAAGTTTCACAAAAAGTGGAAAATTTTTAAAAATCAAACAGACTATAACACTTTTAAGCTTTTGAGGAGTAGGACTAAACAATTAATTCGTGAAGATTTCGAAAGTTATGTTGATTATATTGAGAATGAAATACCGGCTAATCATAAAAAATTTTGGCAATTTGTATCATTAAACAAAAAAAATACAGGTATTCCATCATCAATGAATTATAACAATCTAGAGGCTAACGATCATCTTGAGATCAGCAACATGTTCGCTAATTATTTTGAAAGTGTGTTTATTAAGTCAACATATGTCAATCAAAACAACAGTTCGAATAATAACAATGATGGCCGATATGTTGCTCCATCGCATGATCATCTATCTCATCTTCAGTTCTCTGAACAGGAAGTGTTTGATGGCCTGAGACAACTGGACCCCAAAAAGGGAGCTGGTCCGGATGGCATTCCATCTGTTTTTGCCAAGAACTGTGCTTCTGGCCTCTCTTTGCCCTTATTTTTACTGTTCAACCAATCTCTTAAAGCCGGTTTGTTTCCCCAGAAATGGAAACTGTCAAATGTGGTACCAATTTTTAAGGGTGGTCAAAGGAATCTCGCCAATAATTATCGTCCGATAAGTAAATTGTGCATATTTGCCAAACTACTCGAAAAATTACTTTATAAATATCTTTTTAATCTTGTGAAAGGACAAATCATCTTGGAGCAACACGGATTTATGGCTAATAGGTCCATTGAAAGCAATCTTTTAATCTATACGGACTTCATAAAAGAAAGTATGGATAAACGTGTTCAGGTTGATGCCATTTACACCGACTTTAGTAAGGCATTCGATAAAGTTGATCAGGTTCTCATGCTAAATAAACTAAAATTGATCGGTGTGAGTGGTAGCCTATTGGAATGGTTTAGATCGTATATGTCAGATCGACAGTTCAGAGTATGTATAAATGGAGTCAATTCTGATACTCTTCCAGTTTCCTCCGGGGTGCCACAAGGATCGCATTTAGGGCCGTTATTATTTATTATTTACATAAATGACATTAAAAGCTGCTTCTTGAATTGTGACTTTGTAATTTATGCGGACGATTTGAAAATGTATAAGCAGATTCGTTCACTGGTCGATTGTGACCTCGTACAAGAAGATCTCCTGCGTTTTATCACATATTGCAAAAAAAATTATTTGTTTATCAATATAGATAAATGCTGCGTGATCTCATTTTCTAGAAATAAAAATTTAATTAACCAAGACTATCTAATTAATGGAAGCGTTCTTAAAAAAGTGAATCAAATAAGGGACCTTGGCGTAGTTCTTGATGAGAAGCTTTTGTTTGATAAACATATAAACTCCTTGGCGTCCAGTTGTTGTCAGATTTTGGGCTTTATTACTAGGCAGGCTAAATACTTTAAGAACACTAAATCTTTGATGTGCTTGTATTATGCGTATGTGTATAGCAAGTTAAATTTTGCATCTGTTGTATGGAATCCAATGTATGCTGTATATATAGATAGATTGGAAAGGGTGCAAAACAGATTTTTGAGATGTCTACTATTTAAGCAAAATTATATACTTCACGACATAAATACTGTAAGATTGCATTTTTGTATATTGTCTCTGCGGAATCGAAGAATTTTATCGGACTTGGTTTATATGTTTAAAATATCCTCGAATAGGGTTGACTCTCCATATCTGGTCTCAAGGATGGCGTTCAATGTTGCACCGCGACAATTAAGAAATAATTACATTTTTTATACTCCATTTCATCATACAAATAGTTCTCAAAACTCACCAATCAGTCGAATGATGAGAAACTCGAATCGCTATTTTTCGGACCTAGATCTAGATTTCTTTTCAACATCTTTGAATAGAATTAAAAATGCTCTAAAGCGAAGGCTTTTAGAATAATTAAATAAGTATCATAATGCTTCGTTTTTTTCATGTTGTTATTATTACCTATCATAGGCATTTGCCATAATGGCAAATGCTTCTTTTTGTATTGTTATCCAATCATTGATATTATTAGCTTATAAGTGCTGATATTGTTGTAGGATAGATATAATTTACTTATTATAAAATTAGTGGATACTGTCTATGGGATTTCCTGTTTGTATCCTAAATAAATAAATAAATAAATAAAGACGTTGGTGGAGGTTCGTAGCGATCGGCAATCGCCGCAAGCTGTAGTATTAGTTTTAACGTATTTGTTGCGCAGGTCATATCGTTGTTCGGAGTCTTCTAGCTGTTCTGTCTGAATTTGAATTCTATTGAACGTACCAAAATCTGTTTCAATTAATTTATTTTTACTTTATATAAAAGTTTTTTTTAAAACTTTGCATGTCAGATAAAGCAATAGACGATTCTTATTTCGCACAACCCATCATTAGTATTGGACTTTATGATCTATAGACGAATTTTACGAGCTCAGTAAACCATGTTGCATAATAAATAATCATATGCAATGTTAAACGACAAGAACAATATCACACTAGACGCTATTTAAATTTTTGAGAACTACAGTACGGATTTTTAGAGGTAAGTATATTATGCTTTATTACCGTAGCAAGCAAATATTTTTATGATAGTCAAGTTTCTTTACAACTCCCAGTCAGAACTAATGCAGTATATACAACCAAATTGCACCCGCAATAGAACTGGATAATTACTGTGATTATTCAGAACAATAATGGCTATAAACCACTCTATGGTAGCATTAACCCCTATTTCCTATTGACTCAATTACCGTGATATTATCACTACACAATGGTCTAACATTTTTCGTTGTCTTACTGTAAGAAAGCGCGTTGCTGTCACATAAAGTATTAAATTATTAGAGGTTCTGACATCATGTGGTGATTAAAATTTATATTCGTAACCATGGAAACACAATGAAAATGACCAACTGTTTCTGTAAATACTTACTCTCCACGTGACGTCACAGCGTCACAGCCATTAAAGATCATACATTGTTAATCCTTGTATCACGATCGCATTTATATTCCTAAATTCCTGATATAAGCAATGTAATTTCCGTTTATTTTATCTCCAATAGGAAAAATCAATAAACATGCAAACGCAAAGTCTACGGTTCTATGTTCTGTCCGCAATTGCAACGTTTGCCATCGTCTGGCTATTTATAGACCGTCGGAAATATCAGCATTTTGAATCGACGAATTCATTTTAAAATATCAGTGTGCCAAATGCTTTAATCAATAATATTAATTACTTCTCAGCTTGTGCAAATATTTTATTTATTATTTATAGGGTCAGTAGGCTAACATTTTATATTTGCATTTAACTTTTTTGCAAAAGCAACAGGTATAAAAAAAATAAAAAGCTTCTGGGATTGAAGAAGGTCTAAGTTAAACAAAATACAGACCTATTCACTAAAGTAAACAAGTGAAAATTTGACGTTTAGGTCGAAATCATGGGGGGGGGGGTAATTATAGACTTTTTTTTAATAAAATCTATAGGTATTAAAGCGCCGCAGGCGAAAATTTTTTGGGGCCACGCCCTAATTTTGCTTTATTCCCAGCTTCTAAAATAAAGAATAATAATAAAACGCTTTTTACAGACGTTTACGTATGTACCTATTTCGACCGTATGGTCAGGGATTGCAGACGTCGAGTTTGAAAATCTATAATTACGGAACCCCTAATATTAATGGGGGGGGGGGTAATTACCCCGTTACCCCCCCCCCCCCCGTAAATTCGCCCTTGGACTCATGGACTACGTAGGTCACTACTACTACTACTACTACTAGATACCTAGTAAATATTCAAATCAATTGTTGTTGTCATTGTTGCCTAGAAACAAACCACAATGGCAGCTGATTTTTTGATATTTTAAGGTCTTCATTTGATAAGGAAAACCAACCTCAAATTATTTAGTTAAACTATGTGCCGTTAACTGCAAGACGCTGCTTATAGGGTGGGCTACACGGAGACGACCTCCCACCTGGATCCGTCAAAGTGTTTTTGCGAAGAGACTAGAATATGTTGTCTCACTCACTTGTTTAAGATCGAGAAGGTTAACCGATAAACGTTAGTATTATTTCTGTTAAAAATATTTAACCTACATAAATATCGATGTTCAATTTTATCTTTCTTTGTCCTGTTCTTAAGGTTCGTAAATTTATTTAGTATTTTGTAAAGCTGCAATTATCCTGCTGATCATTGCTGTGATCAATTTTTACTGCCAATAATAAGCACTCGGTCGTCGAGTGTTTTTCCGAGAATATGATACCGTTTGTGAAAAAAGGCTTTTCTGTTCGTCTGTTTTTAACCTAAAACATAATAATAGGGTTCATTTCTTTCATTTGACAGCCTCTAATCCTTATTTAAGGTACTGCTATTGTTGCCTTTTTTATAACTTGTATTTGCCGAATTTTATCAACATTTAACTTTTTTTATATGTCATTGTTTAAGACTATAATAAACTTTTATGTATATTGTATGTATTTTGCGGATTTCTATACAAGTTGTATTTTTATCGTATGTATTCATAGAGGTCTCGAAACCAGTAATGGTCAAATCAAGGCAAAGTTATTTTGGGGCTTAAACTGACGAAAGAAATTTTCAAATATTTCGAATACTTTGGAAGATAGCTGAGAAAAAACGAAATATCTGAAAATAGTTTACTCGTTGAACATAAGTTTCCCCACCGATCAGCTCTTTGTGTATGCGAATATGTCAAGTATTAGAAGTCTTTCTCATAGGGCATCTCTATTACAACTGATAAAAAATAATACACTTGCACGTTTGCAAGTACATTGCAACATTTTATTGTACACGGTGCAAAAGGCAATAAACCAACAAGCTCATTAATAAAAAAAATGTATAATGCAAAACCAGAAACTTCAAAAAACTAGCTATGGAATGGCTTATTGCGGAGGCTCCTGTACTGGTATAAAAAATTAATGAATGTATGATTCTTATGTTTAAAGGGCGGAATATATGCAAAATGCATATATATATGCATTTTTGCATATTTCGCCAATTTTCTAATAAAATGCATATTTTTCATAAATTATTATTTTAAGAGCATATTTTTATGTTTTCGGCTTTATCAAAAAATTTAAAACGTTAAAGGTTTAATGTCCAGTTCGGTACTTATTTCGAGGATTTTCCAATCTGAAGATTATAATATTTATATTTACATTTTGGTAATACACAAGGTATTTATTGGGGGTTTCCGGAGTTTGCAGATATATTGTTAGGGGTTGTTTATTGTCACTTAATAATGAGTTATCCTGCTTAACAAACTGTATTTATATCGATTTGTAGGAGTAGGGAACAAATTGGATGTAAATAGTAAAAAATATTGAAGGATTTAAATGCTAAGGCGGGTGACACACTGGAGAAATAAGTTTCATGAAACTTGTAGCTGAAGCAAGTTTCGTCAAACTTTTTTTTTATGTCAGTGCACACTCGAGAAACTTGCTTCTATGACAGTATTCTTCAACATGTCGTCGGATGAAGACGTCATTTTGTTGTGGTGAGTAATCCGCCGAAAGAAGTTATTAGCGAAGAGAAAAATACGATTTTGGGTACATCCTGCTAACATCGTTAACCTAAAATATAGTATAGAAAAAAAAAAGAAAAGCACAAAGTCTTTCTCCACAATTTTTATTCAAATGACTAGGCGAACCTAGAATCACATCGACATGTTTCGAGTGCAGAAACACTCATCATCAGGAAAACGAAGTGAAAGGCAAAATGCTGATGTTTTTAGCAATAGAAAAAATAATAGTGGGATGGAGCTTTTAATGGTTTACAAGAGGTGTAAAATTGAATAGTTAAATGACCGACAATCAAGACTTCAGCATACTGAAGAGTCAAGGGTTACTGCAATGGCACTGTCCTGGGCAAAAAAGTGAGGAGAGTAAATGAAAAATTAGGGAGTTTTTTTTATAAAAAAATTACCTCTGAAAATCAGTATTAAAGTATTGAAAAATCTTGAGTTTTATTAAGCTTGGTCAGAGACATGTGAAATTATTGAAGTGAGATAGAAAGAAAAAGAAAAAAAAAATTGTGTGCAATATGTGTATGTTTTGACACCCGCGGGGGTAACTGGGCCGTAAATAGCCTGGTACCCCAACAGTTTTTTTTTTTTAATTTAATCCAAATGATGCTTCGACTTTTATGAAAAACAACTTTTTTTTTGGTAAAAAAATGCAAATAACATACATATTTTAAAGGCAAACAAGACATACATATGCACATATCTAGGCTGATTTTAAGTGCATATTATTTGCCTTTCACTTATGTATAATTGAAAATAGTAGAAACTTGGGTTGCCATTTAAAAAAATTATCGGATAGAGTCACGGTATATTAATATTTTTTCTTATAAAAAAGACCACAACTTAAATTGTTAATACCCATGTCCAAGCATTTTTATGGAAAAAAGCTGTACCAGAATTCATTCCAATAAGTTACAAACTCACATTGTATGTGCAAATATTTTAATTATACTTTGAATTAAATCTACACGCTTTATTTAACAAAAAATTAATATAAAATTAATTGAGAAAAATTTTAAATTCTGTAAATTCCGATTTTTCTATACTTCTTTTTTCAATTTAGTTTTTATTATGTTAAAATTTCCATCCCGCCTCAACATAAATCTGACTTCGGCGCTTTACTATTTGGCCATTTATTTTAACCCTCGGCCTCGGCAGTAATGAAATATTTTCCACTATACTTTTCTCCATTTCCTGCTGACTTTCTCATTATTTGTTCGTAAAAGTATTTTTTGCAGAATCCTTTCGCGTATAAGAAAAAGCAAACCCTTTACTATTATCATCAACTGTTTCAGAAAATAAATGCGAAAAATAAAGTCAAGACAACGAAAAATACTTAACACAGTAGTGTGTGTATAGATACAATCGCCTCAAAAAGAAAATAAATGTTTCTTCTTTTCTAACATGTTAGGTATAAAATAATATAATGAACTCATTTATGACCACTAATATTTAGGAAAAACCTTTTTAATCTGTGTTCTTTGTCATTTGTGACTTTCAAACACATGTTTTGTAGAGTATGTCCCCGGATCTACGCGATAGATGAGAAAGACTGAAAGACGAAATATTTTTCAAAACTTTTAAGTAAAAAGGATTGTCTTCTATTAGTAAAAATATGTTTATACAACGAGAAGCTTCCTTTAGCATCTACTGATGTAATCAGACAATAATGCAACTTAGGTAGCAAAATATAAGGCCAAAATACAACTTCGTTGGATGGTTTACCCTCATAAATGTTTTTTACTGCAGTTAAGTATTTAAATCCTTTATCCTTTTTTACAGTTACATCCAATTTGTTCCTAACTTAACCTCCTACTTCACCGGGAATGTTGTTACGTTTAGCAAAAAAAGTATAAACAATACTATTTGAGTCTCTTAAACTACTCTTCAACGAGGATATTATGTCCGGTATAAAACTGAATTTAACC
Source organism: Polydrusus pterygomalis (assembly GCA_963969555.1). Lineage (NCBI taxonomy): Eukaryota > Metazoa > Arthropoda > Insecta > Coleoptera > Curculionidae > Polydrusus > Polydrusus pterygomalis. The sequence goes on along the minus strand of OZ018382.1, from coordinate 23,870,284 downwards.
TTAATAAAAGCAAGATCTTTAGCTACACTTGCACTTTTTAACAACTCTTTACTTTGCACAACCCATTGCGAATCGTCATCTACATCCAAAATTAGTTCTTTAATGGTTTCGAAATGCTCTGCGTAGAATATTGCGGCCTTTATAAACTTTCCCCACCGGGTAATGACAGGTTCTGGAGGTAAACTAACTCCTGGTAATCTCTACTTATATAACTGCACTCTTAGAGGTGCTTTTAGAAACATTTTTTTTTACATTTCAAATTAATTTATTTTAATTTAAATACAATTTGTTAAGTAGGTAATAATAACGCATCCTTCATTCTTATTTACAGTTAGAGTCGATTCACTCACATAATTTTTTTCATTTTCAATGACTTTTGTCATATGACATGTCGGCCATTTTGCAGGTTTACTGAGTGAATCGACTTTACATCCAATTTGTTCCTTACTTGACCTACTACTTTACCGGGAATGTTGTCACATTTAGCGGAAAAAGAAATCTTTCGACAAACTAAAACAGAAGTATATATTATAAATCGTTATAAATACAGTTTGTTAAGCAGGTAATATTAACGCATTATTAATTGACAATAAACAACCCCTAACAGTATACCTGCAAACCCCGGAAACTCCAAATAAATACTTTGTGTATAATGAAAATGTAAATATATAATTATTATTATAACCTTCAGATTGGAAAATCCCTGAAATAAGTATCGAACTGGACATTAAACCTTTAACGTTTAAAATCTTTTGATAAAGCCGAAAACATGAAAATATGCTCTTAAAAATAATAATTTATGAAAAATATGCATTTTATTCTAAACTTGAAAAAAAATATGCAAAAAATGCATATAAAAACTTCCCACCACGGATTTATCGAAAACCAAACCACACGTCAAAAGATTTGCCAAAGGGGACAACTTTTTAACCAAAAACTACTTCACCCCCTTTTACCCTCTGCCCCCCGGGGTCATCCCCTTAAAAATTTTAAATGACAAGGGGTATCAAGTAATAGCTTGTTTGAAAGATCTTTCAAAGTGCTTTATTTTGACGTTTGATTTTTTAAAATCGGTCGATTCGTTTTCGAGAAAATTAGAAAAATCTTTATTTATCTTAATTTGTTCAGATAGAAAAAAAAACACACGAAAATATCACTTTTTATTTCAATAAGTGTTCAAAAACTAACATAAACAGCAATTCGGAAGATTAGACGTGGCAGCAACCAAATAACAACTCGAATTTTTTTCCGCCTTCTTTTTATCAACACAGATAACATGTATTTATTCTTATACCTACCTGTTTAGTTTTTTATAGTTGCTAAGGAAAAGAAAGAATTTAATTTGCTGTCAGTTACCTTAGTGACAATCTTGGGATAGTGAAAATTAATTTATTGATTTAAATTTTACTTCCAAAATGGTTTACACACTAGCCGAAAGAGTGGAAATGATTCTAATTTATGGTGCCCAAAATCAATGTGCTCGGCAAACTGCCGTCACATTTAACGCCAGACATCCGGAAAAGATAACTTCGCATACTAATAGGTATGTTTTGGACCTTGTTACTAAATTTACTCAAACTGGATCTGTTGCAAATAAAAAACGTAATCATCGTAGAGCTTTGGATAAAGCCGCTCAAGTTGAAGTTTTGAATCATTTTGGCATAAATCCTAATACTTCATTACGCAAAATTGTTGATGTGACTGGTATTTCATTAGGTTCTGTACACTGTGTACACACAGTTACTAAATTGCATAAATTTCATCCATTCAAAATGAAAGTATTGCAAGAGTTAACCGAAGATGATTTCAATAGGCGAGTTGAGTTTTGTGAACAAATGACTGCAGCGATTAATGGTAATACCATTCATGTAAAGAATATCTGCTTCAGTGATGAATGCACATTTTATCTAAATGGATTTGTTAATAAGCATAACTGCAGTTATTGGAGGAATGAAAATCCTCATGCTTTTGTAGAAGGGCATACTCAGTACCCCCAAAAAATTAATGTATGGACCGGCATTTTAGGAAACAAAGTGATTGGGCCATTGTTTATTAATGGGAATGTAAATGGAGGCATTTATTTAGATATGTTGGAAAATACCATCAATCCGCTTATCACTAAAACCATTGAAAACCAAATCGAAGACGGTGAAAACCCTATACTTGATGAGGCTCAAATATATTTCCAGCAAGACAGCGCTCCTCCTCACTATGTTCTTCCAGTTCCGCAATGGCTAGACGACGAGTTTTCAGATAAATGGATAGGGCGAAGAGGGCCTATAGAATGGCCTGCTGGATCTCCTGACTTGACGCCATTAGACTTTTTTCTATGGGGCCATTTGAAGTCGATTGTGTTCACTCCCCAACCTGCAAGTTTGGAAGAACTTCGTCAACGCATCATCGAAAGCTGCCATGATCTCCCACAACATGTTTTTGAAAATGTCCGTCAGGAATTTGAACATCGCCTATATCATTGTTTGGCCAATAACGGGCAACATTTTGAACACTTATTAAAAAAAAAGTGATATTTTCGTGTTTTTTTTTCTATCTGAACAAATTAAGATAAATAAAGATTTTTCTCATTTTCTCGAAAACGAATCGACCGATTTTAAAAAATCAAACGTCAAAATAAAGCACTTCAAAAGACCTTTCAAACAAGCTATTACTTGATACCCCTTGTCATTTAAAATTTTTAAGGGGATGACCCCGGGGGGCAGAGGGTAAAAGGGGGTGAAGTAGTTTTTGGTTAAAAAGTTGTCTCCTTTGGCAAATCTTTTGACGTGTCTCGGCGTTTTTTCTTTTAATCAGTGCTTTTTGATAAATCCGTGGTGGAAACTTTTCAAATGAACACCCTATACAGGGTGGCCCTTTAGTGTGGCAAAGTACAATAGCTCCGTTACTATTTCAAATACATTAAAAATATTAATACAAAAGTTGAAGGGCAGTAAGTGACTTATAACGTAAAATTATTTTTAACTCTATAGGGTGGCTCAAAAAAGCGGAACAAGAAAAAATGTACTTTTTTCAAATGGAACACCCTGTATATTTTTTCATTTTTAAATTCTACATAGAATTATAATTATTTTTTATTAAATACATTATAAGTCTATACTTTATAGTTTCCGAGATATTGACTCTTGAAAAGTGACATTTTTGAACTTTGACAGCTTCTAACTTTCTAACAGTACGTCTTAGAGTAAAACGGCTTACATGTCTCTATCTTCAATTTTTATTATCTTCCCAAAAAAATCAACTTCCAGTTAAACCGGAACAACTATATTTCCTGCTTTCGAGTAACATCCGGTTTAACCGGAAGTTGATTTTTTTGGGAAGATAATAAAAATTAAAGATAGGGACATGTAAACCGTTTTGCTCTAAGACGTACTGTTAGAAAGCTAGAAGCTGTCAAAGTTCAAAAATGTCACTTTTCAAGAGTCAATATCTCGGAAACTATAAAGTATAGACTAATAATGTATTTAATAAAAAATAATTATAATTTTATGTGGAATTTAAAAATGAAAAAATATACAGGGTATTCCATTTGAAAAAAGTACATTTTTTATTGTTCCGCTTTTTTGAGCCACCCTATAGAGTTAAAAATAATTTTACATTATAAGTCACTTACTGCCCTTCAACTTTTGTATTAATATTTTTAATGTATTTGAAATAGTAACGGAGCTATTGTACTTTGCCACACTAAAGGGCCACCCTATATGCCTTTCGCATAAAATTACTTATAACCCTAACACTTTTTTGCCGCTATGCGTCGTTCGGGTAAGCAATTAAGAGCGGAAAAGTGACTCTGACGCACACTAAATTTTTCAAACCTAAAAGTATGCAAGCAAGCAGGGCTGAACTCCAGAAGATAAGCTTTCAACTAAAAAAAAATCAGTCTTTTTCACCTATTTATCCGTCGATTTAGGGACACACTGTATAGTGTATATATTTATAGTATACAAATAACTCCCTTTATTCAATTTTGAAAAATATTTTTAATGGAAACAAAATATACATAAATCTGATTTATGTAAAAACATAGTCAATGCCCTGAAAGTATACCTTTCTGCTTGTTAATTTGGCAGAGCCAACAATCTTTATTGTATTTTCGCGATGGTTTACAAAAACAGAAATATGACAAAAAAACCAAAAAAAAACACTTTTATTGAAACGAATCGGTTTTAGTCTCATTAGAATATCGAAAAAATAAGCCTTCGAGCCTAAAAGAGAAAAATATTTTGCTCTAAAAAACAATTCTTCCTAAGAATTGCTCGAAGCTGGAAAATATCGTCAACACAAAAGATCGCTTATTATTGGCAGTTAAACTTAATCGCGGGGCTGATCAGCAGGGTAATTGAAGCTTTACGGGATACCAAATACATATCGGAAAAATGAAAACAAGGGGGAAAATTATAATTTCAAATGGTTTGAAACAGGTGGTTATTTGCTTTGATAATGAACATAATATAATTTTGGGATTGTTTATAAGTAAACAGGAACTGTTAATGCAACTAATGCAGGAATGCATGAAGTCAGTTGCCGGCACCTGCCATGAATAATTGTCACTAAGAGGACTTAAAATTAAATCAAAGAATACATTTGGCATTATTACACCAGTCAGACTGGAAAATGTTAGGAAAAAATTGATATCCAAAATTTTATTGCTGGAAACTGTTTATGGGGTAAGTATAAACGTAAAAAAGCAAAAATAGACAACTGGATCGGTCATCCCTCCCCGTCGGGGGTCGAAAGGGGGTGAAAAATGGTGTTTCGTGATTTATGGTAAAAGGAGACGTCCTAGAAAAAAATGTTTCATACAAAACTTGTAGATCATGTAAAAATCTACTACTTTTGTAAAAAGCACTTTTTCACATAACCTCAAATTTTTTAAGATAAGTGCGAAAAACCGGTTTTTGTGTTTTTTAATTTTCATTTGAAAACGTGTCAACTAATATTTATGAAATTTTAGGGAGAAATAGCTTTTCTTATGACAAATAAGGAAATTTTTTTTGTTTTTATTTCATGGGCTGTTTTGAAGACATTTGCTTTTTTTTTGTATTTTTTTCGAAGAAAATTTGTCCTTCGAAAAATCAATTTAAAAACTTTTGGTTGTGCTAATTTTTTTCGTTTTTAGTTGCACTTTAACATGGAAAAAAAAAGAAGTCAGGGCGCAAAAACATCCTTTAAAATGCACAAGAAGCCAAAAGTGAGTTATACGAAAACGAATATTTCAGTATAAGTTCATAATTCGTTTAAAATTACGAACATTTTTTAAAGTCAAGTACTTATTTGTATTTTATGGGAAAAAATACTAAAAAAATTATTAAAAAATTTAGGTTAATTAAAATTTAAATTAATATTTAATTTATAATATAATATATTAAAATTATTATTGAAAAAAATACAAAAAAAAAAAGCAAATATCTTCAAAACAGCCCATGAAATAAAAACAAAAAAAATTTTCCTTATTTGTCATAAGAAAAGCTATTTCTCCCTAAAATTTCATAAATATTAGTTGACACGTTTTCAAATGAAAATTAAAAAACACAAAAACCGGTTTTTCGCACTTATCTAAAAAAATTTGAGGTTATGCGAAAAAGTGCTTTTCACAAAAGTAGTAGATTTTTACATGATCTACAAGTTTTGTATGAAACATTTTTTTCTAGGACGTCTCCTTTTACCATAAATCACGAAATACCATTTTTCACCCCCTTTCGACCCCCCACGGGAAGGAATGACCGATCCAGTTGTCTATTTTTGTTTTTTTACGTTTATACTTACTCCATAAACAGTTTCCAGCAATAAAATTTTGAATATCAATTTTTTCCATGTTGCACTAAAATTTTAATAACTTGACTGGTGTATATAAACATTAGTTGGACATAAAATGTATAAACTACTTAAAATTATAACATCATTCATACAAATATGAAATATTACAATAAAATAGGTTGTGCTTGTGTTTGTTTGAGCCTCTACTGATCTATCTTGCAGACTCGGCGTTGCGGCATTTATAAACGTACGAAAACTCGAAAGATTGCAAAGCAAATTCAAAATTAAGGCTTAAACAAGCAACCTTAATAAGCAAATATAAATGTGTACAAAAACAATTTAAACAAGTAAGTACAAAAGCACAATCACTGTCATGTTTCGGAAATTAATTTAGTAGCACTACTGAGTTGAAATTGCAAGTCGAAAAAACTAGAAGTTGAAGTTAAATTTAATAATAAAAGTTCAGGTTTGTGAAAGTCGCTATCGATACAATGGATAGCAAATATGAAACTGATTGTTTTTAACATATTGCCATGGCTTGTTGCCAATTATGTCTCTTGAATTTTTGAGTTGCGTTACAACCATGAGATGTTGATCTGGAAAACATTGGTGCATAAACCGGCAATTAGTTCACTGATGATTTATTTAAAGTAGCACTAAATTAGTATTAAAATGTACACACGCATTTAGCAAGGTAGTTGAAGTTTAAAGGCTCTCGCAAAAGCGCGAAGTTTAAAAGAACAAATGAGAAGCAAAAAAATTACCTTGTCGGACTTCCATTGTCTTTATTTTGTTACTTAACACAACGTTTCGGTTAGAGATAATAACCAAGCACGTAGCCAGGAAATGTATTCGGGGGGGGGGTCCGGCAGTGGCGTATTTCGGATTTTGACTTTCTTAGAAAATGCGCCGCAGGCAAAAATTTTTTGGGTGCCACGCCCTTTTTTTGACTCTCGAAACTTGGAAATTCTTAGTTTCGATAGCCTAACCCGAAAAAACGTAGACATTATAGAAAATTTTAAATTTTTATTTTAAAAATTATTTTCTTTAAGTTATATATCGTGGGCGTACAAGGAAAATCGACTAAGTCCACTTTTGTTATAATCGCGAAAATTGAAACCATTAAGTCCGTATAGTTACTATACTTCGTATAGAAAAACCATATAAGACCAAACGCGCATATTAAGGGGTCTGTAACTATATGTATTTTGACTAAGTCCATATTTCTGTAATAGTCAACATGAAGAATCCACTAAGTACATGCTATGTTAATATACTTAGTACAAACTATTAACTGCTGAGAGACAGTGAAGTAGATGACTCAGACGACTCCTTCGATGACGAACCTTTCTTTAATTTATCAAACAAAAATGCAAATCTGTAACAGGTTAAATTACTTTAAGTCCAAATTTATATTGAAAACTAACAGGAAAAATACTTAAGTCCAAATATTTATAAAAAAATATAAATAAAATCGTTCAAGTAAATATTTTTTTATTTATTCATCAATAATTACTTTCAATTATATAAGAAATCTATATTAATGTAATATGAAATATTTAAAATAAAAAATCGATTTTATGCATTCAGGTTACTTTTAAAATACGTTTTTCTCAAAACTATAAATTATGGACTTAGCTGATTTTCCTTGTACGCCCACGATACAATATTATGTGTTATTTTCCTATTTTGCTGAAAAAAAATATATTTTCTAAGAATTTCGGGGGGGGTCCGGACCCCCTGGACCCCCCCCCCCCCTGGCTACGTGCTTGATAATAACTAACCTGAGCATGGAGTGTATGTCGCCAACGCTCGAATCACTCTGAATAAAAATATTAATCAACTGCATACAACTTTGACTTTCAATAACTTTTTCCGGTACACCCTGTATATTGCAAGTTTTCCCAGAAAGTGCCCTTACTATTCCTCTCTACATCCAGAAAGTTTGAAACGATTGACTCTAACCGTTTCCGAAAAAAAAATTTGCGAATATCGAAATGTCGAACAGCCTCTGACCACGTGGCGACGAATTATCAATGTCGGAACGCCATCTTTAAAATCGAGATTACAACTATTTCTAAAACATTTTGGGTAAAAATTTTGGTCAATAAAATTAGAAGAAGGTTCAAGGTATGTATTCCATGCAATAAATAGTCTCGAAATGTTCTTATTACTCTGGAAAGTCCAGTTGAAAATCCCATTTTTTACCCATTTCTGACAGCCGGATTTTTAGAATTAAATTTCATGAAAACCAAAGCACACTAGTCGAAAGAGAATGGTATTAAGTTTACGAAATTTTGCTTGTTTCCACACTCAAAAACACGATTTTTCTCAAATTTACGAATATAAATTGATAATTTTGAATAGGCAAGGCTGTTGAGAAGAAATCAGCGCGAGTTTTGGGAGAAAATCAAAACGGTTTTATTAAAAATTGAAAAAGTTACAGTCGATATAGTAAAACGTCTCATGCCGGGAGAGCTGACGGTACGACTGCACGAGCCTATGATGACGTTTTTTGGGATACGTTATTGATTTAAACCAGTCAATTTCAATTTTTAGGACGCGCCGTTGTCAGGAACTTGAGAGTCTATACTCTATGCCGTCAGCCCCTCTTAGCGCCAAAAGCATATTAGAGTAAGAAAGGGCTATGTACGTTGCTAAAATGAAGCAATGGTAGTGGTCATATAAGATAAAAATAAATAAAGATAAATAATTTTTAGAAATTTTGACACTGTTGGAATCAGTTTTCCAACATTCTACGGTTAAGAATAATTGCACATCTAGAGACTCCAATTCGTATGAGAATGCACAATAAATGTTATCTTTGTGTAGGTACTTTCGAACGTTTGTACCCCATTTTTGTCCCTTTTACGAAAAGTAGGTACTTACGATTTTATTTATAACAAACTGGACGGGGTCGAAATTAAAAGTATTTAGAAATAGTACACCAAGGAAACTAAACTCTATTGGCGCATTTAATGGCAAAAACTATGTTTACAATTCACTTTTGTAAAGAGTACATTTTCGAAATATGTATGCCTTGAAATTTAAAAAAATATTTCCCTTCCGATTTCCGCTTTACAGTTTATAGGTTTTATCCGACGTTCAAGCTTTTCACACATGGGACCTCTTTTGCTTTTCTGTCATCTTTTGATTTTTATTTTCCTTTTAACGAGAGCATGAGATTTATACAACAAAACACGAAACAACCCGTACGGGATAGCGCAGAATTTATTGCTTTTACATGAACGACTTCGTTTCATATCTTTTTAGTACGATGTGAATTTCCCTTTATGAATGTTAACCTACCTTTATATTCAATGCTCGCTAGAAGAAACTACGATATGAAAATTTTTATAGAAAATGAAATAAAAAATAATTTGAAATCCAAACAAGCTGAATTTGACCATAAAATAGGGAATTTACAGCAGCTACCAAAGAATGGCGTTATGCGGAGTGCTGACTTATCTAATTAATGCAGCTTTTCAATTACAACATGACCCTTCAGTTTGAAAAGTGGCTGAAGTCATTATGCTATAAAAACCAATCAAACCATCGAACGATGTCAATCCTACAGGCAACATGTCTGCTACCATTTTTTTGAAAATATTTTAAATTATCATAGAAATTAATAATTTAATTACCGCCCAACAGTTTGGCACCAGATAAAGCACCACACACGTCTTAATAGATTAAAAACTTCTCGAATAGCAAACTGACAAAATAAAGAATGCATAAGCCCATCTCAACGCAGCTCAACTACCTATATTCTTTGACGTAGCTCACGCTTTCGATAAAGTTTGGTACAATGAGCCTAATGAATAGAAATGTAGCGATTCTTTTTTCTTATAAACTCGAAGTAATTTCTTGAATGTCAATGAATAAAAACTAAAGTAATTGCTTTTGCGTCCAGCAATTGCTTAAAACTGCAGGAATTGCTTCTAGTCGATGCTTTTTCTTAAAAAATAGAAGCAATTGATATCGTTTGCTTAAAATGTGGTGAATAAATTAGGTAATTGCTTTTTCTAGTGTAGCAATCGCTTTCAACTTTGTAAGGTAGGTCGACCCCTGCATCATTTGCATGGTAGCAGTCAACTTTCATTCTCCGCGGCATACACGTGCGTTGTTCTTAATGTGTGTCTTCATGGCTGAATATATGAACGTCCGTAAAAGAAAAATCTACAATGTACGTAAAAATTGCAGATAATATGATGATTTCAGAAAGTTATATCGATATGACTGCGAAAATGTTGAGTGGTTGCGAATTATTTTTTGACTAATACTGGTAAAAGGTGCACTGTCGCCTTTAAACAAGATTAAAGTTTTTCTGTGGAAATTGTCGGATCCGGGCTTTCAAAATTCTGTAGGTGAAGAACTCGGTGTTCACCAAACTACTGTCTGTAAGACATACACTTCTGTAATGGATAGAGTTTTGGAGAAAGCCAATATTATTATTAAATTTCCTACAAGTGCTGAAGCTGTTGTGGAAGCTAAACGGTTGTGATCAGAGAGATTTATTCAATGTTCCTTCAATTTGTAAATGAATATCAATTGCTTGTCTTTAATTTCTTCATCACTACTATCACTTTCCTCATTTTCATTGAAAAATCTGTCATATCACAAATATAAGTTTCCTATTTTCCACAAAGCGTAACAGATTACTATTGTACTAAATAAATAGACCAACATTGTTGTATTTACGTCAACTCTTTTGCAAATTAGTCACTAAACTGAACAAGTGGATAAGCCACGTCTGAACTTGTGTTGAATTGCAGCAGTGGTGTAAGAAAAACAGCACTTGCTTCAAAATTTTATTCATATCCAGATCTAGCAATTGCTTTAACTAATAGCATTTGCTAGTCAAGCAATTGCTTTTACTAAAAAGTAATTGCCTTAAGTAATTGCTTACTTTTTATTCATTAGACTCATCGAGCTAATTTATCAACGAAACAGAAAGTTGTTTATATAATACGAAATCACCTAGCTTCCTTTATTTGGGATATACACGACTAGGTGTTGTGACTTTAAAAAGGTAAAGACAGGTGTGCCTACAAGAAGATTTTTCGGACCCTTTTAATATTTTAGTTACCCTTGTGACTACTACAAATAAAAATGTTACTATAATATATTACATTGGTAAATCATACTAATTTGTAGACATAAGATCAGACTTGGAGACGGGGAGACTGGAGCGATCAGATTGACAAATGCATAACAAACGGGAAGATGAAGCTCAATGAACAACGATCTATCCATATTAATTTCACGTAAAGGATAACAGGCCATCATCCAGTCAGTCAACATAAATAGCACTATGATTCCTAATAAAAACACCCAATATCTCAGGCTAGTCCTAAATATTAAACTGATATAAAACAGTAAAACGGGGTGAACTGGATCTTACAAACATTCTGACTCTGGATGAAAATCACGACTGTCAGTACACAAGCTCTATTAAAGTTATCTATCTAAATTTAATGTCCCATATATGTGTCACTAGTAAAATAAAAAGGTTTGCCGTCATGTACGAATATCGAGTCCATCAACACGTGAATATTGAAGCCAAGCCAACTCCAGTCAGGAGGTTAAAAAGAACTTATATCTGTATCTGTATTTACAATCCTCTTGACGATCCGACATTTTGTACAAACAGATTCGATTTATTGTTCAGATCTAGACTATAGGCTATTTATGGGCCGTATCTTTTTTAACGACCTGAAGATTTATTATAACAGAACGAGAAACAACCCGTATGGGATTGCGAAGAATTTATGGCATATACAGGAGCGACTTTTTTTCCCTTCTCATATTTTATAAGTATGTACGTTTCTAAAATTCCTTTTTTTCAATCTTTATTTTACAATAGTCTCTTAGAGAACAGAGTCAAACTTAAAAATAGCATATAATAATATAAAAAATAACTGACTATAATATTTTCTGCAAAGCATAAAACAGTATTAAAAAGTGAATATTGTGGCATATCGGAGAAGAGTGTAACCGTTTTTTTATATTGGAATACAGAGGGATCCGAGCACAATGGATACCTTGGGGAGGGTAGACAACGACGGCCGTTTCGTCCTTGTAGGGACTCTACGGGCAGCCATAACCAAAGCAATCCCGACACAGCGGTAAGATGTATTAAAAGCCTTTTTTCAAAAGCAAATCAGCCGTCATTACACCATAGCGCCATCCCAGCCTCCCACAATATTCACTTTTAAAATATTTTCGCGGACACTATTGTATCTTCTTAACATTTTTATGGCTTTTCTTAAACGGATTGCGCGCATTCTAGTGGGTGCCAGCGTTGATCTGTTTTTAATCTGCAAAACTGCATATGTAGCGTTCCCTATACTGGATTGTGATGCACTTCGTGGTTTACTTAATTGTCTACCTTTCGATTATTACCAGTGTGACTGACTTTTATATTGCAGTTGACTCCGCTGGGATGGCGCTACGGTGTATTGATGGCCGCATTAATTTTGCAAAAAGGCTTTTAATACATCTTACCGCAGTTGTCGGAGTTGCTTGGGTTATGGCTGCCCGTAGAGTTCTAACAAGGACGAAACGGCCGTTGTGGTCTACCTGCCCCAGGGTATCCATTGTGCTTGAATCCCTGTGTATCTTAACATAGTATAAAACAAAGTCGCTGTCGCTGTCTGTCCGTCCCTACCTATATATGCTTAAATCTTTAAAACTACGCAACGGATTTTGAAGCGGTTTTTTTTTTAATAGATAGATTAATTCAAGGGGAAGGTTTTTATGTATAACTAGCGACCCGCCCCGGCTTCGCACGGGTACAATTTCAGAAAGAGGCATGCCGGGTACTAATATATCGGGTTTGTTCGGGTTTGTATTTATACCAGCGGGTTGCAACGCATGCCGGTTACACGCTAGTTCCAATATAAAAAAAAATTTCACACTTGTCCGATATGCCACAATATTCACTTTTTAATTGTTTTCGCGGACACTATAGTATCTCCTAAATAAAACAGTATGTTTTAAAAGAAATGTGGGTATTTACTTTTAAGGAGGAAGAAAGGAGAAAGGGGAGCAGAGAGAAGCACGTCAACCCGAAACAGGTCATTAATAGAAAATCCTAGCGATATAACATTTAAATCCTAGAGCGGAACATGCAAGAAACGATTTAGATATTGTCTAAATTTTAATCAAACATGGCTTTAAAAATCTAAAAGAAAACAAAGGTTTATGTAAAAATAGTTAATTATTGTTTTTAAATCAGTAATAAAATTTTAGTCGATGGACAAAATATTTTTTTAAGATTCAATTCATAGTAACATTAATAAAAATCAAGTGGAACTTAGAAAGATATACTTAGTTAGTTAACGCGGTCATTTTCTCTATATATTTTTCTTCATTAAAAAAGAGTCTCTACAAGTTGTTATACCTATATTCTTAGTGAAAAAACCTGTCAGTGACTCATTTAGTACCGGAAAGAGTAACGACTAACCTTACATTATTCATAACTAATAAAATGTGCTAGTGTATAGTGGACCGACCAAATGCTCGGCGTTGCCTTACATCAGGACCCCAAAACATCAAGCAGTCGATTACATATGAAATAGCTCGATAATGGTATTTTTCACTAAATTTTGATTTCTATCCCATAGCATAGAGGATGAAAAAATACAATTTTCTACGGTTTTAGTTTTCAAAATTTTGAAATATTTACTGAGAAGATAATTAACCAAAATACGCTCTCTAATAAACACTTGCTAAACCAGCGATCCACGTCACAACACAAATCGACCAATCGCAGGGATTGAGGTTGAAGGTCGACCCTCCGGCCTCTACCTGAATTATATTGTAATTGAGCTTTTCAGCAGCTGTATAACTTCACAGAAATTTAAAACTTTTTAAGTAAAAAAGTTGTGAAAATGCACTTACTTAAAACACTTTGCCAAAGAAAGACTGACCCGATCTTTTTATAAACGCTTAATCATTCTTCCCGCAAAAAAACGGCAACGTCGCCTTTTATCCGCCTCATTCTTTGGCAATTATTATTCAGGACGCCTCCGGCTAACTTCACTTTTAATTACCGTCTCCGGACTGTCTTGTCTTGCGAATAAATTGCGGAAAAAGATGATGCTCTTTTTGTTTGCCTTAAAGCCGAAAATAAAAGCCAACCAAAAAAATATGGAGCTAAAACGTTTTATGGTAAAGATTTAAATATTTTTGGGTTTTTGAGTTATAGCATTTTGTAACTTAAAATCGATATTATTGTTTATATTAATAAGTAAAGGGCGAAATATATGTAAAATTCATATACAGGGTTCCCCATTTAAAACGAAATAGGCTAAATATCTGGTTCCACGTTAATTAAAAAAAAAACGCTCGGACCAGTCGATTTTTATTTCGAGGGGGACATCTTTTGCGTATATGGTCAATCTTGTTACTTCAAGCCTCTAGGAGGGAAGGGGGGTAAGATCTAAATCTTAAATGGATACCCCTATTTTATATAATTTTTTTCGATTCTGCATAAAATTCTGAACGTTTCTTAAAAATAGCATTATTAGTCTATACTAAACAGTTTCCGAGATATTGACTCTTGAAAAATGACATTTTTGAACTTTGACAGCGTCTAGCTTTCTAACTGAACGTTTTAGAGTAAAACGGCTTACATGTCCCTATCTTCGATTTTTATTATCTTTCCAATAGTGTCAACTTCCGGTTAAACCGGAAGTACTATATTTCTTACAACCGGTTTAACCGTAAGTTGAAACTATTGGAAAGATAATAAAAATCGAAGGTAGGGACATGTAAGCCGTTTTGCTCTAAGACGTACAGTTAGAAAGCTAGACGCTGTCAAAGTTCAAAAATCTCATTTTTCAAGAGTCAATATCTCGGAAACTGTTTAGTATAGACTAATAATGCTTTTATTAAAAAATGTTCAGAATTTTATGCAGAATCCAAAAAAATTATATAAAATAGGGTTATCCATTCAAGATTTAGATCTTACCCCCCCCCCTCCCTCCTAGGGGCTTGAAGGCTTGAAGTAACAAGATTGACAATATACGCAAAAGATGTCCCCCTCGAAATAAAAATCGACGGGTCCGAGCGTTTTTTTTTTTAATTAACGTAAAACCAGATATTTAGCATATTTCGTTTTAAATGGGGAACCCTGTACAGGGTGTTTTTTTAAGGTCGACGAGCGGCCATATCTTGGAAACTACCAGGCATAGAAACTCAGGAAAAGAAAAATGATAATTAAAGTGGCCATGAGAAAATTCTGGAAATAATTTTTAAGTTCCGCATTTTGCTGCAAGAGGGCGTAATTGAAAAGTAAATTTTAAAATTTTACATAACTCCGAAAATTCCTCATTAAGGTATATGTTTGATAATACCATTTTAAAGCTTGGACAATTATGCATCATTTTGGTCCTATGCTCATTGGCGTACCGACTTTAATAAGAGTGGGGGAAGCTGTTGAAAGTGTAATCATTTAAATCGCTGTAACTTATAAACGACTTATCTGATTTTAGCAAACTAAAGACTGTTTGGAAGAGAAATGTATTCACTTTCACCAACCGTATTTAGTTGTCCATAATAGTTCTCAAAAAAAATTCTAGAGGGCGCAATTTGCAATAACAATACATTTTTTGATTTTACTCCGAAAAAATAAATCATACGGTATAATTATGATACCATAATCGAAAAGTATATGAAATTTGCAAGAAAAGTGTGAAGACCGCAGTTCGATATCTTTGTTCGTGTTAATGTTATTACCAAAACAATAATTTTTAATACAAATTGCGCCCTCTAGCAATTTTATTATAAACTATCTTGTACCATTAGATACGACAATTGAAGGTACTTCCAAACAAGCTTAAATTTAGTAAAATCGGATAAGTCGTTTAGAAGTTACAGCGATTTTAATGTTTACACTTTCAATAGCTTCTCCCACTCTTATCAAGTGAAAGTGTAAACATTAAAATCGCTGTAACTTCTAAACGACTTAACCGATTTTACCTAATTTAAGCTTGTTTGGCAGAAAAAGGTAAGTACCTTTAATTGTCCTATCCAATGATACAAGATAGTTTCTAATAAAATGGCTAGAGGGCGCAATTTGTATTAAAAATTATTAATTTGAAGAAATAGTCCATACTTAAAGTGGAGTCACGTTTCTCCAGCACGTGGAGGTGAAGAACCTTTTGGCTTTTGAATTTAAAAAATGTTCAATTTTTTAATTTTTGGTTTTAAATTAACCGTTCGCGGGGTTACTGAGGTTTAATCCTCAGTACCCCAAAAAACTTTACATTTACATAACAACATTGTAAGTACTTACCCTTTTCTTTAAAATCATATAAAAAAAATTCTGTACTCATTCACTCTTTAATTTTAATTACAATTTCTATTTTTTACAGATTGTGCTACTGCAATTCTATCCTCATAATGTGTCACTTATGCTGGATATAACTTTTAAGAATGAAATCTAAATAATTTCCTACACTTTTTTAGAAAGTTTTTTTCTCCCGGGTTTTTTCTTTTCTCTTCTTCTCCATTTAGTTTGGTTGGTTTAAGCCTACTTTAACAACGTTTTTGAATGCTCAGTATTCATATATTGTCAATTTTTCAAGCCATGTTTCTTCTACATTTAAAAATTTTACGTCCAGAAAAGCTCCATTAAGGTTCTAATTTTCTCTTTTGCTAACAACATCAGCATAAAATAGATTTCTGTCTCCTGATGATGAACGTTTCTACGTTCGAAACATGTAGAGACCTTTCGAACTAGAATTTTATTCTATTAAATTTTGTGGAGGAAGACTTTGTGTTTTTCTTTCCTTTTCTTAAAAATTATTGTTTTGGCAATAACTCTGGAACGAACAAAGATATCAAACTGTGGTCTTCATATCTTTTCTTGCAAATTTTATCTACTTTTCGATTTGGGTATCATAATTATATCGTATGATTTATTTTTTCGGAGTAAAATCAAAAAATGTATTGTTATTGCAAATTGCGCCCTCTAGCATTTTTTTTAGAACTATTATGGACAACTAAATACAATTGGTGAAAGTGCATACATTTCTCTTCCAAACAGTCTTTAGTTTGCTAAAATCGGATAAGTCGTTTATAAGTTACAGCAATTTAAATGATTACATTTTCAACAGCTTCCCCCACTCTTATTAAAGTCGGTACGCCAATGAGCATACGACCAAAATGATGCATAATTATCCAAGCTTTAAAATGGTGTTATCAAACATATACCTTTATGTGGAATTTTCGGAGTTATGTAAAATTTTAAAATTTACTTTTCAATTACGCCCTATTGCGGCAAAATGCGGAACTTAAAAATTATTTCCAGAATTTTCTCATGGCCCCTTTATTTGTCATTTTTCTTTTCCTGAGTTTCTATGCCTGGTAGTTTCCGAGATATGGCCGCTCGTCGACCTTAAAAAACACCCTGTATATGCATTTTTTGCACATTTTGTCAATTTTGTAATAAAATGCATATTTTTCATAAATTATTATTTTAAGAGCACATTTTTATGTTCTCGGCTTTATCAAAAAATTTAAAACGTTAAAGGTTGAATGACAAGTCCGGTACTTATTTTAGGGACGTTCCCATTTGAAGATTAAAATAATTTTATTTACATTTTGGTTATACACAAGGTATTTATTGGGGGTTTCCGGAGTTTCCAGGTATATTGTTAGGGGTTGAAGAATGAAGTAGAACTCTGCATCCAAAAAGCAAAGAAGAGGGCCCGAGAGGAACTCACGCCAGTACCACAGATATATCGCCAGGAGTTGGTAACTGCGAGGAATATGGGACTGGATTTCGTCACGCAGATTCCAGAACTTACATCAATTAAAACATCGCTCTACAGAGAAAGGCATAACTCACTGGGAGTCAAATTCTTACCCAAAAGCCGAGAACAAGTTATTATTCCAGAATCAATAAAGGAGAACCTTATAGTGGACGATGGCAACGAAGAAAGGATTCTAGCGTTCGGATACAAACTGGACAGTCTTCTCGCCGGCAATACCACATTTTTCCTGGATGGCACGTTTAAAAGTTGTTGTCCGCTTTTCGACCAACTATACACACTGCATGTAGATATCGGAAGCACCGAAGAGAGGACATGTATAGTTCCCGCCATATATGCTTTGTTACCCAACAGAAAGAAATCCACTTACAAAAGATTGTTTTCCTGTCTAAAAAAGCAACTTAAAAGTTTTCATCCATATAAGATACACATCGATTTTGAAGCCGCTGCGATAAGTGCCGTCAAAGAAGAATTTGTTACGGCTGATGTAAAGGGTTGTAATTTTCATTTCAACCAAGCCTTATGGAGAAAAGTGCAACAGTTAGGAATGACACAGGCTTACAGAGACAATAAAGAAATCAGAGACCATGTGAAGATGGTTGCTGCATTGGCACATGTGCCAATCGAATATGTTTCGGAGGGATGGCTCTCTATTATGGAATCTACACCACAAGACGAAGCACTAACCGAATTTTATGACTACTTTGTTGACAGTTGGATGGACAAGGAAGAAATATAGGTTTGCAGTGGAGAACGGCATCGCACTACCAATTCCGTAGAAGGCTGGCACAACCGCTTTAACAAAAAAATTGGAAAATCGCACCCGAATATATACGAACTGTTGAAAGGCCTACAAGAGGAAATGTTGTTCTACGACACCATATATGAAAGAAATAACGTACATATGCAGGTTCCTAAACGAGCCAAGAAGTACAGTGAACGAGACCATAGGTTAGAAACGATTATTGCAGACCTCACAGCAGGAAGAGCCACTATTTCACAAACCCTTAGAAAATTAGTTTATATAGTAAATTTTGTTTAATGTAATGACTGTAGTTGTCAATATACCATTTTTAAATAACATTTTGTGTCTTTAACAAACCCTTAGAAAATTAGTTTATATAGTAAATTTTGTTTAATGTAATGACTGTAGTTGTCAATATACCATTTTTAAATAACATTTTGTGTCTTTAACAAACCCTTAGAAAATTAGTTTATATAGTAAATTTTGTTTAATGTAATGACTGTAGTTGTCAATATACCATTTTTAAATAACATTTTGTGTCTTTATTTAATTGTGAAAACGAGCAGAATAAGTAACGCCCGAAACAGGAATTTTGTAGGGTTATATTTTATTAGAATATTCTCTACCTGGGGTGCCAGCACGAAACAGGAACTTTTTGGGTTTACGCACGAAACAGGACGCCCGAAACGCCCCTAAACCTTTATTGTCACTTAATAATGCGTTACTATTACCTGCTTAACAAACTGTATTTATATTGATTTATAATACATACTTTCCGTAAATGAACCTTTGGTAAATAAATTAATTTCAAATGTAAAAAATAGTATTTCTAAAAGCACCTCCAAGAATGCAGTTGTATAGGTACTGTAATAGAACGCAAAAATCTATGTTTTTATTTTAAGTTATTTTTATTTAAAGTGCGTTCTCAGGCAAAACAATATGTTTCCTATTTTAAAATTCAAAGAAGGGCTCTAAAAGCTTTTATTCCAAGCATAAATATGATAATAAAACCCAAATGTAGCTAACTATTTTAAACAAATACGAACGGTTTTTCTTAAACAAATAAATTGCCCAAGTTATCCTAAAGATTTGTTAAGTCATAAAGTTTATTTTTCTATAATACCCTAAAAGCTGGTTGTTAGCAAAAACTCAAATAAATAATAGAATCTATAGAAGAGCACGTTTTGTCAAAGATAATGTAAACTTTATAAGAATCTATAACAACCCCAGATGGGAATAATAAATAAAGGGACTTTCGTGGGTGGTCCATTATAATGAGATAATTATGTTATGAACCATATTATTGAGAAAAAAAATGGAAAATATAGGAAGAACCTGGAATTTGTATTTTGACCATTCTATGTATGTAAAAGTCGGATCAGATTTATTCTTTTATTTTCCCTGGAACAGCTTAAAAGGGTTTTTTTTAAGTAAATCTGATTGCTGGACTTTAAATTTAAGGTTATTTAGGAATGTTATTTGTAAGACCGTTTTTACGGTTATTTTATAAGTATGGAATGTATTGTTTAGCTATAGATATGATTTTTAAGGTAAAATGTCCATAAAGAGAGAAAAGGTTTTAATTAAATATCGAGAGGTTATAACTAGAGTCACCTAGCGGTAATGTCTACAATCATATATTGGGACGACCCTGTTTTATGATCTAAGGCAGAGTCTTAGAGAGAAATGACCTCTGATTGGTTGCATAGAATAAACTATTTATCCTATAAAACGTGGTACCGAGGGGTGAGACTGATTTTGGTACGTTCTATAGGTTCAAATAGCTAAATATTTGAATAAGCATAATTTAAGGGGTGTCTTTAGAAGTTAGATGCTTAATCGGGGAATTTCACAATTCAGTTCCTAAAGTTCTTTTATCGTGTTCGGTTAACTAAGTTCCTAAGTTTCTATTGTCGTGTTCGGTTTACTAAGTTCCGAAGTTTCTGTTATCGGGTTCGGTTTGACCAAGTACCAAAGAGGCTTTATTTTCAGGTGTAACTAGGCGGGTTTTTAAGAGTACATAGTTTCGGACTCATTTCTCTCTTTGATATACCTCTTGTGTAGTGAATCCTTTGTTTCTTAAAAGTGTAAAGTTAAATTGTGGGTTTTAAGTATCATTGTGGTTTTTACCTATAAGTTTCAGGGTTTTAGTGTTTAGACTTTTCAGTTTTCGGGGATTATCATAAATTAATCTTTAGGTGATTAAATTACAGGGTTGTATTGAATTAAAAATAGTAATTTTTATTTGTTCACAGGGTTTTAAATATTAAATGGGTAATTTTTGGATTCGTACAGTAAACGCATTTAAATAGAACAATCTCTCTTTATTAGTTAGCATAATACATATTTTGTATTAGTTTTACAGTCTTTCTTTTTCTTGTTCAGTAACTTTTCTTTCTACCTTTCTTTATAATTGTTGTTAATAGATTTATAAGTTGTTGTTTAAACTGGGTGTTGTTTTATTGTAACAATCAATATAAAGGGTTTCATTAACAAAGGTTGAACGGTTCGCTCTCGCGCCCTAAAGACGCGTCGCTGCGAAGTTATTGTTAACATCATCACCTGGATATTGCTGTTTGGTCGACATTGGTAAGTCGTTTGGTATTAACAGTAGATACAACTAACAGAACGAGACGACATTGACGTGATCATGAAGAACTCCATCATCTCCAAGAGTGCCTTTGCTATATATTTGTCTTAGTTATTTATACTAGTAATTCTACACTTATGTGAGAGGACCAGGTCTGGTATTCTCGGTCAGAAACGCTACCATTGATAATTAATAATGTTTATTATAGTCAGAACGCTACCGCGTAATTAACTAGTAATTAGTGATATACCAGATCAATCCTGTCACATAAAATTGGTGCCAGCTTAGTGAATGTCTTTTTGCTAGCTTACAATCTTTGACAAAAAAAATGTTGGCCAACAACTAGAAAATTTCTTTTGCTGAATTAAAATGTTTTTTTTTTTCACATAAAAAGTGGCCACTACTTTTCAACTAGATTTATTTTGCTTGTTGTCAGCGTATCGAATTTCTTTTTGGAAAATTTCAATGTTTTTTTTCATAAAAAAATAGTTAATACCTGTACGCTGTGTATTCTTTTTGGATAGTTTTTTTTTGTTGTCAAAAGGATAATGTAACAATGTTTTTGTTATCAGTAATAATATGATTGTAATTGATGTAAGCTGAGCAACAAAGATAGTGAACCTTACGCCAGCTAGAATGGTTTTAATAGCCCCAAATAACGATGATCATAAAATGCGTATAATATAATTCTTTGTCAAAAACCAGAGAACCCATTCTCTGTTCATTCAGTTTTTCTTGTTTTCTTTGTTTGACGGAATATTTGTCG
Organism: Polydrusus pterygomalis; assembly: GCA_963969555.1. NCBI lineage: Eukaryota > Metazoa > Arthropoda > Insecta > Coleoptera > Curculionidae > Polydrusus > Polydrusus pterygomalis. The sequence continues at coordinate 23,848,631 of OZ018382.1, read as the reverse complement.
GATAGTAGGTAAATAAAGTAAATTTTACCTGGAAAAGTAATTGCTTTTGAGTCAAAAAGCAAAGTATTGTTTTAAATATCGAGTTGATTGTGGTAATTGGAACATATTAGCTAAAAATGGACCTACATATTGGAATATGAATGAATTTCGAAAGAAATTTATTTATTTTGTGGTATGTATTAATCTTTGATCTGTTTGTTTAAGTAATAATTGTATTTAATTGATTAAAAGTCACAATAAAATCGTATAAACCGTGAATTTTAGCGTATTTCATCGTCGATATGTTCTAATTTTAATCAATCTGTCATGTTACTATATATCGAGTATGTAACACACATGTAAAAATGTAACTTTTTCTTACACTTATTTTATTCACTGGAATAAAATATATCTGTAACAGTTAATTGCTTTTCTTGGGATTATTTTGTTTTTCGGTTGTCGCAGAAATTGCATGTTACCGCAATAATAGTAAATTAACGGAAATTAGTGATCATTAGGTAAACGTAAAGCGCGTATTTTTTTTTTTAAAGGTATATGGTTCAAAATTAACAGTCTATGAAAAGTTAAAGATTAATTTTCTCAATAATTAAAGTGTTCTTAATCTCGATTTTCGCGGGTTAATGTGAGATGTAGAGATAGGGATTTTCAGGAAATAGTAAGGGCACAGCAGCAAGAATCCAACAGGAAGAAGGATTGCATGTTTACTAAATTAGGTCATAATGTGTTGTGTTAAAGTATTAGTTGTTTATTCAATATACGGTTTTAGAGCATAACCGATTTAAGGATTAAAAGTGAAATGTAAAAGAATACGTATTTTGACGTGTAATGACAAAGATAAGAGATTCCATCAGTATTAAGTTTTTTCGGTTTGTATAGTAAGACAAAACACAACATATTTTTGACTGTTTGTGGAGTAGTTGAATACTAATAGAACTTTGGTGCTCCTTTGACATGTATGGTGCAAATATATGTCATCGTATTTTTGTTTAAATGAGGTGTAGAAATCATTTATTGTTTAGTTAGTTAAATTCAACCCTTTTGCGATTCTTGTAAATATAAGAAAACGTATTTACTGAGTGAAGCTGTATAACAGCTCTTATTGAGGTTGATATTATTCAGAACAGCTGCGTTTATTTATTTCATTCTGTGGTATATTATAAATAACATAATAATGTTAGCGGTGTTTTTTCTAGTAACCGGCCATGTTATAAATATGAAAATTTTGTTGTATACATATATTTTTGTTTAACTGACAAACTAATCTGTTTCTATTTCAGCGTAATCTTTTGTTACCTAGAAGGTATAAACTGTTATAAACTGGTAAACGAACCATCTTTGTGTTAATGAACTATAAAAGTCCTTTTAGCAGTGTAAAGTTGAGGCGTTCCATTATGATTTTGATAATAATTTATTGATTTTATTTCAGTTTCTTGAATAATGACCAGTACTCTGGTGGTAGGACTGTCCATCGTTTAAATTGCGATATTACAATTTACATACAGTAATAAATTCTTTTTTCACAGGTCCGATTGTAATCAGTTCTGATCTGATATTGATGACGGAATAGCAGCCAATTTTCAATATTATGAACGCAGTGCAGCGTATTTTATTTAGGTACATTTTTCTTTTTAGGTATTTTTTTTTCTTTCAGGACGTACATTGAACATATAAGGTTATTGTTATTGTTTTTGTTTGTTGTTTAATTGGAATTTGGTTTTGTTGATATAATTTGTCGATTTAGTTTTTTTTTTGAAAAGGGTATAAAAACTTTGTGGTACAAAGGTAAGAGGCATGGAAATATTTATTTGCAATATACTGTAGTTGCATTGAAAGTAGATTTTTGAGAATCAGTACTCTATACCCTCATTTAAATAAAATGAATTTGCACAAGGTATTTTATTATGCGAACGTAGTAGCCCATTAAGGTGTTTATGATTAAAGGGTACCTACCCTATCTTTATTGTTTGGGGTTACGGATATAACCGATTGATGATATTGTTTAGTTAATTTCTTTTAAACTGGCGCGTCACAAAATATGATAGTCTGGGGTCTGGTGCTACATTTGCATAATAATAGTTTTACGATCGATCGGTATTTTGAAAGGTGTTTGCGATTAAAAAGGTTTATTATTTAACGCGTACGAGAATTACCTTTCCGGTAAAATACTATTCTTTAACAATGAATTAACATCCGGATTAAGTCATGTAAGGTATTATTTTTTTTTTTTATTATTGTTTTTTTTAAAGGTGGTTTGTTACCTTTCGTCTACGTATTGTTATTTTAAGGAATATTCGGTAAAGGTTGCTTTGTGGAATTTTGTAAAGTGAGAGAATTTAGTGAAGTGTTCACTAAAAAAAAAGTGTTGGTAATGTGCTGTCTTACGTCAAAAATTGGCGGATAGTTGAGTATTCCCGGAGAAAAGAAGATATATCCAGAAAACACAGATCCTTTTACGAATACTTAGTTGATGAATACTTTGATAATTGTGGTGTTAACAATGAAACGACTGACTCCCATTTAGAAATATTACAAAGACATATCAGTGAGTCACGGATAAAGATGGAAGAACAAATGAGCTTTATGGATCAATTTAAGTCTATAGAAGACTAGAAGAATCTAAAAGAATGGTGCTGTGTGGATATAACTTGATATTGCAAATGGTTATCCAGAACGACTCTACCTCGTTGAAAATCACATCAACGATGCGATGGAACTAGCGTATTTACACAGATAGGCGAGTGTTATCTGTATGCTTCAGAAGTGCAGGCGAGACACTTCAAGGGATCGACAAGCGAGAAAAATGAAATTGAATTTACTGGTGGATAGCCAGGGAGCACGGAGCGTGTATAAGGGATACATAGCTCAGGAGAGTGCTGGGCGCATAGGAGCGTGTAAGAGAGATACATAGCTCAAGTTGTGCCGGGGAGATGGTACCTAACCTTGAATATGAAGCATGCATGTCTAGTTCTGTTGGTTCACCAATAAATAGTAATAAAAAATTTTCTGTAAATCTTAAGGATGGAGTCCCGATGATGCACAGAAGATTTTTCCAGATGAATAATAGACCAGAAGAAAAGGACAACAACCTGATTAACAATAGTATTAAACTTTAACAGTCGAACTCTAAGGACTGATCACCCCTAGCAATAAGACTGCATGAAGACTTAGAATTACCGGTTTTTTCACGGCTGCAATTTCTTAGTTTCGTAGACGTACGTACTATGATTTGCGAGTCAACAAATCACACATGTATCGGCATTTGTATGGCGACCGAAATAGTAAGCATTGAAAACCACAAACAAACAAAATAGAACACTGTTGCCCGATTTCTAAATATTGCCTCACTTCAGACCATAAATAATTCCCCCACCCCTGTTAAAAAAATTGGTGATGTAGATAGTTTGGATAGGACAGATTCTCTCCACAGTTCTGTGTTGGAAAAGTAAATGATGTTGGGCTCCGCGGTGAGCATAGAATAAATTTAAAGCCAATTGCAAGATCCCGGAAGAAGATAGTAGCAGAAGGAGCCTAAGGAAACAGTAGCAGGAGAAGTAATAGTGTGTATAATAAGGAGATAGTAGCAGGAGAAGTAATAGCGTGCATAATAAGAAGTAGTAGCAGGAGAAGTTGTAGCAGGAGAGTAGTAGCAGGAGGAGTTGTAGCGAGCCTAAGAAGATAGTAGCAGGAGGAGATGTTGCATTCATAACAAGGAGACAATAGCAGGGGAACTGTAAAGTATCATATCAGGAAAGTATCATATCAGGAAAGTATCATATCAGGAAAGTATCATATCAGGAAAGTATCATAACAGAAAAGTATCAAGAAGCTCTACAGCGAGCATAACAAAAAAAATCAGAATGTTCTGTAGTAAGTATATTAGGAGGCTCTTCAGTGAACGTAGCAGGAAAACATCAGGAGACTCGGTAGTGAACATAGCAGTAATTTAGGATTCCGTAAGAAAACCAAGAGTTTTTGTAGTTTTGGGAAGTTACCGAGATATCTTTTTACAAAAAGAAATAGGCCTATGGGTAGAGATGTAAAAGTTGTTATGGATTTTCAGAGCATGCGCCGAACACGAAAGCACCTTGTCGAATTCTTTATCGAATTCCTTATCGAATATCCTACTAAATTCCTTGTGTTCTACAAGAAGAACTGTAGATAGGAATAGAAGAAATGTTAAAGAAAAGAAGAATATAGAAAATGGTAAATCTGGCTCGGGTAAGACAAAAATGGTAAGACATTTTTAGATAACAGTTTGAAAATCGTGAGTATAGAGTGAGAAATACTTAGGTAAGATAAAATGGAAGAAGTTTTAAAGGAACGATTAGAAAATCGTAAACTAGTTTGGAAAAAGGGTAAGTGAAAGGTTAAAGAAGTTTACTGAAATTAATAGTTGAACGTATTGTAAGGAGAAACTGTTTTATAACTTTAATTAATTTTTTTTTAGAGAAAGCCCAGCCAGAGAAGGTAATATAGAAGATGAAGTACAGCCTATTGACTTCTCGTACAGTCAATGTACCTACATATTATAAGGTTTTATTACTAAAGTGTGTGGCATAGTATAAGTCTAGTTTGTAAGAGAAGTTAAATAAAAAGTTTTTTTTTTATTAGGTTTTTTTTATGTTGTACTGTGTATATAATCCGTTGTGAGCAAAAGTAATGTCTTGATGTTTTAGAAGGAAAGTAACTATGATACGACGAATCTTTTCACTAGTGTCCTTAGCCCATATGTTTTAACCAGAAGCAATAGCGTATGATTGTGCGGACAAGACCAGAGAGCTAAAAAAAAAAGATGTCCTTATTATCCGAGAAGCCTTGCCAGGACCCAAGAAGCTATATGGAGATCATACCAAAGAATAGAAGTAGACCAGAAGAGACAGTACGTACCGGAACATTACTTTACATACCAAGTAAACAATGATCAAGTAATTGGACATTGGACAGCCATCGTAGCACAGTACCAGGAGATTATGTCCATCATGAAGAGATGCCAACTGAGAGAAAAGATTCCTAAAAATAGATTAGCGTTAGACAAACAATCGCCAGATGTCGTACGAAACCTTGTAAAGCAGACTTCAGGTTACGTGAGTGGAGTATGGGGAGAAGTACCCTACACTGTAAAGTGCTATACAAAACTGAAATCTGTTCCGTACCGCTATTACACATATATTGGTGGAACGTAGAACAGAAGTGGAATGGCAACCACTAGTCCCAGCTAACTATTGGATGGAAGTTAGCCCAGAGTTGAGAAGGATCACTGATGTATTTGAATTAGACGCCAATGAGGAGGAAGACAGAGTTTTAATGCGCGGACTTTCCATTTCCCCAATAAGCTCCATTGGCATATATACGCAGGAAGACATGTATAGAGTTCAACAGACACTGTTATACCCGACACTAGGAAGCAGTAACTATCCAGGTTACCAGGAGGATAGTGGGCGTTGACAACGCCGACTCCTAGTTTATGCCCAATTTATTCTCGCAGCATGAATTGCCAGCATGGCACACTCTGCAGCGGAGGAGGTATGAGGCTTTTGTTCAAGATGAAAATCCATTTTCCATTTGTGACGTTCTCGATGGATAAGCTTGAATAGTTAGTTATTTGTTGAGCTGTTAATAACTACTATATAGTTAAGGAAGCAAGCTGATGAAACAACCTAGCCCATACCAACCTGTATCAGACGAATTGGCAACTCACTAGAGGTGAGATAATCCCATCAAATGAAGATGTAGAGCTGAATAGAGTGATGGTGAAGCCCATTGTACCATTGGGAATGAGATTCCGAAAACATCCCAGACCAGGAAGCGGCATGTAAGCCAGCCAATTGTCGTGGCAAGACAGAACAGAAGTGCGAAGTTAGAAAAGACTTAGTGTAACGAATTTAGACAGAATCGGAACTAATAAATCGCGGAAAAACAGGAGTGTGTGCTAAAAATTTGTGGGTTCGTGCCGGTAAGTGTGAGAATCGCCCCGTAAAGACTGCATTTAGCAGAATGGTTATCAGTGCTTTGTTGATATTAATTTTGATTCAGTTTTTTTTTTAATTGGTAGATATTGTGTTGAGTTTCGAATGTACAAGATGCAAACCAGTGGCGTAGATATTATTTTCCTATTTTTTTTTAGTCAATATATGATTCATTCTAAGGTGGGGGCAATGTAATAGAACGCAAAAATCTATGTTTTTATTTTAAGTTATTTTTATTTAAAGTGCGTTCTCAGGCAAAACAATATGTTTCCTATTTTAAAATTCAAAGAAGGGCTCTAAAAGCTTTTATTCCAAGCATAAATATGATAATAAAACCCAAATGTAGCTAACTATTTTAAACAAATACGAACGGTTTTTCTTAAACAAATAAATTGCCCAAGTTATCCTAAAGATTTGTTAAGTCATAAAGTTTATTTTTCTATAATACCCTAAAAGCTGGTTGTTAGCAAAAACTCAAATAAATAATAGAATCTATAGAAGAGCACGTTTTGTCAAAGATAATGTAAACTTTATAAGAATCTATAACAACCCCAGATGGGAATAATAAATAAAGGGACTTTCGTGGGTGGTCCATTATAATGAGATAATTATGTTATGAACCATATTATTGAGAAAAAAAATGGAAAATATAGGAAGAACCTGGAATTTGTATTTTGACCATTCTATGTATGTAAAAGTCGGATCAGATTTATTCTTTTATTTTCCCTGGAACAGCTTAAAAGGGTTTTTTTTAAGTAAATCTGATTGCTGGACTTTAAATTTAAGGTTATTTAGGAATGTTATTTGTAAGACCGTTTTTACGGTTATTTTATAAGTATGGAATGTATTGTTTAGCTATAGATATGATTTTTAAGGTAAAATGTCCATAAAGAGAGAAAAGGTTTTAATTAAATATCGAGAGGTTATAACTAGAGTCACCTAGCGGTAATGTCTACAATCATATATTGGGACGACCCTGTTTTATGATCTAAGGCAGAGTCTTAGAGAGAAATGACCTCTGATTGGTTGCATAGAATAAACTATTTATCCTATAAAACGTGGTACCGAGGGGTGAGACTGATTTTGGTACGTTCTATAGGTTCAAATAGCTAAATATTTGAATAAGCATAATTTAAGGGGTGTCTTTAGAAGTTAGATGCTTAATCGGGGAATTTCACAATTCAGTTCCTAAAGTTCTTTTATCGTGTTCGGTTAACTAAGTTCCTAAGTTTCTATTGTCGTGTTCGGTTTACTAAGTTCCGAAGTTTCTGTTATCGGGTTCGGTTTGACCAAGTACCAAAGAGGCTTTATTTTCAGGTGTAACTAGGCGGGTTTTTAAGAGTACATAGTTTCGGACTCATTTCTCTCTTTGATATACCTCTTGTGTAGTGAATCCTTTGTTTCTTAAAAGTGTAAAGTTAAATTGTGGGTTTTAAGTATCATTGTGGTTTTTACCTATAAGTTTCAGGGTTTTAGTGTTTAGACTTTTCAGTTTTCGGGGATTATCATAAATTAATCTTTAGGTGATTAAATTACAGGGTTGTATTGAATTAAAAATAGTAATTTTTATTTGTTCACAGGGTTTTAAATATTAAATGGGTAATTTTTGGATTCGTACAGTAAACGCATTTAAATAGAACAATCTCTCTTTATTAGTTAGCATAATACATATTTTGTATTAGTTTTACAGTCTTTCTTTTTCTTGTTCAGTAACTTTTCTTTCTACCTTTCTTTATAATTGTTGTTAATAGATTTATAAGTTGTTGTTTAAACTGGGTGTTGTTTTATTGTAACAATCAATATAAAGGGTTTCATTAACAAAGGTTGAACGGTTCGCTCTCGCGCCCTAAAGACGCGTCGCTGCGAAGTTATTGTTAACATCATCACCTGGATATTGCTGTTTGGTCGACATTGGTAAGTCGTTTGGTATTAACAGTAGATACAACTAACAGAACGAGACGACATTGACGTGATCATGAAGAACTCCATCATCTCCAAGAGTGCCTTTGCTATATATTTGTCTTAGTTATTTATACTAGTAATTCTACACTTATGTGAGAGGACCAGGTCTGGTATTCTCGGTCAGAAACGCTACCATTGATAATTAATAATGTTTATTATAGTCAGAACGCTACCGCGTAATTAACTAGTAATTAGTGATATACCAGATCAATCCTGTCACAGTACGGAGAGATTACCAGGAGTTAGTTTACCTCCAGAACCTGTAATTACCCGGTGGAGAACATGGACTAAGGCCGCAATATTCTACGCAGAGCATTTCGAAGCCATTAAAGAACTAATTTTGGATTTACATGACGATTCGCAGTGTGTTGTGCAAAGTAAAGAGTTGTTAAAAAGTGCACTTTACCCCACCCAGCACCCAGCATCCCAATTCGTTCCAAGGTCCCGTAAGTTTGTAATTTTTAAAATCGCTTTGCTGTCAAATTCATTCGTTGTAAGACTGTCTTGTATTTTTACGATATTTTTGTTGTTTTATTTTGAGATTTCGTGTGTTTTCAAGGCAATGATAACATATGGATTTTAATAAATAAGATTTCTACGTAACTAAATATTTTTAACAGTTTATACGTAAGGTTCCTTTGTGTTTATACATGAAATTTCAAATTTAACTTTTTTACATCTCAAAATTATATTGTTCATAATATATACTATTTATTCCCCTGGTGTATAAAATTATTATTGTGACGTTGAATAGGTGTCTCTAAGGGGAAGAGGGCCTATCTATAATCAATTGAGTTGGCAAGTTGGCTACTACATATAACGAATTGGAATTATTAAAATTTAAAAAAAAACATTGGTAATTAAAAAAATAAACAATCGCTCTTGAAATAAATTGTTTTTTAGAGAATAAGGTAATTTTAAAATAATATTACTCTATTTACGCCGGGGTAAATATTTCCAATTTCCACGACACATTTCAATTTAAACGCCACTTACCGTCACCTATGCGCAATAACTGGGTAATTGCTAATGCAGCCATTGACACGTGGTATCAACACACAGACCAACAAAAATGCGAGAACGTTTTTTTAGTACGTACATATAAGTAACGATGTTGTTTGTTGTCCTTGGTTGATGGTTGAACTGGTCTTGTGGCAGGCTTTTTTCCTCCATGGTACTCAGCATTATGAGTTATAATTTGCATGTCCCTGGTTGCTCGTATTCTTTTATTCCCTTGATAAAAGGACGACCTTATTATGTAATTTATTTTCCTGAAAAAATCCTATAGAAGAAAAAATGTCAACGCGACAGGGTAGTTATTATAGTCAGTGCGAATTTAAGAGCAGGAATAATGGACAGGATAATTTCCGATTACAGGATACTAATAGGATATCGGATACTGAAATTGGGAGGGTAGAAAAAGAATAAAATTGGAAACGGTTTTAACTAGGGATTTATGTAGCTTAGCGTGTTAAAGAGAAGAGCATTAAAACAGGCTTTCACTGCTTTTTTTTATTACCACGGGTGTTAGTTTTATTAGAACTTAAATATTTACAGCACCTGGGTAAAGATGCAATAATTAGGAAACAAATATGGCTCTAATATTTCAAAAGTGTAGTCGGTATTTTGTGTATAGGTACTTTTAAAAAATCAGTTTTATTATAGATTAATTCATCACTAATTTGAAAACATAGTCCATGCTTAAAGTGACCATACGCCCCGTTTTCAACGGGACCGTCCCTTATTTTGGCTCTCCGAAAAGAAATTCGGGACGAGAAATTGTCCCGTTTTCCCAAACTCCACGAAAAAAAAAAATAATGGCGTAATCAACAACATATCAGTGTCATATTATATAATATGATATACTTATTATGTTATATGCTTAAATTTTCACCAGTACGTGACAACCACTTTTCCGAACGCCGAAAACAGTGTGATTTTTTCAATAATCTCTAACTAGTCGCAAAAAGTAACCGAATGGAATAATCTAAATGTTTCGACGAAAAATCGTTGGGTGGAAGTGTTCCAAAACTTTCACTCCAACAATCATAAACATGAAAACTTTAGTATATTAATTGAATATATTTTATGTCTTCCTGGCACAAATGCACCAGTATAAAGAATAGTTTTTTTAATGAACAAACTGTGGACGACAGAAAAAACCCAGTTATAGGTCTCAGTTCTTAAGGCGATGCTGATAATTAAAGTGAATATTAAAAAAACGTGCCAAGAATTTTATTCTTACTTAAAATCATCACCATTATCTGCATTAAATCAAATTTGTTCCTCTGACAAATATAGAAATATTTAAGTATTTATTTTTTATACCATTAATTTTTTTAATTTGTAGTAGGTGCTATTTTAATAAATAAAATAAAACTTATGAAGAATGTGTTTTTTCTATTGAAAACTTACTAATTGACTAAAATAAGCCTTTGTCCCGTTTTAAGTCCATAAATAAATGGACACGTTATCCATGCTTAAAGTAGAGTTGATAGTATAGGAATGAGAAAAAAGTCTTTAGGAGTTCATTCGACGAATAAAACAAGGAATTTCACCACTAGTAGTACAAAATATACAACAAGAATTTTTAGATTGATTGATCTACTGCAGAACAGTTGGTGAAGAACATTTTCTTTCTTATAACAACAAGCTTAAACAAATTTACAATCAATAATGCTCTTGAAAGAAATTTCGTTCATCTTACTATAATGAAGGAAAGGCTCCTAAAATTATTATTCTAATAAATCTCACAAGGTCGTTATTTTAGTTATTTTGTGTTTAACATTTGTTCGGTTTTTACAATCTTTCACTTGTCAATTTAACCAAGCAAGGTAATAAAATAATAATAAAATCTATTTTATCACCAAATTTAAAGCGTCAAAAACTTTATATATTAAAATAAAATCATACAGAAGATTTATGCGTCGCAAAAGCAAATAATGGAAATTTGTGTTGAATTTCAGATTCGATGGGCTTAAAACTCCCAAGATTTGTTTTTGTTTCGATTTAGCTTCTTTTATTCCAAACCGCTTGAAATATATTTATTTGTTTAGGATCGCATTTCAAATAAGAAGTTTCTCGAATGAACGACTTCGCCTCTAAATAAAAGTGCTTTGCTATTCAAGTTATTTTATTCCTACTGTCAATGACCGATGACATTGCATTCACTGGTTTCTTGTTATTATGTTCTTAGATGGTTATCCTATATTCATCTATATTCCTATGAGATCTAAAGATGTTACCATAATGACTCTAATTCTTACCTTGGCGCCGCACTTGCGTTAAAATTGTTGGAAATGTTGTTCATTTTTTTCTTGACAAACCCCTAATCTAAAGTAAAATTCATTCTTGACATTGTGTACCATATCCGGGGTTATTTCGTGTATAAGTCGTTGCCGAAGTTCCTCTAAATTTACATAATCTTTTATTAGTTGACCCCACAGAAAATAATCTAGAGGATTAAGGTCCGGCGATCGTGGCGGTCATTCAATGGTACTACTTCTTCCTAGCAATGTGTAAAGCCTTCACTATTGTCGAACATTTATGATGTAATGAGGCGGGGCACCATCCTGCTGTAACCATATTTGATCACCATAAAGATCTGCTTCTGTATGGTGAGGAAATATATAGCAGTCAAAGCTAGAATAAGTTCTCCTTTCAAAAATCCAGATATGTATGGCCGTTTAAGTTACGTTTAAGGAATATTGGCCCAATGACACGGTCGCCAGTTATGCCTACCCAAACATTAAGTTTTTGCGGAAGCTGGATGCGTGTTTCTCGCATCCTGTGAGGACCAATATAGACAGTTCCGTTAATTGACTCATTTAGTACAAAAGTACACTCATCTACAAAAATAATCCAGTCCAAATCTACTAAATGCTGATCAAGTGCATTCATCATTACTTCACAAAACTGAAGACAGCGGTCCAAATCATTTTTCAATAACTCTTGTATCATTAACATTTTATAAGGACACATTTGACATGATTTTGCTAACTTGAATGCAGACGTTTAGCCTAAGTTATTTTCTCTTGCAAATTGCCGAACTGGTGTAGTAGGATTTTCTTGAAGAGCAAGTAAAACGTTTAATTGCGTGTCTTCATCCATTACTTCAGGTTGCCTTATTCTTGGTATGTCCCTAAAGTATAACAACTGATAACTGAGTACCTAGTTATTAGACATATTATGGAAATGCATTTCAGTATATAGAACTCTATTAATTTGAATAGCTCAGGACGCGGACAAGAAATTAAAATAACAAGACTTTAAAGCTTATCGGATGACGGGAAAATTTGAAAAAGAAACTATAAAACAAACCGTTTTTGCTTCACCTTTCTTAAAACCTCACGACAATAATGGACACCTCTATCTAGCGTTAAAATGTCCATTTCCCGTAAAGTCATTTATGGAGAGGTTTAACTTTAGTCTCAAGTATTTTTACCGTTTTAGATCTTAACTTGACTTCACAATAATTATCCTTTTAATTTAATAAATAATATCTATCAGTAATTATTGTAAGTGCATTATTGTTTTTTTCATCAAATAACGACGAAAGTCGTATAGAGCCAAAACAGACGTCTTAAAGAATTTTAATTTGTAAGCCTATTTTGGAAAATAAAGAATTACTTACTTATAATTTACCTTACAAGGTATTAATTTTATTTCAGGAAATGCCCTCTCTTGTTAAATAAAGTAATCAAGCGGAATCGTAAAAATATCACAACGAGAGTAACAAAAAATAAAACCATTTGTTCGTAAATGGCTCTAAAATCCGTGCTTAGAATTCCTCAGAAATTTCATTTTTTTCGTAAATTTATTCCCTGGCTATGATGTAACATGTTTTACGGTTAGAAGGGCGCGAAAGGAGCTTTTCGCCAAGACTGCTGTTGCATAAATTTTTAATATTAAGTTTGTCAGGATTTGCCCACAAAAGGTGACGTTATTTTAATATGCAATGGGTCCATTCTTAGTAAAAAAAAAAATTGTCTTCTTATAGAGTGGTCGCCAGAAAGTTTGCCGCATATAAGAAAAAATTGTTATTTTTAAATTAAATTTGAATTTTTATTTTGAAAAAGTTGTGCATGTCGTCAAACTAAAAAATAGTCATGAAATTAGCTGAAAATCTTTTCGAATTTAATTTTGTAATATTTGGAATGTCGTTTGGGTTGTACGTTGTACTGCGCATTTTCGACTTATTTTACGAAATTATTTTTCATTTTATGTCGTTAAAGGCGCCACAATTATATTTATATGGTTTGTTTTTATTAGCTAATGGTAAAAGATAAAATGCTGTTATGTACCCTATCTATAAACTATTAAAAATATTTAAGATAGTTTTGCGTGTTGGGACTACAAAAATGCAAAACATCCAACTATTTCCTCTGCATTCTCAACCTTACATACGCGTTACATAAAATAATTTTAAATTTTTGTTCTTGCTAAAATCATTTTAAAATACCAGCAGAATTTCACGGTATCAAATCTTACCTAAAAAAATGTATTTATTTATTTATTTTATACAATGCTTTACAGTTGCCCAGTTACAAAACAGGTAGAAAGCTAAAAATTACTTACAATATAATATGAATAAATTCTTCAACAATACATACTAAGATAATCTAGAAATTAATTAATAATACAACATAATATTATAGAGAACTACCACGAACATAAATCCAATAACATAACCACTACTGATAAGAGAGTCTTTTGACAGCGCTCAAGCTACAATTAAAGATATCATACGCTTCGACGTTATCATTGTAACAAGTACACATTCTATTTACAGGGGAAAATTTATATAAGTTTGTCCGGAAAGTAAAAGGTAAGTAAAAGGTATAAGAATTACGGGAATTTAGAGAAGGAATTCTAAAGTTCGGTCTATGCAGCAACTCTTCACAAATAATATTGTTACTAAGAAGTTTATGTAAAAATAACTGCGTAGAGCATTTACGGCTGTCACATAAGCTGACAAGCGAGAACCTTTTCAGCAGCTGGTAGTGAAGAAAACCTCTTTCGGGATAAACTCCAACAGACCTATACCACAAGGCTTTTGCAAAACGTCTCTGAATACACTCAATATTAGTTTTATAAAAAGGAGACCAAAGGATTGAAGAATATTCCAATTTGGACACGACAAAAGAGCGCGATACAAAGTTATTAAAGGAATAAAAAACTGAAAATCTCTAGTGGTCCTAAAAATAAAACCAAGTAGTTTATAAGCGGCGGATACAATATGATCAAAATGAGGAACAAAGGAAAGTTCCTTGTCAAAAGCAATTCCTAGATCCGTAAACACCCTTAGTCAAATGTGGTGTTTTTATTAGAATATGTCATAGCATTACATTTAGCAATATTTAAGGTTAGTCTGTTCTTTGTGCACCAATCAAATAACATATCCAAATTACGCTGCAACCTCAAACAATCAACTAAACTTGTGATTAAACAGAAAAGTTTTAGATCATCGACATACAGCAGGCAACGAATATTGAGATTATTATTAATGTCGTTTATAAATAACACAGGCCTGCATTTTTTAACACTTTGAAAGTTGATTTAAAAATTTTAACTGTTTTCTAGTAACTTGGTAGCGCTGATTTCAAATCTGCTTTCAATTTTTTTATATCACGTAAGGTTATTTTTCAAACCGGTAAAATCCAAAAATATAGAAAAAACACGATTTATTTCATTTATAAGCTAGTTTTTGAATATATTAAGGAAAAAAATACAAAAATATACAAAATATACACATATAAACTATTATAAATGGTTATTTATTCGTTACGCTTCTTCAAAAAACGTTTTATTTTTTCAGAAAAGCTTTTTTTGGTTATTTTTCTGTTTCAGCTAAAGGAAGATCTCCTCTCAATGTCCAACAGAAATCGGCCATCATTTTTGTGTCTCAGCGCCCCTGGTTTTTTTCCATCTCTTTAATATATTGATGAAATCTTTCACTTTGCTCTTCACCCACGTCCCCAAGATTTTCAGGGAATTAGTACAAATGAGAAAGTAAAAAGTGAATTTTTATGCTCATATTCTGAAATTCCTGAAATTTTCCCGCATATTTTCAACGATCTCAACATAGTATCTAGTAATTTATATTCAACTTCTTTAAAAGCATTCCATGCCTGTTTTTCCTTATCTTTCAGTACCTTTTCAAATTCTGTATCTTTCATTAAGCTGCTAATCTGCGGCCCTACAAAGATTCCCTATTTTGCCTCTGACAAAACCGGAAATGTTTTACATAAATATTTAAAACAATTTCCTTCTTTGGTTAATGCCTTAACAAATTGTTTCATACGTCCAAGTTTTATGTGAAGTTGTGGAAGTAAAACTTTTTGAGGGTCAATAATACTTTCGCGAATTACAAATTGTTTCCAGGTGTTAAAGTCTCTCTTTGTGACCAGTCTCTTTTTATCCAATGCTGTTCTCGATTCCTGCTAGCCCACTCGCACAGAAAACATGGAAGACCTAAAATTTTTAGATCTTCATATACTTCCCAGTTGTGATTTTCATATTGTATCCTTAAAAGTAATTCCTCTAAATTTTCATAGTTTTTCTTTGACTTAACTGTAAGGCCGACCGAAACAGAAGCAAAAACATTGTCATTATGTAAAAGAACAGCTTTAAAGCTCCTTTTTGAAGTCGATAAAAAGTCTCCAGTCGGAAGGTTTGTAGCACCACAGAAAATCATTTTTTATTCATCAATCATTTAGAATTTGAAGTACTACATTCATTTTAAAATGTATTAAAACGCCTATTATAAGTTTTTTTTATATTTTTTCTTTTTTTTTGCAAAAAAAAAATCTGTGGGTGATAGAGACCAATTGTATTTTAGTTAGTTATTTCTATATAAAAACTCAGCTCAACAAACAAAAATGACGTCATCACAAATTTCATGCAGGCCTGTGTAATGTAAAAAAGAAGAGGACCAATGATGGAACCTTGGGGAACCCCGAATGTTGCAAGGTGTTCGATAGATCTGACCCCACCATAAACTACATACTGACGTCTATCCTTTAAATATGACTCAAAAAATGACAGTAGATGATAAGAAAAACCAGAGGAATGTAATTTGTTCAATAATATGGGGTGATCCGGTCGATCGAAAGCCTTTGAAAAGTTCCGTCTGATCAATACTTTCAGCTAAAAATTAAAAAAAAAACATTAAGTTAGTTTTTCAGCAAAGATAGAAAACAAAAACATTAAATATCGCGGTGGGTGCTTCGCTGTCGGAACCATATTTGCTGCTATAGAGGGGAAATGCAGCCAGAGTGGAATGGTATTGAATTGTACACAAACAGAAGTTGCAGACCGTTGAGTCTGGATCGATTTCTTATTAATTCACGCCAATTCAATTTTATATTCACTTTTTTATATTAAAAGCCACCCTGTAACTTTAGGCTTTTCAGTCCGGTATGCTATTACATCTCTATTTTATTGTTACATCCTAAAATATCGTTAAATTATATGAACAAACCAATACACATTGTAGTTGTTACAAAAAAGCTTTAGTTACATCAATAAATATTTGTGGCCTAATTTGTGAGATAACAAAAGATAAGGTAATACATGTAATCAGAAGTTAAAATAAAAGGTTGCCCTTGTGGGAGTATCTCATTGGTAAATCTTTGCGAAGGACCAACGAAAGCAAAAACTGCGGCTAGAACGTGACCCTTTCAATCAGTTTTAGGATCTTAAAATTACATGTCCTTTTAACCCTATAATGTAAACGTTTTATTTAAGCTTGTTAATTAAAAACGTGAATATTTATTTATGTTTTTTATATTCTAATTTTAACAGAAAACACAGCAACATAATAATATATGGCAACGAGACTGCTAATGCGCTGGCCAGGGAGGGCGCAAGCATGTCTGTCGAACTAGCAGAGAATGTTGGGGCCAGACCACTGGGATCAGTCAAAGACAGTGGCGGCTCGCCCGATGACGCAGGTGAAGCGCTGCTTCACCTGCCTTTTCACCTACCTCATATTATTTCCAGACTGACTAAATAATTATTTAAAAATTCATTCGTTTCTATTAAACTTTGTTTTCTGATATTATTTACATATATTATGATGCGTTTTATTCAATTAACAGAATGCTACAGATTTGATTTTATAACACACTGGAAAAACCATTCGGCAACCTGTAAAACGCGCTGTGAAGCAGAGTCTTGATGACGCTTCCGCTGGCTCACGTCAGACACGAGGGATGCGGCGGTTGCCATGACAACAGGACGCGCGGTCTCGATTCGGCCGGCGACAAGTGATGCAAATTTTCCACCTGCGTTTATGTCGCGTGCCGGGTATTGTTTCTTTGCGGTATTTAGTTTTATATTTCACAATGTTTGAGGCTGACAAACTTATCAAAAATTTCGATCGAAAAAGAACTATTAAATGAACTTATACTTGCACAGCCATTTTACGAGGACATTATAAATAAGTTTGCAAATTTAAAGGACAGAAGAATTTGCCTCACATTCAAACAGTAAAATATTTCTAAATTAGTCGTGTTACCTTCCTAATTTCCCTGATGTTACCGAATTTAGGTAAGTTTTTGGTAGAAAATTCATATTATTAACATATTGCAATATTATTTTATGTATGTATGTATACGATCCAAATTTAAGTATCAGGCAGGGGGCAAGCGCGGATCCAGGGGGGTCATGGGAGAAGTCATGCCCCCCCCCAATTTATAGGTATGTTATGAAATTGAATAATTTATCATACACGTGTTCACTGCAAATATTAGAAAATAGTAAACAAAAACGAAATTTGGGCGTGGTCCCCAAAAATTTTCGCCTGCGGCGCTTCTCAAACGATGCTGTATCACCTATTCATAATGTCACGAGCCGCCACTGGTCAAAGAAGAGATAGATCGAACAGCTAAACAACTTGCGCAAAGCAGATGGACAGGGCTTACAACTTGTAACATCTCCAGGCAATTATGGCCCCTACTTGATAACAGGAGAACCGCAGCGCTATTACAGCACAGTCGGAAGAATCTAAGAAACATCACTGCGGTAGTCACCGGACATTGCCTCTTCGGTAGACACGCTGAACGTATGCAAATGCCAACTAACGACTTCTGTAGAAGTTGCAGAGATGAAGAAGAGGAGGAAAGTATTCAGCATTTCTTCTGTGAATGCCCCGGCCTCGGGAGAAGAAGGTTCAATGCTCTGGGTGAACAATTTTTTAATGATCTGGAAGAAGTGAGCAGCCTGCAACAGGGTCGACTTACTAAGTTTATTAACAGCAGTGGCTGGTTTGAATGAGCTGTCAAGATTCTTCTACGATCTACTTCACGTCGCGTTAACCATCAGGAAGCTGATGCAAATAGGTTCCGCGGAACATGTGTGGTAACACAACGGTCCTTATAGGACTACGTGTGACTGTTTGGACAATGCCAGAGGTCTGCCACTCTAACCTAACAGAAAACACCCTGTACAAAATGTTAAGTACTTTATGATTTAAAACTATATTTCCGTACCGATACTTAAGAGTTTATAGGAAATTTTCGATTATAGATTTCCTAATTGACAATTAGGTACAGGTAATTTTATACTAAGTATCATGTTTTTTCCAAAATTTTTAGAACTTTCCAGTTTATTTGGCAACGTTGTAAGAAGAATTAAAAACCAAGTATAATGGGTGATTTTATGGGGAAATCAAAAATTCTACAATATATAGAGTATTTCGTTTAAACAATATATTTTTTATGGGCCTGCTTTTCTGGACCACCCTATACATTTAAAAATAATTTTGTACCATAAATTAAATTATATTTAATTATACCTTACAATTTTTGTAAAAACTTTTTTATGGATAACTCTAATAATAGAGCAGATATATTAATTGGTCACACAAATGGGTGACCCTGTATATATACGAACGACAACCTCACTTCATTTTGTCGAGACATACCCTATTTTTAACATCAGCTTGACGTTTTTCTCACTAACTTGACAATTAGATCACTATCTTATCTTCTTTTTAAAGCTACAAAGTTTACCTTTCCTTTTTAACCACAATATTTTGGTAAAACTACGTAAATGTAAATAAAGTTGTTAAATTGATCTAAAATTTTGAAACCACTCAACTTAATAGCTACAATTTTGTTAACATTTTAGATGGCATTTACATCATGTTTAATGGTTTGTAGGACAATAAAAGGCACTCTGCTCCAGTAAGGCTTATAACAAGGAAAGGATATCCGTTAGATGTTTATCCAGTAACCACACGTTCAATTTTGGTAGTAAAAGCGACAGCAAACACTAATCAAGGATTAAGTATTTGACGTGACAATTTTTGGGTAACCAGTATGTTTTTGCAATTTTTTTCCAAGTTTGACTACGTTTTTTGCAATAGACATACAAAAAAAAATTACCGTGGCATTAAAAATAATAAATCCATTGATTCAAGATATGAATCTGACCAATCATAGTATTACAGAGAACACAGTTCACAGTAGATACCCATATTACTACTCGTTTTTAAATTCTGTTACATTCTGTTAACTTGCGCTTCCTTTTTTTGTTTAAACACACAGTAGATTTAGATTGGCTATTATTTCATGTCGCATAAATGAGTGAAATAAACGTGATTGTGTTTGGAAATTAAAATAATATTTATTTCAAAATATTACCACTTAAAACTAATTTTTAATTGATAAAATGCCTTATAATTAGCATATAATATAATAATAAACCAGTAATTAATAAATCGTACGTTTCCCACCCTGACTTTAAAAGCAAAAAAGAGCTTTAGCAAGTTGGCTATACATTTCTTCAGTGTTAACTTGGTCCAGTAAATTGTTTTATTTAAACAACTTTAATTCTTAATTAGTAAAGGGCAGATTATACGCACTTGAATTCAGATAAAATATGCGCATATATATGCCATGTTTGCCTTTTAAATATTATTTGCACCTTTTTTTACCAAATATGAATGCACATATGGTTTGCAATATTTTTTAATTTATTAGAGTAAAATGAGGTAAAAAAAACACAGGGTTCTAAAAATAGTACATTGTATACCTAGTAGGAAAAGCTGAACATTCCCGGACGACCGTAAAGATTGCCTGTCGAGGCGCAAGCCGAGACTGGCAATAGGGAGTCCGGGAATGTGCTTTTTCTACGAGGTAAACATACTATTTTTCCGAAAATCGATAGGAACTTATTAGATACAATCAACTTGTTATAATTTTTAAAGCGTTGATAACTTTCAATGAAATTCTTATGGGACAGTGACATTTAGCCTAACCTTCTTGTAAACTTTTTTTTATAAATACAGCTGTAATTCTCAATCATTTTTTTAGTTTGCAAGCAACTGTACAGAAATAACATTTCCGTACAGTACAAAAATAAATATTTCCTTACAGTGATTTTCCGTTGCATAGCAACGACGAAGTGCAAGGAAATATTGACTTTTTCTTTCAAAAAAGTTCTCAAAAATGTCAATATTTCCTATCGATTTTCGGAAAATATAATTTATATTCATAAACATAGTAAATTTTTTCTTGCTGCGATAGGTAAACAATATTATCAATTATTATCATGTGAAGTGAAATTGAACTGGTAGAGTGGGAAGTGGCGCCGTTTGGGAAAGAGTTCAAAGGGCGGGGGGAGCGGTCGCCCCCCTGGCCCCTTGCACGCTACGCCACTGTCTCTACGTTGCGCTTTACAACAGCAATGCCTGGCCTGCCCTGTGATCATATAACGGTTCGTGTTGGTTAGCACCGGTATGTGTCTCTCTCTATCATGCATTTAATTCGATACGAAGAAACAAGAAAGATATATGATTTAGGGACTTAATAATAGTTGCTTTTACTTATGTTTGGAATTGAATTTTAATAATTTCTGGTGTGAAATCCTAGTAACTTTTTGCCTTAATTTATTTGTGATTGGAGAGCGCTGCAATGGATTATCCGCCGCCATCTTGCAGGTTTACTGGCTGAATCGACTTGAGTAGGAAAATCGCAACTCGGGTAAGACACTTAAAAATGTCCCTGTACCTAGTAAGGATAAAAGTTAATTAGAAGGAAACTAGTCGAGTAGAGCGTAAATTAATTTTTGCCGTTCGGTCCAAATTCCTTTATCCATAAAAATTTGAATGGGCGCACAACAGCTTGGTAATTTTAAATTTTGGCTAGAAACTGCGCGGCCAAACCTATTTTAAACTACAATTTATGAGTATCGGCTGTACGTTTTACACGTATCATAAATATTTATGCTTGTTCTGCTTATAAATGTTTCCGAAAATTGGATTTAGGGTATTTATTTTACACAAAATATGTTTTATACCACACTATAGATAATTCGAAAATTTTATCGGATTAGACCAGAAATAATCATAAATTAAGAAGTTATTTATTTATTTCAGATAAAAATCTATACATTTTTAAAAAAATAAGTATTTTAGTTCAGTAAATTCAAGTGCAAATTTCGTTGTTTGGAAAAAATTTAACGTAAAATTTAAAATGTAAAATTAAATTCTGGAAATTATTTATTTGAAATAATAAAAGTAACGAAATTAAATTTAAATATTTCAAAAACTAAATGTATAGTTATGGGTAATAATTTAAATTGTCAAAATATAAATGTTGTAATTGATGGTGAAATATTGAAATTAGTAAACAGTTTTAAATATTTAGGGATAATTATTGATTCAAAATTACAATTTTTTAATTATTTTGAGAAAGTATCATATCGAAGATTGCCGGAAAAGTAGATTATTTTAAAAGAATCAGTTCTAATTTAAGTTTGTTTTCTAAAAAACCGTATTTAATACTATTATATTACCATCAGTTTCTTTATTGCTCTTCCATTTTATTTTGTGCTAGTGAGGAAATATATTTGATAAATTACAAATTTTACAAAATAAGGCAATGGGGATTATTTTAAATTATGACAAATATACAAAAATAAATTGTATGTTAAAAAATTTAGATTGGTTGAATGTCAGAAATTTAATTTTTTATGTAGTATGTATTTTTACTAGTGATGGGCCGTGGGTATTTACCCGATGGGTAAATTCATAAATACCCGGTAAATACCGGGTATTTACCCGAAAGATATTTATCCGTGGGAAGATTGGGTTTTTTCCTTAAAATAACATCATAAGGACTTCATAAAAAAATAAAAAACATAATAAACAGCTATTGATGAAATGATTGATGATGAATTATTATATTATTATACTGTTTTTTCATTTTAATATTTTTTATATATTTATTTTTCTACTCCTATCCTATAAGTATTATCTCTGCTAGTCGTAGTCTAGAGAATCGAGATTATGTTTTTACATGTTAAAAAAATTTCACTGTTTTTCTTTCGGTTTGTTTAACTCATATTATTAGCTTCCTAGTAATGTTAATGTTATGTTTTTATTATTTTTTATTGATATGTTGTTTTATTTGATTTTAAATACGACTTAAAGGATTTTACTAATTTACATTTCCAATAAAATATAATACCCGGGTATTTACCCAAAATATATTTACCGGGTATTTGCCCGTCACTAATCTTTACACATAAAATTAAATATGATTTATTGCCTGATTGTTTAAAATTTCTTTATTCTTCTAATTATGACCATCATAATTATAAAACAAGAACTAATCAAAGTTTTTATTTAGATAGAATTTCTAAAACATTAATTATTAAGTCTATTTTTCATAAAGGTTTGATTAAATATAATATGTTAGAAAAGTCTATTAAATCTCAAATACCAATAAAACTTTAAAATTACATTTAATTGAAAAAGAAAATGATATGTAATATTTGAAATAATTTGTAAATTGTTTAACTGTCTGTTTTTGTTTAAAGAAGGTTGCGTTTAAAAATTAAATCTATAAAAATTTTGAATCGTTAAGGCCTTTACTTGATGGAAATTCAATATAACTCAATAAAAGACAATTTATTTTGTCAAATTTCCACTTTTATTGAAAAACTTTTTCTTTACACGACGCGTTTCGCTACATTGTAGCTTCTTCGGGTGTATGGTGCTAACTAATTTTATTTCAGTACAATAACAAAATGGTAAATTGTTTACACAAAATTACGATTTTGTACTGATTTTGGCGTTTTTTCCATTTTCGGTGTGGCATACGAGGTACTGGAACAAAAATTTGGTTTTTCGAGTGGGATACATTACTCACAAACACCTAAGTCTAACAGATTTTAACGCAACTGAAGTGGCATACGCGGTATTGTAACAAATATAATAAGGGTTATTTGTGGTATACGATATATTATAAATATTGCTGAGAGTGGGTTAAGAGATATTGCACGAAAACATATGGGCATTTACAATACAAGGTAAATCCCAAATATTCAGCGAAGTAATTTTTTATTGTATAAAATATATTGGCACCTTGTAGAATTTGGTTTACGCTACCCAACGCCACCAAATGGCAAATTTGATGTTTTGTGGGTTACGAGATATTAGTACTTCACGAACGATATATTATTCAGGGGGCACCATTAAAAACAAGCAGGTTTGAAAAACTACCAGTATAACCGGAAGTCGCATAATATGGTCGATGTTATATTTCCTTTGAAGAGAGCGTTTCCGGAAACGCCATTATCCAAATTTTCCGGATCTAAATCTCATTATTTTCCAAAATATTCTAATGAACGGCCACCGTGAGACACACCCCGTAGATCTGTCACTTCCCACGTTTTTTGTAGTTAATTATTAAATTTTAAAAATTGGTAATTGTACCTATAATCTATTCTTTGGTAGGTACTAGTGTGGCAAAAATTTAAGAATTTCTTGGCTTTTGATAAAATTGATTACGAACAAACTTTTGAAACAAAAAGTTGAATAACCGATAATCTTCCTACACTGTTGAACGGGTTTTAATTGGCACTTCTGACAGTAACGAGTGCTGATTGATGGAAGTAAAAATGTGAGCGGTATAGGCAATTTAAGAAGCTTATTAAAAAAGTATAGCTATTTTTAAAGCAGTTAATTTTGTGCGAGAAATTAAATGTCAAGATTCTGACAATCTCGTTTCTAATTTATTCTGGTAGAGTTACTTTTCACGAGATCGACAAAAGGGAGAATCGAATTAGCATATATAGCAACAGGCAGTTTTGCTTGGTCCAAACGATTGGAGACAATGATGTTTCTTGAATGATTATTAAAAATTTTGGACTTTACTTTTGGAATTTATTTGTTTTAAATCACAAGTTTTCAACTGGTATGTATTTCCAGTTCTCTTTAAATGGATACTAAATGGACAAAGTAACTACGGCTCTATCTATACTAGAGTCAAATTAATCAAAGAACTCGCCGCACCTTTTAAATCTTGTAAGGGAATCTTGTGTAAAGATATAGAGTAGATACTAACTTTATTATTTATAAAATAAAATATTGACAGACCCGTACCTACCAAAATAAGTATTTGAACACATCATAAAACTAAAGCGAAAATATGTATTTAGTATACAAGGAAAAAAGTAATACATTTTTGCGAGGTGTAAGCTTTGTGGTGCACGTCTAATTAAAACACCATATTTGGAACCCTTTTGGTATTGTTACTTTTATGGAAATTTTATATGTCGATATAAATAGGTTGTCCTGTAACTAAGGGGCTATATAGCAACACGAGATAGTTGACTTGAAAATATGTCATGAAATTTCATTTATTATACGGTTAAAGAGATACAGGGTGATCAAAGTAAATATTTACTTTTTAAAATTGGCGATGATTTGATGTTAGGCCGATATGAATCAAATTTGGTGTAGTTTTGTTTTTGATGGTAGGAAGGAGGATTCCATAATGAATTTTAAGATATCTTCTAGAGAACGCTAGCTACACAATATGAGTTTTTTGTCTCTTACATTTCTGACCACTTTACCTCAAATTATGGAAAGTTTTATACGTAAAAAAGTGGTACCATTAATCTTGATATTTCAATAAATTTTTGAGATAATTGCGTTTAAATGCTAGATGGCAAGAACCATTTAAATAAACACACCTTTATTAACGAAACATATTTACTGAAAATTAACCATGCGTTCTTAAGCATTAAGCATAAATGACATATTTTCAAGTCTATTATCTTCTGTTGCTGTATTTGCCCCTTAGTTATGAGTCATTTAACTAGGCATTTTATTGACTTGGTAATAGATGAGTTATCCAAAATGGTGTTTTTCTATTTCACGTTCATATTAAGCTCAGTACGATACGCATTTGCGTATCGTAATGAAGCTATTTCGATACGCGTTTTTTCTTTATTTGATGTTGGTAACATTTAAATGTTTTATTTCATTGACTTGCGCGGCCTTTGTGATTTACGAGAAAACCCATTTTTCGCAGAGGAAAAATAGCTTGATAACTTACTTTTTTATTCTGTGTGGATAACAGTCATGTATATTGGTTGCATAAATCTATAAATCAATCTTTTGTAGATGCTTCAAGCTATCATTTTCTACCAAATCCTATTCAAAATTCAATCTACTAACCTTCCAATGTCGATTTTAACTTCAACTTTATTTAAATTTTCCATCTTCCCTATACTAAATTGCAATGCCGTGACGTAAAATCACGTCTATTGAAATTCGAAAAAAAGTAGCAAAATCTCCCGAATTTCCGAACGCTCTGTATATGTACCGAATGTACAAGGATCACACAACGTATTCCGTCCAATTTCAAATCTCGTATCGCTAAAATAACTTTAGAATCTCGTGGTGAAATGGGACAATAAATTAAAAAATGACAGTTTGCAAAATAATTTTTGTTGTCCAGAGGCTACTATGATAAAAAATAGTATTACCAACATAAAATTTGGACATAAAAATTTACAAAATTTGAAGGATTTATTTTCTTTTTAAAATTTATTTTTCTTGATTATAAAAGGTGAAATAGAAAAAAATGTATAAAGCACATGTTTCATAAGGCGTTTTAGCGCACGTGTCAATAAAAAAACTTGCCACTTTGTGGCTCGTTTTTTAAAATAGACGCGTGCGCTAAAACCGCTTCTTATGAATCGTGTACTTTAATATACTATTGTACTCACCATTAAACTTAAATAATAAACACCAAGAAAATCTGTCTCTGAAATATATAAAATCTAAAAGTAAAATGTTTAAAACACACACTACACTAAAAACACCCACAGAAACACTAAAAAAATACCAAAATGGGAAGAAAATAAAATGACGCAACCTGACGCGTGAGCTTGCTACGGTCCACTGCTGGTCCGGGAACTTTAACAACGAAACCAGGTCAGCTGTTAATGTCAAATGTCGTTGTCTTCTGTCGAAACGCTTTTTTTTTTTTTAAATGTAACTCTAGCTAGGTGCACTGAAGCACAACTGGGTCATGGTGCTTCCTTGAACTTTCTCTTTCTCCAGTGTCTACACAACAATAACAACAACAAGCCAAAAAGAAGGGGAACTATTGACCAAATCCCTTGCGAGTGCGGCTAATTTTATATTGGTAAGACACTAAGACCACTTGAAGCAAGAATTAAAGAGCACAGAAACAATACGCTTAAAGAAGATACCGAAAAGTCAGATGCAGCTGACCATGCCTGGGCACATGGTCATCATATCATGTGGTCAAGGGCTGAAAGCTTGCATAAAGAACCACAACATTCCCGGTAAAGTAGGAGGTCAAGTAAGGAACAAATTGGATATAACTGTAAAAAAGCATGAAGGATTTAAATACTTAAGTGCAGTAAAAATCATTTATGAGGGTAAACCGTCCAACGAAGTTGCATCGTGGCCTTATATTTTGCTACCTAAGTTGCAGTATTGTCCGATTACATCAGTTGATGTTAAAAGAATCTTCTCTTTGTATAAAGATAATTTTACTAATACAACCCAATCCTTTTTAGGTGAAGATTTTGAAAAATATTTAGTAATAAATGCCTTTTAAACAATTTTAGGTTTAAAAAATTGTTTACTTATATTTTTTGTTGTTTTTTTGCATTTTTTTTTAAATAAAAATATCTATATAACAAAACCCTCATCTTATTATTATTTTATTTTCACTACTTGATTTAATTTATAATTAAAATATTATTTGCCACGATCAATAATTTGTATTCGTTCAGTTATTTTGCTTTAACAATTAAAAATTGCTTGAAATCTCTAATTTACTAGAGACTAAATTTTATCTTTTTAAAAGTAGTGTGTTATTGTCGCCAATGAGAATAATATGCTCATATTATTATGTAATATGCATAAAATATTTTATAGAGTTTTAACAAAATTCCCCTTGTCGTAAACATATTCTGTTTTCATGTGACCATTTTAGACATGACGAAACAAAAACTTTATTTCTCAGGCCAAAATTTACTACATTAGCAGTGAGGAGCCCTCTGAGCAAGGGCGTAGATAAGGGGGTAATTACTCCCCCCCCCCCAGAACCCATAATGAACTATGAAAACGAAGCACTTTTTTTTAATTGATCAATTTTTTTGTGATTTTCTTAAGGATCTTTTGTATTTTATATTTTTCCTACTTGAAAATCAGGCAACATCATCGAAAAAAGGGCGTGGCACCCAAAATTTTTCGTCTGCGGCGCTATTTACCCCCCCTCCCCGTGAAAAAATTTCTACGCCCTTACCTTTGAAGCTTCCGCCCCCTCCGCCCCTTTAACCACGCTACGCCACTGCGTAGAGACCGTTTCCGGGGTTTTCAGGAGTAGCAACACGCAATACGTCTCGAACGGGATATAACGTGTTAGACAAAGATATTATTATAAAGTAATATTCGAGTTAATGTTTAAGGTTTCAGTTGACATTGTTCAATTTTGGTGTTTTGATTTGTCGTTTTAATTCGTTTTTATCCATTTTTGTGCCTTGAAACTTTATTTAATTCTAAAAACAGTTCTTTTCAGAGCTATTCATTAGGCTATTGTGTTGCCGGTAAGTATTTTTAGACATTTGTAATTAATTCTCATTTCTGACCTATTGGTGCCAATATTATATTCTTACTAAAAATTAAATAGCTGGAATATGACTTTTGTCATATGACATGTCGGCCATCTTGCAGGTTTACTGGCTGAATCGACTTTAACTACACTCCCGTGCAAAAAAGAGGGCATCATAAAATTTGGATTAAGTTTTTATAACTTTTTTATTTTTACTCCGATTTAAGTGATTTTTTAGAGAGCTATAGATACATTTATTAGTTTTAACATGCTTGTACAAATTTTAAGAGAAGTAGAGGGAGATGATATGTTCTACGCCAATCCCTCAGGTCCAAACTGCGCATGCCCGGGCAGCGCGCAGACGTGGGCGATACTAATTATGACGTCATCTGTCATCTGTCATCTGTCACCTGTCATCTGTCACCTGTCATCTGTCATCTGTCATCTGTCACCTGTCATCTGTCATCTGTCAATGTCAAAGTCAATGTCAAAGTCAATGTCAATGTCAATGTTAAATGTCATCTGTCATACGTCATCTGTCAAACGTCACATTGTTGGGCGTTAGCAACTTTGGGCCTTAGCTACTTGGGCGCTAGTTACATTGGGCAATAATATTCTATATATGGAATGTGTTCAGGATGATGTCATATTACGAATAGAAAAAAGATGGCGGATGCCACCTGTCAATTAAGACAGCTCAAGGTCACCGATCATTTATCAATTGTTTAAGGAAAAATTTGATATATGAGTAATATATAGGATGCCCTAGTAAGTTATTATGAAAAAATCCCGAGACCCTCAGGTCGAGGTGTACTAAAGATATATGTTCGTCTACGGCTCGTTAAGGCTGTTAGGGATAATATAGCATGTGGTTCGTATTTAGGGTGAATAGCAAGTTATTTTGAAAAATCCCGAGACCGCAGGTCGAGGTGTACTTAAGACATATATTAGCCTTCGGATCGCTAAGGTTGTTAGAAATAACGTAACATATGAATCGTATTTAGGGTGACGTAACAAGTTATTATGAAAAAATTCCGAGACCCTCAGGTCGAGGTGTACTAAAGATATATGCTAGCCTACGGCTCGCTAAGGTTGTTAGGGATAGCGCAACATACGATTCGTATTAAGGATGATGCAACAAGTAAATATGAAAAAATCCCGAGACCGCAGGTCGAGGTGTACTAAAAACATAGACTCGCCTACAGCTCGCTAAGGTTGCTAGAAATAATGAAACATGTGAAGCGTATTTGGGGTAACGTAACAAGTTATTTAGAAAAAATCCCGAGACCGCAGGTCGAGGTGTGCTAAAAATATATGCTCACTTACCGCTCTCTAAGGTTGTTAGGGATAGCATAGCATGTGATTCGTATTTAGGATGACGAAACAAGCTATGAAAAAATTCCCGAGACCGCAGGTCGAGGTGTACTAAAGACATATGCTCGCCTACGACTCGTTAAGGTTGTTAGAAATAATGTAACATGTGATTCGTATTTAGGGTAATGCAACAAGTAAATATGAAAATCTCGAGACCTGCAGAGGTGAGGTATACTAGAGTTATATGTTCGCTCGTTAAAGTCGCTAAGGATATGTGAATTGTATTACGGATGACGTAACAATCCATTACGAAAAACCCAGAAGTCGATGGTCTAACTGATTTGGGAGATATAGTTTTTGCGATTAGGACCCTTATGACTAAAGGTAGAGAGAGACGAAATTTGGTAAACAGGTAGATGATGGGCATACCTATCGACTAGTGAAGCAATATTTCAAAAATATCAAGTAAAAAACAGCGCTAGAGGTATAAAACCATAGAGGCCTAGCAGGAGACAAGATCATCCGGTTTGGAATTAATATAGTAGCTGCTAGAAAACTAAACGGCATGGATAAGAATAACTAAGTATTGCATCAGAAAATATGTAATTATTCCGCGAATGCAGCAAGCAATTAATATTCAATGCCAACAGGCATGGTCGAAGTAAATAAGCAATTAATATGCGTCTAAATTATGGTATATACGATAGGATTCCAAGGGGCAGAGATCGCTTATAATCGACAAACCACGAAAAATTAGTCGTTTCCGTCACTAAACGAGAGAAAAAACAGATAAAAGATAACCTATACACCACCTACTTTGGTAATACCTATAATCTATATCATGTAGTACAGTTTAAATATTAAACAAACAAAAACCTCTCTGAACGAGTAAAAAAAAAACATCCAATAATCCATTAAAGTTCCTAAAAAATAACCTTTGAACATATAAAAACCCTATTTATACAAAACAAACAACCAACAACCTTTCTGATGGGATAAAAACAGCAAATAAGCCAATAAAGTACCTAAAAAATGCCATTTGAACATATAAAACCCCCAGTATACTTATACAAGTTCCGACAGATCTATACTTGGTCTATGGGTATGCTTATTAGTGTCCTATAACCGTCCTATGATTGTCCTATAGTAGGTTTATGATTGTCCTATACTAGTCTTATAACGTTTGGGCATATAAATATACTATTGCATGATAACATATTTAACAACACCTATATACAAAATATACAACCAATAAACACTCTGATAGGATAAAAAAACATCCAATAATCCATTAAAGCACCTAAAAAAAGGACTTTGAACCCATAAAACCCTATTTAACAGTCTCTATACAAAACAAACAACCAATAGCCTTTCTGTTGGGGTAAAAAAATCAAATAATCCGCTACAGTAGCTAAAAATGGTCTATGAACCTATAAAACGGTTATTTAACAGCTCCTATTCAATAATAAGTAGCCAAAAACAGCTCTGAACTGATCGGGATCGAATAAAAACATACAATAACCCACTAAAGCAGATGCTTGCAAATACAGTAACTAGATAATATTAAATAGCGTGAACCCGAATAATTGCACCAGCAAATATGTAATAATTATACATATCTCTAAAAAATATAGAATCTGATTAATATCCAATATCATTACCAGCTCTCTATCAATAGGCTAGTGACTAGCTATCATCCTATCTATAAAAGTAAAACGCAAGAACATAAACTTATGCGAATATCGGATTAGAGTCCTTATGCCTAATAAGCAGCTAATGAAAAGCTTTGAAAAGATATAAGCAGTTATGAACGTCTAGGAACAGCAAATAAGACGCTATCCAACCACCAATCAACCACTAATCATCCACTAACCAGCCATTATTAGGGCAATTAATGAACACCTTTGAACCAACAAAACGCCTATTTAGCATAATAAACAACTAAAACATCTCTGTTCTTCATAAGGCAAAAACTAAAAACTATTAAAACAAACCACTAAAGTAGCACAAAAACAGCCTTTGAATCTATAAAACGACTATTCAACAGCTCTTAAACCAGACAAAAAACGTTTAATACACATCTAAGAACCTAATAGGTAGCTGAAGCAGCAAAAGTTCGTTTTCACACCTCGCCTACGACTCATCGGGCTCATCATCATCATATAGCCCGGTATAACACCTTAAGTCGCTAGAAAAAGCCAACGATGATTCTTCGAGCGGACGATGTTAAAGATATGAAGTCCCAAACCCCCAAAACGAGATATTCGAGACATACCAGACAGACGTTTCAGTAAAATTGAGAGGAGGGCAGGAGTCTATCATAGACGCAGAATATATTAAGTTTAATATAGTGGACCAAACCAAGCTCATAAAGATTAAGTGTTAAGGACTGATTAAGTGTAAATTAAGCGGTCAAATATAAAAAAATAGCCTACTTGGGAACATATAGCTCTAAGTGATCATATACAAAACATCGAGGTTAGACAGAGAACTTACAATACCCCATGAAAATAAATCTAAAATCTGGTATACATATCTGTTTATTTAACAACACGTCTATCAATAGAAAAACACTTAGCGTTACAGGTATGAACAGCAAATAAGACGTTATTCAACTACTAATCAACCGCTAATCATCCACTAACCCATCACTATTAGGTCAATTAATGAACACCTTTGAACCAATAAAACAGCTATTTAGCAGCTCCTATACATAATAAACAACTAAAACCTCTCTGTTCTTCATAGGATAAAAACTAAAAACTATTAAAACAAACCAATAAAGTAGCACAAAAAACAGCCTTTAAATCTATAAAAACGGATATTCAACAGCTCTTAAGCCAGACAAAAACGCTTAATAAACATCTAAGAACCTAATAGGTAGCTGAAGCAGCAAAAGTTCGTTTTCATACCTCGCCTACGGATCATCGAGCATATTATCAGACTATAGTAGAATGCATGATATAACACCTTAACTCGCTAGAAAAAACCAAGGATAATCCTTAGAACGGGCGGTGTTAAAGATATGAAGCCCTAAAAACCCAAAACGAAATATTTGAGTCATGTAGACACAAAGATAGGCGTTTCAGTAAAATTAGGACGAGGGTAGGAGGTTGTCATAAACGCAGAATATATCTAGTTTACTATAGTGAACTAAACCGAATTCATAAAGATTAAGCGCTAAGGAACGATTAAGTGAAAATCAAGCGGTCAAATAGCCTACATATTGCTCTAAGTAATCATATACAAAACATCGAGGTTAGACAGAGAACTCACCACACTCCCATAAAAATGAATCTAAAATCTGTTAAACATATCTGTTTATTTAACAACATGTCTATCAATAGAAAAACACTTAGCGCTATACTAAATTAGGGGGTTATAATTCTTAAAAGCAATTTGGCGGTTCCGAAATTGTGGGCATTGTTGAGGAGCAGACTTAGTAAAGATATTATATACACCAAGAGTATATAAATTAAACTAATAATGGTAGCAAATGCACAAGTGTTAGTCATGCAAATAAATAATATAACAACAACCGACGGTTCTAGGTTAAAAACTAACTAAGAGACATTGGTTTTTTGACACATTATACAAGGATAATCGAAAAGTTTTTTTTTTGCCTAGTGTCAAAACACCCTGTGGAATAATTAAGAAGCAAAATTACTTCAAAATTCAGTTTCCATTAAGCCGCAAATATTCTTTACATTTTGGTTTTTGGTTCATGCCAATACGTGCATCTGTTCTCACCGAAATGCAAAATGATCTTGATGATGTCAATAATTTAGGAAACGCAAAACTAAAGCTATTGATGACCGATTTCTTGTACTTAAAACTCTTCGGAATCGTCGTTTGACGTCAGTACAGGCGAGAAATCAACTTCGTGAGGTTCGAATTAAAAATGTCAGTTCTTGGACAGTTCGTCGAAGATTACACGAAGGCAATTTAAACTCGCGTGGACCAGCAACTGGACCTAAATTACCGCGGCGTCGTAAGAGTCAAGAATGGAGGATGGAGGAATATTACCCAGGATCATATTCGCGGGCTAATTGATGGCATGAACCGACGTGTACAGGCAGTAGTAAGGGCTAGAGGTGGCAATAGAAATAATAGAGATGTGTTTAAGTGAAAAAGTTGTTGTTGGTAGGTACCTGTTAAGTTTGTTTTGCGAAAATGTTATTTTTTAAATCTTAGGTATACGCACCTTTTTCCGTAAATTTATTTGTTTACTAAATCCTAATTATTTTTCCTAATTTGTTTTCTTGCATTTTAATAGTCTATTTTATTTTGAATGCAATGGCAATGAGGAAATTATAGAAAAATTTAAATTATTGATATCATCAAGATCATTTTGCATTTCGGTGAGAAAAAATGCACGTATTGACATGAACCAAAAACCAAAATGCAAATAATATGCAAAAAAAAACAACTTTTCAATTATCCTTGTATAATATTATGTCAAAAAACCAATTGAATGGTTCAATGCAAAAAGTGCCTAAGTCACATTTTACAGTTTTCGAGAAAAACGCGTTGGAAGATTTTTTTTTATTTCTGGAAATATTACCTTTGCGAATATTTACTTAATTTTTTTACACAATATATTTAATTACTATTAATTAGAATGAGTGGCTTTAAACAGAAATAAGATTAGTGGCGTACTTTTCGAAAAAAAAAATTCGAAAATGGACTTAGGCACTTTTTTCTTTGGATTCAATGAAATTTTAATAAAAAGATGTTACATATTTTTAAAATATTTTTATTTAAAGATACAAAACCAGGTTAAAGAAACACAAAGTTATTCATAGATCGAAAAACCAAGTTATTCATAGATATCAGTGTGTGAGTCTATTTTTTCATCCATTTCACTTTGTAAACCAGGACGCATAACACCTGTTGCATTATTGCCTATAGGCATTATTGCACGTGCGTTTCTCTCACTCCTTTGAAAACACTGATTGTAAACAACAAATTACGCGGGAATACTATGCCAGTGGACTATATAGGCACTTTTTGCACTAAATTCACACATTTATAACCATGAAGAAATGCTCACTTAGGCACATTTTGCAGCAATATTATTATTTAATTGGACTTAGGCACATATTGCACTGAAGTGGCAACCTTTTTTAAAAATTCATATTCTCATATAATCACTTAGGTACATCTTACAACAATTTTAAAAATAGTGACAGAAAGCTTACAAAAAGTTTACCCAGATGGCACTGATAGTTCAAAATTGACGAAAATGTGACTTAGGCACTTTTTGCATTGGACCCTTCAATTTCTCTTAAAATTTGTACAAGCATATTAAAACTAATAAATGTATACAGGGTTCCCCATTTAAAACGAAACAGGCTAAATACCTGGTTCCACGTTAATTTAAAAAAAACGCTCGGACCCGTCGATTTTTATTTCGAGGAGGACATCTTTTGCGTATATTGTCAATCTTGTTACTTCAAGCCCCTAGGAGGGAGGGGGGTAAGATCTAAATCTTAAATGGATACCCCTATTTTATATAATTTTTTTGGATTCTGCATAAAATTGTGAACATTTTTTAATGAAAGCATTATCAGTCTCTACTAAACAATTTCCGAGATATTGACTCTTGAAAAATGAGATTTTTGAACTTTGACAGCGTCTAGCTTTCTAACTGTACGTCTTAGAGTAAAACGGCTTACATGTCCCTATCTTCGATTTTTATTATCTTTCCAATAGTGTCAACTTCCGGTTAAACCGGAAGTACTATATTTCTTACAACCGGTTTAACCGGAAGTTTACACTATTGGAAAGATAATAAAAATCGAAGATAGGGACATGTAAGCCGTTTTACTCTAAGACGTACAGTTAGAAAGCTAGACGCTGTCAAAGTTTAAAAATATCATTTTTCAAAAGTCAATATCTCGGAAACTGTTTAGTACAGACTAATAATGCTTTTTTTTTAAATGTTCAGAATTTTATGCAGAATCCAAAAAAATTATATAAAATAGAGATATCCATTTAAGATTTAGATCTTACCCCCCCTCCCTCCTAGGGGTTTAAAGTAATAAGATTGACAATATACGCAAAAAATGTCCCCCTCGAAATAAAAATCGACGGGTAAGAGCGTTTTTTTTTAAATTAACGTGAAACCAGATATTTAGCCTGTTTCGTTTTAAATGGGGAACCCCGTATATAGCTTTCTAAAAATCACTCAAATTGGAGTAAAAACAACAAAGTTATAAAGCCCCAAACTTAATCCAAATTTTATGTTTTTTTTTGCACTGGAGTGTATAATAAAAAAAACATTTATATACTCCCTAATGGTTTTTTGCAAAGAAGCTAAATTTGATGTTCAAAATTTAGGTTCACATACTTAATAGATAAGAGGCTATATTGCTTTTTTTAAAATGTCAACTCTACTTTATTATAAGCCCCGTTCATAATATTTCTTATTTGAACAAAATTATATAGTTGTAAATATTTATTTTCAGTCGTTCCGAAGATACGAGGGAAAATCCAAGTTTTTTATGTTTAAATTATTTTTTTCTGTCGAGCTAATTATGCTATTATCAAATACGTCAGATGTCACAAAATGCCAGATACGATGCAATTTTGCTTTTTTTTTTTAATAGCAACCATAACTAAACCAATAAATGTAATTTTGCGGTCCGATATCAAAGATATAGTTGTTGATATCTATTGTTAACTATTCCGGAGATAAGTGGGCTTCTTAAAATGCATAATTCGATTTTGCGTTTTAAGTGTCTTATCCCTTTTAGGGTGGATATTATAAAAAAGTCAAAACCTTCGAAAGTAAAAATAATATTTTAACCGGTTAGGACCTCTGCCATCAATATAAATAATTTCCCTCTCTTAAAACACATGGTCGTCGGAGGCCTACTACAATATTCATTATTAGTTAAAAGTTCTTCAAATATACCATTTATATCTCCTGCTAACATTACGAGATCTGAATTTAAAACACAAACACGGAATAGTAATTTACGTTACAAGACCGGAAAGTAGTGTTTTTCAGGTCGAGACAAGCATTTCCAGGGCGAGCCGTAGGCGAGTCCTGGAAGTTTAAAGAGACCTTGAAAACACTAATTTTCGGTTGCGTGACGTACAATATTTTTTTTAAGACCAACACTTCGATATACTTTACGAAATGGTTTTCCTCTTGTAAAATATTATAAACAAAAGTTTGAAATTTTGTGTTTTATTTACCCGTCAATTATTCAAAAACAACTTGTATTGAAGAATTCTTTCTGCTGGATCACAAACAACGAAAAGGTCATTGATTAAAATAGCAAATATTTCGAAAACTATCAACTTTAGCGTTATTTGACATGAGTACCTTTTTTACGTAAAAAAGTCGTAAGATTATTAATTAGAAGTGATAAGTCTTATTATACCTAGCGACAACAAGTTATTGCAGTTCAAAAGTAAGAAAAGTGCTGCTCGTAGCGCCCTCTATCCGATAGAAGAAAAATGAGCCCAGATTGTTATTTCCCGCCCCAAAACCCCCTACACCAAATTTTACCCCAATGCTCCAAAAACTTTTGAAAATATCTAAAAAACTCGAAATAATTTTTTTTTAATTTGACACCCTGTATCTGTCTTAATATAAAATTTTCGGATTATAAAAATTTCGCTAAATCGTTATGTTTTGAAGTAAATAATTTACTGCTGCACTGTGTCCCATTACTTAAGGACCACCCTGTATAGGCTAATTTTGGAACTAACCTATTTTTATAATATAGATTATATGTAATGAATTTTTCATATTAATATTTCAAGCATTCGAATTCTGGTACAAATTCAAGTATATTTAGGTAGTTGCGGATTCTGTTCAAAATTACTCTCCGTGTACTGTGTAGTTCATGCTCACTTTACTTGTCAGAGCGGGTCTATGATCATAAAAATCTCGTAAAATACGAAAGCGGCATAATAGCTTTTGTATGTCATGTTCTGCAATTCTGCATTAATTTGATAATTTAAATTTAACCAGTCGTAGTCGTTCAAATTCGCGGAAATTTTTAGCCGGTATTTTGACTATTTTTTAATTTATTAAGGTTTAATATGGTTTTATTGAATTTAGTTAAAGTTTAAAGTTAAAAAAAACACGAAAAATAATGAGTGCGTCGTCGGATATAAAATACACCGTGGAATTTTTGAAAAAATTCTTTAGCAAGTTACCGTTGGAGGAGAAAGTGATTGTCAAGAACATTGAAAGACATAAACCTGCTAATAACATCACATTAAAATATTTACTAAAAATTATTGACCAAATTTGGGCGTATCTTAGAGAAATTTTCGCATGCGGCGGGCTTTTGTGCACCCCCACGTTAACATGTCACGAGCCGCCACTGGACTTCAGCACCCCCAGTGTTGACCGTCGAACTACGCCTATGCAAATTGGCTGTAATTATTTAAAAAAAAAACATGCAACAAAAGTAATTAAAAGAAACCTCCTCCATTTTTCGAGTCTGTTAAAAAAAACAGCTTTTTATTCATTCTGTAATGTTTCCACTGAAAAAAATTAATTTTGGCAGGCCTATTATTCACCGGCGTGATACGTACTATTTTCAGAAAATTAATGATCTTAAATCTGTCAATAACAAGTTATTGGAAACTAAGCTGCTATATAAAGTTTGACAGGAGACTATAATAAATTAACCACCTGATCGGTGTTGGTTTTGTTTTTATGTAATATTATCGTCGGTCTTTTGGAAATTCCGCTAAGCGAAAGAGATGAAAAAAAAATAAAACGCAATAGGGAACTTAACAAAAATTTTAAATGGGGAAAAAATTCTATAAATCATAAGTACATATTGTCATAAAATATATGACAGCAAAAAAAAAACATATTTCGTCCCAAAAGACCGCTAGAAAGATTTAAAAATGCCCCAAAATTCAAATTATTTCAAGCGGGTAAAAACGCGCTGCTAGTAGTCGTGACGTCAAGGGGTATCATTTGTCAGATTTGTGTGTGACATCCACGAAATAGGTTATAGGTTTTCAATAAATTTGATGATTTGTCAGATTTGACATACACGCGTCAAGCGACACGACCTTAAAACAACAATACAATAACAATAACACACGGCAATCCAAATGCAAATTGGGTCGCTCGGCACCTGTCAGGAGTGTCAGGATGACGGATGACCAAAAGTCATACCCCCTGACGTCATCGGGCTTCGCGCGCTTTAGAGATCGTTTGAAATGCTTTCGACACGCGCGAAACTTTAAAGAATTTTTACCAAGTTATTTTTGATTTTTGGCCATTTAGGCCAAAACGCGTAGGCGTAATAAATTTTTAAGATGGACGACAAGGACTTTTCTTCTACCCTCACCGAGACCCTCACTTATATCATGCCCCTTCTGGAAAGCAGTCACGACTTCGTTATGTACGGGATTTACTGAATTTATTAATATTATTAGGTTACAAACTCACACTGTATATTGATTTGTGTGTAGTGGTACTTAAGAGGGTATCATCGCTTTTGCTGCGCATATGCATTTATACTATTTACTCGAAACCCTCTAAACTTATCGAATTTATTTCAAGATATATTTGTTTATTTTGAAATAATAAAGTAATTTTTGTACGTTTCACTTCTATACTATTAACGATAGCTGAGATAATTATTTCAAAAATAATTGCAGGTGTTCGGCTATAATGGATTTCACCTTAGTTTTTAATGGCCGCCGCTGACATGTCATTTATAACATTTCCTTTTACAGAACTTAAGGATTGGCCAGGGCCGGACTTAAAAATTATGTGTGAACATGGGTCAATTTATTTGTAGTTGTAATTATGGATGGAAACGAGAATTACCTAAGCAATTTTTAAGATATTTCAAAAAAAAACACTGAAGGGGAATAGGATAGAATATCAGAAAAACAATTTCATTTAATTTTTATTCATAATATAATAAAGTGCTGTTATTTTGGTAAAAACACTCTTAATTTAGTACAATAAAAAATATACAAGGGGCAGTCGTGAATCTAGTATCATCAATAATTGACTACGTTTTTTATTAAAGAATTATTTTCTTTTTTAATTTGATTTTAGACCATGCAGTGTTAAGTTGAAAAAATCTATATATTATATTTAATAGCTTATTGTTTACTTTTTTATTTTCTTATTCACGGGTAGATATTTTTTTCTTTAGACTAGGTTTTAAAGAGTTTGAAGTTTACAATAGGTCTAACTTTTCATTGGTTTATAATAAAACAACAAAAGTTTGTAATGTTATCGAATTAGGTATTTTTTTTTAATGAATAAAGAAAAAATAATGTAAGTAGATACTACAAAAAAATATTTTTGTCCATGCGTTTGCAGAACAGATACCTCAAGCACTCTTCAATACAACTGTATGTAAAACTTATTTTAGCATAATGGTTCACTGTGGTTTTCAAATTTAATTTTCTTGCAAGTTCTCTATTATTTTTGGTCTTCATCTGACAAGCTGTCGATGTCGTCGTCACCGTCCGAGACATTAATAATTATTTACTTACTTTTGGATAAAAAGAAACACGTCACAGATACACACAGTCAGGCAGTTATAAGCAAATGCTGTCTGATCTCTCTCTCTCTGTGATATTTAAAGAACGCGACGAGACAATCGAATTAATGAAGTACGAAAAGAGATATGCGAGAGCAAATGCGTAAGACAAAGATGCACATACTAACGGCATATACGAGCGATGATGTGCTTTTGACGAGTTTGAGCTCATTGAAGGGCAACGTATTGAACTGTGTAGTGTGCATCTTCGTCATGTACATGTAACTATACGGTCAGTTATATATCCATCTCTTGTTAATCTAGTCAATGCTCGTGCCTGAAAGCCGTTTATAGAATTAGGGATTTTTAAATCACGTGTTGGCTAATATGTTTGACAAGAGAGACGTCAAAGCATTAAAAACTAAGGTAAAATCCACTATATCACCAAATATCACACAAGACAGCTAAAGGTTCAATCGTTGTCTGTCTTGTAATAGATTTTTAATTTAGGCCTTTCTTTCGGAGAAAATAATTTTGAATGTTGGCCTATTTATACTTACACAAATTATAGTATATTTTAAAAAGGAAAGGATAATCGGAAAATCTGCTACATGAGAGACATAGTTTAAGGATAGGTCTTTCAAGATTTTAAATTAGAAGTAAATCGTAGGTACAGTTTCGGAAAAATCCGGTGACAGCAAAAGGTACAAATTGGGTTTATTTTACATACGATGATGCCCTCTTAAACGAAAAGGAAAAAATATATTTAGGGCCAGTATCTGTTGATTAAATTTGGTTTTATAACGATACGCAACACTGCTTGAATAAATATATGTTAGCCTGTTTTTCTTTTGTATTTTGTTACTGTTGAATTTGACGTTTATCCAATTCCTGAGGCCCTAATACTAATAAATGTATTTACAGTAGCAAAACATTTTTCAGGCTTTTTAGCATTGGGTTATTCATATTTTTTCAAATAAAAAGGTTGATACTTTTGAACTGGTTTTGCCATAATATTATAATTAAAGATAGCGGCGTTGTACAAAGCCGCCAAAATGCCATGTGTTTTTAAATACAAACAGCTGGAATAGTTCTCAGTGAGCGCAAGGTTTGACAACCTATTGTACCGTAATTAAAATGGATATATTATTACCGTGCGAGCAAAAATTATTTGCATTAAAGAGGGCCTTGCATCTAAGGACGTAATGCTTACCCGTAGAGCTTAATACCTGTTGGGTGTCAGTAACTACCCGAATTAACAATCAATCAGTTATTCCGTCATCTTTGACAGTCGTTACAAGTAATTTGATTCATCGCTAATTTTTCCAATTTCTTGAACAATTCACGCAATGGGCTTTACGGAACAGCACGAAACATTCATGGTTGAAGCGTATTTTCGAAACGGGGTTAGAGTAAACGGTGAGTGGCAATACAATCCGGGTTTGTGCATGGACGATTTTCACGAACATTTTCCTAACGTTGCTTTTATTGCTGGGGATTTTTATCATTGCCTGAAAAGAACCGTGGCTGTGTTTAGGGAAATAGGTTCTATACAACACAAAAAAGGAGCAGGAAGACCATCTGTAAGAACAGAAGAACTTGTTGCAAACGTTCGTGAAATAATGCAAAATACGCCAAAAAATTGTATAAGACGCCTGTCCCAAGAAGTGGGAAGATCTTATGAAACATGCAGGACTATTCTTAAAAAGCAGCTCAATTTATTTCCTTATAAAGTGCAAGTATTACAATTTTGTAAACAACAAAAATAGATTTGTATTTGTCTACTTATTTTATTACTCATTAGTTTGGCATATCATGTCATAATATGAATTTGACAAAATTTTAACCTAGATTTGGTTAGATATATCGTCCCCATATCATTGTGATCTAAACCAAGCCCTATGTTTTTTAATCCAAGCCCTCTTTGATGCAAATAATTTTTGCTCGCACGGTATATGCAACGGTATAAAAAAAGTCAACGCCGTAAATAACAGGCTTTAGAATATTTTCTTCTAATATTTTTCCTCGCCCTGTTTCTTTTTTCTCCGTAAATTTATCCGCGTATTTGTATAAAATTCCTGCTGCCCTAATAATTTTATTTACTTTAGCAGAACGTTTTTCATTCATTCCCATCTGGTAATTTTCATAATTTCAAAGATAAAGCGCCTAATTTAATTTTGAAGCGTTGCTTCTCAACAAAGAGCCAATTTTCAGCTAATCTTAAAAACATACAAAAGTTGAAATTGGCGAGGTTATGATTAAATACACTTTTCATTTAAAGTTTTCGGTTGTTTCGGGCAGTTTGATGAAAAAAGTTTTATTTTTTTAATGATGCCACATTATTTATATATTAATGTATTACAGCCCTAAAAATTTATAGGATAATCATAGAAAAGGCGTTCGTTTTCAGAAATTTTAAACTCTACAGAGGTACATAAATTATTTGCAAAATGAATCCAGTAGTTTTTTTTAGGAGAAATGCTAGGACACGGTTAGAAATATTTTAAGTTTTGGTATTTTTTATAAAAAAAATAACATTGATACAGTGTGTCCATAATTAGAGGACAATATCGATAATTTTTTTAAATTGCAACCCTAGTCTCTTATTAACTATTTTTAAAGTGCATATTGGGTTTGTCAAGACCAATTTTCAAATTTTTATTCGTTCTCATTTATAAAATTAAATTATAAAATAAAAAAAACTCTCAACTTTGTCACTTTAAATAGAATACCCTGTATATTTTAGCATTTTATTAAAACCTAAGTAACTTTTGTTAATAATATTATACTTTCTAACTGTTTTTGAGATATGAATAAAAAAAATTATTATGAAAAAATACACCAAGTAGAAAGTTCCGTAACTTTGAAACTAATAAAGCTGTGCAAATTTTGATAGCTTTTAACCAAATCATAGATCTTAACATTTAATAACTTAGATTTTACATTTTTTATAAATGTACCTAAGTCAATTTTCGTATATGGAACACCATGTGTTTTATCTTACTAACAGAATGAAATGTCCTATCTAAATAACTTATACAGGGTTACCAAGAAATGCGGAATAAAATTAATACAGCCTTAACCTGTCACTTTTGTGAAAAACGCTCGGACACGTCAATTTAGTTTTATATATGCTCACATTTTGACGTGTTTTTTTTTATACATTTGTCAAAGATATGACGATATCGATCTTTTTTTTAAATGGAAACATAACGTTTGTAATCATATATCGTATCATTTGAAAGCTATTATCTCGTACACTATGCAGGCTATGCTCATAAATTTTGGCGCAATTCTGTCAAGCTATTTCAAAATGGCGACTGTTAAAAGTAATTTAAAAAATTACAAAAAGACATTTTCTGACATTGTGATGGTGCTCCCCCGCATTTTGGTGTCAACGTGAGAAGATATTTAGATGAGCTATTTCCATGTCGCTGGATTGGACGACGTGGTACAGTTGAATGGCCACCGAGGTCCCCAGATTTTACGCCTCTAGACTATTTTCTTTGGATGTATTTAAAAGAAAAAGTTTACCAAAATAGGCCAAATAATATTGAAGATTTGAAATACAAAATTAGATTGGAGACACACATGATACTATTACAAATAAATAGTATCATGGGAGACACATAACATGCCGGCTGAAGCCATTCGGAATTTCGTCGACGGATTTTACCATCGTCTGGGAGCATGCCAAGTAGAGGGTGGAGGACATTTCCAGCATGTGCCACGTTAAACCACCTTTTTGTTGTGTTTTGTTTTGCTTCGTTACATTTTTATTATTTTGACAAAATAAATAACAAATGAACCATAACTATTGTTAAGTCACAAAATGTCTGAACGTGCAATAATGAAGATTTCTTACCTTGAAAGGTAAAAAAAATCAATGATTTATGATTTCGGCTTATTTAAATAGAGATTTTTAAAAACTTTTAACATCCGCCATTTTGAAATCGCTTGACAGAATCGCGTAAAAATTTCTGAGCATAGTGTACGAGATATTAGGTTTCAAATGATATATCACAAGCTGTATGTTTTCATTTAAAAAAAAGATCGATGTCATCATATCTTTGAAAAATGTCTATAAAAACAAACGAATAACGTCGATATGTGAGCATATATATAACTTAATTGACGTGTCCGAGCGTTTTCCCCACAGGTTTAGGTTTTATTCCGGACTTCTGGGTAACCCTATATGTCACTATTCATATTTTTAGTCGTTTAGGAATTATGAGCAATTTAAAAAAATCGTAAAATCTGGGTTTGTAAGCTTTGACTGCGATTTTTTACAAACAATAAAACCTATTTTGAATAAGTAAACTAGAATATGACCAAGGTTTTACTCAATAATTCACCTTAATAATTTCAGTGAAAGCCTACTTTAAAAAAATAATGTCTTATTAACACAAAAAGATATTTTAATATTTTTTTAAATTGCTTTTAATTCCAAAACGACTAAAAATATTTATAGAGACATATTGGTCATTTAGACAGGACATTTTATTCTCACACACAGGGTGTTCCATGTACAAAAATTGACCCCCTGTATAAAAAACGTAAAACCTAA
This sequence comes from Polydrusus pterygomalis, assembly GCA_963969555.1. NCBI lineage: Eukaryota > Metazoa > Arthropoda > Insecta > Coleoptera > Curculionidae > Polydrusus > Polydrusus pterygomalis. Next base: position 23,804,440 of record OZ018382.1, on the reverse strand, counting down.
GATATGAAATGTAAAGATCTGTGTTTTAGTTCAAAGCTATCAAAATTATAAATGTTTAGCTTTATTAGTTTAAAAGTTACTGAACTTTCTTCTCGGTATATTTTTGTATAAATAAATAATTTTATAATTCATATCTCAAAATATTATACAATATATAAAAAGTATACAGGGTATTCTATTTGAAACACCATAGTAAGCAATAATTTCCGGTATAACCGGATGTGATTCAAATGTAAATACATAATATTTTAAAAGGTCAAAGTCAACTATGCCAGCTACCAAATTTTAAAAATGATAACTTTACTTGTTTCCGAGATCTTCCAATAGGCCACGCACCGTAAATCATCCTGTATTCCAAGTTATAAACTCGCACTGTATATCAGTAGCTTTAACAGCCTTTGACAGCTTCTCGCAAAGCCAACGGTATTCATCAAATTCCTATTCAGTCTATTAGATTTTAAAAAGCCCCCTTATTTTTCTGGCAGTTTCTAAAGAAAAGATGTATGTTGCTCTATTATAGCATTTGCACTTAAGACCTTTCAGAAAAGGTTATGTTATTGCATAATATCGCAACATCTTAAAAGGATCACGCTCGACCCTAAATTTTACACGCTTCCTAACCCTTCGTAAAAATCACTTATTGTATTTTCTGTGAAGGGAGTTTCCTAAACCCACTCATGTTTTACTTCTTCGGATCGATTTATTTCTTATGAAAGTGTCAGTAGTAAAGTTCAAAAACCAGTTATTTCTTGAGGACTGCGCTATTTATTTTTATCAAATGACAATTTTAGAAACTTCACAAGAGTCCACAACATAATATTAAATATCCAGATATTCCCTCATCAATAAAACCGGTTCTTCATGGAGAAGGTTTACCAATTCCAGTGCCCCCGGCAATTGGAGGGGAAGATTTAGAAATTTATGATAATAAGGCAGAACCCGATAATGTATCAGAAAAGGAAGATTCTTATTTTCCCGAAAATGAAGCAAAAGCACCCCATTTAATGTTCATATATTACTCCGGTTCCAAAGATTAAAAATTCAAAACAATGGAATGAAATGAGACCAATAAATGTATTATGGGATATAGAAAAATTAATAGAAGAAGTAGTTTATGAACAAGTTATGGATTTTTTGAATAAAAACAAAATTTTTATTTATTCTCAAGCTGGGTTTCGAAAAGGATATTCTAGTGAAACAGCCATACAATATGTAGTAGAAAATTGGAAAAGAGCCTTGGAAAGAGAAGAATATGTAATAGCAGTATTTCTTGATTTTAAGCGAGCTTTTGAAACGATTAATAGAGATATATTATTAAAAAAATTATTTGAATATGGTATAAGGGGTAAAGTTTATCAATGGTTTCAAAATTATTTAAATAATAGATCACAGAAACCTAAATTTGGTAATTTTTTTTCAACAAAGAAATTTAATAACATAGGAGTACCTCAAGGAAGTATTTTGGGGCCTTTACTTTTTATTTTATATATTAATGACATGCCATTAGTCCTAAAATTTCTTAAAATACAAATGTTTGCTGATGATACTCTTATCTATATAAGCGGTAAAAATCTTTTGGAAATTTTGGCTATTTTAAATTCAGAACTGATTCTATTGTCAAACTGGTTAAAAGTTAACAAATTAAAATTAAATGTTTCTAAAACAAAATGTATGGTTATGGGTGTAAATTTAAATAATTATACAAATATAAATATTTTAATTGATGGTGATAAACTAGAAATAGTCAATTCTTTTAAATATTTAGGTATATTGATTGATTCAAAATTAAAATTTAATAACCAATTCGAAAATTTAATTTCCAAAATTGCGGGAAAAATTAGTTATTTTAAAAGAATAGGTTCAAATTTAAAATTTTATTCAAAAAAAATTGTATACAATACTTTAATTTTACCACATTTTCTTTATTGTTCTACAATTTTGTTTATGGCGGATAAAGGTGTAATAAATAGATTACAAATTTTACAAAATAAAGCAATGCGAATTTTACTTAATATGGATAGATATACAAAAATTAATGTGATGTTAAAAAAATTAGAATGGTTAAATGTAAAAAATTTAGTATTATTTTTGGTTCTAATATTTATTTTTAAAATTCAAAATGATTTGTTACCGCCACATTTAAAGCAATTGACTGTTCTAAATAGTGATCAACATAATTATTTAACACGAAATACCAATAATTTTTTTCTTAATAATTTTTCAAAAAATATTGCATATAAATCAGTTTTTCATAAGGGTCTTATTGAATTTAATAAATTAAACAAGTCAATTAAAAATCAAAAAATTTTAAAATCTTTTAAAAAAAAGTTTAAAATCTTTCTTATTAACTCAACAGGACAAATAAAGTTTCAAAAGGTCATTTAATTCAAAAAATAAATAAAAAAAAGGGTATAAAATTGTTAAAATGTATCATGTAGCCACGTGCTAAATAAATCTTTTTACTACTACTACTACTAATCGAACTAGCTGAATTAAATAATCTAGTTCGGGACCTCCGCTCGTCCAAAGAGCATGCTGAAGTCTTAGGTTCTAGATTACAACAATGGAATTTACTAGCCACTGGAAGCAAAGTTACAATATTTAGGAACCGTCAGCAGGAGCTATCCTCGTTTTTTACTATGCAGGATAAAATGTGTTTTTGTGTTAAACCAAATAAGTTTATGGAAAAATTAGGATTTGCACATAACCCGGACGAATGGCGCATTTATAGATTCGTTTTAAATGAGTTTAAAAGCGGTTCTGCTTCACAATGGCAACAAAAGACCTTCTATTCTTCTTGCACATGCACATGCCGTTGGCATGAAGGAAATATACGAAAGTATGTCACTTATTCTAAATGCAATAAGCTATGATAAGTATAAGTGGCAAATATATGATGTCCTATGACCTAAAAGTCATAGGACTATAAAGAAAGAGATGTGTTTAAATACCTTAAACAAATTTTTCTTAATCTAAGTAATGATAAGCTTAAGGAAGGAATATTTGTTGGACCACAAATTAGAAAAATACTAAAGGAGTGTTTGATCAAAAATTAAGTGATGTTGTGAATTCTTTTAAAAAAATTGTTTCGGAATTTGTGGGAAACAAAAAAGCAGAAAACAACCAAAAACTTGTAGAAAAACTACTTGAAGGCTACTGTAAAATGAGCTGTCGTATGTGTCTTACAATACACTTCTTGTACTCCCATTTAAATTTTTTTCCGTTATCATTATAATATCTTATTTTTTTCTTGGTTTGAACTTATGTAGAAATATTAGATAAAAATGTTTGTATAAAAAGAAAATAATTAACTCAACATTTATACGTGGTGGAAAATTTTAGTTGTTGACTACTCAATCAGGATGCTTTTAACTCTCCGCCCCCCTCCCTCCCCTACGGTAATTAGAACATCAGTCGCATTTTTTTTTGTATTTGTTGACTAGTGATTATTATTATTTATGTACTATTTATTGTGCTATTTAAAATTGTTAAGTATCACTGGCGGATCCAGAGGGGGCCGAAGGGGCCCGCCCCCTTCCATGTAAGACATCAAATAAAATTATAGCTAAAAAATGTAAGGCATGCAGTATTCCTGCAGTAAGAAATGCTATTAGAAAACTTAAAGAATGCACCAATTTTATAAGAGACTCTGCTCTTTAAATAAACGAGTTTATTGTCAAACTCAAAGAAACAAAACAACATTTATACCATCCTTTAAAAAAAAATTAAAAAAAGGTGTGAAACTAGATGGGTGAAGAAACACGAAGCTAGTATTGGCTTCTTGGAAATGTTACCTACTTTAATCGACTTCTTAGATGATACATCATCATTACAACATCTGATTTCTTGGTATCTCTTTTTATCATCAGTGATTGTATTAAATTATTAATACCTCTATCTACTCAACTACAAAGTGTCGAACTCGATATTACCAAAGCATATGAAATTTCTAATTTAGTCTTAAAAGCATTGGAAGAAATAAGATCTGATAGTGATAATTATTTTCACTTTATTTTTGAAAAAAATTGTTCCACAGCCCAAATTTGAATATCGAAATTAAGTTGCCCAGAACTACTAGAAACAGACAAATCGTGCAAATTATGAATTCGCTAATATAGAGCAATATTATAAAGTGTCTATTTTTTTACCATTTTTAGATTATTTAATTTCTAAATTAAAATTCAGATTTTCTGAAAAACACTCCGATGTAGCTGAATGATGGAACATTGTTCCTACCTACCTTGATAAACTCAACCAAGAAAAATTTTTGGTTGCCATAAAATTTTATCAGGATGATATCTTTTGTTCTGTGGAAAAGTTAGAGGGTGAGTTAAAGTTATGGAAGCTATATTGGGAACAGAAAGGCGATAAACCTACCAATATAATTGACACAATTATAAAAACTGATTCATACTTTCCGAATTAAAAAAAAAATATTAAAAATATTAGTAACAATTCCGGTACTCAACCAGAAAGATCATTTCCTTTCTTAACATTGTTAAAATCTTATTTACAGTCAACAATGGCCGCAACTAGGTTGAATGGTATTGCCTTACTTTATACCTATTCATAGAAATCAAACTGTGTCACCAGAAGAAGTTTTAGACCAATTTTTCAAAAAACACCGTAGAATTCTTCGGTTGCGAAATATGCTGTCTTCTGATGAAGGGTAATGCACTTTTACCGTTTTATTCGTTCCTGTACATTGCCCGCAGCCCGCCCTCGCGCTATTTACGAATTTTCTGTTAATAATGGGTAATAATAGGTTATTCGATTACTTTAGTTTTAGGTGTAACTAAACCTAATTTGTTTGTCCGAGTTAATTAGTTTATTTTTATTTATAGCAATATACTTTATGTTGTTAATTTTGTGTCATTGTTTCTCATACCATAAACCATATCTTTATTTATACCTATGGTTGACCCCCTCCCCCAATAAAAAAAGCCAAATCTGCCCTTGCCTTGCACCTAAATATATTTTTTTAATTTTTGTTGGGCGCCCCCCACCCCCAAATTTATTTCTGAATCCGCCAGTGTTAGGTAAACATTACAAAAATCAATTTTTAAATTTCCTTGCCGTTTCATACCTTCTGTTTTAAAACCAATTTCACATTAAAATAATGTCATTTACCCAAAATAAACTGATTTGGTATATTATAAAATGTAACGTTAACTTTATCAAAGTATCTATTATTCTAGACGCAATCGAACCAACAAGACATTGTAGACAACGTGAAACCGCCAATCTGAAACTCGCATCTTGCAACCGGGTTGTTTAATTGAAATTCTGATAAACAATCAATGCTCGCCAGTCTACAGTTGCAAAGAGAACGTAATCATTACCGGAACGTGTTTTGTACAGCCTAAATTCTATTAATGGTTTGCTTCATGCACAGCGGTGTGTTGTCGAATGTGCAAAATGTGGAATTAAAGCAGTTTCATATGGGATTAAATTGGTTTATTTAAATTGAATGTTGTGAGTGTGTAAACTGGTATAATAATTTAATATTAGTTACTGTTATTAGATGAATAATGTTATTTATTTTTATTTTATTTATTTATTTATTTATTTAACTCAATCACAAAAGTAATAAAAATACAAATATAGTGTAAGCACTATGGACTAAAAGTATGTGTTGTGTACACTATAACACACTTAAACTAAACTATTTTGACAAATAACAATTATAGCTTTGGTACAGGAAAAGAAAAGCACGAAGTCTTTCTCCACAATATTTATTATACGAATGACTAGGCGAACCTAGAATCACATCGACATGTTTCGAGTGTAGAAACACTCATCATCAGGAAACAAAGTTAAAAGTAAAATGCTGATGTTTTTAGCAAAAGAGAAAATAATGGTGAGATTGAGCCGTAATGGAGCTTTTAATAGTGTACAAGAGGTGTAAAATTGAATAGTCAGAAGGTCGACAATCAAGACTTCAGCATACTGAAGAGTCGCGGGTTAAGTGCAGAAGCACACTGTGCCGTGCAGAAAAATAGGGTAGTAAGAGAAAAAAATTAGGGGGTTTTGAAAAACTTATCTGTAAAAATTATTATTAAAGTACTGAAACATCTTGAGTTTTATTAAGCCTAGTCAGAAACATGTGAGAGTATTGGAGTGAGATGTAAAGAAAAAGAAAAAGAAAAAAAGTTGTTTTTTTTGGGGTTAAAGAATCTTTTGGTTAAAAGTAAAAAACTTTGGGGTACCAGGCTTATTGTTACCGCCCAGTTACCCCGCCGAAGTCAAAGCACACACATTTGGTGCAAAAATTGTAAGAATTTTTTTTTAATTTGTGTTCCTGCTAGAGAGGTTCTACTGTAACCAACACGTGTAGGATGGGAAAACAACCCTGGTACCCCAACAGTTTTTTTACTTTTAACCAAAAGATGCTTTTACCCCAAAAAAAAACTTTTCTTTACATCTCACTCCAATACTCTCACATGTTTCTGACTAGGCTTAATAAAACTCAAGATGTTTCAGTACTTTAATAATGATTTTAACAGATAAGTTTTTCAAAACCCCCTAATTTTTTTCTCTTACTACCCTATTTTTCTGCACGGCACAGTGTGCTTCTGCACTTAACCCTCGACTCTTTAGTATGCTGGAGTCTTGATTGTCGACCTTCTGACTATTCAATTTTACACCTCTTGTACACTATTAAAAGCTCCATTACGGCTCAATCTCACCATTATTTTCTCTTTTGCTAAAAACATCAGCATTTTACTTTTAACTTTGTTTCCTGATGATGAGTGTTTCTACACTCGAAACATATCGATGTGATTCTAGGTTCGCCTAGTCATTCGTATAATAAATATTGTGAAGAAAGACTTCGTGCTTTTCTTTTCCTGTATCACTTAACTCCACTTTGAGTATGGACTACTTCTTCAAAATTATAGTTTTATTTCCTAAGAAAATAGACAATATACTAAGTATGACAATACATATCACAAGACATTATAACAACCTAATATTGCTCTTAATATTCTGGGTATTAAGTATAATCCATTTATTTAGGTCCTTTTTTATGTATTGAAATTTTTTTCTTTTAAAATGCTCTGGCAATATGTTTAAAATCTTTGGAGCTATATAAGAAATGGATCGTTGAGTGGCATCAAAGTGGGGGTTAGGTATGGTTAAATGACGATTAACATTTGCTCTAGTCATGATGTCATGTCCTATGTAATTTTGAAAAATATTTCTAGTAAGAGAAAATGTAAGTATACTTTTAATATACAATTGAGTAATAGTGAAGACTCTGGATTGCCGAAATAATTGGTCAGAGGAAAAACGTCTTGATTTATACAAAATAATTTTTAAAATATACTTCTGTGCAATGTTAATGTTAGTCAGTACATTTTTTTGAGCTGATCTCCAACATATTATTCCATACTTTAGACAAGATTCTGTTAATGCTTTATATACATTAATTATGACATCTCTATTTAAAATATTACGTAACTCGTAAAATTTGTAAACCAATTTTTTTACTTTATTCTTAACATAATCTGCATGAACCGACCATTTCAACAATTGATCAAAGTAAATACCCAAATATTTGGTACTTTCAACAAACCCAACCATACCCGTACAACCACAATCATCAGAGAAGTTACAGTTGTTAGAATAAACCTTAATTTTACTGACATTTGGCAAACCAATCTTATTCATTGAGAAACACATAAAATTTGTTTTGTGTATGTTTAATGTTAAAAAGCTATAATCCATCCAAATTTTGACATTTCAGCCTTCTTAAAAACGTCATGCCAAGATAGCCCCTTTACAAGAACAACTGTATCATCCGCAAAACATACAGTTTTAACATTGGGTATTGCTTTCGCAAGACCATTAATATATATGGAAAACAGAATAGGGCCGAGCACTGTGCCTTGTGGAACACCATATTTAACCTCACGAGACGAGCTGGAAACTGTATTAAGTTTAACTATCTGGTTTCTGTTGCTTAAATATGATTTGAACAGCTGAGGAACCCTACCCGCCTACCCCTTATTCCAATTATTTCCAGTTTGTGCAGTAGAATATCGTGATTCACAGTATCGAAGGCTAGGGATGTTACGGAATAGCTTTTCCTCGTACCTAGTTGGACCTGTACCTATTCCAAACCCGAACCCATTCCAAATACCTATTACAGGTCCAAACTATTCCAGGTCAAACTTAAACGCCGCTCCGCCGATTGGCGCTATTCCGGCTGCATGGCCGACACGAGTTTTTAAAGGCCGCTAGAACTCCAGCGTGGCCAGCAGTTTCCGATTGTTCGAATTAAATTTCGTTATAAATTTTTGTAACAGATTAATATTTTTCGCACCAGACTTTTTTGGAAGATTTGATTGTAATGAAGGCCTATTATTTAAAGAAACATGAAGAATAGGCATAGGTACATTCACCATATATGTTGCCTTTTTAATTAATTCCTCATTGCTGGTTGCATATCCTACATTAAATACGCTATATTTTGTTGCCCAATAAATTATTACAATATTTTTAGAAATATTTATTATTTATTACTATTTCCCTTTATCTTTATTTAGTGAGATTATTTTAATTATTGCAATGTGCTTGTAACGGCAACGTTTAAAATTCTCAACTGCAAATTCGCCATATTATAAACATATTATATGAATTTAAAGCAAAACCTGTAGCCGTTCCATTCCCTATATCGTACCTGTACCTGACAACTTGAAAAAGGAATAACAATGAAACCAGAGAATCAAACATGTGACAGTGCCAACGGACCTGGAATAGGTACCTGGTAATAGGTAATAGGTACGCGGAATAGGCAGATGATACCTATTCCAAAAGAACAGGTCCAGTTCTACTGTAACACCCCTATCGAAGGCCTTAGAGAGGTCCAGTGGTTTAAAATTATTTTTGAAGCAATTAATAATATAATCGGTAACTACATGCAAGGCAGTACCCATTCCCTCTCGAAAACCATACTGAGAATCAGACAGTAACTTATTAGTATTTAAAAAATTACACAGTCTCTTCTTTATACATTTTTCTATAACTTTTCAAATAGGACTGGTAAGTGCAATTGGCCGGTAGTTATTAATATCTGTTTTTCCCCTCCCTTATGATGTGGAAGGATTAGGATTATATTTACAGGGTGGCCTTTTCATCCTTCTAAGGCAATCAAGATTATTAATACAAAACTAAGAAGTTATCTAAAAATCAGTTCTTAGAATAATTCACAGAAAACCTTTTACTTATCCCTCCAACATGATTTATTTAGAGAATGGTTTATTTGACATTAGGCAACTACACTTCTTAGCGTGCGTTTCCAGGCAATTTATTTTCGAAAAGGAATCACAATTATAACTTTTCGGTATTATATTTTTATTATTTTAATCATAAAATTAGAAGAAATAATTCATAATTTACTTAATATACAGTGTGGTTGTTTAAGTGTGCAACATATGGGCAAATTTTATTCTTGATAAAAGTTGGTGATGCATGTTCGATAATCATATTAGGTGTACTTGGAATGGTTGCAAGTCAAACGGCGTACAGGGTAGGCTAAAAAATATAAAACTTGTACAAGAATAAAGTACCCCTATTTCAGAAAATTCAGCAAAATGTTATTAAGAAAAGTTGTTTAGAATTAAAAGTTATGTATAGATTCAAAAACGTGACCTCCTAAAATAAAAAATATATTTTTTTAAAAAACAGTTAAGTTAATCAAAATCAAATCAATTTCACATATCTTTGTTCAAATTGAAGCATATTTGTAAAATTTATTTGAATTTTTAATTTATTAAGGAATCACAAACTTCATGTTTGTTGCAACGATATTAAACACAACTTCTTTTTAACAAGATAAAACATTAGTAATGATGATATGCTAGTTAAAAAATTATCATTTAAAGTGCAAAATTTTAATTTTAAATGTTTATTAAAAAACTTTATTCTTGTACAAGTTTTATATTTTTTGGCCTACCCTGTACGCCGTTTGACTTGCAACCATTTCAAGTGCACCTAATATGATTATCGAACATGCTCCAACTTTTATCAAGAATAAAATTTTCTAAGAAATCGGTAATAAAAAAAAATGCCCATATTATGTTGCACACTTAAACAACCACACTCTTTAAGTAACTAATTTATTACACAAAGACTTAACAATAAATTAGATACATACCAACCCAGAGAACAGGCGGGTTTCAGACGAGGCTATAGTACTATGGACCATCTACAGGCTATGAAAATATTAATGGAAAAGGTAAATGGGTACAATAATATAACACTCTGGGTGTCAATGGTAGACTATGAAAAAGCCTTCGACTCAGTAGAGATATGGGCAGTACTGAATGCTTTAAGCAGTGCGAGGATCGATGATAGATACACAAACATTATCAAACATATATATGAAAACGCTATATCACAAATAATGACGACACAGGAAAAAACAAATAAAATAAAAATAAAACGCGGAGTGAGACAAGGGGATTCGATTTCCCCCAAACTATTTACATTAGCTCTGAAGGACATGTTCAAAGAGTTAAACTGGCAGCACAGGGGTATCCTCATAGAAGGCGAAAGGCTAAATCACCTTAGATTTGCAGATGACATCACATTAAGCACGGGATCACGATGAACTACAAAGTATGATTGAAGAACTAAACGAGAAATCAGAGCAAATAGGCCTAAAAATAAACACTAACAAGACTAATTACCTGACCAATGATATAAATCAGATTTAAAAAATTATAACCAGAAATAACCAACCAGTTGAAGAAGTAGAATCAATACTTGGGCCAAAAGACACAGATAAGTAAAAACCATTTGACCGCAGATGAGTAATATTATGCAACACAGGGACCCGATATACACCTTATAATTACAAAATGCCAATCACAGTTCAATGTAATATGTGCGTAATAAATAAAACAACTATCGTAGTTTACTACATTGTCTGTCAAACATGAAACTTATTCTGAAATATTAATAGTAGTAAGTTAAGTGGGTTGATAAATTAGACATAAAGACAATACAACATTGTTGTTATGCAAAATATAAATTTATTATTTGCCAACAATCATTTGAATTATTTATTCAGTCCTCTATTTGTTAAGAGTTATAATATAAGTGTAAGTTTGTAACTTCCAATAAATTCAGTAAATTTATAAATCCAGTACGAAGAAAACGCCGCAGGCGAAAACTTTTTAAGTGCCACGCCCATCAAACTAACCCATTTGGGTTGTCGACAAAATTTCTATTTTATCAATTTTTTAAAAATTTTTGTTGATACTCTTATTTTTGTTTAAACAAAGGTTTTCAATAATAAATAGCAAAGACAACATTTTATTTGCAAGCAAGTGTTGGCGAAAGAAGAAGTATACTAAGGCCAAAGAAGCCCATTGTATCCCCTATATAATGTCAGTCAGATGCAATGGCGTGCATACAATAGAAGCATAAAAGCATTGCCTACCCTAGAAAAATTACCTAGAAAACTACATATTTTAAAATTATCCTTAAAAAGGTTTATACAATATATTTTTTGGTTTAAAAAGATCTACTATAATACTCCCCTCACAAGCCACAACTCACTAATATGATAAAATTATACAACTCCCGCCGCTGACTCAAGAGGTTATTTTATTTATATTTCCCTATAGCGCACCGCTCTGCCGCCTATTATGTGTAAGCATCCTATTTCAAATTAAAGCAAAGCATTTTGAGCTGAGTAATACAAATTCATATGAAGCCCAGAAGCACTGCTTTTGCCGTTTTGGCGATCCGGGTCGACCTGACTCGACCGATAACGAGCAATATTATGCAGTCGCCAGTTCCAAGGCGTTCGCTGAGAGTTGATAACAATCGATTACCGTTATTTGATATTTCACCGAAATTGGATTGACCTGTAAGGTATATAGATACTATTCTATATTTTTGTTAGTGATTTTTAGACTATACAATTAAAGACTATGAGTATGGCGGTACCGTGTGAGTGTGTAAGTGACAATAACTGTATTCGGAAGTTAAAAACAACAGCATTTCACACATTAACATTTGACGAAAAGCAAAAGGTGGTTGATATAGACCGCCCTACACCAACTTTAAAATTAACTCAGCAATCGAAAAAAACGACCCGGTATTTCAGTAGTACCTAAGTTTTACGATAATTATAAGTGGCTCTGTGGTTGTATAGGTCGTAGGCTGATAGTGAAATCCGTCATTTCATGAAAAGCCTAGTCATATCATGAAGCGTGGCTAAAAGGTATATTACAACTGGTTTGTTCGTTGTTCCCCAGAGCATTTTTTTTGCATTTTTTTCAGTTTTTTCAACTAATATTATTTTATAAAAATTAAATTTAAATTAAATTTTTAAAAAATGCTCTGGGGAACAACGAACAAACCAGTTGCCAATATACCTTTTAGCGTGCAGCATGATATGACTAGGCTTTCATGAAATGACGGATTTCACTATCAGCCTACGACATATACATGACAACAAAATGTACTGTTGGTCATGTTTATTATTTTCGAAATACAAAAATATGTGGAACAGGACAGGTTATATAGCTTTGAATAATTTGCCCACCCTACTGCAATTAGCATTGCATGCCACTAGTCAGATGGCACCTACAGCTTCGCGAAGAATTCGAACCACGTATATGTAGTGGTCTATCCTTTTAGCACACCCTGTATATAACATTTTACGACAGCTTTTGTACGATCGCTTTTTCACAATACGCCAGGCTGTTGCAGCAAAAATCGTGAAACATCATAATAAAATCTTGCTTACCTGTAGGACTGGGCGTGAGCGTCATCAAAACATTATGCACATTTTTCGGATTGAAGTTCCTCTCCTTAACCCAATTCAGCGACCGGCCTCTTCCCCTGTGAAGTCCCGCCACCGCATTGTTTATGGCCCTTGTGTACTCCCGGACCCCGAAATTAGTGTGCGGCAAAATTAGGCCGATATTAAATTGTTCCTGGCCCGAAGTTCTGTCCGCCGGGCCGTCTTTGATCCGATGATGGCCTTGATGATGACCTTTCGACGAGAACGGATTGAAACTGGCGTTCAGTTGTTTCAAGATGGCGGTCGAAAGGATCGACAGGAGTAGCAGTATGACGATGATGGGAGGTTTCATGATTGTATCGAGTTACGAAGGATTGATGAAAGTGGCAGGTGATCCGGGTCATTGTCTTTTAGGAAATTGGAAGTTTGTAAGATTGTACCATTTTATTAAATGTGAAGGTACATTAGTTTGGTCCTGAAGATGTGGCTATTTTTAAGTGATTGCAGGATTAATCGTAAGTGGTTTTTTTCCAGATGGAGTTCTCATGGTTTTGTTATTAAATTACCAACTTACTACACCATAATGCAACGTGCGATAATTTTTATGCAGAAAAAAAAACGACTCCAACAATAAAGCATATTCAATAAAAAGAAACATTTTATGTATGGTATCAATACAAATCGTCAAATCCGAAATTTAAATTACTAGTTTCTTCTGTTTTTAATACGCTTTAATTAGCTTCACCTGTTTGTATGTTTGTTTATAACCGACTTCTTTGAACCCGATTTTGACCCACTTTAAACGGTCAGATTTAATTCAAATTTTGTAGACTTATCAAGAACTGCTGACGATACAATAATCTAATTCGCAAAAAATTATCCTGTCAAATTTTGACAGCTGTCAGGTATAAAACGAAGATGCGATTTTGACAAAACAAACTATGGGGTCGTATAGTATTCGATGCGGAGACTTCGGAAAAAATAAGCAAAAAATTCTCCTGTCAAAATTTGATAGCTGTCAATATGTCAAATCGTTTAAAAAAATGATATTAATGAAAAAACTATAAGGTCGTATGTATATTGACGGTGGAAAGTTGAAAAAAATACGCTCTTGTCAAACACACCTGTCAATATGTCAGAATTATTACAATAACCGATAGTAACGAAACAAACGTGGGGTCGTATACATATTGTCGCTAAGAATAAAAAAAAGTATAAAAAAATTTCTACCGTTAAAATAAAATTTTGACAAATTTTTTTTAAAAATTTTGAAAATTTTTGTCGTTTTCTTATTTCTTGTGAATAACTCCGTTATTGTAAGTTTGAGACAAAAATATTATATAACCATATTTATGGAGCGTTCGAAGGCGCGTCTTTCTTATTTTAAAAATTTTCGTCTAAGTATTATCAGTTTCGAGATATGAGGCAAAATATAGAAATCATATTTTGGCCGATATCTCGAAAACCGTAAGAGATACGAAAAAATAATAACAAGTTGAGATGTAGATTTCTTCGAGATAAAACTTTTTAGTTATATAGACTTTTTTCTAAAGTTTACACTTTCTGAGAAAAATGGCAATTTATGAATATTACGAAATTTTCCTGAAATATGTATGGAAAATTTGCAAATACCGTTCTTTTCTTATAATTTGGCATAAACGATCAGGTTTGACCGGGTTTGTATGTATGTTATCGAGCACCCCACGCTATTTTCACAATAATACTAATGTTTATCGTTACACGAAAATTGAAAATTAAATAATAGTATATTATACGACATACGAAAAATATAGCACAAAGCGCCCCACGCTTTTTTCACAATAATACTAATGTTTATCTTTCATTATTATTTTCTGCCTATATTAAGAATTTCAAGAATTATTTTAAACTATATTTATTTTCCGCTTTTTAGTTTGATTAGTTATTAAAGCGTGTTTTTTAGTTTTTTTTAACTCTATTTATTTAAATTCCAGTTTCGAATTCGAATCGACGTTTAAAACGTTTTTTTATTTGGACACTACAGAAACTGTGTGCGAACGTAATTTTCATTAAGAGAATTTATATTTGAGGTATTCTAACCATGTACTAAAATTTAGTAGTTTTAATAATGCCTAATTGGCTTAAAATTAAGGTTAATTATAAGGTTAATAACAGTTTTATTAAACCTCCAGTACTCGCGTGGGGTGGGGGGCAAGTAGCGATGTTAATTTTTTGTAAGTATAGATTATAATGTTTTTTTGTAATATTTTTATAATTTAAACCTTGTTATTAAGATTACAATAGGGAAAAGCAATCTAGAGCTCCACTACAAAAGCTTAAACGGTTTGAAAAGATCGAAGTCAACGATAACGATAACAAGGTGAAGATTGGTTTAAACCATAAATCCTAGAACGAATTTACTTGAAATCTATTCAATGAATTTAAATAAAAAAATAAATAAAATGGCTCGTAAATAATGGAGGATTAACTGTTGAAGTGAATATCTGTCGTAAAATTAAAATTTGCAATATTTAAATAATTTACAAAATAGCTGAGGATTTTGACTGAAATGAAATTACTAAAATAAGGGAGTGCTTATTGGTCATAAATATAGAACAAGCACGAATACTTCAAATATAAAGTTTTAACGCGAAAGATACAGAGTTACTAAAATTAACAAAAAATCGCATTAAAAATTTAATGAAAGTCAAAGCAATAAAGGTATCAAAATAAATTAATTATAAGTTTAATCTGTCCCCAACTTTAAATCTAACTTTCTCAAGTCAGAAATTTTGTTCTGAGGGGCGGGAATCTGTTGCCTTTTATATACAATTTTACCTTTCTTTGTAAATTTAACGTTAAAAAAGATTTTTTTAAATATTGAAGAGAATTTTTTTTATAAGTTAATTATTGTAATCCAGGCATTCTAAGATTTAAGGAGGAGTAAGTGAAACAGAAAACAGGTCTGTTCATTAAAAAAAAAATGAAATTTTGGCTTTTACCAGGTGAAGCAAAGATTCAAATAAAATTGTATAGTCAAGAAGCAAACCAAATGGCAGTTGTATTTTGATATTTTTGTCATAGAAAAAAAAAGGGTTTGTTTAATAAAAGCACGGTGCCAAAGGCGGTGGGCTGTTACCAAAGACAACGTGCTTACAATTGATATAAAATTATAAAGATTTGTCAATGTCCGAGGGATATTCGGTCAGTAATATCTTGCCTAAAAAATAAAATAACTCCCCACAAAACAATTATTTATTTGGGAAAGAAAGAAAAAACCAAAAGTCTTCCTCCAGAAAGATTAATAGAATAAAATTTTTCTAGGGGTCTCTATATGTCTCGAACGTATAAACGTTCATCATCAGGAAACAGAAAATTTTATTAGTGCTGATTGTCTTAGCAGAAGAGAAAATGGTGTAAACCTCAGACTTGGTCTGAGGTGTAAACCCTTAATGGAGCTTTTATGGAATTAAAAATTGATGTGTATAAGAGACATAATATGAAGAAAACTGATAAAGGTTAAACCATACTTACTTAGTATGTAAAAAAGTTATTAAATTAAGTCTAAACCAACCAAATAAACTGGGGAAGAAGAAAAAGCCTTCCTAAAAAGAAGGTGTCGAAAATTATTTAAAATTTTTATAAAACTTTTCAAGTAATGTCAGTAAGACATTATAAGGATAAAATTGTCATAATTCTGAAGATATCACAATAAAATTACATTGCAAAAGTTGTACATTTTAAAAAAAATTTAAAGGCCAAAAGGTTGTTCACGCCCCCGTGTTGGGACAAAAGTATTTGTCAATTTTTTTTTAAATGTGGAACTTATTAATTAATTTTATTGGTTTTAAATTAACCGCTTGCGGGGTTACTGAGCTTTAATCCTCAGTACCCCACAAAACACTTTTTGCAATGTAATTTTATTGTGATATCTTCATAATTATGACAACTTTATCCTTATAATGTCTTACTGATATACACTTGAAAAGTTTTATAAAAAATTTTAAATAATCTTCGACACCTTTTTTTTAGAAAGGTTTTTTCTTCTTCCCCAGTTTATTAAGTTGGATTAGACCCCCTTTAATAACTTTTTTAACATACTCAGTATGGTTTAACCTTTATCAATTTTCTTTATATTATGTCTCTTCTATACATCAATTTTTTAATTCCATAAAAGCTCCATTAAGATTCTACACCATTTTCTCTTCTGCTAAAACCATCAGCACTAAATAAATTTTCTGTCTCCTGATGATGAACGTTTTTACGTTCGAAACATGTAGAGACCCCTAGAAAACTTTTAGTCTCTTAAATTTTTTGGAGGAAGGCTTTTGGTTTTTTCTTTCTTCCTCATACTTTCAACTCCGCTTTAAGCATGGACTATTTCTTCAAATTAATTATTTATTTATAAAAAGTATAACTGATAAAGGTACAAAACGCAAGATTACATCTAATTAATGAAGGTTTTCATTAATTTTTTATTTTTAACAATGGCTTAGTAATACTAAAACAACATGGAATTTGGTGTATAGCAGCAGCTGTCTTAAAGTGGTTCTTCATGCAGGGTCTCAGCTTCTGACCACTTGATATGATGGCCATGTATCCGGGCATGGTCAGCTGCAAATTACTTTTCTGTCTCTCCTTTTAGCGTATTTTTTCTGTGCTTTTTAATCCTTGTTTCGAGTGGTCTCAGTGTCTCACCAATATAGGATTAGCCGCACTCGCAGGAGATCCGGTAGACACAGTTTTTCCTGTATTTTTAGCTTATTGGCTTTGTTTTCGTCAGGTTACTCGAAACAAGGATTAAAGAGGACGGAAACACTACGCTAAAAGGAGAGACCGAAAAGTCAGGTGCAGCTGACCGTGCCTGGACACATGGTCATCATATCATGTGGTCAGAAGCTGAATTCCGGCATAAAGATCGACACTGGAGGAAGAGGAAGTTCAAAGAAAGCTGCCGCTCTACACCAGAACCCAGGTTCTTTTAGTAAGCCATCATTAGATATAAGAACTATCTGGAACCCTTTGTTTAGTAGATAATAATATCGCGCTCGAATTAAACGCCTGACCGCACCCATCTCAGTTATGTATACAGGGTGATTCATTAAGGGTGACTACCGGCCATATCTCGGAAACTATTAAGCATAGAAACTTGAGAAAAAAAAATTGTGATTAAAGCGGTCATGAGAAAATTCTGGAAATTATTTTTAAGTTCCTAATTTCGCCTCAAGAGGGCACAATTAAATGTTTTTTTTTTAATTCTAAATTTCTCCGAAAATTCCCATATTAAGGTATAACTCTGATTACATCATCGAAAAGCTTAGACAATTTTGCATCATTTTGGTTTAAGGCTCGTTGGCGTACCGACCTTGATAAGAGTGGGGGAAGCTATTGAATGTGTAAACATTAAAATCGCTGTAACTTCTAAACGACTTATCCGATTTTACTAAATTTAAGCTTGTTTGGAAGGGGAAAATAAGTATCTTCAACTGCCGTATCCAACAGTACACGATAGTGTTTAATAAAATTGCTAGAGGGCGCAATTTGTAATAATAACAGGTTTTTCGATTTTATCCCGAAAATTCAAATCATACGGTATAACTATGACATCATAATCAGAAAGTAGATAAAATTTGCAAGAAAAGATGTAAAGACCGCAGTTCGATATCCTTGTTCGTTTCAGAGTTATCGCCAAAATAATAATTATTAATACAAATAGCGCACTCTAGGAATTTTATTAGAAACTATCGTGTACCATTGGATACACAATTGAAGGTACTTACCTTTCTCTTCCAAACAAGCTTAAATTTAGTAAAATCGGATAAGTCGTTTAGAATTTACAGCGATTTTAATGATTGCACTTTCACTTGATAAGAGTGGGAGAAGCTATTGAAAGTGTAAACATTAAAATCGCTGTAACTTCTAAACGACTTAACCGATTTTACTAAATTTAAGCTTGTTTGGAAGGCAAAGGTAAGTATCTTCAATTGCCTTATCCAACAGTGCACGATAGTGTTTAATAAAATTGCTAGAGGGCGCAATTTGTAATAATAACAGGTTTTTCGATTTTATCCCGAAAATTCAAATCATACGGTATAACTATGACATCATAATCAGAAAGTAGATGAAATTTGCAAGAAAAGATGTAAAGACCGCAGTTCGATATCCTTGTTCGTTTCAGAGTTATCGCCAAAATAATATTTATTAATACAAATAGCGCACTCTAGGAATTTTATTAGAAACTATCGTGTACCATTGGATACACAATTGAAGGTACTTACCTTTCTCTTCCAAACAAGCTTAAATTTAGTAAAATCGGATAAGTCGTTTAGAATTTACAGCGATTTTAATGATTGCACTTTCACTTGATAAGAGTGGGAGAAGCTATTGAAAGTGTAAACATTAAAATCGCTGTAACTTCTAAACGACTTATCCGATTTTACTAAATTTAAGCTTGTTTGGAAGGGAAAGGTAAGTATCTTCAATTGCCTTATCCAACAGTGCACGATAGTGTTTAATAAAATTGCTAGAGGGCGCAATTTGTAATAATAACAGGTTTTTCGATTTTATCCCGAAAATTCAAATCATACGGTATAACTATGACATCATAATCAGAAAGTAGATGAAATTTGCAAGAAAAGATGTAAAGACCGCAGTTCGATATCCTTGTTCGTTTCAGAGTTATCGCCAAAATAATAATTATTAATACAAATAGCGCACTCTAGGAATTTTATTAGAAACTATCGTGTACCATTGGATGCACAATTGAAGGTACTTACCTTTCTCTTCCAAACAAGCTTAAATTTAGTAAAATTGGATAAGTCGTTTAGAATTTACAGCGATTTTAATGATTGCACTTTCACTTGATAAGAGTGGGAGAAGCTATTGAAAGTGTAAACATGAAAATCGCTGTAACTTCTAAACGACTTATCCGATTTTACTAAATTTAAGCTTGTTTGAAAGTACCTTCAATTGTCGTATCCAATGGTACGCGATAGTTTCTTATAAAATTGCTAGAGGACGCTATTTGTATTAATAATTATTATTTTGGCGATAACTCTGAAACGAAAAAGGATATCAAACTGCGGCCTTCACATATTTTCTTGCAAATTTCATCTACTTTCCGAATATGATGTCATAGTTATACCGTATGATTTGAATTTTCGGGATAAAATCGAAAAAACTGTTATTATTACAAATTGCGCCCTCTAGCAATTTTATTAAACACTATCGTGCACTGTTGGATAAGGCAATTGAAGATACTTACCTTTCCCTTCCAAACAAGCTTAAATTTAGTAAAATCGGATAAGTCGTTTAGAAGTTACAGCGATTTTAATATTTACACATTCAATAGCTTCCCCCACTCTTATTAAGGTCGGTACGCCAACGAGCCTTAAACCAAAATGATGCAGAATTGTCTAAGCTTTTCGATGAAGTAATCACAGTTATACGTTAATATGGGAATTTTCAGAGAAATTTAGAATTAAAAAAAAAAAATTTAATTGTGCCCTCTTGGGGCGAAATTAGGAACTTAAAAATAATTTCCAAAATTTTCTTATGACCGCTTTAATCATAATTTTTTTTTCTCAAGTTTCTATGCTTAGTAGTTTCCGAGATATGGCCGGTCGTCGCCCTTAATGAATCACCCTGTATAGCAGTAAATAGAGCTATAGTTACTTTGCTTATTTAGTATTCACCTGAAGACGACTGGAGATACATACCAGTTGAAACGTTGTGGTTTAAAACAAATAAAGACAATGCAACTACAAAATTCTTCTGTCATTCAAGAAAGCTCATCGCCTCCTATCTTTAAACAGACAAGAAAAGTTTTATGTGCGTCACCTTCGCTATTTTTTTAAACACATTGTATATTTAGACATTTTTAGATTCTGCCATAAATAGTATTATGTGATACAGTAAAACAAAGTTGAACTTGTAAATTTCCACTTTATATACCTAGAAAAATGACATGTTTCGCTAACACTGCAGCTTCGTCAGTCGTCAGATGACAATGATTTAATAAAAGTAAAAATGAAAAAGGGGTGCAATAAAATAAAATTATTGAAGATGTAAATAAAATAGTGAAATCGTTACAATAGCGGGAAAATACAACAGAGGGTTTAAAAAAAATTAAATAAGGTACAATATGGGTAATTTACGAAATCTTAAGTATATGGTCAACAGAATAAATTTAGCAAAGGTGAATTATTTAAATCTAATTGATCATTAAGTAACAGGTCCGTATTTTTAAGTTTTTTTATTTCCATAGATTCTAAGAAATTCAATTTTAAGCCTTTGTTTTCTGTATGTAAGATTTGAAAGGAAGGATCGAAATTATGTTCATAATGAAGTAAATGGTTAGCATAGTTTGAGTCTGCTTTATTTTTTAGAAAACTGTTAAAAAAACTGGCTCGTTTGGCCAATGTATGTTTTAGGACAATCTTTGCATTTTAATTTATAGACGCCTGATTTTTTGTTTTTATCGTTTTTAGTTTTATTGTTTTTGATAAATTTACTTAATTATGACTTTTCTACACAAATTTATACCAAGTTTGTTAAGAAAATTGCCAATTACTTTGCTAGGTTGTCCAAAGAAAGGGACAAGTTTAAATTGGTCAGAGTTTTTGCTTCTAAGAAAAACTAAGTCAATAGCCTTTTTGTAAGTTTTCTTTTTTTAGGATTTGGTCAATCAGATTTAAGTTATCATTGTCATCTGACGAAGATACAGTGTTAGCGGAACATGTCATTTTTCTTGGTAATATAGTGGAAATTTGCAAGTTCAACTTTGTTTTACTGTATCCCATAATACTATAATTGTTATGGATTTCCACCTAGTATCGGCTGAATCAATTAATTTGTTCTGCCATAAAGTGTCGAATTCTGTTAGAAAATATGTCCTATACCTATCTTTAACTATTTTGCTAATAAGTGTACATAAATTAAACACGAAATAATTAAATCAATATTTTAATGTAAACCTAATAAACAAGCAAAGAATTCTAGCAGCATTCTGGTAAAAACGGCCTAGCTCTAAAATCGATTTAAAATGTCCATCAATTTGAGAAAGACAATCTTACAACTGGTGACATATTGCAGAGCCAAAGAATACAATCGCTCAGGGATAAACTTATTGACAAACTTTTAGGGGAGAAGATAGACAATATTATTTGTTTGATAACGGTTTATTACGGTATTATTTTTAATAAAAAAATTCAGAAATTTTGCTGTAATAATATAACTGAAAATGTTGAGGCGTGCAGACAAAATTATGACATGTTTGTATGCCGGGAATCGAACCCGGAACCACTCGATTACCATTCGAACGCTCTACCAATTGCGCTACGGACATATCGAATCCTGGAGATGTCGCTATAGGTATGTCAACGAGGCATATAGATGAATCCGAAGGATCAGTGGTCATGAATGAGTCCCTTCCCCTTAACAAGACCTCCTCAATTTGAAATCGCTGGAGATGCCAAATTATGAACGACTAACATCAAAATTAAATAATTTTGAAAAAGTAGTCCATACTCAAAGTGGAGGTAAATGATATAGAAAAAAGAAAAGCACAAAGTCTTTCTCCAAAATTTTTTATTAGAATAACTAGGCGAACCTAGAGAAATTCATAATAAATCAATTCGACATGTTTCGAGTGTAGAAACACTCATCATCAGGAAAACAAAGTGAAAGGTACAATGCTAATGTTGTTAGCAATAGAGAAAATAATAGTGGGATTGAGCCGTAATGGAGCTTTCAAAGGTGTACAAGAGGTTCTAACAAAGGAGTTGCTTTGAAAGTAGGTGATTTTTATGAGATATTGGAATATGAAGACTGATATAAATGCATCAAACACTGGTAAATTTGATGTAAAGCTGATGCTGGGGAATTACTAGGTTCCATTCCATAGAAAATTATACCTATTAATAAAGTTATGAAAAAGATGATATTTAGTACCCTAGACAAACCTCGTGGACTGTTTTGTTTGCATAACAAACCAAGAAATATAATATTTGTGATACATATTTCTCATAATGCTTGCATTTTAATTTTACGTTGCTTGAAAGTCAACAACTTGTATGATTTATTTTCTAAGATCAGTTAAGTAACTTATTTATGAAGTGTAAAGGTTTAATAATAAATAAAATAAAATAGTTTGAAAAAGTAGTCCATACTCAAAGTGGAGTAAAATGATATAGAAAAAAGAAAAGCACAAAGTCTTTCTCCACAATTTTTTTATTAGAATAACTAGGCGAACCTACAAAAATTCATAATAAATCAATTCGACATGTTTCGAGTGTAGAAACACTCATCATCAGGAAAACAAAATGAAAGGTACAATGCTAATGTTGTTAGTGGGATTGAGCCGTAATGGAGCTTTTAAAGGTGTACAAGCGGTGTAAAAAATTGAATAGTCAAAAACCGACAATCAAGACTTCAGCATACTAGAAAGTCAGGGGTTAGTGCAAAGGCCCTGTCTTGGGCAGAAAAATGAAGAGAGCAAAAGAAAAATTAGGGAGTTTTAACAGACTTTGTGAAAATGGTTTATTAGGTAGTGAAAAATCTTAAGTTTTATTCAGCTTTGTCAGAGACATGTAAAAGTATTGAAATAAGAGGGAAAGAAAAAGAAAAAAAAATATTTTCATAAAAGTCAAAGCATCTGTAAAAGATAAAAAAGGGGAATGTAGCAAATGAAATTTAATAAAATAAGGTAGATTAGCTTACCATTTAGCTTGAAGTAAAATACTGTTGGGGTACCAGGCTTTTTACGGCCCAGTTACCCCGGCAGGACTCAAAAACATTCACATTTTGTGAATAGTTTTAAAAAGTTTTAAAAGATCTAAACAATTTTGGAAGTTGCACCTCTTCCTTCTTTAGTGGCGAAGAATTAAATTGTATTAAATGTCTGTGTTTGATGACCTATATTATATATGGGCTCAACATTAAAAAAAAACTCAGAACAGATCAGATGTCTTGTTGCATTTAATGTAGACAGGGGGAACTGAACCTCGCCCGATAACAAAATGTAATAATTTTCTATTTTACAATTTTTGAATAAAGACCTTTATTACTATTATTATTATTATTATTATTAAATAAAATTATTCATCATTCAATTTTTTTCTTGTTTTTTACCTGCGTGTCTAATTTATTTAATTTAAAAAAATTGAAATGATGTTCACTTAGTTTTGTAATTTTTTTGCAAACTAGAACTATTAGCAATACTTTGTTTTTACAAATAATTAAGTAACTGTGTCACAGATAACAAAACAACATGGCCAAACTTGGCAAAAAAAAATGGCAAAAATAACTTGAAAACCAATCATTTTCGGAATCGGTCATATTATGTAGAAATATATATTTTTAAACATAAATATTTAAAAAAGTATATATTCCCATTATTGAGTTTATATTTAAAAATTTCTTAATTTCTTCCTTTTTTGGGTTCAGCTATCAAAACATAGAAATTATAAATTTTGATAGTTCAAAATAGGGCGTGGCACCGAAAAATTTTTCACCTGCGGCGCTTTTTTAAAGAAAGAAAGAAAGATAAAACGAAAGGTATAGACCCCCCCCCCCCGTGGCAATATTCTAAATACGCCACTGGTAGTAGACTCTTTGAATTTTTAAAAAAACCATTCTTTGACATGCCTTGGTCGCAGTTTTCAATTAGGGCAGTTAAGTATATTAAACTCGAATGGCGTATTTGAACATGGTCCAATTTTTTACAAGTATCACATAAATTATACCTACTTTTCAATACTTTTCATTATCTGATAATTTATAAGAATAAACTTATTTGACACAAATAGCTCTTTTAAGAATGATTTGACGCATCAAATTAGGTGTTTATTTTTGCTGACAGCAGCAAAGCTTTGTAATAAATTAATTGAATTAGTAAAAAATAAATTTCTACCAATCTTAGTAGCACAAAATTGTTAAAAAATAAAATGTGAGTTACTACCAACCAATTTTTGAACTGTTTTCCATAACTGATGTTGGTAGTTTGTATTTTATTTAACGCAATAATTTGGGCACCAATGTTATTTATAGATACTTACTAAATCTAAATTTTTACGACCTTTAGTATAATGAAAGTTTCTTAAAACGATAGTTTAAAAGAAAAAAAATAATTAAAAAATTTTTTTATTACTTTTTGTAACTAAAGTAGAGAAATTATGGTAATTGCGATTTATGTATATTTACTTTTCATTACTTTGTATAACTAAAGTTGGTAATTTGTTTTATGTAACGTATATTAATGTAGTTATGTAAATATTTAAAATCGATATTATTCTGTACCATATTATACCATCAACGCCTACGTTTGTGTTAAAAGTCGCAGATACACCAGGCGTTTCTTTGTTATGGTTGTCGCTCGGCAACTGTTTTAAAAGCAGGAGGAATTTAATCGCGGTTAAAATGCTTAGTTTTTTTAACCAGTATAAACGTTTGTGATTGGTCAATATGTGTAAAATGTGGAAACCCGATTTGTTGAATGACAGTCACGTGACAAAGAAGTAAATAATATCAAATAAACATGTTGCAAGTACTACGTTTGTACTAATACATAAAAATAAAAGTGAGGCATGTTCAATAAATAAGGTTAAAAGTTAGCAGCCTTTAGGCAAAAACAGCATATCCCGAAAATCGATTTAAAATTCCTATAATATTAAGAAACCCGATCTTAAAACTGGGTGACATATTGCAGCGGCAAGGAATCTATCAAACTCTCAAGGAAAACTTATTGACAACCGAAAGATAGCAATTTTATTTTTTCTTTAGTGACAAAATGTTTAGGAGAGATGATAGATGAGAGATTTGTTTCATAAAGGTACCTCTTTATTTGTATTTTTTTTATAAAGACGGTCATATTTTAATCACTTCTATAAGCAAAAAAAAACAAAAATTTTAATCACTGATAAATTTACAATCATTGGTTACAATATATAAAATTATGATATACATTTAGGCTTACCATTTTTTAATAAAGACGAATTTTTATTGGTCCTGAAGGCCATCATATTATTTTTAAAGGAATTTACAGAACTATAGTTGAAGTTATTTTAAAAATTTTTACAAATTATTTTTGTTGTAGGCTTTTTAATTTTATGCTATATATACCCGTAAAATACAATAAGGTTTTATTTTTTACCTTGGCGAGGTGACTAACGTTTGCAAAAAAATGTTAGTGTGAAGCTAAATATTAGAATTCAACATGCAAAAAATAAACCGATCCTAATCAAGTCTCAAACTAATTATCCCGAATGCACTTGTTGCGATTATTTAGTTTTATTTATAAAATTAAAATATTAAAATAAAGCCATAAACATCAAAATAAATAAGATTAAAATTCCTGAAGCATTTAGGCAAAAACAGCCTATCCCGAAAATCGATCTAAAATTCCTATAATATTAAGAAACCCGATCTTAAAACTGGGTGACATATTATTGCAGCGGCAAAGAATCTATCAAACTCTCAAGGAAAACTTATTGACAACCGAAATACAGCAATTTTATTTCTTCTTTAGTGACAAAATGTTTATGGGAGATGATAGATGATAATATTTGTTTCATAAAGGTAGGTACCTCTTTATTTGTATTTTTTTTATAAAAACGGTCATATTTTTAATCTATACTATAAGCAAAAAAGGGAAAAACTTTAATCACTGATAAATTTACAATCATTGGTTACAATATATAAAATTATGATATACATTTAGGCCTACCATTTTTTAATAAAGACGAATTTTTATTAAGGCTATCTATTATTTTTATAGGAATTTACTACTATATATAAAGTTGAGGTTATTTTTAAAATTTTTAAAAATTATTTATGTTGTAGGCTTTTTAATTTTATGCTATATACCCGTAAAATACAATTAGGTTTTATTTTTGACCTTGGCGAGGTGACTAACGTTTGCAAAAAAAATGTTACTGTGAAGCTAAATATTAGAATTCAACATGCAAAAAATAAACCGATCTTAATCACATCCCAAACTAATTATCCCGAATGCACTTGTTGCGATTATGAAGTTTTATTGATAAATTAAAAAATCAAAATAAAGCTATAAACATCAAAATAAATAAGATTAAAATTCCTGAAGCCTTTTGGCAAAAACAATCCATCTCGAAAATCGATTTTAAATTTCCATCAATTTGGGAAACATGATCTTACAATTGGGTGACATATTGCAGGACCGAAGAATCTTACAATCACTTAAGGAAAAACTTAACCACAAACTTTTAGGAAAAATAATAGATGATTTTTAGCATCAAGTCGGTCACAGAAAACACAAAAACAATTGAAAACTAGACCCGATAACCGAAAAATCGCGCGAGAATGAACGAAAAAAAGCGAAATGTCTCGAAAAATCTATTCTGCGACAACGCGATTTCCAGTTTGGAGTAGGTACATAACACGAACTCCTTTATACAGGGTTATCTTTTACTGTCGTGATAGATATGCAGCCACCGCCCCAGCTGATAGAAAGACGAGGACGTAAATATGATTTTTCTCGATAAGGACCGAGAGAGAAAGACTCCGTTGCCCGGGTAACAACGCTCATAGCACAGGATTCCGCTTGGTAGCAGTAAAAAGGACGCTGTGTGTCTGTTGGCGCTTGGCGTGGCAGGATAATGCGATATTGCCGGATTGCCTTGAATTTAAGAAGTTTTAAAGATGTTTACAAGTTTGAAGTATACATTCGTGCCAAACGTGCAATAGGGCACTTTATGTAAGTTTGTATTTTTAAGATCAACAGATGCAAAATTCCCATGTATGAGTTGAAAGGGAATATGTTGGTTTTAAGAGTTACTTTTTCAAAATTTAATCGGATTTATAAAAAACGTTTATTGGATCTTGAGGGGGTGCAAGGGGGCGCTTTGTCTTTGCATGCGAAACATTTTTTCCACTCGTGGTAATTTTAAAAAATCTTGGCTTGTCATTTTATAGAAAAATATTAACAGCCATGTACAGTTGTATTCATAAAAAAGCGTACACGAATTAGAATGAGAGGAAACTTTAACCATATTTGCGTAAAACCGGCCTATCGCATGTTAAAGGTTATTAAAAATGCAAAGCATTGACGTTGGGCGTTAGTTCAATAGAATTACAAAAAAATGTTTATTTTATAATACCTATATCTTAACAGTTCTATAAATACTACAATAGAAACAAAAAACGTTTAACAAGAATAAATAAAATCTAATATTTGGCCACATATCCCTGATTTTCTATTACTTGATCCACTCTATTCGAAATTGACTGAATTATATTTAATACAATATTTGGATCAAGCTCTTCCCAGCACGCACGTATTATTTCCCATAAATCTTCTGAATTTGTGGCCTAAAATTTCGATTATTCCTATATTTTTTTTACGATTATACCCCAAATATTTTCAATTGGATTGATATGGGGACTATATGCGACCCAAGACAGCACTTCCTCATTATGGGTTTGAAACCAGTGGGTTACAGCATTGGCAGTGTGGACTGGAAAATTATCTTGTTGAAATATGAAAGTATTATTGGGGTATATTTGCTCAGCAGATGGTAACAATATGTTTTCTAAAATGTTAATGTAATTTCCGGCAATAAATTTTCCTCTATTCGCCAGCAAACACCAGGTCCATGAACACTTATCCAGCCCCATACATTTACAGAGAATCGCCCATATCTAGAAGTGAGGGGGTTAGTATATCGCTCTTCAAACCTGGTATTGTTTGGACGGAAAATACGAATTTGTACGTTATAAGTCGACTGGAACGTCTTTCCATCAGTAAAAATGACCCTGTTCCAAAATTGAGGTATATATAATTTAAAGCAAAAATAATCCCTGATTGTCGCTGTTCTTCGGTAAGAAACATTTTTTTCGCAGCTGGACGACATTTTAGTTCAGATTCCTTGACTCTCCTGCTGGCGGTAGGTTGGGAGGCAGGAAATGCTGTATCAATAACAAACAGCATCCCTTGCAGCTGCAAATGGATTATTTCTTAAATATCCCAAAAAAGCAGCATCCTGTTCAGAGTTGGAACGTTTGGGACGACCTGAACCAATTTTCCTCTTTAACGATTCTTCTTGTTCCCAGCGTGGCTTAAATTTCAATATAGTTTTTTTATTTCTATTATACAACTGCGCTACACCACGGATTGACCATCCTTCTTCGATTCCTAATACAATTTGAGCCTTTTCAACTTCAGACAACCGACGAGGCATTTTTATGTTCTTCTGTCAAAGTTTATCAAACGTTACCACCATGCAGTTTCAAAATGAATTACACCGACGCCAATGCTTTGCATTTTTGATAATCTATGAAGTGTGATAACCTCCAATAAACAATCATTTATGATAAGACGGTTTTACGCAAATATGACAAAACTTACCTCTCATTCTAATTCTTGAATGCTTTTTTTATGAATACAACTATTATAGGTGTTCACTAAAGGGATCTAAATTTAAACCCGTCCCAAATTGACAGTTCTAGGTTTCACAAGACACCAAGACAATTAGATAAAGTCGCCACAGTGGATCTTTTCCCGTGCGTCATCACTTTCACGTCATCAAAATCGTATGAATCAAATCAAAATTACTAGACGAAAAAGTCAAAACTAAGTCTAAGTTCATAAAATGGACGTACCTGCCTACCGTTTGACGTACCTACATAATATCTTGAAAAATTATTATTTATTTTAAGTTTTGCCCGGCATTCTCTATTATCTAAAATAAATTGACGAACAAATGTTAATACATTTAATACTATTTTTAAAGCTTAAAATCTAGAAAAGTTTGGTGTTTTATTGACTATTAAAATCGCAAGAGTCAAATTTTTGACATCCTTTCATTTAAAGGAATTTAGCCACTGCCGTAAACTTTTCAAAGAACTTTTACGGTTAGAATATTTAAAATAAATAAATTAGGTATTATAAAAATCCATAAATACTTACCGCCAAAACAGATGGTGGGTATAATTAGCTCTAAAAAGAACTATTTTTAGAAAAAGGAACAGTTTTAAGGCACAAAAATTTACAAAATACGAATTAGATTGGCAGATCAAAATAAGGTTGACAATGACGTTCTAAAATATAACGGTAGTCAACTAAACAAATAAAAATAGTAATTAATTGACGTTTATAGTTTTATTCTTGTCTAGCACGTTATATTATTGCGGAATCTTGGAGACGTTCTTTTATGCTTTTATTCAAACTTGTTACTGTAATAAATAAGGATGCAGAGTTATTAACCACGTTGAGTCCTGATCGTTGATTGATGATGCACGGGTAAAAATCCACTGTGGCGACTTTAAGTCTTGTATTGTAATAGTATGTTGACTGATTAATAGCTTCGTTCGTACAGCGGTCAGAAACCGTCAGCAAATTAACGACGCATGCGTACGTGTTTTAAAAGCGTTCGCACACGACAGACCCCAAATCCCAAACCGCTGATAGAAAATCCGACGCAGAAGCCAAATTGTAACATAAACTTAAAGCAAAAAATATTTAACCAGTTAAAAACCACGCATGCGCAGAGATAAATTGGAAATCGGTTTACAATTGCTTGTACGAACGAAGCTTATATCTCTATAAAATCTCCAGACAAGAATGAAATTTGCAAACGAGGTTTGTATACTATTTTATTTACAACCGTCAACATTTTTTTAAATAATAATCTTGATTGTTTTAAAATTTAAAAATTGCTCAGGTTAAAATTTATTTTAACACTTTGACCACACTCAAGTTAATGCTTTAAGCTAAATTTTAACAAATAAAAACTTTTAAATAGAACAATAATCCTAAACTAAAAGCCAACCAATGTATTTTTACCCTGCATTTTTAACTCGGCGTCAAAATTGGAATTTATGCAATTAGCGTGACTGAAAGTTGCAGCGTTTTTCACCCTTGAAAAAGAACATATTTTAATTATTTGCACACCCCCGTGCGATTTTGTCAAAATTCCCTAGAAATGTCTGTTGGTGAAATTGATTTATAAATATAACTTCCTTCATTTAACAAAAAAACGAACAAGACGTGTCAGTTTTCAGTTTTAACCATACGTGGGTTTAACCGCGTTTTTCTCCTGCTTTTTGGGTTTAGGGACGACTTATCTGGAGCAAAGACTCCGTCATTGCACTTAATAGAACTGTATCAAAATCAACCTATTTTAGATAATATGAACCAATATTAAATCAAAAAATTACGAACAACCAAATTCAAAAATCACTTATGTGCACATATCACGACTTTGATGCATATAATATGTGTTAAAAAATCATATAATCAGCTGTTGCAACCATAATTCAAAAATACAGGGTCAAAATGTATAGGTGCGGATCGGCCTTAATAGATTAAGATTTTCGATCATTTAACAATTTTTGCAGGGTAATTTTTTCAAAATTTTTTTTTAAATAATTACTTGAAAATCTAAATATCTATTACAAATAACTTTTATCGATATCTTGTAATCTAATACCAATAATTTTCATGACAAAATATATTTTTTACAATTTTTTCGCCTAATGATACGTGACAATTAATGTCAAAGGTAATTTTTAGGTTACCTATTATTGTGGTTCAATTTTCACTTATAATCTCCGTAGCAGCAAAATTATCGGAAATTAATTCTGCTGCGTGGAAGATTCGGTAAGAAAATTTCATAAATTGGAGTTTTTTCTTATGGTCATCTTTTTGTTAAAATGCTACAAAAACATATTTCCGGCGGCTTTAGTGAATTGTAACTAA
The DNA here is from genome assembly GCA_963969555.1 of Polydrusus pterygomalis. Lineage (NCBI taxonomy): Eukaryota > Metazoa > Arthropoda > Insecta > Coleoptera > Curculionidae > Polydrusus > Polydrusus pterygomalis. The sequence continues at coordinate 23,772,965 of OZ018382.1, read as the reverse complement.
TTAGAGTTTTAGAAATGAAGTTCATTTTAGCCATTAGTAAAATGTGAGAAACATTAAATAACAAATTTGTTATCTGAAATCCAATGTCTTTATAGTTTTAAATTCAAATAAAACTTTAAAAAACATATTTCCGATTGGTTTAGTTTAATATGACGCACTGTATTTTTTCAATAGAAGTTGATTTTACTTGTTAGTAACTAAGGTTTATTACTAAAAATTCAGGAACATTAAAAACATTAATTCGTTTTCAACAATAACATTTGAAATAACATGTCTACATAGTTTCAAATGAAACTTAAAAAACATATTCTTGATGAGTTTAGTTAAATTTTTGATGTGTTTCTTTTAGCCCCGGTGTTCGATATATAAAGCAAATTGGGTAGTATCAATAAAATGTATAAGTAAGCAACAAAATGTATTTTGATTTTATTCTGAGTGACTTTTGCCAATAGATATAAAGCACTTCATTTTTGACAGAAAAATTATCACTTATTAATTTTATAAATTAATAATTATTCAGCGATAATCTCCCGCTCTCCGGTAAAAATCACCCTTGTCAAAAGTGAAAATCTCACCCGTCAAAACTGAAAATCGCACTTGTCAACAGTTAAAATCACACGTCTGTAACAACAGGTTTTTTATTGTCGTGGTGATGTTTGATGATTATCTAGATAACAAACAATGGCGTTTTTGGTTGTTACTATGGACAACAAATAAAATACAAACAAACGCCAAAGTGTCATTTCGAGATATCATTTAAACGTTAGTTTTTTATTTGGTAAATAATCTTCAAAATACATTTCGGGATTGGGAAATAAACAGAAAATCATTCTCAGATTTTCGATAATTTCCCCATCCCTTAATATATTACTACAGATAATCTCCCGTTCCTATAAGTACCGTAAACAAAAAGGAGCCTTTTAATTGGTTGAAAATAAATTTATGTAATTTTCCCATAAATATACCGGTCTATGTAGGTATACAGGGTGTCCCGTAACTTATGGGCCGTAGAGTAACTGGAGATACTAGACATCAAACTAAGCCGATTAAGTCATATAAGTTTTTTCGGATTGTTACTCGTTCTAGAGATACAGGGTGTTGAAAGTAAAAGTTTATTCTCGAAAATAAGCCATAATTTTAAAACCGTTTAATGAATCGAATTGAAAGTTGGCAGTATTATATTTTTGTGAGCAAGAAATAAGAATTTGTAGAAATTTTTAAGTTTCACACTAGAGGGCGCTAGTTGCATACAATGGACTTCATAAATCTATGATTTTTTTTCTTACCTGTGATATTAGGTATTTTTCAATTAAAGTTTCTTAAAGAAGGGCATTTTCTGAGTCAAAAAGGTATACCTGATTGATCTTAATATCTTTAACGGTTTTCGAGATATTTCCCTTTAAACATCCCAAAGCATAAAAAACCATGTACATAATTAAATTAATATTTTAATTGTCACAACGCAATAAATTCGAAACAGTGGAACAAAAACAAGAAGCTCACTTTAATTAATGTTGAAAGTGACCACCGTTGATCTCAATACACTTTATTAAACTTTTAACTAAATAAATAATAATATTAATAATAATAATAATAAACTTTTACTTTCAACACCCTGTATCTCTAGAACGAGTAACAATCCGAAAAAACTTATATGACTTAGTTTGATGTCTAGTATCTCTAGTTACTCTACGGCCCATAAGTTATGGGACACCCTGTATATCGAGTAAACTTAATCGGATTTATCAAAAACAAAGTAATTTCGTGCAGATGAGTGATAAAATAGCGCTTATTTCGCTTGCGTTGTTAACCTTTAAAACTTCTAATTCTTCCTGATTCATTTGTTATTTTAAAGTCTCAATTACGAAACGAATAATTAGTCTAGTCATACTTTAATCCGCATCATATGGGATTTTTTTTAATAATAGCTTTATTCGAAATTTGACTTTGGCATCAAGTTCTGCTTCGATCGCGATGAAAATTAAGCAAAGAAGTAGTAGTCACGTGATTCGCATTATCTGTCAAATTTTCATTTTTTCCAAAAAATAATTCAAAAGTAGGGTTATTTCTGAAAGTATTGAAACAGTTATTAAAAAAAGTTTTTTTAAATATAATTTCTAGCCCACATGCAAAATTTTAGTTGCATAAGATAATTTTGATTTTTTACCCATCTTTTGTAAATTGCACCACTTTTGCAAAATAAGACTCAACGCAACCTACGTAAAACTTCTTATTTTTGACAATGCTTTATTTCAGATACATTTTCTTTAGAGTAGCGCCATATTAAATGTGTGTTTTTCTACAAAATCAAAATTGTTCTATTAAAATTTGGTCGCATGTGATGCAAAGTTTATTTGTTTTTAACCCTGTATAAGGTAACTTCGTAAAATAAGTATTTTTGAAAATGTAGTATATGTCGGAAAATAATACACCTTAATATTAAGACAAAATAGAACACAGTGTCATCAGTAAAGTGTTTATTAAGTGGAAAATAAATTTTAGTGGTGGGTAAAAAATCAAAATTATCTTATGCAGCTGAAATTATCCATGTCGGCTAGAAAATGCATTAAAAAAAACTTTTTCTAACAACTTTTTTCGATATTTTCAGAAATAACCCCACTTTTGAATTATTTTTTGGAAAAAATTAAAATTTTACAGATAATGCGAATCACGTGACTACCACTTTTTTGCTTAATTTTCATCTCGATCGAAGCAGAACTTGATGCCAAAGTCAAATTTGGAATAAAGCTATTATATTATTATTAAAAAAAATCCCATATGATGCGAACTTTACTGGTCACACTGTATAAGTGACGTGTAAGTACAAAAATAGCTTTCTCATTTCTAAATAAACAAAGATATCTTAAAGTAAATTCGATAGCTGTAGAGGGTTTCGAGTCGATGAATGTCGCGACTAAAACCGATGGTAGGTAGACTCTTAAAGATATTGACATTTCAAAAGTGTATATTTATTGTTCCATGTTATTATTACAAGTAATTAAATTGCCAATCCACAGGTTTATACCAAACAATTGGAACAAATTAATTTCTGGAATTCAATTATTTCCAATATTTTTCTTCTCGTACCTATATTCAATTAAAAGGTGGAAGTTTCGCTGAATATTAAATTATTTTAGTTTGAAAACGGGATGCGATTTAATCAGTAATTTAAAATGTTTATTGTTTGTTTGTCTCATTTAAAGATAAACATTTGGGCCTGCACAAATACAAAATAATTTTACTTTTAAAAGGAATTAGGCTCTGGAAAAATGACAGCAACATGCGCCAGCGTTCAGTGATTATTTTCAGGTTTTTTAACCTCATCAGGAATTAACGACAGTTATTTGCACATTTGGAGAGCCATGGTTGAGTGACGTAAACCGAATAGGGAACTTTCCAATTTTTTTTTTCAATAATATGATTTAGTTAGGCATAAAAAAATATTCCCCAATTATTACTCCTTAAAAATCAGTAATAACTTGGTAAAAATTCTTTAGAGTTTCGCGCGTGTCAAAAGCATTTCAAACGACCTCTTAAGCGCGCCAAGCCCGATGACGTCAGGAAGTATGACTTTCCGTCACCCGTCATCCTGACCGGTGGCCGAGCGACCGAGTTTGCATTTGGATTGCCGTGTGTTATTGTTATTGTATTGTTGTTTTAAGGTGGAATTCTCAACCGTCGTTCAATTTATTGCCAACCTACGAGAGCGGATTGATATTGAAGCTACCTAGCGCTAGATGGCAGCACAAACACAAAAACTTTTTTTTTAGAAATTGCGATCTGTCAAACGTCAGCTGTTAAAAATTCAGCCAAATTCATCGATTAGTTTATTTGTTGTAGTCGTTTGAAGTAAGCAACCTTTGTGTTTCTTGAAAAATGGAAAAAAGTGAATTTCGTGCAGTGATTAAACACTATTATTTGAAAGGAAAAACGGCGAAAGAGACAAAAGAAAAGCTCGATAAACATTACGATGAGTCTGCTCCGTCAGATTACATGGTAAAATATTGGATTGCTGAATTTAAACGCGGCCGAACAAGCACTGCAACAATACGATCAACAGGAAGGCCAAAAGAGGTGGTTACTGAAGAAAATATCAAGAAAATCCTCGATATCGTTATGAATGATAGCCGAGTCAAGTTACGTGAGATTGGTGAAATGGTAAACATATGATATGAACGTGTGTTCAACATTTTGCATGAACTTTTGCATATGAAAAAGCTATCGGCAAGATGGGTGCCGCGTTTGCTCAGTGTCGAACAAAAACGAGTTCGACAGACCACTTCACAGCGGTGTTTGGACATGATAAAGCGTAATCCTGTTGATTTTTGGCGTCGATTAATAACTGTTGATGAAACGTGGGTCCACCACTACACACCTGAAACCAAAAATCAATCGAAACAATGGGTGGAAGCTGGTGGAAGTGCTCCGAAGAAGGCGAAGTCAGTGAAATCGGCTGGCAAGGTTATGGCCACTGTATTTTGGGATGCACACGGAATATTGCTCATCGATTATCTTGAAAAAGGATCCACAATCACAGGAAAGTATTATCGTGCATTATTGGATCAATTGATTGATGCAATCAAGAAAAAACGACCACATTTAAAGAAGAAAAAAGTGCTCTTTCTTCAAGACAACGCACCGGTTCACACAGCATTAGATACGATGCTAAAATTACGTGAAATACACTTCGAATTGGTTAATCATCCACCTTATAGTCCAAATTTAGCTCCTAGTGACTTTCTCCTGTTTCCAAACTTGAAAAAATGGCTCGCAGGAAAAAGATTCATCTCAAACGAAGAAGTGATTACCGAAACTAACGCGTATTTTGAGGGGTTCCCAAAATCGTATTATTCAGATGGTATAAAAAAGTTGGAATATCGTCTTACTAAGTGTATTGAGCTAAATGGAGACTATGTTGGGAAATAAATGGTTTTTGAAAAAAAAAATGTTTTTTTTCCTACTTAGGTAGCTTCAATATCAATCCGCCCTCGTATACCCTATTTCGTGGATGTCGCACACGATATATACTTCTTGACGTCACGACCCGTTTTTACCCGCTTGGGATAATTTGAATTTTGGGGCATTTTTAAATCTTGCTAGCGGTCTTTTGGAACGAAATATGTTGTTTTTTTTGCTGCCATACGTTTTATGACAATATATACTTATGATTTATAGAATTTTTCCCCATTTAAAATTTTTGTCAAGTTCCCTATTGATTACGCCTGAATTAAATTCTAACGTGACACTTAAAAAACTGGAAGAAAATACAAGTGCGTTAAGGACGAAGCGTGCAAACGTAATTAAGCACGACGCCGTGGGCGTGGGCGGCACTTAGTAATAGTAAAAAAGACAAACTGTTTTTTCGTTAATTTTCATTCATTATGCAAGGGTGCCTCATGAAAGTAATGCGATTTGAATCCTGCCAATTTAGAAAACGGGGTCTTTCCAGACACTCTCTTATGAAATAACGTTGAAAAATCAATAAAACTTTTTGATATTTGGAGGATTTTGCGAAAAACCGTAAATAAGGTTAAAACTACTCTACTTAGGTAGTTGTACTTCCTATGTGGACAGGTAGGAAATATTCTAGTCAATCTATCGTAATTAAAATAATAAAGTTTTTCTTAATTTTGTGATAAAAATCTAAAATTATTTTCCACTTCCCTGTATAAAATTCCATTTTTCAACAATTTATCATATTATACCGTGCGAGCAAAAATTATTTGCATCAAAGAGGGCCTTGCATCTAAGGACGTAATGCTTAGCCGTAGAGCTTAATACTTGTTGGGTGTCAGTAGCTACCTGAATTAACAATCAATCAGTTATTCTGTCATATTTGACAGTCGTTACAAGTAATTTGATTCATCGCTAATTTTTCCAATTTCTTGAACAATTTACACAATGGGCTTTACGGAACAGCACAAAACATTCATGGTTGAAGCGTATTTTCAAAACGGGGTTAGAGTAAATGATGAGTGGCAATACAATCCGGGTTTCTGCATGGACGATTTTCGCGAACATTTTCCTTACGTTGCTTTTATTGCTGGGGATTTTTATCATTGCCTGAAAAGAACCGTGGCTGTGTTTAGGGAAACAGGTTCTATACAATACAAAAAAGGAGCAGGAAGACCATCTGTAAGAACAGAAGAACTTGTTGCAAACGTTCGTGAAATAATGCAAAATAAGCCAACAAATTGTATAAGACGTCTGTCCCAAGAAGTGGGAAGATCTTATGGAACATGCAGGACTATTCTTAAGAAGCAGCTAAATTTATTTCCTTATAAAGTGCAAGTATTCCAAGAAATACCAGCCACAGATTTTGAAAGACGCAGGAATTACTCTCAATGGTTTACCCAAAATTTATTGGAAAGAAATTTAATGATTTATTAGACCTGACATTTTATCCTAGATTTGATCGTGATATATCGTCCCCATATCATTGTGATCTAAATCAAGCCCTACGTTTTTTAATCCCAGCCATCTTTGATGCAAATAATTTTTGCTCGCACGGTATAACCCCATTATCGGCATTATCCAAATTTGCAGGATTGAAATTGCATTACTTTCGGAAATATTCTTATGTACGGACACCGCGAGACACTCTGTGTACTAAAAGCGGTCTTTAACCCTGTCCCTCTCGCTTGGACGATGTATCTACAGTGGCGGCTCGTGACTAGCGAGTCAGCTGGCTTTAAATAAAAAAATTTAAAATGTCTATTATTTTCAAAAGTACGTGTCTGTTTTTTCTAACTTTCTCGTTGTGGATTTTAATTTCGTCAGCATAAGCACTACTTAAACAAGTTAAAATATTAGTTTGTCCTAACATCTCAAAACTTACCACATTATGACGATGTTTTGCACTATTTTCATGTTTATTATTTTCTCTGAAAGATGTTTTAAGTCCTGCACCCCATTTATAGTCCAATTATCATCCCCGTCAAAAAGAAGACACGAAACAAAAAAAAATAATTTTTGTCCTCACAACCGCATATCCAGGATTTTTTATTATATATTTCTTTGTCAAACTCACGCGTAAACTGTGCCTTACTTTTACATTTTGATTGCACTTGTACTATGTTCAATTTCTAGTGGCCGCCCTGCATTTTTTATATCAAGTTTTTCACTTAAGCTCAGAGAACTAAACACAAGCTTCTGTAAATCACTGACCTTCATATTACACGACATTTTCCAACTTTAAAACGTAACTAATAAATCAAATCAAAACAAATAAACAAAACATTAGCGCCTAGCGGCATCCCGGCATCGACAGGTCGCCTCGTCAGCTCAGAGTACATTATAATATATCGATTATTCTACCGTGGCATCGCGAACAGCTGTTGTTGGGCGCGGAAAATTGGAGCTCAACCGTGGCCGCTCGTTGTGCGATGTGTAGGTGACGTCACGCCTCTGTCGTCATGGCAACTCATCGAAAGGAAGCCGCGTTGAATCGGGACGGATAATCGGTCGCCCGCCCGCGCTTAGTATAACATTGAGAGCGCGCAACTCGCTTGTCTATGAGTATAACCTGCCCGTTGGAATAGGGCTGTTTGGTTTGAATTTATGCCCGCGCTTAGTATAACCTACCCGCTGGAATAAGGCTATGTTTGGTTTAAATTATTTTAATGGATTGCTTACATAGATTGCTTTATTGGTTTTTTAAGTAAAGTATTTTTGGATTCTGTTTGAAATAATTGCAGGGAGGGCGGCGCCCCAGAGCCCTTCATTAAGGAGCCGCCACTGTGTATCTAGCTAATTTAAAGATCAAAGACATACACTGTAATGTTAATTTTGTTATGCAGTATAACCACCTGTGATCGAGGCCTCACGCCTCGTATAATATGCGCTCTTGCCAAGTTTATTGTCCTAGATTAAAGCGACGCCCTTTTGTTCTTTCGGTTTACCAGCGATTGAGGACGAATGGGTCAAATCAGGCATTGTTTTTAGGTCGTGGGACGAAACAAGCTGCTGATATCGTATTACGGAGAAAAAACGTTTGCGTACTGGGTGATACAAATAAAATACTTTTTATTCGGTAAATAGAGACAAAATATAAAAGACATGTTTAGTAGGGGAAAATGGCAGAAAATATTTACCGTATAGGGTTTGAAAATACTTAATGTACATGGTAATGGAGATATGGTAAACGGTTTAAGGCAAAGTTGCATATAGTAGTGCTTAATGTGGTGAAAGAAAATTAGAGCAATATTCCGAATAACTTAAAAAAAACAATAGAAATTTTATATATAATTCTTTTGTGTTGGGCTACATGCTTGGTGAAACTGTTGTTCCATTGCACAGGAAGAAAATTTTTAAAAAATAAAATAAAACAGTGTTAGCTGATCATTGCATAAAAGACAATTACTCAATCTCTAACAACATAAAACCCATATAGATACACAATAAAAGCAGAAAACTAAATCTACTAGAAACAATAGCTATCAAAAAAGCCATAAAAACAAATATAATGTTGTTAATAAATCAAACCGAAATACCTTCAGGCGCTTCCCTAATTCTTAATAGCACATTAATTTAGGATTAAATATGTATCTGTACCTTTAAAACTTAGGAAAACCCACAGTGGACCATTCAATCTTCTAATTTTAATTTTATGACATGTTTATAGTTACCACAATATGATATAAATACCTTTGTAATGTCACGTAGAATTTAGTATACAGGGTGTTACAAATTCGAAGTAATAGCATTGCTATCTCGGTAACTATAAAAGATAGAGAATTAGTTAAATGAAGGCAAAGTTGCGCATTTTTGTGCTGAAGAATATGCTAAACACAAAATGTTAAAATTCCGATTACTTCCGGAGATATCCGAAATAAACTGAAAAAATAATTTTTGGTTTTTATTTATTTGCGGCCTTATTACTAGTGATTTTAAAAAACCAAAAGCACTTTTTCATTGCACTTTTTTATGCTCTTCAAGAAACTAATTTTATTTTTTAGATACGACGTTTCGTTTTTTAGATACCAACATCAACATTAATTTTTTTAATACGGCCTGCACTTTTTATTGCATTTTTGAGTAGGTTTTGCCGTTCCGAAACCTATAATGTATCGCACTTGTCTGTAACTTATTTGCTGTAGGAGTTATTTGAAGTTTTTTAAAAATTAAAGAGTAGGCATTGACATTGAAACATCAGTAGTGTGCCTTGACTTTGACAACAGATTTTCATAAAAGTCACCTTTCTGTAACAACTCAAAACTTTATTTAAAAAATTAAAACTGACAAAAATATTTTGTAAGTAGTCAACAATGTCTAATTTCCTAGATGTTCAAAAAGATTGCCGTTGACGTGAATACACTTGTTAACTTTCCTTGATATTTTATGTATTGTCCTGTATAAAGTACGCCTTGTTATGATGCGAATAGCATTTCTAATGCTATTTTTTAGCTCTTCTAGGGTATTTATTTCGGTTTTGTATATTACATTTTTTAATGCGCCCCACAAATAAAAATCTAATGGCGAAAGGTCGGGCGACCGCGCTGGCCAGGCAATAAAACCGCCATTTCCGATCCATCGTTGTGGAAATTCTTGATTTAAAAAGTTCCTTACGGCCCTTGTGTTGTGGGGCGGCGCCCCGTCCTGCTGGTACCAGATTCGGCGTAGCCTGTCTATGTGTCTTCTTCACTAACTTTACTTCCATATTTATTTCTACCTTTTCTAAATGTACCATCGTCTCTTAAGAGGAAGTAACCCCTTTACCACAATGAAAATTGCCGAACGTTTTCCTGGTCAAACAAAAAGAAAAAATAAAAATTGGTATTTAGAAAATAAATTCTACTTTAAATACCCCATCCAGAAAAGTAAATGACGATCGAAAATATTCCCAAAATTTTTTTTAGAAATTTTTTTTATCTTTAGTAATTTTGTAATATTTTAAACAATTCTTTATTGGTCAAAAGCAAAATGACTTTCCCGGGTGTAGAATGTTGTACCAAACAATTTTTCTTAAAGCCATTTTTCAATATCGGCCTTACTTTTTTCTCAAAAACTTTGGGCGCGTAAAGTGAATTTAAGCGTGTAAAGTGGGTTTACGCGCCCAAAGTTTTTGAGAAAAAAGTAAGGCCGATATTGAAAAATGGCTTTAAGAAAAATTGTTTGGTACAACATTCTACACCCGGGAAAGTCATTTTGCTTTTGACCAATAAAGAATTGTTGAAGATATTACAAAATTACTAAAAATAAAAAAAATTCTAAAAAAAATTTTGGGAATATTTTCGATCGTCATTTACTTTTCTGGATGGGTTATTTAAAGTAGAATTTATTTTCTAAATATCAATTTTTATTTCTTCTTTTCGTTTGACCAGCAAAACGTTCGGCAATTTTCATTGTGGTAAAGGGGGTTACTGCTCTTAACCGCCTATCCAATCTTGAAAACAATACTGGGATAGGTTGCGGGTGTTCGGGGTATTGTTGCAAATACATTTCCGCTGCATTTTTTTGTTAAGGTGACATAAGTAATAAATATTAAGCATATCGCGTTTTTCCTCATTAAAAAAATCATTTTTAAAAGGCAACTGGGTAATTTAAGTTATATCAAACCTAAGCAACACTACTGTTGTCTGTTGTCAAAGTCAACGCACACTACTGATGTTTCAATGTCAATGCCTACTCTTTAATTTTTAAAAAACTTCAAATAACTCCTACAGCAAATAAGTTACTGACAAGTGCGATACATTATTGGTTTCGTAACGTCAAAACCTACTCAAAAATGCAATAAAAAGTGCAGGTCCGTATTTAAAAAATTAATGTTGATGTTAGTATCTAAAAAACGAAACGTCGTATCTAAAAAATAAAATAAGTTTCTTGAAGAGCATAAAAAAGTGCAATGAAAAAGTGCTTTTGGTTTTTTGAAATCACTAGTAATAAGGCCGCAAATAAATAAAAACCAAAAATGATTTTTTCAGTTTATTTCGGATATCTCCGGAAGTAATCGGAATTTTAATATTTTGTTTTTAGCTTATTATTCAGCACATAAATGCGCAACTTTGCCTTAATTTAACCAATTTTCTATCTCTTATAGTTACCGAGATAGCAATGCTATTACTTTGAATTTGTAACACCCTGTATATTCAAAATTACAATACTTAGCTTCTGTATGGGGATCTGCTTGTTTATCAAACCTAAAACCATTAGAAAAATTGCAAAATAAAGTTATTAAATGCACACACGAATCACCACATTTAGAACCAACTGTTAATCTGTAATAGACCGAAGGGGTATTTATACGTTCAAAACATTTATAAAAAAAAAATTAAACATAACACTTCTGGAAAACAAGACATTACATGATCATAACACCAGATACTGTATAAATTATCAAACTATACCAGTAAAAAGTAATTTCGAAAAAAATCGCTTTTATATGACGGAATAATAAAATATAACATTCTTCCAAAAAATATCAGAAAAATTAAAAAATTGGCTTTTAAAAAACAATTAAAGAGATATTTTATTTATTTACTAAATTAAATTATTTATACTGTTTTTATTAATTGATTTTATTACTGTTTTAAATTGAATTAACTTCCATTTTTTTATTGTTATTTTTTAATGATTAATGTTTTCTATATTATGTTGTCACTTTCCATGTAATGAACGGTAAAAGTTACTTTGGAATAAAGGCATTTTAAAAGTTAAGTAAGTATTATTAAAGTGAATAATAAGTTACACAAGAGTATAAAATTGCAAATTTTTTATTCCTTGTCAAATGTTGAGGAGCTGAAAGCACGAATAAGACATTGGTGTACGTTAATTTCTCATGAAGTAATTGTAAATGTTCAAAACGAGATTACGTTTAGGATATTGCCAAATAGTGAATGGACAACATTTTAAGCATTTATGGACTAAAAAGTATTAAAGATGGATGTAAGGTTTTTTTATTTTTCACTTAAATTAATTCTTGTCTGTTTAATAACTTATAAATGATTAGAAATAAAAATTTCATATTTCGTACTTATTTATAACTTAATATAAACTTTAAAAATAGTCATTAAAAACTAGGGTGGCCATTTACACACACTGGTTTTTATAAAAAAGATCACAACTTAAAATATTATCACCCTGCTTGTCCAAGCATTTAAAAAAAAAAAAAGAAACTGTACTGGGTTGACTGAATTTATTCCAAGTTACAAGCTCATATTGTATAATGAAGGAGCACGCTCTGGGTTCAATGTACACTTTTTGAACTTTAAAACCCCCATACTAGGCTATGTATCGTTAAGCCTTGTTATTTATGATGCCACAGTTAAAATATATTTTCTGTTAGTGTGCTACAAATACGCGATATATTTTTGAAGACGAATTTTATTATTGCAAACGCGTCAAAAACACTTTTCAAACAGTCTTTACATGTAGGTATTGATTAATGATTGATGTCCTAAGTACTTAAAACGTTTAGTTATTGTAGGATAGTAAATATACTACCGATAAAATCACCACAATTTTGGCAAGCCTGTAACCAATAAGCATAACACGTATTATTCGCAGTTTATAAACCAAATGACAATTTTGCACAGTGCCGTGAAGTCATTAAACACTATATCAGTATGAAACTATACTTGTACTTACTGGGTTAACGGTATTTGTTATGTGAACATATTCCGATATTACCAAAAGATATATAAAGCAAATTTTATACACTTTTCATTTTATTTATTTCCAATGTTTGCCAAAGCCTTGTAGAGTCGCAAATAGAGCGAAAACTCTTTTGTTTGATTTTTATAAGCCCTTTGCCAAACAGGAAGCTACGGTTTGCCTCCATTCTGACGCAGAAGTGTATAATTTATTCTTCTAAGTATAAGCAGTGGTTTAGTTTAGTTAAAAAGGTAAACCGGATTGCAACATGGTTTAAGGTTTATTCGGCATACTCAGTGGCGGTCCCAGAGGGGGTGCCCCCCTCTCTTAGTAAAGCCAAGCCACTATTTAGGTATTAACATTAATATCGAATATTATTAACCGATTTGCATGATCAAAAAGAAGAATAAATTTTATTATTAGTTTTTTGTGTCTTTGGACTATTTATTCTTTTTATATTCAAATTTTAATTATACATACAATACATACATACAGGTAAATTTTTGTTATTTATGTATTATATGCTCAACACGCCAACATTTATTAATTTTGGGGCGCAGATTAGGATCTTAAAAACGATTTTCAACGGGAGCGTTTCGTTTTTGAGATATTTCTTCTTAAAGTACCTACACAGAAAAAAGTAAAAGATTGAATTAACGCAAATAGGTTTCATTTAACCCAATAATCAGTTTAAATAGCAACAACGCAATGATCTGGTTAAATCAATTCAATGAAATGATTAACTTGGTATGATCAAATCAATCGAATATTTGGTTGATTTAAACCACACAAAAGATATAATATAGCAAAAATAATATGATTGAGGTAACAATATCATTGGGTTATTTTTACCATATCCTTGTAACCTTGTATTATTTTAAAAATTTGATATTGCTGTTACAATCCATTAGAAGGATTAAATTTACCATATCATTGGTTTAAATTAAAAATATTAATAGGTTAAATTTGTGGTACCTATCCGATATTGTAATAAAAGATATAATACCCGCTTTATAGTAGTAGTTTATTATACAACGTAATGTACTGGTCAAGTTTTAACACAATCTCTTAACTTATAACTAACAAATTACGAATGGAAACGGCACGGTGCGGATCCTTGACGGACCAGGTACAGACTGCTGACTGACTGCTGGCTTGTTCCCACTGTTCCCAGCTATGCCTCTTATGGTCGTCCATGCCTGCGCTTGCGCGTATGTCCGACGCTACATATCCTCACCCCAGTTTGGAGATACCTGCCTGTGGGAAAAAAACAAATTTCAAATTAGTATTATGTAATTGCCATAAACCCTTACATACTTTTCTGTAAACCAATAATAAAATAACATTATTGTTTTCCTGTTTAATATGATCGGTACATAAATCTAAAGAGCTGACAGAAAAATAGATACTTACTTAGTTCGATCTTTAATATTCGAATACAACAAAATGTGAGTTATTGTTTCACTCATAAATAAATAAAGTTGGTGGGACTTGAAAGTCCCGTCCCGTTGGTACACAAAGGGTTAAAACAATTAGGTTATATAGGTTAAGGTAAGCACCTATTAAGAATATTTCTTGCTTGTAGGTACCTAAGGAAAATATTATTAGGCAAGGTAATTATTGGAAAGAGAAAACATGGATTTTTTATACCGACCAATTTTAGGTCGTACCCTATATAGATCATAAATCTTATGTTTCTTTTGGCAAATTTTTACTAAAATTTACATACTTATCTTACCTAAAATTATTATCAATTGTAGGCAGGTATCACGATACACTTAAGTTTTTATTTTTCTAGTGCCTACATACAATTAGTTTAGGAATAATGAAGCAGGTGACACTAAATATAGTATACTATAATAATATTATATATTATTATCCTTACCCAAAAATGTTTCCACTAGGTGTGTTAAATCCCAAGTATGCAACAGCTTTTTCAATTTCATTGCACAATTTTCCTACACACACAAGGAAAGAAAAACACGAGGAAAAACATAAGTGAACTCCAGACTCCAGTGCCGCGACAAAACAGATAAGGTTAGGTTGTTAGTTGTTACTGTTGTTAGGCGAATGCCACGAATGACGATACACTTGCTGCATTATTAGCGTCCCTAAACTGAGCTGTCATTGGTCAATCGGCGATGGCCTGACTATCTTTCAAATTTGCTACAATTAACACGTTTACATGCTAGAATCTAACCGACAGTAGGGTTAAATTGAATTTCAACCCGAAGGTTATTAAATAGGTAATATTAACCAAATGAAATGGTTGATTGAACCATACAGTATTGTTTAACACAATATAATGTTTAAAATCAACATTTTGATTAGATTGAATTAACACAGGAAAGGTATAATTACGTATTAATATTTTTACCATTTAAATGAGCTTGTTTTTACCCAATGTAGGTGATTCTAACAATTTAAATTGGTTAATTTAAGATTTTACATTCAACCCAATCAAGTAGTAGAAATAATCGAGGAAAATGTTTTAAAAATACCCAAATTGTTTTAATTTAACCTTTTTAAAAGTAATCCAATGGACTTGCTAAATTCAACATTTTACTTTTTTCTGTGATACATGTTATCAGAAGTTAGGGTTCTGATTTAAAAGTTGCATTTATATCCTCTTCGTTCTAATACGAGAATCAACAAAAAATGAATAAGACGGGTCATGATCTATACAGTTTGGTACTTTTTTTTCCCCGTTTTCCTTTTTTTTTTGCTAAAAATAATCAAAATATAACCTTGGGTTCCTTTAACGACTCCAAAACAACAATATAATTTTACATAGTAGACTATGACGAACTAAGAACAAATGAATAAACTGGCCTCCTAAATGCCAGAAAATGAAAGAATTAATTTAATACATTCGGATTTTAATGTAAATATTTTAACTCAATGACTAATAAAATGGGGTATTTTCTTTGAAATGTCATCATCATTAATGTGAAAAACGTTTAAATAACACTTTGTTTAAAAAAAAACAGGGATTAATTTGTAAATAAGCAAAAAATTGCGAAGGAATATCTCAAAAACTAAGCGTTTCCGAAAAAAATCATTTTCGGATTCATAATCTACGCACCAAAATTTATCAGGGTGTCTATAATATTATAATATATCATTTGATGTTTTACTAGTAAATAATTATACTGAGAAAGCCCTCTATTAATTATAAGAATTCTTTATACAACTGTTTAATATTTTATGTGACAACAACGCGCTTTTCTACTGTAAGACAACGAAAATTGCTAGACCGTTGTGTAGTAAAAATATCACGGTAATTTAACCAATAGAAAATAGGAGTTATTGCTACCATAGAATGGTTTATAGATATTATTGCTCTGAATAGTCACAGTAATTATCAAGTTCTATTGGGGGTGTAATCTGGTTTTATATATTGTATTAGTTCCGACTGACATGGCAGTTCTAATGAAACTTGACATTGATCATAATAATATTTGCTTGCTACGGTTAATAAAGCATATTACCACTAAAAATCAGTACTATAGTTCTAAATAAGTTAAATAGCTTCTAGTGTAATATTGTTCTTGTCGTTTAACATTGCATATGATTATATATTATGCAATATGGTTTACCGAGATGGTAAAATTCGTCCATAGATTATAAAGTCCAATACTAATGATGGCTTATGCGAAATAAGAATCTTCTATTGCTTTATCTAACATGCAAAGTTTCAAAAACTTAAATACAAAGTAAAAATAAATTAATTGAAACAGGTATTGGTACGATCAATAAAGATCAAATCAGACAGGACAGCTAGAAGACTCCGAACAACGATGTGACCTGCGCAACAAATATGTTAAAAATAATAATACGGTGCGCAGCGATTGCCGATCGCTACGAACCCCCACCAACGTCTTATGGATGATAGGTTATAACGAATACAATTAGTTTTTGTATACGCTATTCTGCTTTTTTATTGTAGAGAAAGCGCTTTACTGGGAACAAAATGCGTCGCATTAAGAAGATAAAATTTATTTCTTAACAAAATTGCTGCATTAAAAGTGGTTCATTATTCAACAAGACTGTGCTGCTAATGGAACTGATTACTACCCATAAAAACACTGTTCTAGCAAATCTGGAATTGATATTATAACACTAAAGCGGGTTTGATACAATATCAATTTATTTAATATGGGTTAATACAAAACAAACTATGTCTTAGCAAGGTTGGCGATCCACATGACTATCATGGTCCTGGATACTGCAGCTCTGAAGATGTCTATTGATGAGCATCCGAACCATCTTCTGAGATCCTTTAACCATGAATTTTGACGTCGGCCGACTGATCTCTTTCCTTGTATTTTGCCTTCGATTATCAGTCTCAGAAATTCATACTCCTCACCTATCATAACATGACCTATATAACTCGTTTTTCGTGGTTTTATTGTCAGTAGGAGTTCCTTTTGTTTTCCCATACGCCTCAGCACCTCCTCATTTGTTACTCTTTGTACCCATGGTATGCGAAGCATTCTTCTGTAAAGGTACATTTCGAAAGCCTCTAGGCTCTTCTCCAGACTAGGGTTAAGAGTCCAACTTTCACAGCTGTACAGCAGAACCGAGAAAATGTAGCACCTGACATACGAATTCGAAGTTCCAAGCTGAGGTCTGATCTTGTGAAGAGTATTTTCATTTGTGTGAACACACTTCTAGCTTGTTCAATTCTAGATTTTACTTCTTTCTTTGGGTCGATCTGATCATTTATTATTATTAGTTTTAATTACAAATTTCTAATAATATCTGCAAACTAATAAAAAAAACAAAGAATCAAGGATCGTTATTTCTACGAGCCGAAGCTAGACAACCGAACTTTTCCTTTGTATTTATTCGTGATCGGACGAGCGTGGCCCGACTTTAAAACATTTTATTCGTTTAGTTCCGGAGCGTGTCTGCTTGTTAAGCCTAATTCATCCGTGGGCTTTGATTAGTTACTTTCACTTTACATTTTTATCCAGTGGCATGGAAGCAGGAAAAGTCATGTTTCTTCCGAAATATTAAGAGCAACAGAGCAAAAATGATTTTTAAAAATACACCTTTACATCCTTGACGTGATTGGTCGACGTGACGTATCAGAAAGTACAATTGATAATTGATATTTAAAATATTACGACTATTAAACTTAAATTGAGGTTTTTGAGGGGTGACCCCCGCCTAAATATACTGCATACAGGGTTAGTAGAAATAACCGGAGCGGATTATTTGTCTTCAAAACTACCATGGCTAAATCAATGAATTTTGGTACAGGTGCATAACTTAAAAAATTGAATTGATTTAGTTTTTCCTGTAACTCATGGAATGTTTTTTTTTCAAATGTAACACCCATCAACATTATCATTTCCTGATAGTATCAAATTGTTATCTCAAAGAGTTCTATGGGAAAAAAAGTGAATTAGTTACAACTCTAACTCTAAAAAAATCCAATCTATTTCCATTTAAAAACGTTTCAAATAATGTTAAAAGAAAGGTTGGTAGACATAATGTACCTAATAGTATCGATAAGGATAATAACAACAAACAACTACTAACAATAACATAGCTAGTAAAAATTACTTACATATTATGGTACACTACATTTATTTGATTATGAAACCGATAATGGTAGTAATTTTTACTAGCTATGTTAATAATAATAAATAATAAAGACTTTTATTAGCAAAAAATAATATGTACATAGCTGAAAAAAGAAAAGAATTTGACCAAACTCAGAGTGGCGAAGTCTAGCTAACAGGGCTACTCCAACTCAACCACTAAACTGAGAAGGTAGTCGTCTTGAAATATACTAATATAAAAAATAAATAACTAATAGTGTAATGCATAGCAGCGGATGTATTGGTCTGATAAATATGACATTTATTATAAACTAATGGTAAAACTAAATTAAACGGCAAAATGGGAAACGATTCCGTCCCCGTAAGCGCGGTCCCGGGCAGCAAAAGTGGTGAAACAATTAATGTATTACTGCTTATTGAACAGGTACGCACGAAGCTTAAACTTAAACTTATTAATATTATACAACTTAAATTCGTTTGGAATTGAGTTCTAAAATTTTATAGCATTATAAGTGAAACTTCTTTGAAATAATGATGTTTTATATTGGGGTATGGTAAAACTGTTCTTGTATCTGATATTTCTTTTGTGAATGTTGTCTCTGGAAACGAACTTATTTTTAAGTTTTTTTGATGTATTCTCCATGGTAAGAACTTTATGAATAAAATTACCCAGATGAAAATTACATCTATTTCTCATATTAAGTCGTTTGCACTCCTTTATTTTATGGGTTATATGCTCGCGTTTTCTTATTCCGTAAATCAGTCTACAACAGGAATTTTGCATTTTTTGTATTCTATTCTTTTCAATTTAAACTATTAAACTTAAATTGAGGTTTTTGAGGGGTGACCCCCGCCTAAATATACTGCATACAGGGTTAGTTGAAATAACCGGAACGGCTAATTTTCTTCAAAACTACCATGGCTAAATCAATGCATTTTGATACAGGTGGATAACTTAAAAAATTGAATTGATTTCGTTTTTCCTGTAACTCAAGAAATGTTTTTTTTTTCAAATGTAACACCTATCAACATTATCATTTCCTGATAGTATCAAATTGTTATCTCAAAGAGTTCTATGGGAAAAAAAGTGAATTAGTTACAACTCTAACTCTAAAAAAATCCAATCTATTTCCATTTAAAAACGTTTCAAATAATGTTAAAAGAAAGGTTGGTAGACATAATGTACCTAATAGTATCGATAAGGATAATAACAACAAACAACTACTAACAATAACATAGCTAGTAAAAATTACTTACATATTATAGTACACTATATTAATTTGATTAGGAAACCGATAATGTTAGTAATTTTTACTAGCTATGTTATTGTTAGTAGTTGTTTGTTGTTATTATAGTTATCGATACTATTAGGTACATTGTGTCTACCAACCTTTCTTTTAACATTATTTGAAACGTTTTTAAATGGAAATAGATTGGATTTTTTTAGAGTTAGCGTTGTAACTAATTCACTTTTTTTCCCATAGAACTCTTTAAGATAACAATTTGATACTATCAGGAAATGATAATGTTGATGGGTGTTACATTTGAAAAAAAAAACATTCCTTGAGTTACAGAAAAAACTAAATCAATTTAATTTTTTAAGTTATCCACCTGTACCAAAATTCATTGATTTAGCCTTGGTAGTTTTGAAGAAAATTAGCCGTTCTGTTATTTCAACTAACCCTGTATCAAGCGCGGATTTCGGGGAGGGGTAGGGGGGGTATTTACCCCCCCTGGATCCTAAACCCAACCAAACTTGAGTGTCCTCTTATACTTATAAATATTAAAACATCGTTTAATAGATTTTATTTTATAAATGTGTTTTTACTAAGTATTTGATTAATATTATGTTTCTTTTATTCTCTTTATAAGTTCCTGTAAATTTTGTTGTAGGTTGTAGGTTGGTACCTATAGTACCTAATATGATAAATAGTTATTTATGCAACTAGTGCAAAAAGTGTAAGTTTATTGCACACGGCATAGAAGTTATTCACCGAGACGTAGTCGAGGTGAATATTATGCCATGTGCAATAAGCACACTTTTTGCACATCTTACATACACTATTTTTTCTACGATCGTTTTTTTTATTTAACAAAAAAGTTTAAAATCGCTCTGTATTACCTCTCCTTTGCGTGCAAAAGTTGTAATTCAAATTTGGCAATGGATCATAGATACCTTTGACTTCAACATAATAAAATTATGGCGCCCTGTTAACGTGAATTCTATTTCGATAGGGTATTGACGGTGTGCAACGCACAATACACATACTATAAACAAATTGTTCGTTTCCTAGGTAATTTACTTTATTGCACTAGGGCAAAAAGTACTTTTTTTAATTGTATCATAACAAATCTATTACGATACGCATTTGCGTAACGTAATGAAGCTATTTCGATACGCGTTTTTTCTTTATTTGATGTTGGTAACATTTAAATGTTTAATTTCATTGACTTGCGCGGCCTTTGTGATTTACGAGAAAACCCATTTTTCGCAGAGGAAAAATAGCTTGATAACCTATTTTTTTTATTCTGTGTGAATAAAAGTCATGTATGTTGGTTGCATAAATCTATAAATCAATCTTTTGTAGATGCTTCAAGCTATCATTTTCTGCCAAATCCTATCCAAAATTCAATCTACTAACCTTCCAATGTCGATTTTAACTTCAACTTTGTTTAAATTTTCCATCTTCTTTATACTAAATTGCAATGCCGTGACGTAAAATCACGTCTTTTGAAATTCGAAAAAAAGTAGCAAAATCGCCCGAATTTCCGAACGCTCTGTATATGTACCGAATGTACAAGAATCACACAACGTATTCCGTCCAATTTCAAATCTCATATCGCAAAAATAACTTTAGAATCTCGTGGTGAAAATGGGTCAATAAATCAAAAAATGACAGTTCGCAAAATAATTTTTGTTGTCCAGAGGCTACTATGATAAAAAATAGTATTACCAACATAAAATTTAGACATAAAAATTTACAAAATTTGAAGGATTTATTTTCTTTTTAAATATGTGTTTTTTATCGAAAAAACTACAAATTAGAAAAAATAGTATAACGTACGTGTTATATAAACCAGTTTTAAGCACTTGTCCCGTTATAAAACTCGCCGCAAGCGGCGGCTCGTTTTTTTAACATGGACGCGTGCTATAAAATGATGCTTTATAAAACGTGTACGTTAATATATTGCATAGTATGCAATAAAGACCTACTTTTGTCATTAGAAATTCATACACAAAATTACATTTTTTGAACGATCGTAGAAAAATAATGTTTCGTTAATGTAATGGTTTGTTTATTTTTCAATAATTATTAGACAATTTGACACTAAAAATATAGGTACTTAAAAGATATGGGTTAACTATAACTATATTAAAAAAAATATCTTTGAGATTCAATTACCCCCCCCCCCCTAGAGTTTGACCCAGATCCGCGCCTGCCCTGTATACCTACTATTTTCCGGCCGCACGACACTGATGGATTGAAGAGTTTTTTAATCTGCGCAGGACAAAGGTAGAGGATGCTAGTTTTTTTGTAAGACTATGAACATGTGCAAACCAGTTTAATCAATCATCCAATGTGATTCCCAGTAATTTTACCGATTTACCACACGTAACAGTGTTATTGGTAGAAAAAAATAATACGCTGTGTTTTTTCGAGATTAAGCTTATTTGTAAACCAGTCGTGGGCTCTCGATTCTAAAGATGACATGCTCCGCGGTATGCTCCGAATGTCCTCATCGGAAGTAATAAATAAATTGTCGTCCGCAAAACAAGTACATTTATTTTGGACTAAGTAATGCCACACATCATTAATATACATTAAATGAAAGCGGACCGAGGGCGGAACCCTGCGGTACGCCGCTCTCAACAGGCCTAAAAGATTACCTTTATTCCCCGAGCTGGACACTTTGGTATCTGGATTTTACGTAGCTCGTAACCGTTAAACACAAGATGCTTGGTTGGGGCGAATGCCCCTCTTACATCCCTTCCCCCCACCTTGAATAAGCCACTGGTAATTGCACTAGTTGAAACTATTTTTTCCAATATTACATTCATTGTTAAAACAGGTAGATTATCGGTCGCGTTTTGAAATACATTTCGAAAATCATGTTAAAGAGTCAAATTATCAAAAATACCGTCTCTTGTTTCATTGCTGGTGTCGGAAAACCCTTCGTACAACACCAAAAGACCCTATATAGCACTTAGTTCCTATCACAAAAAAATTCTACACGAAAAACTTTATCTGATCTGTTAAAAGGAAATAAAGTACAAGAAGTGCAATTGTAATGGAAAGAAAATGCTTGTGCAGCAACGAAATCTATTCTCCGCGGAACATTGTTCAAGACAGGATTTTTAATGTTTTCTCTCCGAAAGATAAGAATCCTTAAAATTCCGAAACTTTTTCTGAACGGGAAGTCGATAAAACAGTCCGACCCAAAAAGAATTCACAATTCGAAAACAAAACTTTAAAACAAAACCATAATTTTAAAATTCCCAAACGACAAGCATTTTTCTTTTTCACGATGCCGCTTTACTATTTTTAAAACTTTGGGCTTTCGGAAAAAGTTTACTGTAAACTGACTGCAAGGAATGGAGAGAATAAAGGTAACGAGCAAGAGGTCTCGCAAGGATTCAAGATAAAGAAGCAGGTTGACGATTGAAATACAAAAATAAGTCAAGTCAAGTGTAACCCGACCTATCGCGATGTTTATGCAATCATTTTTATCGGTAATTTATTTATTTATGTGTTTTATGTACAACCAGTCAATAATAGGCGCATAATACTTGTTATAATAAGAGCAATATGCCATGCATAATATACCTAGGAAAATTATAGCTTCTCATAAAAAACCTAGGACTAATACCGTGCGAGCAAAAATTATTTGCATCAAAGAGGGCTTGGATTAAAAAACGTAGGGCTTGGTTAAGATCACAATGATATGGGGACGATATATCTATAACCAAATCTAGGTTAAAATTTTGTCAAATTCATATTATGACATGATATGCCAAACTAATGAGTAATAAAATAAGTAAACAAATATAAATTTATTTTTGTTGTTTACAAAATTAACAAAGTAAGAATATACAGAAAGAAAAAGAAAAATAATTACGTACGAGTAAATTGCTGTAATTGCCACCGCCATGCTCCAAGCAGAAATTCACACGTCTCTTCATATTTTCGAAAGTGTTGACCAGCATCTCTGAAGAAATGTTACCACATTCTTGGATAATCCTTTCTTGTAATTGTTCTAAATTTGCAACTGGTGTTTTAAAAATACGTTAAGACCCACTCATGAAACATCAGTTCACTTCACTTGTAGAACAAAAATGGTGCCTCCGCCGCTACCCGTTTTTATTGCAGTAGCAGTTTCGTTATCAGATATTGTAAAGAAAAAAAGACGGCCAAAAAAAAAGTGGGTAAAGCAATGGTTACGGAAGAGAAACAAATATACTGTGGTAAATTTATTGCAAGAATTAAAAGTCCACGAACCAAATGATTTTAAAAACTATTTACGAATGAATGGCATGTTATTCAATAATTTGTTGAGTATAATAAAACCACAAATTGAGAAAAAAAATACTGTCATGCGAGATGCAGTAAGTGCCGAAGAAAGGCTAATCGTGACGTTATATTTGAATATTCATTGCACTTTGAGTTCCATAAACACGGATATAATTTGTAAATATTGAGAAATTCCTCCCAAAACTCGCGATCTGCCATGTCAAAAATTTAACTGTTTATATTTTTCCAAACCCGATGCACGAAATATCCACATACACGCTGCGACAAGTAGTAAGTATCTGTTGCAGTCGCGCGGTATCGAAGTTTCACTACGGTGATACAGACGGCGATACCACCTGATACTGATATAGCGATACTGAGACAACCAAATACACTATGAGATTTGTATCGCGAGACTGATACTTGCGACATGTATCGATACCGATCTCAACGTGAATGGGGCCCTTAACAATATGTTTGTATTTGTTTGTTAGTTATCAATTGGCCACGTATTCGATTTAAAATTATATGTTTTACGTACTTAATTATATATTTATATCCGAATCCTAATAACGCATACATGAAAAAAAGGGTCGGGGGGTCGCGAAATATTTTTTGATACTAGAAGGGTCGTGTCCTGAAAAAGGTTGAAAAACACTGGTCTAGAGGGACCAGATTATCAAACGATATTCTTAGTTAATAAAATCTAATCGAGAAATCAATTAGATAGACGATTTATTTCACAAACGTTTGCAAAATAAAACCAAAACAATTAAATTGTATTTTCAGTCTAGGTTGGCCTATTAAATTTGTTTTCTTTTCTCTAAATCGCTCGCCCGCCCCTGTACCTACCCCTGCTGCTTAATTTACTGTGTCGATGTCGCCTTGCCAAAGTTGACAGGGCTTAAAAATAGTAAAGCTACTTATAACATGGCTTGTGGCTGTAGAGAGTAGAGTAAAGTTTTATTTTTATAAAATGAAAAAATTTCTGGTAAAAACCAGGTCAGAACATCGCTGTAGTTTTCCTTGTTAGTTATTCGCTCAACTTTTTTAATTCCAATACAGCTTTCTGGGCTTATTTTAAAGTTTGGGCCATTTATCAGTTCAGAGTCCGCTTTGATGCTGCTACGAGGTACACTAGATAAATGAACTAATTTTTAACTTAAGTTAAGAGGGGTAATGCGAAGGATATCGACATTACACATTACAATATCTTACAAAAAAACTGGATCGGATTAGAGAATATTTAACCGGGGCCCCAAAAAAGTGTTGATAAAGATCAAAAATTGTTATTTTCTCACTTCGCTGTATCTAAAATTCCATTTTCTGACGATTCCTTATCGAACACAATAATATCTTATTTCACAAACAGAATTTCGAGTTTCCCTCTTTTTTTTTAAAGGATATTCAATTTTAAGCGACACCCTGTTAAAGGTCAAAATTTTAGAGATACGGATAGAGTTGGAAGAATAAAAAAAGAAAAAAACTAGAAGAAATATACCTAGTAAGAAGTCGTTAAACTAGATGCCACCATACCTAGTTTACTAGTTAGTAAACAAAAAAAGCCTACAAAGAATTTACCAACCACACAAGAACTTACATACCTACACTAACAGCAGTAAGTTCTTAGCAGTTTCTTACTACTGCTTCAGATCAGCACTCCAAGTACTCTTCCTGAAATAGTGGGGTCCTTTAAGTGTTCTTTAAATGAGAAAAAACGAAGTAATCCATAACCGTTAAACAAGGTGATCTAGGTGGGAATTCAATGTCTGATCGAAAACTAATCAATCTGTCGTCGAAAAACTTGCGTAAGTAGTTAATAGTTTTGGCGCTGTATGGGCGGTTGCATCGTCCTGTTGAAAATATCCAAAACGTAGTTCGTCGTCAAGTAATTGCTCCACAAAAATGGAGAAAAAGATGTCAGGTCTAATAAATCATTTCTTTAGAATTAAATTGTGGGTAAACCATTAAGAGTAATTCCTGCGTCTTTCAAAAACTGCGGCTTGTATTTCTTGGAATACTTGCACTTTATAAGGAAATAAATTTAGCTGCTTTTTAAGAATAGTCCTGCATGTTTCATAAGATCTTCCCACTTCTTGGGACAGGATTTTGCATTATTTCACGAATGTTTGCAACAAGTTCTTCTGTTCTTACAGATGCAAGATCAAAAATTGTTATTTTCTCACTTCGCTGTATCTAAAATTCTATTTTCTGACGATTCATTATCGAACACAATATTATCTTATTTCACAAATAGGCTTTCGAGTTTCCCTCTTTTTTTTTTAGGATATTCAATTTTAAGCGACACCCTGTTAAAGGTCAAAATTTTAGAGACACGGATAGCGTAGGAAGAATAAAAAAAGAAAAAACTAGAAGAAATATACCTAGTAAGAAGTCGTTAAACTAGATGCCACCATACCTAGTTTACTAGTTAGTAAACAAAAAAGCCGACAAAGAATTTACCAACCACACAAGAACTTACATACCTACACTAACAGCAGTAAGTTCTTAGCAGTTTCTTACTACTGCTTCAGATCAGCACTGCAAGTACTCTTTCTGAAATAGTGGGGTCCTCATAGCCGTGAAGCATGGGCACGTGTTATCTCTTCTGAAGCACAAACACGTAGACTGCACCAAAAGCGTTACACCTACACAAACACCTTCACAGTAAGCTGCACACAAACAAAGTAATAAGACAAAACCGAAACCTAGGTACACCGGTACCTATGCCTAGATGAAGTACGAAGCAAAGCACGCACTAGGCGTGCAGAGCGAAAATACTAAGCGAGTGGTCTGAAGGTTTATACGCCTATGGCGCGGTAACCGGAGGAACACGGGGAATTTAGTCGGTAGGCAGCCCCATCAGGGTTGAATCCGACACTACTCTGCCTCACAGGGTGCCAGTTTTTGGAAGATTTTCCTCGAAATAAAAAAAAAAACTTTTAGTAAAATTTATTAAAAATGAAAAACGATATTACATAAGGGGCTTCATTTAAAATAGGCAAGTGTGAGACCTCTCCTGTTATAACCGGACGTCGCATATGGTCATAATATGGTCGCAGTAATTTTATTTGAATTGAGCGTCTCCGAAAACCCCATTATCAAAATTTGCAGGATTCACGTCGCATTACTTTCCAAAATAATATAATTGACGATCGCCGTGAGACACCCTGTATACAGTGTCACCAGTAAAGTCCGCATCATATGAGAATTTTTTTTTATTAATAGCTTAATTCAAAATTTGCCTTTGGCATCAAGTTCTGCTTCGATGGAGATGAAAATTAAGCAAAAATAAATAGTAGTCACGCAAATCGCAGAAATCAGTAATTCCTGATTTGCATTATCTGTCAAAATTTAATTTTTTCCAAAAAATAATTCAAAAGTGAGATTATTCTGAAAATATCGAAAAAAGTTATGAGAAAAACTTTTTTAAATGCAGTTTCTAGCCCACATGCAAAATTTCTACTGCATAAGATAATTTTGATTTTTTACCTATATTTTGTAAATTGCACCACTTTTGCAAAATAAAACACAACGCAACCTACATAAAACTTCTTAGTTTTGACAATGCTTTATTTCAGATACATTTTCTTTGAAAGAGCGCCATAAAATGTGTGTTTTTCTACAAAATCAAAATTGGGCTATTAAAATTTGGTCGCATGTAATGCAAAGTTTATTTGTTTTGGACCCTGTATAAGGTAACTTTATAAAATAAGTATTTTTGAAAACGTAGTTTGTGTCTGAAAGTAATACAGCTTAATATTAAAACAAAAAAGAACACAGTGTCATCAGTAAAATGTTTATTAAGTGGAAAATAAATTTTAGTTTACCTTAACGTAAAGTTTATCTATTTTCAACGATTTAATTTAAAACCCCTTTATTTTATTTTTTATTTTTTTACTTTCAGGCACAAACTACTTTTTCAAAAACTTATCTTATGAAGTTACCTTAAACAGGGTCAAAAACAAATAAACTTTGCATCACATGCGACCAAATTTTAATAGCCCAATTTTAATTTTGTAGAAAAACACGCATTTAATATGGCGCTACGTTAAAGAAAATGTATCTATAATAAAGCATTGTCAAAACTAAGAAGTTTTATGTAGGTTGCGTTGAGTCTTATTTTGCAAAAGTGATGCAATTTACAAAATATAGGTAAAAAATCAAAATTATCTCATGCAGCTGAAATTTTGCATGTGGGCTAGAAACTGCATTAAAAAAAAACTTTTTCTAATAACTTTTTTCGATATTTTCAGAAATAACCCCACTTTTGAATTATTTTTTGGAGAAAATTAAAATTTGACAGATAATGTGAATCACATGACTACTATTTTTTTGCCTAATTTTCATCTCGATCGAGGCAGAACTTGTACACTATACTTATATCCTATACGCCTTTTTAAGAAATATGTGCAGAAAAGACATCTATTTTATTTTAAATAGGTTTGTAATCTGTTTCTGGCGATTACGTATTTAACAAAAAGTAATATCATGTTCCAACTTCTTCAGGTGGTTAAGAAACTTTTTTTTGTTTTTCGCATCTCACGAATATTGCCAAATTTCTAGCAATCGTTCTTCGATCACAATGGTAAAAGTCCCCTGATTACAAAACATAAGGTCAAAATTCGTAGATATTAAAAGATGAAAAAATATCCATTGACGGTCGAGAATGCAAAAAGTCTCCAATATAAAATATAAAATATTTACAACGTAACCGTCACGTTAAATTTAAAATCGAAAAATATATTGCCTCGCATCTCACTATAAATTGAATATACTTGAATTACATAGAAGTGTCGAAATAAATTACTTTGGATTAGATTTAGAGCGATTGAACAGATTTAGTTCGCAAGGATCTTTCAAGTAAGGATTTTAAAGGAATATTTAAAATTTAGGGAAGTAAAAACAGCCCTAATATTTTTTTAAAAGATTGAAATTTAAAACGGTTTTACGTTAAAAATTAACAGCCGTATTCACTTGACAGTTTTAAATTTGAAACCGTCCATAATAATAGACAGTTCCAAATTACAAGCGTAGAAAAAATGTTGAGTTGCTCGTTGATTGTGACATCAATATCATTCTCTGTTGGTTATTTGTTATTATTATTGCTTTATTTAGCACCTGGCAATTCGCAACAATTACATTCAATATTTTACAAAAAAAAATTGTTGTGTAGTAAAAAAATTCAGTTCCAAAATTAAAATTATTAAAATTTTGCTACCATCAATTAGTTATTTATCTTTTAAATCATTTTTCTCTAAAGGATCCAAAAAGATTTGTGGATTTCTAAATTTTTCTATGAATCCAAAATTTTTCAGGCTGGTTGGACATTACTGTAACCAATTTTTTTTAAATGGACAATTAGTAGCGGACTTCTACGTCAAAATACGGGTAACTTATGTAAATAATAACTTTCAAAATATCTTTATTTCAAACTAACTTTTACAGTTAATTACATGGAAAGTTACCACATAATATAGAAAATAATAAACATTAAAAAAAATAACAATAAAAAATTAAAGTTAATCCAATTTAATTCATTAATAAAATCAATTAAAAAAAACTAGTACAAATAATTTAATTAGGTAAATATCTCTTTAATTGTTTTTTTAAAACTTGCCAATTTTTTAATTTTTCTGATATTTTTTGGAAGATTGTTATATTATATTATTCCGTCATATAAAAACGATCTTTTTCCGAAATTACTTTTTACTGGTATATATATGAAAAATATTTATTTAAAAGGAATGTAATATCTAGCTCAAACTAATCCTAAAAATTTTGTCATTTTTGAATATTGAGTATTTTCATTATTAAATGTTAAGTGGCTAATGACAGAATTTATTATATTTTTAGTTATAAACATAAAAGAAGATTTTGTAAAAGTTAACGTAGGTTTATTTGATTGAAGCCAAGAACAAAGTATTATTAAATCATTATTAATATCAAAATACATTTCTGCGAAAGTTTCAGCAAAATAAATAATTGTTGCATCATCTGCAAATAGCTTTATATTGCCCTTTGAGTACAATTTGGAAACGAAATTAATGTAAATTAAGAATAATACTGGACCTAATATTGATCATTGTGGAACTCCACACATTATTTCTTTTTTCGAACTTTTTCTTTCCTCAATTTGCACAAATTGTTTATGATAGCAATTAACTTTGAAGTAGTACGTGTGTATTTCCCCTTATCCCAATTTAGAAGTATTCCATTAACTATTGTCTAGATTTTACAGCTATTCATATATTACGTTCGAGCTTTAATCCAGTTTCAACAGACCATATTCCACAAACACAATTACTTGCTTAGCGGCTTAAAATGATAAGGGAATTATTTTCAAAGCACATCAGCGCCGGAGAGAATTACTTTTATGTAAATTGCAGCTGAAAAAGTAAACTATGATTTAAGGGTTTATCAAAAGGTCTGTCTTCTTTTGTGGAACGATGTAGTCAATGCTGAAAAAGGTTCAATGGGTTAAGAAATTATAGTAATATTAACCATTTCTGCAAATCTGTTGGATCCGAGTACTATACGGGTCTAACTCCTAGCACAACCATTACGCAAATAGGATAAGAACTTCTGATAACAAAAATAAATGCATGTGGTCTATCTATAACGAAATCATAGAGAATTCTGAAAAAGAGGACACGATGGTTTCTGGAAATGCAGAGGATAATGCAAACGATTATAATAAGTTTTTACTAAACATTGTTCCAAATCTTATCAACAAGTTACCTTCAACAGAATGGAACTGCAATATTCAAAAAAATCAAAACTCTTTAAAGATAAAATTTGTAACACCAAAGGAAATATTAAGGTTAAGTCAAAAAATAAAAAGTTAGCACAGTAGCGGAGATGACGAAGTTCCTACTAGTCTAATAAAAATAAGTATTCCAGCAATCATTGATGTCCTTCGTTACATAATTAATAATTCACTACGGGAGGGCATCTTCCCTGACCAATTAAAATTAGCTGTGATTAAACCATTATTCAAGAATAAAGGAGATGCAGAAAAGCTGGACAATTATAGGCCCATTAGCCTGCTTCCGGGTTTCTCAAAGTAATTTGAACTAGTAATGTGTGATCAATTAATTGAGTTCATGAAAAAGGAAGAACTTCTTTCAGATAATCAGCACGAATATCTCAAAGAAAAGTCTATTCAGACAGCACCCCAGCCCACCTCGATTTTCCTGCTTTAAAATGAAAATGTGGAAAATCGCTCGGACCCGTCGATTTTTATTTTGAGGGGGACATCGTTTGCGTAGATTGTCAATCTTGTTACTTCAAGCCCCTAGGAGGGAGGGGGGGGTAAGATCTAAATCTTAAATATTTATATAATTTTTTTGGATTCTGCATAAAATTCTGAACATTTTTTAATAAAAGCATTATTAGTCTATACTTAATAGTTTCCGAGATATTTACTCTTGAAAAATTACATTTTTGAACTTTGACAGCATCTAGCTTTCTAACTGTACGTCTTAGAGCAAAATGGCTTACATGTCCTATCTTCGATTTTTATTATCTTTCCAATAGTGTGAACTTTCGGTTAAACCTACATAGAAATATAGTACTTCCGGTTTAACCGGAAGTTGACATTATTGGAAAAATAATAAAAATCAACGATAGGGGGGACATGTAAGCCGTTTTGCTCTAAGACGTACAGTTAGAAAGCTAGACGCTGTCAAAGTTCAAAAATGTAATTTTTCAAGAGTAAATATCTCGGAAACTTTTAAGTATAGACTAATAATGCTTTTATTAAAAAATGTTCAGAATTTTATGCAAAATCCAAAAAAATTATATAAAATAGGGGTATCCATTTAAGATTTAGATCTTCCCCCCCCCCTCCCTCCTAGGGACTTGAAATAACAAGATTGACAATATACACAAAAAATGTCCCCCTCGAAATAAAAATCGACGGGTCCGAGCGATTTTCCACATTTTCATTTTAAAGCACGAAAATCGAGGTGGGAAGTTTTCAAATGAACACCCTGTATAACATTACACGAGCTAGAATAAATTAATTGGTCCTTAGTTTAGAAACAAATAGTACAACTTGCTTGTTAAAATCCCATTTTAATGATGGTAATAATAAGTTAGACTTAGCCACAAAATTTCAAAATCCCTCCATGTTTGTAAATGACTGCTCTTTGCTCTCTGAACAAGCTTGCTAGTTAATGGAACTTTTACTACAAGCAGCTTAAAGCATTAGGATGGTATTTTAACACAGCACAAAATCTACGTGTCTTGATTGTAAACAACTTTGTCTAGTTTCCACTTCATTTTTTTTTACTTTACTTGTTTTCCTTTTACTTTAGCTTTCTTGGGAGAGAAAGGTTTGAACTGACCTCTCACCATCCCACAAAAAATCAAGCCAATGACTTCGAGCAAACGAATAAAAGAAAAATAAACGAAACAAAGCTATATTACGTTACAAAGGCCGGAACGCAATATTTTACCGAAGTAGGCAATTTCCAGACGAGTCCGTTATCGTACTTTTCGGTTGTGTAATGTACAACAATTTGTACAATTGACACGAGATCAGTGGCAGAAACATTCCTTACATTCTTTTCTTTACAACAATTTTTCCAAAACCAAATGGATTTCCATGTCTAACGTCTTAAGTCTTTAGCACAGAGGAATGATAGTTCGAAAGAGTTTATCTTCTCGCCCTATGATACTGTTTCTGTCACCTATCATTCCTATGTTGCACTGTGCCGAGTAAAATACTGTCGTGGTTGACGGTTTAGTTTACGTACGCCACCGTAAGCGAAAGGGTACTTCATATTGTCTGCCGGTACAAGCAGATCTCGACGAGTTCTCATTTCATTGATTTTAATTATTCTCTCAAAGGAAATATTATTAAGGATGTAAATAGCATAAAGGATCTAGGAGTGATGTTCGGCACTAACATGAGCTTTGGGTTGCATATAGACTACCTCATTAATAAATACAATACTTTAGGCTCTAGGCTTTTGTAAACGGTTATGCGAAATTCTAAGTTTATTAAGTATCTGATTGCTGATCGAGTTTTCATTTATAGAATTGTACTAAACTACTATGATGCAACCACTCTCGTGCTTGAAATTCCATTTCATATAGCTACCGTCGGAAACACTAAAATCACATACCTATCTTCTATAATCAATTTAACACTAATTTAGTTAGAAGCTATCCAATTAGTAGAATGTGTTGTTATTTTAACAAATTTTGTTTAAACATTGATATCTTCAGTTTAAATTTGTATAAAAATTTACTAAACAGCATATTTATTACTTAAAAGGAATATTTAAGTTATGTATCTATATAAGTGGTCTACATATAAATTCATAGTAAAAATGATATATGATTATTTGTAAACTTTGTTTATAATGTACTAGTGGATATTATATATGTACGTACACCAAAAAGAAATAAATGAGGGGAATAGATTCAAAGTGTACAATCTCCATGTTTTATTAAAATTGAGATAGATGTCGTTTTACATAGTAATTGTAGCCCTGAATCGAAAGAACTCATAATTGATCCTTAATGAACAAACTCCAATTTCTATTTCCAAAACGTACAATCTACATCTTCTTTTTCCAAATAACTTTGATATTTTTTTAAATTGTTAAGGAAAAAAAAATATTTTTTAGTCTAAGATGTTCCATAAATACAATAAAAAAGAAAAACTATCGTAATTGTTTGTATTTAATGAATTATAAGTTTTTTTCGTCTACTGATAATTTAGGAAACATGGAGATTCTACACTTTTTTTAGGAATGAGTTATCATCACATCCTATACCGATTTTCAGCTGATTTTGAGATTTAAAAAGAAATATCAATAATGCAAGAACTCCTTTATGAGGTATCCAGCATTTTTTTATAATATTTTTTATTCAAATAGTATCTGTAAACTGAACACTATAATAGAACCAATATTTTATTTTTTTACGGAAGTAGTCCATTATCTCAGAGTGGAGCCGTGAAGATATGGGGAAAAAAACACACAGTCGTCTCCACAAAAAAGGCTTTTTGACTTGTCATCGTCGTTTAATCAAGTTGTTTGCTATGTACGGGAAAGAAAAGAGGGGGAAACTCCTTTCGGTTTATTAAAATCGATTTTTAATTTTTTTTTTAACACTTTTTAAATATTTTAACTTTGTTTTCGTCCAATTATACAACATGTTCTGGTCCTTTTCATGTTTTTAAAATTTGTTTACATTCATTCGTGTAAGTGGCACTTGGGCCCTTCGGTGCTGATGATGGCACTTTCTAGTGCCGAAACATGTCCACCTGTATAAACTTACTTCTTATAAATTATTTGTGGAGACGACTGTGTGTTTTTTCCCCATACAATATTTTATTGTTAAAAATATTTTTTTTAATTTATGACTTTTGATATTGGATCAATAGTTTCAACCTGTGAAAAATCTGATATTATGCAGGTTTTTATAAATAATAAAAGGCGTTTCAGTGCCCCTCATCAAAACATCGTTTTAATTGACCTCAAGGCCTTGCCTGTTTAAGTACGTAATAAACTTCATTTTATGACTGTCACAGGAATCATTTGTCTCTAAATTGTATTTTTGTGTTTACAAAAATTAGCCCTAAAAATTACGTAAAAAGGAAGCCAGCCAAAGTCAGTTACGGAATTTAACAGTGCTTTTACACGGCGAACTTGAATAATAAATAGTAGTATAAATTGTGGGGAGGTTCCGAAACCTGGTAAGTAGACTAATGGCGATCTTTTTTGTCTACCCCAAAATCTTCCCCCAACCACTCTAACCACCTTGGCCGTCGCCAAAACGTTCCGACCTCCTGGTTATGCATGTCGCTCAAGGCCAGGGCCGAGATTTCTTTCTTTTGGGGAACCGTCGAGCCTAGCATCTGATGCCTGAGTCTTTCCAGGGCCTCACAGCGGGGTCTCCTCTTCCTTGAAGCATACAACGCAGATTTGGTCTTCTTCAACGCCGATCAGGGCTAGATGCTTCGTCAGCTTGCAGTGTCCAGTCAGTACACAGGACACATCGTCATCTGTTTAAAATCAAACCTAGCCTAGCTTATTTGCACTCTTGAACCATCCGCCATTACACCATGGAGCGGCGTTCGACCCAATCGTGTAATGCAAATCCTACCTGTTGTTTAGTTATTTTTATGGCTGGTTCAGATCCAATAATTGGGGTACAGGCTCCGCGACAATCTCGTTGCTTTGAACTCCCTGGTGTCCGAAACCCAGACCAGGTTTACCCCTTTCTTTCTCGAGAGTCCCTCCAAGGCATCCACACATTCGCGGACGTGATTGATTGTGACTTAGTAAATAGTAATTCACTGAGCTGTTACGGAAATAAAAATGTAAAGCGTACTTGACTTGCATCAACTGGAGCTAGAGTTGAAACGTCGTGATATAAAACAAATAAAGACCATGCAACTCCGAAACTCTGCTATCATTCACATCATCACTGCGAGAAAGGCGTTCCATTGTTAGATAGTGTCTACTAAAATATAAATTTAATTATGAACGACTGAAATAATCTTCATTTGTTTTTAAACTTAAAGACGCTCAATGGGATTTAAATCGGAACTATAAGCAGGTCACTCCATAATATTCCTAATGTTTTGATCATGAAAATGCTGAGTGACTCATTCTAGCAGTGTTGATGAGGTCTTTACACTGTTGTAAGATCCGCGAACTACAAAACCCTATTCCTTCTGCCCCTCGTTATAATTTTGAAATACATCCAAGAGTTGTGAGTACCTCCTATAAAGTTGCTGCTTACCTACATGTAAGGGAAGCTGGCCATTTGGTTTTAACCGGTGCCATAAAATACACACCCATACACCTACATGTATGTAAAAAATTGATGGAGATATAACTTGTTCTTAATGGAAAATTACCTTAATGCTTTTATTGTTTGGATAAACTTGATAGCATTACAGTTAGAATTCCGTAGCTTAGTATGGATGGATCAATGCTGCAAACAACTCAAATTTCAGCAAGCAATACGAAAGGAATGTCTTAACAGGATCAGCTTTTTCGAAGCCATTTGGTCCGATGGAGAGTTTTGATTTTTGCTTTGTTGTCGTGTTTATTCCTCAAATGTCGAATGTGTAATCAGATCGGGGTGCAGAATGTTATAAAACAGAATACTCAAGGCGAAAATCGACACTCAGCTTTGTTTTCTTTCCCAAATACGTAAGTGGAAGCGTTTGCTTACACCTGCAATATATTTTTGTTCGCGCTGTCTACAATCTAACTCAATCAAAACCAAACTTTTTGTTAGAAAAAAAATTCACAAAAACTTCTATTAGATTGTCTTGATGTGACTGTACCGGGTGAGTCAACGAAGAAAACTTATGCCTTAAAGATAAGATATTTGTCGATAATGAGCTTTTGTAATAAGGTATGGTTGGATATCGGGGACATTTTAAAAATATTTTGAATTATACAGGGTCCGCCCAAAAAGTAGGGTGTCAAAAATTTACATTTTTTTAAAATGGGACAGACTATATTTGAATACATTTTTTAATTCTACGTGTTATTTCATAAATTTTTATTAATGGTTTAATACATGAAAAAGTTTTAGTTTTTAAGGTTGAATTCTCGACGTCATTCAATCTATTGCCAACCTATAGCCTATTTCGCGTTGATTTTTTGAGTTTATTATTTTAATAACTAACATTTAAATAAAATCAGTATCTTCGGCACATTACTTAGGTAATATCTGATATATTACAAAAATATCAATTTATTTCATTGCTAATTTTGGGAGAATTGTATAGTGAAAGAACAATGAGTGACAATGACAATAATGTTAAAAAAAATCTCCCCCGATATTTTTCGCTATACAATTCTCCTAAAATAAGTTATGAAATTCCTTGATATTTATTAAATATGTCAATTATTACCTATAGAATATCAAGTCGATACTGATTTTCTTTAAATTTTGTATAAAAGCTAGAAAACATAAATAAATCTACGCGAAATAGATTATAGGTTGGCAAGTATTTTGATACTCCCACCTTAAGATAATTCGACTTATAATGAAAATTTTGCATTTGCAAGCATCTTGTTGTTGTGAAAATGCTACTTAAATTTTGACACTAAGCGATTCATAACTTTTATACTTAATAAATAAAGTCAAAAATACATATTCACTATGAAATATTTGACGTCTCATTTACAGGGTGTTTACTTTCTAGGACCAAAGTCAGAAAACTTCTAATTGGAAAATATCACTTTTATTAAATGGAACACCCTATATATTTTTCTGCCATCTTATAGCTCGTCATAAACTCTTCAACTTTCGTGAAGAACGTCCTATCCCTATCTCTAATAGTTTTTGAAATATTTTGATATCTCGATATTTAATGTCCTCCTTATAGCATTTTTTGTCGATGTATCACAATAGCCATGTCCCATTTAAAAAAAGTAACTTTATGACACCCTACTTTTTGGGCGCACCCTGTATAATTCAAAATATTTTTAAAATGTGCCAGATATCCAACCATACCTTCATACAAAAGCATATCATCGACAAATCTTACTTAAGTTACTCCGCGCAATCGTTGACTCACCCGGTACTTACTCAATTGTTTTTGCTTAATACTTTTCCTATTATTGCTAACAACTTTTAATTACAAATGCCATCTAATTTAAAACTTAAACAAATATTATTTACACGAATACCCCATCAACAATACCCGTATTTAAAGGCCTTTTAGGCAAATTAAAAATGCATCACCACAAGTAGTATGCGATGCCGTGTTTTCCCCCTTGGCGAAAATTAGGTCAGAACAAAATAATATTGTAAAATACCTGGAGCAGACAAATTTAATAGTGTTATGACAGAATCCGTAGAGCTTGTTATTGGATTGTCCTATTTTTACAGGAAATTGTAAAGTGGCCGAGGTTCCTATGCTCCAGTTAACTTTTTTGTTGGAAAATGAGTACATCCAAAGAGGGTTGTAAAACGTAATACAAACATCTGGTTGTTCCTTTAATTATTGATTACCGAGGACAGCAAACGGAAATGAATGGTCTTCTTACCTACGAAACTTTATTGTTTAAAACTTATTGTCGTTTCAAGTTTTACGTTGATCAGCAGGCATTACTTCTGCCTATGATAATACAATAGGTGTAATTATGAATTTGTAATAATTTGAAATATCAATTAAAATAATCAAAATTTGCTCTGTCAAAAAGGCCAAAATGTCTCTAAAGTTATACAGGGTGGTCCAACGAAAACTTAACACCTCGATTTTATTGCTTTAAAATGAAAATGTGGAAAATCGCTCGGACCCGTCGATTTTTACTTCGAGGGGGGACATCTTTTGCGTATATTGTCGATCTGGTTACCTTAAGCCCCTAGGAGGGAAGGGGGTAAGATCTAAATCTTAAATGGATACCCCTATTTTATATAATTTTTTTGGATTCTGCATAAAATTCTGAACATTTTTTAATAAAAGGATTATTAGTCTATACTTAACAGTTTTCGAGATATTGACCCTTGAAAAATGATATTTTTGAACTTTGACAGCGTCTAGCTTTCTAACTGTACGTCTTAAAGCAAAACGGCTTACATGTCCATATCTTCGATTTTTGTTATCTTTCCAATGTGTCAACTTTTGGTTAAACCGGATGTAAGGAATATAGTACATCTTGTTTAACCGGAAGTTGACACTATTGGAAAGATAATAAAAATCGAAGATAGGGATATGTAAGCCGTTTTGCTCTAAGACGTACAGTTAGAAAGCTAGACGCTGTCATAGTTCAAAAATGTAATTTTTTAACAGTCAATATCTCGGAAATTGTTAAGGATAGACTAATAATGCTTTAATTAAAAAATGTTCAGAATTTTATGCAGAATCCAAAAAAATTATATAAAATAGGGGTATCCAATTAAAATTTAGATCTTACCCCCCCCCCCTCCTCCTAGGGGCTTGAAGTAACAAGATTGGCAATATACGCAAAAGATGTCCCCCTCGAAATAAAAATCGACTGGTCCAAGCGATTTTCCACATTTTCATTTTAAAGGAGGAAAATCGAGGTGTTAAGTTTTCGTTGGACCACCCTGTATAAACCTTTCCAACGAAAATGTAGGACGTATTGGGTTATTTCGGAAAAAAATAATTTTTTATAACTTAACTTTTTCATAACATAAATCTTATTTGTTTTAAAAGTAAAACCTTTTATTAGGAGTGATATTTTTCCATTATTTGTCTTCATTTCAAAGGCCATCTGCGGACATACTGTACGTAACTTTACAGTGTGTATCAGCCAAATGGAATGAAATCGATAATAAATATGCGTCCGAACACGTCGATTGGTATTTCTAGTCTACTTTTTATACAGGGTGTGTCATGTAACAGTGGCGAATACCAACTTTCTTATTTTAAATGCAATACCCTATATATTATTCAATTTTTCGATTTCCCCCCTAGAAAATTTTAGACATATTTCATGTACAATATCCTATACCTATCTTCAACTGTTTCGGAAATATTAGGTGTTTTCAGATTTATTACATTTCATTGTTTCTTTTTACTGATATGAAATTAAAAAAAAGTTATAAATAGTTTTGTTTACTTTTGTTTAAAACTCCTGACCTTAACAAATTGTTGTCTGTCTGCATGACAGTAGTTGTCAGTGTTATAGTCGTTTGAATTTCGTTAACTGCATATCAGAAAAATGGTTTATTTAACAGAAATGCACAAAATAACAATTCTACAGATAATTGGTTATGGAACTTAAACTCGGACACAAATGGAAGTTGCTCGCTTATTTCATGAGAAATTCCAAATTTGCCGCCTATAATTCGAGGGAAAATTAGTAAAATAGAAAAGCAGTTTCGCCAGCTTGGACATGTAAAGCCGAGTGTAAAGCAGATAAAAAAAGTAGCTGCCAATGCAATAAGTAATGATACCAAATTAGATAATATGCTTCCGTTTGAGAAAAAAACCACAAACCTACTTCTAGTCGAAAAACAGCCCCATTACAAGAACATAAAATGTATGCCTATAAAATTATACCGGCTCATGAGCTCATGGAAAACGATTTTGATAGGAGAACGTATTTTTGTGAACAAATTATAGCAATGTTAGATAACCATGTGATCAAATTAGAACATCTTTTGTTTTCTGATGAGTGCAACTTTACACTTCACGGTCATGCTAGTCTTCAGAATTGACGGTATTGGTCTAGGGAAAATCCTCACTGGATTAGTGAAGAACATACGCAATATCCTGAAACGGTTAATATTTCCGAAACAGTTGAAGATAGGTATAGGATATTGTACATGAAATATGTCTAAAATTTTCTGAAGACTCCAAAAACTGAATAATATACAGGATATTGCATTTAAAATAAGAACGTTGGTATTGGCCACTGTTACATGACACACCCTGTATAAAAAAATTGTATTAAAAAAATGCTCAACTAGAAATACCAATCGACGTGTCCGAGCGTTTTTTCGGACACGCTCCCATGTATTTATTATTGAATTTATTCCATTTGGCTGATACACACTGTATGCAATCGGATATCCTCATTTATATCCATTCTAATGTCCCTAAACATACGTGCTAACTGGAAGCTCCCTTATCGCAATGAAATAAAAAAAATCCTTCAGGTCACTATCCTCTATTTACAAACATCTACAAACGAATATTCAGGTCAACCATTTAGGCGATAATGTCTAACCGAATTAATATTTCAATCCCCGTTATCTGTGCTCCCCAATTCAATCCTACCCTTATGTCAACCCCAAGTCAAGACAACAAAGTCTCCGTCGCCAAAACCAATGTGTGGACGGTTAGTCCTTTACCTGCCCTAATTATTTTATAATAATTCCGGTCTGACCCACATTCCTGCACAAGGGCGCAAGGGTGAGCTAATAGAGGGTTAAATGGCTCGCATTTGTGGCGGTGCATTTTAAATTCCTTTAATGGGGCCGTCCGGGATAACATTTCTGGGGGAGTTTAGTGAAAATACTGTGGTTAAGCGCCATGGATACGGCGCCAACGACACTTCTTGTCCAGTACGGCTTTGCTATATCGATATTGAAATTATGAGATTAAGGGCGAGTAGATACAGGTATTAGTATATTACATAACAAGTGTTGAAAGTGGCACTTTTCAAACGAGGAGGTATTTAGCACGAGGCGTTAGCCGAGTGCGGAAATTCTCCGAGTGTGAGAAAATCACTTTCACACGAGTAATGTACACAATTTTTCCTACGATCATACAATATAATCAAAAAGAGTTTGATTTGTTTTTAATAGTTTGTAGGTATCACCATTGTGTTAATCAAATTTTTTCAAAACTAGAGTTTCTATATATATATTTCTTCTATATATTTTTCACGTTCTTTGTGTTTGTCGAGCATTCTCTCCACTTTTGTAATATAATTTTATTACACTTAGCCGTTCTTCTAAAGAATATTTCATTATTTGTAATTAATTCGTGAAAAATATATAGAAATTTGACACTTCATTATTTTGTCTAACTGACGGACGCTTTAAAGCAGGTTAAAGGGTGAACAGGTGAAACGGGTATCCATCTATCAGGTATTAATCGTACGGTAGACGAACATTTTCCGAATTTAAAACTGAAGAAAAAAGGAGTTTTTGAATTAAAAATCCAACATTTTAGATCAAAATTTATATGAGAAATCGGATAAGCTCATTAAAAATACGGCATCCCATTTAAAAAAATATCAAAGTGACACCTAGTACTTTTGTTTGATGTTCAATTGTTTTTTGCTGAAGATATTCGAATTCGCGGGAGAAAATGACTTAAGATGGCTATTTCAGTTTTTTTATAAAAGTACAGGAAAAGTCAAAAAATCGCCTTGTCTAGTCTTGGTTGGATAACCCTGTACACAATTTTTCCTACGACCATACAATATAATCAAAAAGAGTTTGATTTGTTTTTAATAGTTTGTAGGTATCACCATTGTGTTAATAAAATTTTTTCAAAACTAGAGTTTCTATATATATATTTCTTCTATATATTTTTCACGTTCTTTGTGTTTGTCGAGCATTCTCTCCACTTTTGTAATATAATTTTATTACACTTAGCCGTTCTTCTAAAGAATATTTCATTATTTGTAATTAATTCGTGAAAAATATATAGAATTTTGACACTTCATTATTTTGTCTAACTGACGGACGCTTTGAAGCAGGTTAAAGGGTGAACAGGTGAAACGGGTATCCATCTATCAGGTATTAATCGTACGGTAGACGAACATTTTCCGAATTTAAAACTGAAGAAAAAAGGAGTTTTTGAATTAAAAATCCAACATTTTAGATCAAAATTTATATGAGAAATCGGATAAGCTCATTAAAAATACGGCATCCCATTTAAAAAAATATCAAAGTGACACCTAGTACTTTTGTTTGATGTTCAATTGTTTTTTGCTGAAGATATTCGAATTCGCGGGAGAAAATGACTTAAGATGGCTATTTCAGTTTTTTTATAAAAGTACAGGAAAAGTCAAAAAATCGCCTTGTCTAGTCTTGGTTGGATAACCCTGTACACAATTTTTCCTACGACCATACAATATAATCAAAAAGAGTTTGATTTGTTTTTAATAGTTTGTAGGTATCACCATTGTGTTAATCAAATTTTTTCAACACTAGAGTTGAAAAATTAATTTCAACTCTAGAGTTGAAAAAAATAAAAACAATGCCCACTTACACAATTTAACTTACCTAGATTTAAATAAAAATAATAACTTTTTTTCTCCTATTTGCTTACGCACATCATACCTACTATCTATGTACAGTAAATAAATTTCGTTTCTGAACTTTTAGCTGCTTGCATTCTTTTAATAAAACAATAATAATATAGGTACCTACGAAAACAACATAACACAAAACTACAACATAACCTCAACATTTGCTCAACATTATAGAAAGATAGAGATGGAGTTAAATATCGATAGCTTGTTAATTATAAAAGTTATATCTTATTCGATTTGGTTTAAACATAGCTAAAATAAATTTACCTACATAAAGCGTATTCACTTATTCACTTGTCCCATATCCTTAAACATTGTATGGATATTTTTATCCGAGTTAATGGCAAAATTATAAATCGGTATTTCCTAAGGTATTCTATTTCTGCTCTATAGCTGCCCCTTTTATTTCTGTGGTTCAACTCATTTGACATGTAAACATGACAGTTGGTGGGTTGGGTTGCCTGACATATTTATTATTTTCCCTTTTTGATAATATTATTTTTATCATAAATACCTTAGGTTCCCAAAAATAACGAAAAAAAGGATTTTTTTTTAATTTGCAGTAATGCCCTAGTGTACTTTACCCCACCCAGCACCCCAATTCACTCCACGTGTCCCGTAAGTTTGTTATTTTTAATAAATAGTTTTGTTATCAAATTGACACCTGTTTAAATTAAATATAGTGTGTTTGTATTTCCACACTCGTGTTGCATTTTTTTTTTCAACACGCGTGTGATATTTAGCACTTTCTAGCCAAGTTCACCGTGCTATTATTGTCATTTTCATAGGTGGTCGTAGGAAAAGTATTTATCACATAGGTATGTAATCGTCTCGGTTGTCATATGTGAAACATATTTGCCAACTTTAATTTAAAATGGTAAAGAAAGAAAAAACTCAAAGTCTTCCTCCACAAAGTTTAATAGAGTAAAAATATTCAATAAAAGTCTCTATATGTTACGAATGTAGAAAACTTCATCATCAGGAGACAGAAAATATATTTGGTGCTGATGGTTTTAGCAAAAGGGAAAATGGTGTAGAACCGTAATGGAGCTTTTATTTAATTAAAATTTGATGTGTAAAATTGCCATAATATAAAGAAATTGATGGTAGTTAAAACATACTGAGTATGTGAGAAGTCAGTAATTGGGGTTTAAACCAACCAAATAAACTGGGGAAGAAAAAAAAACCTTTTCTAAAAAGGCGTCGAAAATTGTTTAAAAATTTAAAAAAAAAAAAAAAATAGAAGTAATTCAGGTAATGGATAAAAATAACCAGAGAAGAGTCTAGTGGGGTACTGAGGTTTCAGGCTCACCCCTAATTTTTCTCCACAATGTCTTATAGACATATACCCACTTAAAAATGTATTTTTTATAAAAAAAGAATTTTAAACAATTTTCGACACCTTTTTAGAAAAAAACAACTTTAAATCAACCTGCCCCACCTGCCATTCTTTT
The DNA here is from genome assembly GCA_963969555.1 of Polydrusus pterygomalis. NCBI lineage: Eukaryota > Metazoa > Arthropoda > Insecta > Coleoptera > Curculionidae > Polydrusus > Polydrusus pterygomalis. Next base: position 23,729,109 of record OZ018382.1, on the reverse strand, counting down.
AACAATATTCTGCAGCTGCACCAAAGGCTACGGGGCCCGTTGTGGATGGAAGTAAAATACAACGGGAAAATAATTTAACTTAAAACTTCAATCTTTAACAGGTATCCTATGCTCGTCAATATGTGGTTACTTTGAGGGCGCGTGCACTAACGGCTTTCGAGTTGAAGATGACAATTCAGCATATGAAGATGACCAGGAAGACTTGATAGACCCCCTTGACACCATTTAATAAACTGTTGGACCAATACTTAATTTATGGTAGGTTTTATTTAAATAATCAATATTGAATTATCTTTTAGTTTTTTATACCTGGGAATTGTTATCACTTATAATAAATAGCTACCAACTGCCTACTGTGCTGGGTTGGCACCACATTTTAAGTTAATGAAACACCGAAAATGCATTAACTATTATATTGATTTACGTTTAAAAGATTGGCACATAGAGTATTAAAAGGAGCTCACTTTAATTTTACAACTACTACCGATTTTCATGTTTAGTAATAAGGACTACACAAAAGTTCGACTATACTACCGGTGGTCTAACATCTTCAACCATAATGTCTCTCTCTCCAACTTATCACCTAGAATACATCCGCTTCTAGTATATTCTTTTCGCGGTCTTTTCAAATTTTAAATTTACAACATATTTATTTACTATTATTCTACTGAACAAGACTGTAATTTAAATTTCATTGTTTAGTTTGAAGAATGCAGCATATGGGGACGACTAGGAATACTTTATGGACCCCCCTGACCCCCCCCCCCCATCTTCTCCAATGAAGTATTGGACCAATAAATTCATTGTCCTACGGTTTTAAATGGAAATAAAGCTGATTTTTTAAATGATGTTTATTTTGTCCGCCCTATAACTCGCTTACAATTAGTCCTACGACAAAAGTTCATAGGTCCATTTTTGTAGAAAATTTTATTAGCTTTAATTGTTGTAAATTATAAAAATCGATAGAAGTGATCGTTTTCGAGATTTAAGCGAAAAACTGAAAAATGGTACCTTTAACCCCCACCTCCTCCTCGAGCTCACCCCCCACCCTCGGGGACTTTTGATATATGTTTACCCAAGTATAGAGAAAGCGTTTTAAAAAAAAACCAACTCTCTGGGAATTTTTTCCACCGACTTGCTTATTTTGACTGAGGTATACTGTGATGGAACTGGCGAAAATCCTCGAAGATTACGCCTTTTATATGAAGAAGGATAATGGTGAAGACTATAAATAATCTTCTGTAAAGGCTATATGGAACACTACAGCGAAAATGATTCAAGAAATGTATTTTACAGAATACGAAATAAAGGTTGACCCTTTTACCGATATTTCCTTTAAAAATGCGCGAATGGCAAGAGACGCAAAGAGAAAGCAGCTCCAAAGTTGTCAGGAAAAGAGAAAAGTAAGTTCCAAAGCATTATCTACCAAAGATTGACTAACGATAATACAAAGCTACAATGAAGAAAACCCCGATAAAGCACAAAAAAAATTTCCCATCTCTGCTCATTTGTACTAGCTTGGAGAGGCAATGAGGCCGTAAATTGCAAAATTCAATATTTTCAATACCATGGGAGAATTTACCGGACGAATTGAATATAACAGCATATTTTCCAAGACAGCTTATGGTGGTTCAAAAGGATTGGCAAACAGCAAATGGTTGGTAAGAAATTCATCAAACAAAGACTTATGCCCTGTATTAGGTATTTTTAACATTATTGGAAAAAAGAGGAACAAACATTTCTACAGACAGACTATTTCTCTCCCTTCATCCAAACTGGCAGAAGGGATGTTGGTTCAAAAATACTCCACTAGGAATAAATACAGTATCTAAGTGAACCAAAACTTCAGCGGAAAGAATTGGAATAGATACGAAGAAGCATAAAATAACAAATCATTCTCATCAATCTTCCGCTGTGTCTGACCTATTTCAACAAGGTGTTGGGGAACAAGAGTTGATTAAGTTAACAGACCACTCAAACGCAAATTTCGTGAAACCATATCTGTCGCTAGATCCTAGTCATCATCTGATGCTCATCGAAAATCTCAGAACAACAAATGAAGCATGCGTGGACCTTCGACTTCTCAAATGCAAGTCAATCATACCCAAAACCATGCTTTGATAGAAAAGAATGGACAAACTACTACTTACCTATAACAACTGTACGTTTAATATTAGTAATAAATAATAAATAAATAACGTTTCTAATTTCCCTAACGGCTCGTGATTTTATTTTGTCAAAAATTTCATTCGCAAAATTGCCCAGCAATAAACTTTCATAACAGCCGAAAATTTTACCGGCAAAATTTTCTCTCTTATGATATTATATATATGAAAATACTGAAATCTTTGGACAAACTAAAACAGAAGTATGTAGATATATAGATTGTTAAGCAGGTAGTAATAACTCATTATGAAGTAAAAATAAAGGTAAATTCCCGTTTCGTCGATTGACCGTTTCGTCGACTGGACAATTTTACCTGTTTTGTTACCGTTTCGTCGATTGAGGCTTAAATCATTTTGAAACCTTCCCGTTTCGTCGACTCGCCAATTCAAGGGATTAAATTGCAGGTCACCTGCAACAGGTAGAGTATTAAAAGAAAAAATGCCACAATTTAACCCTCAAAAGGTCCACATTGATTTTGAAACGGCAGCAATAAACGCACTAAAACTGTTTTTTTTGTATGTGGAAATCAAACGCTGTAATTTCCACTTTAATTAAGCCATCTAGAGAAAGACTCAAGAACAGGGGCTTATTCACCAATACAGAGAGGAGAAGCAATTTCGAGACCATATAGAAATGTGTGCTGCCCTTGCACATTTACCACCGGAATACGTCGAAGATGGATTTTTATATATCATGGAAACAACAACTACAATCGAAGCCATAGTCAAATTTAACGATTATTTTGTGAGTCAGTGGCTTGAAAGCGATCACATTTGGGTTTGCTATAATGAACGACATAGAACTACTAACACTGTCGAGGGCTGGCATAATCGCTTGAACAGGAAAATTGGAAAGTGCCATCCTAATTTGTACGAATTATTGACTGCTCTACATGAAGAGGCCGAATATTATTACAAAATAGTTGTACAGCAGATTAACCAACACATGCCAATGCCGAAACGACAAAAAAAGTATCGAGATTTGGATCAAAGGTTATTCCAGATCCTCCAAGATCTTTTGGATGATCGTGCAACAGTAGGTGAAACTCTTGGAAGATTATTGTACATAGTTAATTTTGACTAAGCTGCACCAGCTTGAATTTGACAAAATCTGTATTTACGGATTGACTTTTTATACATATGTATATTATATTAACTAATTATTATGACAAGGCAAAACTGTGGCACTGGAACTTTTAAACACACCAAAGTAACAGCTTGTGAATTTTAAGCAAACAGTATATTATTTATAATCTGTTCCTTTGACAGTCGTAAGTCTGAATAAAGTGTGAAGGAAAGACTTGCGTACCGACTTATGCAAAGAATAACATTTAAGGAATAATTAATAGGTACCTACCATTAATATATATACATATTATCCACTTTCGAAAAAAAGGTTTATTGAGTCAACGAAACGGGAATTATTAATAACACCGATTTATACCTGCAAAGGCCAGTCGACGAAACGGGAAAATTTCTTAAAGTCGACGAAACGGGAATCGACGAAACGGGCATCAATCAAAATAAACAAACCCTAACAATATACCTGCAAAACCCGGAAACCCCCAATAGATACCTTGTGTATAACCAAAATGTAAATATAATTAATATAATCATAATTGGAAAATCCCTAAAATAAGTACCGAACTGGACATTAAATCTTTTACGTTTTAAATTTTTTGATAAAGCCGAAAACATAAAAATATGCTCTTAAAATAATAATTTATGAAAAATATGCATTTTATTATAAAATTGACAAAATATCCAAAAAATGCATAAACATATATACATTTAGCTATTTTTTTTATAATAATACACACTACATTACTGTAAAATATATATTATAACATATTATTTGAAATTAGACTAATTTTTTTTAAAGTGTTTTGTGTGAATTGGTATCAAAAATGTATTCTATTTTAAAATAAATTCGTTAAAAGTATCTTCCTTTACAAAATGATATATAGTTTAACGGGGTATCATATTTATTTCCACGTTCAATTAATTTTATTTTCAATTTATTTATCTTTTATTTTGTTTAAATAGACATTCATAATATTGAAAGTTTAATGATTTTATTCAAATATTAATAATTTTAATTAAATTTGTTTTATTATACAAAATAATCGTAAACATTACATCAATTTCATGAAGCAAAATATACTTTGGATAGGAAACCAGCAAAATAAAATAAACTGACCAAAAACAAAGCTTAGGAAAAGAAATAAATTAAGCATGTATAAACTTAATGTGTGTAACTGCAAAAACCGATAAATTAACATTTTACGTGTTTTTAAGTACCGATTCCTATAAATTTTAGAGCCTTCTTTCTATTAAGTTTATTAGATTTATACTAAAACTGTCGATATTTGTTATCTTAAAATTACCGTTAATGTAAATGCAAATGAATTCAAATTTTTTTGGCGCAAATTTAGTGCGCCTAAAAAGTACGGTTTTACAAAGTTTGATTTGTTTAAATGCGACACCCTATATTTGAGTTGATTTTTAAATTCTACGTGCTATTTCATAAAGTTTTCACGTAATATACGAAAAACGAATAGTTTTCAAGAATATTTCGAATATTTCATACATTTATTTTCAACCAATTAGAAGGCTCCTTTTTGTTTACGTTGCTTATAGCAACGGGAGACTATCGCGATATTCTATAGCCTATTAACCTAATGAAATTATTATGTGATAATTTATCTTAGGTATACTACTACGACTAACCCTTAAAAATTTAGCGGCTGGCTGAATGGCAGACCTGCCAAAGCGAAAAAAAAACTACGACTTAATTTTAATTCAAAATGTCAAGTAATTTCGAAGAGACAAACCATCAAGTAACAACCAGTTTTTTAGTCGTACCCGTGATATTTATTGTTACAATAATATTGTGTAAAAAATTATTCGTTTTGGTAATGAATCAGCAAGTTCGATTATACTAAAGAAATTGAGCAGTTAGTAACTCATTTTTATTACTAAAATGTGAGAAACGTTAAATAACAAATTTGTTTTCTGAAATCCAATGTTTTTATAGTTTTAAATTCAAATAAAACTTTAAATAACATATTTCCGATGAGCTTAGTTTAATATGACGCACTGTATTTTTACAATAGAAGTTGATTTTACTTGTTAGTAACTAAGGTTTATTACTAAAATTTCAGGAACATTAAAAGAAACTCCAATATTTGAATTTTTCTTACCGAATCTCCAACGCAGTAGAATTAATTCCCGATAATTTTTTTCTCTATTTCACTCATGTTTTTGTTGATGGCAAATTTCCCTCGTCTTCAACTCAAAACCATTCGTGACTTAAAAAAAATTATCGCTAATAATTCTGCTGCTAGGGAGATTATAAATGAAAATTAATTTTTTCGTATATTAAACCAAAGTGAAAAAGTTGTGGCATTCAAAAATCCACTTAAATATAAGGAATCCCATTTTAAAAAATCAAACTTTGTAACACCCTAATTTTTGAGCGCACCCTACCCTGTTTAAATCAAAATAATTTTAAATTGTGCAGAATATCCATACCCTAACACAAAAACTTATTATCGAAAAATAGTATTTTCAACACATAAATCTACTCCTCGCCATCGTGGACTCACCCGATACAAACCGATAAAAATTTAAATTTTATTTGGATTTCATGTAAAAATGTTTAGCTTTTAACCCCCTTTTAGATATTTTCTATGAAAGCCAATGACTGGTCGTAACATCTTTAGTGTATATAAATTAAACTTCATTTAATTTCTACTTTAGCTTCATGTCTCGTAAGCAATTTATTGCATCACGTATTCAATTTGCTTTTAAATGCTTTTAAGCCGATGGCTTTTTGTTTTTGTCAATTTTAGAACAATAAACTTGGTCTGAAACTGTTTTACATTAAAAAAATATTTACGTTGATAATTGAAGGCATCAATGTATGATACGCCATTTAATTTGGGATATCGATATAATGACATCGATTTTATAATAAATTAAAATTTTTATTATTTTTTTATACAACCAACCAAGACCAAAGGTTTTACTTTTTAATATTGTTGCCAATGTCAATCTGGAGTCTGAGTATACTGTATATACATATACAGTGTGTGTATAAAGTCTGGAAACGGCTTAATAACATCACAATTTACTGGCCAATTTAAACCAAATTTGGTACAGTTGTGTAAGAGGATCTAACGCACCGAATGACGATATTGGCGTTGTTGCCAGCTTTTTAGTTTGTCTGGAATTCGAACGAATTTTATATTTTTAAATATAACACCCAGTATATTTTTACATTTTTAAATTCCACATAAAATTATAATTATTTTTTATTAAATGCATTATTAGTCTATACTTCATAGTTTCCGAGATATTGACTCTCGAAAAGTGACATTTTTTAACTTTCACAGCTTATAACTTTCTAACAGTACGTCTTAGAGCAAAACGGCTTACATGTCCCTATCTTCAATTTTTATTATCTTTCCAAAAAAATCAACTTCCGGTTAAACCGGATGTAACTCGAAAGCAGGAAATATAGTTGTTCCGGTTTAACTGGAAGTTGATTTTTTTGGGAAGATAATAAAAATTGAATATAGCATGTAAGCCGTTTTGCTCTAAGACGTACTGTTAGAAAGTTATAAGCTGTCAAAGTTCTGTAGCAGGTCAACAGACGGAAGTCAGTCGTTGGTTTTGAACGTTACGTGTCGTTCACGCGGTGCCGGTTCACTTTGTAGTTGTGTGTAAGATAAGCAAGTAGGTGGTTGTAAAAACACCAAGGCAAGTTTCCGAGTCTAAAATTTGTATGTTTAAGTGTTGCCTTAACCTTCCATATTTTTTAAACTACCCGCTTACCCTTCCCGTTTAATAAAAGGATTTTGATAAGATATACAGGGTGATTCACGGTGGATGGAAATGGTCGTTTACATAAACGGACACGCTCTACCTTCTAAAATATTTTTAACAATACATTGTTGCCGCTTCCATACAAAAATAATAGCCACTTCAATATTTTAAATGGAACACCCTATATATTACTAAATTTTTAAATTCTACATAAAATTATAATTATTGTTTAATAAAAGCATTATTAGTCAAAATTTGATATTCAATATTTTTCCCACTTATGGGATTGTCTCATTATTGACACTTAAGTTGCCATGTTACCTTCACAGCTTATTCTCTGCCAATATTTATAGAATGGCCTCTATCTCCTCGTAGCTCCGTTAGGACTGTTATTTGCGCCTATTTATTTCTAAATTCCCTATTCTATTCTCCTGATGATGAATGCTTATGCGTTCAAAACATGTAGAGAGTTTACCTTGTTCGAAGGGGAAATCACTGGGGTATTTTAGTGTACAAAGTAAGAAATTGCAGGGGCATTTCGAGGTAGTTCGGGGAATTTAGAGGTATTTCGTCGAATTTCAAGGTATTTCGGGGAATTTTGGGGGAATTTCAAGGTATTTCGGGGTATTTCGAGGCACAAACGTATTTTTCATAATATTTAATAATATCTTCTACAATTTGGAAACGTTGTTGTAAATGTAATCGGCCGAATTTTGCTGGGAATTTCAATAGCGCTTTGGGGAATTGCAGGGAATTTCAGGAATTTGCGGGGAACTTTTGGGGAATTGCAGAAAAATTAAAGGAATTTCCAAGGTTTCGGGGAATTTCAAAAAATGTTGGGTAATATCGGGGAATTTTTTCTGAAAGGGGAATTTCAGTGTACAATTTTTTTAAGTGATTTCCCCCTCGACCTTGTTTTAATCCTTGAAACTTATGTTTTGATTATATCAGAGGAGGAAGACTTAAAGTGTCTTATTTCTTTTCCTTTAAACATACACTCCACTTAGAGTATGGACTATTTCTTCAAATATATGTATATGTTAAGATACAGTGGCGTAGCGTGCAGGGGGCCAGGGGGGGGTGACCCCCTCCGCCCTTTGAGTCTTTTCCTAAACGGCGCCCCCTTCCCACTGTCCAAGTTCCAGGTTTTAATTAGGTTGTAATTTGTTTATAACTTTTAGAGTATAGAAATAAATAAAATAAACCTGTTACCTATTTCGAGATTCTATTTTATTTTCACTACTTGATTTAATTTATAATAAAAATATTTTGCCACGACCAATAATTTGTATTCTTTCAGTTATTTTGCTTTAACAATTAAAAATTGCTTGAAATCTCTAATTTACTAGAGACTAAATTTTATCTTTTAAAAAGTGTGTTATTGTCGCCAATAAGAATATATATACCTGAGAGTATTAACAAAATCCCCCTTGCTGGTGCATATTTTGTTTTTATGTGGCCATTTTAGAAATGACGAAACAAAAACTTTATTTCTCTTGCCAAAATTTACTAAATAAACGAAATTATACATTCGCAGTGAGGCGCCCTTTGAATAAAGTGACCATCCGTCCCGATTTAGGCGGGACAGTCCCGATTTTAAGCCAAGCGTCCCGATTTAACAGGCGTCCCGCTTTTGTCCCGCTTTTTAACAAAATAAATTCGGTGAGTACAGCCACAGAAGAAAAACGGACTTATTACGGTCAAATTTAATATTCGAATCTTATGTGGCAACTATGGAGGGCTTCTCCATAGTGGCCAACACTGGCTCGTTCTTGGCGAGAGTCACGGAAAACCGGCAGTTCCCTGTGACGCGTTTTTAGATATCTTGTCCCGCTTTTTGATATTCAAGATCTGGTCACTTTACCTTTGAACAAGGGCGTAGATAAGGGGGTAATTACCCCCCCAGGACCCATAATGAGCCATAAAAACGAAACACTTTTATACTTGATCAATTTTTTTGTGATTTTCTTAAGGATCTTCTGTATTTTATATTTTTCCTTTAAACTTGAAAATCAGACATCATTGAAAAAAGGGCGTGGCACCCAAAAAATTTTCGCGCTATTTCTCTTAGCGCCGCAACCTCTTTTACCCCCCGCATAAAAAATCATATCCACGCCCTTACCTTTCGCCCCCTCCGCCCCTTCAACCACGCTACGCCACTGGTTAAGAAACCGTTTAGGGGCTTCTTAATTATCTCGAAATATTGTCCATGAGCTTCTTAAATTTAATTAAAAATGATTTAACGTTAAGTTAAAAAAAAATATGATTAAATAATTACACATGGAAAAATATTAATTTTATCATTAATATTTAAAATATTTAATATAAATTGATTAAAATATAATCAGTAATTATTATTACATTAACCACTTCGGAATAAAACGGCTTAATCGCGGACTGTTTGATTTGATCAACAGGCAGTATTAATTTTTTAAATTAATATGATGTGGACAGTACTGAGTTCATTTTGATGGAAAATGTAATGATAATATGTAGTACATATTTTACAAAGTTTATTTTTACCCATTTTTTGCGCACTTGTACTGTATTGTGGGTTGCATTTGTCTGTTTGTTATATATATTTTTGTGTGTTTAAAAGACCTTAAAACTAATTGTGTGATTCATATATGGAATACAATTATGCACTAAACACAGTTGCATCGTTAATAGCTGTTGTTTTGAAACTTTATATATCATAAAAATAGCAACAACTTGTTCAACAAAATGAATGAACACTACAATAAACACGCGAACAAGTTAATAACAATAGGTAAGCTTGATGAGCGCTGTGACTTGGCAAAACCCGTGTTTTTGGTTGGCGTTAATATCATTTCAAATAATTGGCAACTTTTTTCTAGGAAAAAAAAAATTTTTCCCACCAAACAGCGTTTCCTAGAGGTGCTATTTTAATAACATAGGTCTTATGGGGAATATACATTCTCCTTTTTTTTATAGGCATGTGGTGGTGTGTGACGCCAAAACCTGCTAGTGGAAGGGGTAGAGAAATACGAAGGTTTTTAACAAAACCTTTTTTTCCAGGAAATTCCAGTTATTATTGGCAACGCTGCGTTAGAAACCAAATGGAAGACGCAGAAGGGAGAACACGAGGGCATGTAACAGGTTTAATTGGAGAGTTTATCTGGCGTGTTGTGAAGAAATGAGGGGAGATCAAAGAGATGTTCTTATACCTTTTTAATAAAAGAATCTTAATTGAGTTGTTGTGTCGAGGGCAGATAAATATGAAAATGCCAATATTTATTAAAAGCATTAATGTTAAATATAAACTGGATTTACCAGCCACCATAAACCAATGTGATTTTTTTAAATGCTTATATTTTATTGTAATAATGTTTTTACATTTAATAAATTACAATGGCAATGCAATACTCTGCATATTGTAATATTTATGATAATTTTATTAAATGTGTCATTTTAATTTTTCGTCAGATATCCCCAGGCGCGTTTAGCATTATCATAGCTCATCAATGATTCTAGGGAAGAAAGAAAACACAACGTCCAAACTTAAACAATTTATGGTGAGGAGCGTCAAAAAGAAGAAGCGCTAAGCGCCATCTAGTTTCTAGTTTGGACGTTGAACACTTCTAATGCATTCCCGCACCTCCAACAAACAAAAACATTTTTTTTTTGAATTTGAAGAAATAGTCCATGCCCAAAGTGGAGTTGAAAGTATGGGAAAGAAAGAGAAAACTAAAAGTCTTCCTCCACAAAATTTAATAGAATAAAAATTCTTTAGGGGTCATGTTTCTAACGTAGAAACGTTCATCATCAGGAGACAGAAAATTTATTTAATGCTGATGGTTTTAGCAGAAGAGAAAATGGTGTAGAACCTTAATGGAGCTTTTATGGAATTAAAAAATTGATGTGTAGAAGTGATAATATGAAGAAAATTGAGAAAAGCTAAAACATACTGAATATGTGAAAAAGTTAGTAAAAGGGGTCTAAACCAACCAAATAAACTGTGGAAGAAGAAAACTTCTAAAAAGAAGGTGTCAAGGGTTATTTAAAATTTTAACAAAATATTTTTTTTAATTATGTCTGTAAGACATTATCAGGATAAAATTAGTCATAGTATTACGAAGATATCACAATAAAATACTATCTAATAAGTGTTTTGTGAGGCACTGAGACTTAAAGCCCATTAACACAAGTGGTTAATTTAAAACCAATGTAATTAATTAACAAATCACTCATATTTTTAGAAGACAAAGTTCCAATGGTTGTTCACGTCCACGTGATAAGACAAAAGTCACACTTTTGTTCTATTAAATTTTATGGAGGAATACTTTTAGTTTTTTCTTTCATTCCCAAAAACATTTTTGTAAATATTTAAAATTTGGTACTTGTGGGAATTTTTAATGATTAAATCGAGATCTGATCACAGCTTCTAATGCTTCGATGTACATTGCAGAGGGCGCAACCAGCAACACTATGTCAACAGTCCACATCTAAAGCTTATAACTTTTGTGTGATTGTGTGCCTTGGTAAATTAAATATCAAACACCCCTTAGTAAAAAATTTCACCTAGTCAAGCTATTTATTATGCTTAAAGTTCGTCTATATAGCTATAGAGCGCTATATTATTATTTTAGCATCAGGAATTCACGCCTAGCATTTTATACAGACTTTTAGAGATGTCATATTTGCCTTAAAAAGACTCCAAAACCCCATAACACCTCATAAACTAATTTTTCCAAAAAAAAAACTAATTACTGTGTGGGAGTAGGAAAATTACAAACCATGGCCGCTAAATCTTTCTCATTTTGTTTATTAGGTTGATTTGTAGTTACCAGCTTTGCCTGTTTCCACGGCACAAATAAGATATTTAATTAAGATGAACAACGACCTTTCAGCTGCGTGAAATGTAGTTACAATGTGGTGAAGTTGTTAAGGTATAAATTGTGTACTTAAGAATAATTCTAGCTTACTTAGACTATTTGATTGTAACGTCAACAAATCGTCAATATTTCGACACGAATCAGGGCGAGATTAAAACTACAATTATTATTTTATAATGTCAAATTTTCTTGTTTAATTATTACTAGTCGACATCCCCACTATTGATACTTAATCAGGAGTTAAATGAGACAGCATTAGGGTGTTCATATTATTTACTTTAGTTAAACCTCTTTAAACCATTTGTGTTGCTAAACCTGCAATATGTATTTTGTAAAAAATTGTATTTTTTCCTGTCGTAATAGTAGTAGTTAAAGGGAGGCTTAGCGCCAAGCAAGTAGGATTTTTTTAAAAATTTTATTATGTTTTTCTGTATCTCTGGCTTATATAAAGATATCGGCAGTGTGCGGTTTTTACCACTTTTCTTCGTTTTTAATCTATTTTGTATATAAGTAAATGATTATACAGTGTGACCAGTTAGGCTGGGCCGTTTTATATGTAAAAAAAAATTGGCCGATTTCCTTTGGGCTCATCGCGAAAAGAGTGCCTCATGATACCTTTAGAGCACACGTAAAATATGGTTGAGGTAGGATTTCAACTTATGCCTCCGGATTGGCTTAGAAAATAGCGAATTTAATAAAAAAAGTCGAATTTTTTTCAAACATAACAGCAAGGCAACCACGGACAAAAAAAAAATATATATAAAAAATAAAACACAATTTTATTAGTTTTCTTTATTATATGTACTAGAAAAATAAAAAAGACAAAACATAATTTCAGAATTCATAAACGTTAGGTGGTTTAGTGGGTACGCAAAAATTTCGAAACTTTGCCTACAATCCGGAGGCAGAAGGACTTATCAGAATGGAATACTATTTTGCACACGTTAGTTTTAAATCGTTTTGCACCTTTTTCGCGATAAGCCCCTTGGAAAAATAAAAAATAATAAAAACGGCCCAACCTAGTGACCAGTAAAGTCCGCATCATATGGGATTTTTTTTTATTAATAGCTTTATTCGAAACTTGACTTTGGCATCAAGTTCTGCTTCGATCGAGATGAAAATTAAGCAAAAAATAGTAGTCACGTGATTCGCATTATTTATCAAATTATAATTTATTCCAAAAAATAATTCAAAAGTATGGTTATTTCTAAAAGGATCGAAAAAAGTTATTAGAAAAAGTTTTTTTAAGTGCAGTTTTTAGCCCACATGCAAAATTTTAGCTGCATAAGGTAATTTTGATCTTTTACCTATATTTTGTAAATTGCACCAGTTTGGACAAGGCTTTATTTCAGATATATTTTCTTTAAAGTAGCGCCATATGAAATGTGTGTTTTTCTACAAAATCAAAATTGGGCCATTAAAATTTGGTCGCATGTGATGCAAAGTTTATTTGTTTTTGACCTTGTATAAAGTAACTTGAGAAAATAAGTATTTTTAAAAACGTAGTTTGTGTCTGAAAGTAATACACCTTAATATTAAGACAAAAAAGAACACAGTGTCAGTAAAGTGTTCATTAAGTGGAAAATAAATTTTAGTGGTGGGTAACAAATTAAAATTATCTTATGCAGCTGAAATTTTGCATGTGGGCTAGAAACTGCATTAAAAAAAACCTTTTTTTATAACTTTTTTCGATACTTTCAGAAATAACCTCACTTTTGGATTATTTTTGAAACAAATTAAAACTTGACAGATAATGCGAATCGCGTGACTACTATTTTTTTGCTTAATTTTCATCGCGATGGAAGCAGAACTTGATGCCAAAGTCAAATTTCGAATAAAGTTATTAATAAAAAAAATCCCATATGATGCGGACTTTACTGGTCACACTGTATTAAGATAAATCGGCTACGTGCGGTTTTTACCAATTTTCTTCGTCTTTAATCTATTTTGTATCTAAGTAAATGATTATAAGGTTCAATTTAAAATTTAAAAAAAAAACTGAAATATTTGATGATATATCCCCCTCTAGTGGCGAAGAATATAACAAAAATAATCATACAAAATTTAAAATGTTACTATAGGAGAAACTCTTTGAAATGAGACGAAATTTGTCAAATTTGGTTAAGGCAGACCGAAGTTATGAGTATATTTTGCAAAAGAGGTTCCTCTTCCTTCCCTCAGTCTATTTTGTGAATCAGAACAAAATGTATTAAAACAAGGTTGTAGGTAGGTACCGTATATTTCAAAGAATATAGGTAACACTTAATTTTTGATATAATTTTATTTGCATATTATCGATAAAAAGTCAATAATCTTCTTAGTCATAGGTTAAACGACCTCTAGCGGTAAATTTAGAAACTTCAAAATAATTTCAAGCAATTTCTCTTCGATTTTGTAATAATGAGATATGGTCGGCGTCCATTTTTATTTTGTACATATACAGTTGAGTACAATGGCTGTTTTTAACTTGATAGTGAAATAATGTTTAATTACGGCTTTCATGTGCATCGTTTTAAATATTTTAGCTAGATATTACTTATGACTGTAGCGGTCTCATTATTTTAGTATTATTACATAAAAATAAGTTTGATGGTTATAGTCGTTTCTATAATGGCCCACACACAACATTTTACTTGAACAAAAAAACTCAAGTATTTTATGGTATACACTGAGCAAAAGGATCTAATATAACAGGTTTGCTAAAACATAGTTTGTATTGATAGCTTATTTTGTATTAACTCATAATAAATAAATTGCTAGTGTATCAAACCCACTTTAGTGTTATATCAATTGAAGACCATGGCGTGAAAGGGACGTATGCCACATTTACTAGATTTTAAGAAATTAGAGTTTAAAATTCATTTCAAATCCACAAAATCCAATTTTAATACAATTTATCTGATTTTAAGTGGAAAAGATAAAATTGCTTACCTAGTATTGCATAGAAAAAAATAAAATAGAAACAGCCTACTGTTTTTTTTTTATACATTTATTTTTCAAAAAAATGTGGCTTGTATCCTTTTACATGAAAAAATATACGGTAATCTGAAATAACGCAAGGATTTAAAAATAGTTATTTTTGTATTAAGTGCGCAAAATAGGTGTTTTTTTAATGGCACATGAGATTGTAAATTTTTACCGAGACCGTTAGGTCGAGGTTAAAAATTCAATCAAATGTGCCATAAGAACACTTTTGCGCGCGAAATAAAAATAACATTTTTTCTACAACTGTTTGTTGTTAACTATTTTTTATCGTGTTAAGAAAAAAAATCTAAAATCATAATTCATTTAAGGTATTATTTCTTACACCTGTTCCCATTACTATGGAAACCTAAAATTGTTTAAATTTTATTGATTGTCAAATCTATCGTTTTTCGTGTCAAAATTTTATAGTTGCTTGCTCAAGTTTGATACCATTTAAATGTCTGAAAGTGATAGTGAGACGCCTCACGAAATTACGGATGCGGCAGAATCGTTATATCAAATCTTTTGCCCGTGAAATCAAGAATCAAATATGAGAAAGTGTACACTCAGTTTCGCGAATGGTGCAATATAAAGAAAGTAAAAACAGTAACAGAAAATGTTTTGCTCTGTTATTTGGAGGAAAAGTCGAAAATTTTAAAGCCACCTACACTATGGAGTACCTATTCAATGCTTAAAAGTACCCTAAACATAAAGGAAAATATTGATCTGCAGCGGTTTACTAAATTGGTTCCATTTTTAAAGAGAAAATCCATTGGATATAGAGGAAAGAAGTCTAAAGTATTAAGAAAGGAGGATGTAGCAAGGAAGAGAACTTCACCGTTAATTACTATTCTAATAAAGATTGTTAATTTAATTCACTTTAATAATACATTTTTTTATAAAAAATGTTTTGGAAATTAATTTTTGCATTTTTATACGAAAACATCAATCAGCTGAGCTTGCCGTGAAAAAATGACATTTTTTTACGATGAAAAAAGCGACGTTTTCTGCATCCATAGTAACCAAAAAAAGTCATCTTTTTTTGACAGTTGTAGAAAAAAAAAGTTAATTATCAGTTAACGGGTAATCTTCATCCATGTGTTTGACTTCGGTTCCTCAATTTCTTGACGCACCAAATTTTTGGCACCAATTTCCAAATAAAATTGGTGGTTTACTTCGGGTATATAAGGTAGAAGCAGCGACAAGTTACTAACTTTTTTGGGATTTAGTTTTATTTGCTCCGCTCCTATAAATAAAAAATACTTTTAGTCAACAGGTCAAACGGTATTAATATAAATAACTAGATATTTTAGTGTGCTTGGCTATCTCGCTTTTATATAAAACGAAACCCTACAAATTAGAGAAAAGGTAAAGTAAAAAGAAAATTCTGCCGTAAAGCTACATACAATATAAAAAAATAATAATATCATGCCACAAAAGGCAAAAACGGGTTCATTAAAATTTCAAAAAAAGGATATATGCCACGGAATAAGCCACATGGTTTGCACAATTACATCTTCAAAAATTTCAATAAAAGGGTGTATGCCACATAACATTAAATACGTACCTGTGGCTCCTCACAGGATGATAAAATATCCTCACTTTCACTTTAAATATAGTCTTTGTCCTTTATACTATCATCTGAGTCTCACTCATATATATTTTTTCGTTTGAATCACTACAAAACTCTCTAAAAGCACGAGAACATCCAGCACGTGTGTCACTCGTAATGGTGGCTTGCAACCTTTTTCTGAAAACTTGAACCGCAAAACAGAAATTGTGAAAACGTCATTTTATCGCACTGGCGCCATCTGTTGGAAAATTGGTAAAATAAGTTGTATGTGGCTAGTACCTTTATTTCTGAATTATTTGGAATAAAAATATTCGTTTATAAATTTTTGTGGCTTGTACCCTTTTCACGCCAAGGTCGTCAACTCCAGATTTGCTAGAACAGTGTTTTCATTGGTAGTAATCAGTTCCATTAGCAGCACAGTCTTGTTGAATAATTAACTCCTTTTAATACGGCAATTTTGTTAAAAAATAAATTGTATCTTTTTAATGCAACGTATTTTGTTTCCAGTAAAGCGCTTTCTCCACAATTAAGAAAGCAGAACCGCGTCCCCAAAAACGAATTGCATCCGTTAGAACCTACAATCCACAAGACGTGGGCGGGGATTCGTATGTAGTGATCGGCAATAGCCGCGCGCCGTAGAATTAGTTTAAATGTATTTGTTGCGCAGGTAACATTGTTGTTCGAAGTCTTCTAGCTGTCCTGTCTGAATTTGAATTTTATTTGTCGTACCAATACCTGTTTCAATTAATTTATTTTTACTTTGTATTTAGTATTTTTAAACTTTGCATGTCAGATAAAGCAATAGAAGATTCTTATTTCGCACAACCCATCATTAGTACCTATTTGACTTTATAATCGATGGACGAATTTTACCATCTCAGTTAACCATGTTGCATAATAGATAATCATAGCGTCGGCCTAAGAAGCAAATGGCCTAACTCCACTTTTTGTCTAAATTGACGTTTTGTATTGGTTGTGTTCGCAAAAATTAACCACACCGACTGGAAAACGCTTTACGACCAGAACATCAACCTTCGCGCCAAAGACAGTAAGTCGAAACTGGCCTATCTCCGGTCCATTCTATGAAATTGGCCTAACTCCCAATAATTGCGTGTAAGTAACGTGTGATAATAGACTGTCGCTTGTTTCAAGTAAGTAGTTCTTCGTGTCTCCTGAACAATTTGCCTTTTGCGAGTTAGGCCATTTGCTTCTTAGGCCGACGATATGCAATATCAAAAAAATTACCGTGATTACTTCATTGTCTACCACCCTCAAACAATCATATGCAATGTTGAACGACAAGAACAATATCACGATATTTAAAATTTTGATAATTGCAGTACTTGATTTTTAGTGGTAAGTATAATATGCTTTATTAACCGTAGCGAGCAAATATTATTATGATTAATATCATGTCTCATTACAACTGCCAGTCGGAACTAATGCATCATCATATAAAACCAGATTACACCACCAATAGAACTTAATAAATACTGTGAGTATTCAGAGCAATAATAGCTATAAACTATCCTATGGTAGCATTAACCCCTATTTTCTATTGGCTAAATTACGATCTAGCAATTTTCGTTGTCTTACAGTTGAAAAGCGCGTTGCTGTCATATAGTATTAAACAGTTGTATAAAGATAATGTGAATTCTTATAAGGAATAAAAGGATTTTTCTCCGTATAGGTAGCAGTAGCGTAGTAGCCCACAAACTGCAGATTTAAACTGGGTGGCATATGGTAATCGACAACCAAACCTTTAATATTAGTAACTACTTAAAAATTAACGAAATTGTTTTATTATTTATTTTCGATTTTTTTATGGTATATCATTATCCATTCCTGCTGTCCTTATCCACACTCCTGCAGACTATGATTAGGAAACATATCGCTTAAATTGTCAAAGTAACAGCGTCTCTTTGACGATAATTGACTTGTTTACACCTTTTATCACCCCGAAGCCTCAGGCTTCGTAGCCACAGAATCGCAAGGCTTACTAAAATTATGAAGATAATACATTTGTATGCAGTGGCGGCGGCATATGCCATATAAATAACAAAGAAAGCGACAAAGCGGGAGAAGGAATAGCTTTTGAAGAGAAACCAGCTAAAACTGGAACCGGGAGATTTCTTGCTACAAACAGAATCTACGATATTTAAAATTTTCGGTTACTTTGACAATTTGAGTGATATGTTTCCTAATCACAGTCGGCAGGAGAATACATAGAAAGACATTAAAAAAATTTCAAAATCAAAAATAGTAGGTAAGACTAATATTAGCGACACCCTGGGCTACCGATTAGTTATATGCCATTTAGTATAAACCTGAAGTCTGTGTGATACTAGGCTACTGCTACTTACTGGTAAAGCATACAATGTTTTTGTTCAAATAAAATGTTCGTCGGGCGGCTCGTCGAACAAAGCGCCAAACAAAGCCATGAAGTGACATCGGGCAACGCCGCATCAGCTGGGAGTTGTGGATTATGTGGATCCACAAGCTATTATTATGACGCGCGGTAACGGGCGAGTTTTTTATTCTTTCTGATAATATTTTTTTTGTTTTTGTGGCTGTTGCCACTATATTGATATAGAAAAATGTACAAAAAAGTAATAAATAGTTGTGGATAACAAGAACAACTTACCTAATTATTAAATAATAGTAATATTGCGTTGATTGCTCGAAAGCTTGATTAAGTTGAGAGGTACGCTCTTGTTGTTCCTCGTTTCTCTCCGCTGGACTTTTTCTAGGAATAAGAACAGTTTTTGATAAGTAAGCAGGTAAATTGGGATCAAAGCACGGAACAGCTGTTAAATTTAGTCTCACTTTAGTTGGATTTTTTTTGTGCCATCAGGCAAAAGATAAATATCCTCACGAATAAAGTTACTGGGGACAAAATGCTTAGCACAAACTACAGAATACTGTGTGGGCAACCAATTAGCTCTTGGAATGGCTTTTAGCCATAGAGTTTTTAGATTTTCATCTTCTGGGAAGTGAAAAACTGATACACTCTCTTCACCTGCTTTTAGAGCATTTTTATAGTTACACCCAGGAATACAGCAGGAGTTTGGCATGTTGATAATTAAACAAACTAAAAGAAAAAAAAAAGTACTTACCTACCTAGGTATCTAGAACTATCCTACCTACTTACGAACTATCTCTACTAGTGATATTTTTAAACTAATTCACATATACCTTGAAGCTTCAGTATTTAATAAATTAACTGTAGCCACAAAACAATAAAGTTGATCCCAAAAATTCTGCCGCCATTTATAAGACCTGTAAACAAACCGCCCGGCCGGGCAGGCCGTTCGATTTCTCACTTTATTAATACTATGACAGCAAGCCCGCACCAAAAATTTTCACTTATATTTTATAGGGGTTCTTATAGCAATCATGTCACTTAAATTTTCTATTAGATATCAATCGAAAACCGGATAAGAATACAAATTAATACAAAAAACCGCAAGGTTAACACCTGATACAGGAGTAAATTACATACTAAAATATGGCTAACTTTAAAAAAATCACGTGACAAGCGTACCGCCAAGCAGTGTTGTCGATGTTTCTGTTTCGTGGCTTGCTAAAGTATAGAGGGCTGTGGCTGTGGACTATTTAAGAATACTAATGCAATGAACGAATGAAAAGAAACCAACAACAGCAATAACGGATTATGGAAAAATTTTAGAACGATCCATTTATAAAAAATTATAGACATGACATCAACATTGATTTTAAAAAATCATATATGTCCAGCTTTTGTCGCTGCTGTTCCATATCAAATAGCAATAAAGTAATGCAGGAACATTGCGGATAATACGATAGTTCATTCATCTTAAATGAAGTCTAGAAAGGTCCATTCGCCATGTCTGCTACTGCAAAAGCAAAATAGGTTGTACTGCTTTGACGATTAAACCCGGCGAATAGACCCTAATTTGAATATCGCCGGTCGACGATTTATTTAAAAGACTTAGGTGCCGACAGAGCTTCTAAGAATATTTCTACTGAATAAACCATTTTTAATACACTTTTATACACAAATTGATCTTTTCAAACAGTATATAATTTTCGCGTTGGCAAAACGTAAAGCAAAAGCAGTTAATCTTATTTGTTTACGTACCTATTTGTGAATTCCTTAGAGAAATTACTAACAAGCCATTGTCACTTACATTCCCGAGAGAGAGCATTGAAAATCAGTTTTTTGCGAATAATATGTACTTGAATTAAGATGTTCTCAGTATTGTTTAGCTTTGATCTTTGGATAATCCGACAGCCGTAGTCAACCTACCGGTGGTGTTTCTGCTTTATTATAACATAAAATTCTGACAACGAGGGTGCGGCCATGGAAGACGAAGGTATGTCTGTCTGGGTAGCTAATGACTTCTGCAGCAGTTGAAGAGATAAGAAAAGGAGGAGGAAAGTATTCAACATTTCTTGTGTGAATGCCCTGCTTCGCGAGAAGAAGGCTTAACGCCTTGGGCGAACCATTCTTTGATGAACTGGGAGAAGTAATATAAGTAACTTACAACTGGACCGACTTACTAATGAGTTGCCAAGATTCATCTGCGTTTTACGTAGCGCTAGCCATCCAGGAAACTTCCACTCTAACCTAACCTAATATGAAATTGTTCATTACAACATAAAATAAGCTAAACTGAACTAACTATCTAATCAAAATCACTCGCAGACTCCCAGACTATCTAATGTCATTCACGTCGCGCCATATTGCCGTTACTATGGAAACGAGAAGCGTCAATATGCCTTGGTATCTAAATTTAAATGTAAAAGTTTCGCTTTGTGTGTTCATAAAGTAATAAGGGATTTTGAAAATAACGAAAATGAAATACGATGGATGGTTGTAAATAGAATATAGTATTTTATTCGCGTATAATAATCCATAATAAACTTGGAATTATCCTGACCTATTTTAGCCTACATTATATTATGCTCATTAAGTGGTAAATATATACTATAATTAAGTTTTCATCGGATAATATATTTTCTCTTCAGATTTTTTTGGGCCCGATAATAACCCACGTAGACACAGTCAACTTTTTCTAAAAACATAGCATTTTGACAGTTGACACCCATATGTGACATTAACAGCTGATACTGGTTTCTTCCTAAAAGTTCCCAGTTCAGTTTCAGTAGTGGGCCGTAACAAGCTCACGCGTCAGGTTGCATTACAATATTTTCTTCTGATTTTGGTATTTTTAAGTGTTTCAGTGGCTATTTTTTTGAATAATGTTTTGTGTTTAAAACATTCTATCACTTTATCTATTGTAATTACGGCACACTTGGTTCCCAAACCTTGTAGTCACTGAGAACTTACCAGCTGTTTGTATTCAAAAAACACATGACAATTTAGCGGCTTTGTACTACGCCGCGAACGTAAATTATAATGGCAATGCAGCATTGAACGCGAAACAAGCGCAGGCGCACCGCGTGATGCTTGGTTGGCTCGTAGCTACAATTTTGGCAACGAAACTCTTGTATGTTGCCAGGATCGTTCATAACGTTTTCCATTGGTAAATTTAGTGCATGTCAAATGTATTTTTATGTTTTACCAATGAATAACGCCATAACTTTATTCTATCGCACGTTGAGTTCGATATTTCAATTTGTAAATGAAATTTACTCTGTATTTTTACCTAGACCAGACTTCAACAAAGTGTCATAAATGACAAGTGATTTAGCCAGGATGCGGCGTGTTCTTAGAGAAATGTGACTTTAAAACCTTTCCATTGATGAAAAAAATTATTTATGCAAAAAATACGTAGGTTACGACCTACTTATCATAATCGGCCAATGAGAATAAAATTCGCGATCCGCATTTAATTCGCGTCTATATGAAACTACCTGTAAGCGATAAATCATGGCCAGGAATAATTTTTCATTCTTCTTGTTCTGTTGATTTGTATTTAGTTTTACAGCACAAATAAGATTTTTAATTAAGATTAACAACGAACTCTCAGCAGTGTAAAATTTAATTAAAACCTGGTAGAGTAAAGAAAATTCTGCTAATTCGTAAATTTATGTCAAAAGTTAAAAACCGCCTACAAGCGACAGCGTAACAGTTATAAGCTGTATGTGGTTTAAACATGACTATAATTTATCTTTTTCCTGTATTAAAAAAAGGTTATTTTCACTAAAAAGTCATGAAAACTTTAAATTTTAAATAGACAAAGAGATCGAACTGCTAGGCTTCGCCTGTTTCACTGAGGCGTTATTTAATTATTTGTTTTATTACTTTGTTTTAGCAAGAACGTTTTTGTTTTTTAGGAAAATTGCAAATTTTTTTCTGCCACAGATTCGTATTCTTTCAGATGACTTTAAAGTCGTCACTACATTTACTAGTGTTTACATAATGCATACCGTGCGAACAAAAATTATTTGCATCAAAAAGGGCTTGGATTAAAAAACGTAGGGATTGGTTTAGATCACAATGATATGTGGACTATATATCTAACCAAATCTAGGTTAAAATTTTGTCAAATTCATATTATGACATGATATGCCAAACTAATGAGTAATAAAATAAGTAGACAAATAATACAAATTTGTTTTTGTCGTTTACAAAATTAGCAAAGTAAGAATATACAGAAAGAAAAATAATTACATGTATTCTGAGAATTCACATAACCGGAGAGGTGGAACCAAGCTTCATCAAAAAAATGTCAGGTCTAATAAATCATTTCTTTCCAATATATTTTGGGTAAACCATTGAGAGTAATTCCTTCGTCTTTCAAAATCTGCGGCTTGTATTTCTTGGAATACTTGCACTTTATAAGGAAATAAATTTAGTTGCTTCTTAAGAATAGCCCTGCATGTTTCATAAGATCTTCCCACTTCTTGGGACAAGCGTCTTATACAATTTGTTGGCGTATTTTGCATTATTTCACGAACATTTGCAACAAGTTCTTCTGTTCTTACAGATGGTCTTCCTGCTCCTTTTTTGTGTTGTATAGAACCTGTTTCCCTAAACACAGCCCCGGTTCTTTTCAGGCAATGATAAAAATCCTCAGCAATAAAAGCAACGTTAGGAAAATGTTCGTGAAACTCGTCCATGCATAAACCCGGATTGTATTGCCACTCACCATTTACTCTAAAGCTTCGGTTTTCTACAAAGCGACAACGCAAAAGAGCGGCAGTAATTTGGCGGCCGATTTTGCCAACAGTAGTAAGTACGGTCGTTTTGGACGGTGAATATTATTGGAAAGTAAAGCTTCGGTTTCCTACAAAGCGGCCGTAATTTGACGAGCCTTGCCGCGAAAAAACGTGTATGTACTTGCAAATCAAAGTATGTTCCTTCAGAGCGTTCAGCGCAAAAAATACGGCACCGTATTTTCTAAAGCGGCCGCTCTGTACGTTGGGAGATAGCGCAAGCACGATTTTTGACGGTGCGCTAGTATTTTATCGAATCGTATGTAATGTTACTTTCCAATAATATTCACCGTCCAAAGCGACCGTACTACTGTAGGCAAAATCGGCCGCCAAATTATGGCCGCTCTTACATTACATACGGTTCGATAAAATACTAGCGCACCGTCAAAAATCGTGCTTGCACTCTCTCCCAACGTACAGAGCGGCCGCTTTAGAAAATACGGTGCCGTATTTTTTGCGCTGAACGCTCTGAAGGAACATACTTTGATTTGCAAGGTACATAGGTACCGTTTTTTTTCGCGGCGAGGCTTGCCGTCAAATTACGGCTACATTTTTGCGGTGCCGCTTCATAGGAAACCGGAGCTTAACTCCGTTTCGAAAATACGCTTTAACAATGAATGTTTTGTGCTGTTCCGTAAAGCGCATTGTGCGAATTGTTCAAGAAATTGGAATGAATCAAATAACTTGTAACGACTGTCAAAGATTCCCTGAATAACTGATTGATTGGTAATTCAGGTAGTTACGGACACCCAACCGGGCAGGTATTAAGCTCTACGGCTAAGCATTACGTCCTTAAATGCAAGGCCCTCTTTAATGTAAATAATTTTTGCTCGCACGGTATAATAAATATCCGTCTTGCTATCTTTTATAGTTTCCGAGATCGCAATAACTATCAGCACCAATTTCAGTATACGATTATAATTTTTGGTTGGGTAAATCGCATTACAAGAGCAGTAACAACTTATTGACATTTTAATGATAATAATTTAGTCGGACAAATATTTGATTTAAGCACCGAGCCCAATTTGAAAACTGTAATAAAATAAATAATGGAAAATCCAAGCATAAGACCGTTTTGGGTAAATATTTCCAAAATTGTGTACACGTAAACAAGGTTCAGAGGGTTTTTGTCTGAAGTGGAGTCCTTAAAATAATATCCCAACGCGGTAAACAATGGAATATAAAACACTTAATTAGGGTTGGGTAAGCAATACAAATACCAATTAACATGTAAATTGGTTTAGTAGGGGAGGCTGGGTATATGGTTGTTATAAAAGTGGGTACGAGTAGACTGTCACATTTATTATAACTAAAAAGTAATAACTACAGGTCTTACAAGAAGAGGAACATTAGATTTTAATGAAATTTGGTACGAAAATGGAATACCAAAACAATCAACTATATTTTAATAAACAAACTCGCCCGAGCCGATTGCATTCTGTATATTTTTCGCATACTTCCGGAATAATGTCATTGCGTTGGCATTGCCTTTACTATGGAAACGAGAAATGTTAACTCTATATCTGTTATGTGACTGTCGTTTCAGGTAAGTCTGCATTGAATAATGCAACCTAATTTGAAAGTATTAAAATTTTCGGTGTCAAAACACGACCAAAATAGAGTATATCCACTTTGATTTTTAAAATAAACCTTTAGAACCAAAATGTTTGATTTTCGATCTCTAATTTTTAGTTTAACCAAAGATAAAGGAAAACGTACCTAATTAATATTCGTATTTTTAATTTTAAAGATGGTCTACAGTTTTTTGTACAGGGTGGCCCATTAATAAGGGACGCCGGCTATATCTCGGAACCCATTAATCGTACAGCTTTCGGAAAAAAATTTTTATAAGTAAAGCGGTCATAAGAAAATTCTGGAAATTACTTTCAAGTTCCTCATTTCGCCGCAAGGGGGCACAATTGAAAATTAATTTTTAAAATTTTAAATTTCTTCGAAAATTCCCATATTAAGGTATAACTCTGATTATATCATTGGAAAGCTTAGACAATTCTGCATCATTTTGGTTCAAGGCTCGTTGGCGTACCGACCTTGATAAGAGTGGGGGAAGCTATTGAATGTGTAAACATTAAAATCGCCGTAACTTCTAAACGACTTATCCGATTTTACTAAATTTAAGCTTGTTTGGAAGGAAAAGGTAAGTACCTTCAATCGTCGTATCCAATGGTACACGATAGTTTCTAATAAAATTGCTAGAGGGCGCAATTTGTAATAATAACAGTTATTTTGATTTTATCCCGAAAATTCAAATCATACGGTATACCTATGACATCATAATCGGAAAGTAGATGGAATTAACAAGAAAATATGTGAAAACCGCAGTTCGATATCTTTGTTCGTTTCAGAGTTATTGCCAGAACAATAATTTTTAATACAAATTGCGCCCTCTAGCAATTTTATTAGAAACTATTGTGTACCATTGGATACGACAATTAAATGTACTTCCAAACAAGCTTAAATTTAGTAAAATCGGATAAGTCGTTTAGTAGTTACAGCGATTTTAATGTTTACACTTTCAATAGCTTCTCCCACTCTTATCAAGTGAAAGTGTAAACATTAAAATCGCTGTAACTTCTAAACAACTTATCCGATTTTACTAAATTTAAGCTTTTTTGGAAGGAAAAGGTAAGTACCTTTAATTGTCATATCCAATGTCACATAATAGTTTCTAATAAAATTTCTAGAGGGCGCAATTTGAATTAAAAGTTATTGTTTTGGCAATAATTCTGAAACGAACAACAATATCGAATTGCGGTCTTTACATTGTGTGTCTGAAAGTAAAAAAACAAAAAATAAAATAAAGGGGTTTTAAATTAAATCGTTGAAAATAGATAAACTTTACGATAAGTTAAACTAAAATTTATTTTCCACTTAATGAACACTTTCCTGATGACACTGAGTTATTTTTGTCTTAATATTTAGGTGAATTACTTTCAGACACAAACTACGTTTTCAAAAATACTTATTTTATGAAGTTGCCTTATACAGGGTCAAAAACAAATAAACTTTGCATCACATGCGACCAAATTTTAATAGCCCAATTTTGATTTTGTATAAAAACACACATTTAATATGGCGCTACTTTAAAGAAAATGTATCTGAAATAAAGCATTGTTAAAACTAAGAAGTTTTATATAGGTTGCGTTGAGTCTTATTTTGCAAAAGTGGTGCAATTTACAAAATATAGGTAAAAAATCAAAATTATCTTATGCAGCTGAAATTTTGCATGTGGGCTAGAAACTGCATTAAAAAAAAAATTTTCTGATACTTTTTTCGTTATTTTCAACTTTTGAATTCTTTTTTGGCAAAAATAAAAATTTGACAGATAATGCGAATCACGTTACTACAATTTCTTTGCTTAATTTTCATCTCGATCGAAGCAGAACTTGATGCCAAAGGCAAATTTTGAATAAAGCTATTAATAAAAAAAAATCCCATATGATGCGGACTTTACTGGTGACACTGTACATATATGCATTTTGCATATATTCTTACTAATAAGCAATGATAGGGCGACACTAGTCTAAAAAAGATTATAAGAAAATGTTTTTTCAAAAAATAGCCTCTTTATATCAAGTCATCGCAGCAAAAATTAAAACTCAATCTTATGCATTGTGTAAATTAGCACAGAAAAATTAGATCTTTCCATTCATTTAGGCACAATTTTGATAAAAAAAATTTTACTCCTCTCGCACTTCTAATACATTTTGCAAGAACACGTCATATTATGGTTAATACAATAACACCAATCAAGAGGCTCACTTTCTGTTGTTTTTTCGTTTATTTCCATATAGCTTCAAGTTTCTAAAATACGGTAAATGCAGTAGGTACCTATTATTTTTTATAAAATTTCATTTTATTACTTTATGCGTAAATAACGTTTAGTAAACAAAATGTTTTTCCGCGAACGTAAAAGACGCGAGCACCCACGTAAACTGGTAAATACGGAAAATTTATCTGCTACATCAAACATACTGTGCTTTATTAAAACGAAGTTCCTCGCTTTTTCTAACTACGCCCCATTTAGGCAATAGATTAAGAGTGTTAAAAATACATTGGGTTTCCAAGAGTAACGGCCTTTCACCTTTCTGAAAATCTCTTTGGGGCTACATTGACTAAGTGGGTACGAAACTAATAAATATTTTTACCATTACACTGAGGAAAATGATTAATACAACAGGTTTGCTAAGACATAGTTATGTCCATATTTTACAAAAATTAGGTAACTATGTAGTTTTATTCAGAAAATTAAACTATTTTGTGGGGCATACAACACCAAGTCCAATTAGTTAAGGTAGCCGAGAAACAGGGTAGACTTTTAACACTATGTGCATTTTTATTCAGTGGCCTAAGACACCAAGGTAATAATATCTGTATGCCTCGGATCTTTAGTAATATCTTTAGCAACACATTTAGCGGTATAGAACACTATATAATCACTTGGTGGTATATGCTTCTAACTAGATCTATATAATAGTAGGTGGGGATTACACATAATGTTAAACGCCAGCATGACTATCGGCATTTAGGCGGCAATAAGTTTTTATTTTGTCTATTTTTACGTTTCCTTTTACCAAAATGCATACCATTTCCATTTAATAAACTCGTTTTTTGTAAAAATTGGACATAGTGTCCTATGCCTCCCGAGTACAGTATTGTGGCTTATAATTTTTTACAGGTATAGAACACTATGTCCATCACAATACAAATTATGATAAATAAAATTTTTTTAAAAATTTATTTACAAACACTAAATAATTAATAGGTACTTTGTGTAGTGAAAGTAAGATATTACATTCATAAATTAACACTAACCTCAAAATTATGTTAAACCTAATATACACAAATTGAGCTGATGGCACAGTGTCGTATGCCTCCCGAGTACAGAGTTTGTATTAATAGCTTATTTTTTATTAACCCATATTAAATAAATTGCTAGTGTATCAGACCCGCTTTGGTGTTATATCAATTCCAGATTTGCTAGAACAGTGTGTTTATTGGTATCTAGTGATCAGTTCCATTAGCAGCACAGTCTTTTTGAATAATGAACTACTTTTAATACAGCAATTTTGTTGAGAAATAAATTGTATCTTCTCAATGCGACGCACTTTGTTCCCAGTAATGTGCTTTCTCTGCAATTAAGGAAGCAGAACAGCGTCCTCAAAAACGAATTGTATCCGGTAGAACCTATAATCCACAAGACGTTGGTGGGGGTTCGTAGCGATCGGCAATCGCCGCGCACCCTAGTATTAGTTTTAACGTATTTGTTGCACAGGTCACGTCGTTGTTCTGAGTCTTCTAGCTGTCCTGTCTGAATTTGAACTTTATTAATATAATATATTTTTACTTTATATTTAAGTTTTTTTTTTGTCAGATAAAACAATAGAAGATTCTTATTTCGCACAATCAATCAATAGTATTTGAATTTATAATCTATGGATGAATTTAACTATCTTAGTAAATCATGTTGCATAATAGATAATAATATGGAATGTTAAACAACAAGAACAATATCACCCTAGAAGCTATTTAAATTTTTGAGAACTACAATATTAATTTTTGATGGTAAGTATATACTTTATTAACCGTAGCAAGCAAATATTATTTTGATTCATGTCAAGTTTCATTTCAACTGCCAGTCGGAACTTATATAGTATATAAACCTATATTACAGCCCCAATAGAACTTGATAATAACTGTGAGTATTCAGAGCAATAATGGCTAAAAACCATTCTATGGTAGCATTAACTCCTATTTCCTATTGGCTAAATAACCATGATATTATCACTACACAGAGGTCAGGCAATTTTTGTTGTCTTACAGTAGGAAAGCGCGTTGCTGTCATGTAGTATTAAACAGTATTATAAAGAGCATGTGAATTCTTATATCGAATAAAAGACTCTTTTCTCAGTGTACCATCAGTATACACTATTGGCAAAATCGAATCTGGGGTGCGAAATCTCTAATGCATCCAAGAGAGTAGGCACATATTATGGGCAAAGCATTCAGTTAAAAAGAGACACTTAACCACTCCTACATTCCTACTGAAAGGGGGGATATGTGTGTGGTGTGGCTCGCCGAGCCCTTGCCTGTGAACGTAAACCGATTTAAATTTAGTAACAAAGTTAAATGTTATTTATTAGCCTTAAACCTAAAAACGAAATGGGTCATTCTTGTTGAAACCAGAACATTTTTGGTAAGATTTTTTTTTAAATTTAATTAATTTTTTTAAATTATCATTTCACTGGAGAATATAATATTGGATATCTTATTAATGTTGATATCTTTCCTAGCTTCCAAATGAAGATTTTTTGAAAAAATCTTAAAATTAAGTTTTTTCACTTAACGGAGTAGATGTTAGCTTTAATGGAGGGGAGAATACGGAGAAACAGCAAGGATAAAAGAATAGAATCGACAAAACAAGGAATATAATAAAAGTATAGGCAAAGTATAGTTTTTACAAATTAAAGATTTATTTTTTATAAGTGAAAAAAATTAAACGAGGCCTAAAAACTAAGTTAATATAAATTGATAAAACCCTCTTAAGTCATTTTCAAAAAGGGAAGTGTTTTTTAATTCGTTAATGGTTTACTAAGAACTTTCATAATAACACCCAGTTCTATTGTAGATATGTCGGGTTTTTCTGGAAATTCAAAGTGACGACTAGTGACTTTTTTCATAAACGAGACTGTTTACAAACCATTTTGGTTAATTGAAATTATTTTAGCTATATAATGCCTAACAATTTTTTTGCCACAGGGTTTAACAACAACGAAAGAATCTGCAGTAATAAGTTTTATCAACATTTTTTCTCTATAATACTGTTGAAGGGGAATATATTCTTCGCTGGAACTGTCTTCTTTTGCTTTAGGACCTTCTTCTGAGGAGGAGTAGACGTCTTCATATCTTAACCGATCTTTCTTTTCTTTTAATCTCCTCATACTTAATTGGATCTCTTTTCCTTTCTTCTCAAAGTCTACGCATTGCTTCTTTGCATTTTTCTCTCTTTTCTTCGCTTTTATTCTTTGTCTTTCCCATTCTATAATAAAAATGATTTGCTACATAAATTATGGGTAACAAGATAATCTTAAACACACAAACTAACTCCACTCCGTTATTGTTACTCCCCTCCGTTACTAATAAGAATAACGGAGGGGAGTCTAACGGAGGAGAGCATTTTTAAATTTCGCGCCATTTTTATCCAAACGAGACAGGTTATCTATATCTGCGCACTACGTCACAACGGTTGTTCATGATAATTTATGTAATTTATTATTAAACATTGCAAAACTACTTTAATTAACTAATTACATAGGTTAACGGAGGGGTAACGCATGCTTGACAAATATAATTTTACTTACCTTTTCAATAAAAATCTTTAAATTTTCACAAAATAACAGAAGTAAACCAACACTGCCCGTTCTCAAATATAAAATGGCGTAACACTATAACCGACTGCTAGATGGCAGACCATTTCATTTCATTTTAATTTGTTTTTAAAATGCTCTAATGGAGGAGAGACAATTGGGATGAGACAAGATATTTTATTTATTTTAGCGACTTTATTTTTCAGTAACATCTTAAATGCAAAATATAAAATAAAAGTAGGTATTTTGCGATATATTTTACAAATTTGAACAATTGTAATAATACAATTGCGTTTTCAATTGGTAATTACATGATTATATCCACCTTGTAAGACCGATAACGGAGGAGAGTTTTGGGGTGCTTAATCTACATTTTCGACAAAAAATAATTTTTTTTTATCATTTTTTTTATGTAAATAAAATAAAATAAAACTTAAAGAATTTAAAGTACTTTTTAAAGAAGCCGATGGTGCATTTTTTACAATAAAAAAGCAGGAGAGACTTACATGTTTTGACTTTTACAAGAATTACCCAAATAGAAACTGGTATTCCAAGAAAATAATGATAATCCCAAAAAATTAATACAATACCTCCCATAAAATAAAAATAAACTATAAACTAAAAATAAATAAACTGTTATTTTAATAGGTAGGAATTAATATAGGGGAAAGTTGCCCATATTCGACCAATTTCCAGAGTTCCTATCATAGATCCTGATAATAACGCAAAATCGATCTTGAAGCTATATCTTAGTATACTTTAGTATGTTGTTCAACTGCAGGATGTTTTGCAGAATTTTATTTCAAAGTATCTATGATATACCAGGCTATAAAAAAACTCTACAAGTGGTTCAATATAGGAAACCGTTTGCCTAAATTGCACCTGGGGGTTCCAAAATTGGACCACATGATTTAAATCGGAAGCTTAGGTGTAATAATAATATAATAAATAAAAAATAAAATTGTTGATATTATAGGAAGTTTTATATTTATAGTTCAAAAAAACATCAAATTTACAATCAAAATTTTGGTAGAAGACATCCTAATGCAAAAAAAGTACCTATTAGTTTCCTATATTGGACCAGTCATAGTTTCATTTTTTAACTCAAAGAAAAAGATTTTAGCAATATTGAAATGGTGTTGTTAATGACATTAACTTATTTAAAGAAAAAAATAATTTTTGCACAAACTGCCTAAATTGGACCGGTTCAATTTTGGCAATCACCCAGTGGTCCAATTTAAGCAACTACCACGTGTTTTACAAAACCAGCCAGGAAAGAAACAAGAAAAAACAAATATGGCATGGTAATACGAGAAATAGAAAGAGAAAAACTTACTTGATAACTTCCATAAAAAAGATTTTGCTTAGAGTTTTATGGTTCTAAGGTAAATTCTTAGGAAAATCCTCAAAATATTACATTAAAATTGTGTAAATTACGTTTTGCTCTGTACACGCCAAGCACTAACGGCCAACAGTGTTGCCGCTGGCTTATTTTTTATTGGGATTGACTACAGCCAGAGAGAGGGGTAACTGGGTCGGTTCGGGGTAGCTTAGTTAAAATTTGAAACTTAACAATTCGACATATTTTTTTGTGTAACGACAAATATTTTGTGAAACCGAATTCAACGAGACACATAAACAAAGTGAAAAATTAAATGAATTTTCAATTATCATTTTTAATATGAGCAACTAAATGGCGCTGGTATCAAAAAAAAATTAATTTTGTAATAAATCTGGTTTCGTAGAGCATAATTATCTATGAAGTTGGTAGATGGCAGAGCGATAATAAAAGTATGAATGAATGAGGCAACTCTCAGCAATGAATGATTAATATTTTTTTATTAAAAGCTCCATTTAAGTTGCGAAGAAATTACGTACCTATCCATTGCTTCATAAAAAATCAGCACAATGATCTCAAATTTATATCATACACAATGATACAGATCTAGTATGTAATGTCACAGTAGGTATTTACTTTTAGAGTAGGTAATAAAAAACTTAAAACACAAACCAACTGATTAACTTATAAAATAAAATTATGGTCACTAGACACTAACCCATACAAACTTAACCGCGAAAACGCATCCTGAACACGTACTTCCCCCTTTAAACACCGTTGGACGGTTGTCATAGTTCGAAATTTAAAATAATAAAAAATAACTTACGTCGCGTCATCTAGTAAGCAAGTATCGCACTACGTACTCGCGCAACTTAGGGATGTTCGATTCGATCGATTTTTTTAAAGATCTTGATTTTTGTAATCGATCTTGCTTAATTTTTTTTTTGCGTTTTATATTATTTGTAAGTATTTTTATTACTTAAACAAATTTTGTTGATTTGATACTGTAATCGGGGTAGATTTGCGTGAGGGGAGCGAGCGAGCGAAATTTCTCTGAAAAGGGGTAGATATACCCCGTTCGGGGTAGCGTTGGCAACACTGACGGCCAACTAGTTGAGTTTGTTGCCGATCAAAGGTTCTTGGTGGAAGTATGTTTACAGTGTTGCCAGATGATATGGCACTTGTTTAGTTTCGGAGAAATGTACTGTGGTCCAATTAAGGTAGCGGTTCAATATAGGCAACCTTCCCCTAAGTGTTATTTAACAGCTGAGAGCTATTAAATAACACTTTTATTAATTTTTTGTTAGCGTGACTACATTATTAAGTTTAAATAACGGTTAATACTTCGCAGGAGGAAGGCTTGCTTTATAGAAAAATATTTATTCGACGTATCGACTGATCCCATGGTTGCTTCGATCGCGTGTTCTAAAGAATGGAAGGTGGGAGGTAGGGGATAGCGTGTTCTCTGTTTAACGTGTTAACCGCTACTAATAATCTCCGTCTGATGCGTTTATATCGGCACCCTAGATTCGAGTTTGCCAATGGGCGTTTTCACACTAGCCGACACGATACCGGCACGATCACGACACGGTAGCAACACCGACGCGATAAATCGGCGAGTATTTTCACATTTGGGCGTTTTCACACTAGCCGACACGATACCGGCACGATCACGACACGGTAGCAACACCGACACGATAAATCGGCGAGTATTTTCACATTTGCCGACATCCATCTCTGTCGTGTCGTAGTGTTGTGCCGGTATTCGCAGACATGGCTCCTGTAAATAAATTGTATTTGCTATATTTATTGCATTTAAGACTCAAAAAGCGAAGACCGCAAAGACATTTTTTTCTCTGAGTATTTTATTTTTATTATTTTCGTTTGTTTTGTCCCAAAGACACGGTTTTGACTCTACAACTTCTATCAGGAGTAACAATGTCATACTTGAAATTAGCCATAGTTCTTTTAAAAGTTAAGTAGGTATGTCGAAATTATCATTTAAATTAAGTAGCCGTTCTGCCGTTCTAACCAAAACAACTAGGAAAAGGAAAAACCGCCAACGACACGAGTGGAGCGCTTGCTGCTCGCCGACATGTCGGTGCCTGTAACGACACGATAACGATATATCGGCAAGTGTGAAAGCATTCCCTTTACTTACATGAGATTACGCGTCCACCGGTGTCGTTGTTGTTGTCGTGCCGGTATCGTGTCGGCTAGTGTGAAAACGCCCAATAGTGTATGTGTCCATAAATTAGGCAGTCCAATAATAATATGAGCGGAGCAAGTGAATGGTCCGAGTGATCGAAGACCAAATTAAAGAGATAAATGACAAGGAATAAAAATTTGAAATTTGATTTATGTATAGCTTAATATGCACTTTAGAAATAGTCAATAAAAACTAGGGTTTGTTAACTTAAAACTTAACTTTTGTTTGCGCACGAGATAAGGTCTGTACGGAGCCAAAGGTAAATGTCTCTGTGCAGAACCGATACCTCAAAAAAGTTTCACTGTTATATAAACAACCAATTAAATAAACTAGCTTTTTTAATATGTATGCCAAAACCCAACGATCTGCCACTGCTTTTTAATAATTTTTTGCTTAACGTAACAGCCTAAATAATCCAAAATTATTTTATGTTCCCCAGTTATTACCTCAATTTCCTTAAGCCCTTTAAAATGTTAATTGTCATACCTGATCTAATTAAAATCGACCCTTTTTTACATCATCTCGTTAGCACGCAAAAATTAACACTTTACCCTTTTTTGCATATAACATAATTAAATTATGAAGGGTTTTTTTTTGAATCGGACATCCGGTGGTTTGTTAATATCGCCTTAATTCTAAAATTGGGTAATAATCTATTACAGCGAATTTAAACTGTTACTTGTTTATAAATGGTTTCAAAATTATTTAAGTAATAGGCAACAAAAAACAAAAATTGATAATATTTTTTCTGAAAAGGAATATAATAATATTGGGGTACCACAAGGTAGCATTTTGGGTCCATTATTATTTATTGTTTATATAAATGATATGCCAAATGTTTTAAAACAAAGTTTTATTCAAATGTTTGCTGATGATACCTTATTATATATAAAGGGTAAAAATATTCTTGATTGTATAGACATTTTAAATTTTGAATTAAAAACTTTTTCAAACTGGTTAAAGGTAAATAAATTAAAATTAAATGTTTCTAAAACAAAATTTATGGTTATTGGAAATAGCGTGATTAATACAGACATAAATATTTTTGTTGATGATGAAAGATTAGAAATTATAGACTCTTTTAAATATTCGGGAGTAATTTTAGATTCTAAGTTAAAATTTGAATTACATTTTGAAAATCTGGTATCTAAAATTGGAAAAAAAATTAATTATTTAAAAAGAATTAGTCAAAATTTGAGTTTATTTTCACGAAAAACAATTTATAACACTATAATTTTACCTCATTTTTATATTGTTCGACTATTTTATACACAGCAAATGATGGGGTCTTTAATAGACTCCAAGTTTCGCAAAATAAAGCTATGCGTATAATTTTAAATGTGGATAAATATACGAAAATAAATTTAATGGTAGAGAAACTTCAGTGGTTAAATGTTAAAAATTTAATATTTCTTTTGATTTGTACTTTTATTTTTAAAATACAACATAACTTACTGCCTTCTCATTTGAAAGATTTTATAACTGAAAATTTTGAAAATCATAACTATTCAACCAGGTATAATAAAGATTTTTGTCTAGGTAGGGTATCAAAACATTTGACATATAAATCGGTTTTCCATAAAGGATTAAGTGAACATAATAACTTGAATATTTTAATTAAATCACAGACCTCTTTGAAAAATTATTTATTTAAAAAACAAAATAGTGACTGATAAAATTTTTTTACAAATGATATTGTTAAATTAGTTCAAATATTTTATATAACTTGTTAAATTGTAGCACATTGCTAAATAAATCTTGTTACTACTACTACTACACTGTACATTTAAATAATATAATTTAACAGCAATAATAATTAAAGACATTAGTGGATAAAGGTGTTATGTCGCATTTTTTTTTGAAAACTACTTTTTGAGCATCTCTGGTATAGATCTTACTATTAGCATTGCATATCAAACTATATAAGAATGACGGATGTCCGAGAAAAGTTGACAACCCAGTTTTAGACGTCTTGGAGGTGGTTTGGCCGCTATTGTGGAGTTGATCGTAACTCTAACCTTAAATCTGTCGTTATAATGCAGCGCCTCGGCAACAGATGTCTCAAATTCACGGATGTCATGTCGTGGTGTTGCCGCATATCGTATTTTATTGAAATTTTTAATGATATAAGCATTTTTAACAGACAATAAAATAGGAGGTTCTCAATTCCAGCCGAATGTATGTTTTTGATAATAATATGTACGCTGATTACTCCGAGGTAATTGGACCGATTTTCACAATGATTTTACCGTTGCATTGGGTGTTAAATGTTAAACAAATAAAAGTAGATAAAAAGCGACAGCAAGTATAACTAAAATAGGTTTTATTTCGTCGAAAAATAGCAATATACGTAATACACTAATACAAACAAACTGGATGTTTCTTAAGTAAGAAAGTAAAACCTACTTATTTTAACCATTTTAAAAAGTAGTAAGAATTGCAAATTAAAACCAAGTTATACAAACAAACCGCACATCATTCATATTTTACCTAACATATACGTTGTAGCCTAGGTATGTATAAAATAGTGAGAGTCGTTTCTGTTAGAAATAGAATACATGGCAGTCAATATGTTTTCATGTAGTTAACGTGGGGACGTCAAAAGGTTAAAAATATTATATGCTACAAAGCAATTAAAAATAGGGACATTTTTAAGTCTAGACTATACTATAGGTAGGAAAATAAATGTAAGCTACTTAAATCTAGGATTGGTGTAGGTACTTATGTGATATCAAGTTTTACGATAAGCTATAAAAATAAATTTAAAAATCTTATGCAGCAAGTCAAACAGACAGGCGGCAATAATGTTTTAATTTAGCACTGAAAAGGCTAGTCCCTTTCTTGTTGGTGAACTCATTGTGCCATCTATGAATTTAACGTAGCAGATTTAGGAATCTGAAAAGATTAGAAGAATAACCAAAAACTATAATATCAAAACAGCCTTTAAATCCGGAAATACGCTCAGAAGCCTTCTTACAAAAGTAAAACCCCCCAGTAATGAAAACACAAAAAATTGTATCTATCAAATCCCTTGCGAGTGTGGCGAATCGTACATTGGAGAAACAAAAAGACCTCTTCCCGTACGAGTTAAAGAACATCTGAAACATACGCAAAGAGGTGAAACTTCGAGATCAGGTATAGCGGAACATGTATGGACTAACCAACATAATATACAGTGGTCAGAAGCCAGGGTTTTGGACACGGAACAGCACTGGAAAAAACGAAAATTCAAGGAAGCAGCTTTTATGAATCAAAATACACATATATTCAGTAAACCAAGTATAGATATCCCCAATATCTGGAAGCCACTTCTTGTCCAAAACCAACAGCTCAAACTTCACACTCCAATAAGCACGTAGGCGGAGTCATCAAGCTTCATTGCACATGGATAGTATTTAAGACAGTAGCCTTAGAATTATAATTTAGTTTACACTTGAAAACGGTTAGAGATACTAACTAACCGAAACGTTGTGTTAAGTAACAAAATAAAGACAATGGAAGTCCGACAAGGTAATTTTTTTGAGATTTAGGAAATCAGCTCATATGGCCTTCTTATAGTTTGATATTCAATGCTATTAGTAAACCTTAAATGCAGCTTTCTTCATAATTAAAGATTTTTTTAAAGGATAAAGGTGTTAAGTGACTCAAACATCTAGCATGTCGTAGTCAATAAAGGTGTCATGTTACAATTTTGTTACATAACACTATGAAAAAAAACTATGCATTTGCTTTTATTATTAAAGTGCACCAAATAAAATTAGTTACTTTTGCCGAATTAATGCGGTGTTAGTAAATAAAATTAAATAATAATTAAAAAAGTTCTAAGTCATAACGCGTTTTATTGAATAACTTCGAAGTTTAAAAATGTGACATAACACCTTTATCCACTTATGTCTTCAAATATTAATGTGGATGCTTTCTGGCTAACAATATTTATGGAAGCTTGCTTAAGCCTATAGAATGTATTTTTTTACTACCGTACGTAAAATACTACCTTTACGCACTATAGAATGTGTAAAATTTAACGTTTTACGATAATGTAAACGTAAAGTAAATGTAGTATTTACATAATTTAATTTAATTTTGTTTTATATTTTTAAATCTCAATAAAATATGGACAGTGATTTATCGGATTTTAGAAACACTCCGCCGAGCATTGCAGATTCTTCACAGAAAGCTACTGTAGCTTTGCTTCCCAAGAAATCTCAGATAATAACCGAGCAAAATTTTTTTTATTTCCGTGCGTAAAACAAAATACTTTACGCACTAGTGCTTTCTTAATACAATTATACAATTGAAGCCTTTTTAACTTTAGACAACTGACGAGGTATTTTTATGTTCTTCTGTCAAAGTTTATCAAACGTTACCACCACCATGCAGTGTCAATAGTATATTAACGTACACGTTTTATAAAGCATCATTTTATAGCACGCGTCCATGTTAAAAACGGGACAAGTGCTTAAAACTGCTTTATATAACACGTACGTTATACTATTTTTTCTAATTTGTAGTTTTTTCAATAAAAAACACATATTTAAAAAGAAAATAAATCCTTCAAATTTTGTAAATTTTTATGTCTAAATTTTATGTTGGTAATACTATTTTTTATCATAGTAGCCTCTGGACAACAAAAATTATTTTGCGAACTGTCATTTTTTTGTTTTATTGACCCATTTTCACCACGAGATTCTAAAGTTATTATAGCGATATGAGATTTGAAATTGGACGGAATACGTTGTGTGATCCT
Organism: Polydrusus pterygomalis; assembly: GCA_963969555.1. Taxonomy (NCBI): domain Eukaryota; kingdom Metazoa; phylum Arthropoda; class Insecta; order Coleoptera; family Curculionidae; genus Polydrusus; species Polydrusus pterygomalis. The sequence continues at coordinate 23,689,877 of OZ018382.1, read as the reverse complement.
TGTACATTCGGTACATATACAGAGCGTTCGGAAATTCGGGCGATTTTGCTACTTTTTTCGAATTTCAATAGACGTGATTTTACGTCACGGCATTGCAATTTAGTATAGGGAAGATGGAAAATTCAAATAAAGTTGAAGTTAAAATCGACATTGGAAGGTTAGTAGATTAAATTTTGGATAGGATTTGGCAGAAAATAATAGCTTGAAGCATCTACAAAAGATTGATTTACAGATTTATGCAACCAACATACATGACTGTTATCCACACAGAAAAAAAAAGTAGGTTATCAAGCTATTTTTCCTCTGCGAAAAATGGGTTTTCTCGTAAATCACAAAGGCCACGCAAGTCAATGAAATTAAACATTTAAATGTTACCAACATCAAATAAAGAAAAAACGCTTATCGAAATAGCTTCATTATGATACGCAAATGCGTATCGTAATAGACTTGTTATGATACCAAATTAGAAAAAATTAATTACACCGGCGCCAATGATTTGCATTTTTGATGATCTATGACGTGTGATAACCTCCAATAAACAATCATTTAGACAAATCGGTTATACGCAAATATGACAAAACTTACCTCTTATTCTAATTCTTGTACACTTTTTTATGAATACAACATTGAAAAATTGGCCAAAGGCCAAAATACGAGTAAGCCCCTTTTCACCATGCCACTCGTGGTATTTCTTTTCCTTAAAAGCATTTTGCACCGAGTTAGCTGCTGAAATGTATGTGTATATAACAGATAGTGACACGATGATTTATCATACTTTAATGTAATTTTGACAAAGTTCTATTTTCCTAGAATTTTTGCGGGAAGATAAATAACGAAACATATAGACCAATTCTTTTTTCGGATCGGGCAAACAATTTTTCTTGTTTTATTGTGTTAAGATAACACCGTTATTTATTAGACAGTTGGTGTTTTTTTCATTTTTATAGAGTGTCTAGAGAATGAACAATGCATTCGAAGTATGGTACCTATTCAAAAATAGAGTTTACCACAAAAACATATTTTCCATTTGTATTTTGAGAGAGAGTTTACTTTAAGCATTGAATATCAAACTATAAGAATTGCGGATGTCCGAGAAAAGTTGACAACCCAGTTTTAGACGTATTGGAGGTGGTTTGGCCGCCATTGTAGAGTTGATCGTAACTCTAACCTTAAATCTGTCGTTATAATGCAGCGCCTCGGCAACAGATGTCTCAAATTCACTGATGTGATGTCGTAGTGTTGCCGCATATCATATTTTATTGGAATTTTTAAGAATTCAAGCATTTTTAACAGACAATAGAAAATAGGAGGTTCTCAATTCCGGGCGAATGTATGTTTTTGATAATAATATGTACGCTGATTACTCCGAGGGAATTGGACCGATTTACTCATTGATTTTACCGTTGCATTAGGTGTTAAATGTTAAACAAATAAAAGTAGATAAAAAGCGACAGCAAGTATAACTCAAATAGGTTTAATTTCGTCGAAAAATAGCAAAGTACGTAATACACTAATACAAACAAACTGGATGTTTCTTAAGTAAGAAAGTAAACAGACTCATTTTAACCATTTTGAAAAATAGTAATAATAGCAAATAAAAACCAAGTTATATAAACCGCACATCATTCATATTTTACCCATCATATACGTTGTAGCCTAGGTATGTATTAAATAATGAGAGTCGTCATTTAATTCTGTTAGAAATAGAATACATGGCAGTCAATAGGTTTTCAAGTAATTAACGTTGGGACGTCAAAAAGTTGAAAATATTATATGCTACAAAGCAATTAAAAATAGGGACATTTTTAAGTCTAGACTATACTATATGTAGGAAAATAAATGTAAGCTACTTAAATCTAGGATAGGTGTAGGTACTTATTATGTGAAATCAAGTTTTACGATAAGCTATAAAAATAAATTTAAAAAACTCATGCAGCAAGTCAAACAGACAGGCGGCAACAATGTTTTAATTTTGCAGTGAAAAGGCTTGTTGTTAGTGGCTGCATCAACACGCTTTATTGTTGGTGAACTCATTGTGCCATCTATGAATTTACCGTAGCAGATTTAGGAAATCTGCTTATATGGCCTTCTTATAGTTTGATATTCAATGCTTTAAGCAACGGGATTTGGTTAACGCAATATTTTCTTTGCAACTTTCCGTAATCCCGTTGGGGTACAACTTTCAACATTTTTATTATTAAACAGCATAATAATGCTATTATAAGGTGATTCAAAAGAACTTTGACAAACTTCTGGATATGCTTGCTGACGTTATTTTAAGAGGAAAAGTTTTAATGAACCATGTTCTTTAGCAGCTTCGTTTCGGAAATATAGGGTGTCCAAAATTAGAAAAAGTATAGTAATAAAAGTTAAATTCGGTAATTAAATAATCAATTAAATATGGCTAACTTGAAAGTACAATTTATTATTGGAGACAGCTAGCGGTGTCGCTGCAAAGTTATTATCTCATTTTTTTATAAATCCTTACTTACTAAGTTTTCATTCCAACATCGCGAACTAATATATTAATATATTAAAATTCTTGCGGTTGCATCGTATACAGACCGCCTACAATCGTAGCCAGCACACGCAATGTTTGTTGTACCGACAAATGCACCTTCACATTAAACAATGAACAAAATGTTCAAAATTGTAGATATTTAAGTACAGAAAATGAAGACAAATTTGTACGAACAAGGACTCAATATCCTCAAAAGGTAAATGTTTGCGCGGGCATACTTGGACATCGGATTATGGCAAGGGTGTAGATATGGGGGGAGGGTCAACGAGATAATTACCACCCCCATCCCAAGATTTTTTTATGGGAAAAGAGTATTACAATTGGTTATACTTTTTCTAAAGATGACAGTGATAAAATTACAAAAACACTTGCTGGTATCTTCATTAAAATAATTGAGACCCGTATTAGGTATTTTAGGAACATAAAAAATAATGTTATACAGTATGTCTCCGTAAGTGCGCTTGTACACAAGCCGATATTTATCGGATATCGGAATAGTAATTATCGGAGTGTCGGGGGTCTCTTGTACATTGCGTATGATTTTTATCGGAGGTTACGCCATTTTCGTTTGTAAAGTAACAGTTGTATTAAACAATTTTATCAGCTAGTTTAGCGAATATGCGTGTATCACTAAAAAAAAAAGGAAAAAAATTGTTATTTTGTATTGGATGTATGTACTTGCAAAAGTGTAGAAATAACAGATGCTTTTGGATTCGTCCACTAATAACCAAACGATATGTGGAAGGTGCGTTTTATAATACAATGTTTTACAAACTACGAGAAGATGAGGACTACGCACACTTGCTTTTCGACAACTTTGACTTTGGCGCCAAGCAACTGTATATTTATCGGTCCGGTTTAGCAGACCGTCCGACAATGCAAAATGTCGGAGAGCCTTTTTGTCGGATCCGATAATATCGGACGTTCGTGTGCAAGATACTCATATAAGACAATGTAACCGATAATTATCGGTGTGTGTACAGTGTTATCAGTTTAGTTTGTCCAACTTTTAAGAGCCTGTAACTTTTTTGTATTTTGAGTTAGCGAGCTCGTTCCAAAAACAAGATGTACCATTTTTAGCCAAGTTTTTATGAGTGTTGTAAAAAATGACAGTTGGTGTCACATGTCACATTTAAAAGCAAAAATTTAATTTTTTTAAATGGGACACCCTGTATATTAGAGCCGCATTAGATGGTACCTTTTCTTCCGATTTCAAAAATATAACACACATATGCATTATTTTCTTCATTCCATCAAACATTGACAAAAATAGGAAAAAATATATTATTGTTAAAAAACACCAAGATAGCTATGCAACTGTTTTGGTTGTTAGCTTATATTAGGATCAATGAAACACGACACATTGAAACGAATAGGGGAGGGGTGGGCAAGTTGACATACCTAATGTTTAAACAAAAATATCTTAGAAAAAACCAAGACTTATTTTTAATAAATGTAAGCAAAATAAAACAGTTGTTATATGTCTTTAACCTACATATATAACGAAACGAAATATAAACTCCTTGTACAAACAATACCACTTTAACAAAAATAATACAAAAAGCCATCTTGCCCTACCCTATAGGGCAAGTTGACATACGAAAATAAGTAGGTATAAATATAAAATATTAGTTAATATAAATCACAAATAAATTGTTTTGATTTTTTGGATAGGCCGGCACACTCAGCGTGAGCCCATTGGCGACACTTCCAGTCTAAAATCTTTTCAGTGCGGGCAAGATGACATACTCGGTATGAAGGTATGCCATCCTGCCCGACAATGAACGTAAATTTAAAAAAATTAAAAAATGGGTTTTAAAATAAAATCTAAAAAAGATTGATAGCGAAATGAATAGTTGAAAACTAAATTTATTAACAAAATTAAAAAATATAAGAAAAACAGTCAAGTAATTTTTTTATAATCTTTATCATAGTATACTTACATTAAAACGAAATCGTAAATTACTTAAAATCGTTAATATTTCTAACACCGCGAAAAACTTCCACCCACAAACACCTCTAAGTGGACACTGCCAACGAGCGAACTTGTTTAAGTATGCTAAATGCTCGGATGACGGTGGAGTTTTATGGAAGGGCTACTGTGTCATCTTGCCCACCTATGTCAACTTGCCCATCTCTTCCCTAACCAATTTTATTATTGACATAACTAGAAAATATCAAAAGGTTCTAACATTAATTTAATAACTAGAATTTTATTATATAATAATTCTTTCATAATCGATATTGCTCTACATGACTCCCTCCCTCTTCGATACATTTACGAAACACTTTTACAATGAGACTATTAATTTTTAATAAAACTTCTCTATTATTTTGAATCTGAAGGATGGCGTTTTCAATTCTAATATACAGTTCATTCAACGAATAACACGGTGTATCATAAATAATATTTTTCATATACCCTCAAAAGAAAAAATCACAGGGTGTTAGGTCTGGGCTGTTCGGCGGCCATCTTATAGTCCCCGATTTCTAATCCATTGGACATATTTTGCGTTTAAATATGCAGTTACTGGAGCGAAACTGTGTGGCGGCGCTCCATCTTGCTGCCATTTTAAATTTCTTAACGTTAGGATGGGTAAATTATCTAAACGATCTTCAATTTCCTCCTGCAGCATATTCAAATATCGTGGGCCAGTTAAGGAACCTTTGAAAATTTTGGGTCCAAAACCCAGCAATTAATCCGCACCAAACGCTAACACTTTGTCGCCCTTGAAACTGGATTTCCTGAATATTGAAAGGATTTTCGTCTGACCAATAATGCGTATTTCGGCGGTGGCAGCCCCTACTGGTGGAAAAATTTGACTCATCCGTAATATAGAATTTAAAAAGTTAAGGTTTCTTCCTATTTCGTCCATCATTTATCTACAAAAATGCAGTATATTTTCCTTTTGCCCAGGCGATAATTTTTGCACTCTTCTAGGCTTGTATGGACGGAACTTATATTTTTTTTTAATCGTTTCTACTGAACCATACGATATAGGCAGCTCTCGTAGTATATCGGGTATAGATTTGTAGGAAAATGGCCGAAAATAGGCTAATACATTAATTTCCATATCTTCCGTAATAATTGTTTTCCGCCTAATTATTCGTTTTTTCTTTATACCTCCAGTCTCGAAAAATGTCTTCTTTAGCCGATAAAATATTATTTTGGAAGGAACCCGTCTATTGGGAAACTGAAGCCTATACCTCCTAAGTGCTAAGGTTGCACTGCCCGTTTGAAGAAAAATATCAAACATAAAACACTTTTCCTCCACTGAACAATAAGATCTCATTTTAGTTAATTTTTACATACAAAATAACTTTTCTACAATATTCGAAATAATTAATAATGCTGAGAATGACAGACTGAAATATAAATGAAGATAAAATCCATAGCAACCAAAACAGTTGCATAGCTATCTTGATGCCTTTTAACAATAATATTTTTTTTCATATTTTTGTCAATGTTTGATGGAATGAAGAAAATAATGCATATTATGTGTATTATATTTTTGAAATCGGAAGAAAAGGGACCATCTAATGCGCCTCTTAGGGTGTCCCATTTAAAAAAAAAAAAATTTTTGCTTTTAAATGTGACATGTGACACCTACTGTCATTTTTGACAACACTAATAAAAACTTGGCTAAAAATGGTACATCTTGTTTTTTAATGAGCTCGCTAACTCAAAATACAAAGAAGTTACTGGCTCTTAAAAGTGGGACAAACTAAATTGATAACACTGTACTAACGCCCTAAGTTTGCACCATATGGGAAAACTTTTTTATTATTCATTTTACGAAAAAAAGTTATTCTTAATAAAAAGCTCTGCATCCATGCAACCATGCAACCATCAAATTTTGAAATTTTCTAGTCATATACGAGGTTTGCCAAAAAATGTGATTTTTTCCCAAGAGTAAAGTACCTTTAGGTTAGGTTAGGTTAGGTTAGAGTGGCAGACCTCTGAAATTGACCAAACAGTCACACGTAGTCCTGTAGGACCGTTGTGGTACCACACATGTTCCTGATGGTTAACACGATCGTAGAAGAATCTTAATTGACAGCTCACTCAAACCAGTCACTGCTGTTAATCAACTTAGTAAGTCGACCTAGTTGCAGGCTGCTCACTTCCTCCAGATCATTAAAAAATGGTTCGCCCAGTGCATTGAACCTTCCTCTCGCGAGGCCGGGGCATTCACACAAGAAATGCTGAATACTTTCCTCCTCTTCTTCATCTCTGCAACTTCTGCAGAAGTCGTTAGTTGGTATTTGCATACGTTCAGCGTGTCTACCGAACAAGCAATGTCCGGTGACTACCGCAGTGATGTTTCTTAGGTTCTTCCGACTGTGCTGTAATAGCGCTGCGGTTCTCCTGTTATTAAGTTGTAAGCCTTGTCCATCTGCTTTGCGCAAGTTGTTTAGCTGCTCGAAAGTCACCTTTATTTTTGACATTATCAAAAATTGTTATTAAAAAAAGTTGATCAGAACTAAAAACCACGTCTAAACATGCAATTATACGCATTTATGTTGAAAAATTACTTTATTAATTTAATATTAATAATTTAATTATTCAATTAATTTAATGCGTGGCTATTACATATTTAGACGTGGTTTTTAGTTTTGATCAACTTTTTTTAATAACAATTTTTGATAATGTCAAAAATAAAGGTACCTACTTTACTCTTGGGAAAAATTCACATTTTTTTACAAACCTCGTATATGACTGGAAAATTTCGATATTTGATGGTTGCATTTTAGGTTTTAGACCATGCAGAGCTTTTTATGAAGAATAACTTTTTTTCGTAAAATGAATAAAAAAAAAGTTTTCCATATTGTGCAAACTTACGGAGACATACCGTACAAATTTCAAACTTTTTAGAAAGCACGGGTGACAATTTTACGAAACTTGTATGGCATAATAATTTACTTTTAAAGTATGTATTTTAATTTTTTTTACAAAATAGAGAACTTTTTGTCGACGTGATTAAAAAATTGACCCCCACGTAATAATAGTATCATTAAATAGTTTTTAAGCATTTCACAATATTATAGCATGGAAATAGCATTCTTGCAATTGACATTAAAATCTAAATGAGGCTGCACCAAATAAGTGGTAAAATTATTTCACTATAAAATAGGGTTGTTTAGACAAATAAAGCAAAATTTATAGTAAACTTTGCATAGTTATTTGTTATTAACGCGCTTGGAATGCTTAATTGTTTAACACGTAATTTCATTTCGCATGTTTAAATTTTCTACGAATTCCAGTTGCAGTAATATTCAATTAAAAGTTTTGGATAACATGTATTGTTTAAATAACGAATTTGATTTTCATAAAAGCAGGAAGGCGTCACTTGAAATTAACTACCTAGTAGTGATAAAAATAGACCAACTTCACGTTGTTTTTCACTTAAATTGCAACTTTAATATCGATTTGTTAATTATTTTATGTTGTGTAACGTGTGAAGGACTAAGTTTTCTAAGTTGGGTTTAAATTTTTTGTTTATAGCGTCATCCACCCATATTATTATTGGAATTGCGTATATTTGTTCAAGTTTCCATATACAGTGTGTTCAGGGATAGAGTTTGGAAGAAGAAAAAATTTTTTTATTAGTAATCTGCTTATGAGGAAACTATAATTTCGAATATCAGATATGCAATTACTATACAGGGTTCGTTACAAACAAAATTTTAAATTTTTGGATCTTTTTTTTTCAATTCCTTGATTTATTTAATGAATTTTGCTGGTATTCATACTACAATTTCAATTATTAGATTTGCGATTACTATGCAGGGTTCGTCAGAAATCACACTTTTTGTTTTTGAATGTTTTTTTAATTCTAATTTTCAATTCCTTTTGTTGATTGGCTAAATCATTACTTTGGGAACAAATGGATTGGAAGATACCTATGGTCCAAATCAGTTGGCACGTAGGAGTCCCGATCTCACATTTATCGACTTTCATTTATGGGAATATCTGAAGCCACATGTGTATAAAACCAATATCGATAATAACTTAGATCTCTTGAAAGAAAAATAAGGGTAGTTATTGCAAATATCCCGGTACAGCAAGTTAGGAACTGTTATCGGGAATTCAGATGTCGAGTTGAACTTTGCGCTAACTCGGTGGTACCACGTTTGAGTAAAACTTTTATAATTTATGATTGAATGAATTGAAGAAATATGGCATGTAATAATAAAAATACTTCAAAAGTAGGCAAATAAAAAATGATTTTCTTACAACAAAATCGTTACTCGACCAGATATAAAATCATATACGAAGTAAGAAAGCAACAATGTTTGTTTTTACATAAGTTTATTTTAAACGAAATCCAAAAAAAAACTAAAAATGTTGTTTCTGATGAACCCTGTATAGTAATCGTAAATGTGATGTTTGAAATTGTAGTTTCAGCACAAGCAAAATTTATTTAACAAATTAAGAAATTGAAAAAATCCAAAGAACTAAAAATGTTGTTTGTGACTAACCCTGTATACACCCCTGAAATATTCAATAGAAAAAAAATTGCAATTACAATAATGTAAACAAGGGGCCCAGGCTCCCCCTAAAAACTACGCCGATGCCTGTATAGTAATTGCAAATGTGTTATTTGAAATTGTAGTTTCAATACAAGCAGACATTTTTATAAAGAATTAATTTTTCTTCTATACCTATTAATAAAACAGTTTTTCCTCTTCCAAACTCTATCCGTGGACACCTCGGTGGACACACTGTATGTTCGATCAGTACCTAGTTTTTTTTTCTCGTTTCGGTTTTAGAGAGATAGTGTGTTTATGGACAACCTATATCGATTATAAAAGCTTGTTTATAATTTTTTCGATTAGAAGAATATCCATACGGTTGTGGCCTCTATTGTTCTATCCGTTATCATTGACCGGTCCCAGTACAAGAAATATTGAGGAGATTCAAGAACTGGAACAAGTTCTTTAATTATCTAATTGCCTTTCGACCTAGGTCCTTCGGCCACTTCAACATTTATTGTTTTGCTTTTAACGTTAGTTATTAAAGTAGATAAAATAAATTCTAGTTCTATGAAATATTGTTTTATTTTATGCCTTAAGTTACTTATGCCTGTATTCTTGTCAGAGAGGACAGTAATGACGTATGTCATAAAATAAGAATAACATAACTTTCCAAAGTCCAGGTTTCAACAACTTAAAATTAAGAACAACTTTTGATTGTTTTGTTAATTGTGCATAAGACTTTTGCGACTTAAGTCAAAAAGTTCTAAGTAAGAAATTATATATTAAAGGTGCTTACGGCCATAAGTATTATTTTTATGAAAGCCTGGACGTATCTAAAATTATAAATACTTACTGCCGCTCTACAGAAGAAAGATATAATCTGTCACCCAGAGATATCTATATGGTCGTACAAAAAAGTATTTTCTTTTAACTTCTATAGTATTCCCAATGTGATTGTATTTAAATAAAAAAATTAATAAATAAATAATCCTGTTAGTTAAAAAGTAACCAAACGTAAATAAACAAAACATGATACCATTTTCTGTGCCTATAAAAAGACCACAAAACTCAATGCTTCTGGTTTTTATATTATTCTGGAAACTCAATAACGGTCCTTCGTTAAGCATTCACTCTAGGGTGTTTTTCACGAGTTTCAAAAGAGATGGGTCGTGTGCCGTTTCCTGTGTGTGTTACTGTATAACCGGAAAGGAATTTTCTTTTAACAATTTTTTGTGGCATACGTTTTCGGAAATATGTTCAAAAGAAATTGGATATGGGGTAGAGTAATTTGTAGAGAAAACGTAGGAAAATTACAATTTTTTAAAAGTAATTATAACTTTCAGAATAAAACTATAGTAGTAAGTTATTTATGATGTTAGTGTTAAAATGCAATCTTATTTTGTGAGAAGGAAAGTTATAGCTATCAAACCCTTCCAAAAAAATAACATAAAATATATATAATATAAATAACAAAAACACTATTGTTTGGAAAGCTGGTTCCAACAATAGTGTCTAAATTTCTAAAAATTATTTATCATTATTTGTTTTTATTTTATATGACCACTACCACTCGCCCCCACTGGAATAAAAACCGTCATCGCCCTTCCTGTAATAATCAAAACGGCTCTGTTTAAAGTAATAATTACTATAGAAAAAAGCAAAATATATCCCTCTCTCACTCCAATAGACGGATAGTGGACCCGCTTCGCTTTACTGCGAAAAAAGGTCTAGAGTCTAGACGATTGCCGTTTACAATTATTGCATTGTTCTTCAGATGTAAAATTATTAAAATAAGAAGGAAAAAAAAAGAAAAACGTATACATTGTGTGCAAAATTAAGGTTTAAAAACTTTTGTTCCACTGCAGCCAGCACACGTCAGAAGGAAAACAATGTGCACGTATGACTCCTGCCGGGGTAACTGGGGCGTAAAAAGCCTAGTACCCCAACAGTATTTTACTTCAAGCTAAATGATGCTTTGACTTTTATGGAAAACAATTTTTTTCTTTTTCTTTCCCTCTTATTTCAATACTTTTGCATGTCTCTAACAAAGCTGAATAAAACTTAAGATTTTTCACTACTTACCAAATGTTTTCCACAAAGTCTGTTAAAATTCACTAATTTTTCTTTTACACTCTTCGATTTTTCTGCCCAAGACAGGGCCTTTGCACTAACCCCTGACTTTCCAGTAGGTATGCTGAAGTCTTGATTGTCGGTTTTTGACTATTCAAATTTCTTACACCTCTTGTACACCTTTGCGCTCCATAATGGCTCAATCCCACTATTATTTTCTCTATTGCTAACAACATCAGCATTGTACCATTCACTTTGTTTTCCCGATGATGAGTGTTTCTACACTCGAAACATGTCGAATTTAATTATTATGAATTATTCTAGGTTCGCATAGTTATTCTAATAAAACATTGTAGAGAAAGACTTTGTGCTTTTCTTTTTTCTATACATTTAACTCCACTTTGAGCATGGACTACTTCTTCAAAATTAAAGAAACATTAATTTTTAATAAACATTTCATAGTAGGGGAGCCCACGATGCTAAATGGGGATTTACTCGAGCGTCGTGGGGACCTATTGGATCTTGAAGATTGGATGGTAGAAAGGAAAAACTGTCATATCATGTGTACCCTTTCACCGGTGGGGGGAATTACTACAGGCTTTCGAAAATGTAAAAAAAAAAGTCACATGGATATACTCGAGCGCGTCAGATATTAATAGCGTATAATAATACGCCCCACGTGGCTCTCATGACGGAGGTACATTAATCTGCCGGTTTTGATGATGGGGGCGGCGGTACGGAAGGGTTAAAAATGGGGGAAAAAATATTTACTCGAGCGTGTCAGATATTCAGAGGGGATGTTAAGGGATCCCTAAGGAAGCTCCCATTCAATAGACTGATGATTCGGATGTGACGCAAGCTCGTGGCGACTTTTCGAAAATGCAAAAAAAAACACACGCTATTTTGACATACTCGAGCGCGTCAGATTTTCATACAGACGGTTCAGCTTGGTGTCCTGGTCGTGCTGATTCATAATCTCACGATTATTTTGAGGGATTTTGTTAATCTGACCGTTTAAAAAAAAATTCATGACAATTTTTTAATTCACTTACAAAAATATTTCGGTACAAAATTCGGAACGAGTAATAACAATAATAGTGACAACGAAGTTATGGCTGCTCTCTAGAAGGGTCATTGTTAAGATTTAAAAGGGTTGGTTGGTAAAGAAAAGTCCTTTCTACCTTCTTATATTTATAAAATACTAAAATTGCCTACGCATTTCGACTTATATAAGTCATCTTCAGGGCGTAGCTGTAAGTAAAGGAAAGGAAAAGTTAATTATTATTTTTTTTTTAAATCCTTTTTTAAAAAAGGACGAACTTAAGTAATTAGATGTCCTAAAACTTACAGTTTATGAAAATACACATACAGGGTCACATAGCGAGACGCACCCAGTCAACACACAAATAAATAACTAACATTAAATTAAAAATTAAAAATTACGACACAATCATGATTCAAAAATAAATAAACACGTGTAACAAACGAAAAGGTACTAAATGCTGTCAGAGGTATCACCTGGTGACTGAAAACCAAAACAAGAGCAAAAACCATCGTGGGAAACGAGTTAATAGGCTAAGAGTCGAAAAGAATAAAAGTGTTTTAAAAAATTATTTTTCAATCCTTAATAAGTTTAATTGCCGAAACGTAATTATGGTAAGTGGTGCCTTGTTCGTTAAGATTTCTTGGAGAGCGTGACTGTGATAAAGCTATCTCCAAATTCTCAAGAATGTCCAATCTTTTTCCTTTATTTTGGTGATGTAAGGCTTGAAAGTTGGACTGAACATTAAAACTATGTTGAGACACCTTAAGATGTGTTCCAAAAGCCGATTTATTGTCATGTTGCAATCTACTTGATCGTAAATGTTCGCCAATTCTTGTTTGAAAAGACCTACGTATTCGGCTGGACAAGAGTCACAACAAAGCAAATAAATGCCGCTTCTATTTAACAACTCCAATTTGTCTTTAAGCCTAGAAAACAAGCTTGAAACAGAACCAACTGACTTATAGCAAATAAAAAGATTATTGTTAAGGGTTTTTAAGGAGCGACCTATAATAGTTGATATAATTCCAAGGTAGGGGATGTAAACGAATCTCTTAGTTGATAGCTTTTCGGCATTTTTAAAACTAGTATAGGCGTTCTCACACAAATTACGTCGCTGTTTCCTTTGAAAGATATTCTTAATAACATGTAAAGGGAAACCATTTTTAAGGGCCATCTGAAAAATAATGTTTTTTTCCCTACCAAAAAATTCTTTCCTCATTGGAATAGTGAAAAGACGGTGAAAATAAGTATTTAAGGCAGATAATTTTTGAGAAAAATGGTGGCAGTCCCAAGGTATCATGTGGTCAGTTTGTGTAGATTTTCTAAAAATACTGAATTCTATTGTGTTGTCTTTTCTTTCCAACGTCAGATCCAGAAAATTTATAGTCTTATTAGATTCAACTTCCATAGTAAACTTTATGTTTGAGCGCAGACTGTTAAAAAAGGATAATAGTGACAGACTGCGATATAAATAAAGACAAAATCCATAGCAAAAAAACGGTTTCATAACTATCTTGATATGCTTTTTAATAATATTATTTTTACATATTTTTGATGGAATTAAGAAAAGAATGCATAAGTGTGTTATATTTTTGAAATCGGAAGAAAAGGAACCATCTAATGCGCTTCTAATATACAGAGTGTCTCATTTAAAAAAATTAAATGTTTGGTTTTAAATGTGACATGTGACACCTACTGTCATTTTTGACAAAACCCATAAATACTTGGCCAAAAGTTCTACATCCTACTTTTTGAGTGAACGCGCTAACTCAAAAAACAAAAAAGTTAAAGGCTTTTAAAAGTGAGATAACCTAAAATGTAAAATAATAACCCTGTACATATAATCCCACGAATGCTGTGATCAGCCTGTGATGGCGTGATGGCAGACGGAAAGTAGTGTGGGGACGGTGCGAGAGAGAGTGAGTGATAAAGAAAGAGACATTGAGGCGCGGAGTGCTTCACTGCAGCTGCACGCGCTAATAAACTTTAATGACGATTTTTGTTACTTCGGCTTGTGGTAATCGGCAGATTATGTTTTTACCGTTATCCTTGAATTATTTCCTTTAAAATAAAAAATAAAATTGACCGCGCTCGAGAATGTCCACGTGACGTTTTTTTTTGCAAGTTTGTGACCCTCCCACTTCCTTACGTCACGCTCAAATCGTCAGATTATTGAAATGCAGACTCTTTAGCATGTAATTAACCCACCACACCTTAATCTGACGCGCTCCAGTAAATCCAGCTATCGATTTTTTTTTACTATTCTGATCAGCTGCCGTACACGCGCGGCACTATATAGAGGGCTTAGACATGGCAGAGGTACTCAACAGGGTGCAAGGTATCCCCCATATATGTTAATCTGCCGCGCTTGAGTAAATCCCAAAATTCCCTGTTGGGCTCTCCTACTATCAGTTTCGCATACAAAACTTAGTTTAAACGTGGCCTTTCCAAATTTTTCTCAATTTTTTTGGCCTTAGCGGCAATATTTCTTGGAATATTTGTGTGTAAAATAACTGAAAAAAACCGCTCCTTTTTGGCTTTAATCACACAATAAAAAATATTTGCATATTTTTGTATTGTATTTTTAGACGCGATTGCTTAAGCTTTAGCTTAAAATTTACTATCCCAAATACAATCAAACTATAAATAATTTTACGTATGTAAATTGCCTATGCTACATTTTAAATTGTTTGTCAATTTAGTGCTGAGTGCAATGTAAAAACGAGTTAATATTTCAAAAGCCCAGAATCTCTCCCGTAGAAAAAAATGCGGCAATTTCAAGGGATTTCGCTGTATTGTTCGGAAAAAGATATATACCCAAATAGTCACACAATGGCATGAAATAAAGCAAAAAGCTGAATGTAATCTAGATAAATCTTCTTTTTTATTTTTCCGTTTTTAACCGGCTCTGTCATATTGATTTATTGATGGAAAGAGCAATTGGTTGGAAAGGTGGTTATTGACTTTTTTTTATTTAATATTATATCGATGGGGTTTCAATTATGTAGGACTTACACAATAAAGCAAACCGATTAATAAATCTTTAAAAATTAAAACCAGAGCTTTCGCAATAAAAATGTAGTAACGATGTTTAGTAGTCACATTGATTAGCACGTTGTTGTTAGTTTTCTTGTTTCAGCGGTTACGGCCTTATTTAAATAGAGATTTTTTTAAAAACTTTTAACAGTCTCCATTTTGAAATACTTTGACAGAATGGCGCCAAAATTTATGAGCATACTGTACGAGATATAGGCTATCAAATCTGTGGTACTAAGGCAGAACCCGATATGTCAATGTGGGTTAATAAAATAAGATCCCGATATGTTTCATAAATGAAAATTGGTCGCTGGCAAAACCCAATATGCTAGACATATCGAGTGGTGGTGTCGTCCCACACCGCCAAACATTTATTTGTATATCCCGGTATGTCTGACATATCGGTTTATGCCACAGTTTCAACTTGTCGGAATTGGTTTTACCACGCGACATGTCAATTTTATTGGTAAAACTAAATAGGAAAAAACACGATATATCCAACTAATCTAAATATCTTCGTTATCCGGAAAAATTTTAACTTGAAATGCTACATGCGAAAAGGATGTTTATTGTAAAATATTTTACTGGACTTGCCAAGTTACTGTAAATGCAATCTTAATTTTGGCGATATTTTTTTTATTTATTCATTTGCAGGATGTTGAGAAAATCAATACCTTTTTCAGTTCTGTTTTTAATCCTGGTAAATGTGAGGATATGGTTAACAAATATTCAAATTTGACTTCCCCATATGAAAACTCTTTTGAGTTTAAGGCTGCAACTATCGAGGAAGTTTCGAATGCCATAAATAGAATCAAATCTAATGCATTTGGGTCTGACGGTATCACACGAACGATGCTTCAATACTGTGGACCTTTTATTCTTCCGTATATCACCCACATTGTTAATGTCTGTCTCGAACGTAGCTACTTTCCAGGTTCTTGGAAGATGTCAATTATTCAACCCATCCCAAAGACATCTAATCCAGATTCATATGAGGACTTGCGCCCGATAAGTCTTCTACCTGTAATGTCCAAGGTATTGGAAAGAATTGTTTATACTCAAATGAGTGAATATGTCAATGAACATAAAATAATACCTAGCTTTCAGTCTGGCTTTAGAAAATCTCACAGTACAGCGTCGGCGCTTGCTGGTATTTTGGATGGGATTGGGAGGGATCTTGATGATGGGAAGATATCTTCTTTGGTGCAGCTGGATTTCTCGAAGGCATTTGACACCATAAATCATGAACTTCTCTGCGTTAAATTGTCATACTTTGGGTTTCACCCTTCAGCACTGAATTTCATAGCGTCATATTTGAGAGATCGATCCCAGAGGGTTGTGCTAGGGGACAGTACTTCATCGTTGAAGTCTGTTATATCGGGTGTGCCACAAGGCTCGATTTTGGGACCTCTTCTCTTCATTATTTATACCTCTGATGTTCTAACAGATATAGAGAACTGCTCAAAACAAACCTATGCGGATGACACACAGATTTCCTTCGGTTACTTGCCTAAGGAACATCATATTGGTGAGTTTATTATGAACAATGAATTGAAAAAAGTATACGAATGTGCAAAGGGTCACAATTTGACTCTAAATCCCAAGAAATCCATTGTGGTTCACTTTGGAAAAAGGAGAATTTGTGATATTAATCATTCTGTCCAGTTGCACATCGGGGGAGTACCTATTCCAGCGAGAAACGTCGCTAAGTCTCTGGGAATTCTGCTTGACGATCAGCTAAAATTTATAGATCAGGTCAATGCTCTCCTTAAAAAATCTTTTCATCATCTTAGGCTTCTCTATGCAAACAGACACGTTTTGTCTAGAAGGATGAGAATTGTTTTATCTGAATCTTTAGTATTGAGTCATTTTAACTACTGCAATTTTATTTATGGTCCCTATCTTAACCTTTTGGAAAAGAGAAAAATTCAGAGAGTGCAAAATTCTTGTTGTCGCTTTATTTTCTCTCTGCGTAAATATGACCATGTTTCAAGTTCAATTCGTGAACTGAAATGGCTTAATATGAATAATAGACGAGAGCTCCATTTTGCAGTTTTTTTACATAAAATTGTTCTTACGGGATTGCCTACTTTCCTTAGGGATAGGCTTATTTCTAGAAACGCTATACATAACAGAGACACACGATATAATGACCTTTTTAGCATTCCCAAACATTCTACAGCCATGTTTCGGCGATGTTTTAGTTATCAGGCTCCTCACACCTATAATAAACTTCCAAATGAACTTAAACTGTCAAGCCCATTCTCTTTTAAACGGAGGTATAAATCTCATTTACTTGCTGGCCAATAAATACTCACAACCCTAATTGTAAAGTTTGTGGTGTGGAAGAAGGAAAAGAAAAAATAAAAAATGGTTCTTTAATTATTGTATAGCTTTTTGTTTATTTATAGGATATCTCAATAATATTTATATATTTTAGTTAGAGGTTCTATGTAAGACTAGCCACTACGGCTAAATATCGCCTCGAAAAATATCTTTGTTAAGTTCTGATTTTGTGTAAACTTTTCTTTGAATAAAAGACGTTTATTATTATTATTATATCGCGAACTTTAAAATTCGTTTTCTGAAAAATCAAGTATTTTGACATATCGGGTTCTGCCTTAATACCACAGAAATGATGTATCACAATCTGTATGTTTCCATTTAAAAAAAGATCGATGTCGTCGTATCTTTGACAAATGTCTATAAAAAAACAAACGAATAACGCAATAACCAATATATAAAAAAATTGACGTGTCCGAGCGTTTTCCCCAAACGTTACAGGTTAAGGCTATATTAATTATATTCCGTACTTCTGGGCAACCCTGTATATAAATAATTGACTAATTTTCAACCCTGATGCGAAAAATAGAACAAATAAATGAATAAGTGTGTAAAATATTTCTTGGCTAGATGGTGAACGATCTCTTATCTTCACCAATGCAGCAGCTAGACTGATGATAACGAGACGCTTGCGCAATGTTGCCAATAATCTTTAATCATAAAACAATTTTTTTTAAGACCGACCAGAAAATATACACTTTCTGGACAATTTTTCGTCCAGAAAATAACGTTTTGTCGATCAAAACCGGAAAATGGACGTGAGGGACCGGCAATAGTAATTTACGCAACCGAAAATTAGTGTTTTCCAGGTCTCTCCAAGCTTCCAGGACTCGCCTATGGCTCGCCCTGGAAATGCTTGTCTCGACCTGAAAAACACTACTTTCCGGTCTTGTAACGTACAATATTTTTTTTAAGACCGACACTTCGATGTATTTTATAATCTACGTGAAACAAGTTTGACATAAAGAACAAAATTAAAAATCAACGAACTGTCACTCGACAATACATCGAAATGTTGTTGTCATAATAACGAAATCAAGGTATCTTGTATTATCAAAGAGCGATTGGAAAAACAAAAAACAGGGTGACAGTGACATTAGAGACCGGAAAAGTGACATTAGAGTCCGGAAAAGATTTTTCCGGTCTCTAATGTCACTTTTCCGGTCTTGCGATCGGAAAAACGTTATTTTCTAGACGAAAAATTGTCCAGAAAGTGTGAATTTTCTGGTCGGTTTTAAAAAAAAGATTTTTCCGGTCCCTGTTTTTTCATTTTTCCAATCGCTCTTTGATAATACAATCTACCTTGATGTCGTTACTATGATAACAACATTTCGATGTATTGTCGAGTGACAGTTCGTTGATTTTTAATTTGTTGTTTATGTTAAACTTGTTTCGCGGTGCGCAAATTTAAAAATATGAATTCAGATTTTGAATTATCCGACACGAAAAATGAGATTCCAGAAGAAATTTTGGAAGCAGCAAGGAAAGCGACTTACGATATATTGCCAGTAAAATCAAAAGCCCGTTACGAGAAGTCATACGACGCATTTAAAAATAATATAAAATAAAATAAAATAAAGAATTAAATTTAGGTATCTCGAAGTGTCGATCTTAAAAAATAGCTATTTATACAATAAGTTGCGAAATGAGTGTCTTTTAGGCACGCGACGTGAAAATTGTCCAACGAGGCAAAGCCGAGTTGGACAACACGTCTAGGGGCTAAAAGACATCGTTTCGTAATGAATTATATACAAGATTTTTTGTGAAAGCGGAGAATTTGATAATTTAAGCTTTTATTAGTATTTTTAAACATTTTGAAAAGTAGGCAGGCAATCTGTTTCTAAGGCATTGTTTATGCATTATTTAATGTCAAGTGTATTGTCAAGTTCGAACGCCGCGTTTTGCCTTTTTTCCCGCAAAGTTCTTCGAAAAAATTACTTCAAATGAGTGATATTGACGAGTCTTTGGATATTGAACAAGCTGCTGAAGCTGCGCTATCCACGTTAGTACCCGAAAAATCGAAACATTTATACGAAAAAACCTACGACAATTTTGAAACCTGAAAAACGTATTGAGAACTTTACAGAAAAGGTATTACTAGCCTATTTCCTCAAGCTATCCACCCCCTTAAGGCCGTCAACTTTGTGGAGCAAATATTCGATGCTCCGCACCATGATTTATCTGAACAAAAACATAGATGTTTAAAAGATGATATAGTGTCCGCGAAAATAATTAAAAGAAAAAGAAAATAGTTAGTTGTCTACCTTTCGATTATACCAGTGTAACTATCTTTTATATTGGAGTTGGTTCCGTGGGATGGCGCTAAGGTGTATTGAGGGCCGCCTTGATTCTACAAGTAGGCTTTTAGTACATTTTTCTGTCGTTCTTGGAATTGCTTGGGTTATGGTAGGGATGTTCCGATACGCTGAAAGTATCGATCTTTTGTATCGATCCGGATCGTATGGTAGAGTATCGATGCAATAAAATATCGGTTTGAAAAATATCGATACCCTAAATATCGATACTTGTTCGATCCGCGTTGTAATTTTTTGTTTTACGATTTTTAACGTTTCTAAAAAACCACCACTCGAAAATACTATTATATTTTTCAAGGTCGGACCGGGCATTTTCCGCTTGAGGTTTGCTGTTTTGCAAACCGCATCATAAAATTAATAAAATTGTGGGTTTGGGAACTTTGGGATGTATCAATACTATCTGAACGATACAGAGTAAAATATTTCGATACTCATTATATATCGAATAAAAAATATCGATACAAAATATCGGGTATCGGAAGGTAAAATATCGATACTCAAAAATATCGTATCGTATCGCGCATCCCTAGGTTATGGCTGCCCGTCGAGTCCTAACAAGGACGAAACGGCCGTCGTGGTCTATCCGCCCCAGGGTATCCATTGGATCCCTGTGTATTCCAATATAAAAAATAGTTACACACTTGTCCGATATGCCACTATATTTTCTTTTTCTTTTAAAAACATAGATATTTTCAAATTTACAAACTTCACTCAGAAGCAGAAGTTAGCATTGTCAGTACTAGCAGTTTATCCATTCCGACTGCTAATAATTATTACATTGCTCTTAAAGAAGAGAAGCTCTAGAATTCAGTTCAACAGTTTACATAATTGTACATTTAACATATATAATAAATAGATATTTTCATTGATTTTAATGTTTCATTTTTAGACACTAGTGCCTAAAGGGTGTCATTTCGAAATTCTAATTAATATCGAAATATGTCTATTTCGAAACGCTTTCACAAAAAATATTGTACGTCACGCAACCGAAAATTAGTGTTTTGCAGGTCTCTCCAAGCTTCCAGGAAATGCTTGTCTCCACCTGCAAAACACTACTTTCCAGTCTTGTAACGTAAATTACTATTGCCATGATAGAATTATGCCATATATTTCTAGACGGAAACGTCGACGGGACGCGAACGGTGAAGCGGCCGGCGGCGGCGATGCGGGCAGCAACATGTCAGTCATAGTCAGTTATGGTATAAAGCGATTTCTATTGTGAATAAAATAAATAATAAAATATTAATAAAGGAACGAAATGATTAACACGTAAAGAAAGTATTGGTGTAGCTTTTACCTAATTTACGTCCAAAGCAAGATTCTACAGCCACTGAATACGTGCATACTTAGACTTTGAGTTAGTTCGATGTATTTTTAACGTAAGGGCACTATATTATGATGAAAGTTTTTATGTTTTTATAAAAAACACACGTATTTCGTATTCCTTTTAACCCTCAAGTTTTATTGAGCAAACTCGTGTTCTTTAAAGAATGATAAAAAAAATTCTTATATATTTTTGCTTGTCATTCTAGCATGGCTTCAATTTGTAAAAATGTACTATAATGTAGGAAAAATTTCGATTTACTTTTTTAAATTGTATAAGGATCGTACTCAAGGGTGTACGAAAAAGGGGGTGTGTGAAAAAATGATTAAGGTAAAACGCGGAATGGGCTTTAATCTCTGAAACGTAACATTTTTTATTTTCTAGAAATTCTCTATTTAAAATGAAAAGATAGAAGAAGGGAATTTTAATATTTAGTACCCCAAACCCCCTTTTCTGAAAGATCTCTTAAGATCATTTTAAATGCATGGTGCTTGCTAATACCTAATTTCTATACATACAAATTTCTATATTTTACAATGTCTTACTTATTTTTATTAAAAAAAAATTCACAGATCTTGCATCTTACGCAATTATCATAGGCGTATTGAAAATACCTACCACATACAGTGGCGAGAAGGAAACCATTATGTCACAGCACAGATTACTCCTATCTGTGAGTTTGTGAGTATGTAACGTGCCGCTATCACGCGATATTATGGCGGCATGGATGCTCCGATTTAGTTTGAAATAATAATTAAATTATTATACTTAGAAATGTGTAAATTTGACTGTTTTGTTAAAATAAAAAATATAGGATAATCTGTATATTAGTACATATTGAAGAGAGCTCAAAACCACCTTTTCAAAAATAGCGACAAAATTATTTCTTTAGCTATACACAGCAATTTACCTTCTGGTCCTTGTACTCTTTGTTCATGAAATGTCTAAATCTTAAGTCGGCTATGAAATGTTTTGGATTGGTATATCCATTCTCCCCCGACTTTCTGTGTAATACGCCAAGACCGCCGCGCTTTTTCGCTTTGTTTCAGCGACATTCACTGTTTATTTTGTTCCAATTTTATCGAAATTGAAACAATCAAAAATGCGGTTACCATGATATCGACTAATATGGACATCCTGAAAATTTTAAAAATTACGAAAACGTTATCTGATATCAATGAAATTTAGACGAATAAAATCTATTTGCATTGTCGTAGATTAAATTTTGAATGATACACGTTCGATATGAACTTTGTTAACGAAACTTGTGCAATTAAACCACTCGGCTGACGCCTCGAGGTTTAACGTTGCACACGTTTCATTATAGTGTTCATCGAACTAGTATCATTAATAACTATAATGTAAGAATATAGAACAATAATAAAGATAATCTACTTTTTATTATGTCCAAATAAAGGTATATTCAAAATTCAAAGACACAGTATAATATTTAAATAGTAATAATATTTGGTTTAAATAAACATCCTGATAAAGCCGACGCCGCTTGTGTGCAGCTGTGGCTTTTGGGAGATCTCGTAACATGAAAGTAGGTATTGGCCGATTCAATACTAACTACTATAACTGTTCTCTCTCTCGGCCATATCTTAATATCAACAAATATAATAATAAATGACGAAACCCAAAACAAAACAATATTAACACTTAGTAGATGATGTCATCGATCCTGTGCTGCTCGGATGTTTGTTTAGACTTCACCGCCGTGTTATTTATGTGCATGTCGCATGTCGCGTTCATTTTTCATGAAATAGACCCGTATATACGCACCCAGTAGTATTTTCAATACTAAAAACTTTTGACATCTTCTTTTTTGAAGTTTTTTTCTGCTTTCCCGGTCTTTTTAGTTGTTTTTGACTCTTTCAACTGACTTTTTCACATACTCAGTATGTTTTAACTTATTTCTATTTCTATTTTTCCTCACATTATGTCATTTCGACACACCGATTTTTGATGCCATAAAAGCTCCATTAAGGTTTTATACCACTTATCATTTTTTCTTCTGCTAAAACCACTTTCTGTCTTCTGATGATGAACGCTTCTACGTTCGAAACATGTAGATACCTTTGAACAAATCTTGATTTTATTAAAGTTTGTGGAGGAAGACTTTTAGTTTTTTCTTTCCTTTTCATACTTTCAACTCCACTTTAAGCATGGACAATTTCTTCAAATTAAGCTAGAGAGTTGTACTTTATCTGTTTCAAGTTCACCCGTTAAAGGTGCTCTTTCGCTGAGTTTAAGTCCTAACAATTTAAATGGTAACATCAGTGTGTTATTGACTACTTTTAAAGTTTATATTAAATTATACATAAGTAGTAAATCTCAAATTTTTAGTTATCATCATTTATAAGATTATAAACAAACAAAAATTAATTTAACTGAAAAATAAAAAAAAACTTTTATCCATCTTTTAAACTTTTTCGTCAATAAATGCTCAAAGTTTCCATTCACTATTTGACAATATCTTAAACCCAAGTAAAACTCGTTTTAAATATTTCTAATTGCTTCGGGAAAAATGAATCTTATGTTTTATTTGTGCATTAAACTCCTCAATATTTAAATAAAGAAATAAATAAAGAATGCCTTTATTTTACCAAGAGAAGAAAAAGAAAATTACAAAACGATAAGAAAAATAAGAATTTTGATAATTTTTTATGCTATTTGCTGCAGCATGGCGCAGTCTAGCTGTAAGTAGCTACTCTACTGAACCACGCTTGACAGCAACTTTAAACAAAAAATATTATCACCAACTACTAATTTAAAACTATCAATTATAAGTAGAACAATACCAAAGTAACATAAATGCTAATAAGAAAACCTTTGACTAAATTATGTTAAAAAGAAACATCGTTTATTGACTGTCTGTCAATGACCACATAAAAGTTAAACAACAAAACACTTTATGGACATTTTCGTAAAAAAGTTTTCAAAGAACCCAGCAAATTAAAATGCAAAATTACTTACTTTGTACTCCCAATAGAAATAGTTTATATATTTTTTTAAATAGTGCACCATTAGAGACAGTAGTTAAATCTCCAGGCAAAGAATTATAAGAAACGACAGCATTATATGTAAAAGACCTCTGAAACAAGGCACTCTCATGGTGAGGTAAAGTTAACTTATCCCCATAGCGAATGTTAACATTATGAATATTAGAGCGAGGAGTTAGGCGTTCACGAAGAGTGGCGGGAGTGTCAGGTTCATTTAAGATTTTATATATAAAACTATTAAAATGCAGAAGCCTACGGTTATCCATCTTTAGCCAATTTAGTTCCGAGAATGTATGCGAAATATGGTCATATTTCCTAAGACCATAAATTTGACAAGAATTAAAAATTTGAAATTTAATACTAATGTATACCTACCTTAATTTTAAAAATAGTTTATAAAAAGCTAGGGACACACTGTATCAAACTTTTTTTTTTTTATAAAAAAGACCACAACTTTAAATGGTTTTATCCATGTCGAAGCATTTTTTCCAAAAAAAAAACTGGACTGAATTTACTGAATTAATTCCAAGTTACAAACTCACACCGTATTTAATACAGACATCAAAAACTAACATTTTGCATTAATTATGTTTTAAAATTTAAAATATTTACGAATAAATAAAACATTCATTTTTTTTTATTTCTAAAACTACACTACGCCCATTAATTATCGAATATTAAAAAATGCACCGTCAAATTAATAAGCTGTAATTTCGTTAATAATAAACCAATTTTGAACTTTTTTTTTTAAATTATAGATATAAGATTCTCGTGTTTAGCGCAGAGTAGTTTGCGTCCTGACACGTCTTATTGTACGGGGTAGCGCATAAACTCTAGATGCATGTAAATTTCCTTAAATTTAAAACTGACATATCTTACATAAAAATTGAATTTAATTTATTTTTTAAACGAAAGCAATTAGACATCTATCTGCGCTAGAAACTGGCCAAAAAGTTTCGCCATGCCAATAGAGGCAAAAAAAATACCATTTCTTCAAAATAAATTCTGTTGCCGAAAAAGTGTTTCGTAAATAATCATTTTATCACTTTTGACTTGTAAATTTAGAATAAAAAACATGTCAACAAATAAAGTCTATAATACAGGGTGGCACGCAAAAACTTATCCATTTAATTCGTTCACAGAATATATCCTTGAATTTGTATTTGTATTATTATTTTTGTATTTTTAATTTTAAGCAATTTAATTAAATGGTAAGATATTTCCGTAGCACTCTGTATTATAGACTTTATTTGTTGACATATTTTTTATTCTAAATTTAAAAGCCATTTCACAAAAGTGATAAAATGACTCATTGATTATTTACGAAACATTTTTTCGGCAACAGAATTTATATCGAAGAAATGGTATTTTTTTCTTTGCCTCTAGTTCTAGTGGCATGGCGAAACTTTTAGGCCAGTTTCTAGCGCAGATAGATGTCTAATTGTTTTCGTTTAAAAAATAAATTAAATTCAATTTTTATGTAAGATATGTCAGTTTTAAATTTAAGGAAATTTACATGCATCTAGAGTTTATGCGCTACCCCGTACAATAAGACGTGTCAGGACGCAAACTACTCTGCGCTAAACACGAGAATCTTATATCTATAATTAAAAAAAAAAGTTCAAAATTGGTTTATTATTAACGAAATTACAGCTTATTAATTTGAGGGTGCATTTTTTAATATTCGATAAATTAATGGGCGTAGTGTATTACGTGTAATATTTAAAAAAAATTATTTAAATAAAAAACTTTTTTCTTTCATCTAAAATTTATAATTTTTAGATACCTCTTTGAATTTGAATTTCCTAAATTAATGGCAATATAGTTTAGCTCAGTTGAATCCGCACTCCGAAAATCTTGCAAAAAAAATTGTATTCTTCGAGGAAAGATAAAAAAATTTCCACTTGCGTTTTATCATTTTTGCCTGCCTTCAATTTGTAACATTATATTATATCAAAACTCTGACTTTATTTTTCTAAGTCTCTTCGAACATGCTTGTAAAATACAGATAAATCCAAGGCAATAAACTTTTTCTTCTTGCTTTATGTGATATATTGCTTTTCATATTTCAATATACTTACCGAAGGTATTATAAAACAAGTGTTTTTCCCAGGAACAGATTTTTAGGAGGGCGCAGGAATTTGAAGAGTTTTAACTTTTAATATTTTTTGACAAAAAAATGTATTAAGTATATACGTATAAAAATTATTCGGTTTCAATTTATTAAACATAATTTTGGAATTGAACGAAGCAGCTACATAGCATTGTATTTAAAAAAAAGGGAAGTTTTTTAAAATTTTATCAAAAAGATGAAAAATTGTTACTTTTCCACTTACCTATATCTAAAATTTCATATCATTCTCACAATAATTCGTTATCAAGCATAATAATATCTAATTTCACAACCCGAATTTGAAGTTTCACTCTTATTTTATCTTTTTATCGTTGTACATTTCCATTTTCTTTAGTTAGGTAGGTACATAGAGATATTTTTCAGTAAATGTAAAAAAAAACCTTCGTCTTATATTTTATCTTTTTATACGGACTTCAATTTGTAACGTGATATAGTAAAATACATTAGTTTACTTCCATAAGTGTTTTTAAAAATGCTTCATAATAGAAAGTACCTAATGGAAATTTGGTTTTCATTTCACTTTATGCGCTGATTTTTTTTATCCGCGGTTTCTTAAGTGAGATAGCTCATCAACAATAAAAGTTAATAAAAAGTAGCGTAATCGCGTCCGTAAAATTGATATTAACGAAAAATATTCTTAGCAAGCGGACGTTAGTATGAAAATACCTTCATTTTGCATTGAAGTCCAAAGGGATGCCAAAAACAATGGACTCCCTGGGGTCGAGTAGAAATTGAAAGATGTTTCGTCCTTGTTAGGAACTCATCAGAATGCCACAACCCGAAGCAACTCCACTGATAACACTGCAGCGCATTTAAACCCTACTTAATAAAATAGCAAGTAGTAAATAAGCCGCAACGCCATCACGCTGGAATCAACAACAATGCAAAATACAGGTACAATGCAGTGTGGATGTGAAAGGACTCAAAAAACAAATCGGCGCAAAACACGTATTATACGGTACGACATTTCGTACTTTTTACACATGTTGTTTGTTGTTGTTTGGCATGAGTTCCTAACAAGGACGAAACAGCTGTCAATGTCTACTCGGCCTAGAACATTTTATATCAAGACCTGTTTAAAATAGTATAGACCTGAAAACCTCAGCGCAGGCGTTGTTTTTACCATGATCATTTACGATATTAAAGGGTATAAGTGGCCTGTTCAAGAAGAAAAACAAAGAAAAGCAAATGTTATAGTTCGGAAATAATCAACTTAAATGGATCTTCCAAGAGATTTTAATTATTCTTTTAATTAATATCATGAACCAGTTTTAACATCTTAATGTCTTATCCAAAGTTAATAAATACTAACTCAAAGCAGAATAAGATATAAGCTTAAATCTTAACATACATGACATGATTGTTAAATAATTTACGTACTACCTGTTAAAGTTCTGCAATGTGCAGTTTATTTAATTCAGTTCTATCTTATTGAAAATTCCAGGGAAATTCCAGAATGTAGCAATGTTCCGCTTCCGAATTACCTAATGGAATTCCAACACATTATGAAACATGTATTTTTTTAACTTAAATTTTTATATTTTACAATCGACACTTTAATGCTGGTATGCATCATTAAATCAAGTTACAATCCTTAGGCATTGACAATGGAAATTTGCTTTTTAAACTCGAGAAGTCAAAAAGTATCAGTGAATTTTAATCGAATTAGAATTTTGCTCTGCTAATATTACATTCAAAATGCGCTCGCTGAAAATAAACGCATAGAAATATTAATTATATTGGGTTGTGGAGATACAAGTAGAAGTCATAGTGAAGTCGTGATATAAATAATACCCAAATCGCCAGCGTATTGGCCAATCGACAGTGTCTAAGATAGCAATTGAGTAGAGAACTTCCCGTACTGTTAAAGATAGTTTAAAAGGTCGTCATGGTATACCCGAAGAGAAAAATAAACATATTATTATCACTACAGGAAGATTCTCATAGCGCAAGCACACAACTTGGGCGTGAGTACCATACTCACCAAACTACCGTATCTAAATTTTCTAAAAGTGAAGGTTCATCCCTGCAAACCAGTAATTGTATAAGAGCAATTGGACGATGATCCTGATTCGAGAACAATTTTGTGAAATAATGATTTATATTTTTTTTAACTTTAGAATTAAAAAAAATAATAAAACGGCAGGTTCTATACAGTTTGGTAATCTTTTTCCCTTTTTTTTCTTTTTCTTTGCTAAAATTAACCAAAATATAACCTTGGGTTCCTTCAACTACTCTAACACAACAATATAATTTTTACACAGTAGACTATGACATTGACGAAATAACATTGTGCGACAAAAAAAAACAGGGATTAATTTGCAATAAGAGAAAAAATTGGAAAATTCTGCGGTGGTGGCATAGCCCATTGAATAATAAAACTGTGAAAAGGAATATTTCAAAAACTAAGCGTTTTCGGCGACAATCGTTTTCAGATTCGTAATCTACGCCCCAAAATTCATCGTTCCTAAAACAATCATCAATTTTGACGTGGTGAGCATATTAGTTAAGGAGCTAGCGTGCAAAAAACGCCATAGTTGGCTGCCCGTCAGTCGAGTTTGAAAAAAACGTTGCCATTACTCCACTGAACACCCTGGTGCTTGAAGTTTTGCTTTTACCCATCAACTTTAAGATTTATTGGCAATAATGACATAGGGCGATTGGCCATAGTGAGGAGCCCGTCATTCAGGTTGAAAATTCGGTTCTGTAGGTTGCCAAGATCATGTATCTAAAATTTCGTTGCGATCTAACCACTAGATCGTGAATTAGGCCAAATGGAAGACTATAATTTGTTTTTTGACCGCCATTTTGTTGGCCATAGTAAGGAGCCCCTCCAAAACTTGTTTCTACCTCTTCGTTTGGATAAAATGACAGGAAAAATGCACTTGACTGACAAATCGAATCACGACGTTCTTCCCTGGGTGACCTACAAAATCTCGAAAAATCCAATTTTTCAGTCTTTAGCATGGCTTTTTCAGAAATTCAACCAAAATCATCAGTCAATCATTTTTCCTGATTTTTAGACATCCAATTACGTAGAAATCACAAACGACTGACATTTTCCTCGAATATTTTCAATTTGGCCATACTTTGAAAATTTTCTGATTTTGGACTTTTTTATAATGGCTCAATATTGCTGTTCCAAATGGACTTAAAAGTAAAACAATGTATGACGATGATGTTTGATGACCTAAAAAACTATTCAATACATAACTATCACATATTTACCCCTTCCTCCACCCCTCTGCTACCCTCCACCCCTATTCATTCGTTGAATTTAAGTATTATTGGATTCAGTAATCAAAAAATATAGAATTTTTGCCACAAAAAGATACGATAACCAATTTCAGCAGTAAGAAATGAATAATTACTGAAGAAAATCGAAAATTAAATGGTTATTATTTATTGAATGAAATTGTTGGCATATTTGGGTTGAGCAAGCTGGGTTGTGTTAGTAACATTTCAATTTCAATATAGAAAAAAACAGATATTTAATTGTTGATTATATTGTAACTATTACTTTTACTTAATATAATCATTATATATTATATATATTATATATATAGTAATAGTTATAATATAATCAACGTTTTTTAGGTCATCAAACATCATCGTCATACATTGTTTTACTTTTAAGTCCATTTGGAACAGCATTATTAAGCCATTATAAAAAAGTCCAAAATCAGAAAATTTTCAAAGTATGGCCAAATTGAAAATATTCGAGGAAAATGTCAGTCGTTTGTGATTTCTACTTAATTGGATGTCTAAAAATCAGGAAAAATGATTGACTGATGATTTTGGTTGAATTTCTGAAAAAGCCATGCTAAAGACTGAAAAATTGGATTTTTCGAGATTTTGTAGGTCACCCAGGGAAGAACGTCGTGATTCGATTTGTCAGTCAAGTGCATTTTTCCTGTCATTTTATCCAAACGAAGAGGTAGAAACAAGTTTTGGAGGGGCTCCTTACTATGGCCAACAAAATGGCGGTCAAAAAACAAATTATAATCTTCCATTTGGCCTAATTCACGATCTAGTGGTTAGATCGCAACGACATTTTAGATACATGATCTTGGCAACCTACAGAACCTAATTTTCAACCTGACTGACGGGCTCCTCACTATGGCCAATCGCCCTATGTCATTATTGCCATAAAATCTTAAAGTTGATGGGTAAAAGCAAAACTTTAAGCACCAGAGTGTTCAGTAATGGCAACGTTTTTTCAAACTCGACTGACGGGCAGCCAACTATGGCGTTTTTTGCACGCTAGCTCCTTAACTATATACTTACT
This sequence comes from Polydrusus pterygomalis, assembly GCA_963969555.1. NCBI lineage: Eukaryota > Metazoa > Arthropoda > Insecta > Coleoptera > Curculionidae > Polydrusus > Polydrusus pterygomalis. Next base: position 23,659,316 of record OZ018382.1, on the reverse strand, counting down.
TGACTTTACCAATTTTTTGTAATACGTTAACTCGACAATTGGGCCAACTCAATACCCACTAAACGGACCCCTCCCCTTCCACCTTTTGGAAAAAGCTGCGACCGCCACTGAGTATAAAACACAAGTATTTTGAATTCAAATAATTACCCCATACGGGTTGCGATTTTCCTAATATAAACTATTACAGCACAGCATACACCTCCAAGTACGTCATTGCAAAATATAATAGCCCTCAGCACAATCTTGCAAAATCTAATAGTTTGCAGCATCTAACCTCAAATTGCACGGGTTAATAATGGTTAATTGTTGTGTGCTTTCATTATGAATGCTTTAATCAAACTTTTTAATCCATTGTGTAACAATGAAAATGTTAATATAATAGAGTATTGCAGTCAAAACAATTGCATAGCGGTACTTCGCTTAAAGTTGAATGGGAAATATGACGAAGAGTGCAATTCCGATGACTTTAACTTCCGTTACAATGAGTGGGTGAATGAATTTTCAATTTTAACAAAGACGCAATGAATAATGAAAAAAAAACTTGGCCAGAATTACAAAGATTATTGTTTCGTAAACAATACGTGTGCCATCACAGCAGCTTCAATAGAGTATCGGCAGATAATAGAATACGAGTAGCCACTCGAACAAAAGCCAAAGAATGTGAAGCATTTATTGATATAAAATTTTAAAAATTAACAGATTCATGGTACAAAATGACCCGTTGTTAAAAAGAGGATGGTCCACTATAATTATGGTAAAATTATGTTATCTATTTAATATTTAAGCTATACTCATATTTAATTTGAAGTCGAATTATTTAAGCTGAAACTGACACTTCCTATTATTCTACCGAGTTTTGTTGTGCTGCAAACGATTAGATTTTGCAGGAATGTGCTGAGCGCGATTATATGTTGTGTTGTGTGCGGTAATAGTTTATATTTAGTAAAATCTCATACGGGTTACATAACATAATTTAGTCTCTAGACATCTAAAGGGCGGAATATATGCAAAATGCAAAATGCAATTAGTATTGTTAAAACTTTTTCCGCTAAATGTAACAACATTCCCGGTAAAGTAGGAGGTCAAGTAAGAAACAAATTAGATGACACTGTAAAGAAAGAATGAAGGATTTAAATACTTAACTGCAGTAAAAGGTTTAATGTCCAGTTCGGTACTTATTTCAGGAATTTTCACATCTGAATATTATAATAATTATATTTACATTTTGGTTATACACAAGGTATTTATTGGGGGTTTCCGGGGTTTGCAGATATATTGTTAGTGGTTCTTTATTGTCACTTAATAATGCGTTATTAGTACCTGCTTAACAAACTGTATTTATATCGATTTGTAATATATTATACTTTTGTTTTAGTTTGTCAAAAAATTTCAGTAATTTCAGTGTGAAACTAGTAATTTCAAATTTGTGTTTATAATGTCTAAGGTGGCGAAAACGTCTTCGTGGATTAAAAATTTTCCATAGTTAGAGTTTAGTTGAAGTTGTATCTTGGCCTTATATTTTGCTACCTAAGTTGCAGTATTGTCCGATTACATCAGTAGATGTTGAAAGAAGCTTCTCTTAGTATAAACATATTTTTACTAATAGAAGACAATCCTTTTTAGTTGAAAACTTTAAAAAATATTTAGTAATAAATACCTTTTATATACAATTTTAGAATTAAAAATTGTTTACTTTTATTTTTCTTTGTTTTTTTTTGCATTTTTTAAAAAATAAACATATTTTTTAGAACCCAATGTGTTTTTACCTCATTTTACTATAATAAATTAAGAAAAATTGCATACCATTATGCATTTTTGGTAAAAAATGCAAATAACTGTATGTGTATAAAATAAGTCACAACTTTGAGATCAAATTAAAAAATCTCAAGTTTTATTATACATATTTTGCAGACTAATTTGTAACACGATATGGCATATCTCGTGTACTTATATAGGCCTTTCCAAGAAAGCTCTGTGAAATATAGATAAATTTTGAAAGGCAAGTTCCGTTTCCTTTTTCATTTTATACGCGGGTTTTCATATAATATATCTATCCCCAGGCCCTATAAAACAAGTCTTTTCGCTGTAAAAAAGCTGGGAATAAGCAAATATTTAATATGAGTAAAAAAATATAACAGCAGATGCAAAAATTATGAAATTTTTCATATAATTTTAAAAAACTCTTGGATAATTTAAAAAATATAAATAATAATGTTTAGAAGATGATATAGTGTCCGTTTTTATGGCTCAAAACTTAAGCGGATTGCGCGCATTCTAGTGGGTGCCAGCGTTGATCTGTTTTCTGGTCTGCAAAATGGCAGATGTTTTCGGTGAAAACGCAAATAGCGTTCCCTATACTGGGTTGTGATGCACTTCGTGGTTTATTTAGTTGTCTACCTTTCGATAATTACCAGTGTGACTGCCTTTTATATTGGAGTTAATTTCGCTGGGATTAGTGGGATTGCGCTACGGTGTATTGATGGCCGCTTTGATTTTGCAGGTTTTTAGTACATTTTTCTGTCGTTCTTGGAATTGCTTGGGTTATGGCTGCCCGTAGAATCTTAATAAGGACGAAACGGCCGTCGTGGTCTACCCGCCCCAGGGTATTCATTAAACTTGGATCCCTGTGTATTCCAATATAAAAAACAGTTAGACATTTGTCCGATATGCCACAATATTTTCTTTAATAAATAATAATAATTATAATAAGAATACTTTTGAAATAAACAAAACAAAAAACAATTGTCAAATATTAAAAATAGGGGAATCGGGTACCCGCTGACCCCCTTCCTATCTTTTAGTACGCGCGCCAGTGACGTCCGAACTATATTTTTTCAGGTAATTCTTTGTTTTTGATTATTTTTGTCATTTAAAAAATTTCGATAAAATGGTGTGTTTTGGAGATAATTTGAACAGTATGGGTCAGTAACTGATGCCAACGGTAATCTCATAAGTGCTAGACCCCCCCAATTTTGAATTTTTGACAATTGTTTTTTATTTTTGTTTTTTCAAAAGATTTTGATTTGAAATTTATATTTTATTAAATACTCGAATTATTCAAAAAAATCAGTTTTTAATTTTAAACTTTGGCGACTTGTATATCGAACGTGAAGAAAAATGGCATTATAAAAGTCATATTATTTTTGCTCAAGGAATATATGGTTAACGAATTGACCTCCTTTTCCGGACACCCTGTATAAGAAGAGTATTGGGCCCAAAGTATCCAAATAAGTTATCGACGTATTACTTTTCCTAGTTCAATTTCCCTGGAATGTCAACAATGTTTATCCAGGGCAATTCCACGAGACCTTGTGTTTATCCTATAAAAGGTGCATTTAAAATTCAGCGTGCATGGTTTTCTAACAAAATTGACGAGAACAAATGAAGGCTACATAAATCGACAATAGAGAAAAGTAAATTTTGTACAAATTGATAGTATTAGAGCTATATGTTTCACATTTTTGTACTTTCACTTTAGGGCACAGATCTGAAGGTCAATCATGTATAAAAGACCTATAAATGCCTTGAATGCAGGAATAACTTCTGGAGCCTTGCAATTATTAAAACAAAAAAAAATTAGTACCGTCAAATGGGGTGAAATTGATTTTATGGGGAGACTTTGATAACAGGTAATATTTTGTTAAATAAATTTAAATATCCCTCAATTATAATCCGCGGACATCCGCGCCAAGCTCAGTCAAAAGAGTGAAGTTTCGCCATTGTTGTGTCCTGTTAGCATGCCGGTAAGTGTTTGTTATAATAGTTTTGTAAATATTCTATAATAATACTGCAAATTAGCGTTAAATTGACACTGTCTAAAATTATAAGTTATTTCATCAGTTTTTAGCAATTTTATTAAAAAATCGGTTATTTACGATGAGGTGGTTTCTACTTAACCTCATTTCATGTAAAATTCGGCGCCAAATATGCTTGGTTGAAAACTATTAGTTGATATATCATGCGGGGTCACTTTGATAACACTTTCGGGGTGAGATTGATAGTAATTTATATATGAATCTTTTGATGTTTTTGAACGTTAAATTTGTGTTAAAATGTGTTAATTTAAGTTCTGTAATTTATATATGAAATAAAGTTTTCTTTTGACATCATAACTAAAGTATAATTTTCACTTTTGCGAGGATAGTTTATTAAAATTTAATTCTTATGCTGAGTGATAAGGGGTGACTTTGATAATATCTGTAAACTTATGGATTTTCAAAGTCACCCCAAGCGCACATAAAATTGATAAAAAAAAATATATTAAGAGTGAGGGAAAAAGTGTTACATTGATAACTCTTAGATCCAAAGCAGCAAAAACAGTGCCTATCAAAGTCACCCCAATTTGAGCATAACTTTGATAATGAGGTTATTATTTATTTTCTAGCAAAAAAAACAATTTTTGAAGTTTGTTTTAAGCCTGGAGGTCTTAATTCGGCATAGTGCAAATACATTATATATTTTTTGGCGCAAAACTAGGTGTACTTTTCTTGTAATTTACATATTAATCAAAAAAGCTAACAATTTCACCCCATTTGACGGTATCTAATTTTGGAATGGCTGTTCAGGGAGGCATTAACGAATAGTATGCCGGTGTTTTTCTTAACAATTAGCAGTTTTTTGAAATCACTAAAATTGCCACAATTTACCTTAAAATCCTTGAAAGTAAACACGTCGATTTTCAGAACTGAAGTAAAAACAACAATTTTTACTGGCAACACGATATTTTCTAGTCTATCTAGATATCATCTCTCCTAAGAATTCAAGAGAATATGTGTTTGTTTTAACAGGAAAGGTTCCGTAATTGCACAAAACACGAATGTAAACAAAACTATGACCGGCTGACTAACGTCTGCCTTGCTCTACCAGCTCCAGAATATGTCTGTCTTTCTTCGTCGTATGCCGAAAGCATAAAAATAACTACTCTAATCAACACAGCACTGCAGTGAGCATGCGAATCGTTAACAGTTCGGCAAATCGAATTGACGATAGAAAATGGCGTCGTTAATCCCACCTTAACGTATAAAATCTTACGTTGATAATTTCGTCACATATTTGCGACAATAACAAATGCAGCCTGCCCTATCAGTCTAGGTCGGTAAAGCAGTAAGTATTAGAAAATACCGGGTGTCCACGGAAGGTGGTTCGGCCCTCCAACTTTTTTGTTTTTCAACATAATGGAATAAAATTCGGAGAAGTGACATAAACATTCGATTTTTAAATGGGACACCTGGTATATTTTTACTTTTTTGACTTCATATGACATTCTAAATACAACGATGTGTCACTTGTCACTTTTTGTCACCAAGAAAATATTTTTTCCAAATTTATTGTTTTATCTAAAGGGCTATGAATACCTTAAAATCACTTATTTGAGTTCTTTAATCTTGGGAAAAATACAATTTTACTATTTTTGGTCCAATGCTATGTGCTATGTAAAATGTAATCTTTAAAGTTGTATAACTCATTTTTTTTAAATAGCAACATGGCTCGTCGGGTTAAGAAAAAAGATGATTTTATTACGATTATTTTGATACCATACACTATTAGGTTTTAGAAAAGTTGCCATTAAAAAACTTTAAAAAGTTAACTTAGAACTTTCCCAAAATGAAGCATCTTTTGAGAATAAATGTAGATTTAAATGCATCAAGTAGCCTGTGACCAGCAAAACTGATAAAACAAAATCAAGCCTTGAAGAAAATTGAAATGTCAACAGCTTCTGCCAAAGTAAATTAGTTTATTGTTTAAAAAACATGGAAAATAATAGTTTTACAAGGAGTGAAAAAGTTGAAATGTTATTAGTGTTTGGAGAATGTAGAAATAATTTAACCGATGCTGCACGACTTTACGCACAAAGATGTTTTAATTGGCGTCATCCAACCCGGCACTATTAGGTACCCAAAACTGGTTCCGAAAATGCGAAATGAGCCTGACAATAATAACATATCAACTTTTTCACTCCTTGTAAAACTATTATTTTCCATGTTTTTAAAACTAATTTACTTTGGCACAAGCTGTTGGCATTTCAATTTTCTTCAAGGCATGATTTTGTTTTATCAGTTTTACTGGTCACAGGCTACTTGATGCATTTAAATCTAAATTTATTCTCAAAAGATGCTTCATTTTAGGAAAGTTCTAAGTTAACTTTTTAAAGTTTTCTAATGACAGCTTTTCTAAAACCTAATAGTGTATGGTATCAAAATAATCGTAATAAAATCCTCTTTTTTCTTAACCCGACGAGCCACCATGTTGCTGTTTAAAAAAAATTAGTTATACAACTTTAAAGATTAAATTTTACATAGCACATAGCATTGGACCAAAAATAGTAAAATTGTATTTTTCATAAGATTAAAGAACTCAAATAAGTGATTTTAAGGTATTCATAGCCCTCTAGATAAAACAATAAATTTGGAAAAAAAATATTTTCTTGGTGACAAAAAGTGACAATTGATACATCGTTGTATTTAGCATGTCATATGGAGTAAAAAAAATTAAAAATATACCAGGTGTCCCATTTAAAAATCGAAAGTGTATGTCATTTCCGGTTAAACCGGAAGTTCCATAATGTTGAGTCACCTGTCAAAAAATGCAGTTTTATGTCGTATACCAATCCCCGAATTTTATTCCATTATCTTGAAAAACAAAAAAGTTAGAGGGGCGAGCCACCTTCCGTGGACACCCGGTATGTTTAATTTTAACCTTGGTAACTGTTACGCTCTCTTGCGAACAAACCCGAACAAACTCATAAAAATTTCCAGCATTTTCTTTCAGTCATTTTTATTTTTAAAGAATTATCCCCGATGCTCTATGAACGCTAGTTTCTGAGATATAGACGGCGACCATTTTTAGTTGACCACCTGGTGCGTATAGTGGAGCCAACCAAAATAAATCAGAAAACAAAATGTATTTATTTTCAACTAAAAAGTTCATTCGATTATAATTTTAGTTTTTAGTTAACTTAGTTGCTCGAGCGGAATTTTTCGCGAACTTATATACTATTAGATATTTCATAAATGCGGAAAAATATCGCTTTTTCACGGATTATGTCTGGCGCCGACCAGTCTGTTCTCTTCTTTTAAAAAATGATACTCCCAGATTAAAACTGCAAACATGTTTTTTATTTTTCTTTTTACAAGTTTAATAAGAATTAATTATTATTAGCTGAGGAGTACTACGATAAATATATAAACTTATTTAGGTAAAACAAGGTTTATCATGAAAGATTTAAAGTCTGGTATTAAAAAAAAAATACGTGAAATTGGAATTTAGAGACGGGCTTGGCTATTGCACAGCTAACAATGGCAAACATTTTGAAACATAATATGTAAAATAAATTTTTACCCTCCGCTATCATCGAATTTCTCCGAAACCGCATATACGATTTACTTTAATTTTAAAATATTGAAAGACACATCTTTAAACTCTTTTTGGCATGTAGCAGACTTTTCGATTACCCTTTCTATTTTAAAATATACTATAATTAATGTTAGTATAAATATATCCAACTTTAGAATTATTCTCTCCCGAAGAAAGGCCAAAATTAAAAATCTGTTACAAGACAAACAACGTTTGAATCTTGATCTCGATAGTCTACAACTATTTTTGAAATATCTATCTTGAAGTTCGCGTTGATAGTAGTCAAATCAAATATACAAAAACTACTTTATTATTTTTAAATTTTTATTTAATTATTTAATATTTTTTTAAATATGTCTTGAATTAAATTCGATAGATTTAGACGGTTTCGAGTAAATGGTATAAAAGTATGTATTATAATAATATGCACCTTTGGTATTATTTAAATTATGTATTTCTTTTCTTCTCAAGCAAGAAAATTTTTAAATCGATTTATCTAAAAAAATTTCTTAACTGTAACGGGCGAAATATATGCAAAATGCATTTCCTTAATGACGTGCTAATATTTTAGAGTGTGATTCCTCAAGTCATTTTATAAAGAAAAGTTTATATAAACATATGTCCTAAACGGCTTACATTTTTTGCTACAGGATGTTGAATTTTTTGTTTTTTAATGCGTTTTTTGTAATATCTCCGAAAGTACTTTAGATAATATGTTTAATTTTGGCATGTGCTAATAGGACATAAAACTACATGTTTTAGTTATATAAGTTATTTTTTTGTCCCACCAGTGGCGTCCCTGCAAACATGTCCACTGATATTTTTTAGAAAAAAAGTGGTACACCACTGACATTTTTCCATGTGGATATTATTTCTGATTAGCCTGGTCAATTCTACATAAAAATGATCTCTTGAGTTTTTCCCCTCAGACACACCGTTCTTAATTAAAATAATTAAATTAAACTAGCTATACTATTTATTATCATTAACATTGATAATGCAAAATTTTGTTTTATAAAAATTGCTGAAAGTGACCACTAGGCATTCGCTCTCCGTTTTTGCATTGAATAGCGCACTGGTTTAAATATTCCAGGCAAATCCCGTATTGTTTCACAGAAGGCAATTATTCGCTCCCTTAAATTTTTTAAAGTCTTAATGGGAGTTTTATATACTAGAGTTAAATCCAAATTATTGAGATCAGGGGATCTTGCTGGCCATTGTTGAGCTCCTTCGCAACCTATCTTCCTTTTCTTGGAGGAAATGCAGATAAGACTGCCGTTAAGGCGTTAATTATGTTTTTAAGAACGTCACCGTTCCAGGATAACTAGATTTATGTGATCAAAAATTATTCGTCAATACTGCAAAATGAAGCTAATTTAATTTAATTATTTTAATTAAGAACAGTGTGCCTGAGGAGAAAAACGCAAGAGGCCATTTTTTATATAGAATTGATCAGGCGAATCATAAATAATATCCACATGAAAAAATGTCAGTGGCGTACCACATTTTTTCTAAAAAATATCAGAGGACATGTTTGCAGGGACGCCACTGGTGGGACAAAAAAATAACTTTTATAATTAAAAATATGTGGTTTTATGTCCTATTAGCGCATGCCAAAATTAAAATTATTATCTAAAGTACTTTCGGAGATATTACAAAAAACGCATTAAAAAAGAAAAAAATCTTGTCCCACCCTGTAGCAAAAAATTTAAGCCGTTTAGGACATATGTTTATATAAACTTTTCTTCATAAAATGACTTGAGGAATCACACCATAAAATATTAGCACATCATTAAGGAACACCCTGTATGTATTATTTAAATAACACCATTATTTATAAGCAAAAATTGCAATTTAATTATAGGAAGCCAAAGTGAGGGGTTACAAAGAGAAACAACAACACCGTATTATGACGACACTGACGATTACATTCCCCACAGACCAAAGAACTACCACTATGACGAGAAGACCGGCAAAATAGTTTATCATAATAAGCCCAAGGAAGAAAAAGAGAGCGAAGAAGAAGAGGAATATGACGAAATACCGGTACGTATAATTTTTTTAATAGCTTGGTATGATACCCAAATTTTATGTGTTCTTCCTGAATCTTTTAAGGGTCTATTCTAGTTTATGGGTATGTTCCTCTTGCGTTGCACATTAATATAATTAAAATGTGCGAAAACACTGACGCACGTGAGAGCTGTCTTAGCCAGTACGGAAAAAGTGCGTCAACTTAAATGGCATCTCGAGTAATTTTTTTCTGTTTCTAAGGTTGTCTTTCATTCCATTCCATTTCCATTTAAGTTATCGAAAAAAAAAATTCCACACCCTTTAGTAAAAAATTTAAGCCGTTTAGGACATATGTTTATATGAACTTTTCTTCATAAAATGACTTGAGGAATCACACACTAAAATATTAGCACGTCATTAAGAAACACCCTGTATATACATTTTTTGCATATTTTGTGAATTTTATAATAAAATGCATATTTTCCATAAATTATTATTCTAAGAGCAATCTTTATGTTTTCGGCTTTATCAAAAAATTTAAAACCTTAAAGGTTTAATGTCCAGTTCGGTACTTATTTCAGGGATTTCCAATCTGAAGATTACAATAATTATATTTACATTTTGAGTATACACAACGTATTTATTGGGGGTTTCAGGGGTTTGCAGATATATTGTTAGGGGTTGTTTATTATCACTTAATAATGCGTTATTATTACCTGCTTAGCAAACTGTATTTAAATTAAAATAAATTATTTTCAAATGTAAAAAGAGTGTTTGTAAAAGCACCTGTAAGAGTGCAGTTGTATAAGGAGAGATTACCAGGAGTTAGTTTACCTCCAAAACCTGTAATTACCCGGTGGGGAATATAGATTAAGGCTGAAATATTCTATGCAGAGCATTTCGAAGCCATTAAAGGACTAATTTTGAATTTAGATGACGATTCACAGTGTGTTGTGCAAAGTTAAGAGTTGGTAAAAAGTGCAAGTGTAGCTAAAGATCTTGAAACTTTTCCGCAAAATGTAACAACATTCCCAGTAAAGTAGGAGGTCAAAATGGATGTAATTGTAAAAAGAATGAAGGATTTAAATACTTAACTGTAGTAAAAAGCATTTATGAGGTTAAACCATCCAACGAAGTTGTATCTTGGCCTTATATTTTGCTACCTAAGTTGCAGTATTGTCCGATTACATCAGTGGATGTTGAAAGAAGCTTCTCTTTATATAAACATATTTATACTAATAGAAGAATGAAAATTTTGAAAAATATTTAGTAATAAATGCCTTTTAAATAATTTTAGGTTAAAAAATTGTTTACTTTTATTTTTCTTTGTTTTTTTTTTGCATTTTTTTAAAAATAAACATATTTTTTAGAACCCAATGTGTTTCCTTACCTTATTTTACTATAATAAATTAAGAAATATTGCATACCAGTATGCATATCTGTCTGTATACTGTAACATAAAAAACTACGAAATGCAATGTTACAAAGAAATTGGGTATATTTTGACTCCGTTTGACGCTACTTAAAATGCCGACATTTATAACAAAATAGATGGTTCGAGAAATTAATCGATCAAATGTCAAATATCTTGGCATAACTCTTGACACCAAAAAAAACGTATAATTTTAATTAAAACCTATTTTATTGAGACTTTAGCAAATTTTTTATTGTTTTTTGACGAATATGAAATAATTATAGAATCGCTAATGCCAAATAGTTCAAGAATGTGGGCAATGTTAACTGGTGTAAAATTCCATAATGAGATTTTCAGTTATTCTATAACAACCATTTAAAATTTCGATTAAAATTTTTAATTAAAACTTTACAGATAGATTTGGGTAAAGAGTTTTAACAATTTCCACTTTTCAGTGTACTCCATAAATATTTTTTTTTAAATACTAAAGATTTTCTGCTTTCCTGATTTTCACTTAGAAATTTGGTATTAAACTTTAGTTAAAACTTTACTGGGCCACTTAATCGGCTAAAGAATTTTAGAAATTCCTATTTTGAAATTGTTTTAATTAGATATAGTTTTTCTCGTGGGCCGCGGGCTAATATTGCAGTTCCACCATTCTATCTTTTTAAATAGGTGAGTCCAGCACTTAGAATTTAAATATTTATTCAAATTTGTATAACGACATGTTTGGGGTATTGGTATGCTTCTGGTTCTTCAGGTACTTTTTCGGTATTTTGACTTAAAAATTCATTTTGTTTTAAATACTAAAGTTTACATGCGAATATCGATCGGATCTAGAAAGTAAAATGCAAGCAATGTTATTGTACAAAATTATAAAATAAGATATTTTGTGAGAATTATCCTTCGTCTTCAATTTGGGATAAACCTCTTGAAATAATTTAACCTCTTGTGACATTGCTAGTGAAAATATTTCAAATAGATTTGGGTAAAGAGTTTCACAATAATTATTTTTAAATATTTAATTCGGTAAGTTCACGCTTGGAATTTGAAACGGAATTCCGGCATTATTTTTGAATTAAATTTATTTAGTTATGTACGGAAAAATACCTTTTCTATGAGGAACAACACGAACTGAATTATCAATGTTAACTGTATAAAATAAGATATTCTGCTTCTTCTATGATAACATTTTAAAATTTTAATGGAAATTGTACAGATAGATTCGGGTAAAGAGTTTAAAAAATTCTTATTTTTAAATATTTTATTCGATAAGTTTACGCTTGGGTTTTTAAACGAATTACCGGCATTATTTTTCAATTACGTTTATAACTTTTATTTAGTTATTTACGTAAAAATACGTATTCTATAGGGAATAACACGAATTATTTGTGGACTGGAGATAAAATCTCATCAGAGAAAAGAATTAGGTTGGAGAATAAAATAAAATAGGTCCCCTCGGCGTCATCCGTCGTCACGTCAGTCAAATTATAGTTGACATAAAGTTATTTCGACTGCCTGGCTGCTATGTTTTTTTAGTTCTGGGATAAAGCCACAGAGCAGATACCCTTATTTCTACAATTTCATTCATCGTCTCTAAAACATGTCCTATAATAATAATAATAAAAAACTAACGACTATTTTTATGGAACCATTAACCACTATAATTGTGGTTAACGTCCTGCAGACCCAGGACATATAGACCAGGGCTGAAGCCTTTGAAAATGGTAAAAAGTGAAAAAAAGTAATAATAGGATGAAACCCATTGGAAAAGGAAGAGAATATAACAAAAATTAAAGAAAAAATAATTTACGGGCGATCCGAGGTCGGGAAGTGGAAAGGGGTGAGTTTTTAAGGGTAGGAAACGATTTATCCCGATTTCCGGCAAAACTACAAGTCCTATGAAAAAAAGTTAAATAGCAAAGTTGTAGGTAATAAAAAGATCTATAACTTTTGTATTTACACTTTTTTCACATAACCTCAAAGTTTATGTGAAAAATTCAAATAACCACGTTTTTGGTTTTTTATTTTTATCTTTTACAAAAAAAAAATTTTTTTTACTAAATTTGGTGAAAACTTACTTTTTTATGTCCCAAACATACTGTAATTTTTTTGATTTAAAATATTTTTTCACCTTATTTTTCTGGCAGTTCAGGAGAAATCATGCAACTTTGGTAATTTAAAGTTTTTTCTAGGTCTTCAAATAAAAGCTCCAGGGGTGCTCCAAAATATACGGAAAACCCCTGTACAATTTTGAGCTGTTTATTAAAATTTATACTTTAATTACTCGAAAAACGTAAGAGATAAACAAAAAAATTACAAATCCATAAAACATAAAGATCGCAAAAAATATGCGAAAATAGTTGTTCTAAATATAATTAAAGGTAGGATTTAAAGGGGATTTCATCATAAGTGTAATGTATATTTTTTACACCATTAGAAAGTAGAGATTTCAACGAACAAAAAGCCCACCGACTTTTTTAAAAAAGCAGATTCTTTGACGTGAGAATTTGCGATTGAAAATTAGGGTGCTTTTTCGATATTAAGTCAAAATAAGGTAAAAAAATAAATATTTTAAATAAAAAAAATTACAGTGTGTTTGGGACATAAAAAGGTAAATTTTCACCAAAGTTCGTAAAAGAAAATTTTTTCTTGTAAAAAATAAAAATAAAAAACCAAAAACTTGGTTATTTGGATTTTTCACATAAATTTTGAGGTTATGTGAAAAAAGTGTAAATACAAGAGTTGTAGATCTTTTTATTACCTGCAACTTTGCCATTTAAAGTTTTTCAATAGGACATGTAGTTTTGCCGGAAATCGATATCTCGTTTTCTACCCTTAAAAACTCACCCCCTTCCATTTTCCGACCTCGGATCGCCCGTAAATAATTTTTCCTTTCATTTTTGTTATATTCTCTTCCTTTTTCAATGGGTTTCATCCTACTATTATTTTTTTTTATTTCAAAAATTATCGACCCTGGTCTTACACTTAACGTGTTTAAAAGTTAAAACCTTATTATAGATATTTATAAAAATATTCTTAGTGCTTCTCGCACTATCGGTCCATGAATATATGGTTGACTAGTTTATTAAGCACTTTATGTCAACAGTAATATATTCTTCTTATAACAGCGCAAATGGTGATCCAAGTTAATGGATATCAAACGATATCGATAAAAATGATAAGCCATTATGTGTCTAAAGTACCAGCACCTTAACTAAAGTTGAGGCTTAACTTATAATATAAAAGTGATTATGTCATTAGAGTTTACGTTCTTACATTAAACTTATTAATTTTTATAACAGCAATGGCTGTGACTATTTTAGTGTAGGCTTTCCCTTTAATCAAGGTTTTAAAAGGGTACTCTACAGAGACCGCCTTTCAATGTGTGATTGAGACGTGGAAAAGAACCATTGATCAAGGGAAAAATGTTATAGCTGTAATTTTGGATTTTAAGCGGGCATTCGAAACAATTGATAGGGCTAGATTATTAAGTAAATTGTATTAGTATGGTATTCGCGGAAACGTTTATAAATGGTTTAAAAAGTATTTAAGTAACAGGTCAAATAAAAAAATAAATAATATAGGAGTTCCTCAAGGAAGTATACTAGGTTCAATATTATTTAGTTTATACATCAACGATATGCCTTTCGTTTTAAAAATGTGTAAGTTAGAAATCGTTGCTAATGACGCCTTAATTTACATTAATGTTTTAAATATTTTTGATGGTCTAAATACTCTAAATTCTGAGATAAATATATTAGTAAATTGGCTAAAAGTAAATAAATTAAAATTAAATATTTCAAAAACTGAATGTACGGTTACGGGTAATAATTTAAATTGTCAAAATATTAATGTTGTAATTGATGGCAAAAAATTGGAATTAGTAAAGGGTTTTAAATATTTAGGGATAAATATTGATTCAAAATTCAAATTTTTAAATTATTTTGAAAGTATCATATGGAAGATTGCCGGAAAAGTAGATTATTTTAAAAGAATCAGTTCTAAATTAAGTTTGTTTTCTAAAAAAAACTGTTTAATACTATTATATTACCACATTTTCTTTATTGTTCATCCATTTTATATTGGGCTACTGAGCAAATATTTGACCAATTACAAATTTTACAAAATAAGGCAATGCGGATTATTTTAAATTGTGATAAATAAGTATACAAAAATAAATTTTATGTTAAAAAATTTAGATTGGTTGAATGTCATAAATTTAATTTTTTATTTAGTTTATACATATAATTAAAAATAATTTATTGCCTGATTGTTTAAAAATTTTTTGTTCTTTTAATTATGACCGTCATAATTAAAAAACAAAAACTAATCAAAATTTTTATGTGGATAGAGTGTCTAAACCATTAGCTTAAGTCTATTTTTCATAAACGTTTGATTGAATATAATAATTGGAAAATTCTATTAAATTTCAAATATCATTAAAACTATTTAAATAAAAACTTTAATTAAAATTACATTTAAATAAAAGACAAAATGATACGTAATATTTGACACAATTTGTACAATGTTTAACTAATCTGTCTATTTTTGTTACAAAGATGGTTGCGTTTTAAAATTTAAAAATAAATCTAAAAAAATGTTGTTAAAAAAATGTATTAAAAAATATTTAATTGTAGCTTTTTGCTAACTAAAACAAGTTACTACTACTACTACATCTTATAGTTGTCCTTTATTTTTTTTTGCTAATTCAATACCAATAGCAAAAAACAGCGCACTTGGAATGCCAGTAATATTAATCGTCTTAGAATTTCCGGATCGGATTAAAAGACCTTGAGGAATTTGCTTTTTCTATATATTATAATATATTGGTTTAAACTTTTTCAATAAAAAGGGATCGGGTAAAAAATGGGGTGTTAGGAGTCCCCGAGTGAGGTTACCGATTAAATAAAACTTATTTTGATTTCTCGACAAAACGTCATCCTTTATCAAGAAAATGCTTGTAAAGAAATGAGGACGATTTAGTTTTTGTATAGCAAGCTCTTAAAAACTTGAATGTTACCTAGGTTAAACGTAGATATTAGTTATGTAGGTGGTTTTTATGGGTTTAAGGATCTAAGGGAGCAAACGAAACCCAAATTTTAATTTGCCGACGTTTCGGAAAATATATTTCCTTCCTCAGTGTTTTTATTTGCTCCCTAAGATCCTTAAACATACTGTGTTTATTAATTTTCACAAACAATTTGTTGTTATTTTTGTGATATATAAACTTTTATAACAATAGGTATTAACAAAGCCACTATGTTTAATGCATACATATTTTAATAGTGGGAAAAGTGCGGCAGAGAATATATCTTTCAACAGATATAATATAAATACCATAAAGAAATTTTAAAATTGTTTATGATAAACTTTTGTGCTTGCCTGGTGATTTCCAGATATAATTATATTTATTTTTTAACAAACCCAAAGTGAATGGGGCATCAATTAGTTATATTTTTTTATAGTTTTGTGCGTTAAATGTAGGGTAGACTGGGGCAAGTGCCAAGCCTTTTTTAATAGTTTAGGTTTATTTTACTCCTACTCTGAAAGTGCGATATTTATAAAAGTGTTTTTAAAAGAAAGTGATGGTTTAATATGTTTAGTTTTCATAACGCATAGGGCATTTATCAATAATTTTCCAGAGTTAGAGATTATAAATTTTCTATTTTTAGTCTACCGAAATTTTACACTTACCCTAAAAAGGGAAAGTGCAAAATTGGAATGCAACTTAAAATAACGTTCGAAAAAACGGCAAAGGGAAAGTGTAAATAAAGCTTATATTTCCCATGTCAACTTTTCTTTTTGCACAATTATAAAAAAAATTAAAAATCTGGGAAGTTATGAACTTTTTTATTTTTGGAACAGTTAGCCAACAAATCGTAAACATAAAATTAAAAAAATCTGTGAAAAATACGTTATTTTAAATAACACTTTAGAACCTTCCCAATAACGAAAGTACTTAAAAAAATACTTTTTTGACAATTTTTACTTGACCAATAAAATGTTTCGTTAGGACATATCCTGATGACTATTTAGTATATTATCTTTATGCTGGCCAGAGCTGATAATTATTTTGGAATTGGTGTCATTAGATACTGATGAAGGGGCTGTTAGTAATTTTACATTAGAGAGAGAAAAGTACCGGTGACAACGTTTGGCACACTCGGAAAACGGGGCAAGTGCAAAGTTGTTTTTACACTTGCCCCATTACAATTTTTGCACTTGCCCCCACATGATGTTTTTATGGGGAAAGTGTAAAAGTGCGTATAAGTAAAAACAGGTTTTAGATTTGATCATTATATAGGATTTTAGAGCTGCTAAAATTAACTAAACATAAGAAAATCCAATAAAACTACAAATATACTTTAAATTCTTATATTTGCACAATTTTCTACGGAGATATCACACACTATTCACCAGACCGATCAGGAGGTTATGGTACAAATGACCGCTCAGAAAGAAGAAAACACGTGATTTTACGTCGGGAGTGGATAATGTAACAGCGGCTACGCATAATTAGTTGGCTAGGAGTCCACAGATAAGAAAACTCTCACTATTGTCTGATGGGAGGTCCTATTTTACACTTACCCCGATTTTACACTTGCCCCAGTCTACCCTATTTCAATTGCAAACTATTATAATTTCGTTTTTTAATATAAGTTTTTTATTTAAAATTACCATTTTAAATAACCAAACAATAATTTTCATTTGAAAACGTACTCTCGTAATACGATACAATTTTATTTATTTTTTTGGTAATTCCACAGATTTTTCACGTTGAGTTATTTTTTTGCCGCACAATTTGATATATTTAATGCGCTTCTTAGATTTTCTGTCAGTTTATTTTAATTTAACAGAAAATGAAGCGAATGCGAAGCAGATTAACTGAATGCTGAAGTCGCTGATTGGCTCTTTGTATTACTTACACTATATTTAGCGCTGATGCCAAAGGGCATGTTCTTTAAAAGACTTTAATGTTGCAGCAGGGAGCCGGTTTTGATTTAATTTTATAGTTAGCTGTTGTCCTTTTGTACTCTAAAAGGAAGTGGTAATAAATTTAAAAATATGTCTGCACAGGGTGAATCGTCAAAAAATGTTAGACGTGAAACTGTATCTCAAAAACTGGTGGAGGAATATTATACGTGTTTAGTCACTTTTTTCAAAATTCACTGAATGGTTAAAATAAGGGGTGTAACCTATTTTGAGGGGGGTACCTACTCTCTATATTGTCTATAATTTAAGCTATATTTCTGAAAATTAAAAAAATTTAAAAGATTGTATCAACACATACACATACACTATCAGGCAATCAGTTTGTATTCAGGGAGGGTACATCTACATTGGCTATAATGTTACGTCTGACTTCGAAAATTATCCAGCTCTAGGTAATAAAGAACCTGTCATTGCAGTCTTCGTTAATCTTGCCAAAGCTTTCGACACTATTGACCATACTCAGTTAATAAGTGTACCGGGTGTTCCACCTAAGGAGGTAATCGACTATATCTCAGAAAGTAATAACACTAGGACTTTGGGAAAAAATATGTATCCATAAAAGCGGCCAAGAGAAATTGCTGGAAATTATTTTCATGTTCGAAAAATGACCGCTAGTAAGAGAACTTTCAAAATAGAAATGCCGATTTTCTCCTGATTTTTCTTAATAAAAATACGTTAAAAATATAAGCATTGTATTCTTCATAAAATTATGCAACTTTATGTTAGGAATCGTTTTTTTCTATTTTCAATAATAAAGTGGTGGGAGAAGGTCAAACCTTTTTTCTTTCAAACGCTGATATCTCTGCTTTGGATAAACCGATTTTATTTAACTTGGTCTTGAAAAAAAACCCTTCTTTTCAGATCTATTAACTATACCATATTGATTCTGATGGTGGCCACTAGATGGCGTTTTTCCGTAATTCCTCAATGAATAAGGATTTTCTCAAAAAAATCAAATGTTATGATATGGCTTTTTTATCATATTTTATTTTAGGCTTATAAAGGCTATTAAATAGTGGAATAAAAAATCTACGTCCGTATTTAAAATAAAAAAGTGGATGATGGTCGCTCGAATCCGAAACGTCGGATTAAAAAACTAACCCCATCAGCTTGTAGAGGAGGAAAAGTTACTATAAGGAACTGAAAACCGCAACGTGATATATTTTATTAAACTAGAGAAATTAGGGATAATAATAAATAATATGGAAAAATAGGCCATTTTTTAAAACATTCATTAATCAACTAAATCACTGGTTTTTTCTTTAGTTTAACAAAAGATATCACGTTGCGGTTTTCAGTTCCTAATAGTAACTTTTCCTCCTCTACAAGCTGATGGGGTTAGTTTTTTAATCCGACGTTTCGGATTCGAGCGACCATCATCAACTTTTTTATTTTAAATACGGACCTCCTTTATAAGCCTAAAATAAAATATGATGAAAAAATCATATCATAACATTTGATTTTTTTGAGAAAATCCTTATTCATTGAGGAATTACGGAAAAACGCCATCTAGTGGCCACCATCAGAATCAATATGGTATAGTTAATAGATCTGCGTGTAGAGAAAAAGAAGGATTTTTTTTTAAGACCAAGTTAAATAAAATCGGTTTATCCAAAGCAGATATATCAGCGTTTGAAAGAAAAAAGGTTTGACCTTCTCCCACCACTTTATTATTGAAAATAGAAAAGAACGATTCCTAATATAAAGTTGCATAATTTTATGAAGAATACAATGCTTATATTTTTATTAAGAAAAATCAAGAGAAAATCGGCATTTCTATTTTGAAAGTTCTCTTACGCCCCCTAGCGGTCATTTTTCGAAGTTGAAAATAATTTCCAGCAATTTCTCTTGGCCGCTGTTATGGATATATATTTTTTTCCCAAAGTCCTAGTGTTATTACTTTCTGAGATATAGCCGATTACCTCCTTAGGTGGAACACCCGGTATAATCGATTCACCCAGTAAACCTGCAAGATGGCCGACATGTCATATGACAAAAGTCATATTCCAGCTAAATAAAATGAATTTTTGCATTTTCAATGACTTTTGTCATATGACATGTCGGTCATCTTGCAGGTTTACTGGGTGAATCGACTTTACTTAGCAGCGTGGGTTTTCGCAAACCGGCAGGGTTATCTTAGAGACAGACCACAAAGGAAACAAATGCAGCAAAATTTTAGCGACCAAAAACTGTGAAAAATGGAATTTCTCAAGGAACAGTCCTGGGTCCGTTGCTGTTCAATATTTACATTAACGGTTTATTTTCACTGAATATAGGAGGGGATGTGATGAGTTTTGCAGATGATACAGTTATCTTTTTGAGGACAATAACTGGAAGGACCTTAAATAAAAAATTAAAACGGAAATGTCCAAGTTAATTAATTTTAAAACAGATTCCTAATAACTCTTATATACCTTGTATCATCATACAGTGGAAACCTTTCTGACTATATTTAACAATTTTAAAGTATTATCCCTGTCCTACCTCTCGAATTAAACAAGCACTGCATCTTGGCATTATTATGGATGCCCACTTAAAATGGGATCATAAAACTTCTATAAAAAAACAGCAATTTCGAAAAAAAAATATACCGCTGAGCAGTATAATTTTACTCTTCCCAGGGAAATGAGCTCTGTTTAGTTATTTATATTATTTTTTCCGAAGAGAATTCTAAAAGCCTTTTTATATAACAAGATTTTTGTGTTTATGTACTTTTATAACAGCATATTTTATTTAAATAAGATAATTGTACGTTGTATCTGTAACTTGATTTATATTTATCGACTATATAAACACGATTACTATTTATATTTTTATTCACAACATAACTCGAAATAATGCTGCTATTTTACACATATCGGTATACTTTAATCACGCTTTACAAAATGACATAGAAATTTCACAAAAATATTGAAAGACCTATCCTAAAACTACTACTTTTCTTATGTAGTAGATTATCGGAATACTTTTCGTTTTCAAAGTACATTATGATTTGTATTAGTTTTTAACTTTAAAAATTATTCTTTCAAAGTATTTAGTGGGGAAGAGGATTTCAATTAAAACACTTTCACTTTTTAATCATTCCCAACGTTTCGGTTTAATATTTAAACCTTTTTCAAGGGTTTAGAAAATTGTAGAAAGTGTATAAACTTAATGACCTGACATGGCATTATGCATTTTCTTTAATATTTATTTAACTTATTAATACATCAAAAACATGGTTAACCAACTGAAAACCCACAAGGCTCTTGTGGGCATTGGCGGAACCAGGGGGGGGGGAGGCCAGGGGCCCCCCATGTGAGACCTCAAAAAAAATGATAGCTAAAAAAAATGCATCCAGATTAAAAACGGAAAACCGCAATGAAATTTAATTATGAATTAAATGAATGAACGAGTTTATTGTCAAACTCAAAGAAGCAAAAGAAGATTACCATCCCTTAAAAAAAATTTAAAAAATGTGTGAAACTATATGGGTGGAGAAACACGAAGCTATTATTGACAAGTTCTTGGAAATGTTACCTACTTTAATCGACTTCTTAGATGATACGGAACAAAATGGCAATAGTGTATCATCCTCCAAAGCTGGTACCCTTTTAGCAGCTATTACAACATCTGATTTCTTGGTATCTCTTTTTATCATCAGTGATTGTATTAAATTATTGATACCTCTATCTACTCAACTACAAAGTGTCCAACTCGATATTAGCAAAGCACATGAAATTTCCAATTTAGTCTTAAAAGCATTGGAAGAAATAGGATCTGATAGTGATAATTATTTTCACTTGATTTTAAAAAAAAATTGTTCCACAGCCCAAATTTGAATATCGAAATTAAGTTGCCCAGAACTACTAAGAAACAGACAAATCGTGCAAATTATAAATTCGCTAATACAGAGCAATATTATAAATTGTCTATTTTTTTACCATTTCTAGATTATTTAATTTCTAAATTAAAATTCAGATTTTCTGAAAAACACTCCAATGCAGCTGAATTATGGAACATTGTTCCTACCTACCTTGATAAACTCAACCAAGAAAAATTTTTGGCTGCCATAAAATTTTATCAGGATGATATATTTTGTTCTGTGGAAAAGTTAGAAGGTGAGTTAAAGTTATGGAAGCTATATTGGGAACAGAAAGGCGATAAACCTACCAATATAATTGACACAATTATAAAAACTGATTCATACTTTCCGAATATTAAGAAAATATTAAAAATATGAGCAACAATTCCGGTAACCAGTTGTACACCAGAAAGATCATTTTTACTTCTTTAAGATTGTTAAAATCTTATTTACAGTCAACAATGGCCGCAACTTTGAATGGTCTTGCCTGACTTTATATTCATAGAAATCAAATTGTGTCACCAGAAGAAGTTTTAGAACAATTTTCCAAAAAACACCGTAGAAGACTTCCAGGCACGAAATTCCTTCTGATGAAGGGTAATGCACTATTACCATTTTGTTCGTTCCTGTACATTGCCCGCGGCCCGCCCTCGCGCTATTTACGAATTTTCTGTTAATAATGTAAAATAGGTTACCCGATACTTTAGTTTTAGGTGTAACTAAACCTAATTTGTTTGTCAGAGTTAATTAGTTTATTTTTATTTATAGCAATATACGTTATGTTGTTGATTTTCTGTCATTGTGTCTCATACCACCTATGGTTGATCCCCTTCCCCCAACGAAAAAACGCCAAATCTGCCCTTGCCTTGCACCTAAATATATTCCTTTAATTTTTGTTGGGTGGGCTCCCCCCAAAATTTATTTCTGGATCCGCCAGTGCTTGTGGAACAAATTCACCCTGGGGTTTTGTTAGGAATAAATACAAGAATATATTGTCACACTTAATCACGTCAAAATATTGAAAACAAAGAAAAATAATTTGATTTGCCCATATTACAAAAAATACGGCGCAACAAAGAACGTCAGATCTGTGTTCGGATTACCATAATCCGTAGCGATCATTCACACTTCTTGCGAGCCCTTTTGCAGCTTTTTCGTTCCGTATTCGAACAAAGTTAACAAAAAGGCTACATAGCGACGTCACTCGTAGACGCTTTATTGGAGTTTTTTCTAGTCTGCTTTAATGTCTTACCATTGTTTTTCTTTATTTGTACAAAGGATTCAATTTATAGAAAAATAGCTGAGTGAAAGAGAAGGTCGACGGAGTTATTTTTCTTTTACGGAGCGTGGCGGATGCCTTAAACTGTAAATATTTTTTTACCAACCATATTTTTTTAGTCAGGCTTTGCCATTATATTGTACTTTAATCTTACTTAATATACGTAACATACTGACCTGGTAAATACACAAAAGAGTTTTCTCTTCAATTAAGATTATATTTTGTTATCACATGTGAAAGTCACCATTCTCTTGGATAAAGACTAATGGCTCTGAGGTAGGTAGGTAGGTAATTATACAGTGTCCGCAAGAAAGTCCGCATCAAATGGATTTTTTTTTTATTATTAGGTATAGGTAAAAATTGAAAAAGCAGTTAGTTTTTGCTTACCTAAAAACCAAAAATGACGTATACTGAAGCAGCTGCACGACTTGCGTTACCTGTCAAATTTGACATTTTTAATAAAATAGGTTCAAAAATGCCCTTATTTATAAAAATAACGAAAAACTTTATTCGAGAAAGTTGTTTATTTAGGCATTTTTAGCCTTTGTATGAAATTTTGATAGTCTAATACAATTTTTATTTTTTGCCAGATTCTTGAAAATTTTGATCAACCCTCGTAGATTCGCTTTTATACATCGATGTAAAACCATTTGCCTTTAGTTCATTTGTAATCTTAATGTAATTTTGTGTAAAATTTTTGTTTCCAATTATTTATTTTGCTTCAAAAACTGAAATTGTTATTGATCAGTATGTAATGTTTGATGCAAAGTTTATCTAATTACATCAGTTTTGTCAAAACCGACGTTTCTCATTTTTCTTAAGTTAGTAAACAGATGTACAAAAAGAAAATATTAGGAAGCTTTCGTTGAAATTTTACTTAATTAATATTGGATCAAAAAAAAAAAATATTAATCGCTCGAAACATTTTATTCAACAAAAATATAGTTTAATATAGTTAATTTAATTTAATAATAATAATTAAGTAAAATTTCAACGAAAGCTTCCTAATATTTTCTTTTTGTACATCTGTTTACTAACTTAAGAAAAATAAGAAACGTCGGTTTTGACAAAACTGATGTAATTAGATAAACTTTGCATCAAACATTACATACTGATCAATAACAATTTCAGTTTTTGAAGCAAAATAAATAATTGGAAACAAAAATTTTACACAAAATTGCATTAAGATTACAAATGAAGTAAAGGCAAATGGTTTTACATCGATGTATAAACGTTAATCTACGAGGGTTGATCAAAATTTTCAAGAATCTGGCAAAAGATAAAAATTGTATTAGACTGTCAAAATTTCGTACAGAGGCTAAAAATGCCTAAATAAACAACTTTCTCGAATAAAGTTTTTCAATATTTTTATAAATAAGGGCATTTTTGAACCTATTTTATTAAAAATGTTAAATTTGACAGGTAACGCAAGTCGTGCAGCTGCTTCAGTATACGTCATTTTTGGTTTTTAGGTAAGCAAAAACTAACTGCTTTTTCAATTTTTACCTATACCTAATAATAAAAAAAAATCCCATTTGATGCGGACTTTCTTGCGGACACTGTATTTTATTAAGACTAATATAACCCTAAATTATGGAAACATTTTACGCTTGTAGAATAATCCCATATTTTCTTCTATGTTTGTTAACAGGAGCTAACATATTTTATTTTGATATAGACATACATTTAATGTTGAGAAATTATAAGAAGTCGTATATAAACAGTTATTAGAATTATTCATTGATGCCACCAAAATTTGAGTTTCCTTTCAAGCTGGTTTTCGAAAAGGGTACTCTACAGAGACAGACAATGTGTGAGTGAGACGTGGAAAGAACCATTGATAAAGGGGAAAATGTTATCGGCTGTGTTTTTGTATTTTAAGCGGGCATTCGAAACAATTAACAGGGCTAGATTATTGAAAAAATTGTATCAGTAGTAGGTTTAAAAATTGTTTAAGTAGCCGATTACAAAAAACAAAAATTTCAAAAACATATTCAAATAAAAAAATTAATAATATAGGAGTTCATCAAGGAAGTATACTAGGTACAATATTATTTATTTTATACATTAACGATATGCCTTTAGTTTTAAAAATATGTAAGTTACAAATGTTCGCTGATGACACCTTAATTTACATTAATGTTTTAAATATTTTTGATGGTTTAAATACTCTAAATTCTGAGATAAATATATTATTAAAT
Source organism: Polydrusus pterygomalis (assembly GCA_963969555.1). Classification (NCBI taxonomy): domain Eukaryota; kingdom Metazoa; phylum Arthropoda; class Insecta; order Coleoptera; family Curculionidae; genus Polydrusus; species Polydrusus pterygomalis. The sequence continues at coordinate 23,634,219 of OZ018382.1, read as the reverse complement.
TGTGTGTGTCAAAATATAAATGTTGTAATTGATGGTGAAAAATTGGAATTAGTGAACAGTTTTGAATATTTAGGGATAATTATTGATTCAAAATTAAAATTTTTTAATTATTTTGAAAGTATCATATTGAAGATTGCCGGAAAAGTAGGTTATTTTAAAAGAATCAGTTCTAATTTAAGTTTGTTTTCTAGAAAACTGTATTTAATACTATTATATTACCACATTTTCTTTATTGTTCTTTCATTTTATATTGTGCTAGTGAGGCAATATTTAACAAATTACAAATTTGACAAAATACGGCAATGCGAATTATTTTAAATTGTGACAAATATATACAAAAATAAATTTTATGTTAAAAAATTTAGATTGGTTGAATGTCAGAAATTTAATTTTTTATTTAGTATGTATCTTTATATATAAAATTAAAAATAATTTATTGCCTGTTGTTTAAAAAATTTTGTTTTTTTATTCATGACAATCATAATTATAAAACAAGAACTAATCAAAATTTTTTTGTGGATAGAGTGTCTAAAGCATTAGCTATTTTTCATAAAGGTTTGATAGAATATCATAATTTGGAAAATTCTATTAAATCTCAAAAATCATTAAAACTGTTTAAAAAAACTTTAAAATTACATTAAATTAAAAAACAAAATGATACGTTATATTTGATACAATTTGCAAATGTTTAACTTTTCTATCTGTTTTTGTTAAAAGAAGGTTGCGTTTTAAAATTTAAAAATAAATCTATAAAGATGTTGTTATAAAAATGTATTAAAAAATATTTAATTGTAGCTTTTTGCCAAATAAAACATGTTACTACTACTACTACAGAGCGCGAAAAGTTCATGACATTCCAGAGACGTATTTGTGTACCGCGATAATATTTGCGAGGACATAGAAACGTATGATTTAAGGAAAATAAAACACGGCATATGTTCGGTTATTATCAGGGCCTATTTTCCCAATATACCCGGGCCGCCTATCTTCAAATCCTACTTAAGCACAACACCGACATGTCCACCGAGTTTTCAATTGGTTATTTTGGAATATAAGATAAGATAAATAATGCATAATATATCTGCGAGGACATAATATAAACGTATGATCGGAGGAAAATAAAACACGGCATATACGTGTATAGTATATATTAATATATATTTTATTTTCTGGCTGCCTCTTGGGCTATTACATATATATTTATATTATACCATATTTATATACCAATATTTTTTTATATATAATTTATTTTGCATATTTATCCTCTGGTTGTCTGCAACACGTCTGTCAATTTTATTATTTAGCGCCTGTGTTGTATAACCTAGCAAATTGTGAAATGAATTTAAGTATAATAGTAATTAATTAGAATAGAATTTCGGTTGAGATAGGAAGCTAAGCTTCAACTCCGCCAATTGTAATTATTACACTTTTGTAAATTACAATAAAGCCATATTTATTTATTTATTTTATTTATATTCGGTTATTATCAGAGTCAATTTTTCCAATAGGCTCGGGCCGCCTATATTCAAAACCTAACCTAAAAATATTTTTTATGGTTAAAAAATATTAACAACATACCTAAATCAACAAACCATAACGACTTCATATTATTTTTTACCAAAATTTTAAAAAGCAGTTTACCACTGACTGATTTAAAAATAAAATCACTGATGACTTGATAGGAGAAGTTTTTGATAACGCATACCAGGGCCACATTTTTTTTTGGCTGATTACCCTCCCTCCTTAAAATGACTCTATGGGAACCCATGATTAGGAGCCCTGAATTGCATACCAGGCCTAGAGCCCCCTATAACCAACAATAGGCCCTAGTTGTTATGTAATCAAACAGTTAAAGCAGATTTTTTTAAAACACCTCATTAAAAGTAACTCCCTTTTCGATACCTGAGCAGCATAAAACCGAAAAGGCCGTTTAACGTTTAAAAAGGGGCGGAATTAAATATTCAAAAGGGTCAGCAGTTAAGCGGATGTGTAGTTAAATATTGAGGGTAGCTGAGAGGTTATTTAGCAGATAGTTTGGTCGGTTCTGAGTTACGTGCTGAGCATATTTAATTTCTTAAGGCGATTTAAAACGATTGAGTGAAAAGGAAAATCACTTCTTGCTATCATTATCTAAGAAGATAATCATGCCCAGCTAATGCAGGACATTATGTGGCGCCAGTGGGAAAATTATCGCTTTGCATCTAGTAGAAGAAAACGAAATCATTTATCATTAGATGCAAAACAAATTGTTACGAATGTATATGAATCATTAATAAATAAAGGATTCATTAAGCAAGATGCTTTGAAGGAAACCCGTTTACTTACAAAAAGGGCAATGTCGTCTATAAAAGATAGGAACGACAAACAGGAAAATATTAGCCGTTCCACCCTTTATAGAGTCGTCGCACAGTCCCACAATGGGCTTTAAATACCGCAAAATAGACAAAAAGCAAGTGGTAATGGAATTACAAAGACTGTGGACATGGAGAGTTAATTGCCTGCAGCAAATTAAAAGATATAGATCAGAAAACAGGTCTATATTTTACCTGGATGGTACATGGATTGACCCACACGACACACTGTCCAAGGGAAGGGTCGATTCTAGTTTAAAGTGTCAGACAAAAACACCTTCAAACTTGGCGGAACAGATGGGTGATACTGCCTTACGTCTTCCACTTATCATTGTATATTTAACCCCATAGAGCATTTAAATGTTCCCCCACCCTAAGCGCGAGTGTCTTAAAGTCAATTAAAACTATTATAGATAAACATTATATCGGCCGAAAGCTCAAAAAAATTCAGTAAATATTTTAAAAGTCGAGGATTCGTATATTTATATACAAAATAATATACAACCTGTTGTTATTAACAAAAATGACGACCTCGAATGTGAAAAAAAAATTAGGTTTAGATTAAACAAATTTATTAATTATGTATCATTTCATTTGTTAGTGTTGTAAAATTAGTTAGGACACATGTTATTAGTATATTTTTAAACCTGTTAGTCTGTTGTTACTAATAAATTTTGGCTAGAAATTTGCTTTTTGTTAATTAATGTCAAAAAGCGAAGACGATATACTTTGAGATACTTTGAGATACACTTTACATACACAGTAATGACTACACTTTGTGCATCCCTAAAAATTAAAAGCCTATATTCTGGGAAAGTACTGTTTAAATTCATACATTCGAGTATAAATAAATAAGTCCTAATTTTTACCAAATGCAAATAAGAGCATTTAAAAAAAAATTATATACCATTTAAAAAAAATAACTTTAATCACTTACCGGTAGGACTAGGCGTCATCTGCTTCATCACAATATGCACAAGAATGTCGTGAGTTTTAAAAAGTTTCAACTTTCGCGATATTAAATTTTTCGTTGTAGTAATTGCCTTAGTATAATCGCGCACTCCGAAAGATTTGTACGGTACCACTATGCCGATATTAAGGTGATTAATACCGTCATCTTTTTCCGACGGGGACGTCGGGGGATGTATGTGGTCCTCTTCCGGTAGAATTGTTGTCGTTGTGGTAGTAGAGCGCACACCGCGACTACCGCTACCGATTTTGATACCATTGCCTCTGGTTGACGAAGCGTTTCTTCCTGAGGAGCAAGAACGAAAGTTATAGAAAATGCAGGGATGTGTAAAATTGGACAAAGAAATTTGCTTTAATCTATTGGACAGGTAAGATAATTTGTCAAGTTGCAGGTAGGTATATAGGTACGTTATGATTTATTGCCATCAACTTGTCAAATAATGGCTGTTTGAAGGTTGGAGACAATGATGTTTCTTGAATGATAAAAGAGTTTTGGACTTCCATGGTCAAATAATATTGTCGGATATAGATTGGTATCCTTAAGGATGGATTACTCATATCGTACTTCGTTGTGGTGCTAAGACTCTTAATGGGTGTTGAGCTTGATAAAAAGAGGTGCAGTGGAAAGATAGTGTATAGAACAAGGACAAGGACATTTCTAGTTTCGTAGGAGGAGTCAGTAGACGAATGTTGATAAGAAATAATTGTTTGTAATTGGTTTGAACAAAGGGTTTCATTTCTAATAGTACATCCAGGGAAATCCCCTTTTTTATTAACATGCAAAATTATAGCTGACGTAGAAAAACGGAACCCCTTCTTCCAGTTTATAAGGGTTGCAAAACTGTATTAAAACTCGAAAGATCACTTACTTGGAGAGTTGTACCAATTATTCAAGTGTAAGGGTAACCTCTGCCCGTTTGTCTAGTCAGTTTGAAGTCAAGATTATGTTTAATAATTGGTGAAGTCATGAAGAGCTCCGCACCAGAACCAGTTTATTTTGCTCCCATTGCGTAAGTGTTCTTTGAGTAATTTATCTAATATTGTTTATTGTATATATTTTGTATAGTTCTCATTTTTTGTCAGAGTTAACTATTAAGTTGAAATTGTTTCTTATCAACATTCGTCTACTGACACCTTCTACGAAACTAGAAATGTCCTTGTCCTTGTTCTGTACACTCTCTTTCCACTACACCTCTTCTTATCAAGCTCAACACCCATTAAGAATCTTAGCAAATAAGTGGTATATTGTAAAAAAATATATAGAATCAACATCACAGATATTCCCATAGTTAAAATTCTTATTGCTCTGACTCTTTTCTACAATTGTCACTTTGACATAACAATTTATTAAAAAGCGATTAAGTTTTATTGGTTGTGTAATACTATACAAAATTTAAATAATTATATATGTGTCTGTGACAACACCGTGATTAAAAAATTACCCTGTTTAAAAAATACCCAGTTTTGTGGTTATTTGCAGTCATTGTGGTTTTTCAGACACACATTTCATTAAAATGTGACTTTTTGCAGAATTTCTCGCTCAATGTTTATTAACTTATGTGCCCGAACTCCCGCAGCTCTATCTACTAATCCTCTCGAACCTCAAGATTTCCTACCTCTAGGTCAGTTTAATCTACGGATCTTCAATGTAAATTCAAAGGTACGACACAGATGTCAGAAGGATTTTAATACCCGACAATTTGTTTCTTTAATTTTTAAATTTCTTACGGCGACTTATTAAATATTTATTATTAAAATATTTACAAACACTTATTAATAAATATCCCTATTACTGTCATAAACCCGACCTTAATAATATATTAATAAATTTAAATATTTACCTTCCTTTCCTCCAACCTTCAATCCCCCTCCTCGTTGCACCTCCTTCCAGGCCGGTCCTCCACTCACTACGGACGCCACAAGAAGGTTAAAAGCGAACATGGTCAACTTCATTTTAATTTATGTTTTATTTTGTTTTTTAAAATTGATTTAAAGTTTTTATTTTAATGAATCATTAATTGACTTTTATTTTAAAGTAGTGTTAACTTCAATTCATTCTTCTCATCGGTGATTTATTTTTATTTCGTTTTATATGATGCAAGGAATGTTCCCATCTTCGAATCATTTCGGGTTCCTAAAAGTAAGATAGGAACAATAAAGTAAAGTTTCCAAATAAATGTTTTTGGCGACAATAAATTAAGTCAGAAAATGCCCTTGCCGAAACATATCGTCTTTGACGGTATAATATAATTTGTCAGAATGTGATTGATTTGATGTTATGATTTTTTAACAGGTTGACTGCTGTATATAAATCACGATAATGATGTAGGATGCCACGTGAAAATTAACTAGCATTCTAAAAATGTTTTACATTTTATTGTTTACGTTTTATTAGCAATGCTAAAATTTGCAGTGATCAGCGAGGTTTGTGTGTCAAAGAGGTAGTATAACGTAGCATGAATCGGTCTAATTATGATCGCTAAAAGTAAATAAATTAAAATTAAATATTTCAAAAACTAAATGTAGGGTTATGGGTAATAATTTAAATTGTCAAAATATAAATTTTGTAATTGATGGTGACAAATTGGAACTAGTAAACAGTTTTAAATATTTAGGGATAATTATTGATTTAAAATTAAAAATTTTTTATTATTTTAAAAGTATCATATCGAAGATTGCCGGAAAAGTAGGTTATTTTAAAAGAAGCAGTTCTAATTTAAGTTTGTTTTCTAAAAAAAAACTATATTTAATACTATTATATTACCATATTTTCTTTATTGTTCTTCCATTTTATATGGTGCTAGTGAGGAAATATTTGACAAACTACAAATTTTACAAAATAAGGCAATGCGGATTATTTTAAATTTTGAGAAAAATAAATTTTATGTTAAAAAATTTAGATTGGTTGAATGTTAGAAATTAAATTTTTTATTTAGTATTTATCTTTATACATAAAATTAAAAATAATTTATTGCCTTATTGTTTAAAAAATTTTTGTTCTTTTAATTATGACCATCATAATTATAAAACACGAGCTAATCAAAATTTTTATGTGGATAGAGTGTCTAAAACATTAGCTAGTATATTTTTCATAAAGGTTTGATAAAATATAATAATTTGGAAAATTCTATCAAATCTCAAATATCATTAAAACTATTTAAAAAAACTTTGAAATTACATTTAATTAAAAAACAAAATGATACGCAATATTGATACAATTTGCACAATGTTTAACTTTTCTGTCTGTTTTTGTTAAAAGAATGCTGCGTTTTAAAATTTAAAAATAATTCTATAAAAATGTGTTAAAATGTATTAAAAAATATGCTGCTCAACAAACTGATTTTATTATCAAAAAACACAAACTCCGCGCCTCATCAATATCATTGTCTTTTATATAGGCATCATCAGACCTAGAAGTGTGTACTTATATTTAACATTAAATTTCTGAGGAAAAATACCTTAAAAAATGTCTTACCTAACATTCGTTAACACAACAATTGAAATTTAAAAGAAATACAAACTACAGTGGCGCAGCCAGAATTTTGTATTAGGGGGTTTTCAAAAAAAAAGAACAGGATTTTAAAATTTTAAAAACTAAACCCGTAAAAAACCATCTTAGTCTAGGCGTCTGGGGGGGGGGGGGTTAATCCCTAACCCCCCCCCCCCTCGCTGCGCCAACATTTTCAGTAGAGTGAGGGATTCGATGGTGATTTGGTGTGAACAAATAATAACCAACGTTCCAAAATCTATTAAGAAGAAGAGACGTTAAAATTGTTGTACGAAAAAAACAGGAAAGGGTGTAGTTATGGGCAAATTAATTGTTATTATAAATATTATTAAAAATGAAATAGGGTTAAAAATTAAAGACGTCCTTGACACATATAAGGACAGAGCTCTTTTTTGCTTGAGTAATTTCGAGCTTCTCCAATAAATATAATTTTTTGCTCTTATGCTTTCGTAAATAATGTGTTTAGATTTTCTCTCCGAAATTTAATGTTAGCATAACATAGTTTTAGCTCTGATGATGCCTATACAGTATGACCAGGAAAGTCAGCATCATATGGGATTTTTTTTTATTAATAACTTTATTCGAAATTTGACTTTGGCATCAAGTTCTGCTTCGATCGAGATGAAAATTAAGCAAAAAAATAGTAGTCACGTAATTCGCATTATCTGTCAAAGTTTAATTTTTTCCAAAAAATAATTCAAAACAACCCCCGTTTTGAATTATTTTTTTGAAAATATCGAAAAAAGTTATTGGAAAAAGTTTTTTTTAATGCAGATTCTAGCCCACATGCAAAATTTTAGCTGCATAAGATAATTTTGATTTTTTACTCATATTTTGTAAATTGCACCTATATTAAATGTGTATTTTTCTACAAAATCAAAATTGGGCTATTAAACTTTAGTCGTATGTGATGCAAAGTCTATTTGTTTTTGACCCTGTATAAGGTAACTTCATAAAATAAGTATTTTTAAAAACGTAGTTTGTGTCTCAAAGTAATACACCTTAATATTAAGACAAAAAAGAACACAGTGTCATCAGTAAAGTGTTCATTAAGTGAAAACTAAATTTTAGTGGTGGATAAAAAATCAAATTTATCTTATGTAGCTAAAATTTTGCATGTGGGCTAGAAACTACATTTAATAAAACTTTTTTTTATAACTTTTTTCGATATTTTCAGAAAGCACCCCACTTTTGAATTATTTTTTGGAAAAAATTAAAATTTGACCGATAATGCGAATCACGTGACTACTATTTTTTTGCTAAATTTTCATTTCGATCGAGGCAGAACTTGATGCCAAAGTCAAATTTCGAATAAAGCTATTAATAAAAAAAATCCCATATGATGCGGACTTTACTGGTCACACTGTATAAGGGCGAAACATAATATGCAACCTATAGTCTATTATATATTAAATACCAGGAATTTGATAAGACACAGCCTTTGAATTTTTTTGCCACCAATATTTTAAGGCTTCTACTGGGCGCTGCTACTTCCGTGATATTTTGTATAATTATAAAAGTCTTTCATGTGAATTAAATTTAAAAAAAAGCTGTTACTTTTCTATAATTAAGTTACTTGAAAACAGGGATAAGGAGCTCGATTTGCATAGAAACAATTTGCCTAGAAATAACTCTTAATACATTTAATATTATTTATTCAGAAGTAAAAATTATTTAAAATGTGGTTAGCTCCTGTGGAAATCGTTTCCTTTATGGAAGTAAGCTGCAATTTGATTTAATTTACAAAACAAAATTTCCAACATTAAATTTAACATCACAGTATGTGGATAACATGGAAGAAGCAACTTCCTGGATTAGCCCATTGTCGTAGAATATTGATCGACTGAGATATTAATGCACTGAAACCAATTCATCAAAAATTATTTCATTCGGCACGTTCTTTGTTTAATAATCGGGCTTTATACTTCGTTTGTTAACAATGAAATACACGACGTAACGAGGCAAAGGATACTACATTTCCTATCATTATTTTAAAAAGTTGGAATAACTTTAAAAGAAATTAAAAATAATATCGGCTAGCGGTCTTTAAAGTGTGAAAATACCTGCATTTTGCATTGAAGTATACAGGGATGCCAGTAAAATTAACTCTCTGGGGTCGAGTGGACATTGTTAGCTGTTTCGTCCTTGTTAGGAACTCATCAGAATGTCACAACCCGAAGCAACTCCACTGATAACACTGCAGCGCATTTAAACCCTACTTAATAAAATAGCAAGTAGTAAATAAGCCGCAACGCCATCACGCTGGAATCAACAACAATGCAAAATACAGGTACAATGCAGTGTGGATGTGAAAGGACTCAAAAAACAAATCGGCGCAAAACACGTATTATAGGGTACGACATTTCGTACTTTTTACACATGTTGTTTGTTGTTGTTTGGCATGAGTTCCTAACAAGGACGAAACAGCTGTCAATGTCTACTCGGCCTAGAACATTTTATATCAAGACCTGTTTAAAATAGTATAGACCTGAAAACCTCAGCGCAGGCGTTGTTTTTACCATGATCATTTACGATATTAAAGGGTATAAGTGGCCTGTTCAAGAAGAAAAACAAAGAAAAGCAAATGTTATAGTTCGGAAATAATCAACTTAAATGGATCTTCCAAGAGATTTTAATTATTCTTTTAATTAATATCAAATAACCAGTTTTAACATCTTAATGTCTTATCCAAAGTTAATAAATACTAACTCAAAGCAGAATAAGATATAAGCTTAAATCTTAACATACATGACATGTTTGTTAAATAATTTACGTACTACCTGTTGAAGTTCTGCAATGTGCAGTTTATTTAATTCAGTTCTATCTTATTGAAAATTCCCGGGACATTCCAGAATGTAGCAATGTTCCGCTTTCGAATTACCTAATGGAATTCCAACACATTATGAAACATGTATAGTTTTTAACTTAAATTTTTATATTTTACAATCAACACTTTAATGCTGGTATGCACCATTAACTCAAGTTACAATCCTTGCGCATTGACAATGGAAATTTGCTTTTTAAACTTGAGAAGTCAAAAAGTATCAGTGAATTTTAATCGAATTAGAATTTTGCTCTGCTAATATTACATTCAAAATGCGCTCGCCACAACCCGAAGCAACTTCACCGATAACAACACAGCGCATTTAAACTAGGGCTCGGAATTTTTAAAATATAAGTATTTGAATAGTCGTTTGGTATGTTATTCGAATAGTCGAATATAGTCAAATAATTCAAATAGTCGAATAGATACTTGAATAATCAAATATTTGAATTTCGAATATTTGAATAGTCGAATATTCGAATAGTCGTCTATTTATATATCGAAATACAGTCGTTTAATCACGGTAGAAGTGGTTTGACTGCTTAAACATAATAAAGGAACATTTTTAAGTACCTATTAGTCATTTTTAATATCTAAATTATCGAATAATAATAATGTGCATTTGGTCGAATAAAGTAAGATGACAAATAAATAATTCTGTTAAATTATTTCAAGATATGAGAACTTGAGAACTCTGTAATAAATGAAAAACTCTTAAACAAAATGATTATTTATTGAACACAAAAAAATCAAACATTTTACACAACGAAAATAAAATTACAAAAATAAACCCGGTGTTTTCTTTAACATAAAAGAGAAACACCAAAAACTGGAACAAGAAGTTCAAGAAATTCATATAATATTCGAATTTCGAATAGTCGAATATTTGAATAGTCGAATATTTGAATAGTCGAATATTTAAATAGTCGAATATTCGAATAGTCAAATATTCGAATTTCGAATAGTCGAATATTTGAATAGTCGATTTTTTTAACTAACAAAAAATTCGAATTTAGAATAGTCGAATATTCGAATATTCGAATTATTCAAATACAATTCCGAGCCCTAATTTAAACCCTGCTTGATAAAATAGCAAGTAGTAAATGGGTCGCCACCCCAGTGGCCTATTTAGGGGGGGGGTCCGAGGGGTCTGGACCCCCCCCCCCCGTGGGCTCAACATTAAAAAAAACTCAGAACAGATCAGATGCCTTGTTGCATTTAATTTCTAATTTAAGTGAGTAAAATAATATATACATGGTGATTGATAATTCGATTAATTCCTCGCAGGAGGTAATTTGTTGAAAATGCTTGGTTTTCGAGTTATTTCAATTTTTTTCTTGTTTTTTACCTGCTTGTCTAATTTATTTAATTTTAAAAAATTGAAATGATGTTCACTTAGTTTTGTAATTTTTTTGCAAACTAGAACTATTAGCAATACTTTGTTTTTACAAATAATTAAGTAACTGTGTCACAGATAACAAAACAACATGGCCAAACTTGGCAAAAAAAAATGGCAAAAATAACTTGAAAACCAATCATTATCGGAATCGGTCATATTATGTAGAAATATATATTTTTAAACATAAATATTAAAAAAAATATATATATTCCCATTATTGCGTTTATATTTAAAAATTTTTTAATTTCTTTCTTTTTTGGGTTCAGCTATCAAAACATAGAAATTATAAATTTTGATAGTTCAAAATAGGGCGTGGCACCGAAAAAAATTTCGCCTGCGGCGCTTTTTTAAAGACAGAAAGACAGAAAGTAAGAAAGAAAGAAAGAAAGAAAGAAAGAAAGAAAGAAAGGAAGGAAGGAAGAAAGAAAGATAACACGAAAGGTATAGACCCCCCCCCCCCGTGGCAATATTCTAAATACGCCACTGCGCCACCCCATTACGTTGGAATCAACTACAATGTAAAATATAGGTAGATTACTCTACTTTTTTTAGACACGGCGATGTAACGGATAGCACGCACCCTAGTGGGTACTTCTAGTGCAATAATCTATTTCTGTATTTGCCAATCAAGCATCCTGATATGGAGAAGTACGAAATGTCGTACCGTATACTGGAGTGTGTTTGCTCCATTTTGTTTTTTGAGTCCTTTCACATCCACACTTCATTGTACCTGTATTTTGCATTGTTGTTGATTCCAACGTGATGGCGTTGCGGTTTATTTACTACTTGCTATTTTATTAAGCAGGATTTAAATGGGCTGCGGTGTTATCGGTGGAGTTGCTTCGGGTTGTCGTATTCTGGCATTTAAGGTGGCATTCTCAACGTCTTTCAATTTATTGTTTTTTTAAACTAACATTTAAATAAAATCAGCATTGTCGGCACATTACTTAGGTAATATCTGATATATTACAAAAATATCAATTTATTTCATTGCTAATTTTGGGAGAATTGTATAGAAAGAACAATGACATAATAATGTTAAAAAAAATCTTACCCGATATTTTTCGCTATAAAATAATTATCCTAAAATAAGTTATGAAATTCCTTGATATTTATTAAATATGTCAATTTTATTATTACCTATAGAATATCAAGTCGATACTGATTTTATTTAAATTTTGTGTAAACGCTAGAAAACATAAATAAATTTACGCGAAATAGGTTATAGGTTGACAAGCATGTTGATACTCCCACCTTAAAAGGAAAGAAAACACTAAAAATGTTCCTTCACAAAATTTAATAGAACAAAAATTTGTTCAGAGGTCTCTACATGTTTTGAACGTAGAAACGTTTATCATCAGGAGACAGAAAAATGTATTGCTGATGGTTTTAGCTGAAGAGAAAATGATAAGTGGTATAAAACCTTGATGGAGCTTTTATGGAATTAAAAATTGGTGTGTCGAAATGACATAATATGAAGAAATAGAAATAAGTTAAAACATACTGAGTATGTGAAAAAGTCAATTAAAAGGGTCTAAAAGAACCAAATAAACTGGGGAGGAAGAAAAAATCACTTCTAAAAAGAAGATGTCGAAATGGTATTTTTATGTATGTCTGTAAGACATTGTAAAAATTTTAAACTTGCCATGTATAGTATCAAGAAAGTATCATGCGTTTAAAATCTTTAAGAATAAAAAAGGAGATTAAAATTTTAAAAAAAATAGCTAACCGCCATAATATCTGTCTTATTAACTGTCAATCAATCCATCTTTCATTCACTTTCGTTTGAACTATGGAGGGCTTTAGGTTAGGAGTCCGATCGCAATACATTGGTTTCGGGCAAAGTTTTGGATCGGTAAAGCAGATTTAAAAATGGCCGTCAGGGGCGCATGTGTTCCTTTAAATCTGTAAAATTCATGGGTTCTTATGGGATAATCAACTGTTTTATTGAATTTAGTTAACTAAAACCCTCTACAGGCTGAGACATGTATATTCAATATCTAATAAAGCTTATTTTATTAATTATTGGATAAAAATACCGCTGACGTCTATCAAAACCTGTAAAAAGTTAAACACTTGACGATCACTGCGCCGCGACCGGGAAACAGCGAACTAACTACTAAACAGGGATGTAAATTTAAAGAACAGCCATTTTCGATCGGACTCCTTCCTAAAGCCCTTCATAGGATCGGTAAAGCAGCTTTAAAAATGACCGTCAGGGGCGCATGTGTTCCTTTAAATCTGTAAAATGCATGGGTTCTTATGGGATAATCAACTGTTTTATTGAATTTAGTTAACTAAACCCCTCTACAGGCTGAGATATGTATATATTATATCTAATAAAGCTTATTTTATTAATTATTGGATAAAAATACCGCTGACGTCAATCAAAACCTGTAAAAAGTCAAACACTTGACGATCACTGCGCCGCGACCGGGAAACAGCGAACTAACTACTAAACAGGGACGTAAATTTAAAGAACAGCCATTTTCGATCGGACTCCTTCCTAAAGCCCTCCATAGTTTGAACACGCTAACAAAACTTGGTATTTTATAAAAATGTTTAATTTTACAGTTTATTTTATTAAATTAAAATTAACGCCTTGTGAGGTTACCGAGTTATAACTTAGTTCCCCAAACTGCCCTTCTTTGAAAGGATCGTTTGTGAGTGTACCTACTTACTTTATTTTAAAAAAAAATCTGATTTTAATCTCCTTTTTTATTCTTACAGATTTTAAATGCATGATACCTGTTTTTTATACATGGTGATGGCAAGTTTTAAATTTTTAAAATGTTGTACAGACATACTTACTTAAAATTCCATTTTGACATCTTCTTTTTAGAAGTAATTTTTTTTTCTTCTTCCCCAGTTTATTTGGTTGTTTTGGACCCTTTTAATTAACTTTTTCACATACTCAGTATGTTTTAACTTATTTCTATTTCTTCATATTATGTTATTTCGACACACCAATTTTTAATTCCATAAAAGCTCCATTAAGGTTTTATACCACTTATTTTTTTCTCTTCTGCTAAAACCATCAGCAATACATTTTTTTCTCTCCTGATGATGAACGTTTCTACGTTCGAAACATGTAGAGACCTCTGAACAAATTTTTGTTCTATTACATTTTGTGGAGGAAGACTTTTAGTTTTTTCTTTCTTTCCCATACTTTCAACTCCACTTTAAGCATGGACTATTTCTTCAAATTAAAACTTTTTTGTTTTGCTGTGTCTTGTAAGAAGTAAATCCGCAGTAAGCCGATTATCAAGCATAAATTAGCGATAAGTGGCGCTGGCAGCCAAGCCGCGGGTGTCTGGGGGTGCCGGCAATCATAACCTTAAACAATAACAAAGTTTACAGATTCCGCAAACTTTGGCACTGGCTTCGTAAAAGTTTTATCTACGTGACGAAAAAACGTGCGAAATAAAAATATTTATTTTCTTATGTAAGTTAATAATTGCATGTTTACGAAAGAAAAATAAACGAACTTTCTATACCTCGTCGCGAGTTTATTTAATTTTAATTTACTTTCGAAAAGAAACATCTGTAATAATAAGTTCCCCCTATGAGGCGGGTTTTCTTAAATAATAAAAAATGTTTTAAATAGCTCAATTTATTCAAATTAATTTTATGCTTTAATAGCCTAATAAAATGTAAATTTGTAGCAATTTTATAGTTCTCTAGCTACCAGCTTAAGCCAGGGGAGAGGTAATGAAATCCAGAAATGGTCATAATTATCTATTTCCTACCAACCCGGAAATTTAAATTTGTCGAGAATGTTTTAGGTTTTTGACCTCTTTGTATTTAAAATGAAGCAGTTGCCGACATTGTTTGCTAGACATCCGGTCATTTGAAATTTACAATATTTTTAATTATTTTTTTTTATTTGCATATTGCGACATATATTAATTTTTATAGTTTTGGTATCGTAAACATTTTTATTAATTAGGCCACCTTGTTTTTGACCTAAGCTCTAATAAACTATGACAGACACTTCTCTTAGTAACTTGACTTTTCGATCTCTATGATCACAGTGCGTGAAAAGTTATGTAAAGCCTATATATTGTCTATGATTACATATTATTGTATTATCTTATATTATCCATGTTTAACTCAAGAGGACAAGCAACATCTACAAAAAAATGCAGAATAATTGCAGCAGATTTATATTTAATTTAACAAAATATGACCATAATATTTCGCTAAAAATATGTGAACTCAATTGGTTGAATATGGCGAATATATTTCAACTCTTATTATTGACATTTTTGTATACAAATTAATAAAGACATCAACACCTATGTACTTAAGATCTGATTTAGTTTTTCGAAAATACATTCACACTGTTTCAGTTCGATCAAATACACTCACGATGCCCCAACATAAAAAAAAAACTATTTTTCAGCGAGGATTTACCTACAACGCGGTAAAATATTTTAATATCTTTAATAATTACTTCACTTGCCCCTCTTTAATGTTGTTTCGTACTAGAATAAGAAAGTCACTTCTGGAGAAGCAGGCGAATCCTAACGCTGAGGGCTAGTTTCTGTGATTTTAATTTTGCATTAATTAAGCATTGACAGTTTCAATACTAGATCTAGAACTGCTGTTCTTCTTTATTAGAACCTACTGTAGTGCACATTATGTGTGCCAACGGTGCATATTTATTACTATTATGGCTCATTTTATTTTATTTTTATTATATAATTTGTGACTCACTATATTTACTATATATAAGTATTGTCGGATTACACAATAATAATTTAGGGAAAAGAAAAGCATAAAGTCGTTCTCCACAATTTTAATTCAATAGCTAGGCGAACCTAGGGTAGAATCGACATGTTTCGAGTGTAGAAACACTCATCATCAGGAAATGAAACAACTAATGAACAGCTGATGTTGTTAGCAAAAGAGAAAATAAAAATAAAATTAAAAGGTGGAACTAAATGGAGCTTTCAATGGCACGCATGGGGGACCCCCCCCTCCACCCAATCGGGTCTAGTGACGCCCCTCCTATCTAAGCGGAAAAATAAGTGGCCGGGTATACACTATTTTAAATATCCCATCGCATAGTAGCTTATCACTTAGATGCCGTGCAAATAAAATTTAGTTTTTAACGATATTTCTGTTCTAAAATAAAAATTTTAATTCGAATAAGCATAGCGGGAATGAGGACAGGCAATGAAATGACACAATTATTGTATTTATCCCAACGTTTCGTTTTAGATAAAAACTTTTTCAAGGGTCAATAAAAAGGTCTTTGAGCCTGTATATTCATACTGCGAAATATGACAACACATTTTCTTGAACACACATTGGATACCTGTATACAGGGTGTCCCAGAATATGTGGGCAATCTCCTGGATTCGGATAGAATATGAAAAAATAATATGACAAGTTCCCATAAAAAAATGTCCTACAGGCCCTCCCTACTGAGATATAAGCCCCTGAAGGACGCCTCTGGAAATCGGTTTATCTTGAATAATTCTTAAAGTACTTGGTGTAATTTAATAATTTTTCAGTATGATGGTTGCTAGGTAAGTCTCCTCAAAATGAACCATTTAAATTTTATTTGGCTTATTTAGTTTTCCAGGGACGGACTAGCTTTAACAGAATAATGCTTATTTTTTTACACCCTGTATGATAGAGGCATATCAATAATACTATTGAACAGCTGAAACCTTAAACTAAAAAAAAGGTACTCTTCATCGACATCGATAAAGTAAACCGTTTACGAGAAAAAATTTTTTGTTCCATATGCCTTTTTTTATAAAATAATCGATAAATACCTTATTTTGTTGATATGGTTTAGTTGATAATGTACCAGTTAAAATAAACAATAAGTACTTCAGTGTCAGTTGGAAATTGAGTGTGTTTAAGTTTTTGATCTTATTTCTTCCGCTTCTTTTTGGTATGGAATTTACGTTTGAGGAATATGCCGACATGCATTTAATGCATGGGCTTGCATCATGTAATGCCTTAGAAGACCGAAGGCTTTATGAAGAACGATTTTCAAACAGAAGAATTCCTGGCAGAAAAACCTTTGAAAGAGTAGATCGTCGTTTAAGAGAGACAGGTAAAAACTAAGTTGTTTTATTTTTAATTTGTACTTATCGGATGATAAAGATTTGATTTAAAGTATTTAGGTCGTAAATAACTTCAGGAAAGTTTGACAAAGCCAGTCACAAGTATGAAAATCAAAACCATCGCGTTGATGGTCTTGAAGAACACATCCTTAATGCCGTAGAAGTAGATCCTGCTGCAAGTGTTCGAAAATTGGCTGCCGAATTTGATTGTTCAAAATCAATGGTCTTTAGAATCCTTAGAGAGCAACAGTCCCAACAGCACATTCATACCACCTTCAAAAAGTCCACGCGCTTCTTCCTTAAGACTTTCCGCGAAGGATGGAATTTTGTAACTGGGTTTTAGATCGGCACAGAAACGATGCAAATTTCATTGGTTCAGTTCTCTTCACGGACGAAGCTGGGTTTTCCAAAAACGGCATCATAAATTCTCATAATTTACATTTATGGGCAGAGGAAAATCCCCATGCTTCTATTGTAACGCATCATCAGCACCAATTTGAACCCATCAACGTGTGGGCCGGAATTATCAGACAACACTTAATTGGACCACTTGTATTGCCAAAAAGGTTAAATGGAGAAAGGTATTTGGAATTTCTTCAAAATAATCTGCCAGAACTTTTAGAAGATCTACCTCTGCAACTACGACATAATATGTGGTTCATGCATGATGGGGCTCCGCCACATTTTAGTCTAGTAGTTCGAGAACACCTAAACAGGGTCTTCGAAAATCAATGGATAGGAAGGGGAGGACCAGTGGCTTGGCCTCTTCGATCACCAGACCTAAATCCATTAGATTTTTTTTTGTAGAGCTATCTAAAATGTTTAGTATACGCCAATCCAATACAAAATCGGGAACACTTATTGGAACTGATTAACTTCCATTGTCGCGAAATAAGGAATAATGTTGGCGCATTGTGGAGGATCCAACAATCAACAATTAAAAGATGTAGGGAATGCATTGCAGTAGAAGGAGCTCATGTTGAACCGACGTACAAAATGAATCAGTAAAAATATGGTATTTATCGAATATTTTATAAAAAAAGGCATATGAAACAAAAAAATTTTTCTCGTAAACGGTTTACTTTATCGATGTCGACGAAGAGTACCTTTTTTTTAGTTTAAGGTTTCAGCTGTTCAATAGTATTATTGATATGCCTCTATCATACAGGGTGTAAAAAAAATAAGCATTATTCTGTTAAAGCTAGTCCGTCCCTGGAAAACTAAATAAGCCAAATAAAATTAAAATGGTTCATTTTGAGGAGACTTACCTAGCAACCATCATACTGAAAAATTATTAAATTAAACCAAGTACTTTAAGAATTATTCAAGATAAACGGATTTCCAGATGCGTCCTTCAGGGGCTTATATCTCAGTAGGGAGGGCCTGTAGGAAATTTTTTTATGGGAACTTGTCATATTATTTTTTCATATTCTATCCGAATCCGGGAGATTGCCCACATATTCTGGGACACCCTGTAGATCCGAACTGTCAGTACTAATTTGATATCAAAATAAATGTGTTTTCAAGAAAATGTGTTGTCATATTTCGCAGTATGAATATACAGGCTTAAAGACCTTTATATTGACCCTTGAAAAAGTTTTTACATAAAACGAAACGTTGGGATAAATACAATTGTGTCATTTCATTGCCTGCCCTCATTCCCGCTATACTTATTCGAATCTACTAGTAAGGGCGCTCTACTTACCTAACTACAAATTTTAAATTATACTACCATTAAACTCTGTGGCTACTAATTCCTTATCTTAATAACAAGATTTTTTTCTTTTAAAATTTTAAAAAAAAAACAAAAAAATATTTACAAAACAAGATTTAGTAGAGTATTCAAAACTTAACGTTGACTTTGAAATTATTTTTAAATTTTAAGTGTCTATAAAATGTCAGATATTTTACCGTTTATGGGCAATTTTACCTCGTTTGCTTAAGAGAGTTATTATTAGCTTTTAAAAATTGTGCTATAAACTTATCTACATACTTATATTATAGTCCCAAAGTTTAGGAAGGGGATAAGAAACGACAAACATTATGCTATTTAAGTCGAATTACTTTGATTTTATTGATTGGAAGAAGTCCTTGGCAGCTGCAACACTTTTCGTATTCAGTCGTAGTCGTGGTAGATCGTTTGTATCTAGAACAAAAAAATATTATAGTTAAAACGCTCTACTAGTATAAAGAAAAATAGTTTTTCCTTATAGGTACTTTAGGTATATTTAATGGTGATGATATTTTACTACAAGATGTACATAAAAGTTTCTTAAGAGTCTGCAATCGCTTCTACTCGCGACATACCCATACCATTTACTCGAAACCCTCAAAACCTATCGAATTTATTTACTTCATTAATAAAGGGCGGAATATATGCAAAATGCATATGTATGCCTTTTTTTCATATTTCGTCAATTTTATAATAAATAATAAAAAAAATTTAAATATAGGTATTATAAAATGCATACTTTTCATACATTATTATTTTTAGAGCATATTTTTATGTTTTCGGCTTTATCAAAAAATTTAAAACGTTAAAGGTTTAATGTCCATCAGTACTTATTTCAAAGATTTTCCAGTCTGAAGATTATAATAATTATATTTACATTTTGGTTACACCCTAGGTATTTATTGGGGGTTTCCGGGGTTCGCAGGTATATTGTTGGGGGTTGTTTATTGTCACTTAATAATGCGTTATTATTACATGCTTAACAAACTGTATTTAAATTAAAATAAATTAATTTCAAAAAAAGTGTTTCTAAAAGCACCTCTAAGAGTGCAGTTGTATAAGTAGAGATTACCAGGAGTTAGTTTATCTCCAGAACCTGTAATTAACCGGAGGGGAACATTTATAAAGGCCGCAATATTCTACGCAGAGCATTTCGAAGCTATTAAAGAACTAATTTTGAATTTAGATGACGATTCGCAGTGTGTTGTGCAAAGTAAAGAGTTGTTAAAAAGTGCAAGTGTAGCTAAAGATCTTGTTTTTAATAAGGGGAATTTCAGTTTTATACCGGACATAATATCCTCGTTGGAGAGTATAAATTTAAGTTTAAGAGACTCAATTAGTATTGTTGAAACTTTTTCCTCTAAATGTAACAACATTTCTGGTAAAGTATGAGGTCAAGTAAGGAACAAATTGGATGTAACTGTAAAAAAGAATAAAGGATTTAAATACTTAACTGCAGTAAAAAGCATTTATGAGGGTAAACCATCCAACGAAAAGTTGTATCTTGGCCTTATATTTTGCTACCTAAGTTGCAGTATTGTCCGATTACATCAGTAGATGTTGAAAGAAGCTTCTCTTAGTATAAACATATTTTTACTAATAGAAGACAATCCTTTTTAGTTAAAAATTTAAAAAAATGTTTCGTAATAAATGCCTTCTATACAATTTTAGGTTAAAATATAGTTTACTTTTATTTTTCTTTGTCTTTTTTGCATGTTTTTAAAAATAAACATATATTTTAGAACCCAATGTGTTTCTTTACTTCATTTTATTATAATAAATTAAGTAATATTGGATACCAGTACGTATATTTGCATGGTAAAAAAATGCAAATAACTGCATATTTTTAAGACATATATATGCGCATAGTTTGGCTGAATTTAAGTGCATATAATCCGCCCTTTTAATAATAAAATAATAAATCTTTTATACTATTAACGATCGAAAAGATAAATATTTCAAAAATAGTTGCAGGCATTCGTCACCAAATATCACCAGTAAAAGTCCATTAAAACCAAATATTAAGTTGGTATCACTAAAGGTTCATACGTTGTTTGTAATTTTGGCCTCTCTTTGGGAGTAATATTTTTTAAATTTGATCTATTTATAATAGCATATTATTATATAATTATAATATATTTTAAAGTTAAATATAAAAAGCCGTTTCATGAGAAACAGTAAACTGGTCTTTTGACATATTTAAGCTAAAGTAATGTCTCAATTTGAAGAAATTTAGTGACAGGGAGGAACAAAAATGACTGTATTTTACTTGCGGTAATGAATAAAATTAATGAAATTAAAAATGTACTGGACTCCTTTCTATTTTCTGGCTATTTCTTAATATTTCAGTGCATCGTAATTTCATTTAACATTTTTAAGTTGATTTAGTGGCATCCGATCGGTTCAACTGGATCAAACTTACTATTAACTCATATCCTGTGTAAGTTTGTAACTTGAAATAAATTTATTAAATCCAGTACAGTTTTTTGAAAAAATGCTTGGGCACAGGTATTAACATTTTAAGTTGAAGTATTTTTTAGAAAAAAAATATTGATATTTTAAACGTTTTCTCATCTACACGTCCGTATTTATCTTTAAAATACTGTGAAGTACAAGCCTATGCTGATGACACTCAGATTTATTTGTGTTTTGACTTTGATGAATAGTTACTGATCAGCTCATAAATGATGACTTGCAAACTCTAACTGGTCTGGCGTCTAATAATTTAAAATTAAACCCAACTAAATCACATTTGATGTTATTTGACAATTAAAATAAGGTTGCTTATCTTAGGGGTATATCTGAAAATAAATGAAGTTAGGCTTACGGTGGTTGATTCTACAAGAAATTTGTAAATTTGGGAATAGTTTTAGATAAGGTAGGTGAAGGGAATACGCCCATGTTGGTTATATGCCCAGCCGCTGTATTTTTAGGTAGTTTGAATTTTCGACGACAGATGGCTGACACGGTGCTTACGATAACCTTTAAGGCCAAAGTTACGTGAATCCGATGTCAGTTGCATTCAAACAGTCGTGAGTTTCGCATGGTGTTTGATTAGAAGGTATCTGTTATTAAACAGGGTCAGTTTAAATCGCTTGATAATGTGCTATAATCTAATTTTTATATTCAGATAAATATATCAATGGAAAGCTTGTTTCTTTATGATTCTTTTGACATATATTTGTCTTAAAAATAATTTGATATTATACCAAAAATTAACAAAAATGTTGTTCACGTACCATATAGGTAATATGCCCATACCCAAGTGAAGTTAATATGCCCCCTGGGCGTATTACCTGTACTAATTTTTAATTGGTTATTTCAGATGTTTATTACATAATTATATGATATTATTATGTGTCTTTGATTTTTATTTAATAAGTAAAAAAGATTAAGCAACCTTGATACGTTTCTCTTACTTTACAGAGCTGCGCATATTACCAACACCCCATGGGCATTTTACCAACATGGGTTGCTAATATGCCCAGTTTGATTGTTTTTAAAAAAGTTGTAAAAAGGGTAAAAAACAAAAAAAAATTAAGAATTATTTCCAAAAACTGTTACAATAGCAGAAAATTAATTTATCTCTCATAGAATAAAAACAACATGTATTTTTTTCTATTTTTTATTAATGAAAGCGCTTAAGAGGGGCATATTCACCTCACCTACCTTAGTAAATTACGGTTTCGATACCATTTAAAAAAACTATTTTAGAGATCATATCTCGCGGTAAAAATTTTATATAATAATAACCGTTAAATTAAAAAAGATGGTTTGCGAATCACTAGTACTTTCAAACTTTAATTATTGCTATTTTGTTTATGGTTATTGTATAGATAATATTGGTAAGTGTCGTATTCAGGGTTTCGCAGGGTTTTTTATGGTCTTATGAAATATGACCATATTTCGCATACATTCTCGGAACTAAATTGGCTTCTGCATTTTAATAGTTTTATATATAAAATTTTAAATGAACCTGACTCTCCCACCACTCATCGTGAACGCCTAACTCCTCGCTCTAATATCCATACTGTTAACATTCGCTGTGGAGATAAGTTAACTTTACCTCACCATAAGAGTGCCTTGTTTCAGAGGTAGTTTACTTATAATGCCGTCGTCTCTTACACTTCTTTGCAGAGAATTAACTACTGCCTCTAATGGTGTATCATTTAAAAAAAGGTATAAACAATTTTTTTTTGGGAGTACAAAGTAAGTAGTTTTGCATTTTAATTTGCTGGGTTATTTGAAAACTATTATGCTAAAATGTCCATAAAGTGTCTATCTTTAATTTTTATTTAGTCATTGACAGGCAGTCAATAAACGATGTTCCTTTTTAACATATTATGTAGTCAAAAGTTTTCTTATTAGCATTTATGTTACTATGGTGCTGTTCTACCTATAATTTAGCAACGAGACAAACATAAAAAATGGGCTGATAGGAACCCTCATGATAATAAAGCCCAAGAAAGATATCGCAGATACAGAAATATGCTTACGAACCTAATAAAAAAAACAAAATTTAACTTCTATAAAAATAAACTTCTTAATTGTGGAAGTGACGCTAAAAAAACATGGGATCTCATTAAGGAAGCCACAAATGAACACAAAGTAAACACGGGAATAGCTTCTCTAAAAGAAAATAATAAACTTGTTCATGACAACCTGGGGCATGGCAAATATATTTCTTGATTATTTTGGTAATATAGGAACTAACCTAGCTAATAAAATACGTAAGAATGAACATCCCTTTCCAAGTAAGCGTATCTTAAATTCTATGTTCCTGAGTCCCATGAACATTAATGAACTTATAATAATTATTAATTCCTTAAAAACTAAGGCTTCGGCGGGGGATGACAATATTACACCTAAGATACTAAAAGATAATCACCTTTATTTGGCAAAACCTTTATTACACATTGTAAATCTAATATTTCAAAAGGGCGTTTACCCTGATATTTTGAAAAGGGCTACGATTGTGCCCATATTTAAGTCGGGTGATAAACTTGGTAAAGAAAATTATCGACCAATTGCTGTTACAAGTTCGGTAAGTAGACTTATTGAAAAATGCATTAAACTGAGATTAGACAATTTTCTCAAGGAAAATAATGTGCTGTCCAGTTCACAATACGGTTTTCTCTCTGGGGTTAGTACGCAGGACGCTATATTGCACGTCTCTGAATATATAAATAATAATTTTAATGCGAAACTTAAAACTATTGGGATATTTGTTGATCTAGCCCGTGCTTTTGATACTGTGGATCACGAAATTCTTTTAAAAAAATTGGAAAATGTGGGGGTGCGTGGCATTGTGTACAGTCTGTTCAAATCTTACTTACAGGACAGAATGCAAAGGGTTAGGATTCATGATACTTTTAGTAGTTATGATATTGTGAAGATCGGCGTGCCTCAGGGTACAGTACTGGGACCCGCCATGTTTTCTATATATATCAATGACCTCTTTTCTGTATTGTCTGATGAAAACAGTACTTGTGTTTGTTATGCGGATGACACGGCTGTCCTCGTGAGGGGGAAATCTTGGGAGGAAACCGTTCAACGGGCCGAACTATGTATATCTAGTGTGCGTGTATGGATGGATCAAAATGCATTAACCATGAATGTAAAAAAAAACATTTTATATACCTTTCTCTTTAAGTAATAGAAATGATTTTATCCATCACGATCTTAAAGTGCATGAGTATTCATGTATATCGGGAGCTAACCAATGCTCTTGTCGTCAAACTATATCGGTAGTGGATAGTGTTAAATACCTCGGTGTATACATTGATAAACACCTAAAATACGATGTTCACATACTCTATGTCACGCAAAAAATTCGCAAAGCTATTCATAAGTTCTACCAACTAAGAGAGTTTCTATCTTGTAGACTGTTAAAAGTAGTGTATCAGGCTCTCATAGAATCTATTATTTTGTATGGTTTAACGGTGTGGGGTGCTGCGTGTGGTAGTTGCCTTCATCCTCTAAATGTAACTCAAAAGTTTATAATAAAAATTCTTATGAAAAAAAATAGAAGGTACCCATCAGATCTTCTATTTGAAGAAGCTGGTCTGCTTACTGTACGAAGATTATATATGATAAGTGTTGTTAAATACATGAAGAAATCGGTGAAATACCGACAATCTCTATCCCATGGCGTTGACACGCGAAGAGCTTTCAATCAGTGCACTGTTGTTCCTCGTATGTTTTTTACAGCAGCGCAAAGGCACATTAGGTTCATAGGACCTAAATTATACAACATGTTACCAATTAATATTAGATTAATTATAAATATAAGCAGATTTATGTCAATGGTGTCTCAATGGATTGAGACTAACTACGAGCTGATAATTAATGAATTTAATATTTTTACTTAGTTATAGGTATGTGGTTCCTTTTCTATTTCTCTCACCATTGTTTTAGCGTACTTGGTTAAGTTTACTTGATTAACTTTGCAAATAATAAGTGTGCAGACTTCAGGCAAGCTAATTCTCAGCTTTTGAAGTCCTTCATTATAAGTAATGTAAAAAATCTTGTAATTACTTTATTAATAAATTTGAATTTGAATTTGAATTTGAATTTACATTTTTTAAATTAGTAGTTGATAATAATATATATTTTTTTAAGTTGTTGTCATGTGTGGTTCAGTAGAGTAGCTATTTACATCTAGATTACGCCATACTGCAGCAAATACCATAAAAAATTATAGAAATTCTTAAAAATTTCTTATTTTTCCTATTGTTTGGTAATTTTTTTTTCTTCTTGGTAAAAAAAATTATTTATTTATTTATTTATATAGTGTTTTCCAAATTAGAAATATGACAAAATCGATAATTTTTTTAAATGGCAACCATACTTTTTTATTTATAAGTTATTAAAGTAACAAAAATTAATTTAATTGAAAAATGAAAATCCTTCTTTCCATATTTAAAACTTGTTCGTCAATAAATGCCCAAAATATTGTCCATTCATTATTTGGCAATATTCTAAATGCAAGTTAAACTCGTTGTGAACATTTTTAATTGCTTTTGGAGAAATTAACCTACACTCATGTCTTATTCGTGCTTTCAACTCCTCAACCTTTTACAATGAATAAAAATTTGAACTTTGGTAGGTACTTATGTGTAATTTAATATGCACTTTAAAACTAGTTTCCATTTTAAAAAAATTATCGATATTGTCATATTCCTAATTGGGTATAAATTGTATCAATATTTCTTTTATAAAAAAAAAACAACTTAAAATGTTATTAACCTTGTCCAAGCAATTTTCTAAAAAAAAACTGTACTGGATTTACTGAATTTATTTCAAGTTATAAACTCACACTGTATAATCTGTGCTGTAGGGCCCATTATTAAGTAAACATGTTTGTCATGCTTATGGATTTCGCAACATTAGATTAACGGCGTTGTACTGAAAATGTTGGTTTTTTAAAACACCATTAAACAGATTTCGAGGTAAAACTTTCATCCGGTTAATAGCAGGATTGCAGAAGTTTATGAAGAACATAAATAATGCCTTTTCTGTAATGTAAATTATGTTGTGTTTTTTTTTATTGAATACGCAGAGATTAACAATGGTAAATGATTTATATGAAAGTTGTTATAACGAATAGATGAAAATACGATTTATTAAAAAAAATGTTACGAATCATTTTTAGCCAGAATATTAATTGCTCGTTATTTTCTTAAATATTATCCGGTATATATAAAAATTTATATGGCAAAATAAAATGTAAAAGTCATTCATAAACGGAAAGAAGCTATTACTAGAGTTATTAAAAAAAAATATGTAACGCCAAATAAAATATGCAAATCAGAGAAGGATTAGTTGTGGACCAGAATAGAAGATGCAAATCATTTAATAAAAAATATTGACCAAAGATAGAAAATGCTGGTCATTAAACAAAAAATTGTACTGCACATTAAAAATGGGGATCATCTAAAGATAAGTAGTGCGCGGAATAAAAAATGTTTTTTCTTATTGCTGGCGCCCCGCAGAAAGGAAGAGCAATTATTGTTAGGCTGGTTGCCCACAGGACGGTAACGGCACGATTTTTCGCGCGCGGTAAATCGCGCCGCATCCGCTGAGCGCTCGCCCACTACACGGTATATCGTGCGAAACTTGTTTAGATTAATATTCCGTGTTGCCAGATCAATTCTGGCCTGGCCAGTTGTTGCTATGAGCTTAGAAATGATGGATCGAAGAAAAGTAATTTTATTAGCGATGGTTTCACGTAGGCGCCGAAGAAGGCAAGCTATCAAAAGACAAAGGCAATATTGGGTCCATCTCATTTTGAGGCTTAGATTTGTGGAAGAGGCGTTTTATACATTATTTGAAAAAATTAGAGAGTGCTCTTCGGTGGCATATTTTTGATGCAAACACAACCTGTACTTTTATAGACTGCACTCACTGAATGGCAACACAGGACTAAAAATATCGTTGGTTATATCGTCGTGTGGGCTAGAAATCATTTAATCCTATTGGCGTTCAAAAGTCAGGCGATACAAATTCGCGCGTTTTTTGACCGCCAAATCGCGAGCTTGTGCGGCAACGTCCTGCCGCGACAGTATTAGATATTTTCACGGCCAGTGGGCGAACACTGTATTTAATTGTATGACAAATTTGTGAATTTTGGTCGTTGCGATATCGCGTACGATTTATCGCGCGCGACAAATCGTGCCGCTACCGTCCTGTGGGCCACCAGCCTTAAGTGGCCCATACAACGCCTTTTGTTTGATTATAATTTACGCGTCGGCGTCGTGGTCACAGTCCCGTAAGGCGGAGTATAATTATGAAGATAACGTCAAATTTCTCTTAGGACACGCCGCATCGTGGCTAAGTCACCTATCATATGTTCTTTTACAATCGCATTCACTGTATTTTAAACTTGTACGGGGGTCTTAATGGTTTATTAGCATAATGACTTGCAAAAATACAACGCAAATTTGATTTACAATTGAAACATCGAACTCAACGTGCGATTGATTAAAAGTTATTGCATTATTCATTCGTAAAACAAAGAAATACACAAGGGCGTCGCCAGGGGGCAGGGGGGGGGGGGTAGGGGGGGCAGCTGCCCCCCTAGATGTTCTAAAAATACGGCTTACTGGAATTAAAAATAAAATTACGCTCACCCGGCTAATCGAAACAATAACAGAGAATTTCCGGGAATCAACGGCAACACTGCATCGGTTCGCGAAGATTGTTCGTCACATAAGCTCAATCTGGTCATCAATGATCTGAACGCCCTGCCCGACATCAGAAATACCGTTGGGACCATCAAGGATATAATAACATTTTTTCGAGAATCGGTTCTAAGACGGAAATTAATACCCAATATTTTCCGGTTATGCGAAACAAGGTGGAGCGAAAAACACAAAAGCATCAGAGTTTTTAAAGATAATTTTTGTGCTATAATGGAGGCTTTAGAAACATTGTCTCGAGATGGCAATATTGCGACAAGGAAACATGCGTATCAACTTCATGCGGCAGCTTCCAAAGCTTCATTTATTTTTAGCCTCGTATTGATATCCAAATATTCCGGTATTATAGAACCCACAGTAAACGTGCTCCAATCAGTATCCTTGGACACGGTTCAGGCATCCCAGCATATTAGTCGCATTTTACAACTGATCAAAGACCACTGTAACGATTCCGAAAAAGTTACAGAAGATATTATCAAAGATGCTATTGCTATTGCGGAAAAATTGGACTGACGGAAGATATGAAATCCATACCCCGTACTGTTGAAAGACAACAACACCGCAGCAACCATCCGGCAAAAAGCCATTCAGAATTCTGGCGGAGGTCTATGACAATTCCTTATTTGGACTCAATTATAAATTCCCTCGAAATAAGGTTCTCTGAAGAAAATAGACCATCCTTTGCCCTAACAAAACGACGGTATTTTGGATATCAAGAGTAAGATAGAACTTTGGAAAAAAATATTGGAGGAAAAACCAGAATCGACCAAACTAAAAGTGTTGTGGAAGTCCTTAAGGAAACTGACGATTTTTTTCCTGCGATAAAGAAGGCCTTGAGGATTCTTATTGCTTTACCTTGTACAACTTGTACAGTTGAAAGGTCATTCCAGTAGCTTGAGGAGAATCAAAACCTGGTTGAGGAGCACGATGACTGGAACTCGTCTCAATGGCCTCGCCATGATGAGTCTACACAGGCAACACATTTTCAAGAACTTGGACGATTTTATAAACAAAGTAACCAACAAATTCGCTAGCAACCCTAGACGATTATGTTTAAATTGATTTTGTATGTAAATAATTTATTCGTTTTCTATTTTTTTTTTAATTAAAACTTTTCTATCTTAATGTTTTTTTTCAGTTCTTCTATGCTGCCCCTCCCTAGCTCAGTGGCTGGCGACGCCCTTGGAAATACATTTGACTTGTACTAAAGTTACCAATGGAAAACGCTATGAATAACCCTGACAAAGTACAAGAGTTTCGCCGCCCAAATATTGCAGCTACGCGTCAATCAAGGGGCAAGCGATGCGGCTGCGCAACTTTTGCGTTCAATGCTGCGTTGCCATATTATAATTTACGTTCGCGGCATAGTACCAAGCCGCCAAAATGCAATGTGTTTTTGAATATAAACAGCTGCATTAGTTCTTAATGAGCACAAGGTTTTGCAGCCTATTGTATCGTAATTTAAATGGATAAACTAATAATATTAAATTTATAATAGCAAACGAAATATTTGTTATTGGAAATGGGAGAGTTAATTAACCTAAACAGGTTTTTTTCTTCGCCGTTCAATTTAAATACTAAACACCAGGAAAATCTAGTCTCTGAAACCCTAACGCGTGAGCTTGCAAAGGCCTACTACTGAACTGGAAACTTTTATGAAGAAACCAGTATCAGCTGTTAATGTCACATGAGGGTGTCAACTGTCGAAACGCTTTAGTTTTAGAAAAAGTTTACTCCAATAAATTTGTGTAAACTTTGCTTGATCGATTGATGACCAAATCTTAATCAAAACATATCGAAATGATGGAACAAATTGAGGACATAGGAAAATAAAGAAAATTCCAATTATTGCCTTATGCGTATAAGAAAGGTTATAGAATTATATTTTGGGCTTAAAGGTTTATTATAAATGCGGTTTTAGAATATCTAAAGAGTTTTTTTTTCTTTTTTTATTTTTAACAAAACAGCATCTATAAGGATGAACATATAAATCTAAAAGAAACCACATGAATTAACTTACTGTTCGTTGAAAAAAAGGACTACATTTAAGCAAATGTGTATTTGCATACACACAGATCTCACTCTTCCATGTGGCTCTAGAATCTATACATCTAAGTTACTACTTTAGCAATAGATAATTAACTAATTAACCTACAGTAGAGGGAGATGGGGTGTTCTGCATCAATCCCTCAGGTCCAAACTGCGCATGACCGGGCAGCGCGCAGACGTGGGCGATACTAATTATGACGTCACCTATCATCTGTCACCTGTCACCTGTCATCTGTCACCTGTCACCTGTCATCTGTCATCTGTCAATGTCAATGTCAATGTCAATGTCAATGTCAATGTCAATGTCAAAGTCAATGTCATACGTCATCTGTCATACATCATCTGTCAACTGTCAAACGTCACATTGTTGGGCGTTAGCAACTTTGGGCCTTAGCTACTTGGGCGCTAGCTACATTGAGCAATAATATTCTATATATGTAATGTGTTCAGGATGATGTCATATTACGAATAGGAAAAGATGGCGGATGCCACCTGTCAATTAAGACAGTTCAAGGTCACCGATCATTTATCAATTGTTTAATGAAAAATTTGATATATGGGTAATATATAGGATGACCTAGTAAGTTATTATGAAAAAATCCCGAGACCCTCAGGTCGAGGGGTACTAAAGATATATGCTAGCCTATGACTCGTTAAGATTGTTAGGGATAATATAGCCTGTAATTCGTATTTAGGGTAAATAGCAAGTTATTTTGAAAAATCCCGAGTCCGCAGGTCGAGGTGTGCTAAAGACATGTGCTCGCCTACAGTTCGTTAAGGTTGTTAAGGATAATATAGCATGTGGTTCGTATTAAGGGTAAACAGTAAGTTATTTTTAAAAAATCCCGAGACCGCAGGTCGAGGTGTACTTAAGACATATATTCGCCTTCGGATCGCTAAGGTTGTTAGAAATAACGTAACATATGAATCGTATTTAGGGTGACGTAACAAGTTATTATGAACCATCCCGAGACCCTCAGGTCGAGGTGTACTAAAGATATATGCTAGCCTACGACTCGTTAAGATTGTTAGGGATAATATAGCATGTAATTCGTATTTAGGGTAAATAGCAAGTTATTTTTAAAAAATCCCGAGACCGCAGGTCGAGGTGTACTAAGGATATATGTTCGCCTACGGCTCGTTAAGATTGCTAGGGATAATATAGCATGTGACTCGTATTTAGGATGACGTAACAAGTTATTATGAAATATCCCGAGACCGCAGGTCGAGGTGTACTTAAGACATATATTCGCCTTCGGATCGCTAAGGTTGTTAGAAATAACGTAACATATGAATCGTATTTAGGGTGACGTAACAAGTTATTATGAAAAAATTCCGAGACCCTCAGGTCGAGGTGTACTAAAGATATATGCTAGCCTACGGCTCGCTAAGGTTGTTAGGGATAATATAGTATGTGGTTCGTATTAAGGATGATGCAACAAGTAAATATGAAAAATCCCGAGACCGCAGGTCGAGGTGTACTAAAGACATAGGCTCGCCTACGGATCGCTAAGGTTGTTAGAAATAACGTAACATATGAATCGTATTTAGGGCGACGTAACAAGTTATTATGAAAAAATTCCGAGACCCTCAGGTCGAGGTGTACTAAAGATATATGCTAGCCTACGGCTCGCTAAGGTTGTTAGGGATAGCGCAACATGTGATTCGTATTAAGGATGATGCAACAAGTAAATATGAAAAAATCCCGAGACCGCAGGTCGAGGTGTACTAAAAACATAGACTCGCCTACAGCTCGCTAAGGTTGTTAGAAATAATGAAACATGTGAAGCGTATTTGGGGTAACGTAACAAGTTATTTAGAAAAAATCCCGAAACCGCAGGTCGAGGTGTGCTAAAAATATATGCTTACTTACGGCTCTCTAAGGTTGTTAGGGATAGCATAACATGTGATTCGTATTTAGGATGACGAAACAAGCTATGAAAAAATTCCCGAGTCCGCAGGTCGAGGTGTACTAAAGACATATGCTCACCTACGACTCGTTAAGGTTGTTAGAAATAATGTAACATGTGATTCGTATTTAGGGTAATGCAACAAGTAAATATGAAAAATCTCGAGGTCTGCAGGGGTGAGGTATACTAGAGTTATATGTTCGCTCGTTAAAGTCGCTAAAGATATGTGAATTGTATTACGGATGACGTAACAAACCATTACGAAAAACCCAGAAGTCGATGATCTAACTGATTTGGGAGATATAGTTTTTGCGATTAGGACCCTTATGACTAAAGGTAGAGAGAGGCGAAATTTGGTAAACAGATAGATGATGGGCATACCTATCGACTAGTGAAGCAATATTTCAAAAATATCAAGTAAAAAACAGCGCTAGAGGTATAAAACCATAGAGTCCTAGCAGGAGACAAGATCATCCGGTTTGGAATTAATATAGTAGCTGCTGGAAATCTAAACGGCATGGATAAGAATAACTAAGTATTGCATCAGAAAATATGTAATTATTCCGCGAATGTAGTAAGCAATTAATAATAATTAATGTCAACTGACATGATCGAAGTAAATAAGCAATTAATATGCGTCAAAATTATGGTATATACGATAGGATTCCAATAGGTAGAGACCTCATATAATCGACAAACCACGAAAAAATTAGTCGTTTCCGTCACTAAACAAGAGAAGAAAACAGATAAAAGCTACTAACATCACCTACTTTGTTAATACCTATAATCTATTCCATGCACAGCACAGTTTAAATATTAATCAACAAATAACCTTTCTGATGGGATAAAAACAGGTTTATGATTGTCGTTTGGATATATAAATAGGCCAGTGCATGATAGCATATTTAACAGCACCCATATATACAAAATAAACAACCAATAAATACTCTGATAGGATAAAAAAACATCCAATTAACCATTAAAGTACCTAAAAAAGGACTTTGAACCCATAAAACCCTATTTAACAATCTATACAAAACAAGCAACCAATAACATTTCCGATAGGGTAAAAACATCAAATAATCCGCTAAAGTAGCTAAAAATGGTATATGAACCCATCAAACGGCTATTTAACAGCTCCTATTCAATAATAAGTAGTCAAAAACAGCTCTGAACTAATCGGGATCGAATAAAAACATACAATAACCCACTAAAGCAGATGCTTGCGAATACAGCTGCTAGATAATATTAAATATTATGGATACGAATAATTTTGTATTGCATCAGAAAATATGTAATTATACATATCTCTGAAAATGCAGCATCTAATTAATATCCAACATTATTACTAGCTCTCTATCAATAGGCTAGTGACTATGAAAGTAAAACGCAAGAACTTAAACTTATGCGAATATCGGATTAGAGTCCTTATGCCTAATAAGCAGCTAATGAAAAGCTTTGAAAAGATATAAGCAGTTATGAACGTCTAGGAACAGCAAATAAGGCGTTATCCAACCACCAATCATCCACTAATCATCCACTAACCAACCATTATTAGGACAATTAATGAACACCTTTGAACCAACAAAACGCCTATTTAGAATAATAAACAACTAAAACCTCTCTGTTCTTCATAAGGCAAAAACTAAAAACTATTAAAACAAACCACTAAAGTAGCACAAAAACAGCCTTTGAATCTATAAAACGACTATTCAACAGCTCTTAAACCAGACAAAAAAACGTTTAATACACATCTAAGAACCTAATAGGTAGCTGAAGCAGCAAAAGTTCGTTTTCACACCTCGCCTACGGCTCATCGGGATCATCATCATCATATAGCAGAATGTCCCGGTATAACACCTTAAGTCGCTAGAAAAAGCCGACGATGATTCTTCGAGCGGACGATGTTAAAGATATGAAGTCCCAAACCCCCCCCCCCCCCAAAACGAGATATTCGAGACATACCAGACATACGTTTCAGTAAAATTGAGAGGAGGGCAGGAGTCTATCATAGACGCAGAATATATTAAGTTTAATATAGTGGACCAAACCAAGCTCATAAAGATTAAGTGTTAAGGAATGATTAAGTGTAAATTAAGCGGTCAAATATAAAAAATAGCCTACTTGGGAACATATAGCTCTAAGTGATCATATACAAAACATCGAGGTTAGACAGAGAACTCACAACACCCCATAAAAATAAATCTAAAAGCTGGTATACATATCTGTTTATTTAACAACACGTCTATCAATAGAAAAACACTTAGCGTTACAGGTATGAACAGCAAATAAGACGTTATTCAACTACTAATCAACCGCTAATCATCCACTAACCCATCACTATTAGGGCAATTAATGAACACCTTTGAACCAATAAAACAGCTATTTAGCAGCTCCTATACATAATAAACAACTAAAACCTCTCTGTTCTTCATAGGATAAAAACTAAAAACTATTAAAACAAACCACTAAAGTAGCACAAAAACAGCCTTTGAATCTATAAAACGACTATTCAACAGCTCTTAAACCAGACAAAAAAACGTTTAATACACATCTAAGAACCTAATAGGTAGCTGAAGCAGCAAAAGTTCGTTTTCACACCTCGCCTACGGCTCATCGGGATCATCATCATCATATAGCAGAATGTCCCGGTATAACACCTTAAGTCGCTAGAAAAAGCCGACGATGATTCTTCGAGCGGACGATGTTAAAGATATGAATTCCCAAACCCCCCCCCCCCCCCCCCCAAAACGAGATATTCGAGACATACCAGACATACGTTTCAGTAAAATTGAGAGGAGGGCAGGAGTCTATCATAGACGCAGAATATATTAAGTTTAATATAGTGGACCAAACCAAGCTCATAAAGATTAAGTGTTAAGGAATGATTAAGTGTAAATTAAGCGGTCAAATATAAAAAATAGCCTACTTGGGAACATATAGCTCTAAGTGATCATATACAAAACATCGAGGTTAGACAGAGAACTCACAACACCCCATAAAAATAAATCTAAAAGCTGGTATACATATCTGTTTATTTAACAACACGTCTATCAATAGAAAAACACTTAGCGTTACAGGTATGAACAGCAAATAAGACGTTATTCAACTACTAATCAACCGCTAATCATCCACTAACCCATCACTATTAGGGCAATTAATGAACACCTTTGAACCAATAAAACAGCTATTTAGCAGCTCCTATACATAATAAACAACTAAAACCTCTCTGTTCTTCATAGGATAAAAACTAAAAACTATTAAAACAAACCAATAAAGTAGCACAAAAAACAGCCTTTAAATCTATAAAAACGGATATTCAACAGCTCTTAAGCTAGACAAAAACGCTTAATAAACATCTAAGAACCTAATAGGTAGCTGAAGCAGCAAAAGTTCGTTTTCATACCTCGCCTACGGATCATCGAGCATATTATCAGACTATAGTAGAATGCATGGTATAACACCTTAACTCGCTAGAAAAAACCAAGGATGATCCTTAGAACGGGCGGTGTTAAAGATATGAAGACCTAAAAACCCAAAACGAAATATTTGAGACATGTAGACACAAAGATAGGCGTTTCAGTAAAATTAAGACGAGGGTAGGAGGTTATCATAGACGCAGAATATATCAAGTTTAATATAGTGAACTAAACCGAAGTCATAAAGATTAAGCGCTAAGTAATGATTAAGTGAAAATCAAGCGGTCAAATAGCCTACTTGGGAACATATTGCTCTAAGTGATCATATACAAAACATTGAGGTTAGACAGAGAACTCACAACACTCCCATAAAAATAAATCTAAAATCTGTTATACATATCTGTTTATTTAACAATATGTCTATCAATAGAAAAACACTTAGCGCTATACTAAATTAGGGGGTTATAATTCTTAAAAGCAATTTGGCGGCTCCGAAATTGTGGGCATTGTTGAGGAGCAGACTTAGTAAAGATATTATATACACCAAGTAATAAATTAAACTAATAATGGTAGCAAATGCACAAGTGTTAGTCATTCAAATAAATAATATAACAACAACCGACGGTTCTAGGTTAAAAACTATCCATTAATCTGAATGCAGGGCCATTAAAGTTCCTTAACAGTCAATGTAAAATGCTGTAATACAGGGATTCGCAAGAAGTCGATTGCAATCGGGTAATTACGTCAAAAGACGTAGCCGAACGATTCAACTTGCTGAAATCTAACGCAAAAGTATGGTTAAGTTATATGCTGAGTACTAAAATTCAACTGCTAAGATCAAAAACACACACCATATAAAATTATTATATAATACATTATTGCAGGGGGCAGTCGAATTACTGAAAATCAATTGGGATAGGGATGGCAGAAAAAGAAGCAGATAGGCATTGGCTACTATTACGATGTTAACGACGAGAAATCAATAACTAACATATGAATCAGCTACATACAACCACCTATGATAGTACCTCACATGAAATTAAATTATCCACCTCAATATTAAAAAACACCTTAAGATCTAGAAAAATTAAAAGCGAAAGAACTCGATGAAAAACAACTAAATAAAACAATAAAATGAACGCCACCTACATTTAATTTGCAAATAAGCAAGAAATAATAAGCCAAATAGCCGTAAATCGAAAGACATTAGAGACAACGAATAGCTGCTGGGTAGATCCTTATCCACCAAAAACACCCCCGCGATGCTAAAAAAATCAGAATAAGTAGGAAAAAATTAGGGTAATATTGTCTTAAAGACTCGGTAGTTCCTACAAAAGTATTTAAGTAACACGAATGCAGGGGCAAACCTAACCAAACTTCTTGGGTGTGGTTATTATGTATAAAGACCAGCTAACACCAAAAAAGAGACCTGTACGTCAAAAAAAGTATACATATACGATCAACCCTAATATTAGGAATACCGAAGGATGATACTATACAACTACTAACAGGAATCAAATTAAAGCTAATCGAATGATCGTTCAAATAAATAAAATTCTCATTTAAAATGTTATGACAACTACATGACATGAGGTTAAATGTATAAATTTGGAGACTTCAGGGCGATCAGACTCATCTAATCGATCTTACAACATATGAAAAAATAAATCAATTAATTAGATAAATGGTTTCATAGCGGGGCTTTCAATAGACTAGTGGCTAGATATCATCTAAACTATCAAAAATAAAGCACAAGAGTTGTAAAAATTATTTATCGAATCACAAAATTTGACGCATAGCACATGAGGAGAATACCTTCTAATACCAATTCGTGAATGTTCGAATACAATCGTATAACTATCAAAAGCAAATATTGGGATACGGCTCGTTAAGGCTATTTGGTAATACTTGATGATAGATGCATGTGTAGCATAGCATCACAAGACACCTAAAAAACCCAAAAACCTCATCAGACAACTAGTTCGCGAGTTACGATTAGAGCTGCTATGTCGGGAAATATGGGAAGGGAGGGGGTATAGTAAACGGCTAGAGGGTAAAAAAAAGCTCCAACAACTAGTAAAAAATTATTTCAAAACCTTAAGTCATAAATGTATTAGATTGTATAAAATCATTAATGTCTTAATGGTAGTGATAGTGAATATTTTTGCAATAGGTAGATATTGAAAAAATACCTATGGAAACGATTAAAGTCATTAAAATAATACAAGAATCATCAATGGGAGACACATAAAATGCAGTTTTAAAGGGGAAAAATTCGATAATATACCAATAGAAACTAGCGTGTTAGGCATTCAAAACGATGACCAACTAAGCTGTTTAAATAATATAAAAGCGTCACTATGAGGACGTTAAGATGATCAAGAGAGGGACAGGAAATAAATTTGACATTGAGCAAGAAGGAGAGGCGACTGCAGGTATAAAATTTAGCAACTATTGGTAAAATATACGGAAAATATCAAAAATACCATCAATTTCACCAGAATGCTATTGTCAAAACCTTAGAACTCAAATATACATTTAAAATTAAGCCAGCATTAAATGTCTTATTTGTCTATGTAATTATTGAATAAGGGTTGTGTGTAGAATAAACTATTCATGCAAATTAACTATAACGCAAAAATCATACAAGTCTGATACAGATAGCAATAAGCATAAGAGCCAAAAGCTAGTATTCAATGTTAAAATAGCGGGTTCACTCCATATAAAGCACACCAGTCAAAAAATATGCGTATGAATTGTGTGAGGCGAAGTGCTATTATAAATGTTGTCTATATCAAGCTCAATACCGTTACCATATATAAACCCAACTTGCAAGAGTAATAAAACTAATAGTTAAGTGTAACTCATGAGGCAACATAATATAAAAAATAGATGATTGGGATACATAGGAATTCTAAGTCGCTGGCAGAACCCTGCTTAGTCAATCTCAACAATATTTTAAATGGACGGAGGGTGAGAATCATATATATTACTATGATTATCAAGAAAAAAGGAGGAGTGTATATCGAATGGCTATAAAAATGCAATTTCCAACACAAACGATCTTTAATTAGAATGGAATAGAACAAGAAGCAGTAGCAGACGTTGGTTCTTCTGTACTCTATATAAATTTAATATAAGGTACAGGTAACAATCATCAGCCTATTTTATAGCATCTAACTTTGCTAGTCATTTAATAACACACAAGTTCATATTATTTTAAATAACTTAATTATTTCTCAGTATCTATAATATGTTGAGTTATCTAACCATACTTCACGTCTTGCATAAATAATTGCTTCTCGTATCTCAGGATCTTCAAAATACTCGTATAAGCGCTGAACTTCTTCAAAATTCCCCAACTTGTTCATGTCGCATACAAATCTTAAGGCATCTGGTTCTTCAAAGTATCGCTCACATATATCCAAAGCTCTAACTATATTTTTCATAGTCACCGACCGAATTCCCCATTCTTCTTTACGTTTGTATTATATATATATATATATATATATCCCGAATTACATGATGTGCATCATTATTTACTATATTCTGTGCTTTATCCATGATATCTAATTGATTGCAGGTATTGTAAGTAATTAGGACAGCGTTCTGACTTAAAATAAGCTTCAGTGCTTCTGCTGATAGTGAATATATCAACAAGCCTAATTACTCGATGAAACCTAAATCTATAGAGGATTATTCGGGTTTTCGGGGTTACTCGGGTTCATTAGGATTTTGAGAATGTATTTTGCTTGACGCAGTTTTTTAACACAGCCACGGCCTTCTCCCAAAATTTTGCAAATTTCGTGAGCCTTTGGCCGTGGCTGTGTTAAAAAAATGCGTCAAGCAAAATACATTCTCAAAATCCTAATGAACCCGAGTAACCCCGAAAACCCGAATAATCCTCTATAGATTTAGGTTTCATCGAGTAATTAGGCTTGTTGATATATTCACTATCAGCAGAAGCACTGAAGCTTATTTTAAGTCAGAACGCTGTCCTAATTACTTACAATACCTGCAATCAATTAGATATCATGGATAAAGCACAGAATATAGTAAATAATGATGCACATCATGTAATTCGGGATATATATATATATATATAATACAAACGTAAAGAAGAATGGGGAATTCGGTCGGTGACTATGAAAAATATAGTTAGAGCTTTGGATATATGTGAGCGATACTTTGAAGAACCAGATGCCTTAAGATTTGTATGCGACATGAACAAGTTGGGGAATTTTGAAGAAGTTCAGCGCTTATACGAGTATTTTGAAGATCCTGAGATACGAGAAGCAATTATTTATGCAAGACGTGAAGTATGGCTAGATAACTCAACATATTCTAGATACTGAGAAATAATTAAGTTATTTAAAATAATATGAACTTGTGTGTTATTAAGTGACTAGCAAAGTTAGATGCTATAAAATAGGCTGATGATTGTTACCTGTACCTTATATTAAATTTATATAGAGTACAGAAGAACCAACGTCTGCTACTGCTTCTTGTTCTATTCCATTCTAATTAAAGATCGTTTGTGTTGGAAATTGCATTTTTATAGCCATTCGATATACACTCCTCCTTTTTTCTTGATAATCATAGTAATATATATGATTCTCACCCTCCGTCCATTTAAAATATTGTTGAGATTGACTAAGCAGGGTTCTGCCAGCGACTTAGAATTCCTATGTATCCCAACCATCTATTTTTTATATTATGTTGCCTCATGAGTTACACTTAACTATTAGTTTTATTACTCTTGCAAGTTGGGTTTATATATGGTATAGGTATTGAGCTTGATATAGACAACATTTATAATAGCACTTCGCCTCACACAATTCATACGCATATTTTTTGACTGGTGTGCTTTATATGGAGTGAACCCGCTATTTTAACATTGAATACTAGCTTTTGGCTCTTATGCTTATTGCTATCTGTATCAGACTTGTATGATTTTTGCGTTATAGTTAATTTGCATGAATAGTTTATTCTACACACAACCCTTATTCAATAATTACATAGACAAATAAGACATTTAATGCTGGCTTAATTTTAAATGTATATTTGAGTTCTAAGGTTTTGACAATAGCATTCTGGTGAAATTGATGGTATTTTTGATATTTTCCGTATATTTTACCAATAGTTGCTAAATTTTATACCTGCAGTCGCCTCTCCTTCTTGCTCAATGTCAAATTTATTTCCTGTCCCTCTCTTGATCATCTTAACGTCCTCATAGTGACGCTTTTATATTATTTAAACAGCTTAGTTGGTCATCGTTTTGAATGCCTAACACGCTAGTTTCTATTGGTATATTATCGAATTTTTCCCCTTTAAAACTGCATTTTATGTGTCTCCCATTGATGATTCTTGTATTATTTTAATGACTTTAATCGTTTCCATAGGTATTTTTTCAATATCTACCTATTGCAAAAATATTCACTATCACTACCATTAAGACATTAATGATTTTATACAATCTAATACATTTATGACTTAAGGTTTTGAAATAATTTTTTACTAGTTGTTGGAGCTTTTTTTTACCCTCTAGCCGTTTACTATACCCCCTCCCTTCCCATATTTCCCGACATAGCAGCTCTAATCGTAACTCGCGAACTAGTTGTCTGATGAGGTTTTTGGGTTTTTTAGGTGTCTTGTGATGCTATGCTACACATGCATCTATCATCAAGTATTACCAAATAGCCTTAACGAGCCGTATCCCAATATTTGCTTTTGATAGTTATACGATTGTATTCGAACATTCACGAATTGGTATTAGAAGGTATTCTCCTCATGTGCTATGCGTCAAATTTTGTGATTCGATAAATAATTTTTACAACTCTTGTGCTTTATTTTTGATAGTTTAGATGATATCTAGCCACTAGTCTATTGAAAGCCCCGCTATGAAACCATTTATCTAATTAATTGATTTATTTTTTCATATGTTGTAAGATCGATTAGATGAGTCTGATCGCCCTGAAGTCTCCAAATTTATACATTTAACCTCATGTCATGTAGTTGTCATAACATTTTAAATGAGAATTTTATTTATTTGAACGATCATTCGATTAGCTTTAATTTGATTCCTGTTAGTAGTTGTATAGTATCATCCTTCGGTATTCCTAATATTAGGGTTGATCGTATATGTATACTTTTTTTGACGTACAGGTCTCTTTTTTGGTGTTAGCTGGTCTTTATACATAATAACCACACCCAAGAAGTTTGGTTAGGTTTGCCCCTGCATTCGTGTTACTTAAATACTTTTGTAGGAACTACCGAGTCTTTAAGACAATATTACCCTAATTTTTTCCTACTTATTCTGATTTTTTTAGCATCGCGGGGGTGTTTTTGGTGGATAAGGATCTACCCAGCAGCTATTCGTTGTCTCTAATGTCTTTCGATTTACGGCTATTTGGCTTATTATTTCTTGCTTATTTGCAAATTAAATGTAGGTGGCGTTCATTTTATTGTTTTATTTAGTTGTTTTTCATCGAGTTCTTTCGCTTTTAATTTTTCTAGATCTTAAGGTGTTTTTTAATATTGAGGTGGATAATTTAATTTCATGTGAGGTACTATCATAGGTGGTTGTATGTAGCTGATTCATATGTTAGTTATTGATTTCTCGTCGTTAACATCGTAATAGTAGCCAATGCCTATCTGCTTCTTTTTCTGCCATCCCTATCCTAATTGATTTTCAGTAATTCGACTGCCCCCTGCAATAATGTATTATATAATAATTTTATATGGTGTGTGTTTTTGATCTTAGCAGTTGAATTTTAGTACTCAGCATATAACTTAACCATACTTTTGCGTTAGATTTCAGCAAGTTGAATCGTTCGGCTACGTCTTTTGACGTAATTACCCGATTGCAATCGACTTCTTGCGAATCCCTGTATTACAGCATTTTACATTGACTGTTAAGGAACTTTAATGGCCCTGCATTCAGATTAATGGATAGTTTTTAACCTAGAACCGTCGGTTGTTGTTATATTATTTATTTGAATGACTAACACTTGTGCATTTGCTACCATTATTAGTTTAATTTATTACTTGGTGTATATAATATCTTTACTAAGTCTGCTCCTCAACAATGCCCACAATTTCGGAGCCGCCAAATTGCTTTTAAGAATTATAACCCCCTAATTTAGTATAGCGCTAAGTGTTTTTCTATTGATAGACATATTGTTAAATAAACAGATATGTATAACAGATTTTAGATTTATTTTTATGGGAGTGTTGTGAGTTCTCTGTCTAACCTCAATGTTTTGTATATGATCACTTAGAGCAATATGTTCCCAAGTAGGCTATTTGACCGCTTGATTTTCACTTAATCATTACTTAGCGCTTAATCTTTATGACTTCGGTTTAGTTCACTATATTAAACTTGATATATTCTGCGTCTATGATAACCTCCTACCCTCGTCTTAATTTTACTGAAACGCCTATCTTTGTGTCTACATGTCTCAAATATTTCGTTTTGGGTTTTTAGGTCTTCATATCTTTAACACCGCCCGTTCTAAGGATCATCCTTGGTTTTTTCTAGCGAGTTAAGGTGTTATACCATGCATTCTACTATAGTCTGATAATATGCTCGATGATCCGTAGGCGAGGTATGAAAACGAACTTTTGCTGCTTCAGCTACCTATTAGGTTCTTAGATGTTTATTAAGCGTTTTTGTCTGGCTTAAGAGCTGTTGAATATCCGTTTTTATAGATTTAAAGGCTGTTTTTTGTGCTACTTTATTGGTTTGTTTTAATAGTTTTTAGTTTTTATCCTATGAAGAACAGAGAGGTTTTAGTTGTTTATTATGTATAGGAGCTGCTAAATAGCTGTTTTATTGGTTCAAAGGTGTTCATTAATTGCCCTAATAGTGATGGGTTAGTGGATGATTAGCGGTTGATTAGTAGTTGAATAACGTCTTATTTGCTGTTCATACCTGTAACGCTAAGTGTTTTTCTATTGATAGACGTGTTGTTAAATAAACAGATATGTATACCAGCTTTTAGATTTATTTTTATGGGGTGTTGTGAGTTCTCTGTCTAACCTCGATGTTTTGTATATGATCACTTAGAGCTATATGTTCCCAAGTAGGCTATTTTTTATATTTGACCGCTTAATTTACACTTAATCATTCCTTAACACTTAATCTTTATGAGCTTGGTTTGGTCCACTATATTAAACTTAATATATTCTGCGTCTATGATAGACTCCTGCCCTCCTCTCAATTTTACTGAAACGTATGTCTGGTATGTCTCGAATATCTCGTTTTGGGGGGGGGGGGGGGGGTTTGGGACTTCATATCTTT
This sequence comes from Polydrusus pterygomalis, assembly GCA_963969555.1. Classification (NCBI taxonomy): domain Eukaryota; kingdom Metazoa; phylum Arthropoda; class Insecta; order Coleoptera; family Curculionidae; genus Polydrusus; species Polydrusus pterygomalis. The sequence goes on along the minus strand of OZ018382.1, from coordinate 23,590,470 downwards.
AACATCGTCCGCTCGAAGAATCATCGTCGGCTTTTTCTAGCGACTTAAGGTGTTATACCGGGACATTCTGCTATATGATGATGATGATCCCGATGAGCCGTAGGCGAGGTGTGAAAACGAACTTTTGCTGCTTCAGCTACCTATTAGGTTCTTAGATGTGTATTAAACGTTTTTTTGTCTGGTTTAAGAGCTGTTGAATAGTCGTTTTATAGATTCAAAGGCTGTTTTTGTGCTACTTTAGTGGTTTGTTTTAATAGTTTTTAGTTTTTATCCTATGAAGAACAGAGAGGTTTTAGTTGTTTATTATGTATAGGAGCTGCTAAATAGCTGTTTTATTGGTTCAAAGGTGTTCATTAATTGCCCTAATAGTGATGGGTTAGTGGATGATTAGCGGTTGATTAGTAGTTGAATAACGTCTTATTTGCTGTTCATACCTGTAACGCTAAGTGTTTTTCTATTGATAGACGTGTTGTTAAATAAACAGATATGTATACCAGCTTTTAGATTTATTTTTATGGGGTGTTGTGAGTTCTCTGTCTAACCTCGATGTTTTGTATATGATCACTTAGAGCTATATGTTCCCAAGTAGGCTATTTTTTATATTTGACCGCTTAATTTACACTTAATCATTCCTTAATACTTAATCTTTATGAGCTTGGTTTGGTCCACTATATTAAACTTAATATATTCTGCGTCTATGATAGACTCCTGCCCTCCTCTCAATTTTACTGAAACGTATGTCTGGTATGTCTCGAATATCTCGTTTTGGGGGGGGGGGGGGGGGTTTGGGACTTCATATCTTTAACATCGTCCGCTCGAAGAATCATCGTCGGCTTTTTCTAGCGACTTAAGGTGTTATACCGGGACATTCTGCTATATGATGATGATGATCCCGATGAGCCGTAGGCGAGGTGTGAAAACGAACTTTTGCTGCTTCAGCTACCTATTAGGTTCTTAGATGTGTATTAAACGTTTTTTTGTCTGGTTTAAGAGCTGTTGAATAGTCGTTTTATAGATTCAAAGGCTGTTTTTGTGCTACTTTAGTGGTTTGTTTTAATAGTTTTTAGTTTTTGCCTTATGAAGAACAGAGAGGTTTTAGTTGTTTATTATGCTAAATAGGCGTTTTGTTGGTTCAAAGGTGTTCATTAATTGTCCTAATAATGGTTGGTTAGTGGATGATTAGTGGATGATTGGTGGTTGGATAACGCCTTATTTGCTGTTCCTAGACGTTCATAACTGCTTATATCTTTTCAAAGCTTTTCATTAGCTGCTTATTAGGCATAAGGACTCTAATCCGATATTCGCATAAGTTTAAGTTCTTGCGTTTTACTTTCATAGATAGGATGCTAGCTAGTCACTAGCCTATTGATAGAGAGCTAGTAATAATGTTGGATATTAATTAGATGCTGCATTTTCAGAGATATGTATAATTACATATTTTCTGATGCAATACAAAATTATTCGTATCCATAATATTTAATATTATCTAGCAGCTGTATTCGCAAGCATCTGCTTTAGTGGGTTATTGTATGTTTTTATTCGATCCCGATTAGTTCAGAGCTGTTTTTGACTACTTATTATTGAATAGGAGCTGTTAAATAGCCGTTTGATGGGTTCATATACCATTTTTAGCTACTTTAGCGGATTATTTGATGTTTTTACCCTATCGGAAATGTTATTGGTTGCTTGTTTTGTATAGACTGTTAAATAGGGTTTTATGGGTTCAAAGTCCTTTTTTAGGTACTTTAATGGTTAATTGGATGTTTTTTTATCCTATCAGAGTATTTATTGGTTGTTTATTTTGTATATATGGGTGCTGTTAAATATGCTATCATGCACTGGCCTATTTATATATCCAAACGACAATCATAAACCTGTTTTTATCCCATCAGAAAGGTTATTTGTTGATTAATATTTAAACTGTGCTGTGCATGGAATAGATTATAGGTATTAACAAAGTAGGTGATGTTAGTAGCTTTTATCTGTTTTCTTCTCTTGTTTAGTGACGGAAACGACTAATTTTTTCGTGGTTTGTCGATTATATGAGGTCTCTACCTATTGGAATCCTATCGTATATACCATAATTTTGACGCATATTAATTGCTTATTTACTTCGATCATGTCAGTTGACATTAATTATTATTAATTGCTTACTACATTCGCGGAATAATTACATATTTTCTGATGCAATACTTAGTTATTCTTATCCATGCCGTTTAGATTTCCAGCAGCTACTATATTAATTCCAAACCGGATGATCTTGTCTCCTGCTAGGACTCTATGGTTTTATACCTCTAGCGCTGTTTTTTACTTGATATTTTTGAAATATTGCTTCACTAGTCGATAGGTATGCCCATCATCTATCTGTTTACCAAATTTCGCCTCTCTCTACCTTTAGTCATAAGGGTCCTAATCGCAAAAACTATATCTCCCAAATCAGTTAGATCATCGACTTCTGGGTTTTTCGTAATGGTTTGTTACGTCATCCGTAATACAATTCACATATCTTTAGCGACTTTAACGAGCGAACATATAACTCTAGTATACCTCACCCCTGCAGACCTCGAGATTTTTCATATTTACTTGTTGCATTACCCTAAATACGAATCACATGTTACATTATTTCTAACAACCTTAACGAGTCGTAGGTGAGCATATGTCTTTAGTACACCTCGACCTGCGGACTCGGGAATTTTTTCATAGCTTGTTTCGTCATCCTAAATACGAATCACATGTTATGCTATCCCTAACAACCTTAGAGAGCCGTAAGTAAGCATATATTTTTAGCACACCTCGACCTGCGGTTTCGGGATTTTTTCTAAATAACTTGTTACGTTACCCCAAATACGCTTCACATGTTTCATTATTTCTAACAACCTTAGCGACCTGTAGGCGAGTCTATGTTTTTAGTACACCTCGACCTGCGGTCTCGGGATTTTTTCATATTTACTTGTTGCATCATCCTTAATACGAATCACATGTTGCGCTATCCCTAACAACCTTAGCGAGCCGTAGGCTAGCATATATCTTTAGTACACCTCGACCTGAGGGTCTCGGAATTTTTTCATAATAACTTGTTACGTCGCCCTAAATACGATTCATATGTTACGTTATTTCTAACAACCTTAGCGATCCGTAGGCGAGCCTATGTCTTTAGTACACCTCGACCTGCGGTCTCGGGATTTTTCATATTTACTTGTTGCATCATCCTTAATACGAACCACATACTATATTATCCCTAACAACCTTAGCGAGCCGTAGGCTAGCATATATCTTTAGTACACCTCGACCTGAGGGTCTCGGAATTTTTTCATAATAACTTGTTACGTCACCCTAAATACGATTCATATGTTACGTTATTTCTAACAACCTTAGCGATCCGAAGGCGAATATATGTCTTAAGTACACCTCGACCTGCGGTCTCAGGATATTTCATAATAACTTGTTACGTCATCCTAAATACGAGTCACATGCTATATTATCCCTAGCAATCTTAACGAGCCGTAGGCGAACATATATCCTTAGTACACCTCGACCTGCGGTCTCGGGATTTTTTAAAAATAACTTGCTATTTACCCTAAATACGAATTACATGCTATATTATCCCTAACAATCTTAACGAGTCGTAGGCTAGCATATATCTTTAGTACACCTCGACCTGAGGGTCTCGGGATGGTTCATAATAACTTGTTACGTCACCCTAAATACGATTCATATGTTACGTTATTTCTAACAACCTTAGCGATCCGAAGGCGAATATATGTCTTAAGTACACCTCGACCTGCGGTCTCGGGATTTTTTAAAAATAACTTACTGTTTACCCTTAATACGAACCACATGCTATATTATCCTTAACAACCTTAACGAACTGTAGGCGAGCACATGTCTTTAGCACACCTCGACCTGCGGACTCGGGATTTTTCAAAATAACTTGCTATTTACCCTAAATACGAATTACAGGCTATATTATCCCTAACAATCTTAACAAGTCGTAGGCTAGCATATATCTTTAGTACCCCTCGACCTGAGGGTCTCGGGATTTTTTCATAATAACTTACTAGGTCATCCTATATATTACCCATATATCAAATTTTTCATTAAACAATTGATAAATGATCGGTGACCTTGAACTGTCTTAATTGACAGGTGGCATCCGCCATCTTTTCCTATTCGTAATATGACATCATCCTGAACACATTACATATATAGAATATTATTGCTCAATGTAGCTAGCGCCCAAGTAGCTAAGGCCCAAAGTTGCTAACGCCCAACAATGTGACGTTTGACAGTTGACAGATGATGTATGACAGATGACGTATGACATTGACTTTGACATTGACATTGACATTGACATTGACATTGACATTGACATTGACAGATGACAGATGACAGGTGACAGGTGACAGATGACAGGTGACAGATGATAGGTGACGTCATAATTAGTATCGCCCACGTCTGCGCGCTGCCCGGTCATGCGCAGTTTGGACCTGAGGGATTGATGCAGAACACCCCATCTCCCTCTACTACCTACCCATTTTAATTAATCTATTAATTCATTTCATATTACATTTAAGCTAAATATTAAAATAAACTATAATTCTATTTTTATCAGCTGTTTTTTTAAGGTACGCTTAAAATTGTTTGGCTTCAAGCTTCTTTAGATCATTCGGTAACACATTAATGGCCATTTGTACCAACGTATTTAAGGCCGGACTTAACCCTAATTATTCCTTAAACCACAAACAAGTTTTGCACCAACGATAAGGAGATCTTAAACGGATACTTAAGTCCTTATTTTTAAGTTCAGAAAATCGATCACTTAAAGCCTTCCTTAGAGGGATAAAGAGGTTATGTGTTTTTAAAAAGGAAAGAAATAAGACGCTTTAAGTCTTCCTCCACTGGTATATTAAGATAAATTTAATTAAGGGTAAATTCTCTACATGTTTTGACTGTATAAACAGTCATCATCAGGAGAAGAGAATAAGGAAAATGAGAAATAACAGGTGCAAACAGTCCAAACGGAGCTAAAAGATGATGGAAAGGACAAATAAAGTAATTGGAAAAACGTCCACCGTAAAGGTAAGTATACCTAGCAAGAGGTCATTCGTGGAGAATTGGCAAAACCCAAGAAATTAAGCTAACATAGCAGTAAGCTAAGTGTCAAATTAGTGACATCGCACCATCAGAGTGAGGAGAGAAGAAAAATTATAAAAAACGAAGTGGTAAATGTTGTAAAGACTTTTATAATCTGATGAGGAGTAACTGAAGAGTCACATTTTGTTGAACCAGTGATGTAAGTGTGAGAAGAATAATAGTTGAAACTGGAATAGTGGAAGTCGTAAAATTTTTTAAAAAATTGAGGAGTAGATATATAATAGTAAATTAACTTAAATTTGAGGAGGGAAGAATTTAAATATAGAAAAATTATAAAAGTTTTTTTTTAACTTTTCATATCTAAAAAGATAAAAAAATGTAAGGTTACAATTTAACAAAAAGATAAAATTGTGCAACTTACGTAATGGAGACATCCTTTTTTTATGAGTTTCTATTATGATTACTAAAATAAAATAATATTTTTCTTTTGTGATATAAGGGATAGCAGGGCAACCGTCTCCCTATCCGTAACGGTTTTTGATCTTTTTCATTCACTCATATTGAATATTGACCCAAACAAACAATAATTCCAAATAAAATTGAAAAAATTGCAATTTTTTACGTTAAAATGATGAAAAAATTGACAGAAGAACTACAAAATATTTAACTTTCGAAACATTGCCAAATCTCAAAATGATTTCGCTCAAGACTGCAGATGGCGCTTATGTATTAATCAGTACTTTACTAATTGGGTGACCAATGACGTTGGTGCAAGGCTTCCTAGACTAATCATTCCTTAAAAATTAATCATTTCTTAACTAATTCTCCCTTAAGCGTGATGTTGGTGCAAATGGCCATAAGACATTTGCAAATGATATAAGAAAAGGCCCTCTGAAACTGTGATGTGCGATGCTGAGGAATAGTAAGCTGATCATTCCTACGAATGTTTATATTATGTACGTCCGAACGATAACTTGGTTTACCATATTAAATGACTTTGTGAAACAGGGTGCAGTAATGTAGGAATCGCCTTTTAAAAACATTTAGCCAGGATAGCTCGGTTAATCTATCAGACACAGATACCCGCCCCCTGAGGTTAAGTATACAACGCACGCAGCAGTTTTGAATTTTTTGTAGACGTCGATGGTTATACTGTGCTAGGCAAGGTCTATAGATAACGTCTCCATAATTAAGGTGTGACAGTACAAGGGATTAACATAGGATTTTTTAAGCTTGCTTGTTCAGGATATCACGATGATTATAAAGTAATCTTAGATTAGAAAAAATTATTTTATTAATTTCCAATACCTGTCTGTCAAAGCGCAGGTCCGGATCAAGAAACAGACCAAGATCGCGAGCCGAGTCAGTCAAGAGCAGTGGCTGATCATTAAGCTGCACATTGATTATATTTTTTACCCTTACTCGAGCCTGCCTCGGCCCAAAAAGCATAATCTGGGACTTGGACTGGTTGAGGGACAAACAATATTTTTCCGATACATCGAGCAGTGATTGCAGATCATTATTCAATAAACTAAACTGCGTTAATAAGGTTCGATTCAGGAGAAGAAATGTAAAGTTTCGTATCATCTTCATAAAAGTGACTATTGCAGTATTTAATAAATGTTTGAAAATATGAAACGTAAATAGAAAAAAAGAAATGGGCCCAAGATGGAACCTTGAGGTACCCCATTGCGGACTGTGCGCATTCTTGATTATAATCTCTATAAGAGACATACTGTTGCCTGTCAGATAAAACCCCTTCAATTAAACGCACTTGAGTAGCCAACAGTAGCCGATGATTTATCCTATCAAACACTTTCGTGTAATCGAGTAATACTAACAAAGTGAGTTCGTTATTATCTGTTGCTGTCAGGACATCGTCGGTCCCTGACAACAAAGCCCTTGCACAGCTATACATAGGTCTAAAACCCGACTGCTTTTCAGGTAATACATTCTACAAATGTATACGTGTACACGTGTTTTTTTATTTGAGTAAAAATTATTTTTTAAAATATTTTTGAGAGAGTTGGGAGAATACTGATCGACCTTACATCTTTAAAATCAGTCGGATTTTTTCTTTGCCAGGGGTAGAACTGATGCGGTCTTCCAGCACTCAGGAAATATGTTTTGTTCTATTAAGAAGTTAATAATATGCGTAATATAGGGAATTATGAAGGGACAACAGAGCAGTAACATCCGTAGATTTATTTTGTCATTACCTTGAGCATGAGACTTTACTGATAGGAGCGTCTTATAAACCAGTTAGTCTATATTTACAAAAAAAAATAGAATAATAAAGAATATTTTTTTAAGTAGAATACCCTGCATTTTAAAATACTTAGTCAAGTTGCCATAATATTTCTTCTACATAAACGTTACAGTTTTAAAGTGTGAAAAATGGAAGTTTCTACTTTTTTACAGACCCCTACATGATTCAAGTTAAAAAATTGCAAACTTTAAGATATTTATTCTGTATTTTAAAAAGTGACTTTTCAATTCAACTGCTTAACCCGTTAAATCGCCTATACTGGTTTTACACAGGCAATAGTAAAAGTAACTAGTACTTAAATCTTATAAAATAAATCGAAGAAAATGTTCACATTAGCCCCAACCCCCAAATCAGGTTTTTCTAAACACTTGTCCTGCGAATAGACAGGTGAACAAATGGACAAAATACATTTACTTGTACAATTTAACGGTGTCCTGAAAGAGCCACTTGCCATTATTGGAATAAGATCTTCGAATCGAAGCGATCTTAATAATGAAGGTCCGTAATGACTCTAACAAGATTGATGTTTGGTCATCAATGTTTTACAATCTTTTTTAATAGTTGGCAATTTCTTCAAGAATGCCATTAATCTTGCTTAGTGGATTAAAGCTAAAGCTGAAAATATTTAAGGGGAAGAAAGTCTGTTTTTTATCCTTTTCTCGATGCGAACAATAGAGTAATGTAAATGTTCGACATCGTTTATTTTCAAACGGAAACCCGCAACAAGAAAGATTTTTTATTAAGAAGATTAGTGCAACTTTTCCATATTATGTATCAGATTTATGCCTGTTGTCTTGTTATTATTTATATTTTTGAAAATTGGCTATAGAATAATAATTAATATTATTTATACTAAAAATATGTTCAATATCACACTCTAGATAAGTTGAAAAATTTATTGAAGGACCCAGAAAATAACAATGGAGTTAACAATGGAGTATTTTATTTTCTGTATTAAATACATGATGATATAAATGTTTAACGACGTGCAGACACATTTTTTAAAATTGAAAAAGTTTGACGCCTTCGCTGGAATTTAAACCCAGAACCTCTCGATCAGTCGACCGCTCTACCAATTGCACTAGGGAGACTCTAAAATGCACTCACCAACTTCGATCAGATAACTTATATTTTGATGTTGATGAGATAAAAAAATCTTCGAAAAGACTTCCGGCCGAGGGTTCTTATGTGGCCGGGGTATGTCGGATTTCTACCGACTAAAAAAACTTCCTCCTCTTCGTTACTGTCCTCTAGATCTCGGAACCGCCCGAGCCAGCATATCGTCAGGATCTATGGATTGTTGCAGACTGAGATTAGTAAGTATATCTTGGTAAGTATATAATTTCCTTGTTGTCCTCTTTATTGTTTCTGTCTTTCTCTTTCCTCTTTTTCCTTCCTTTCCATGATTGATTTTATTAATTTGTGTCCTATTTTCCATTTGTTTTGTGTTTGTAACATATACTGAATGTTATTTCTCGCTTCTAGTTGTTCACCACTTTCGTTTCTCATCTCCTGTCTTTCCCTGTGCCATCTTGGACATTGGAATATTGTATGTTCTGGACTGTCTATTTCCTCGCAATACGGACAGATTTCGAGTAGTAGTAGTAGTAGTGGTAGTAGTAGTAGTAGTAGTAGTAGTAGTAGTAGTAGTAGTAGTAGTAGTAGTAGTAGTAGTAGTAGTAGTAGTAGTAGTAACATGTTTTATTGCCTCGTGTGAAAGAAAAACACAGGGTCGAGGGACCTGGTGCTTTTATTAAAGGATATCAACACATACAATACATTTTTTTAACACATTTTTATAGATTTATTTTTAAATTTTAAAACGCATCCATCTTTTAACAAAAACAGACAGAAAAGTTAAGCATTGTGCAAATTGTATCAATATTACGTATAATTTTGTTTTTCAATTAAATGTAATTTTAAAGTTTTCTTTAATAGTTTTAATGATATTGGAGATTTAATAGAATTTTCCAATTATTATATTCTCTCAAACCTTTATAAAAAATAGACTTATAAGCTAATGTTTTAGACACTCTATCGACATAAAAATTTTGATTAGTTCTTGTTTTATAATTATGACGGTCATAAATGAAAGAACAAAAAAATTTTAAACAATCAGGCAATAAATTATGTTTTATTTTATTTTTAAAGATACATAGGACTAAATAAAAAATAAATTTCTGACATTCAACCAATCTAAATTTTTTAACATACAATTTATTTTTGTATATTTGTCACAGTTTAAAATAATCCGCATTGCCTTATTTTGTCAAATTTGTAATTTATCAAATATTTCCTCACTAGCACAATATAAAATGGAAGAACAATAAAGAAAATGTGGTAATATAATATTATTAAATACAGTTTTTTTAGAAAACAAACTTAAATTAGAACTGATTCTTTTAAAATAACCTACTTTTCCGGCAATATTCGATATAATATGATCCTTTCAAAATAATTAAAAAATCTTAATTTTAAATCAATGATTATCCCTAAATATTTAAAACTATTTACTAATTCCAATTTTTCACCATCAAATATAGCATTTATATTTTGACAATTTAAATTATTACCCATAACCATACATTTAGTTTTTGAAATATTTAATTTTAATTTATTTACTTTTAGCCAATTTAATAATATATTTATATAGTACTTGGACCATCAAAAACATTTAAAATATTAATGTAAATTAAGGTGTCATCAGCAAACATTTGTAACTTACGCATTTTTAAAACTAAAGGCATATCGTTGATGTATAAAATAAATAATATTGGACCTAGTATACTTCCTTGAGGAACTCCTATATTATTTATTTTTTTATTTGAATATGTTTTTGATATTTTTGTTATTTTAGTTGGATACTATGGACACACTTTAGAATTAAGAATCCTCTACTATTTCAAACTGGGGAGAAGGTATTAAGGGGAAGGAACGTACTCACGACCACTACTGACCCAAAAAAAATTCTGGACTGGTGATCGAGAATATGTAATACAGACACTAAAAAAGTTCATTTGGTATTTTTATTTTGTTTCTGAATTTAACTAAATTTATAAAAACAGTGCTTCGTAAACTTTTCGCTTTAAACTAGTTGAATTACCCCAATTACGAGACAAGCCACCTTCAAATTTAATTAAAAATAAAAATTTGTTTAAAAAAGTTGGTTCGGGAAGCGAATTTCCATTTACATAAATCCAATTTCATGGTTCGTGTCGGTTTTATAGGTTAAAGACAAAAAGTTATTATTTTATGTAAATTGGTTGATAAGAGATGGGCATACGTATTTAAAAGAAGATAATTTTTTACTATCAAGGTCTAATATAAAATAAGAGCTGCCTAATGAGCCTAATGAATAACAATGTAGCAATTGCTTTTTATTATAAAATCGAAGTAATTTCTTGAAAGCCAATGAATAAAAACTAAAGTAATTTCTTTTGCGTCCAGCAATTGCTTAAAAGTGCAGGAATTGCTTCTAGTCAATGCTTTTTCTTAAAAAATAGAAGCAATTACTATTGTTTGCTTAAAATGTGATGAATAAATTAAGGAATTGCTTTTTAGCGATCGCTTTAAACTCTTTGGGGTAGGTCGACCCCTGCATCATTTGCTTGGAAGCAGTCAACTTTAGTTCTCCGCGGCATACACGTGCGTCGCTCTTAATTTGTATCTTCAATTATATGGCTGAATATATGAACGTTCGTAAAAGAAAAATCTAAAGTGTACGTAAAAATTGCAGATATGATGATTTCAGAAAGTTATATCGATTTGACTGCGAAAATGTCGAGTGGTTGGCAAATTATTTTTTGACTGATACTGGTAAAAGAAAAGTCTTTCTGCGTAAATTGTCGGATCTGGGCTTTCAAAATTCTGTAGGGGAAGAACTCGGTGTTCACCAAACTACTGTCTACTGAACATATGACGTTTCTCTGTTAAAATTTTTAAATTATGATAACTTTGCACCACCCGTGTAAATTTTTTTTGTCTCCAATTTTATATTTTGAAAAAAAAATGGTATTCTAGTAAAAAAATAAGCATACAAACTAAATAAAATATTAAGTATGGTATAAACAAATAGTTTAAAATCCATTAAGCCAACTTATATTATATAAAAAAAAAGTTACTTTGAAAAAATGGCAAAAAATTCATCTTTGCGCTAGACATCTGAAACTTTGTATTTAGGCCTAAAATTGTACTAGAAGCAACTTTTTCTAATAACATTTTTTGAAATTCGGTAAAACAATGCCATTTTTCAGCATTTTTTAACAAAAATGTCATTTTTGACAGATACCGAATGACAGATGGTGACAATTGAATATATAATTTTTAGTCTCATTTGAAGCAAAAACGATTGCTGATATTTAATTTTAACTAACCTCATTAATAAAAAAAAGTTCCATATGGTGCGGACTTTAATGGTGACACTGTATATATTTGAAATCAGAAAAAAAAGATCTTTCATTGTAACGCATAATATACAGGGTGTTCCATTTAAAAAAATTGAAATTGCCTATATTTTCCCATTTTTCAAAAGCGATATATTTTTAATGATAAATTTAAAAGATAACATAAAAGACAAACTACAATTTTTATATAAAACATTTTTTTCTATCTTCAAAAACAAAGACTCCAGAAGCCACGTAAATATAATCAAAGACCCTGTACAAATTGAGTGCTTTGTCCATGTCCGCTATTGTCGTACCTACAAACAACCATTATTGTATGATTTATTTTAATTTAAAAAGTCGTAGCACAATACCCATTAGGATGCTAATAATTTCAAGAACTTTCAATAAATAAAGGTTCACCCTCGCCCTCTTAGACCGGTTATAATCAAAATGTAAATGGTTAATTAATTAAATTATTCATTTCATTAAATATTTTAATTGACTTAACACAATTAAATTCCTACAATACAAAATTACCAAGTGTTAAATGAAATTTAAAACATAAATGTGTTGAAATAGTATATTGATATTAAACCTTATTTTTAGGTTTGGTTCATTTAAAAAACGACATTTATTTATATTTAAAGAAGAACAATACTTAATAATGCGTTTTAAAAGATAACTGCAGGTTTAGAAACAGTAATACCACAGATAACCTCATACAGATGACCTATGGATTGCGGGAAAACAAGAAAAGATACCGGCTGGCTTCGCCTATACAGATCTCCCTCGATTGTTCGACGGTACCGGTTATTGTTAGACAGTTTTAGCACAGATGCCGCTGGTTACTGGGGTGTCGTTGCCAGCTTGTTTCCATTTTCCCCTGTTTTCATTATTTCCTCTTCTTGACGCCTCACTCTTTTACTTTTACTATGCTTGAAAGTATCAATATATTGTTTACAAAGTAAAAAATGAAGAGTATTTTAGAAAAGGGACCCTACAAGGTAAATGAAAAAAGGTATTTTTATTAATTTTTAAACATCGATTTATACCTTATGATAAACGCTATTATATTAGACAAGATCTGTTGTGCTTTTTTAATAATTATTTTATTTTTACTTTTTACAAAGTATACAACGAGATATTATAATTGAGAAAAATTATGGACACTGATAAATAAAGAGCGAAATATATGCGAAATTCATATATATGCACTTTTTGCATATTTAGTCAATTTTATAATTAAATGCATATTTTTCATAAATTATTATTTTAAGAGCATATTTTTTTGTTTTCGGCTTTATCAAAAAATTTAAAACGTTAAAGGTGTGATGTCCAGTTCGGTACTTATTTCAAAGATTTTCCAATAATATTTATATTTACATTTTGGTACACAAGGTATTTATTGGGGGTTTCGGGGTTTGCAGGTATATGTTTAGGGGTTCTTTATTGTCACTTAATAATGCGTTATTATTACCTGCTTAACAAACTGTATTTATATCGATTTCTAATATATACTTCTGTTTTAGTTTGTCAAAAGATTTCAGTATTTTCAGTGTGAAACTAGTAATTTCAAATTTGTGTTCATAATTTCTAAGGTGGCGAAAACGTCTTCGTGGATTAAAAATTTTCCATAGTTAAAGTTTAGTTGAAGTTGTATCTTGGCCTTATATTTTGCTATCTAAGTTGCAGTATTGTCTGATTACATCAGTAGATACTAAAAAGAAGCTTCTCTTTGTATAAACATATTTTTACTAATAGAAGACAATTCTTTTTAGGTGAAAATTTTGAAAAATATTTAAAAAAATAATTTAATAAATGCCGTTATTACAATTTAAGGTTAAAAAATTGTTTACTTTTATTTTCCTTTAATAATCATATTTTTTAGAACCCGATGTGTTTCCTTACTAATAATAAATTAAGAAATATTGCATACCAGTATGCATATTTGGGGGAAAAAATGCAAATAACTGCATATTTTAAAGGCAAACAAGGCATATGTATGCGCATATTTTGACTGAATTTAAGTGTATATATTCCGCCCTTTACTAATAAACAATATGTGAAAATAATGAACCCGTAGTCCCTGGTTTTGGCATATAAATAAATTGATATTTTTTAATATAATGGGGCTTGGTATATGAAATATAAACGTCGTTTGGTATTAATAATTACAGTTTTTAATAATAAATACATTTTATTTAATAAATAGTACAGAAGTCTCTATTGTCTACAAGTAAGGAATTTCTCGTTTTTTTTAACACAATAAGACTTTTTTATAAAGGATACACGAAATGGTAGAAATTGTGGTTTTTGATAAAAAAAAATCCTTTATAAAAGTATCCCGTAGTTTATATTTTTTAGCCCTTAATCAAATATATTGTATTTTTTAATACACTGTGCTTTCTCATAAAATATAAACGTCGTTTGGTATCAACTACGGTTTTCAATAAAAATTATATTTGTTGAAAGTAGTCTTAGTCTCCTTTATTAATAAATTATTAATGGCCCTTATTACTATATTTTAATTTTTACTCTATAGCATAGAATTAGGATGAATATTAATAATAACTCCATTACCAACAATCATTATTCCTATGTTTGTCATAGATTCGCGCAAATTCCTTTACCAAATGATATTAAGTATATATGTATTTTACTATAGATCGTAAATTATCAATTTCTTATATTATTTCTTTTGTTGCCGTGTCCAACTTCTCCCCAATAAATAAGGTAATCCCCCAGAGTATTATAATTCACAATTTGGTAACAAGTAACGCCATCTCGCGTTCTAAAGCAACACCTTATTCCCTGATTCCCTGCTATATGACTAAATGATCTGTATTAATTTAGCTGTGGTTTAACTAATAAGAAAAATAGTTTCAATTATAATTTGCTTAAAAACAAACCAATTTTTGTTGTAACAATTTTTGTTCAAGTTAGGATATACCTTAACGTAAATTAACACATGGCAAGTAAAATGCGAGTAATATAAAGGCTAGTTGTGATACAATAAGAAATGCAAATCATTTAAAGAAAAATTGTCAATTGCGAAAGGTAACAAATGATGCTAAATAAATATTTTATTAATTGGAAAATTATTCACAGTAATTAATTAAAATAATTATTATTATTGCATATAACTGCACCGGTATTTTACGAGTTAATTTTATTTGTTATTTTAATAAACTTGCAATAATAAATCAAATCTAAAGTGACAATCTGGCTGATTTATATAAACTGGAGTTTATTTGGTTGAAAAATTTAATATTTTTCTTTAAGGGTCATTGATTGGTCTTCACTCCAAAATATTTTTTTCTGCACGACAGATCTAAAGTAGCCGATCTTATATTATTTTTGTATATTTGTAATCGAAAGTTTCATTTTTTTATATATTTCTTGTACAACATGGAGTCAAATGGAAATAATTTGTTATAAATTCTATATTAAGAACAAAGTGTTTTGTATTAGATATAGGGTGACCAAGTAAACCCTTATTTATCAGAGAGAAGCAAGTCAATTTTCATTTATATAATTGAATATTATGAAGTTTTTTAGCGTCAATATTTTAAAATTAGCGTTATTTCCAAAAATGAAATTTGATATTAAAATTTTTGGCAGTATATCTTATCAAATTATATGCATATTAACGAAGAAAAATTGGAAGAAAAAAACTACTGCCGTACAACAATAAGATATTTAAATGATGAAAGGGTTTTGGACTTCCATTGTCTTTATTTGTTCTAAATCACAACGTTTCAACCGGTAAGTATCTCCAGTCGTCTTCAGGTTTATTAATACTGTATTCACCTGAAGACGACTGGAGATACTTACCAGTTGAAACGTTGTGATTTATAACAAATAAAGACAATGGAAGTCCAAAGCCCTTTTATCATTCAAGAAACATCATTGTCTCCAACCTTCAAATAATAAGATATTTATTTTAAATATTGAACGGTTTATATTTCGAACACAGTTGAAGTTAGGTATAGGATATGATTTATAAAAAATGCCCAGAATTGATCGCAGAATCTAAAAATGTTTCATTAATAAAAAATAAGTTGGCGCACTTTTCTCTTTTACCCTGTATAGGGGAAGGTTGCCCATATTGGACCAATTTCCAGATTTCTTATCATAGATCCTGATAATAACGCAAAATCGATCTTGAAGCTATACCTTAGTATACTTTAGTTTGCTGCAGTTGAACAACATACTAAACTTTAGTATGTTGTTCAACTGCAGCATTTTTTGCAGAATTTTATTTTAAAGTATCTATGATATACCAGACTATAAAAAAACCTCTGCAAGTGGTTCAATAACCGGTTGCCTAAATTGCACCTGGGGGTTCCAAAATTGGACCACATGATTTAAATCGCAAGCTTAGGTGTTAAATAAATAAATAAAAAATAAAATGGTTAGTTCATGACATTAACTTATTTAAAGAGAAAAATTATTTTTGCACAATTTGTAAAAATTGCCTAAATTGGACCGGTTCAATTTTGGCAATCACCCAGTGGTCCAATTTAAGCAACTACCACGTGTGTTACAAAACCATCCAGGACAGAAACAAGAAAAAACAAATATGGCATGGTAAAAGGAGAAATAGAAAGAGAAAAACTTACTTGAAAACTTCCATAAAAAAGATTTTGCTTAGAGTTTTATGGTTCTAAGGTAAATTCTTAGGAAAATCCTAAAAATATTACATTAAAATTGTGTAAATTACGTTTTGCTCGGTACACGCCAAGCACTAACGGCCAACTAGTTAAGTTTGTTGCCGATCAAAGGTTCTAGGTGGAAGTATGTTACAGTGTTGCCAGATAATATGGCACTTGTTTAGTTTAGGAGAAATGTACTGTGGTCCAATTTAGGTAGCGGTTCAATATAGGCAACCTTCCCCTACATTTTTTTCTAAAACGTTACAAATAGCAAAGTTGACGTGTCCGAGAGATTGTTGATCAAGTAAGCCATGTATAAAATGATGATCCTTTAACATCATAACCTAATTTTTTATAAACTTAATTATACAGTGCGAGCAAAAATTATTTGCATCAAAGAGGGCCTTGCATCTAAGGACGTAATGCTTAGCCGTAGAGCTTAATACCTGTTGGGTGTCAGTAACTACCTGAAGTAACAATCAATTAGTTATTCCGTCATCTTTGATACTCGTTACAAGTAATTTGATTCATCGCTAATTTTTCCAATTTATTGTACAATTCACACAATGGGCTTTACGGAACAGCACAAAACATTCATGGTTAAAGCGTATTTTTGAAACGGGGTTAGAGTAAATGGTGAGTGGCAATACAATCCGGGTTTGTGCATGGACGATTTTCACGAACATTTTTTACTCATTAGTTTGGCATATCATGTCATAATATGAATTTGACAAAATTTTAACCCAGATTTGGTTAGATATATCATCCCCATATCATTGTGATCTAAACCAAGCCCCACGTTTTTTAATCCAAGCCCTCTTTGATGCAAATAATGTTTGCTCGCACGGTATGTTTTTTAAAGTCATATGAATTCTTAGTATTAGAGACCTGATTTACTTTGTTATTGACTAAAATTAAAAAGTGATTATTGTGGCACATCGGACAAGCCTGTAACTGTTTTTATATGTTTCTAGTCTGCAAAATGGCAGATGTTCCGGTGAAAACGCAAATAGCGTTCCCTATACTGGCTTGTGATGCACTTCGTGGTTTGTTTAGTTGTCCACCTTTTAATTATTACCAGTGTAACTGCCTTTTATATTGGAGCTAATTCCGCTGGGATGGCGCTACGGTGTATTGATGGCCGCTTTGATTTTGCAAAAAGGCTTTTACCTTATACATCTTACCGCTGTTGCTTGTGTTATGGCTGCCTAGAGTCCTAACAAGGACGAAACGGCCGTCGTGGTCTACCCGCCCCAGGGTATCCATTGTGCTTGGATCACTGTGTATTCCAATATAAAAAACAGTTACACACTTGTCCGATATGCCACAATATTCACTTTTTAATTATTTTCGCGGACACTAATTATCTTCTATAAACTTTATTATTAACTTTTCAAAGTGATTCTATATTTAAAAAATGTAAATATTTTCTGGTGGGATTCAAACTCGTGACTATTACAATAACCTCCGAAGTCACCTTTTACCTTTCATATTTATAAATTTTACAAGACTACTTAGTTGGAAAAATGCTTGGACACTGGTATGTACCGGGTGAACAACTAAGAATGGTCGTCAAGTATATCTCGGAAACTACTAAACGTAGAAACTTGGGATAAAAAAAATTATGATTAAAGCGGTCATGAGAAAATTCTGGAAATAATTTTTAAGTTCCGTATTTTGCCGCAAGAGGGCGTAATTGAAAAGTAAATTTTAAAATTTTACATAACTCGGAAAATTCCACATTAAGGTATATGTTTGATAACACCATTTTAAAGCTTGGATAATTATGCATAATTTTTGTCTTATGCTCATTGGCGTACCGACTTTAATAAGAGTGGGGGAAGCTGTTCAAAGTGTAAACATTTAAATCGCTGTAACTTCTAAACGACTTATCCGATTTCAGCAAACTAAAGACTGTTTGGAAAAGAAATATATGCACTTTCACCAGTCGTATTTAGTTGTCCATAATAGTTCTCAATAAAATTGCTAGAGGGCGCAATTTGTAATATTAATAGTTTTTTTGATTTTATCCCGAAAATTCAAATCATACGGTATAATTATGATACCATAATCGAAAAGAAGATGAAATTTTCTAGAAAAAATAATAAAACCGCAGCTCGATATCTTTGTTTGTTTCAGAGTTATTGCCAAAACATTATTTTTTAATACAAATTGCGCCCTCTAACAATTTTATTTGAAACTATTGTGTACCATTGGATAAGACAATTAAAGTGTCTTACCTTTCTCTTCCAACCAAGCTTAAATTGAGTGAAATCGGATAAGTCGTTTAGAAGTAACAGCGATTTTAATGTTTTCACTTTCACTTGATAACAGTGGGAGAAGCTATTGAAAGTGTAAACATTAAAATGGCTGTAACTTCTAAACGACTTATCCGATTTCACTTAATTTGAGCTTGTTTGGAAGAGAAAGGTAAGTACCTTTAATAGTCTTATCCAATGGTATACAATAGTTTCAAATAAAATTGCTAGAGGGCGCAATTTGTATTAAAAATTAATGTTTTGGCAATAACTCTGAAACGGACAAAGATATCGAGCTGCGGTTTGAATATTTTTCTAGAAAATTTCATCTTTTTTTCGATTATGGTATCATAATTATACCGTATGATTTGAATTTTCGGGATAAAATCAAAAAAACTATTATTATTACAAATTGCGCCCTCTAGCAATTTTATTGAGAACTATTATGGACAACTAAATATGACTGGTGAAAGTGCATATATTTCTCTTCCAAACAGTCGTTAGTTTGCTGAAATCGGATAAGTCGTTTAGAAGTTACAGCGATTTAAATGTTTACACTTTGAACAGCTTCCCCCACTCTTATTAAAGTCGGTACGCCAATGAGCATAAGACAAAAATTATGCATAATTATCCAAGCTTTAAAAGTGTGTTATCAAACATATACCTTAATGTGGAATTTTCGGAGTTATGTAAAATTTTAAAATTTACTTTTCAATTACGCCCTCTTGCGGCAAAATGCGGAACTTAAAAATTATTTCCAGAATTTTCTCATGACCGCTTTAATCATAATTTTTTTTATCCCAAGTTTCTACGTTTAGTAGTTTCCGAGATATACCCGACGACCATTCTTAGTTGTTCACCCGGTACATGTTAAATTGCGGTCTTTTTTATAAAAACAATATTGATGCAGTGTGTCCCAAATTGGATATGACGATATCGATAATTTTTTTAAATGGCAACCCGTTTTTTATTGACTACTTTTAAAATGCATTCTGAATATTAAATAGTGAATGGACAACATTTTGAGCATTTATAGACGAAAAAGTATTAAAGATGGATACAAGATTTTTTTTATTTTTCAAATTAATTTTTGTTTGTTTAATAATCTTAATCTTAACATAGTATAAAACAAAGTCGCTATCGCGTCTGTCCCCTTTTATATGTGCTTAAATCTTTAAAACTACGCAACGGATTTTGAAGCGTTTTTTTAAAATAGATAGAGTGATTCAAGAGGAAGGTTTTTATGTATAATACATGCATAATATTGTAGAGAAACACTGATAAATTTAGAGGTTTGTTCGGGTTTGCATTTATAAATCTTGACGTGATGGTGAACTCGCCTTATTATTATCTCAGAGGCGTATAATGCCTGGCATTGCAACGTAGGCCGGGTACACGCTAGTCTCTTATAAAGGAAGAAAAATTTGAAATTTGTTATGTATAACTTAATATGCACTTAAAAAATAGTCAATAAAAAAACTAAGGTTGCCATGCCAAATAATTTATCGATATCGTCATATATCTCTAATTTGGGACACACGCTATTTTTTTTTATCAGAAATACCACCACTTAAAACGTATAAGTAATATGCTTTTAATTGAAATAAGTTATGTTAAATAACTAAAATAGATATTTTTTTACGAGCGCGAGCAAACGGAAAGTACACATTTTCGTATGAAAATATGCCCTTTTTCACACTAATGCGGAAGTAAATTTTTTTTAAAATTTTTAAGAAAGTCATGTTTTAATTTTTTTTCAGTAATTCTTAAGATAGTACCTGGAATCTGGAATCCACCAACTTCTAGTAATGCGTGTTTTTTTGAAAAAACTTTTCATGCACGTACAGGGTTATTTTTTATATTTGCGTACCCACCTACAGGGCTTAATATAAGTGACAGAAAAAAACTTTTAATACAAAAGTTGCATAATGTTTCCCGTCATATCTTTTAGACTTATTAAAAAAAACATTTGCACATCGGAAAGTTAAAAAACAAATGAAAGTATTCTTTTTTTAAATGGAACGCCCTATATATTTTTTACCAGGGCGAAAGATCTCTTTCTCCTGATTTCAAAAATATATAACATGTCATCATTTAATTCAGTCGTTTGTGAAATATTTGAGTTTTTGATTAATTGAATTGACTATAATCTAGTCGGCGTTCCGCATAGGTACTTCAACGTGACATATTTGTCACTTTAATTTAAATTGAAACATGCAGCAAAGAAAATAACTTATGATTTATAATTTATGATATAAAGTAAAGTAAATTGCTGTTGAACTACAGCTATTCGGTTGTTATTAGAGTAAAAAAGACGCACTATTTGAAGTTTGTCTTCTTCCGAATATCCCATTTTCCTTACTGAATCTTTCAATTTAAAGTAAAGTGACAAATATGTCACGTTGAAGTATGCGGAACGCCAACTAGATTATAGTCAATTCAATTAATCAAAAACTCAAATATTTCACAAACGACTGGATGACATGTTATATATTTTTGAAATCAGGAGAAAGAGATCTTTCGCCCTGGTAAAAAATATATAGGGTTTTCCATTTAAAAAAAGAATACTTTCATTTGTTTTTTAACTTTCCGATGTGCAGATGTTTTTTTTAATAAGTCTAAAAGATATGACGGGAAATATTATGCAACTTTTGCATTAAAAGTTTTTTTCTGTTACTTATATTAAGCCCTGTAGGTGGGTACGCAAATATAAAAAATAACCCTGTACGTACCTACTATTTGGTATAGCAGATATTTGGCCGTTGTTTGTTCTTGTAAATAATATTTTCAAAAATTCACCTCAGTGTATTTATTTGTACATATCGTCGCCCTTCTCACGAAGTGACCTAACTAACATATTTGTAAAAATTGAGATATTTTGGGGTCTAACTGTTCTCATGTAACTCTTTTGTCCCACAAAGTGGCATATCTCCATGTCTGATGGTAGGACCTGCACAAATTAAAATACATACGGACTATCTGCATAAACCCAACATAATATTCACACGTATCGACCTATCTAAAGTTAGGTCTCTTCGTGTGTTAGGTTCCTTCTAAAATATCAAATTTAATAATAACACGAACAGACCAATCTTCAGACAGGTCTATTCCTGAGAAAAACTATTCACTTATTACAGGTTCAGTTGTCGAGAGCTATTAAGGAAGAGAGCAGTGTTTGTTTTATTTCTGCAGTGTTTAATTATTGGTATTGGTATTTGTTTTTATTTTGTCGTGTATTCTTTTAATTTCTTTAAGATTTTTTGAGTCCAATCACGGACATAGTGAAGGAGACTCTGTCCACAGCGCGATCCATACGGCAATATCTGGAGCTGGGGATATATTTGAACCCTTACAGTTACATATGAAATTAGCAAGACGAAAGCAACCTTATTTAGTAGAGCCCATGAATTCTTTAGACTTTATTGATTTTAAGAAACGATCGCAAGAATTAAGAATACTCTCTGTTAGAATGAGCGAAAGAGGTCAAAATGTCAAATGCACGGAAATGAGAGAGTTTATGATTACAAAAGATGAACCCACGAAACTTTTTTTTAAGTTCAGTCACTGGGATGATAATTATGATGCCATAGAACTTGAAAGACTGAAAATAAACATAAGGAAATCAAAGCTTCAACCATTAAATAAAGGGCCTGTTTAACTTACCAAAAAAAAATACAATGATTTAGTTTCCCAATATGAAAGCCTTACGCCAGCGATTCGTCTGCCCGATATTCAACAGTTTTATAAAAACTTACCCCATGAAGAAAATTAGTTACTTACGATCGTTTTTTTTTTTTAATTATAAAATTAAACCTAATACTAATAAATTAAAGAGCTCTTGGTTTTGTAAACCCAACGTTTTATGGTTTTGTTTATTTTAATTAAAGTTTAATACAAAAATTACTGTTGTTTTATTATTCAATAGGATGTAATTTTTGGCTTCACTGCAAGCCACTTGTATTCATTTCAATTTATAAATTTCTAAAATTTTACAAAACTGCGGCTTAACTAACATAACCCGACAAATATTTCTCACGTAGTGGCATATCTACAAACATAACCAAAAATACAAACTGTGTGTAACTTCTTATAGGTGACACTATCATTGACTTATTGTAAGCTATATTAGCTAACTAAATACAAAAGAAAGAAATGCATAGCTTCAAAGCTAAATCGACTGCGTTGTCTTAAACCTAACTTATTTTCGTTTTTTAGCTCTCCTGTAAAATTTGCCAAATGCTAGTTAGGTCCCTTCGTTAGAAAGGCGACGATATAAAGTAGGTTTTCTATTAACGCTATGTACAGGGTCTTCCAACGAGGACTGAACAGGAGCTCATTTTTGAGCTTCCTTGTATTTAAAGAAAAATCCAAAATAGCCAATCGATGTACTTTTTCCTGCAGAATTCAAAAATGAAACCAAAAATTTATTTGAACCAGAAACAAAAGAGTTACGCTATGGATAAGGTGTTTTTTAAATGGAACATAGCTTTTTTTATACGATTTTTGGAACGAGTGATTTTTTTTTTGTCCGTTCTGATTAAAATATTTAATATTGTGACAGCTACTTTTATTAAATTTTAATGTTTTATCCAGTATAATTTAACTTTAACCTGTTTGAAACATACACTAGGTAATAAAGGTGTAATCACCTTTGAATCCTTCAAAGTCATTTCGGCAATATTACAGTAAATTTGTCAAATTTTTTGACTTTGAAGGATTCAAAGGTGATTATACCTTTATTACCGAGTGTATGTTTCAAACAGGTTAAAGTTAAATTATACTGGATAAAACATTAAAATTTAATAAAAATAGCTGTCACAATATTAAATATTTTAATCAGAACGGACAAAAAAAAATCACTCGTTCCAAAAATCGTATAAAAAAAGCTATGTTCCATTTAAAAAACACCTTATCCATAGCGTAACTCTTTTGTTTCTGGTTCAAATAAATTTTTGGTTTCATTTTTGAATTCTGCAGGAAAAAGTACATCGATTGGCTATTTTGAATTTTTCTTTAAATACAAGGAAGCTCAAAAATGAGCCCCTGTTCAGTCCTCGTTGGAAGACCCTGTACAGTGTGTCCACGGATAGAGTTTGAAAGAGGAAAAACTTTTTTATTAGTAGGTATAGGAGAAAAAGTCATTCTTTATAAAAACGTCTAGTTGTGCTGAAACTACAATTTCGAATATCAGATTTGCGATTACTATACAGGGTTCGTCACAAGCAACATTTTTAGGTTTTTGAATCTATTTTTTTGCAATTCCTTGATTTCTTAAATGAATTTTGCTAGTGTTGAATTTACAATTTCAACTATTAGATTTGCGATTACTATGCAGGGTTCGTTAGAAACAGCAGAGTTTGTTTTTTGAATTTTTTTTTTCAATTCTAAATTTTAATAATTTTAATTCCTTTTGATGATTGACTAAATCATCCCTTTGGGAACAAATGGATTGGAAGGTACCTATGGTCCAAATCACTTGGCACGTAGGAGTCCCGATCTCACAATTATCGACTTTCATTTATGGGGATATCTAAAGCCACATGTGTATAGAACCAATTTCAATAATAACTTAAATCTGTTGAAAGAAAAAATAAGAGTAGTTATTGCAAATATACCAATACAGCAAGTTTGGAATTGCTATCGGGAATTCAGATGTCGAGTTGAACTATGAGCTAACTCGGTGGTACCACGTTTGAGTAAAAGTTTTATAATTTATGATTGAATGAATTGAAGAAATATGACATGTAATAATAAAAATACTTCAAAAGTAGGCATATAAAAATGGTTTTCTTACAACAAAATCGTTACTCGGCCATATATAAAATCATATACAAAGTAAGAAAGCAACAATAGATGTTTGTTTTTACTTAAGTTTATTTTAAACGAAATCCAAAAAACTAAAAACCCGAACAAACCCTGTATAGTAATCGCAAATGTGATATTTGAAATTGTAGTTTCAGCACAAGCAAAATTGATTTAATAAATCAATCAATTAAAAATTAGAATTAAAAAAAAATCTTACAAAGTATAAATTTGAGTAATCACAAATCTGATATTCGAAATTGTAGTTTCAGTACAAGCAGACGCTTTCATAAAGAATGACTTTTTCTTCTATACCTAGATACTAATAAAAAAAAAATTCCTGTTCGAAACTCTATCCGTGGACACACTGTACCTATATTGGGAAAATGTATTGGCGTGGCATTAAAATTTTATACACACATATACTACGTATATTTTTAAGTCAAACAAAAAAATGGAACATAGTTGCATCTATTGTCGCATGACCTTGGCCAATTCTCAATTGCACCACACCCCGATACTTTACATAAAGAAACATTTTTGTTGTTTGATTTCCATGTTAAATTAACTTTTACAATAAAACATAAAGTGTTTTATTGATAAAATTGAAAACCTAAACATAAAAAAAATAATAATTTAAGAATTTATTTGCAGTTCATAATTTTAATTATATGCAAATTTTAAGCATGCTTTATTTTACTAAACCGACAATTCTTCAAGCAATAAAAATTGTTACGTACATATTATAATATTCCTTTTTATTATCACTAGAAAACTAATTTGCCGCCCTAGCACAAAATTGTCATTCAAAAACGTATTTATAATTTTAAATATTAAAATTATCCCGAGTCGGATTCGAACCCATGACCGTCAGGATACCGTCTGTCGACACCTTTAACACCTAAAAGTGGGAGTGTCGACGATTCGCGAACTATCCGGATCCTGAAGAAGCGCCGGCACAGCGTCGGAAACCGTCGCGACGCCTGAAAGCGCTGGAGACTACTGAAAATACGCTGACAACGGGTATTGGATATTCCGCATAGATAGAAAAAGACAGGCGATACGCCCGTTGATAAAATACATGCGCGAGAAAGAAGGACAAGCGAATTTGTTGTTGTTTTGAAGTTTGGGCTTTGTGCATTTTTTGGCGATTTCTTGCTGCTGACATAACAAAATCGAACTGAAGAGAAATAATATTTTTTCGGTAACTTGCTTGTATGTGGGAAGTTATACATTGTGTCTACGGATAGAGTTCACTATACTTGTAACTAATCTTATTTTCACTTTTTCGAAAAAAAAGTAATTTTTCATCATTTCTTCTGCTTGTTATAAAAATACAATTCGCGTTGAGAAAATTTGATTTTATTGTACAGAGTGCGTAAAAAATGGTAAAATGTAGTTTTAGGAAAGTAAAAAATCTTATTTTGATTCTTTCGAAAAAACTCTTTCTTCATAATTTATTTTGCTTGTTATAAAAATACAACTCGCGTTGAGAAAATTTGATTTTATTGTACAGAGTGCGTAAAAAATAGTAAAAATTTTAACGAAATTAAAAAATTTTTAAAGTAAACTTTTTTTGAAGCATTAAAATGAAAGAACTCAATAATAATGTTTACTTAAATAAACACATCGAAAAAAATTACAAATAGTAAAGTTCAACATGGAACTTACCTACGTCAACACATTTCTCCATCCTGTTTCGAAATTCATTAGGTATATACATTTTAAATCATATCTGGTGTCACAGTAGCAATGACATCAGTGATTCTATTTTTTAGGGTTTCACTATTATCTTCCAAGTCAATGGCATACACTTTTGGCTTAAGATATCCCCACAGAAAGTAATCCATTGCAGTGAGGTCCGGAGAACATGCTGACCAGTGTATCGGTCCATTGCGACCTATCCATTTTTCGGGAAAATGTTCATTAAGCCAGTTTTTAATAATCATTGCAGTATGTGGTGGGCAGCCATCCTGCTGAAATATCATATTTCTTCTAAATTTTAAATTTTTTTCATCCAATTGAGGTAAAAAGTTTTCACTAAGAATTTGTAAATAATAATTTGGGTTTAGCCTTTCTTCCAGGAAAAATGGACCAATTATTTTATTGAACGTCAACGCACACTATACGTTTACTTTCTTAAATTTCTGGCTGTTTCTACCAATTCTAAAGTGAAGATTCTCTTTAGACCAAAATTGACAATTTTGACTAGAGATTATTCCATTTGTCGTAAAGGTAGATTCGTCACTGAATACGAAATGATGGTGAAAATTACGGCTCGCCAGTATGCGTTCACCTATTAGTAAAGAAAAATTTAGTCGGTATGAATCATCGCCTTATTGAAGTTTATGAATGAAAGTTGGTTTAAATGCATGAAATTTATTTGTGGACAGAATATTTTGTACGTGACTTTTAGAAATACCACCCACCTGATTCGATCTTGCTCTCAAAGGAAGTCGAGGATTATTATGAATCGAATCTAACACCAAAATGGTAGCAGCACCATTTTTATCATAAGTCTTTTTGTTTTTTCTTTACATCTTTAACATCACCATAAACATTAAATTTACGTACCAATTTCTTTAAGCCATTTAAAGAAACGTGTACACCGGGAAATTGTCGATGGAAAATTTCAATTGCATATTTATAACCTCTCCAATGCCATATCACTTGATCAAGTAAAAGCGCTGCTCTAAGGTTAGCATTTTTTTGAAGATAACAGTTTACAAATGTTGACAAATAATTTGATTGAAATGTCAGTTAAACATTATATCACAGCAACAAGCACACCTAATAAAATCGATTCAATTTAATTTAGTTTGAACATTATTAATTTCGTTAAACTTTTTACTATTTTTTAAGCACCCTGTACAATAAAATCGAATTTTTTCAACGCGAATTGTATTTCTATAACAAGCAAAAGAAATGATAAAGAATTACTTTTTTTCGAAAAAGTGAAAATAAGATTATTTACAAGTATAGTGAACTCCACCTGTGGACACACTGTTACTGTATAATATGCTTTTAAGTTAGATAACTGAAATAGATTTATTTACGAGCGCGAGCATGCGGAAAGTACACATTTTCATACGGAAATATGCACTAATGCAAAAGTAGAGTTTTTAAAAAAATTTAAGAAAGTCGTGTTTTAATTTTTTTTTAGTTATTCTTAAGATAGTAGGTACCTGCAATCCATCAACTTCTAGTTAATTATTTTTTTTGTTTTTTACGCGCGGTACGTAGTTATTTAGTTTAATTAGCCAAGCCTTTTTTAATTATGAATTACTTGTATAGCACCCCTCGTATATAACTGTTTTTTATTTTCATGTCAACTAAACAAAGCTTGTCAATTTCCATGTCAACCAAACAAACTGTTACTTTACGATTAATATTGTCAATAATAAATAAATAAAATGTTGAATGTGTTTTTTATTTAAATACACTGCTCAAAAAATTAAAGGAACACTCTTGGATAACCCTGTAACTTTTTGGCTTGCTGTTATTAACAAATGAAACTTATATTTTCATAATTGATTTGAATTCTGTTTTAGTGATTTGTTAAAAAATAAACGTGTTTATGCTCATTTATTCGAGATAAGTTTAATGTTTCACAGCAAGTACAAAAAATAAAGTAATTATGAAAATCTTCACATTTAGGTTTTATGTTGCGGCAGGCTTAGAAAGCTTCACCGGGCAACGGCATGACAGTTTATAGTTGTTGAATTCATTATTTGTCAAAATGAGAGATCTTAGCGAGATAAAAGTCGCTCGTGCTATAGCTTTAATAATTGAAAATGGTACAAAAATTCGACAAGTAGCAAAAAATGTTAATCGCAGTCCGTCAGTCATCAAACATGTGTATGATCGCTATAGAGAGACTGGACGATATAAAAGACGAACCGGACAAGGTCGAAAGCGAAAAACTACACAAATTCAGGACCGCTATTTAGTATTTTCTTCTTTGCGAAAACGAATAGCGACGGCAACAGACCTTCAAAGTACACTTTGGATGGCTCATCAGGTAACCATTTCTGACCAGTCTGTTAAAAACAGGTTACTGGAAGCAGATTTAAAACCAAGAAGACCGGTACGAAAACCTGTTTTAACTCGACATCCATAGGCGTCCAAGTGTCAACACTGGGGGTGCTGAAGTCCAGTGGCGGCTCGTGACATGTTAACGTGGGAGTGCACAAAAAGCGAAAAAAATTTCAATACCACGCCCAAATTTGGTCAATAATTTTTAGTAAATATTTTCATGTGATGTTAATAGCAGGTTTAGGTCTTTCAATGTTCTTGACAATCACTTTCTCCTCCAAAGGTAACTTGCTAACAGATTTTTCAAAAATTCCACGGTGTATTTTATATCCGACGACGCACTCATTGTTTTTTCGTGTTTATTTAACTTTAAACTTTAACTGAATTCAATAAAACCACATTAAACCTTAATAAACAAAAAAAAATAGTCAAAATACCGGCTAAAAATTTCCGCGAATTTGAACGACTACGACTGGTTAAATTTAAATTATCAAATTAATGCAGAATTGCAGAACATGACATACACAAGCTATTATGCCGCTTTCGTATTTTACGAGATTTTTATGATCATAGACCCGCTCTGACAAGTAAACTGGGCTTGAACTACACGGTACACGGAGAGAAATTTTAAACAGAATCCGCAACTATCTAAATATACTTGAATTTGTACCAGAATTCGAATGCTTGAAATATTAATATGAAATAGTTATTTATGT
This sequence comes from Polydrusus pterygomalis, assembly GCA_963969555.1. Taxonomy (NCBI): domain Eukaryota; kingdom Metazoa; phylum Arthropoda; class Insecta; order Coleoptera; family Curculionidae; genus Polydrusus; species Polydrusus pterygomalis. The sequence goes on along the minus strand of OZ018382.1, from coordinate 23,561,256 downwards.
ATCAAGGGAATTATAAGGATCTTAATTACCGAGGGCAAAGTTTACTTCCCGAGGGCTCTTGGCCCGAGGGACAGCAATTGACCGAGGTAATTGAGACTCTAATAATTCCCGTGGTACATAGATCATTTTATTTCTGACCGATTTAAATTTTTGTTCATTTTATGGAATAAATGTTTCAATTTATTACCTTTTCGGTATATTTGAATCCATGCCGTCAATAATGACATTGACGTTGTAATGACATGAATAAAAAATAGTTATTTTAGCATTTCTTGCTTTATTTTACCTGTAAAAGGTAGAGGGAATTAGAGAATCTTTAATATCCCAAGGGAGTTATAACCCTCTTTATTGATAGCGTAACTCTGATGTTATAAACTTATAATATCCCGGTCAGAAATAAAATTCATTACATATAATGTATATTATAAAAATAGGTTAGTTCTAAAATTAGCCTATACTTATATTGTAAATTTTTTTTGGGGGTGCTAATTTAGATTTCGGGGGTGCTTAGTATCCCAAGTACCCCCCTAACTACGCCAATGTCGACATCATAAAACTATGCGATTAAACTTTGCTCGTGATCATTTGAGATGGCAACTTCGACAATGGAGACCAGTACTTTTTACAGACGAATCAAGATTTCGTCTCACTCGTTGTGATGGCCGGGTGCGTGTGTATATAGACGTCCCAATTAACGATACTCCGCTGCTGCTGCTGTACAAGAAGTATCCAGATTTGGAGATGGTTCGGTAATGGTCTGGGGTGGAATAAGTTTGGAGGAAAAACCCGATCTTGTAGTGATACCAGGAAGTCTTCTTACAGCTGCAAGATATGTTGATATCATTCTGTCAGATCACGTTATTCCTGCAGCATATGGTAAAGGCCCTGATTTTCTTTTCATGCAGTATAATGGAAGGCCTCATACTGCTGCGATTATTATAGATTTTCTTAACGAGCATGAAATTCGTAAAATGGATTGGCCAGCGATAAGCCCTGACCTTAATCCACTTGAACACTTATGGGATATATTGAACAGACGTATTCGACGTCGTCCAAATCTACTTCAAACCCTTCAGGAACTAACAGAAGCCCTAGTCGAAGAGTGGGACAGTATACCACAGGAAAACATTCGAAGGCTCGTGAGAAGTATGCCAAGAAGATGCCAAGAAGTAATTCGTGCTGCTGGAGGGTACACGCGATACTAAAACACATTGGTTTTCAGATAGCGGAACATTGCCATTAAAAAATATTTTTTTTTTATTTTGTTATTCGTACTTTTTTTTTAATTGTTAATCTTAGTTTACGAATAAAGGATTAGTTGAAAGTTTTATTAATCGATTTATTAGAAGAAAATATGTGTCTTTCAGAATATAAATGTTCATCTGTATATGTATAACTATCACTTAATAAGTTACAGGGTTATCCAAAACTGTTTTTTTTTCCAATTCCAATTTTTTGGCAAGAATTTGGGGCAAATTTTAGCTGTTTATACGTAAAAATAAATTGAACGTCAACTTTTACAATTTCTTGAGCAAGAACTTAAATTTTTAAGCCCGGACCTGTTTTTTTTTTCCATTTGTCAAATGATAATGTTGCAGTGCGCGTGTCTAATAGTGTGTAGCTCTGTTTACATGCGCGAGGCCATAAATTTGCCACTTTCATGATTATTGTTTGCTTATCTAAAGGTAAATGTCGATGCTAATAACATTCGACATTATCATAATTAATTAATATTGTTGGTGGTTACATTTATGTAAATGTATCAGAGCCGCATTTAATTTTTAGAAATTTTAAGAAGAATTTTTAGTATTGAAAATACTATTAGGATCGTGTTTACGCAAACTTTGCATTGCATGTCGATGTCGCTCATGTCGATGTCGCTCATGTCGATGTCGCTCCGCCGTCTGTCGCGGCCAACAGCGCAATATCTAGATCGGTCTTGTAACATAATACTCTGATAAGACTTGGTAGAAATATAAATATGAATCAGCGTAAAGTCGGCAAGTAAATAATGAATAATGTTTAGTTTAGTTTGTGTTTTAAAGAACGCCATAGTAACTTTGTTAAAAAGTGTTTTATTGAGATAAGTTATAACTAAGGTAAGTTCACGTTATTTAAATCGGAATATTATATCGAAAAAAAAAGCGGGAGGCAAAAAGTTGGAGCACAATAATTGCATATTACAGGGTCCGCCCAAATTTGGTTAACAAATGGGATAATTTTTTTATTATTGATTTCTCAGAAAATGTTATTGTACCGGGTGATTGGTTATATTTTGCACCCCTACCTATCTCATGAAAATCTTCATGGTCTATTTTGAACGCTTGGGTAAATAAGTATAATTTAAAAACATAGCATAAGTAGGCTTAGACAATATGACCGATTGAATATAAGGCAATTGTTCACCTTGGTTGGTCTGCTATGTGAATATTATTGTTTATAAACAAATTAATATTAATTATTCTTAGAAATAAAACCATACATTTAATATAATATGTTTTAGTTACTATACAGGGTGTCCCAAACGTAATGGGACACAGAGCAACAGCAGGCTCCTTAAGGCGAAATAATGCGATTTATTTAAACTTGCATTATCCCAAAATTGATAACAACCAAGATAAAGGGTGTCAAACTTTTATTTTTGTTTTCGTTTTTTACGTAATGGGACACAGAGCAACAGCAGGCTCCTTAAGGCGAAATAATGCGATTTATTTAAACTTGCATTATCCCAAAATTGATAACAACCAAGATAAAGGGTGTCAAACTTTTATTTTTGTTTTCGTTTTTTTGGGATTATTTATAGTTCACCTTGGTTGGTCTGCTATGTGAATATTATTGTTTATAAACAAATTTATATTAATTATTCTTAGAAATAAAACCATAGATTTAATATAATATGTTTTAGTGAATATACAGGGTGTCCCAAACGTAATGGGACACAGAGCAACAGCAGGCTCCTTAAGGCGAAATAACGCGATTTATTTAAACTTGCATTATCCCAAAATTGATAACAACCAAGATAAAGGGTGTCAAACTTTTATTTTTGTTTTCGTTTTTTTGGGATTATTTATAATATGTTTTAATTAATATACAGGGTGTCCCAAACGTAATGGGACAAAATCCAAATTAGAATGTGGGCTTTAATTACATGACATAGGTCATTAAATTTTTAAAGCTGTGTCAGGTATTTTCAATACATAGGATGCTTGCGTAAGGTGCAAGATCTGTGAATTTTTCTATATAACTTTTACTTGGCTCATTAGAAAATAAAAAAAATATGGCATGCGAGTCCATCATACAAGGACCTACAAAAAAGTCTAATACAATTTTAATGTAACATTAATGGGGAAGCCAATATTGAAATCAAATTCTTATTCTCGTTTTTGCTATAAAATAAAATATTACAAGTGTCAGATGGAACCGAAAATTCCCCACAGCAGCAATGATGAATGGACCCTTGTGATAACTCCATTTAACTTAAAACAACCAAACAAATCTAGAAATTCCTATCTCCGATAATTCAGCCGTATTATTAGGTGGAGTTCGTTTCGTTCTCAGCCCATAACATAATGGAATTCGCCCGGAAGCGAACCTTAGAAGACTCCGGGACCGGGTAAATTATTAAATGCATCGAAATATTGCACAAGAGTTATTAAAACTTCGTAGTTGAGGTTAAAAATTAATGATAATTTGCAGCTAGTGCTCGCGGGGGATTCTCGCATTTTTAAAGATTAAATAAATTTTACAAAAATTGTATAGGGGCCAACAAGCCACCCCTTTAATTTATTAATACTGGCCTACTTTAGAGCAGTGGCAGTAATAAAGGCTGACTGAACAGGTACAGTTGACGACATATAAATTCGTACACTCCACCCATACATAACTCAATTACAACAAAATTGGGTAAAACGGGTTTCTCACCTTGCTGCTTATACCTGGATAGAACACCAGCTATATACATAGCTGTAAATTATTGTATGTACGATTTTTTACCATAAGTAATAATGGTTATTTCTAAATATTTTTGTGTTTAAATTACAGCCGGGAAATAAGAAAATTATAAAATAATACCAGGAAAACTACAAAAGTATAAAGCCAAAAAGGGTAAATTTATTAACAAACAACAAACAAAACACTAATATTTAGTCGCTGCGTCATTGGATTCTAACACTAATCGTAATCTTCTTGGTATTGATAAAATAATACTTCTGGTGTAATCCGGAGTTAGCCCTTCCCAAATTTCTTCTATTTTATCAAATAATTCTATTTCATTCTGTGGTTTAAAATTTATTTTGTACATTTTTTTTACCATAAATCCCCAAACATTTTCAATTGGATTTAAATCAGGACTTGAGCACCAAGGCAGACATGTTACGTTGTTTTCTCTAAACCAGTTTCCTATATTTCTTGCAGTATGCACAGGGCAGTTATCCTGTTGAAATATAAAGTTATTTCCTTCAAAAACTATCGCGGCAGAAGGAAGAAAAACATTTTCCAAAATCTGAAGATATACAGGGTGATTCATTAAGGGTGGCGACCGGCCATATCTCGGAAACTACTATAGGCATAGAAACTTGGAGAAAAAAAAATTATGATTAAAGCGGTCATGAGAAAATTCTGGAAATTACTTTTAAGTTCCTCATTTCGCCGCAAGGGGGCACAATTAATTTTTTTTTTTCATTCTAAATTTCTCCGAAATTTCCCATATTAAGGTATAACTCTGATTACATCATCGAAAAGCTTTGACAATTTTGCATCATTTTGGTTTAAGGCTCATTGGCGTACCGGCCTTGATAAGAGTGGGGAAGCTATTGAATGTGCAAACATTAAAATCGCTGTAACTTGTAAACGACTTATCCGATTTTACTAAATTTAAGCTTGTTTGGAAGGGAAAGGTAAGTATCTTCAATCGCCGTATCCAATAGTACACGATAGTGTTTAATAAAATTGCTAGAGGGCGCAATTTGTAATAATAACAGTTTTTTCGATTTTATCCCGGAAATTCAAATCATACGGTATAACTATGACATCATAATCGAAAAGTAGATGAAATTTGCAAGAAAAGATGTGAAGACCGCAGTTCGATATCTTTGTTCGTTTCAGAGTTATTGCCAAAACAATAATTTTTAATACCAATTGCGCCCTCTAGCAATTTTATTAGAAATTATCTTGTACCATTGGATACGACAATTGAAGGTACTTACCTTTCTCTTCCAAACAAGCTTAAATTTAGTAAAATCGGTTAAGTCGTTTAGAAGTAACAGCGATTTTAATGTTTACAGTTTCACTTGATAAGAGTGGGAGAAGCTATTGAAAGTGTAAACATTAAAATCGCTGTAACTTCAAAACGACTTATCCGATTTTACTAAATTTAAGCTTGTTTGGAAGAACCCTCAATTGTCGTATCTAATGGTACAAGATAGTTTCTAATAAAATTGCTAGAGGGCGCAATTTGTATTAAAAATTATTGTTTTGGCAATAACTCTGAAACGAACAAAGATATCGAACTGCGGTCTTCACATCTTTTCTTGCAAATTTCATCTACGTTTCGATTATGATGTCATAGTTATACCATATGATTTGAATTTCCGGGATAAAATCCAAAAAACCGTTATTATTACAAATTGCGCCCTCTAGCAATTTTATTAAACACTATCGTGTACTGTTGGATACGGCGATTGAAGATACTCACCTTTCCCTTCCAAACAAGCTTAAATTTAGTAAAATCGGATAAGTCGTTTAGAAGTTACAGCGATTTTAATGTTTACACATTTAATAGCTTCCCCCACTCTTACCAAGGTCGGTACGCCAATGAGTCTTAAACCAAAATGATGCAGAATTGTCTAAGCTTTTCGATGATGTAATGAGAGTTATACCTTAATATGGGAAATTTCGGAGAAATTTAGAATTAAAAAAAAAAATTTAAATTGCCCCCTTGCGGCGAAATGAGGAACTTAAAAGTAATTTCCAGAATTTTCTCATGACCGCTTTAATCATCATTTTTTTTTCTCCAAGTTTCTATGCCTAGTAGTTTCCGAGATATGGCCGGTCGCCACCCTTAATGAATCACCCTGTATATTACTGTTTAGTGTTCCAACAATATTCCATCATACACCTGCACCGTAAACACTTATCCATGCCTACACAATAACCCATTAACGGAGAAACGTCCATTGGTTTGCTTTTTTTGAGTAGACTCATTTCGGGAATTTCGTGGTCTACATACTCGAATCCTTCCATTATATTATGTAGACTGAAAAGTTTTCTCATCGAATATGATAACATTTTGCCAAAAAAAATCATTTTTTGATAAATATTGCATAGCAAACCCGCAACGGGAGTCTTTGTTCCTTATCACTATTTTTTAAAAACCGGTTTGGATGCAGCTGCTCGATTTCTTAATTCGAAACATTGTTTTGCTCGGCGTTGCGCAGTTCTAGATGAAGCAGGGAATCCTGTTATGTGCATAGCGGATACTGCAGTTTCAAATGGATTTTGCCTTAAATACTCCACCTTCTTCATTTGATGATTTTCTATTATTTAAACCAGACCCAATAGACCACAGATTACAGTTCTTTTCTGTAATCTGTGCAATAGACCTTTCAAGTGTTTAATGATAGCGCCATTTTTTTACAATTCCTTAAAGGGTACTTGTAGGTACTCTAAAATGATCAGCTATTTTCCATAAGACCACCCTATTTCTACTAAACATATTATTCTTGCTTATTCAATAATACTTAAATGAGGCATTTTTAAATCAAATAAGATAATGACAATACTTTGACAGATATCATGATAACAATTAACAGGTTACAAAGGTAATAAAGGTAAAAAACTTTATTTACAGTGTCACAGTTTAGTGTACGAAATTATGTGTCGTCAACTGTCAATTAAATAAAAATTTTTACTTTCGGCTAGCAGAAAATAATTGGAAATATCAGATTTAACTTTTAATGTAAACCCACAGGAAAATATCGTTTGGTAAAAGATAAGAAAAACCAGCTGGCAATTTATGGTGTAATTTAAACCTTTTGTGCGTTTATTGAAAACGTCCAGTTGAAACCAAATATCTTCATTTTCAGAAGCATCTTTAATTACTAATGCAGGACAAATTGGATTTTTTAAAAGTTCCAAAAAAATTTCTTTCGTCAAATTCTGTTCAAAAAAAAGGTCCAATAAAGCGCAAACATTTGAGGGTATTGAGTCTTTGTTTGTACAAAGCTGTGTTCACTTTCTATACTCCAATATCTACAATTTTCAACATTTGTTTTATTTTTTAATGTGCATTTGTCGTTAACAAAACTTGCGTGAAATTCAGTATTTTTATTTACCTTTTCAATAACTTCAAAATAAAAGGTTGTTCGTATTTCATCATCTTCCCTCAATTCATTATGTTTTTGATAATTACACGGATGATATTTATACTTATGTTATTTGCGTCGTACTGTAGAGAGATGCTTTCGTACAGTTTTGTCAAGAAGCCTGTTGCTAATTCCATTATTTTCTTCTACATGGTCTAAATATGCAGTGCATCTTGTGTTCTATCATCGAGTACATCATTATTTTGCTCTAAGCAGTTGCATTTATTAATTACAGTACCTTTACTTTCAAAATTACGAACAATATTCAGCATTGCTGTTTTGCTTTGAATGGTTCTGCCAGGAAACATTGCATAGAACATTTCGGATACTCTAAGAGAACTATTTTCCATATAGTATCACTTAATAATTGTTATTTTTTCTTGAATACTATAAAATATGTTGAAACTAATAAAACATTTATTTGGTAATATTTGACATCACCATAATTATTATAGAGTTTTTCTAGATAAATTGTAAGTGGCCTATTAGAAAATAATATAATTTGGTGGGTTAGGGAGCCAATATTCACCTGTTTTGTTCCCTTAGTAGAGGTTTTGATAACTTAAGGGCATGTTCTAGCGATAATTTCGTTAAAAATAATTGGTTAGGGTGGGATTAACGACGCCATTTTCTATCGTCAATTCGATTTGCCTAACTATTAACGATTCGCATGCGCACAGCAGCGCTGTGTTCATCAGAGTAGTTATTTTTATGCTTTTGGCATACGAAGAAGAAAGACAGACATATTCTGGAGCTGGTAGAGCAAGGCAGATGCTAGTCAGCCGGTCATAGCCTTGTTTACTTTCGTGTTTTGTGCAATTTACGACCCCTTTGCTGTTAAAACAAATACATATTCTCTAGAATTATTAGGAGAGATGACATCTAGATAGACTAGAAAATTTCATAAATTTATTTTCAACCAATTAGAAGGCTCCTTTTTGTTTACGTTGCTCAGTGGCGTATTTAGGGGGGGGGGTCCGAAGGGTCTGGACCCCCCCCCCCCCCGTGGGCTCAACATTAAAAAAAACTCAGAACAGATCAGATGCCTTGTTGCATTTAATGTAGACAGGGTGAACTGAACCTCGCCCGATAACAAAATGTAATAATTTTCTATTTTACAATTTTTGAATAAAGACCTTTATTATTATTAAATAAAATTATTAAAAAATTGAAATGATGTTCACTTAGTTTTGTAATTTTTTTGCAAACTAGAACTATTAGCAATATTTTGTTTTTACAAATAATTAAGTAACTGTGTCACAGATAACAAAACAACATGGCCCAACTTGGCAAAAAAAAATGGCAAAAATAACTTGAAAACCAATCATTTTCGGAATCGGTCATATTATGTAGAAATATATATTTTTAAACATAAATATTTTAAAAAATATATATTCCCATTATTGCGTTTATATTTAAAAATTTCTTAATTTCTTCCTTTTTTGGGTTCAGCTATCAAAACATAGAAATTATAAATTTTGATAGTTCAAAATAGGGCGTGGCACCGAAAAAATTTTCGCCCGCGGCGCTTTTTTAAAGAAAGAAAGAAAGAAAGAAAGAAAGAAAGAAAGAAAGAAAGAAAGAAAGAAAGAAAGATAAAACGAAAGGTATAGACCCCCCCGTGGCAATATTCTAAATACGCCACTGACGTTGCTTATAGCAACGGGAGACTATCGCGAATCGCGATAGTCTATAGTCTATTAACCTAATGAAATTAATAAGTGAAAATTTTTCTTAGGTATACTACTACGAGTTAATTTTAATTGAAATGTCAAGTCATTTCGAAGTGACAGGTGAGACAAACCAGCCAGTAACAATCAGTTTTTTAGTCGTACCCGTGATATTTATTGTTACAATAATGTGTAAAAATTATTCGTTTTGGTAATGATAATGAATCAGCAAGTTCGATTGCTAAAGAAATTGAGCAGTTAGTAACTCAATTTTATTACTAAAATGTGAGAAACATTAAATAACAAATTTGTTATCTGAAATCCAATGTCTTTTTAGTTTTAAATTCAAATATAACTTTAAAAAACATATTTCCGATGAGTTTAGTTTAATATGACGCACTCTATTTTTACAATAGAAGTTGATTTTACTTGTTAGCAACTAAGGTTTATTACTAAAATTTCAGGAACATTAAAAGAAACTCCAATTTATGAAATTTTCTTACCGAATCTCCCACGCAGCAGAATTAATTTCCGATAATTTTTTTCTCGGTTTCACTCATGTTTTTGTTGATAGAAAATTTCCCTCGTCTTCGACTCGGGATCATTTTTGTCAACAAAACCATTTGTGACCTTAAAAAAAATTATCGGTAATAATTCTGCTGCTAGGGAGATTATAAGTGAAAATATCGTGTTACCATTGTTGTTATTACTTCAGTTCTGAAAATCGACGTGTTTACTTTCAAAGATTTTAGGGTAAATTCTGACAATTCTGACAAAAAATTGGTTTCAAAAAACTGCTTTTTGTAAAGTTTTTGTGCATTTATTAAAAAAAAAACACCGGAATACTATTCGTCAATGCCTCCCTAAATAGCCCTTTCAAAATTTGATACTAATTATTATTAATATACAGGGTGGCCCATTAGTGCGAGGAATTCCAATATATCAGTTGTCAACAAAAATAGCAACAAATATTAGACATGAAAGCTATATGATGCGTAGAGACGCATATTTTAAAAATATTTTGAGATAAACAGGGTGACCCAAAAAAGCAGAGCGGCAAAAAGGTAAGTTTTTTTAAATGGCAACCCCCATTTTTTTTTAGGGAATTTAATTCAGCATGAAATTTAGCATATATTAGAGTATCCTAATTTGGTGTACGTTGCGGCGTTGCCAAGCTATATATAATTTACTAAAAAATCCAAGAAAAACCACCTAATCAAAACTCCTATAAAAAAAAATGAACCGATTTGATTTTTTAATACATGGTTACGGTTTTGGATACCTGAGGGACGGTAGATTGATCTTATTAAGGAAATCTGACCATAATTTATACAGGGCATTTTTTACAGATGTGCCAATATTGCTATATTTAAAGTATCAAATCTTCATTTTTTTAAATGGGACACTCTGTATAATAATGGGTCATGTTGTTAAGTATTTTATGCCCTATAAATTTGCAATTATAACTCATATCCTAAAATCTACGATTTTGTCACAATTTTGAATTTTATTTGAAAATGCAAAAATAGCATAATTTTTTTCTTGGTAGGCCATGATTCAAACAAACATGTCAAAATAATGCTTTAAAAATACCGTGGTTAATATTAAGTTTCTAATTTGTAATATTGACGCGTTATTAAGAAATTATAATGAATTGTTTTAAGATTATTAGCGACTAGGCTTTATTATGAGCTTTAAAAGTAGGAAATTACAATATAACTACCATTTCAAATCATTTATTAACATTATAACAACATAACATAACAAAGGACAAAAAAAACAGAAAAAAAAGTTAGGAACACAATAACAAATTAATATACACACCCACACACACACACACGTGTGTGTCTGTAAATATTTTAAAGTATAATACTATAATAAATGTTCGAAATGTCCGCCATTGTTATTTAAACATGCTTCTATACGTTCTTCAAAAGATCGACTGACTTCGTTTAGCATATTGTTGTCAATGTTTATAAAAATTTCCGTTATACGATGTTTCATATCTTCCTTAGTCGTCGGAGCAATTTTATATACTTGTTCTTTCACATAACCCCATAAGAAGAAGTCCATTTTAGTCATATCTGGAGATCGAGGGGGCCACTGAAATGGTCCACCTCTTCCTACCCACCTATTAGGAAAAGCGTTGTTTAGATGCTCATGGATTACTGCTGTATGATGAACTGGAGCTCCATCATGTAAATACCACATTTTTTCTTTAATGTAATTTGGTAAAGCATTGGTTAGACGTGGTAACTCATTTTGAAGGAACTGCAGATATACTTGACCAGTTACTCTCTCCTCAAAAAAGTAGGGCCCAATAACGTAAGTTCCAACGATACCACCCCACACATTTAAAGACCATCTTGTTTGGCTATGGGTTCTAATAAAATGTGGATTTATTGATGAATAGTAATGAAAATTGTGACGATTAACATTTCCATTTTTGTGAAAAGTGGCTTCATCAGTAAATAACACATAATTAAAAAATAATCTTTCCTGTTGAATTTTTCGTTGGGCCCATTCGCAAAAAACTACTCTTGCACCAAAATCCTGGTCATTTAACTCCTGCATAAGCTGAATGTGATACGGGTGCATTTTTTGATCATGTAAAACTCTCTGAATTGTTTGCCGTGTTATATTAGTTTCATTTGCAATGACCCGATGGGAAGTATGCGGATTTTCTGTAACTTTAAGCAAAACGGTTAATTGATTTTCTTCGTATTGGCCGTTTTGCTTCTCTCAGTATTTTCGTAATCCACTTTCCCTGTCCGAATAAACCGTTCCAACAATTTTTCAAACGCTTCTTTTCTTGGTTGTCTTCTTTCTGGAAAGGACTCATAATAAAGCCTAGTGGCTAATAAACAGTTCTTGTCACTGGCGCCTAATATAAAAACCATATTAACAAGTTCTTCTTTTAAAAAAATCATTATAATTTCTTGATAACGCGTCAATATTACAAATTAGAAACTTAATATGAACCACGGTATTTTTAAAGCATTATTTTGACATGTGGTAATATCCAGTTTTGTTTGAATCATGGCCTACCAAGAAAAAAAATGATGCTATTTTTGCATTTTCAAATAAAATTCAAAATTGTGACAAAACGGTAGATTTTAGGACATGAGTTATAGTTGCAAATTTATAGGGCATAAAATACTTAACAACATGACCCATTATTATACAGAGTGTCCCATTTAAAAAAATGAAGATTTGATACTTTAAATATAGCAATATTGGCACATCTGTAAAAAATACCCTGTATAAATTATGGTCATATTTCCTTAATAAGATCAATCTACCGTCCCTCAGGTATCCAAAACCGTAACCATGTATTAAAAATCAAATCGATTCATTTTTTTTAAAGGAGTTTTGATTAGGTGGTTTTTCTTGGATTTTTTAGTAAATTATATATAGCTTGGCAACGCCGCAACGTACACCAAATTAGGATACTCTAATATATGCTAAATTTCATGCTGAATTTAATTCCCTAAAAAAAATGGGGGTTGCCATTTAAAAAAACTTACCTTTTTGCCGCTCTGCTTTTTTGGGTCACCCTGTATATCTCAAAATATTTTTAAAATATGCGTCTCTACGCATCATATAGCTTTTATATCTAATATTTGTTGCTATTTCTGTTGACAACTGATTTATTGGACTTCCTCGCACTAATGGGCCACCCTGTATATACAGGGTGTCTCAAAACTCAGTATCAAGATTTTAGGGGCGTATTTGCCAGGTCAAAATAAGCCTTTTTTTTCCTATAAGCATGTGTCCGCAAACGCTTCGTCACCGATCTACAGAGTGTTAAATTTTCAAAAAAATTTTATTTTTTCCTTCATAGCTCTTTTAGTTTTTGAGATATTAAGATAAAATTTAAAACATAGATTACGCTTTAGGGCTTACATCATCTAGTATACTGAGTGATTGTAAGAATCTACAGGGAGATATTTTTTCAGGGGTCATGCTCCCTTTTCTCCGCATAAACTTTTTTATAGTGCGCTGCTGGCGGATTCTGAAATATGCAGTACATTCTTTGTTTTGTTTATAAACTTTTTTATTTCTTATAATTTTTATGCATCTAAGATCGTTATCGAGAAAAAAATTTAAACAAATTTTTGTAATTAGCTACATTTAATTAACATTTATAACAACAGGGGGGAATAAATACCACAATGAAAACAAAAGACGCTATACTTATTTGTTATAAGATTATTTAAACATTACCTCAAAAATAAGAAACTTAATCAACTTTGACTTTTTATAAAAGATGCTGGAAATGCCCTCCTCTTTCTGCGATACAACCCTCTACTCTTCTTCTCATAGACTGCCGTACGCGTTCTAATATTCCGGGATTGTTTCTTACCGTTTGAAAGGCATCCATAATTCGTCCAGTTAGAACTTCGATGGAAGGCACTGGTCCTGCATCATAAACTAGACTCTTTACATGCCCCCATAAAAAGAAGTCCAGCGAGTTGCAATCTGGGGACCGTGGGGGCCAAGCAATTGGACCTGCTCTGCCAATCCACCGATTGGGAAACACTGTGTCTAAATAATCGCGGACGGTGACTCGAAAATGAGGGGGGGCCCCATCGTGCATAAACCACATTTGTTGACGAACGTGTAAAGGCACATCCTCCATTAATGCAGGCAATTCATTCTGTAGGAAGTTTAAATATGTGTCACCATTTAAAATTCGCGGTAAAATAAAAGGACCAATTAAAGTATCTCCTACTATTCCTGCCCATATGTTTACGCTAAACTGTTCCTGGTGTCGAGATTCTCTGATCATGTGTGGATTTTCTAGTGCCCAAATATGAACATTGTGGTAATTCACTACTCCGTCGCGTGTAAATTGAGCCTCGTCGGTAAAAAGGATACGAGATAAAAATTCAGGATCCACAGTACACTTGCGCAGTATCCATCTGGAGAACTGCAAGCGCTGTGGAAAGTCTCGAGGAAGCAAACCTTGGACGCGCTGAATATGATATGGGTATAGCATGTTTTCGTGTAAAACCCTCCAGACAGTTGAACGGGAAACATCCAAATGCCGTGCTATTTGTCGAGTACTCATACCAGGGTTTTCGTCGATAACATTTAAAATCTCTTCATCAACTGCTGGGTTGCGTGCTTGTCTTGGTCTACCAGTATCGTGCATTGGAGTCTGAAATCTGCCGTATTCCCGAAGGTGTTGATGGGAATTTATAAAAGTTCTGTAGTTGGGAAGCCGGCGATTAGGAAATCTTAGCGCGTACAACCTCTGAGCATTAAGCCCGTTACCATTAGCCAGACCATAAACGAAATGGATGTCAGCCAGATGTTCAAATGAATATGGTCCATTTTCCATTTTAATGTTAAACAAATCAAAAAATATACGATAAGTTATAAACCAACTTTTAAATAATGTCAAATGCATAAACCAACTTTTAAATAATGTCAAATGCTTCAAAATAAGCGTAAACGTCAAAATGAAAATAGCAGTCAAAGCCCACTTGTTTTTTTTGTTTTTTTATTGTTTCATTGAAAAATTTCAATTAAATATGGCGAATTACAAAAATTTGTTTAAGTTTTTTTCTCGATAACGATCTTAGATGCATAAAAATTATAAGAGATAAAAAAGTTTATAAACAAAACAAAGAATGTACTGCATATTTCAGAATCCGCCAGCAGCGCACTATAAAAAAGTTTATGCGGAGAAAAGGGAGCATGACCCCTGAAAAAATATCTCCCTGTAGATTCTTACAATCACTCGGTATACTAGATGATGTAAGCCCTAAAGCGTAATCTATGTTTTAAATTTTATCTTAATATCTCAAAAACTAAAAGAGCTATGAAGGAAAAAATAAAAAATTTTTGAAAATTTAACACTCTGTAGATCGGTGACGAAGCGTTTGCGGACACATGCTTATAGGAAAAAAAAGGCTTATTTTGACCTGGCAAATACGCCCCTAAAATCTTGATACTGAGTTTTGAGACACCCTGTATAATATTTTTTTTTAATAAGTAATTGCAAGGTTCCGGAAGTTACCCCTGCATTCAAGCCACTTATAGGTCTTTTACCTTAAGAACTTTGCCCTTAATAATGGCCGTTTTATAGGTTGGTAATGAAAAAATATTTAGGTCACTAGAAAAGCCAATAAACCTAAAGATGTTACTAAATAATATGAATTCGCAATAAAGATATAGATTCCCTCTAAATTACTACCACTGATACAGTCATTCCAATAAAAACGTAAGAAAACGGCGTATAAAAAAACCATTCGCTTGTAATAGTATCTGAATTTACAGGAACCCCACAATTCGGAAGGGTCCGTTTATAGTGATTTATTTACCTCCGGGCCATTTCATGCGGTCAGAAACATATAAAGCTTCACCCGAAAAAAAGTCAGTTGACTCACGAGCTCCTGTCGATGCTGTCACGGCATTCAATGGAATGAATAAGATTTTTATTATATTGACCCATATGCATTAGATACTACAACTTCATAAATCTCTATGACAGGATATACCTTAACATTTTTTTAGGATTCTGAATCCATTATCGGGGGCCTATTCACAGTTTATATTCAGTCTTGTCAGTTTATAATGTGGGTCACTGCAGGGGCGGGTTTTTTACTGGGAAAACTATTTAGTATTATTTTTGTACACTTCTTGACATATTGGCGAATGAGACGCAAATTTTGACGAATTGGAGTTTTATTTTTATAGTATGTTGGTTTCTGTAACATTTTAGAAGAATCTTGTAGTAAAAGTGCGGCGTTGTAATATATTTTTTAGTGAAAATCTGAAGAGAAAACAGTGTAAATTTGATGATAACGCTTTCGTAAACAGAACTATGGAAAATTAGCAATTTAAATGAAAATATGTGGAAAACTAAGCTTTTCCGCCAAATTCCATGCGTCAAAATACTTCGATCCTGAAGAAATGATAATGTTTGACGTGGTATAGCTATATTACAGATTATAATTTACCTAAATATTTATAAAAGAAGATATAAGTAATCAATTTCGTGACGTCATTTCATTTTTGAGCAATATTTTGTAAAGCGGCTGCCTGTGGGTAGCAATTACCTACAACTTTGGGTCAAAAAGAAATGTCATTGATAGATCAAAAAAAGAAATTTGCCAAAATTTATTTTTCTGATTTTAATAATTTATAAATCCAACCTGTTTTAACATAAAATTGTAGATAATTGTATTTTTAAGAGAGGTATTTGACCGATTTTTGGATAAAACAAAGAATAAGAGAATACGTAATACTGAGCAAAAAACGAAATAGCGAATGCGTCACTAGTTAGCTCTTAATAAATGAATATATACAGTGTGTCCACGGATAGAGTTTGGATATTTCCTTTTTCAATTCCTTGATTTATTTAATGAATTTTGCTAGTGTTGAAACTACAATTTCAACTATCAGATTTGCGATTACTATACAGGGTTCGTCAGAAACAAGAGTTTTTGTTTTTTGTATTTTTTTGCAATTCTAATTTTCAATTCCTTTTGATGATTGGCTGAATCATCACTTTGAGAACAAATGGATTGGAAGGTACCTATGGTCAGTTGACACGTAGGAGTCCCGATCTCACAATTATCGTCTTTCATTTATGGGCATATCTGAAGCCACATGTGTATAAAACCAATTTCAATAATAACTTAGATTTCTTAAAAGAAAAAATAAGAGTAAGTTATTGCAAATATCCCGATACAGCAAGTTAGGAACTGTTATCGACAATTCAGATGTAGAGTTGAACTATGCGCTAATTCGGTGGTACCACGTTTGAATAAAAGTTTTATACTTAATTTATGATTGAATGAATTGAAGAAATATGACATGTAATAACAAAAATACTTTAAAAGTAGGCAAATAAAAAATGTTTTTTTTACAACAAAAAGGTTTACTCGGCCAGATATAAAATCATATTCGAAGTAAGAAAGCAACAATAGTTGTTTGTTTTTATGTAAATTTATTTTAAACGAAATCCAAAAGATTAAAATCAAAAAAAAAGTTGTTTCTGACGAACCCTGTATAGTAATCGCTAATGTGATATTTGAAATAATTGTACCGTGCAATCAAAAATTATTTGCATCAAAAAGGGCCTTGCATCTAAGGACGTAATGCTTAGCCGTAGAGCTTAATACCTGTTGGGTGTCAGTAACTACCTGAATTAACAATCAATCAGTTATTCCGTCATCTTTGACAGTCGTTACAAGTAATTTTCCTAACGTTACTTTTATTGCTGGGGATTTTTATCATTGCCTGAAAAGAATCGTGGCTGTGTTTAGGGAAACATGTACTATACAACACAAAAAAGGAGCAGGAAGACTATCTGTAAGGACAGAAGAACTTGTTGCAAACGTTCGTGACATAATGCAAAATACGCCAACAAATTGTATAAGACGCCTGTCCCAAAAAGTGGGAAGATCTTATGGAACATGCAGGACTATTCTTAAGAAGCAGCTAAATTTATTTCCTTATTAAGTGCAAGTATTCCAAGAAATACAAGCCGCAGATTTTAAAAGACGCAGGAATTACTCTCAATGGTTTACCCAAAATTTATTGGAAAGAAATGATTCATTAGACCTGACATTTTTTCGGATGAAGTCTGGTTCCACCTCTCCGGTTATGTGAATTTCTTAGAATACACGCATGTGGAGTAGTGAAAATCCCCATTTTTTTGTAGAGTCCACATTGCACCCTCAAAAAATTGGTGTCTGGTTAGCTGTTTCCTGAAGAACAGTTACAGCACAGCGGTATAGAGACAATATTTTGAATCCATTTGTGGAGCAATCACTTGACGACGAACTACGTTTTGGATATTTTCAACAGGACGGTGCAACCGCCCATACAGCCGCCGAAACTATTAACTACTTACGCAATTCTTTCAACGACAGATTGATCAGTTTTAGATCAGACAGTGAATTTCCACCTAGATCACCTTGTTTAACGGTTATGGATTACTTCGTTTTTCCTCATTTAAAGAACACTATTTTTAAAACACCAGTTGCAAATTTAAAACAATTACAAGAAAGGATTATCCAAGAATGTGGTAACATTTCTCCAGAGATGCTGGTCAACACTTTCGAAAATATGAAGAGACGTGTGAAATTATGCTTGGAGCATGGCGGTGGCCAATTTCAGCAATTTATTTAATTATTTTTCTTTTTCTTTCTGTATATTCTTACTTTGTTAATTTTGTAAACAACAAAAATAAATTTGTATTTGTCTACTTATTTTATTACACATTAGTTTGGCATATCATGTCATAATATGAATTTGACAAAATTTTAACCTAGATTTGGTTAGATACATCTTCCCCATATCATTGTGATCTAAACCAAGCCCTACGTTTTTTAATCCTCTTTGATGCAAATAATTTTTGCTCGCACGGTAGTTTCAGCACAAGCAAAATTCATATTACCCTAGATCCGTCCACTGTTTTAAAATAGGTAATAAATTTAATTTTTTAAATAAACGATAAAAAGAAAAAATTGCTACTTGAAAAGATCCCACTTGTATTATTACTTTTTTTCATTTTTTCGGCTAAACAACGATATAAAACTTATTTCATCAAGAAATTTCGAGACATGTGTCTGACACAAGCATGACAGCAAAGAAAAACTTAACCCGAGAGACAAAATTATTGAAGTCTAGAGGAGTGGAAATGTATAAACAGGAAAATCAAATAAGATAAAAATGTCACATAAAAACGTGATTTTCCCTGCGAGCTATACTAAAAAGCGACGAGGCGGGACGTGATCTTTTGAGGCACGGGGAATTTTAGGGTTTCGTTAAAAGGAAAAGGCCGTTTGTCTGTCTGTCCCAAATATTATATAAAAGTTTTTTGTGTATTAAGAGCGCCAAGTGATATATATTGTCACTTTGCGCTTGAATTACATACATGACTTTTTTTACAACCGGTATATTTATAGAAAGGTTTGGTAGAAATTAATAATAATTATAATTATTATTGATAACCTTAAATTTGACAGTTCAGATTTTAAAATGTGAGCATTACTTTGCGCTACACATGTGTCTTTGTAAAAATATTTTTTTAAAAATAAAAAATTGCGTTGGTACCTATTAATTATTTTTATGATTAACATCTACCGGGTGTTTCTCAAAAGACGTTCACCCCTATAACTTTTTTATATTTATAGATAATAAAATGAAATTTTGAGATTATGCATAAGAGATGAGTCTGCATTTATTGTCATAATTTTCAATTTGTTAGCACTTCCGGTTTGACCGGAAATGACCTTGACTTTGATATTTTAAATAGAACATCTTGTATATTTTTACTTATTTGGGTTCAGCATAACGTTATAAGTGAAATGACACCTCACTTGTCATTTTTTGACGTGTTATAACATTTTTATGTTTATCTTTTATTTTCAATCTAGAGTGCTACAAATTAATTAAATTTGTTAATTTATAGTCAAGTACCTAATATATTATGAAAATATGGAACGATGGTGGTTCACTAGGATATTTAAAACGAACATTTTTTTTCAACAATTTGATACCATAGACTCCTATGCTATTTTAAAATTGACACTGAAAAATTTGCCTTAAATCCCAATCGCAAATGTTAAAGCGTTATGCATTATTGCCGCCCTCTTTTTTCTAAAGAAATATAAAGGCGGCTTTGAAAAACAATGAAATGGTTTTGAAAAGCAATATGGCTTTAATTTAAAGTTGTAATGTCATTAGTTTATAAAACATACAATCTTGCTGCTTCAGAAGCATTTTTCTGGTCACTCCAAAAATTAGGAGCATATCAAGTTGTTAATTTCTAGTAAAACTAACCATTTTATCTGATTTACAATGAAAGTTTAATAAACGAATGACATTACAATTTTAATTTAAAACCATATATTGGTTCTCAAAACCATTCTATTGTTTTTCAAAGCCGCCTTTATATTTCTTTAGAGAAGACGGCAATAATGCATACCGCTTTTAAAATTGCGATTGTTTTTCGTGTCAATTTTAAAATAGCATAGGAGTGTATGGTATCAAATTGTTGAAAAAAAATACTCGTTTTAAATATCCTAGTGAACTACCGTCGTTCCATTTGGAAAAATGGAGTAAACGTCAAGAAAACAAAATTTCATTTTTTAAACGTTTATGAAACTTAGAAAGACAATTATTATGACATAATTTTAATTTTCATAATTATTCTACTTGACTATAAATTAACAGATTTAATTAATTTGTAGCACTCTAGATTGAAAATAAAAAATAAACATAAAAATGTTTTAACACGTCAAAAAATGACAAGTGAGGTGTCATTTTACTCATAATGTTATGCTGAATCCGAATAAGTAAAAATATACAAGATGTCCCATTTAAAATATTAAAGTCAAACCGTAAGTGTTAACAAATTGAAAATTATGCCAATGAATGCCGATTCATCTCTTATGCATAACCTCAAAATTTCATTTTAATATTTATAAATACAGAAAAGTCATAGGGGTGGACGTCTTTTGAGAAACACACGGTATACCGGGTGTCCACGGAAGGTGGCTCGCCCCTCTAACTTTTTTGTTTTTCAAGATAATGAAATAAAATTCGGGGGATTTGTATACGACATAAAACTGCATTATTTGACAGGTGTCTCAACATTATGGAACTTCCGGTTTAACCGGAAGTGATATAAACTTTCGATTTTTTAATGGTATACCTGGTGTATTTTTACTTTTTTTGACTCCATATGACATTCTAAATACAACGATGTGTCACTTGTCACTTTTTGTCACCAAGAAAATAATTTTTTTCAACTTTTTTACTCCTTTTAAAACTATTATTTTTCATGTTTTTTTAAACAACAAACTAATTTACTTTGGCAGAAGCTGTTGGCATGTTAATTTTCTTCAAGGCATGATTTTGTTTTATCAGTTTTGCTGGTCACAGGCTACTTGATGCATTTAAATCTAAATTTATTCTCAAAAGATGCTTCATTTTAGGAAAATTCTAAGTTAACTTTTTAAAGTTTTTTAATGGCAGCTTTTCTAAAATCTAATAGTGTATGGTATCAAAATAATCGTAATAAAATCCTCTTTTTTCTTAACTCGACGAGCCACCATGTTGCCATTTGAAAAAAATGAATTATACAACTTTAAAGATTAAATTTTACATAGCACATAGCATTGGATCAAAAAAAGTAAAATTGTATTTTTCCCAAGATTAGAGAACTGAAATAAGTGATTTTAAGGCATTCATAGCCCTCTAGATAAAACAATAAATTTGGAAAAAAAATATTTTCTTGGTGACCAAAAGTGACAAGTGACACATCGTTGTATTTAGAATGTCATATGAAGTCAAAAAAAGAAAAAATATACCAGGTGTCCCATTTAAAAATCGAAAGTTTATATCACTTCCGGTTAAACCGGAAGTTCCATAATGTTGAGACACCTGTCAAATAATGCAGTTTTATGTCGTATACAAATCCCCCGAATTTTATTTGATTATCTTGAAAAACAAAAAAGTTAGAGGGGCGAGCCACCTTCCGTGGACACCCGGTATATAACAAGATTTAAACATTTTTGGAGTTCTCCTAACACTTCCCTCTTCTCTAGTGGTGAAAAGCAAGGCGAAAAATTAAATGGAATTAAATATCTGTGTTTCATGACTTATACTATGTACAGGGCCGTCGAGAGCCAGGTCAGGCCCGGGGGCTGTGCGGCATCCCGGGCCCACTCCTAGGGTGCCAGATTTAAAATATTAAGAAGTGGAAGGTAGGGTCCTAGTCAGTGGCGGCTTGTGACTTATTAATTTGGGGGTGCATTAAAAGTCCGCTGGAGGCAAAATGCGCCGCAGGCGAAAAAATTTTAAGACCACGCCCAAATTTGGTAAAATTTTTTTAATAAATATTTTAAAAATTTATGATTAGGTACCTACTTATTTTATTGAAAATGAAATAAGATAAAAAAATAAAAAGGCCAATTTATTTTTCATTATTGGGTACATTGTTTAAAAGTAAAGTTCATTCTTCTGTTTTTATTTGCAGCAAACTTATCAATAACAATAAAGTCCCTAGATTTACACTTTGTGGTCTGTGTCAAGTTAATTTCGAGTTTAGGTCTTCCCTCAATTTTAATTTTAATTTTTTGCTCAATAATTAATAAGCTAAAATTGTTTCTCAAATATTCCACATTCATAGTCGTTTTGGCATTAAAACTGTTTATTTTTATTAAAATAGATCTTTATTTACTACCCCAAAATAATAACAAAAATAAAATTTTTAAATAAGAAACCCATTGTTGGTCAACTCTAAAATGTACAAAATTTTCAGGTAGGTTCTGCAAAAAACATTAAAGTTTTATAAATTCTTAGAATAATAAATCGATGTTAATACAAATATTGGGCCGGACGGGCGAGGACAAAATGTATCGATATTTGATACTTAAAACATTAATTATTCGCCAACTCGCCTAACAATTTTCATACCTATGTAATGTTTACAAAGTAATTTTTTGGCAATAGAGATTTTATATTTTTTTTTTATAATTTATCATATTTTTTTAACTGCGCAGCCCAAGCACGGGCCCTTAAAAGAGACGTGGGCCCGGGAAATTTGCCCCCTCCTCTTGTCAGCCTGACTATGTATACTTTGTAATAATATGTAAAACTTTGAAATAATTATATTCAGTCTTCTTCTGGGAAAATAATTATATTTGGTCAACATTTGTAGTAGACTTCTTTAAATTTTCCTAAATAAACCATTCTTTGACATGTCTTGGTCGCAATTTTCAATTAGGGCAGTTAAATACCTATATTAAACTGCAATGGCGTATTTGAACATGAACATACTTTACAAGTATCATGTAAATTATACTTTTTAAAACTCTATTACCTGCTAATTATAAGAATAAATTTATTTGACACAATAAGCATTTGTTTATTTTTGCTGATAACAGCGGGCCTCCTATGTCCAGACCATAATATTCGCCTGTGCTATGCGAAAGCTTTGTAATAAATTCATACAATTGGTAAAATAGTAATTTACATTACAAGTCCAGAAAATACTGCTTCTTTGGACGTCGACAAAATTCTAGGACGAGCCGTAGGTGAGTCCTGGAAGTCTGCGAGTCCAAAAAAACTGTTTTCGGACGTGTTGCGTACACTATTTTTTCGGCAACCGTGTAGAATAACAAATCAATGAGACACATTTCTTTATTATATTTCATTGTAGAACAAAATTTCGAACATTTTAATTCCTATTTGTATTAAATATTGAAATTCGAACAAAAGATAGGTACTAACAGAAACATTCTAATTTTTATTTAAAATAATATTTATATTAAAATTCGAGCAATTGCCAATATTGATGTGATTCTTCCCGGACTAGGCCGGAGAAATGCTACTTTTGCAAAGGAAAAGCGTGGTGGGTACTTCCCGGACGGACTAAATTGCAATCACGTCTTTTGAAATTCGAAAAAAAAGTAGCAAAATTGCCCGAATTTCCGAACGCTCTGTACTGAATATTCAAGGATCACACAACATATTCCGTCCAATTTAAAATCTCATATCGCTAAAATAACTTTAGAATCTCGTGGTGAAAATGGGTCAATAAATCAAAAAATGACAGTTCGCAAAATATTTTTTGTTGCCCAGAGGCTACTATGATAAAAAAATAGTATTACCAACATAAAATTTAGACATAAAAATTTACAAAATTTGAAGGATTTATTTGTTTTTTAAATATGTGTTTTTATTGAAAAAACTACAAATTAAAAAAAATAGTATAACGTACGTGTTATATAAAGCAGTTTTAAGCACTTGTCCCGTTATAAAACTCGCCGCAAGCGGCTCGTTTTTTAACATGGACGCGTGCTATAAAATGATGCTTTATAAAACGTGTACGTTAATATACTATTTATTGTTGACATCTGTCAAATAACAAACGCCTACTTTTGTGTTAAAAGTCGAAGATACACTAGTCGTTCCTTTGTTATGGTTTCCACGGTAACTAAGCGAGGGTTTTGGTTACTTTGTCGCTTGGCTTGCCAGATATAAATTTGGAAAAAGGGGTACTTATCTACATGCAGGCAGGCGCGTATACAGCTCTTAGTTATGGGGGGGGGGGGGGGTAATTAAAGGAAAGAAAGAAGCACTGAAGGCGCTTAAGAAAATAGCGCCGCAGGCAAAAATTTTTGGGTGCCACGCCCTTTTTTCAATGTTTGGCTTGATTTTTAATTAGGAAAATAAAATACACAACACAGAATCCTCAAGAAAACCACAAAAACAGTGTAACAAACCATAAAAATGTTCGAGCGGCCTAAAATGGGGTATTTTCGGTACCCCTTTGAGGTTTTTCAAAAAGGGGTACTTTAAAAAATATAAAAAAAAAAGGGGTATTGTACCCCCGAAAGGGGTACTTCTGGCAAGCCTATTTGTTGCTCGGCTAGCGTGTTTAACTTTTTAAAATTTTCCTATGTATAGATTTCCATATACAGGGTGTCCGGGAAAATGTGGGAAATCTCCCGGATATGAAAAAAACACGTAAAAAGAATACTACAGGTTCATATGAACTTCTTTCGTATCGGCCTCCTCTTCGAAGATATGGACTCCCAAAGAGCTCCCATGGAATTAAGTTTTTAACACATAATTATTGAACCAACAGGTATGTTTCAATTATTTTTTTTTTCATATGATGTATACCAAGTAAGACCCTTCAAATTACTACCCCAGAAAGTTTTGCGAATTACTCACAGCTGCAGGGACCGACTAGCTGCGACACTGATGTGCTTATTTGTTTTAAAACGCCCTGTATGATAAAAACTTTGGACAACGTTTTTTAGGGAGGAACTTCTACGAAGAATCGTGTTTCAATGTGATCAAATAAGGAACAAAGCTGGGTTATTGTGGTGCAGGTAAAGTTTAAATTTTTATTTTTTGACAAAGATGCATCTTTTATCGAAATACGCTAAATACATGATGTAAATAAAATGACGTTTTTCCGAAAACGGTTAGGATTAGCGACATGAATGAAGAGTACTTAATTTTTAGTCAATAGTTAAAGGTATGTAAAAAACGTCATCCAACGTTTTTATCATATAGGGCATAAAAAAATGGGCACATTAGTGTCACAGCTAGTCCGTCCCTGCAGCTGTAAGTAATTCGCAACACTTGCTGGGATAGTAATTTAAAGGGTCTTACCTGGTACCTATACATCATATTAAAAAAAATTCACAGATCTTGCACCTTACGCAAGCATCCTATGTATTGAAAATACCTGACACAGCATGTCATATTTTTCTATTTTATATTCACCCTGTAAATGCTACAGAAGATTTGAATACGTCAAAATGATTTACTCAAGATGCATAACTTTTATGTACAATAACATTTTCTGAGAAATCAATAATAGAAAAATTATTACATTTGTTAACCAAATTTGGGCGGACCCTGTATATGCAATTATTGTGCTCCCACTTTTTGCCTCCCACCCTTTTTTTCGATATAATATTCCGATTTAAATAACGTGAACTAACTTTATTTAACAAAATTATTATGGCAGTCTTCAAAACACAAATATACATAATTATATAACTTATCTCAATAAAACACTTTTTAACAAAATTATTATGACATTCTTTAAAACACAAACTAAAACTAAACATTATTTACTTGCCGAGTCATATTTTTCTATTTTATATTCACCCTGTATATGCCACAGAAGATTTGAATACGTCAAAATGATTTACTCAAGATGCAAAACTTTTATGTACAATAACATTTTCTGAGAAATCAATAATAAAAAAATTATCCCATTTGTTAACCAAATTTGGGCGGACCCTGTATATGCAATTATTGTGCTCCCGCTTTTTGTCTCCCATTCTTTTTTTTTTCGATATAATATTCCGATTTAAATAACGTGAACTAACCTTATTTAACAAAATTATTATGGCAGTCTTCAAAACACAAATATACATAATTATATAACTTATCTCAATAAAACACTTTTTAACAAAATTATTATGGCATTGTTTAAAACACAAACTAAAACTAAACATTATTTACTTGCCGACTTTACGCTGTTATTCATATTTATATTTACCAAGTATTATCAGAGTATTATGTTACAAGACCGCTCGAGATATTGCGGTGTTGGGTCGCGACAGATCGACACCGCGACACCAATGCAAAGTTTGCATAAAAACAAGCCCAGTAGTATTTTCAATACTAAAAAAAAGAATTGAAATATACGTTGTATATGTTGGTTTAATAATTATGTGTCAAAAACTTAATTCCATGGGAGCTCTTTGGGAGCCCATATCTCCGAAGAGGAGGTTGATAAAAAAGAAGTTTATATGAACTTGTAGTATTCTTTTCACGTGTTTCTTTCATATCCAAGAGATTTCCCACATTTTCCCGGACACCCTGTATAGTTCGAAGCGATTCCCGAATATAAAACTCGGTATGTGTAATGTGTAATATAGCCAACTTGGGGGGGGGGGTGCCTCCTGGCCCTGTCCCCCACCCCCCCTTAGAGGCGCTCATAAAGAACGAATTCCAATTTTTCAATTTTTTTTACCATCATACCATAAATTAATAACGTTCTAAGGAGGTTACACCTAATCTTTCGAAAAATAGAGTGAAGTAAAATTGCGCTCTTGGCACCAATTTTCTGAAACATTATTAAAAAGTTTCCGCGGGAATTGGAGCAGAAATAGCGAGCCATGTAATAAAAAAAAGTTTCATAGTTGCATTAAGCTTGACAATGAAAATCGGTTTTGTTGTATATCCTGTTTTGGCACGAAAGCACTAAATATCGAAATTGTCTAGCCTTTATTGCGGAAGTTTAAGTGGATATCACAAAATTTGGACGAATACCGGTTTAAAGTGGGTAAAAATGTTACCTTAAAGGGTTTTAAAATATAATAACGGGTTAACATAAAGTAAGGGATATATTTTAACTTACATGATGTGCTTATATTATGATTGCATATTATATCAATTTTATTATTTTAAGAGCATATTTTTATGTTTTCGGCTTTATCAAAAAATTTAAAACGTTAAAGGTTTAACGTCCAGTTCAGTACTTAGTTCAGGGATTTTCCAATCTAAAGATATATCGATTTGTAATACATATTTCTGTTAAATAAACCTTTGGTAAACAAATTAATTTCAAATGTAAAAAAAGTGTTGCTAGCACCCCGAGTGCAGTTATGTTGTATAAGGAGAGATTACCAGGAGTTAGTTTACCTCCAGAACATGTAATTACCCGGTGGAGAACATGAACAAAGGCCGCAATATTCTACGCAGAGCATTTCGAAACCATTAAAGAACTAATTTTGGATTTAGATGACGATTCGCAGTGTGTTGTGCAAAGTAAAGAGTTGTTAAAAAGTGTAAGTGTAGCTAAACATATTGTTTTTATTAAAGTTAATTTCAGTTTTATACCGGACATAATAACCTCGTTGGAGAGTAGAAATTTGTGTTTAAGAAACTCTATTAAAATTGAAGAAATAGTCATGCTTAAAGTGGAGTTGAAAGTATGGGAAACAAAGAAAAAAACTAAAAGTCTTCCTCCACAAAATTTAATAGAATAAAAATTCTCTAGGGGTTTCTACATGTTACGAACGTATAAACGTTCATCATCAGGAGACAGAAAATTTATTTAGTGCTGATGGTTATTGCAAAAGAGAAAATGGTGTAGAACCTTAATGGAGCTTTTATGGAATTAAAAAATTTATGTGTAGAAGAGACATAATATGAAGAAAATTGATAAAGGTTAAAAAGTTATTAGAGGGGGTCTAAACCAACCAAATAAACTGGGGAAGAAGAAAAAACCTTTCTAAAAAGAAGGTGTCGAAGATTATTTCAAATTTTTTATAAAATTTTTTAAGCATATGTCTGTAAGACTTTATAAGGGTAAAATTGGTCATAATTATGAAGATATCACAATAAGATTACATTCCAAAAAGTATTTTGTGGGGTATTGAGGATTAAAGCTCAGTAACTCCGCAAGCGGTTAATTTAAAACCAATAAAATTAATTAATAAGTTGCACATTTTTTTTCAAAGTTAAAGGTCAAAAGGTTGTTCACGTCCACGTGTTGGACTGGCTTAATATAGTGCCCACTAATTTTTTTACAACAAAGGGTTGTATAATGTCCCTGACATCAGTATGTCACCAATTTAATTCCATTTTCAAATAGTTTTCGCATAAATAAAGAAATTCTCATCTAGAAGAAATTTCCAGAATTAATTCATGCTCTAGGGAGATTATAAGTGAAAACAAACTGAAATAAAGTTTTTACATAAATCTGTTCCTCTTTTTCAAATGTCTCATTGGATAAGGCAACTTTCCTAATAATTGTTTTCGAACAATGTATCATTTGGTTTTTGTTTATTTTCATGTGACATTACACCTAGACACCGCATTTTAAAGATCGTCCTTAACCAAAGAGCGCAGGACGAATATCGATCTCACTGGAAAATTTTGCCGTGGAAATGCAGTTAGAATTTTCCAACGCGAACTATTGTTGTTTTATAGGTACATTGTTATGTAGCCCTTGAAAATATTTATTTCCTAATTAATAACAATATGAAGCTAAATGCAGCCAAAAACAGTGAATAGTGTTTTATAATCACAAGCTAAAACTACTAAAAATTATGTGTACCTAATGAAAATAATTGTAGAAATATTTGACATTTTATTCCCCTTACAGGGTTTCCCAGTAAATAGACAATAATTAGTTGCTATAAAGGTAAATTTGCAAACTTTAAATGTTTTAAATAAATGTTATCGTTGTGATCGATTGCTAAAATGTAGGTTATGGTTGCCTTATAAGCAAAAAATTTCATCTTTAAAAATCTTTATAATTTATACCACGGGAATTTTGTGCCAAACGAAAGGCAATCGGGACGTCCATAATTCTAAAAATTTAGTTCTGCATTTTTTTAATGGTTAGTGTTTATATACAGTGTCACCAGTAAAGTCCGCATCATATGGGATTTTTTTTAATAATAGCTTTATTCAAAATTTTACTCTGGCATCAAGTTTTGCTTCGATCGAGATGAAAATTAAGCAAAAAAATAATAATAGTCACTTGATTCGCATTATCTATAAAATTTTAATTTTTTCCAAAAATAATTCAAAAGTAGGGTTATTTCTGAAAATATCGAAAAAAGTTATTAAAAAAAAGTTTTTTTTAGCTTTTTCTAGTCCACATGCAAAATTTTAGCTGCATAGGATAATTTAAATTTTTTTATTTCAGATACAGTTTTTTTTAAAGTAGCGCCATATTAAATGTGTGTTTTTCTACAAAATCAAAATTGGGCTATTAAAATTTGGTCGCATGTGATACAAAGTTTATTTGTTTTTCACTCTGTATGAGGTAACTTCATGAAATAAGTATTTTTGAAAACGTAGTTTGTGTTTGAAAGTAATACACGTTAACGTTATTATGACATAGCTTTAATAATAAATAAAATTATAATATAGGGGTTTTAAATTAAATCGTTGAAAATAGATAAACTTTACATTGTTAAACTAAAATGTATTTTCCACTTAAAAAACACTTTACTGATGACACTGTGTTCTTTTTTTTTCTTAATATTAAGGTGCATTACTTTCAGACACAAACTACGTTTTCAAAAATACTTATTTTATGTAGTTACCTTATACAGGGTCAAAAACAAATAAACCTTGCATGACATGCTACCAAATTTTAATAGCCCAATTTTGATTTTGTAGAAAAACACACATTTAATATGGCGCTACTTTAAAGAAAATGTATCTGAAATAAAGCCTTGTCAAAACTAAGAAGTTTTATGTGGGTTGCGTTGAGTCTTATTTTGCAAAAGTGGTGCAATTTACAAAATATGGGTAAAAAATTAAAATTATCTTATGCAGCTAAAATTTTGCATGTGGGCTAGAAACTGCATTTAAAAAAACTTTTTCTAATAACTTTTTTTGATACTCTCAGAAATAACCCCCCACATTTGAATAATTTTTTGGAAAAAATTAAAATTTGACAGATAATGCGAATTAGGAATAAAAAAAAATCCCATATAATGCGGAGTTTACTGGTCACACTATATACCCAAAAAATATGTTCTTAGGATTTATGTAGTATAAAACAAATACTTGTACGTCAAAAATAACATAAATTCTATTAGCTATCAACAAATCTGTATTATTACAGGGTGAGTCAACCATAGAGTAAAGTTCGTTATCTCATTTGTTAAAAAAAAAACGTTAAATGCAAGAGTTTTAAAGAATGTTAAGATACCCAGTGTGAAATTATTTTTGAGTATACAGGGTTGTCCAAAAAACGTGACGAATATAATATTTTTTTTAATGGTACACCCTATTTTTAATTAATTTTTAGATACGTGAACCTCAATAATTTTTATGTTAATAATGTTATAAAGCTAAACCTAGCAGTTGTTCTAAAATTTTAATTTTTTTAGAAAAATATTAGTTTTTGCTCTTATAATAAATTGACAGTTCCGCCATTGTTTCCGAAGGTGGAATACTCATATTTGCTACAAACATTCTATTGGGATGACAAAAAACACATGTAATTGAATTTGAGTTAGGTGCTACAGGCCGTTCAAAATAAATTTATACATTTCGACGAATTTAAATTGAAAAAATCAACTTTTTGAAATGGGACACCCTGTATATTATTATTTTTTGGATAGATTTTACAAAACTCTTCAACTATCATTAAGTATGTCATATACCTATTTTTACTATTTTGCGATATATTTTTTTTTATTATTTTCCTAATTTCTCGGAAACCGCGCATACGATTTACTTCAATTTAAAAATATGGAAAGACCTATCCTTAAACAGTGTTTCTCGTGTAGCAGAATTTCCTATTTCCCCTATCGTTTTCAAAATATTCTGTAACTAGCGTGTACCCGGCAGCATTTTTGTATCGAGCGTCCAGTACACCGCATTCGGGTAATTTCGCCTTAACCGAGGTCCGTCTATCGTCGATTGTCAAGCTACCATACGACAGCTGTCAACTTTTGATTGATAAACGTTAATTTTTTTTAGCTTTTTTCTTATAAGTGGAGGATTATAAGGAGGCGATAACTAGAGGAACAAATTCCGTCTAAAAGGTATATTGGCAACCGGTTTGTTCGTTGTTACCCAGAGCATTTTTTTTAAATTGAAAAACCAAAAAAAAACAAGATTTCCGCCTAATCGAGCGTATGGTAGTCCGACTGTTGTCGTAGTACCGAACGCTCGATACGTGCCGAGGTCGAACATCACGAATGCGGCTTACTGGACGCTCGATACAAAAATGCTACCCGACATGCGTTGCAACCCGCTGGTATAAATACAAACCCGATATATTAGTACCCGGCATGCCACTTTCTGAAATTGCACCCGTGCGCAGCCGGGACGGGTCGCTAGTTATACATAAAAACCTTCCTCTTGAATCACTCTATCTATTTAAAAAAACCGCTTCAAAATCCGTTGCGTAGTTTTAAAGATTTAAGCACATATAGGGATATAGGGGCAGACGGGCGATAGCGACTTTGTTTTATACTATGTTAAGATATGTGTTAGTATAATTAGGCCAACTTTAAATATTATTTTCTCCCAAAGACAGGCCTAAAGTAAAAAAAACTGTTACAGACAAACAACGTTTGATCCTTTAACTTTCCAGTAATACCAAATTTATACCTGTTTAATTAAGTTTTGCTGTTGATATTTAGTGACAATAATTACTAATATACTAATGTCTCTTAAAATAAATTCGATAGGTTGAGAGGGTTTCGAGAAAATGGTATAAATGCATGCGCTGGTAAAAGCAATGGTAGACTCTTAAACCAATCACTTACCATCAAATGCAAACATCTGTTGTACTAGATCCTGCGCGCTTCGTCAGTAAGGTCCTTTCTGGAACTTTTGTTACGTGATTATAAACCTGAAAGAAAAAAATAATAAAATAATCCTGAGAGAACAGACGATAATACACTTCTCGTCAAAATTAGCGAATACTCTAAAATCTAGCAAAAGTTTGTTCTTAACTATCTTATGAACCGCTCATCCGATGTTGACGATCTAGTTTTTTCAGTGTAACCTAAGGTGTTACAAACCTTTTTAAGTTACTAACGTTAATCTGTAAAACGATTCAACTGATATACAAGGTGTTATTAGTAGAGGCGATTTTGTGTCGTAAATTTGAAACATTCTGTAGAGTAAACTGGTACAGTTGGAAATTCCCGGTATGTGCTGTTAGTAAGTTGACATCAATATCTCCAGACCTTTTTGCCAGTTTTTTGATAAGTGTCTTTTGGCAATAGAAACAATATTAAACAAAAAATGTGTCAAGTTTTGGTAGGAAAATCTTTACAATGCTGTATCTTGGTAATGGTTGAACAGATTTCGACCAGTATACAAGATTTTGAAAGCTCTTTTCCTATAGATTTTTCATGATATAATAGTGATTTTTAAAGATGGCCATTATATAGGGGTCGAGAAAATCATAAACATAAAATTGCTAAAATTATGGTAATTAGGTTTATTAAAGCTATCTCAACCGGACTATATGCTTTTGTTTTATGTTATAATTAGTCATTTGACACTTTGGGTCAATATTTCGGGACGTTCTTTTTCCCATTTGATTAAGAGCTATTTGGCAAAAGACACACTATTAAACAAAAAATATGCCAATTCTTCGGAGAAATCTCTAAAAAGCTGTACCTTGACATCGGTTAAATAGATTTCGACCAGTATTATAGATTTAAAATTTTAATAATAATAATAGTTAATTTTAATGTATATATAGGTATACTCTGGTATACTTACATGTTTTAGAGGGACAAAAAAAATTAAAACGTCATTTTTAAAGCCAAATTTTATTAAATAAATTTACAAAAACATTGCAATATAAAAAGCATAAAAACACAAAAATAACCTTCTAATAATTAGTAACGGGTGTTTCCACCTCTTGCTGCAATAACAGCCTTAATAGTGTATCTTTTGCCAAATACCTCTGAATCAAATAGGAAAAAACGTCCTGAAATATTGACCCAAAGTGTCAAATGACTAATTTTGAAACAAAACAAAAGCATATAGCCCAGTTGGCATAGCTTTAATAAACCCCGTTACCATAATTTTAGCAATTTTATATTTATGATTTTCTCGACCCCTGTATAATAGGAAAATGGTCATCTTTAAAAATCAGTATTATATCATGGAAAATCTATAGGAAAAGAGCTTTCAAAATCTTGAATATTGGTCGAAATCTGTTCAACCATTGCCAAGATACAGCATTGTAAAGATTTTCCTACCAAAATTTGACACATTTTTTGTTTAATAGTGTATCTATTCCCAAAAGACACTTATCAAAAAACTGGCAAAAAGGTCTGGAGATATTGATGTCATCTAACTAACCGCACATACCGGGAATGTCTAACTTTACCAGTTTACTCTACAGAATGTTTTAAATTTAGGGTACAAAATCGCTTCTACTAATAACACCCTGTATATCAGTAAAATCGTTTTACAGATTTACGTTAGGAATTTAAAAAGGTTTGTAACACCTTAGGTTACACTGAAAAAATTAGTTCGTCAAAATCGGATGAGTGGTTCATAAGACAGTTTTAAGAACAAACTTTTGCTAGATTTTAGAGTATTCGCTAATTTTGACGGGAAGTGTAGTATTAAACAGTTGAACCGGGTGGTCAAATAAGCGAGGACGTCGGCTTTATCTCGGAAACCATCAATCGTACAACTTTCGGAAAGATTTTTTTATGAGTAAAGTGGTCAAGAGAAATTGCTGGAAATTACTTTACAAACTTTTGCTAGATTTTAGAATATTCGCTAATTTTGACGAGGTATAGTTTACTCGAGAATATCGGGTAGTCGAATCTATAAAACCAGGAATTAGTAACTAGCAGAATATTAGCTTAAAAAATACTACATTATGTTTCTATTGCTATTTCAGGAAAGTAACCTTTATTTCATAATGAGTAGCCTACAAAGTTTTGGTCCAGCCCTTACTCATTGGTCCTTTGGCATAACGATATTAATCGGCCTAGTTTCATCCGAGTTCACGGGTGCTGAGTCAATTTTAGCGATTTCTATAGCTGCGTGTTCATCTACTTTAGCAGGTAAATATTATTGAAACTAAAACGACGGCGCTGTTTTATTCCCCTTATTTTAAATTAAAGTTAATTGAGTCGGTTCGTTGGTATTTAAAGGCGGGTTCTCACGGTTCAGTCGCGCTTTATTTCCAGCCAAACCCCCAAAGACGAACGCCACTGTTTAATGGAAATAAATCTAGGATTAAGTGGCGGCAAAGTTGCACAATTTGGAAAATTCTGAGTATACCGGGTGTTTCTCAAAAGACGTTTACCCCTATAACTTTTTTATATTTATAGATATTAAAATGAAATTTTAAGATTATGCATGAGATATGAGTCATAATTTTCAATTTGTTAGCACTTCCGGTTTGACCGGAAGTGACCTTGACTTTGGTATTTTAAATGGGACATCTTATATATTTTTACTTATTGGGATTCAGCATAACATTCTGAGTAAAATGACACCTTACTTGTCATTTTTTGACGTGTTATAAGATTTTAATGTTTATTTTTTATTTTCAATCTAGAGTGCTACAAATTAATTAAATCTGTTAATTTATAGTGAAAATTAAAATTATGTCGGAATAATTGACTTTCTAAGTTTCACAAGCGATTAAAAAATGAAATTTTGTTTTCTTCACGTTTACTCCATTTTTACAAATGAAACGATGGTGGTTCACTAGGATATGTAAAACGACCATTTTTTCCCAACAATTTGATACCATACACTACTCCTATGCTATTTTTAAATTGACACTAAAAAATTTGACTTAAATCCCAATCGCAAATTTAAAAGCGTTATGCATTATTGCCAATAATTTTAATAATAATTAATTAATCCCAATAAGTAAAAAAATACAAGATGTTCCAATTAAAATACCAAAGTCAAAACCGGAAGTGCTAACAAATTGAAAATTATGCCAATAAATACAGACTCATCTCTTATGCATAATTTCAAAATTTCGTTTTAATATCTATAAATACAGAAAAGTTATAGGGGTGAACGTCTTTTGAGAAACACCCGGTACGTGCATGCGAAGATATTCTCGTCTCGGTTTATTTTTTTCTAGCTTTCTTAACAAAGATGGCGAACAATTTATTTTACGTTTTCATTGTCACTTTTTATTTTCCATAATATGTCGCTATCAGATATTGATTCTTACGTTTCGTCTTTCGGTTACCATCATCAGGTATTTATTTTAAAATAGGTACCTGTATTTTTATTGCAGTTTAGTAGACATTGTGTATAAGAAAATATTTCTTATTTCTTTAATGTCTAGTTCTGAAGGAGTTATAAAAGTTTATATTGAAAAAAATATTTTTTTACGGATGTATTTCAATATTTCAATAAATTATACCCTAAAGGTGTACCTATATAAACATAAAGACCATGAAAATGTGGGCGTTATGAACGATCTGTAATAAAATCGTTATGTAATTTTTGATAATGATGATGAATCTATATTGTTGTATTATTTTCATGGACAAAGCTGGTAGGAGATAAACGACATTTTGATTGAAAGATAAAGAAATAATGTAAGAAAGCTCCACAGAAATTTCTTTTCCAAAATAAAATATGTGCCTATTGAAGCCGATGCTTTAAATCGATAGCGAATTTATATAACAATTGAATTGCAAAATAGATAAATATATAAACATTACTTACACACAATTATTATACACAACATGGAATAATCGTCCATAATAATGTATGAAGAACACTACACACAGATAAAATAAACAATTCGCAACTCATCGAACTAAATAAAATACCGGCATGGAATGCGGACGACAAAAAAGATGCATGTTTTTATGCGACTAAAACAAAACATTTTCGGTAAACGTATAGGACGTAAAGGAGGATTTTTAGTCATCAGTTAAAGTACTGAATAAGTACATGATAAGGGTTATTCGTCTGATAGGGGTATGGCTATGTATTATAAGTATAACAGAGTCTCAGATTGCATAACCCGCAATGTGCTTTTGGTTTAAATGTTAATTTGGTGTGCAAGTGTGATAAGTTCATTGAAAGAAAGTCTTGTATAAAGTATTTAGGGGTTTTTATTGATGAAACGTTCCAATGGAAAGAGCATGTTGCTCATGTCACTCAAAAAATAAGAAAATTAATTTATAAATTCTATGAATTACGCAACATTCTAACATTGAAAACATTAAGGATGGTTTACTATGCTCTTGTGGAGTCAATTATTAATTATGGTATTGTTGTGTGGGGTGGTGCTGGCACCACAATCATGGCTAAACTTTAAATTGCACAAAAGTGGATTATTAAGATAATGCTTTTTAGGAATAAAATGTATCCAACTGAATTATTATATAAAAACAGCAATCTTTTGTGTCCTAATCAGCTATAATTAAGTCAGTAATTAGATTTATGTTGAAAACCTTATATATTGGCCAGTTATTCATAGAGAAACCATTAATCATGGAAAAAACACTAGAAATGTAGCACAAAATAATTTGGTCAGGGGAAACCCAAAACATGTGATATGCCAAAATCATATATATTGTGTCGCCATATCATAGCATAAAGAGGGATATAACAAAGTGGATTATTGACAGTAAATTTATATTTAACTATATCATTTAATCAAGTTTATCTTATTCTGGTTCTGTTTTATAACACACATGATCGTGAACATATCTGGCTGGTCAGCAGGATTTGTCAAGCTGGATGTCTTGGGTGGTATTGTATTGTTATGTATTTATTTTCTTTTGGTATTATTATGTCTCGTATTATTTATTTCTGTTGAATTATCTTGCGTTGGAAAGTTGTTTTTACTTTGTTATTAATGAGAGATTAACCTAAAACCTCAAAATTATTTAATTATATATATTAATTATATATTATAATAAGGAAGAAGATGCACACACACTATTTTAAATACCATTGTGCATCCAAATTTTTAGCAATAATAATGAGGTAGTTTAAAGTCAGTCAAAGTCAAAAATTTATAATAATTAGAATAAGTTTTAAGTTGTATTATTTTATAATTGCTGAAATAAATAAATAAATATACCCTTATATACCCTAATAATATTAATTATGTTTTCGGGTTTATTCGTATTGCGAACACTATTTTTGTTCATTATAACATATAATTAATATCATTATTACGAAAAATAAGCTACGCAGACTCCGGACTATCTAATGTCATTCACGACGCGCCGCATTGCCGTTACTATGAAAACTATAAATGGTAATACACCTAGCTATCTTGATTTAAATGCTAAAATTTCGCTTTGTGTGTAATGACTAGTAATGAGTAATAATGAATTTTGAAAATAGTAACAATGAAATACGATGGATGGTTGTGTTGTAGATAACGCGGTGGTGTAGATACTTGACTCGCCTATAATGTACCATATTATTCTCGGATGATTATATTATAACACTTACTGTACGCGACTCGGTTATAATCATCCTCGCTAATTATGGCCTACATGAATAATATACTATATTTTCATGGGTATTTCCAATGACAATTAAATTTGTATATAAGGAAAGGTAGGAAGGGGGCTTTTAAGCTATAATTTGAAATTACTCACAACTGAACAAGATTTTCGTTTTTTATGTTTTTGGATTCCTTCAACATTTCGTTGTTTTGGAGATTATTTTATTTTGCAGCGCATAAGTTGCTTCGGCTGGCAATCGCGTTAGGGCGATGGAACTAGTTTAAACGCAAAGGCACTCCGAGCCGAACAAACTTGAAAAATAAAAGCGTACTACTTCGAGATCTACCGCTTTCCTATACAGGGTGTCCGGGAAAATATGGGAAATTTCCCGGATATGAAAAAAACGCGTGAAAAGAATACTACAAGTTCATATAAACTTCTTTCGTATCGGCCTCCTCTTCGAGGA
The DNA here is from genome assembly GCA_963969555.1 of Polydrusus pterygomalis. Classification (NCBI taxonomy): domain Eukaryota; kingdom Metazoa; phylum Arthropoda; class Insecta; order Coleoptera; family Curculionidae; genus Polydrusus; species Polydrusus pterygomalis. Next base: position 23,523,284 of record OZ018382.1, on the reverse strand, counting down.
TGTGGGCTCCCAAAGAGCTCCCATGGAATTAAGTTTTTTGACACATAATTATTAAACCAACAGGTATATTTCAATTTTTTTTTCATATGATGTAAACCAGGTAAGACCCTTCAAATTACTATCCCAGAAAGTGTTGCGAATTACTCACAGCTGCAGGATGCAGGAACGAACTAGCTGTGACACTAATGTTTCCATTTTTTACGCCCTGTATGATAAAAACTTTGGACGACGTTTTTTACATACCTTTAACTATTGACTAAAAATTAAGTACTCCATTCATGTCGGTAATCCTAACCGTTTTCATACAATACATGATGTAAATAAAATGACGTTTTTCCGAAAACGGTTAGGATTAGCGACATGAATGAGGAGTACTTAATTTTTAGTCAATAGTTAAGGGTATGTAAAAAACGTTGTCCAAAGTTTTTATCATACAGGGCGTAAAAAAAATGGGCACATTAGTGTCACAGTTAGTCCGTCCCTGCAGCTGTGAGTAATTCGCAACACTTTCTGGGATAGTAATTTGACGGGTCTTACCTGGTATACATCATATGAAAAAAAAATTGAAATATACCTGTTGGTTTAATAATTATGTGTCAAAAACTTAATTCCATGGGAGCTCTTTGGGAGCCCATATCTCCGAAGAGGAGGCCGATACAAATACTTCATTCTATGGGAGCTCTTTGGGAGCCCATTTCTCCGAAGAGGAGGCCGATATGAAAGAAGTTTATATGAACTTGTAGCATTCTTTTTACGTGTTTTTTTCATATCCGGGAAATTTCCCACATTTTCCCGGATACCCTGTACCTATAAAAAAAAAATAATTAACCACTTTTTTAGCAATCTGTAGCTGCACCACGCCAACCAACGAAGGTCAATTTAAACGGAAGCGCCTCAATAACCTTCTTTACTTCCTCATAATATGGCTCGATATTTTGACCAATCTTGTAGCGGCCGCTACATGTGCCCGATTGGCCAGTGCTACAGTCGACTACATAAGCAAAGGTCATTTTAGGGAATTTCTGTTTGGGCTGGAACAACATTCACTTGGAGAACCTTGGCCCGACGTTCTCGGAGTCACTATTATTTTGGTAGTGACTGTACTCTTTATGATGGGTTTGGAAGTAAGTCAGATTGTTTGAACAATTTGCTAGGATTCAAATGTTTTTTAAAATAAACTACTATTACTCCTGTTTGGAATAATCAATTTTAAAAACTGGCCTCGTTTAAGCCGCTAGATGGCGTTAATTGAAACATAAGCAAATACTATACTCTTTCTCAAAAGAGTTAAATTTAAGGATAGATTTGTTTTAACACGGTATAATAGAGAATTAAATCCTTAACATTTCTGTTAAAAAAAGGCAAATTTATATATTTTTAGAACCTCAGTAATTGACTAAATTAATTATATATAAAAGTTTCAATTTTATTTTATTGGACAACTTTAACACACATTAATTATAAATGAACAAGAATAGTAATATCGATGGCAATGTTCAAATTACAAATTTTCAAAAATATAAAACATACTTTGTAAAATATTTACCCCATAGCCAATTTTTGAAAATATTCATAACAACTGAACAATAGGTATAAATCTGATACAGTATTTTAAATGTAATTTAATTTTTTTGTTTTAGAAATCGTCGACAATATCAATTCTCTTATTTTTGGCATTACTTTGCAATTTTGCTTTTTTTACGTTTATTGGAAGCTTTCACACGGTCAACAATTTTCCAAAATGGGCAGATTCTTTCAAAATACATTCCTCTAGAACGGTAAGCTATATACAGGGTGTCCCAAAAGTAATGGGACACAGAGCAACAGCAGACTTCTTAAGTCGAAATAATGCGATTTATTTCTTGTCTAATCTCAAAATTGATAACAACCAAGATACAGATTTAATTTTGTTTTCGTTTTTTTGCGATTATTTCATAACGAAGCGACATAGCAGCACAAAATGAAGGGTAAGAAGTAAAGTAACTTATTTTTTAATAGTCGGATCGATATAAGAAGCCCAAACAGAGTTATGCCAGCTAAAAGGAGAGGATCATGCCGTCGGCAGCGCGCTCTACTGGTTACACAAAAACTATGAATAATTTTGAATTTCTCACCTCAAAAAACCCCAAAACCCTTAATTTTGTGCTGCTATGTCGTTTCATTAAGAAATAATCGCAAAAAAACGAAAACAAAATTGTTGAAACTTTGACACCATGTATCTTGGTTGTTATCAATTTTGGGATGAGTTTAAATAAATCGCATTATTTTGCCTTAAGGAGTCTGCTGTTGCTGTGTGTCCCATTACTTTTGGGACACCCTGTATACATTAATATTTATTTTGTTAAATTGTCCTTAGATACAGACAAACAGAGCGCAATGTTCCTGAGTTCTTAAAAATTGATCGTTATTTTAGCAGTAAATAAATAGGACCTTATCACAAATTGAAAAATAATTCCCAGATTTCAAGAAAAAGTGCGGAGCCGACAACATTATTTTTATGCTCTGGAAGCATTATCAAGGCTACCGGCGTTTTGGCCTCAAGGCAATGTAAAAGCGCGCAGGCGCAAAATCATCAAGAAGATAATATCCGATCCTATTATTCCTAAATTATTAATACAGACGCCCCCCTCCCCCTTAAAAAAAAGTTTGCATCCGCCACTGATCATATTATGATATTATTTGTTTTAGGTACTAAAGGCGTCTGCAATTTGTTCCTTTGCCTTTGTGCACAAGATGCCCATGACGTCAAAAAACAACTGTCTAAAAATTTTGACGCTGTTCTTCATGCCGCTTTTGTTTTATACAGTACTGGCCATCATATTTTCATTAATGACACATTATAGGTAATGTAATAAATGTACCGTGCGAGCAAAAATTATTTGCATCAAAGAGGGCGGTGCATCTAAGGACGTAATGCTTAGCCGTAAAGCTTAATACCTTTTGGGTGTCCGTATCTACCTGAATTAACAATAAATCAGATATTCCGTCATCTTTCACAGTCGTTACAAGTAATTTGATTCATGGCTAATTTTTCCAATTTCTTGAACAATTATTCACACAATGGGCTTTACGGGACAGCACACAACATTCATGGTTGAAGCGTATTTTCGAAACGGGGTTAGAGTAAATGGTGAGTAACAATACAATCCGGGTTTGTGCCTGAACGATTTTCACGAACATTTTCCTTACTTTTATTGCTGGGGATTTTTATCATTGCCTGAAAAGAACCGTGGCTGTGTTTAGGGAAACAGGTTCTATACAACACAAAAAGGAGCAGGAAGACCATCTGTAAGAACAGAAGAACTTGTTGCAAACGTTCGTGAAATAATGCAAAAAACGCCAACAAATTGTATAAGACGCCTGTCCCAAGAAGTGGGAAGATCTTATGGAACATGCAGGACTATTCCTAAGAAGCAGCTAAATTTATTTCCTTATAAAGTACAAGTATTCCAAGAAATATAAGATTTTGAAAGACGCAGGAATTATTCTCAATGATTTACCCAAAATTTCTGGGAACGAAATGATTTATTAGACCTGACATTTGTTTCGGATGAAGCCTGGTTCCACCTCTCCGATTATGTGAATTTTCAGAATACACGCATGTGGAGTAGTGAAAATCCCCATTTTTTTGTAGAGTCCACATTGCACCCTCAAAAAATTGGTGTCTGGTTAGCTGTTTCCCGAAGAAGAATTGTTGGTCCTATTTTTTTCCATTACACAGTTAAAGCACAGCGGTATAGAGACAATATTTTGAATCCATTTGTGGAGCAATTACTTGACGAACTACGTTTTGGATATTTTTAGCAGGACAGTGCAACCGCCCATACAGCTGCCGAAACTATTAACTACTTACCCAATTTTTTTGACGACAGATTGATCAGTTTTCGATCAGACATTGAATTTCCACCTAGATCACCTTGTTTAACGTTTATGGATTACTTTGTTAATTTTGTAAACAACAAAAATTAATTTGTATTTGTCTACTTATTTTATTACTCATTAGTTTGGCATATCATGTCATAATATGAATTTTACAAAATTTTAACCTATATTTGGTTAGATATATCGTCCCCATATCATTGTGATATAAACCAAGCCCTACGCTTTTTAATCCAAGCCCTCTTTGATGCAAATAATTTTTGCTCGCACGATCTGATGTTTTCAATGTGTGCTGAATATGAATAATTCGGTTATAGTGAAAAGCCCATTGTGTTAAAAGACATAGTCATTATCATTGCATAACCGAGCCGTCAAGTCGCAAGGCATTTTGCGAATTGGAAGCTCAGTTTCACCATAATAGTTTATATCGTTCTGTCACAACATTTTTTCAGAGAACTTAGCGGTACCGCCATACCCCTAATACAAGTATTCCAAAACCGAGATGTTGACTGGGCCAGGCCCGTAATAGCAGTTTTTACAATTTGTGTAGTATGTTTATTGCTAACGGAAGTCTTGCCCTGTGTATATTTTACCTTCGTCCGATTGGCTAGCAAAGAATGGAAAGTATTCGTCAGTCCAATACAGTACCAGAGCACGATAACCGGCGCTCCGGTTTTGGCTATTTTTGCGGCAGGTAAATTATTTAGTATATAAAAGTGGGTGATAATGTGGATCTAATCGAATATTTTCTTAAGCTATAATTAACCGAGATATTAGAGCTAAGAGCTGAAGCACAGAATATACAGGGTGTCCGGAAATGACGATGACAAATTTTAAGGTATGATTCTACATAAAAAGATATGAAAAAAAGTTCATATTAACATAGGTCCGAAAATGCTTTCAGAGGGAGCTACAGACCCTTGAAGATGGTGTCATAAAAGTGGTTTTTATTTAATTTATTAGGATCTACTTACAATACAGGAATTAACTTCTACGTATAAGTTAGAGTGATTGGAGGTCATTCTTTGAAAATATCAGGTGACCCATAATTGCAACCAGTGGCGTGGGAACAAAGGGGTGGTTAGTTATTTAGGGTTATATTTTTTCGCCGAGTGTATTTTCGCTATCTTTTAAATAAATAATGATTCTTTGAAGATTTTTACGTAAAAAAGGTTCCCTTGGTATAACGTCGTATAGTCGACCGTTTTCGAGATAAACGGACTTAAAAGGACGACTGCAGTGCGTAAATACAGTAAACAGGCTATGTAATAAAAATAAGAAGATGCTTGAATACTATTTTAAAATGTAGTTATTCTTTTACACCCATTGCCAAAAAGAAAAACGAATTTACTGGTACCTACTACGTTGGGTACATTTTTAAATTCATCTGTGGATTCCACCACAAACTTCATTTAAAAATGTAACGCATAGGATACCAAGCGCTTCGCAACAAATCATAGTTGGCTTAATTCAAATGCATTTGAACCTGTTTAATAAGGAACTTCACTTTGTCACTTTTTTAAGTTCTAGTTGAACAACCCCAGTTTGCAGCGTTGAAGAATTAGAGCAGCGGTGAGAAAACGAGTTCGAGGATGCATTGAAATGAACGGAAATCATTTTCAACACTCATTATAAAATTTATAATAACATTGAAAAGGATTTAAAAATTTAGGGACAGCATTGTTTATTATTTTGTTATTGATTTGTTGGTATTTTTATTAATAGAATTATTATTCAAAAAAAAATCTGCGCATTAAAGTCATTTTATCTCGAAAACGGTCGACTATACGACTTTATACCAAGGGAACCTTTTTTACGTAAAAATGTTCAGAGAATCATAATTTATTTGAAAGATATCGAAAGTACACTCGGCGAAAAAATATAACCCTAAATAACTAACCACCCCTTTGTTCCCACGCCACTGGTTGCAATTATGGGTCACCTGATATTTTTAAAGAGTGACCTCCAATCACTCTAACTTATACGTAGAAGTTAATTCCTGTATTGTAAGTAGATCCTAATAAATTAAATAAAAACCACTTTTATGACACCATCTTCAAGGGTCTGTAGCTCCCTCTGGAAGCATTTCCGGACCTATGTTAATATGAACTTTTTTTCATATCTTTTCATGTAGAATCATACCTTAAAATTTTTCATCGTCATTTCCGGACACCCTGTATAGCTACGCGCGTTGCGTAGCTACCTATATATTCTTTGGTTGAAATAAACAATAATGAACTTCGGGATTACTATCCCCAATTATATTCCCAAAATACCTTTAATTATTCTCAATATTTCTGTTTTTTAGGAAGTCTGACAGCCATATTGGCATTTGCTTGTCCATTATCGCATCTTATCAAATTACTTAATGTAGCATGCTTAATAAAATGCATTCTTACATCATGTCAGCTGGTCTACACAAGATATAAACCAGAAATTACTTGCAATGATCCTCTAGGTAAGAAATTTGTCACTGATCAATATCATCTATTGGTATAAATACTGGTACAAGAAAAAAAAATCAAAATATGTTGCTCCTATACTATTATGAAAATTTTTCGAAAATGTGAATGATACGGTTTTATTTTGCTATACGAAGTAAAAATTAAGGTTTTTGAAATGCTATGCAGTATTCTGTTTTTGAAATGCTGTTCTGTTTTTTTTTACGTGATATACCTACTTACATGTATTTTTTTATCATAGATAAATAGTAAAATTAGGCCATTGTCCGTTATCAAATAATATACCATATAGATTTAGATATATACAGTGTGTCCACGGATAGAGGTTGGAAGGGGAAAAACTTTTTTATTAGTAGGTATAGAAGAAAAAGTATTTTTTTATAAAAACGTCTGCTTCTGCTGAAACTACAATTTCGAATATCAGATTTGCGATTACTATACAGGGTTTGTCACAAACAACATTTTTAGTTCTTTGCATTTCGTTTAAAATAAATTTACGTAAAAACAAACAACTATTGTTGCTTTCTTACTTCGAATATGGCCGAGTAACGATTTTGTTGTAAGAAAACCATTTTTTCTTTGCCTACTTTTGAAATATTTTTATTATTACATGTCATATTGCTTCAATTCATTCAATCATAATAAATTATAAAACTTTTATTCAAACGTGGTACCACCGAGTTAGCGGCATAGTTCAACTCCACATCTGAATTCCCGATAACAGTTTCCATTGCTGTATCGGGATATTTGCAATGTGAGATCAAAACTCTTAAGCCAACCGATTTGGACCATAGGTAGGGATCTTCCAATCCATTTATTCCCAAAGTGATGATTTAACCAATCATCTAATGAAATTGAAAATTAGAATTGAAAAAAAAAACAAAAAACAAAAACTATTGTTTCTGACGAACCCTGTATAGTAATCGCAAATCAAATAGATGAAATTATAGTTTTAACACTAGCAAAATTTATTAAATAAATCAAAGAATTGAAAAAAAGAAGATCCAAAAAAGCAAAAATGTTGTTTGTGATGAACCCTGTATAGTAATCGTAAATCTGATATTCGAAATTGTAGTTTCAGCAGAAGCAGACGTTTTTATGCAGAACGACTTTTTCTTCTTTACAGACTAATAAAAAAGTTTTTCCTCTTCCAAACTCTATCCGTGAACACCCTGTATATATCATATTTAAACTCTGTTTGGGGAAAATCAATAATAAATACTATAATTATAATATTAATAATTCGTCATTGCACCGTTGGCGTTGTGGTCGGGTTTGTTCGAACAAATCCGAACAAACTCGACGCGACCTAACGCAGAGAACTACCTACCGGTACCTACCTTGGTAGGTAACGTGCCTTCTTGTAAATTCTGGAATTTTTTATTCCGTCCCTCAAGTATCTTCTGTCAGAGTTATTCTTGTCTTCAGCAGTAACTATAACGTTGAGACTAATATAACTTTTACAATTAATAATCATAGAAATATTATTGACAAATTATTTTTTCAGTTTATAACAGCAATGTGCAATACAGCAAATTAAATCAAAATAACAACAGATCATCGGCGAGACACAGTCAAATTACGCTAAAAGAACGTCTTAAGGGCTTTTTTGTTAAGAAACCCCAATATATACATAAAATAAACTCTCCCAAAGGACCTATATGTAATGTACGAAAAATTCGCAGAGGAAAAAAACACCAGGGTAAGCAATTCTTAAGACATCCGGTTTAGATAAATTTACCCTAAAGACACAGATTACTCGTACCTAAAGTTTTATCATTTCACCAGAGCAAGACCAATAGAGTGCCAGTAGTTATTTCTTTTTAAATCAGTCGATCATTAATAACCACATCTAAAATAAATCCATTTTTCTCCGTAACTGAATTTCTCCAAACAACAAGATTATTGTAGTATTTTTAAGTTACTCATCTTAGATTTCGTTAATATTACACAAGTCAAAAGTACAACAATTAGATACTTCAGAATTTCTCAAGATCTTTCCAGAGATTCGTTAATGTCGCAATTTTTTTAATGGAACTCCCTATATATTACTCGTTTTAAAAACACTGGAAGACAAAGGTAACATAATATAAACGTACAAATTGAAGATAAAGATTCGGAAGCTTTTCTGCAGTAGCAGTAATGTAAAACGCCTTTAGTGTTTTTACAACCACCCACTTACTTGTGTAAGACACACAGACAAAATGAACCGGCACCGCGCGGACGACACATAACGGTCAAAGCCAACGACTGACTCCTATCTGTCGATCTGCCGCAGGAAAATTATGAAATGGTGTAACCGACTGACTAAATTGTTACGTTTCACGCATGCGTCAGCAGCTTCCAAGGTATTTTAAAATCCCTCAATTCAAACATGACTAAAATGGTTGGCATATTTTATACTAACAGTAAAACAAAATAAATAAATAGAAAAAAGAAAAGCACAAAGTCTTTCTCCACAAGTTTATTAGAATAACTAGGCGAACCTAGAATAATTCATAATAATTCGTGGGATTGAGCCGTAATGGAGCTTTCAATGGTGGATACGAGGTGCAAAAAATGAATAGTCAGAAGACTGACAAGACTTCAGCATACTGGAAAGTCAAGGGCTAGTGCAAAGGCCTTTTGGGCAGAAAAATTAAGAGAGCAAAAGAAAAATTAGAGAGTTTTAACAGACTTTGTGAAAATCATTTAGGTATAAGTAGTAAAAAATCTTAAGTTTCATTAAACTTTGTCGGAGACATGTAAAAGTAGTGGAATGAGAGGGAAAGAAAAAAGAATTACGCCTGGTACCCCAAGAGCATTTTACTTTAAGCTAAATGATGCTTTGACTTTTACGAAAACCAATTTTTTCTTTTTTCTTTCCCTCTCATTTCACTACTTTTACATGTCTCCGACAAAATTTAATAAAACTTAAGATTTTTCACTACTTATAACTAAATGATTTTCACAAAGTCTGTTAAAACTCTCTAATTTTTCTTTTGTTCTCTTTATTTTTCTGCTCAATACAGGGCTTTTGCACTAGCCCTTGACTTTCCAGTATGCTGAAGTCTTGTCGGTCTTCTGACTATTCGTTTTTTACACCTCTTGAACACCATTGAAAGCTCCATTACGGCTCAATCCCACTTATTATTTTCTCTATTGCTAACAACATTGGCATTGTACTATTTATTTTGTTTTCCTGATGATAAGTGTTTCTACACTCGAAACATGTCGAATTATTATGAATTATTCTAGGTTCGCCTAGTTATTCTAATAAACTTGTGGAGAAAGACTTTGTGCTTTTCTTTTTTCTATACATTTTTAACTCCACGTTGAGTATGGGCTACTTCTTAAAAAAAAAAATATAGACATGGCATGAACAAACCCATACATGAAGTTTAAAGAAAAGCTTTTCAAAATATGAAATTTCCAAAAATATCAGATATAGACCAGGGCTGAATGAAGCCTTTGAAAATGGTAAAAAGTGAAAAAAAAATAATAGTAGAATGAAACCCATTGGAAATGGAAGAGAATATAACAAAAGTGAAAGGAAAAATAATTTACGGGCGATCCGAGGTCGGGAAGTGGAAAGGGGTGAGTTTTTAAGGGTAGAAAACGATTTATCTCGATTTCCGGCAAAACTACAAGTCCTATGGGAAAACGTTAAATTGCAAAGTTGTAGGTCGTTAAAAGATCTACAACTTTTGTATTTATACTTTTTTCACATAACCTCAAAATTTATGTAAAAAAGTCAAATAACCAAGTTTTTGGTTTTTTATTTTTATCTTTTACAAAAATATTTTTTTTTTCACAATATTTGGTGAAAACTTACTTTTTTATGTCCCAAACACACTGTAATTTTTTTGATTTAAAATATTTATTTTTTCACCTTATTTTGACTTAATATCGAAAAAGCACCCTAATTTTCAATCGAAAATTCTCACCTCAAAATATCTGCTTTTTAAAAAAAAGTCGGTGTGCTTTTTGTTCGTTATAATCTCTACTTTCTGATGCTGTAAAAAAATATACATTACTATGGTAAATGTTCTCAAAAAATGCAAAGAAACGAAAAAACTCGAATCCGAAATTTTTTTTTAATCATTATGTACAATTTTGAGCTATTTACCTATTAAAATGTATACTTCATGTTACATTGATAACCAAAAAAATTGCAAGTCAAAATATACTAACCTACTATAATTAACAACCAAATAAGTTAATAAAGTTAATATTTAATAAGACAGCTACAATATTTTGCATTTTTTGAGAACATTTACCATAGTAATGTATATTTCTTTTACACCATCAGAAAATAGAGATTTCAACGAACAAAAAGCCCACCGACTTTTTTAAAAAAGCAGATATTTTGACGTGAGAATTTTCGATTGTAAATTAGGGTGCTTTTTCGATATTACGTCAAAATAAGGTGAAAAAATAAATGTTTTCAATCAAAAAAATAACAGTGTGTTTGGGACAAATTTTGTGAAATAAAAATTTTTTTCGTAAAAGAAAAATAAAAAACCATAAACTTGGATATTTGAATTTTTCACATAAATTTTGAGGTTATGTGAAAAAAGTGTAAATACAAATTGTAGATCTTTTTATTACCTACAACTTTGTCATTTAACATTTTTCCATAGGACTTGTAATTTTGCCGGAAATCGAGATAAATCGTTTTCTACCCTTTAAAACTCACCCCCTTCCACTTCCCGACCTCGGATCGCCCGTAAATTATTTTTCCTTTCATTTTTGTTATATTCTCTTCCTTTTCCAATGGGTTCCGTCCTACTATTATTTTTTTTGGTTTCAAAAATTATCGACCCTGGTCTAATAAGTTGTTAATACGATTTAATTCTTTTGATTGCAGAAGAACAAGAGTGCCTTATTTTTGACGAGTACACCAATAAATCGTCCCGCATCGACATGGCCAATGAAAGTAACTCCGACAACGAGGAAAACGAAATGGAAATTTTGTCTTGCAGCGATGCGGAAAATTCTGACAGTTCCACCGATATCGATGTGATAGTGGAAGAATACAGGGCAGGATTGAGGGTATGTATGTAAATTATGTATTAAGGACCGTGACCGAAAAAATATTTCAAGAATAATAATCGTTTAAGCATCTTTGAAGCTTTGCTACAATCAACTTTAGATAAAGGGGTATATACTAGGTGGTTCACCGCTAGACTGGCCATGGGTAACCCCATGTAAATTTTGCTACCCTAAAATATTGGCACACCTATTAATTGTATCTACATCAAACTTATTGTATTTTTTTAAGGTCCTTGTATGTTGGAACTCAAAGATGTAACAAAATCAGGTGTCCTTTCTATAAATCTTTCATGTTTTTATTCGCCCATCTTTGTTTAGTTGAGTTTTTTGAGTTATTGGAAAAAGTACTTTTTACGCAATTTAATGATTATGTCCCGGGTGAGTCAACGATTGCGCGGAGTAATTTTATGCCTCGAAGATAAGATTCATCGATAATAAGCTTTTGTATGATGATGTATGGTTGGATATCTGGCACATTTGAAAAATATTTTGATTTATACAGGGTGCGCCCAAAAAGTAGTGTGTCATAAAGTTAATTTTTTTAGATGGGACACCCTATATTGGCATACATTTAATAATTCTACGTGTTATTTCATAAATTTCTATTAATGGTTTAATATACGAAATAGTTATAGAGTTTAAGATAATTCGACTTATAATGAAAATTTTACATTTGCAAGGATCTCGTTGTTGAGAAAATACTACTTAAATTTTGACTCTAAGCGATTCATAATTTTTATACTTACTAAATAAAGTAAAAAACACATATATTTACTATAAAATATTTAAAATCTCATTAACAAGGTGTTTACTTTCTAGGACCAAAATCAGAGAACTTCTAATTGAAAAATATCACTTTTCTTAAACGGAACACCCTACTATATATTACATCTTATAGCTCGTCATAAACTCTTTAACTTTGACTTTGGTCCTAGAAAGTAAACACCCTGTAAATAAGGTGTCAAATATTTCATAGTGAATATGTATTTTAGACTTTATTTGGTAAGTATAAAAATTATGAAACGCTTAGAGTCAAAATTTAAGTAGCACTTTTACAACAACGAGATGCTTGCAAAATTTTCATTATAAGTCGAATTATTTTAAACACTATAACTATTTCGTATATTAAACCATTAATAGAAATTTATGAAATAACACGTAGAATTAATAAATGTATTCCAATATAGGGTGTCCCATTTTAAAAAATTTAATTTTATGACACTCTTCTATTTGGGGTCACCCTGTATAATTCAAAATATTTTTAAAATGTGCCAGATATCTAACCATACGTTAATAGGAAAGCTTATTATCGACAAATCTTATCTTCAAGTTGCTCCGCGCAATCATTGACTCACCCGGTACACAGATATAATATAGTGCCTCCTTATAAGTCAAGTTTTAGAATAGGACATTTTACCTACAGTAACAGCTCTCTTCAGAATAACTGACGATATTACTGGCAATATGAACAAAAGGAAAGTTATAGCCTTGGTATCGCTTGACTTTTCTAAGGCTTTTGATATTATAAGTCATGAAGTTTTAATATCCAAACTAAAATACTACGGATTTTGCTGCAATTTCTATTGTAACATCCTACCTTCACGAAAGAACTCAAAAAGTGTCATTTAATTCCCAGTATTCTCCCTTGTCCACAGTTTCATCAGGTGTTACTCAGGGATCTGTGTTGGGTCCCCTATTTTTTTTAATATACACTGCAGATAATCGATAGACAGCGTAAATTATTCAAACATCCAAGCGTTTGCAGACGATATTAATTTATTTGTTGGATTTGATGATTGTGCATCAAATAATAAATCAAACAATCCACCTGATCTTATTAGTAGACTTTCTAGACGACAGGATTCAGGATTGTCACTCTGTTAACGTAGATCCCGCTCATTGTTTCACATTCCTCGACATCGGACTGCTCTGTTTCAGAGACGCTTTTCGGATTATTATATCCCTTATTATCTTAAATAAAAGTCGATTATTATTAATTTAATATAAATATAATATATATGGAGAGTCAGAAATAGGTAAATAAGAGCGAACATATATGCTGTAAAGTTACCTACAAATTAATCTGATTATTATTAGACTCAGACTGACTTAACATTTTGATTCTTGCTGTTTTTAGGTTGCCACTGTTGGTAAATTCAACGAAAAGAGGCCTTCCACGCAAACTACGTCCATAATTGTAATGATGTGCCTAATTTTGATAATTTTAGCATCAATTAGTACAGCTTTATACGTTTTTCATATTATTAGGTTTTGCTGGCCAGATATTCTGGGTAAGTTTCATTTAAATAATAAATACATATTAAATAATAAAAAAATTAAAACGTTGCTTTAGCCTATTATTTAATCGAATAACGTATCAGTCAACAATTTATAAATCATCTAATAATTTATAATATTATAATTTACATACCGTACCGTTCGAGCCAAAATTATTTGCATCAAAGAGGGCTTGGATTAAAAAACGTGGGGCTTGGTTTAGATCACAATGATATGGGGACGATATATCTAACCAAATCTAGGTTAAAATTTTGTCAAATTCATAATATGACGTGATATGCCAAACTAATGAGTACCTAATAAAATAAGTAGACAAATATAAATTTATTTTTGTTGTTTAAAAAAGTAACAAAGTAAGAATATACAGAAAGAAAAAGAAAAAAATTTCAGGTCTAATAAATCATTTATTTTCAATAAATTTTGGGTAAACCATTGAGAGTTATTCCTGCGTTTTTCAAAATCTGCGGCTTGTATTTCTTGGAATACTTGCACTTTACAATGAAATAAATGTATCTGCTGCTTAAGAATAGTCCTGCATGTTCCATAAGATCTTCCCACTTATTGGGACAGGCGTCTTATACAATTTGTTGGCGTATTTTGCATTATTTCACGAACATTTGCAACAACTTCTTCTGTTCTTACAGATGGTCTTCCTGCTCCTTTTTTTGTGTTGTATAGAACCTGTTTCCCTAAACACAGCCCCGGTTCTTTTCAGACAATGATAAAAATCCCCAGCAATAAAAGCAACGTTAGGAAAATGTTCGTGAAAATCGTCCATGCACAAACCCGGATTGTATTGCCACTCACCATTTACTCTAACCCCGTTTTGAAAATACGCCTTAACCATGAATGTTTTGTGCTGTTCCGTAAAGCCCATTGTGTGACTGTCAAAGATGACGGAATAACTGATTGATTGTTAATTCAGGTAGTTACTGACACCCAACAGGTATTAAGCATTACGTCCTTAGATGCAAGGCCCTCTTTGATGCTAATAATTTTTGCTCGCGCGGTATAATAATAAATATAATATAATTCACGTAAAAAATAAAACTTTTTAGCAATTTTGGGTAGTGCATTGGTCATTACAGGACTGCCAGAAAACGCTTCCGAGAAATCAAAGCCATGCCTGCTTCCTTCTTGGCTATTTCCACTGTTTCACTCAGCATCCATAGCCATTAATACTGTTATGGCATCAACAATCATAATAACTGTATGGCAAGGCGTTGTATTTTGGACCATAGCAGGTATGTAAAATGTCGTACCAAGTAGGCATTCATAGCCATAGGACCAATGGGGAACTTGCACATATTTTTTTTCTTCCATAAACATGTTCAACCACACCAAACAACAACATAATATACAAAATATAACGTCTTAAATATCACTCCTTAATTTTTTATAAATAATTAAAGTTTGCCGTGTGACGTCACGTAGCTCTCGCGCTATGTATGGTGGTACGCTTTGACGTCACAAGCGAACTTTAATCGCTTCTATTTAATCCAGAGGATTTAAAAAAACATTTCCTTGTGAACGGTGGGTCTTTTGATGATATAAGCTGAGGCTTAAGAGCCTTAATTTATAAATTTAATTTTCCTGCAAGTTCCCTATTGCCCCATCCCCCCTTTTACATTTAGATTTTTTTAAATATTGACACAGACACAGAAAATATAATCGATCGTTTCTCAAAATTAAAACATAGATTAAATTTTGTTTTATAATTATTTATAAAAAGTTATATATGTACAGGTTGTCTCACAGTAATCGTTTATTGGAATATTTTTGAAGGTAATGCTTTTTTAATCCTGCAAATTTGGTTAATGGGGTTTTCGGAGACGCCGTCTTCAAATGAAGTAATATCGACCATATGCGACTATCGGTTTTAGAGTTAACTTATTCTTAAAACAACGCGTTTGGACAGAAGACAACGACATTTGACATTAACAGCTGATCTGGTTTCGTCGTTAAAGTTCCCAGAACAGCAGTGGGCCGTATCAAGCGCACACGTCAGGTTGCGTAATATTACTTTCTTCCGATTTTGGTGTTTTTTAAGTGTTTCTGTGGCTGGTTTTTGTGGTGTGTTTTAAACATTTTACCTACTTTTGGATTTCATATATTTCCGAGTATATTTCGGAGACAGATTTTCGTGATGTTTATTATTTAAGTTTAATAGTGAGTATAAACATCATTTTGGTTGACTCATCTAATAGCAAATCAATAAGGAGCCTACTTAAACCATTTACTTATCGTTATATACAGGATGCCTCATAACTAAGGGGCAAATACAGCACCAGGACGCGATTTTACAAAATATAAACTATTACAGCACAAGACATGCCCCCAATTACGAAATAACAAAATATAATCGGCCTCAGCACAATCCTGCAAAATCTAATCGTTTGCAGCACAACGTGGCTGATCCATATAAATAAATCTTGATGAAATTGAGGTTAGATCCGTCACGTCGGTCAGCAGAAATATTTTTCTTAACCATCCGCACGAGTCCCACCGCCTGATGAGTTCTTTTCTACAAATTCCGTCGAGAAGGTATATTGGCAACCGGTTTGTTCGTTGTTACCTATAGAGCATTTTTGAAGTGAAAACTTCTTTAGGCGCGTTTAGCACTTTTTGTGGGCACTGAATTAAACTGAGCCGTCACGCGTCAGACTCGGGTGTGCTACGCTCGAATTCAACTGCTATATTCAATCCGAACTGACCCTGACCCGAATGAACGTTATATGCAAGAGCATGCCGCAAACAGTGTGCGTTGTATAGACACTCGTCTGCGTCTCAGGTATGTTCTGACATTTTTTAAATTATATATTTACGTAGGGTGAAGTAAGGTTTACCGTAATTGCTTATTCCGTGGACCTAATTTATTATGATTTCTGACTTCTGTTGAAGATGTAAAAATTCAAGGGTTGTTCAATTTTAGGAAATATATTTTTTCGTATGCAGTAAAATTATCCCGTATTCCAAGTTTATGTTATTTTTATGATTGCTTACGAACCTAACCTAAAAGAAACAAAATTGAAAAATTGTATTTGATATTGTTAATTTCACCTTGTTGAAGTTTTCATTTCTGTCGTGTGGTCTTAAGCACACACAATTTTTTTTCCACAAATATTATTTTATAAAAATAAAATTTAAAAAAAAATGCTCTGGGTAACAACGAACAAACCGGATGCCAATATACCTTTTCGATGGAATTTGTCTAGCAAGGACTCGTCAGGCGGTGGGACTCGTGCGGATGGTTAAGAAAAATATTTCTGCCGTCGGTCATGCTAGAACAAACACTCTGAGCTACAAACGATTAGATTTTACAGAAATGTGCTGAGCGGGATTATATTTTGCAATGATTCATGGGGCGAACGTGTCTGGTGCTCTAATAGTTTATATTTAGTAAAATCGCGCTGAGGCCGATTATATTTTGTAATTTCGTAATTGGGGGCGTGTCTTGTGCTGTAATAGTATATATTTTGTAAAATCGCCACCAGGACACCGTAGGGGAGGGTGGGGCAAGTTCGCCATACGGGGCAAGTACACCAATGCGATTTTCTTAACATCGGAGCAGTTCGGGAAAGTCCGGATGTTGTCAACTAATGCACCTGATCACCCATATGTTAATTCAAAAGAAACCGTTGGCCTAGACAGACGCACGTGGTTATAGTTGAGCATTTTCGTATACCGAAGTTTTCGGTATAAGAGTTTACAAATATTCTAGAACTAGTTTCACAGTTTTAAAATTTATTTGAGCAGTGCTAATATTGATTTTTGGTTAGCTGACAAAGTATTTTTACGATTTACGGAGCTAATTAAGTAAGTATACCTAATATGTATTCTGAAAGAAAGAAAAATTCGCTCCGTGAATAGTGGGGCAAGTTCGCCAATGAAGAAATCGCTGCTTCTCCATACAAATTAGAGTTAGAAATGGAAATGAGTGACAAACAAAAGAAACAAAAGGTAACTAAAATCATAGCGGAGTCCAAAGGCGAAGACAAAAAAAGAAAGGAAAAAAAAGTGAGCGCCTGTCTAAAAAATATTGTGGAGAGGAATATGGATTGACGCAAGAAGAATGGATACAATGTGGCGACTGTAAGCATGATCTCATGAGGATTACACTGACTTTGAGAAAGAATATAGTGCCACTTTCATATGTGATCTATGTAGAAATTAAAATGTATAGATCATTGGCTAACTTACCCCACTAGGTGGGGCAAGTACGTTTTTTGCAACAAATATGTTTTGTTTTTATATTATTTTTAGATATTGTTTTTTGCTTTAGATTACTGATCCAGTTAATTATTATTATAGCAAAGAGTCGAGTAAAAACGTTAACATATAAATTTTATTTTATTTTTAGTATTTTACCACCATTGAAAGGTTAAGGCGGCTAAGTTGCCCCACCCTCCCCTATACTTAAAAATATGTAATGTATGCTTAAGAACGCACGGTAAATTTTAAGCAAAGATGTTTTGTTATGAAAGGTGTTTCTTTAAATGTTTCTTGTCATCGAGCATTTAAACGGAATTATCTCAAAAACTAATTGAAATATCGACATTAATGAAGTAACACTTTTTTACGTATAAAAGATCCCTCTTCCTCATTCCTCCTTCTTGCCCTCAAAAACATAACTACATCCAATTTCATTCATAACATCTTGACACCAAATCATCGCCAATTTTATAAAGTCAATATTTACTTGGATCACCCTGTATCTCTTTAACCGTATAAGAAATGAAATTAAATGGCATATTTGCAAGTCCATTATCTCCTGTTGCTGTATAGGCCTTTTAGTTAGGGGACACCATACCTATATAAAATTCTCACAAAAGTAACAATACCAAAAGAGTTCCCAATATGGTGTTTTAATTGGATGTACACCACAAAGCTTACACCTCGCAAAAAATATATTTCTTTTCTTCTTGTATAATAAATATATAAATACCTAATTTCCTTTTTATAATAAATACTAAAAGAAATAAATGTAGCTTTCTTCTTTCCCTTTAGTTTTATAATGTTTTCACATTCTTATTTTGGTAGATATGGGTCTGTCAATATTTTATTTAATAAAAATAAAATTAGTATCTACGCTAGATCTTTACCAAATATTAAGACTCCCTTACAAAATTTAACAAGGCGAAGGTAAAAGAACTTAGACCGGTTCTGTTTCTGTAGCCAACCGCTTAACGTAAAATATGTGTCAATCATACAACCAATTCCAAAGACTCCCAATCCAGACTCTTTTGAGGATTGCGCCCAATAAGTCTTCTTCCGGTTATGTCCAAGGTTTTGGAGAGAATTGTTTATGCTCAGATATATGATTATGTCAATGAACACAAAATTATACCAAGTTTTCAATCTGGTTTTAAAAGGTCGCACAGTACAGCGTCAGCGCTGTCTGGTGTTTTGGATGAGATTACGAAGGGTCTTGATAATGGAAGGGTAACTACTTTGGTCCTGCTGGATTTTTCAAAGGCGTTTGCACTATCAATCATGACCTTCTCTGTGCTAAATTGTCATACTTCGGTTTCCGGCCATCGGCGGTGAAATTTATAGCGTCCTATTTGAGGGATCGATCACAAAGGGTTGTGCTGGGAGATGATATTTCATTGTTTAGGCCGGTAACATCAGGAGTGCCGCAGGGCTCGATCTTGGGACCCCTTCTCTTTATCATTTATACATCCGATATATTGAAGGATGTTAAAAGCTGCTCTAAGCAAACTTATGCGGATGATACCCAGATTACGTTTAGTTTCTTGCCAAAGGAACATCACATCGGCGAATTTATTATTAACAATGAATTAAGAAAAATTCACAACTGTGCAAAGGGTCATAACTTGAATTTAAATCCAAACAAATCTGTAGTGGTTCACTTTGGTAAACAAAAATTTTTAGATATTAATAACTCAGTCCAGCTTGGAATTGTACTTGACGATCGGTTGAAATTTGTGGATCAGGTTAATAATATGCTTAAAAAGTCGTTTCATGATCTTAGAGTCCTGTATGCAAATAGATACATTTTGTCTAGACAGGTAAGAGTTGTTTTGTCTGAGTCTCCAGTTCTTAGTCATTTTAACTATTGTAACTTTGTTTATGGTCCCTACCTTAATCTGCTAGAAAAGAGAAAAATTCAGAGGGTGCAAAATTCATGTTGTCGCTTTGTTTTCTCTCTGCGTAAATATGACCATATTTCGGAATCTATGCGAGAACTGGGATGGCTTAATATGGATAATAGACGAGAACTGCACTTTGCAGTATTTGTGCATAAAATTGTGCTGACAGGCCTCCCTACTTTTCTAAACGATCGGCTTATTTCTAGGAGTGAGACACATAACAGAAACACGCGATATAATGATCTTTTTCTAATTTTGACATATAAAGTGACACTTTTTAAAACTGATTGACATTATGAAACGTCTTACTTTTTGTAACTAGTTGCATAAAGTAAAATTTTATGTAATTGGTGACGAAAAATGTATTTCAAAATTAGTGACAAAAAAAATTATTCTATTTATTAAACTGTTATAATACAAGTTAAAAACATAAATTATAAATTAATTAATTATTATAAATATTGATAACACAATTATTGCAATTATTCAAAATAATTCCCGACGACATATTTTTTTCATTGCTCGAACTTGCTGTTATTTGGGAAGCGACGCACATTGCATTAGATGTTTCACCAAATATTTCTTGCGCTATAAGTTTTTTATTATTCATGGAATTTTCAACATATCCCTCCGCAACAGAACTAGATTTCTAACCTCCGTGCCTCTTTAATTTTAAAAGATCAGCGCCACTGTCTGCTAGGAAAGTGGCAGAGCTTCTTCTGAAGCAGTGGCCAGTATATAGAACAGGATTTGAAAGACCAAGAAATTGTGCAATAACTTTTGGCAGACTGCTAAATGTGTTAATTCCCACAGGATTTCTGGTACATTTTCCATTCGCATATTTTACAAAAAATCTGTTGTGTTTAAGAATCTGGGGACGCAACTTAATATATTTTCTTAATATTTCAACAAGATTCGTATTTTCAATGTCTCCAGTGGTAATTGCACACTGCCGTATAACTTTTGTTTTTGAAGGTGGGATATCAACACAAAAATGGCTTCCTTCGTCTATAACATTTTCAACTGGAAGAAAAGTTAATTTTTGCTTTTCTGCATGCTCCTGCCATTCCAATTATCATTGCAACCTTAGCCATTAAGTATTCTTTGTCATCAGCTTCCAATAAAAATTTGGCAAAATCTTTTTTAATAAAAACTTTTGACTTTTTAGCACTGTACCCGTCCGCTTGCCTTTTAATATATGCTACCAAATTTGTATATTTTTTAATATCAATATTCCTTTTCAGATTTAGTTCAGACCTTAACATTGAGTAAAGTGTCCATAATGTGGAAACTTTTAGATCTTTCTTACCCTCGAAATATGCAAGTAAAACTTTCTCATTAACATGTTTAATTTTCTTCTCATCACACCACGTAACAAATTTTTCGTATGCCAAATCATAAACTGCCTTCGACTTTTTGGGAATTACTGATAATAGAGCATTACCTGCTGCCTTTTCAATATCGCTTGGTAGCTCTTCAGAACTTGAATGACTCATTTTTTAAAAATAAAACTAAAAATATATCAATCTCGCTAAAAACCTTCCGTCTAGACTTTTTTACAAAATGTCAAACTGACAACTAACATGAAGTAACAGCAACAATAGCTATTTATGCCATCAGTTATATGTCAAAATTAGAAAAACTAAATTTATGTTTTCCAAATTTTTATCAATTATATTAAATTTTATTTTTTTATTACTTTCTTCAAAATTAGAAAAAAATCTTGTATGCAATACGTTACGAAATGAAATTTTGTGTAACTTGTGAGTTTTTGCGAAACTCACTTCGTTCGTTCCGCAAAAATCTCACGCGTTACACAAAATTAGGCATTTCGTAACTGATGGCATAAATAGCTATTTTAGCATTCCCAAGCATTCGACAGCCATGTTTCGGCGATGTTTTAGTTATCGGGCGCCACACATATACAGGGTGTCTCACGGTGACCGTCCATTAGAATATTTTGGGAAGTAATGCGATTTGAATCCGGCAAATTTGGATATTGGGGTTTAAAGAGATGCTCTTTTCAGAGGAAATAACGGCGACCTTGTGCGACTTCCGGTGATGCCGGAAGATGTCTCAAACTTGCTTATTTTAAATGAAACACCCTATATAATATACTTTTTTTGTATTCCTTTCTTCATTTCCAATAACTTTTATTAAAAATATTTTTGCCCTACTCAATCCGTTTCTGAGATAAAAATTATTTTCCTCAAATTTTGACCTTTCACAGGGTGTCACCTAAATTTGAATATCTTTTCAAAGATCAAAGAGAGAAACTCGAAATTTAGGTTGTGTCATTAGATAGTATGGTGCTTGATAATGTATTGTCGGAAAATAAAATTTTATATACAGGGAAGTGGAAAAGTAACAATTTTTTATCTTTATCAAAAAATTAACAAAACTTAATTTTTTTAAATACGATGCTATGTTGTTAGTTCATTGAATGGATAGGCGATAATATTTCCTATCTATCCACATATGATATCCCTATACCTAACTAGTATAGTTTTGAACTTATTTACGATTTTTCGCAGAATCCTCCAAATATCAAGCAGTTATTGATTTTTGGCAAGAAGGCCATGATAAATAAAAAAAGAATGCCTGGGTAAAATTATTTCTGCATTAATCGTTCCATAATTAAGATGGTTTTTCATAATGTTTCTAAATTTTGTTCTGGTCATTGGTGTTAAATTCGGATACCTTTCGTTGAAAACTCTGCATGTTCGACTTATGATTCTGTTGCACTCGCCATGAATAAAAAATAAATTTAATATGTCAGCATTTGTATACGTATTATTTTCCATTTTTCAGCAATATTTCTCTGGAATAAACTCGGTATCAAAACGTCGATAAATAAATAATTGCAACTGACAATGACACGCGTCTGTATAGATGCGTATTCTTTTTTTATTTATCATGGCCTTCTTGCCAAAAATCAATAAAACTGCTTGATATTTGGAGGATTCTGCGAAAAATCGTAAATAAGTTCAAAACTATACTAGTTAGGTATAGGGATATCATATGTGGATAGATAGGAAATGTTATCGCCTATCCATTCAATGAACTAACAACATAGCATTGTATTTAAAAAAATTAAGTTTTGTTAATTTTTTGATAAAGATCAAAAATTGTTACTTTTCCACTTTCCTGTATATAAAATTTTATTTTCCGACAATACATTATCAAGCACCATACTATTTAATGACACAACCTAAATTTCGAGTTTCTCTCTTTGATCTTTGAAAAGATATTCAAATTTAGGTGACACCCTGTGAAAGGTCAAAATTTGAGGAAAATAATTTTTATCTCAGAAACGGATTGAGTAGGGCAAAAATATTTTTGATAAAAGTTATTGGAAATGAAGAAAGGAATACAAAAAAAGTATATTATATAGGGTGTTTCATTTAAAATAAGCAAGTTTGAGACATCTTCCGGCATCACCGGAAGTCGCACAAGGTCGCCGTTATTTCCTCTGAAAAGAGCATCTCTTTAAACCCCAATATCCAAATTTGCCGGATTCAAATCGCATTACTTCCCAAAATATTCTAATGGACGGTCACCGTGAGACACCCTGTATAATAAGTTGTCAAATGAGTTTAAACTGTTGAATGAGTTAACTTTTAAGCGAAGGTATAAATCGCAATTGTTTGCTGGACAATAAATTAATATTACTATATTTAACCTTATTTTCTAATTTCGTGATAGTCTTCTATACATAATTAAGAACCTAAATATAGTTGTATTGTAATTTATAATATATATTAATTTACTTTAATATTTACTTATGTTTTGTTTTGGCTTATTATTATAATTTTAAATTTTATTTTTTGCCAGTAACTTGAATTGTTAGAATGGTTTTTGTTTTGTTGTATTTCCTAAATAATAGACGATTATTATTATTATTACTATTATTATTATTATTATTATTATTATTATTATTATTATTATTATTATTATTATTATTATTATTATTATTATTATTATTATTATTATTATTATTATTATTATAATTATTATTATTATTATTATTATTATTATTATTATTATTATTATTATTATTATTATTATTATTATTATTAAATATTCCAGATTTAAACAGGGTGCCATTAAATGACAGGTGACGCGGCGAGTTCTTAGATTAATTTGACTTTACCGTTGTTGTCGAGTTGTCTCAAACTTGCTCTTTTTACATGGAGCACCTTGTATAATATATTTTTTTGTGTTCCGTTCTTTATTTCCAATAACTTTAAGCAAAAGTTATTTTAACATACCTACTCTATCTGAGAAAAAAATTGTTATACAGACGCGTGTGCAATTAATTGTTTATCATGGCCTTCTTGCCAAAAATCAATAAGACTGTTTGATATTTCGGGGATTTTGGGAAAGACCGTAAGTAAGATTAAATACTGTTCTATTTTAGTTATATCAATATATCATATATCTTAGGTGGACAGATAGGAAATGTAGCATCGTATTTAAAAAAAATAAGGATTTTTCAAATTTGTTTATAAAGATCAAAAATTATTACTTTTCCACTTCCCCTGTATATAAAGATGCATTTTCCAACAAGTCATTATCGAGCACAATAATATTTAATTTCACAACCGGAATTTCGAGTTTCCCTCTGTTATCTTTGAAAATATGTTCCATTCTGTAGGATTTACAATTTTTTTATTTTTGCGATTCTCATAAAGTTTGGAATCCTTTTACACTATTGAAGTAAAAGATATTAGATAAATACACATTACAGATAGATGAAAGTACAACAAAGCTTTCAAACGCATCCATAAAATTTATTTCATTTCGCGAAAAAGTTTTCGTATAAATTTATTATAAAAATATAAAGTTCTACAATGTTTGTCAAAAAGCTTTTATCAGAAACTTTTGCTACGTTTCATATGTACGTAATTGGTTTATTTCAGCTCTTTTCTAGGTTAAGCAAGAGTAAAAGGGGTTTGTTTTCGGTGTAGTCCGATAGAGATACAATAAATATTATAAAAAAAAACTTAGGCGCAGCATAAAGTACTATATTGTCAACTCTAACAATGATTTGTTTCTCTTACGTGTATTTGGAAAGCTGTGTGAATATTTGCAGGACAGCAAACACTGCCATATTCATTTTTTCGATACTAAATAGTGGATTCTATACCAAAGACTTCTAATCTTGTATTAGAAGTCGTTGTCCTATACCCGTTTTCCAAAATTATAGAAGGTGTTATGATGGACACGACTTATTTTCTCCTAGAAAAAGCCTTTTTAATTAATTTGAAGAAGTAGTCCATACTTAAAGTGGAGTTGAAAATGTAGGAAAAAAAGAAAAACTCAAAGTCCTCCTCCACCAAATTTAATAGAAATAGATTCTTTAAGGGTTTCTACATGTTTGGAACGTAGAAACGTTCATCTTCAGGAGACAGAAAATTTTTTATATATAGTGCTGATGGTATTAGCAGAAGAGAAAATGGTATAAAACCTTAATGGAGCTTTCATGGTATTGAAATGGCGTAAATAAGAAAATTGAGGAGAGTTAAAACATGCTGAGCATGTGAAGAAAGTTAGTAAAGGAATTTTAAACAACCAAACTAAAAGAGGAAGAAAAACGGGCCTTCCAGAAAGAAGGTGTCGATGATTTTTTAAATCATTTCTATAAAAAAATTTAAAAACATTGATATGTCAGTGAGACAATATAAAGACCCCTAATACCCCAAAAATTAAACGTTCAAATACTCTGACACTATGACCTCGACTGAAGATTCCTATCTTAATATTGTCTCACTGATATATCAATATTTTTAAAAAAAATTATAGAAATGATTTAAAAAACACAAGACACCTTCTTTCTGGAAGGCCCCTTTTTTCTTCCTCTTTTAGTTTGGTTGTTTAGACTTTCTTTGCTAACTTTCTTTACATGCTCAGCATGTTTTAACTCCCCTCAATTTTCATATACGTAATTTCAATACCATGAAAGCTCCATTAAGGTTTTATCCAATTTTCTCTTCTGCTAATACCATCAGCACTATATAAAAAAATTTCGGTCTCCTGAAGATGAACGTTTCTACGTTCGAAACATGTAGAGACCCCTAAAGAATCTATTTCTATTAAATTTTGTGGAGGAAGACTTTGAGTTTTTCTTTCTTTCCTAGTTTTTAATTAACTATCTAAAAAGTGGGGTCAAGGATTCCTAAGATCAGACCAAATGCGCGGTACGCCAACGCCGTGGTCAAGGAGGGGCCGGCGCCCTGCATCTCATGTAATCGACAGTTTATAATAAACTTAATTCAATAGTGAACCAAATTTTAGAAGTAATCTTCTTCTTAAACAACTAGAATTGGTTCTTCGCCATAGCTATCTACGAACACCCAAAAAAATATTATACTGCACATAATACGTCCGTCCATATTCGGAGTATGGATCGATCATTTGGTCCCCTTATTACCAAACTCACATCCATTCTATGACAAAGTCGTATGCCTTTAAAACTGGACCAAATGTCTCCGATCTGGGGTATCTTAAAAGGTGCGAGGCATTGGGTTTTCAGACTATGGAGGCGCGTAGGCATTTTCAGGAACTCATGTTCCTCTACTTGATGGTTAATAGCTTATTCGACGTGCCGAAATTATTGGAACACTATAATCTTAATGCACACTGCCACGTGCACCAAATGCGTAACCTTCACCTATTTAAACCTGGTTTCCACCGGACAAACTGAGGAATTAACAACCCCATGTCCAGAATCCAAAAGAACAGAATACTAATTATTGCTGTTTTAATTGATTCAAATGGATAGATAACCTGATTTAAATAAGATTTTATAGGTTATTATATTTGTTCATTTTTTCCGTCATATAATATTTACACTGAGAAAAATCCTTCTATTCCTTATAAGAATTCACCTACTCTTTATACAGCAATGTGCTTGCCTACTGTAAGACAACGAAAATTGCTAGACCGCTTTGTAGTGATAATACCACGGTAATTTAGCCAATACGAAATGTAAGTTATTGCTAGTATAGAATGGTTTATAGACATTATTGCTTTGAATACTCACAGTAATTATCAAGTTCTACTGGGGGTATAATCTGGTTTTATATATTGTATTAGTTCCGACTGGCAGTTGTAATGAAATTTAATATTAATCATAATAATATTTGCTTGTTACGGTTAATAAAGCATATACTTACCACTAAAAATCAGTACTGTAGTTCTCAAAAATTTAAATAGCTTATTATATTATCTATTATGCAACATGGTTTACTGAGATGGTAAAATTCGTCCATAGATTATAAAGTCCAATCTTAATGACCAGTGGCGCACCCAGGGGGGGGCCAAGGGGGCCGTGCCCCCCCCCCCCAAAACCCCCAATGAAATGAAAAATTATGAAAGTGGATAAGTATTTTAAAAAGTCAATTTTCTTAAATTTACCTCACGGGCCTCGTTTGAGGGGGGCCAAGTGGGGCATTTGCCCCCCCCCCCTGGAAGTTGACTTAATGACAAAACTTGACTTATTGAGGTTTAATATGGTTTGACTGAATGTATGAATTTATTATTTCGAATTTTCCTTTATATTTTTGTTATTATTTTGGGGTAGTAAAGACTTATTTTAATAAAAATAAACAGTTTTAATGCCAAAACGACTATGAATGTTTGAGAAACAATTTTAGCTCATTAAGTATTGAGCAAAAAATTAGAATTAAAATTAAGGAAAGACCTAAACTCTCGAAATTAACTTGATACATACCACAAAGTGTAAATCTAGGGACTTTATTGTTATTGATAAGTTTGCTGCAAATAAAAACAGATGAATGAACTTTACTTTTAAACAATGTACCCAGTAATGAAAAATAAATATAAATTAGCCTTTTTATTTTTTATCTTATTTCATTTTCAATAGAATAAGAAGGTAATCATAAATTTTTTAAATATTTACTATAATAATTATTGACCAAATTTGGGCGTGGTCTTAAAAAAATTTCGCCTGCGGCGCATTTCGCCTACAGCAAGCTTTTAGTACACCCCCAAGTTAACAAGTCACAAGCCGCCAATGCCCCCCCTCCCCCTAAGAAACCGTTTAACGACTCCCATGACTAGGCGATTGCGATCTTCCCTGCAAGAGTACCTGTTAAAGAAGCTCCAAAGTTCTAGAAAAATGCGTGACTTAAAAGTTTATTAAAAAATTTGCTTCCAGCACTGGTTGGCGGCCCCCCCCCCCCTAACATAAAATCCTGGGTGCGCCGCTGCTAATGACGGATTGTGCGAAATAAGAATCTTCTATTGCTTTATCTGATATGCAAAGTTTAAAAAATCCCAAATACAAAGTAAAAATAAATTAATTGAAACAGGTATTGATACGATCAATAAACTTTAAATTCAGACAGGACAGCTAGAAGAATCCGAACAACGATGTGACCTGCTTAACAAACATGTTAAAACTAATACTACGGCGAGCGGCGATTGCCGATCGCTACGAACCTCCACCAACGTCTTGTAGATAATACGTTCTAACGGATACAATTCGTTTTTGGGGACGCTGTTCTGCTTTCTTAATTGTAGAGAAGGCGCTTTGCTGGGAACAAAATGCGCCGTATTGAGAAGATACAATTTATTTCTTAACAAAATTGCTGTACTAAAAGTTGTTCATTATTCAACAAGACTGTGCTGCTAATGGAACTGATAACTACCAATAAAAACACTGTTCTAGCAAATCTGGAATTGTTATACAGTGATACCTCGATAATCCGGACTAATTAAAACCGCGGTGATCTGAATTAGTAAATAATTCGGATTACTGAAGCTGAATAGTTTTTTATTGTTAAGTTAAACATTTAATAAAAACAACTAGAAAATGCAGACAATGCAATTGAAAGTCTTGGCCGAATTACCGAAGAATCCGGTTTACTGAAGGTCCGAATTATATAAGTCTTGGCCGAATTACCGAAGAATCCGGTTTACGAAGGTCCGAATTATATAAGTCTTGGCCGAATTACCGAAGAATCCGGTTTACTGAAGGTCCGAATTATATAAGTCTTGGCCGAATTACCGAAGAATCCGGTTTACTGAAGGTCCGAATTATATAAGTCTTGGCCGAATTACCGAAGAATCCGGTTTACTGAAGGTCCGAATTATATAAGTCTTGGCCGAATTACCGAAGAATCCGGTTTACTGAAGGTCCGAATTATATAAGTCTTGGCCGAATTACCGAAGAATCCGGTTTACTGAAGGTCCGAATTATATAAGTCTTGGCCGAATTACCGAAGAATCCGGTTTACTGAAGGTCCGAATTATCGAGGTCGCACCAGTGGCGGCTCGTGCCATTTTAGTGAAGTAGGGCCAGGTAAACCCTTAGCGCCGCAGGCAAAAAAATTTTGGGTGCCACGCCCTTTTTTGGTAATAGTTCTTGCTTTTGAAGTAGGAAAAATAAGCAAAAAGGCACCTAATTTAATTTATGAATTTACAATCATATCTTGAATTTAAAAAAAAATACTGTAGGTAGAGTGTACTATATAGACCGAAAGAACCACAAACCGAACGCAGTTTATAATTTGGTTTAATATGTATCTGTTTTTATCAATTTGTTCGTTTTTCTTCATTATTTCATTGTGATATGCAGAATTTAATTGAGTTTTAATGTTAATTTTACCAAGCATACTGAAATTAAATATATTGTTTAAATGTACCTTCGATTTTTCATGTGTCTTCATTTTTTCTCAGATATGGACCAAATCATCTGTACCTTTTTGGGACCAAGTTTGCTCCCCCATCAAATAAAACACACATAAAACAAAATAGTCTATTAGATTTATCACAACCGCACACCCAAGTATTTTTTCCATAAATATTTCTATTAAATCAGCCGGCCGAACGAAAATTATTTAGTTTACAAACAACCTTACACGACACGACGCGGACAAACAACTGTTTGAATTTGAAACGTCTAACGTCAAACGGTCAAACGGGGTAGTAGGTATTAAACACGGATTGAGATTCTCCCTGTGACCTTGACCGCGCAGGTGTGCAGGTGTTAATTTGACCTTGAATTGTCCTTGAGAGCACAGGTATGCAGGTGTTCATTCGACCTTGAAAGATGCAACTACTCTTTGTTAATTTGACCTTGACCATACACCTGAACGAGGGTATTTTTATGGTATGCAGGTGTCTTTTATGTGACTCATTTGACCTTGAAGGATGGAGCTGCTCTTTGATGGTGCTACCTTGGCGTGGACGAGGGTATTTTTATGGTATGCAGGCGCCCTTTTATTTATGACACTGTTGCATTACAAATTTTTACACCATGGAGTATTTTTATTTCTTTATTGTCGTCATTTATTTGTTCGAAAATATCTAAAGGGATGCAGGTCTGTTTTATTGATGTTACCTTGACCATTATTTTTTCCCAAAAGTTAGATTTGTATTACATTTGGGTTTTGTTATACCTTCATGTTCTTGAAGGGTGTTTATGGGATTTTCACACCTTGATGATATTTTCACACCTTAAAAGAGCTATTATAGTCGTAACAATAGGGTCTGGGTGTCTTTGTTATCGTATTTTCACACCTTGATGGGATTTTTCATACCTTGAAAGAGTGTCTTTTGTTAGATATGATTTCAAAGGCGGCATGCCTCTGTTCTTTTGTTATGGGTACCATTGAGCGCTAGCTATTTTTCTTACTTTGTTCTTTATTTAGGTATTCTCGGATTTATTTTTATAGTGGATGCAGATGTCCTTTATGTAACCTTGACTAAACTTTCGAGCGGATGTTTATTTATGACATTGGGTTGGGTTTGTTTACGACCTTGGGGGTGGCCGGACACAGGTGTCGGTTTTTACATTGTGTTAGACCTACTATAAAAAGGAAGAAGGAGTTGGATATTTCAGTATTTGCTTGTCAATCGTTCGTGTAAGAGTTCCTATCCGTTACCATGAATAAATACGTGTGCGAAGAATGCGGTCAATCATTTACGCGAAGTTATAATATGATGCGTCATAAAATAAAATCATGTAGATTAAGATTCGATAATGTGGGTGGAGAGAAACGACGCAGACTAGATGTTAGTGCTTCATCATCACGTATGCAGACTTGTGCCGCATGTAATGTTACTTTACCAGCGAATCAGATGGCAGCTCATCAAAGAACATTACAACATAGAAATAATGCTTGTACACCATTTTCTCAAAATGTGCAAATTATTGATACTGCATTTAAAAACAGAATCACAACCTACCGCGTAAATAGTGATAATGAGCATATAGACTTTACAGCATTCTTCGATGAATTAAGGTCGAAAGTGTTAGATCTAATAAGTCAATTGTTGGCAGTACACCGTTCATTTAAAATAAATATGGTTGTGGTGGGACGATACAATTTACCATCACAAGAAATTGTAAGTGAAAAATCCTTTAATACAGCAAATGAGGTTGTTGATGCAGGTAGCGATTTAAATATGGTGTACGAGATATTTATTGAAGCAATGAAAACCCAGTCAACTGAATTTCAAGAAAAAGATTCAGGTATGTTAAACGCTTTAGTGTTTTGATGGAAGGGTATTAATTGTGTGTTGTTTTCCTTTACAGGATGGGCATTGGAGAAAATACTCTACCTCGAAATTAATATTAACAACTACAGTCCGATGAGAGGGTCGTCGTACATTGCATTACCACGTCCAATTCGTGCTAAGAATGCCATTATTAATGTAAATAATCAAGATGAGTGCTGTTTTGCGTGGGCTATAGTGTCGGCTTTATTTCCCGCCACAACAATGACATCGCAGATATCATCTTATCCTCATTACTCTGACGTTCTTAACTTTACAGGTATGGATTTTCCAGTAAAGTTACGTGATATAAAAAAATTTGAAGAAATGAATAATATTTCAGTGAATGTGTATGGTTTAGAATCTTTATTTGAGGCTAAAAAGGTAAAATATGAAATTGTCGGTCCACTATATTATTCGGGACAAAAACGCGTAAATCACGTTAATTTGCTGTTAATAACAAAAGATTGTAATGTCAAAGACAATAATAGACACAATTGTGATGAAAATTGTTCAAAAAGTCATTATTGCTGGATTAAGGATTTATCGCGTTTATTGTCTAGTCAAATATCGCATCAGCATGATAAAATATTCTTTTGTGATGGTTGTTTAACCTATTTTAGATCAGAAAATAAATTAGCAGAACATCAACAATATGATTGTAACCATATATATTCACTGACTCCTACATTGGATTTTAAAACTGATATATTTGGAAATAATGTACCTGAAAACATTTTAAAATTTGAAAACATTGAGAAACAAATGCGAGTTCCGTTTGTAGTGTATGCAGACTTTGAGTCTATTTTAAAACCGGTTGTAAATGTGGAACCAAACCCTACAAATTCTTACACAATGCAAAGCTTCAAGCATGAGCCATACTCTTTTTCTTATTTAATTAAATGTTCTTTTGACGACTCAATTTCCAAGTTTGAGTTATATAGGGGGGTTGATGCGGCTCAAGTTTTTGTTTCCCGGATTGAAAACGATTTAAGGTTGTTCTATAATACATATTTAAAGGATATAAAAAAAATGAAAGATTTAACGGATCAGGAAAAGGAAGAGTTCACAAATGCTACGATTTGCGGCATATGTGAACACCCTTTTACCGATACAGATGTGAAAGTAAGAGATCATTGTCACATAACGGGGGAAAAAAGATTTGGTGCCGCACACTCTATTTGTAATTTAAATTACAAATTACCTAATTTTATTCCGATAATTTTTCACAATTTAAGTGGTTACGATAGCCATCTTTTTATAAAAGAATTGTGTAAACACGGGGATAGAATTGAAGTAGTAGCTCAAAGTAAAGAAAAGTATGTGACGTTTACAAAGAACATTTACGTGCACGATTATGTTGATAAAAAGAGCGGTATTACCAAACGTAAATATTTAAAGTTACGATTTATCGATAGCTTTAAATTTTTATCATCTTCCTTGGAGAATTTAGGCAATGGCTTAGATATCACTGAATTTAGAGAAACAAGAAAGTTTTTTCCCAACACTGATCAATTTAATATGATGCGCAGAAAAGGGGTTTTTCCCTATAGTTTCATAGATTCCATTGAAAAAATGAACAACACAACACTTCCATTAAAAAACGAATTTTATGATAATTTACGCGAAGAGCACATTAGCGATGAGAGTTATGAACGAGCTAAAGAAGTATGGCATATGTTTGGGTGTAAGAATTTGGGGGAATACTCGGATTTGTACCTCAAGTCAGATGTATTATTATTAACGGATGTTTTTGAGCAGTTTCGAGATATGTGTTTACGTGTTTATAAGCTTGACCCTGCTCAGTACTACACACTTCCAGGTTTATCATTCGATTGTATGCTGCGTATGACCAAGGTAGAGTTAGAACTACTGACTGACATAGACACAGTTAATTTTTTTAAAAAGGGTATTCGCGGTGGCTTAAGTCAGTGTACAGAACGAAAGCATATTGCCAACAATTTATATTTACCAAACTACGATGCAACAAAACCATCTTCATTTATAACATATCTTGATGCTACAAACCTATACGGTCATAGTATGTCGCAAGCATTACCATTTGGTGGTTTCAAGTGGTTGTCACAGCGTGAAATAATTGATTTAAATATTCTGGCGATTGACGATAACAGCCCCCAAGGTTATGTTCTCGAAGTGGATGTGCATTATCCAGAACATTTACATGATGCTCATGCCGATCTTCCATTTTTAGTGGAAAACATAGTCCCTCCTACAGAAACAGCAAAGCTACCAAAGTTAATACCGAATTTAAATGATAAAAAGCGATACATAGTACATTATAGAACGTTGAAACAAGCCATCAATAACGGCCTAATGGTAATGCAAACGCATCGAGTTTTAAAATTTGATCAATCCAAATGGTTAAAAAAGTACATAGATTTTAATACTGAATTGCGAAATAAATCAACAACGAAATTTGGTAAAGATTTATTTAAGTTAATGATTAACGCGAATTTTGGCAAAACAATGGAAAATGTGGAGAATCGTAAAGATATAAAGTTAATAACATCTTGGGATAATAGTGTCGGTAGAGTAGGTGCTAGAGCTTTAATCGCTCGCCCTAATTTTAAAAGCGCTTCAATATTTTCAGAAGATCTAGTAGCAATTCATATGGGTAAAACAAAAGTAATTTACAATAAACCAATTTATATTGGATTCTCCATATTGGACATGTCGAAAACAGTTATTTACGATTTTTTTTACAATTTTATTAAGGCAAAGTTTGGTAATAATGCTTCCTTGCTATACACTGACACGGATTCCCTTATACTAAAAATTTTTACAGATGATTTCTATCGCGTTATTTCAGAGAATCCGGAAAAATTTGATACATCAAATTATCCTGAACAAAATTTGTTTAATATTAAGAAAAGCAAATCGGTATTGGGTAGAATGAAGGATGAATTTCCAGGTGATCCGATAACATGTTTTTACGGTACTGGGGCAAAAGCTTACTATGTTAGCTCGTTAAACAATGAATTAAAAAAGGCCAAGGGTATTAAAAAATATGTTGTCGAAAATCAACTGCACCTGGAAGATTATCAAAAAATAGTAGAGCGCGGCGGCCTTATATTTAGAAAAATGAAAACTTTTCGTAGTATTAAACACGATATATATACGGAAGTTATAAATAAAGTTGCTCTTTCCCACAACGACGACAAACGTTACATTATTCCATCAACGACAAAAACTTTACCTTGGGGCCATCAAGACATTGAATTTTATAAAACCAACCCCGAGGATAATTTGGAAATGTTGCTTAAAGTTATTGAATCTTTTAATTCAGATGAAGATTTGTAAATAATTACATCCTACTGGAAAGTCCATATTTGCTTGCTTTTTTATATTTTAAATTTATCGCTTATTATGTTAAAATTATATGAAACCTTGTAATGACACTTAATTTTTACTATAATTTTACATGTAGAATAAGTATGGATGATGTCATAGTTTTATATACCCACTTTATTTATATACGTTATTGCTAGTTATTTTATTTCCGTTTTTACAAATTGTTAAGGTAAAATAGATCTTTCCGTTTACGTTTCTTGTCACTTTCCGTAAATGACATACCACATTTTTGATATGCATGTACTCTTCAATTTCTATAAAAGAAATCAGAAGATTTTCTATAATGACGTTTAATAAAACACAATCGTTTTAAAAAAAATGTTTTACTTAATCAAAACATGATGGTAATGCATATACCAAATTAGTGGGATAACTTATTATGTTAGAGTTATACGATCGTAATGTATTGTAGGTTAGATATATTTATGATCGAATTATTATGTATAGATAAAATTTGTTTAAGTATACCTGTAAGTTTTTGTAAAAAATATAGTTTAGGTTATAGTGTAGTTTAAGTTTGTATATAAATGTATAAAAATAGTTAGACTACGTATAGCATTAAGTTTTTTTTCTTTTTCTTTTTTTTAAGAATAGAACTTCATTGAAATAAACTGATGATTATTTAAACCATTTTTGTTGTTTTATTTATAGTATCTAGTTAAATAGAAAATATATTAAAAAACAATAGTTTTACATGTCAGTGCAGTTCCTTGCATTAATAGGAATTTCATCAAGATAGGTTTCTTGATAGAAAACTATTTGTATTTTTAGAGGACGAGAGTCTTACATAAATACATGTACATTTCTATCAGGTGTTATATGTTAATATTAGAAAGTTGCTAAAATTTCAACATTTTATCAAACTCAATGGATTTTTTGAAGTTGTATGGAACACAAGGCGCAAACATGGGATGCATTTCTTATAAGTTACAAAAAATAAAACATGAAATATCTATTTAATCGGTTTATTTCTATACTTTACAAAAATAATATTAACTTAAAAACTAATACATCGATTTATTAGTAACGGAACCATTTAATATATTGTAGCTTAAGAATGCATCGTGAATTATCAGTGCGTATACTTTAGTGTCTTTAGGAAATTTGTTCTTGCGTGTTTCAAACTCCAACTTCACATCCACTGTTGATGATTTAATCGCTTCTGGTTGATGACTGCAATCGATTACGAACACTGGTTTATTTAGATATTCAGCAAAACTCATCATAGGATCATTGATTTCTCGTTGGTAGTAGCTTATTTGAAAATTCTCATAGTTGTAATATGCTGGTGCATACAGTTTCTTCGCAAAATCCAAATTCCATTTTTCATAAGGAAATACCGTAGAGTTTAGATACAGACGAATATCACTGATATCAGCTGTAGTAAATTGAGTAGCATCCTTTTCTCTATTATCCAAAGAAGTGGTTGATTGGAACCCAATAATCAAGTATCTTGGTTTTTCGAGATTCGTACTTGTCCTTAAGGCCCACACATCTGATGATGTTTGACGCAAAGCAGGTAATTCGTAAAGATCCCATTTACGATATACCATTGGAATGGTTGCATTATTCCCGATGACCAGCAAAAATTGAAAATATTGTCCCGTATTAATAAAGGCGGAAATAATGCAACCATTCCAATGGTATATCGTAAATGGGATCTTTACGAATTACCTGCTTTGCGTCAAACATCATCAGATGTGTGGGCCTTAAGGACAAGTACGAATCTCGAAAAACCAAGATACTTGATTATTGGGTTCCAATCAACCACTTCTTTGGATAATAGAGAAAAGGATGCTACTCAATTTACTACAGCTGATATCAGTGATATTCGTCTGTATCTAAACTCTACGGTATTTCCTTATGAAAAATGGAATTTGGATTTTGCGAAGAAACTGTATGCACCAGCATATTACAACTATGAGAATTTTCAAATAAGCTACTACCAACGAGAAATCAATGATCCTATGATGAGTTTTGCTGAATATCTAAATAACCCAGTGTTCGTAATCGATTGCAGTCATCAACCAGAAGC
Organism: Polydrusus pterygomalis; assembly: GCA_963969555.1. Taxonomy (NCBI): domain Eukaryota; kingdom Metazoa; phylum Arthropoda; class Insecta; order Coleoptera; family Curculionidae; genus Polydrusus; species Polydrusus pterygomalis. Next base: position 23,486,565 of record OZ018382.1, on the reverse strand, counting down.
GATTAAATCATCAACAGTGGATGTGAAGTTGGAGTTTGAAACACGCAAGAACAAATTTCCTAAAGACACTAAAGTATACGCACTGATAATTCACGATGCATTCTTAAGCTACAATATATTAAATGGTTCCGTTACTAATAAATCGATGTATTAGTTTTTAAGTTAATATTATTTTTGTAAAGTATAGAAATAAACCGATTAAATAGATATTTCATGTTTTATTTTTTGTAACTTATAAGAAATGCATCCCATGTTTGCGCCTTGTGTTCCATACAACTTCAAAAAATCCATTGAGTTTGATAAAATGTTGAAATTTTAGCAACTTTCTAATATTAACATATAACACCTGATAGAAATGTACATGTATTTATGTAAGACTCTCGTCCTCTAAAAATACAAATAGTTTTCTATCAAGAAACCTATCTTGATGAAATTCCTATTAATGCAAGGAACTGCACTGACATGTAAAACTATTGTTTTTTAATATATTTTCTATTTAACTAGATACTATAAATAAAACAACAAAAATGGTTTAAATAATCATCAGTTTATTTCAATGAAGTTCTATTCTTAAAAAAAAGAAAAAGAAAAAAAACTTAATGCTATACGTAGTCTAACTATTTTTATACATTTATATACAAACTTAAACTACACTATAACCTAAACTATATTTTTTACAAAAACTTACAGGTATACTTAAACAAATTTTATCTATACATAATAATTCGATCATAAATATATCTAACCTACAATACATTACGATCGTATAACTCTAACATAATAAGTTATCCCACTAATTTGGTATATGCATTACCATCATGTTTTGATTAAGTAAAACATTTTTTTTAAAACGATTGTGTTTTATTAAACGTCATTATAGAAAATCTTCTGATTTCTTTTATAGAAATTGAAGAGTACATGCATATCAAAAATGTGGTATGTCATTTACGGAAAGTGACAAGAAACGTAAACGGAAAGATCTATTTTACCTTAACAATTTGTAAAAACGGAAATAAAATAACTAGCAATAACGTATATAAATAAAGTGGGTATATAAAACTATGACATCATCCATACTTATTCTACATGTAAAATTATAGTAAAAATTAAGTGTCATTACAAGGTTTCATATAATTTTAACATAATAAGCGATAAATTTAAAATATAAAAAAGCAAGCAAATATGGACTTTCCAGTAGGATGTAATTATTTACAAATCTTCATCTGAATTAAAAGATTCAATAACTTTAAGCAACATTTCCAAATTATCCTCGGGGTTGGTTTTATAAAATTCAATGTCTTGATGGCCCCAAGGTAAAGTTTTTGTCGTTGATGGAATAATGTAACGTTTGTCGTCGTTGTGGGAAAGAGCAACTTTATTTATAACTTCCGTATATATATCGTGTTTAATACTACGAAAAGTTTTCATTTTTCTAAATATAAGGCCGCCGCGCTCTACTATTTTTTGATAATCTTCCAGGTGCAGTTGATTTTCGACAACATATTTTTTAATACCCTTGGCCTTTTTTAATTCATTGTTTAACGAGCTAACATAGTAAGCTTTTGCCCCAGTACCGTAAAAACATGTTATCGGATCACCTGGAAATTCATCCTTCATTCTACCCAATACCGATTTGCTTTTCTTAATATTAAACAAATTTTGTTCAGGATAATTTGATGTATCAAATTTTTCCGGATTCTCTGAAATAACGCGATAGAAATCATCTGTAAAAATTTTTAGTATAAGGGAATCCGTGTCAGTGTATAGCAAGGAAGCATTATTACCAAACTTTGCCTTAATAAAATTGTAAAAAAAATCGTAAATAACTGTTTTCGACATGTCCAATATGGAGAATCCAATATAAATTGGTTTATTGTAAATTACTTTTGTTTTACCCATATGAATTGCTACTAGATCTTCTGAAAATATTGAAGCGCTTTTAAAATTAGGGCGAGCGATTAAAGCTCTAGCACCTACTCTACCGACACTATTATCCCAAGATGTTATTAACTTTATATCTTTACGATTCTCCACATTTTCCATTGTTTTGCCAAAATTCGCGTTAATCATTAACTTAAATAAATCTTTACCAAATTTCGTTGTTGATTTATTTCGCAATTCAGTATTAAAATCTATGTACTTTTTTAACCATTTGGATTGATCAAATTTTAAAACTCGATGCGTTTGCATTACCATTAGGCCGTTATTGATGGCTTGTTTCAACGTTCTATAATGTACTATGTATCGCTTTTTATCATTTAAATTCGGTATTAACTTTGGTAGCTTTGCTGTTTCTGTAGGAGGGACTATGTTTTCCACTAAAAATGGAAGATCGGCATGAGCATCATGTAAATGTTCTGGATAATGCACATCCACTTCGAGAACATAACCTTGGGGGCTGTTATCGTCAATCGCCAGAATATTTAAATCAATTATTTCACGCTGTGACAACCACTTGAAACCACCAAATGGTAATGCTTGCGACATACTATGACCGTATAGGTTTGTAGCATCAAGATATGTTATAAATGAAGATGGTTTTGTTGCATCGTAGTTTGGTAAATATAAATTGTTGGCAATATGCTTTCGTTCTGTACACTGACTTAAGCCACCGCGAATACCCTTTTTAAAAAAATTAACTGTGTCTATGTCAGTCAGTAGTTCTAACTCTACCTTGGTCATACGCAGCATACAATCGAATGATAAACCTGGAAGTGTGTAGTACTGAGCAGGGTCAAGCTTATAAACACGTAAACACATATCTCGAAACTGCTCAAAAACATCCGTTAATAATAATACATCTGACTTGAGGTACAAATCCGAGTATTCCCCCAAATTCTTACACCCAAACATATGCCATACTTCTTTAGCTCGTTCATAACTCTCATCGCTAATGTGCTCTTCGCGTAAATTATCATAAAATTCGTTTTTTAATGGAAGTGTTGTGTTGTTCATTTTTTCAATGGAATCTATGAAACTATAGGGAAAAACCCCTTTTCTGCGCATCATATTAAATTGATCAGTGTTGGGAAAAAACTTTCTTGTTTCTCTAAATTCAGTGATATCTAAGCCATTGCCTAAATTCTCCAAGGAAGATGATAAAAATTTAAAGCTATCGATAAATCGTAACTTTAAATATTTACGTTTGGTAATACCGCTCTTTTTATCAACATAATCGTGCACGTAAATGTTCTTTGTAAACGTCACATACTTTTCTTTACTTTGAGCTACTACTTCAATTCTATCCCCGTGTTTACACAATTCTTTTATAAAAAGATGGCTATCGTAACCACTTAAATTGTGAAAAATTATCGGAATAAAATTAGGTAATTTGTAATTTAAATTACAAATAGAGTGTGCGGCACCAAATCTTTTTTCCCCCGTTATGTGACAATGATCTCTTACTTTCACATCTGTATCGGTAAAAGGGTGTTCACATATGCCGCAAATCGTAGCATTTGTGAACTCTTCCTTTTCCTGATCCGTTAAATCTTTCATTTTTTTTATATCCTTTAAATATGTATTATAGAACAACCTTAAATCGTTTTCAATCCGGGAAACAAAAACTTGAGCCGCATCAACCCCCCTATATAACTCAAACTTGGAAATTGAGTCGTCAAAAGAACATTTAATTAAATAAGAAAAAGAGTATGGCTCATGCTTGAAGCTTTGCATTGTGTAAGAATTTGTAGGGTTTGGTTCCACATTTACAACCGGTTTTAAAATAGACTCAAAGTCTGCATACACTACAAACGGAACTCGCATTTGTTTCTCAATGTTTTCAAATTTTAAAATGTTTTCAGGTACATTATTTCCAAATATATCAGTTTTAAAATCCAATGTAGGAGTCAGTGAATATATATGGTTACAATCATATTGTTGATGTTCTGCTAATTTATTTTCTGATCTAAAATAGGTTAAACAACCATCACAAAAGAATATTTTATCATGCTGATGCGATATTTGACTAGACAATAAACGCGATAAATCCTTAATCCAGCAATAATGACTTTTTGAACAATTTTCATCACAATTGTGTCTATTATTGTCTTTGACATTACAATCTTTTGTTATTAACAGCAAATTAACGTGATTTACGCGTTTTTGTCCCGAATAATATAGTGGACCGACAATTTCATATTTTACCTTTTTAGCCTCAAATAAAGATTCTAAACCATACACATTCACTGAAATATTATTCATTTCTTCAAATTTTTTTATATCACGTAACTTTACTGGAAAATCCATACCTGTAAAGTTAAGAACGTCAGAGTAATGAGGATAAGATGATATCTGCGATGTCATTGTTGTGGCGGGAAATAAAGCCGACACTATAGCCCACGCAAAACAGCACTCATCTTGATTATTTACATTAATAATGGCATTCTTAGCACGAATTGGACGTGGTAATGCAATGTACGACGACCCTCTCATCGGACTGTAGTTGTTAATATTAATTTCGAGGTAGAGTATTTTCTCCAATGCCCATCCTGTAAAGGAAAACAACACACAATTAATACCCTTCCATCAAAACACTAAAGCGTTTAACATACCTGAATCTTTTTCTTGAAATTCAGTTGACTGGGTTTTCATTGCTTCAATAAATATCTCGTACACCATATTTAAATCGCTACCTGCATCAACAACCTCATTTGCTGTATTAAAGGATTTTTCACTTACAATTTCTTGTGATGGTAAATTGTATCGTCCCACCACAACCATATTTATTTTAAATGAACGGTGTACTGCCAACAATTGACTTATTAGATCTAACACTTTCGACCTTAATTCATCGAAGAATGCTGTAAAGTCTATATGCTCATTATCACTATTTACGCGGTAGGTTGTGATTCTGTTTTTAAATGCAGTATCAATAATTTGCACATTTTGAGAAAATGGTGTACAAGCATTATTTCTATGTTGTAATGTTCTTTGATGAGCTGCCATCTGATTCGCTGGTAAAGTAACATTACATGCGGCACAAGTCTGCATACGTGATGATGAAGCACTAACATCTAGTCTGCGTCGTTTCTCTCCACCCACATTATCGAATCTTAATCTACATGATTTTATTTTATGACGCATCATATTATAACTTCGCGTAAATGATTGACCGCATTCTTCGCACACGTATTTATTCATGGTAACGGATAGGAACTCTTACACGAACGATTGACAAGCAAATACTGAAATATCCAACTCCTTCTTCCTTTTTATAGTAGGTCTAACACAATGTAAAAACCGACACCTGTGTCCGGCCACCCCCAAGGTCGTAAACAAACCCAACCCAATGTCATAAATAAACATCCGCTCGAAAGTTTAGTCAAGGTTACATAAAGGACATCTGCATCCACTATAAAAATAAATCCGAGAATACCTAAATAAAGAACAAAGTAAGAAAAATAGCTAGCGCTCAATGGTACCCATAACAAAAGAACAGAGGCATGCCGCCTTTGAAATCATATCTAACAAAAGACACTCTTTCAAGGTATGAAAAATCCCATCAAGGTGTGAAAATACGATAACAAAGAGACCCAGACCCTATTGTTACGACTATAATAGCTCTTTTAAGGTGTGAAAATATCATCAAGGTGTGAAAATCCCATAAACACCCTTCAAGAACATGAAGGTATAACAAAACCCAAATGTAATACAAATCTAACTTTTGGGAAAAAATAATGGTCAAGGTAACATCAATAAAACAGACCTGCATCCCTTTAGATATTTTCGAACAAATAAATGACGACAATAAAGAAATAAAAATACTCCATGGTGTAAAAATTTGTAATGCAACAGTGTCATAAATAAAAGGGCGCCTGCATACCATAAAAATACCCTCGTCCACGCCAAGGTAGCACCATCAAAGAGCAGCTCCATCCTTCAAGGTCAAATGAGTCACATAAAAGACACCTGCATACCATAAAAATACCCTCGTTCAGGTGTATGGTCAAGGTCAAATTAACAAAGAGTAGTTGCATCTTTCAAGGTCGAATGAACACCTGCATACCTGTGCTCTCAAGGACAATTCAAGGTCAAATTAACACCTGCACACCTGCGCGGTCAAGGTCACAGGGAGAATCTCAATCCGTGTTTAATACCTACTCGGGGTCAAAGGGCCTGGCTACACGGAGATGTTTTCCTGCTCGCATTCCAGGTCATTTTCCAATGTTTTTTATTGGTGTGTTATGGCAAATACGTCATAACTTCGGGCCTTCCGTGTGCCTCGTTTCTTTGGCGCGAAAGCTACGTTACCGTTTTACGCATAATCGCTTCCTCAATAGATGGAAATTTGCACCCGACTGTGTTCCATTTTTAAATTATTTTGCTAATTGCTTTAAAAAGGAGAATATTAATTTTAATAGGTTTTGGTAATTTGTAAAGGGCAGGACGCTGGACAGGAGGGCAGGTAGTACCATGGCACTGTGGCTCTACCCCACGAGCCGCCACTGGGTCGCACTGTAACACTAAAGCGGGTTTGATACACTATCAATTTATTTAATATGGGTTAATACAAAACAACTGTTGTATTAGATCATTTTTCTCAGTATAGTTTTGTACCTTTATTGTAATAATAATTTTATGCAGCATTATAATAGATTTCTAAACTCTCATGCTGTTTATTTTAGGTTTGCTCCTCTATTGGCGATGTGACTGCTGTCAGTGTGAAATTTTGGAACCACTCATATCTAGGACCACGGCAAAAGTGGACCCCGCCAGTGTCATCTTCGAATACAAAGATAATTTGACAGATAATATTATAATCGCCAGATGACATCCGGAGTATTTAGACGATGAAAATCTTATAACAGACTCTGATGAAGAAAATAATTAGCATAGAAGAAATCGACTTTCTTTTATAAGATTTACCAGCAGGGATGTGACGATGTGCGTGTCTCAATTTGTTTCTTAATACTTTTTCGGTATTTTTCGGCTTATTCCAAAATTAATCGTTGTTGAGACATTACGAGTTAAATTATACATCCCGTCGCATACTGATTGCGAATATCTGTTTTTAATAATTTCTAGATTATACAGGGTGTCCGGAAAAAGGAGGTCGATCCGTTAACCACATATTCCTTGAGCAAAAATAATATGTGTTTTATAATGCCATTTTCCATTTTTGACCCTCATGTTCAATATACATCAAGATTAAAATTAAAAACTATTTTTTTTTAATAATTCCAGTATTTAGAGATATTAAATTAGTTTCAAATTTGGTATTTTGCTTTACCATAATAGTGTGGGCGCTGGATGGAGTTGAGTGTGCAAAATATGAGGACCGCATCATCTGCATGATTTTGTACTCATAAAAGCTTGCAGATTATGATTCTGGATGTTGCCAGGGGGATTATTGGTCCATTTATTTTTTACACCCCATCTCTATAGATAACAAGTAAATGGACTGACCAAATGCTTTGAAACCATTTTAATAATTGTTTTAGTGACAATATCCAATTGTTTCTTATGATTAAAGATCGTTATAGCTCAGTGGCGCAGCTACCGGGGGGGGGGGGGGCAAAGCCCCTCGGCGCCAAGAAAAAATAGGCGCCGCTCCGTTTTTTCTTAATAAATCATTTTTTATTTAAAATAAAATAAATTGTAATACAATCAAACACTAAAATACCTATGTATTAAAATATACGTTTAAATATGTTTTATTATTTTTTTAATTAACTTAGGTAGCTATGACCCAAAATATAGGTTTATTTTAGTAATACTCCCATATGTCGTATTATACCGGACTACTGTAATATTATTTTTGACTAAATATTGAAATTAAATGCCGTGAAAAGACCAAAGAAAGGGCGTGGCACCCAAAAAATGTTTGCCTACGGCGGGCCTACCGGCAGCTTCTTTGCAACTTCATTAATTTTTAAGCTCCAGCCTATACGTTTGCCCCCCGGCGCCCATATTTCTAGCTACGCCACTGTATAGCTAGTCAATTTAAAAAAAAAGTTGAAAATAAAAACAAGAATTGTTGGTAAAAAAATTATTTAATGCGGAAAAGCAAATTTGAACATAAGTCAAAAAATACAAATAATCAATTTTATTTATTTTGACACTCATTATTGCTACATTTGCACAACGAAATACAATCTAGTTGTAATTTTAAAAAATTCCCAGAATGAAAACATCTGTATCAGCGCAAGGGATAATGACATGGGCAGATTGAATTCTTACTGCGTGAAATATGTGACAAAACACCCTTGAATCGTCTTCTAAATGGTTCGAATTTAAGTCAGGTACTTCAAAAAATACAGAGCCTTGTAATTTAAAACATTTTGTTGGATAATCAAATCCTCCACAAATATATCTCACAATATTCTTTTACTTGTGCGTATCTAGGAGCAGTAGTACAGAGAAATCGAACGAGCTGTAACTTATTTTCTTTGCTTAAAAAGAAATTTTTACAATTATCTGGAATTTTTGTGTGATAATTTGAAATTATAAAATTTCTCATCATTTGACCTTTACTCCGTAAAGAAATATCATCATATCTGTCAAATACAATATCTATTCGTTTTACATTTGACTGCAAGAAAAGATTATGGATTATTTTGAAGAATGCCTCAGCAAAATCGCCAAAGGTGCTGAAATTTTTCAATTGGATTCGATGAACAAGTGCCCATACCACCAACAATATACATTTTTGGAAGATGTAAATTTAAAACGTCTTGTGGCGTGTTTGTATAGTAGTTTGTACCACACTTATAATTGCTTTTAATTTCAAGAGCGAGTTCCGATTTTGGATATTTCCTGTAAAATCCTTCTGCGTTAAAAAGGTACTTGCTTGCAGTAATTCAAAATTTCGTAAGATGCTAAAATTTTTGTGGCAAATTCACGTTGATTAGCCAACATATATGTTTTTTGAAAGAGACTTACATCTGTTGCATCTTGCAACTTGGTATTAGAAGTACTTTTGCTTGGTTTTTTCAGAAGTAGTTACAAAGTTGTCAAATTTAATTTTTTATTCGCTAATGTAACTTGCCATACAAGTTCGATGCCATGTACCGGGTGTTCCACCTAAGGAGGTAAACGGCTATATCTCAGAAAGTAATAACACTATAGGACTTTGAGGAAAAAATATATCTAGAAAAGCGGCCAAGAGAAATTGCTGGAAATTATTTTCAAGTTCGAAAAATGACCGCTAGGGGGCGTAGGAGAACTTTCAAAATAGAAATGCCGATTTTCTCTTGATTTTTCTTACTAAAATTATGTTAAAAATATAAGCATTGTATTCTTCATAAAATTATGCAACTTTATGTTAGGAATCGTTTTTTTCTATTTTTAATAATAAAGTGGTGGAAGAAGGTCAAACCTTTTTTCTTTCAAACGCTGATATCTCTGCTTTGGATAAACAGATTTTATTCAACGTGGTCTTGAAAAAAAGCCCTTCTTTTCCTCTACACGTAAATCTATTAACTATACCATATTGATTCTGATGGGGGCCACTAGATGGCGTTTTTCCGTAATTTCTCAATGAATAAGGATTTTCTCAAAAAAATCAAATGTTATGGTATGACTTTTTCATCATATTTTATTTTAGGCTTATAAAGGCTATTAAATAGTGGAATAAAAATCCAGGTCCGTATTTAAAATAAAAAAGTTGATGACGGTCGCTCGAATCCGAAACGTCGGATTAAAAAACTAACCCGATCAGCTTGTAGAGGAGGAAAAGTTACTATCAGGAACTGAAAACCGCAACGTGATATCTTTTGTTAAACTAGAGAAATTAGGGATAATAATAATTAATATGGAAAATAGGCCATTTTTTAAAACATTCGATTTTCTCTAGTTTAACAATAGATTTCACGTTGCGGTTTTTAGTTCCTTATAGTAACTTTTCCTCCTCTACAAGCTGATGGGGTTAGTTTTTTAATCCGACTTTTCGGATTGGAGCGACCATCATTAACTTTTTTATTTTAAATACGGACCTGGATTTTTTATTCCACTATTTAATAGCCTTTATTAGCCTAAAATAAAATATGATGAAAAAGTCATACTATAACATTTGATTTTTTTGAGAAAATCCTTATTCATTGAGGAATTACGGAAAAACGCCATCTAGTGGCCCCCCATCAGAATCAATATGGTATAATTAATAGATTAACGTGTAGAGGAAAAAAAGGGCTTTCTTTCAACACCAAGTTGAATAAAATCGGTTTATCCAAAGCAGAGATATCAGCGTTTGAAAGAAAAAAGGTTTGACCTTCTCCCACCACTTTATTATTGAAAATAGAAAAAAACGATTCCTAATATAAAGTTGCATAATTTTATGAGGAATACAATGCTTATATTAATAACATATTTTTAGTAAGAAAAATCAAGAGAAAATCGGCATTTCTATTTTGAAAGTTCTTTTACGCCCCCTAGCGGTCATTTTTCGAACTTGAAAATAATTTCCAGCAATTTCTCTTGGCCGCTTTTATAGATATATTTTTTTTCCCAAAGTTCCAGTGTTATTACTTTCTGAGATATAGCCGATTACCTCCTTGGGTGGAACACCCGGTACAATTACTGTGTTCAGTAAAGTAAAGTATGTACTATGCTTTATTTTCTCACTACTGTTATCTTTTCTCCGATCTGCTGCGCTATGAATATTTATAAACGATTGTGGTTTTGGTTTATCCACTAAATTACCCGTTTTATCACAAAACTAACACGACATTTCGTTTAGTCTTAGCCTCTTTACATTTATCACTTGTAGCGACATTGTCCACGTTTTTATTTAAATAAAACACTTAACTACAGGAAAACTTAATTTGAGCATAGTTGCCGGTCCTCACATTTTGCATACTCAACTACCTCTGGCGCCTGCACTATAAAGAGTTACTTTTTTTGAGTTAAATTTAAACCCAGTGTCAAATATTCAAAATAGGGGAGGGGGGTTGGGGCCAATGACTTCCGAACTGCAGACTTCCCGGTAATCATTTATTTTTGATTATATTTTGACTCCTATAAAATTTCGATAAAATGATGCGTTTTCAAGATAATTTGAAAAGTATGCGGCTTTTACGGTAAATCTCGTAATTTTCAAATGCTAAATGAAGTGAGCCATTGTGGCATTACCATGGATACAAGATAAAATTAAATAAAACTTTGCAATAGTCAATAGATGACAATACTGAAAGGAAAGGACTAGCCAAAAAAAAACTACTGAACTAGTTATATAAAATTATTTTATTACCCTACTAAGGGCCGGTATTTTTATCCTCGGTAAAAACTCGGTTATTTTTACTGCTTAGTTAAACTTGTTTTGTGACACATAAAGCATGTTATAAACATCAAATGTCAAGTTTAACCGAGGAATTAAAATAACCGAGCTTTAACCGAGGATGAAACTACCGGCCCTAAGAAGTTACTATCGCTAACCTTATTCACATAACAGTAACTTTATCAGGAATTTTGACTGGTCATTTATTTTTACTATTTCTTTAAAACACACTGCCCGATTTACTTGATAATTTGCCTTAGTTTCAACTAGATGGTGATCCCCACCATTTAACTAGTTAGGAACTATTTACACCAAATCTTTCCTAATGCTGGATTGGTCGGGGCCAAGATTATCCTGTTAAATGGCCACCCCGTTCCCCAGACCTTACTCCCTTGAAATAGTCAGTCTGGGGATGAATTGAAGATTTCGTGTATATCGATCCGATTTGAAGCGAGAATCATGTAATAGAAAGAATCCTTAAAGCTGAAGTGCAGTTCGGGTGAAAACCACTTATTTTTCAAAGATTAAGATTTTCTTTAATAAAGAGAACTTCCAGGTGTATTTAAAAAATAGAGGTGATATCGAGCAATTTCTTTAGAACTATTTTTTTAAATTTTGTTTGTTTTTGTTACTAAAAAAATAATATCTTTGTCACCTTGTATTTTGGACAAAGTTAAATTGGGCTAGATCCTCATATAAGACTCAGGAACTTTTGCTAGCGTTTTGTACTTAGTATTTTCCGGACGTCCTGTATAATCTGCAATAAAATATATAATATGTTATTTTAAGATAAAATAAAAATAAAACCAATAAAAAATAATGGGGTTATTTATTACCTCGCCTGTATAGTGGGAAAGTCCTAACGAGCTTTTAAGCCAACAACTGCATTGATATTTTTACTTTTAAGACGAGTAGCTTTTCTGGTCTAACCATGGTCGCGAGAAGGGACTGGTTAAAACACATTTAAATAAAGGAGAATTATATAAATTATTAGTATTACCTATCTTAGGTCCAGATACGTACCATTGCGATAAAAAAAAGTAGTACAAGAATTAGTAGTCCCGGATAGATCTCTTGGTCTATAAGGATATCGAGAAGTGGATATCGTCGTCACTATGAAAACAATATAATTATGCCACCTAACTTTTTAGGCGTTACCATAAAGAATACTGGTGACAGTATTGTAATAAAGGTGACACTGACATGACACTGACACAAGAATTCTGGTGACACTGAGTTATCAGTTTGAAAGACAATATTTTATAATAGACCAGCAGATTAAATTATATTTTGTTGTATTACTTTTTTTTGATCGCAATGGTACATACACATACACTTTGTCAGCAATTGAACACTAATCTCATACTATCGTTGGATAAATTGATTTCCATCAAGATTTTTGTATATTTTGTTAATGTTTCCTATAATAGGAGCCGACATCTCTTTTGAAGCTTCCACAGATCCTAAATGATTTCCTGATTTTTAAAATAAATTTTGAAAAATATAAAATTGATGTGAAATATAATTGACACTTTGAAGTAACGAATCTAAACTTTAAATTACTCTGCCCGAATAAAGCTTACTAATCTAAAATGAAATTGGTACTATTGAAATACATATAAAGGAGGTCTTGTTAGCTTTACTGCAGGAGTAGCGATGATAGAATATGTGTATGTTCATATTGTAATTATTTTTAAAAAACGAAAATACAAATGAGAATGCGAAAATTGCCAAAAACTTGGAGCAACTTGTCCCTAAAAACAGAAAACAAATTGTGATTATTATTTACCTGCTACGAACGTAAAGATATTTATCTATATATTATATTGTATTTATATTAAGGGTAGATAGGCTTTAATACTAATTTTACTATTGTTCTTTAATTATTAATAGAGTTAAGGACTTCTTTTATAAACTACTTCACGCTGTTATACCTATAAAAATAAGTTCAATAAAGGAATTGCTTTATTTTTTAATTAAATTTACTAGAAGAGTTATTTTTCCTTTTAATCTATTTCTGTATTCTGATTTTAAAAGTTCACATCATTTAGAGGAAGGTTGCCTACATTGGACCAAGTTTTTTCGCTATGGGTTCTAGAAAAAGCTTACAACGATTTTAGAATGACACCCAAGATACTATGTTACCTATGCTCTGCACACAGTATTTTTTTAAACAATTTCTGATACGACCTTTTTACTTCAAAATAGAAATTTAATACCCTTGTAAGTGGTTCTACACAAGAAATAGGTTGCTTAAATTGGAAAAAGATAATAGGAAATTTGTATATTTTATGGGTTTAAAGAGGTTACCTGGTATATAAGTTCTCGTAGAACATAAAATATTAGAGAAACAAAAGAAAAACTAAAAGCTTTCTTCCACAACTTCATTAGAATAAAAATATTCAATTGAGGTCTCTATATGTTTCGAAAGTAGAAACATTCATCATCAGGAGACAGAAAAAACTTTGTTGATGGTATTAACAGAAGAAAAGATGGTAGGGTATGCAACTAATTTTTTGAGATTTTATGGAATATAAAAACTGTGTTGCTGTATCAAATGAATAGTAAAAAAAATTGATAGAAATTTATATCGTACATAGAAAAATGTATATTGTAAAATAATTAAAACATATTTGTTCAAAAGGAGAAGTCCAAACCAAGTGAATGAATAGGGGGAGCGAAATGGCACTTCTAAAAGAAAGATTTTCAAGAAAAGGTTAAAAAGACTCAGTAAAACACCAAAAGTAAAAAAAAAACAGATAGGCATGATCCTGATTTAGTTGAGATACAAATTAATTATTGAAAAAGAGCTGTTTGCAGTACTTAGTTTTGCTAAGACTCAGTAGCCCCAGTGAACTATAATTTCCAGATATATACAGGGTGTCCCATAACTTATGGGCCGTAGAGTAACTGGAGATACTAGACATCAAACTAAGCCGATTAAGTCATATAAGTTGTTTCGGATTGTTACTCGTTCTAGAGATACAGGGTGTTGAAAGTAAAAGTTTATTCTCGATAATAAGCCATAATTTTAAAACCGTTTAATGAATTGAATTGAAAGTTGGCAGTATTATGTTTTTATGAGCAAGAAATAAGAATTTGTAGAAATTTTTAGGTTTCACACTAGAGGGCGCTAGTTGCATACACTGGGCTTCATAAATCTATGATTTTTTTTTCTTACCTGTGATATTAGGTGTTTTTCAATTAAAGTTTCTTAAAGAAGGGCATTTTCTGAGTCAGAAAGGTGTACTTGATTATTCTTAATATCTTTAACGGTTTTCGAGATATTTTCCTTTAAACATCCCAAAGCATAAAAAACATAGTACATAATTAAATTAATATTTTAATTATCACAACGCAATAAATTCGAAACAGTGGATCAAAAACAAGCAGCTCACTTTAGTAAATGTTGAAAGTGACCACCGTTGACCTCAATACACTTTATTAAACTTTTAACTAAATAAATAATAATATTAATAATAATAATAATAATAATTAACTTTTATTTTCAACACCCTGTATCTATAGAACGAGTAACAATCCGAAAAAACGTATATGACTTAATCGGCTTAGTTTGATATAGTATCTCCAGTTACTCTACGGCCCATAAGTTATGGGACACCCTGTATACTCTCAAAGAAACTTTTTTAAAAATCTTTATATGTACACGTGCTGTAAAGAAAAGTGTTTTTCTAAAAAATTTTAAAGATGTACGTCTGAAAATTATAGTTCACTGGGGCTACTGAGTCCTAGCGAAACTAAGTGCCTCAAACAGCTTTTTTAGTAATTATTTGTATCTCAACTAAATCAAGAGAAGATTCATGTTTTACTGCGTCTTTTGACCTTTTTTTAAAAACCTTTCTTTTAAAAGCTTCATTTTTCTTTCCCTATCCATTCAGTTGGTTTGGACTTCTCCTTTTGAACAAATATGTTTTCATTATTCTACTATATATTTTTTCTACGTACTCAGTACGAAATAAATGTCTAGCAATTCTTTCTTCACTATTCATTTGATACACCAACACATTTTTTATATTCCACATAAGCTCCCTCCATTAAGGTTGCATATCTTCCACCATTTTTTCTTCTGCAAATACCAAATCAACAAAGTTTTTTCTGTCTCCTGATGCTGATGATAAACGTTTCTGCGTT
This sequence comes from Polydrusus pterygomalis, assembly GCA_963969555.1. NCBI lineage: Eukaryota > Metazoa > Arthropoda > Insecta > Coleoptera > Curculionidae > Polydrusus > Polydrusus pterygomalis. The sequence goes on along the minus strand of OZ018382.1, from coordinate 23,471,198 downwards.
CAAAACATGTAGACACCTCAATCGAATATTTTTATTCTAATAAACTATAAAGTAGTTTTTCTTTTGTTTCTGTACTTTCAACTCCACTTTAAGCCTGGTTTATTTTTTCCAAAATAAAATATTAGGAATTACTGTTTCAATATTTTTCTTTTATAGAATTTGATGAGGTATTTTCGGCAGGGATAGGAGACGCATGGGATGCGTTGTCAAAGTCAAATTAACAAGACGTTTGTTTATCAATAAAAGAAAGTGTAAATGCTCGAGAAAAATGTGAACTACACTGCGCTGCATATTTAACGCATAACGAAAAAATTGCTTTAATTTTGATGTTATATATTTTCCAAATTTGTGGTTCATTTTTAATGATTTTTTTTTCTAATTGTAGGTTTTTTCCTTAAGCATATCACTGTCTTTGTTGTTTTGCTTAAAAAAAGTAACTTTGGTATTATACCGGGTGTTATAAAACTGTTACGTTTTTTTTACGGAAATTCAAAACACTGTGGGATTTACTAGCCATTGCAAGTTATCGCAATTACAGCCAACTCAAAGTCCCATGTTTCCTTTATAGTTTCTTTTTTGATTCATTGGTTTATCTCTATTTTTTCATGAAATATTCAGTTTTTAGTTCAACGTGATTTTCATAAAAAAATGATTAGTTAAAAAATACAAAATAAACGAAATGCTTTGATTAATGCAAAAGCAAAAAAAACAAATTATAAAGTAAATAAAGAATCAATATCTAGTATTAATTAATTTTATTGAATCCACAAAACAGGGCAAAAAAATACAGGGCAAAAAATTGTAATTTCTAAAGCTATTTAAAAAAATTAAATATGAATAATTAGTAGCGAGTATTGCCTCCCCTTGCTCTAATGACTGCTTCGCATCATCTTGGCATACTTAAAATCAGATTTCTGATTTCGTTTTGATTAATCTGATTCCATATTTCCATAAGCCTAAATGACAGATCATTTAAGTTTCTAGGAGGAGGAAGCAAGGCTCTAAGATGTCGTCCCATGTTATCCAATAAATGCTCAATAGGATTAATGTCAGGGCTTCTTGCTGGCAAGGCAAAGTTAACATTTCTGTTTCTTGGAGATAATTTTGTAAAGTATGTTTCACAATAAATGGTTGACTCCGTTTAACTTCCTGAGAATTTTGCAAGAGCTCGGCCGCCGGGCTCTTGCGAAACGTCCCAGGTAGTTAAACGGAGTCAACCATTTATTGTGAAACATACTTTACCACTCTTGCTACGTGTGGGCGTGTATTATCTTGTATCAATAAAAAAGTATCCCCAATAAATGGGGCAAATGGTACCACATGGAGGTCTAAAATGTCTGATATAGATAGGTTGCTACTTTTCCGATAAATGCATTTTATGTCAATAAAATCACGTTGAACTAGAAATTGAATATTTCATGAAAAAATAGTGATAAACCAATGAGTCAAAAAAGAAAATGTAAAGGAAACATGGGACTTTCATTTGGCTGTAATTGCGATAACTTGCAATGGCTAGTAAATCCCACAGGGTGTTTTGAATTTCTGTAAAAAAAAACATAACGGTTTTGTAACACCCGGTATAATACCAAAGTTACTTTTTTAAGCAAAACAACAAAGGCAGTGATCTGCTTAAGGAAAAAACCTACAATTAGAAAAAAAAATCATTAAAAACGAACTACAAATTTGGAAAATATATAACATCAAAATTGAGGCAATTTTTTCGTTATGCGTCAAATATGCCGCGCAGTGTAGTATTCTGTAGGCACTACAAAAATTAGCTTTTGGCGTAAGACCGGTATCAAAAAGCATTTCTTTTCATGACCGCTAGACCAGCTTGCAGACAGGTAGCACCGACCATCAGCTGATGAAGAGAGAACTATCAACAAAAATTGCCAACTTTCACCGCAAAAGATCGCTCGAGCCGTGAAATTATTTAGCAGGATTTTCACCTGCTGTCTTGTTTAACTTGTTCATAGCAGGCCGTGTACCATACATTCGATTGCTAATTGTTTTAAAAACGAGCATACTTTTTGATTTCGTATAGGTACGTCAAGTGATCGCGTGACAAATGACACGTTAACCACGCTTTTCTTTTGTTTAACCTTTGCGGGACCTTCGATGCTTCATTTCTGAAGAATGTGCGGTGATATTGATGGTATTCCACAAATTAATTGGGAAAGAATTAATACGATTTTACCAGAATTGTTAATTTGTAATTATTGTCCAAAGTTAAAGTGAACATGAAAATTGTAAAATCTGTCGCGTTGATAAAGTGAAAACGTGACGGTGTCTTGGCGCGTCGTAAGAATAGTGGGTACAGAAGAAAGTTATTTGCGGAGATAATGTGGAAAATACGAAAGTGGCTGTGTTCACGTTTTTTGTTATAAAAATGGATATACTAGTGGCTAAGATTTGAGGTCGAAGAAGTAAGTATGCCATCTATTGTTTTATGATGTTCAGTCATTAAGTTATGTAACGCATCTTTGTTAAATAAGTTAAAATAATATTTTTTCATTATACCTACTTCTTTCATCATGTATTGTAATGTATCACTGACAGGTCAGTGTTGCCATATGTAGACACTTCAAAAGAATACCTGAACACCATATTAGTTTTTTTTATACAAAACCACTTCTATATGGACAAAACATTTCATCAAATTAATAATGAACATTTACCTGGTGTGATTTAACTTTAAATAAATTATTCCACAGCCGTTAAAAAAGTATAGTTTTTACGTAAGAAGGAAAGTATTGTTGTTATTGCAAATATTTTATAATATTATCATAGTAGGTACCACATTCTTAGACACTTTCTTTAGGTAGGTACCTAATTGATATGTTTTAAAATATTCTTTAAATTACCGATGGGTTTGTGTTTGATATTGCTATTTCAAATTTTTACCATGCCATGCAGACAATTTAAATGTTATAAACTATAGGTATCGTTCTCCAGTGGCGTACACTGATTGATCAAATACGGTGGACAAAATAGGCGCATCAGGTATATTTGAGGTCAAATCCAAAATGGACATCCCCTTGACGAGCTACGCCTTATTATCCTTTGTTTCCTTATACCGTGCGAGCAAAAATTATATGCATCAAAGAGGGCCTTGCATCTAAGGACGTAATGCTTAGCCGTACAGCTTAATACCTGTTTGGTGTCAGTAACTACCTGAATTAACATTTAATCAGTTATTCCGTCATCTTTGACAGTCGTTACAAGTAATTTGATTTATCGCTAATTTTTCCAATTTCTTGAACAATTCACACAATGGGCTTTACCGAACAGCACAAAACATTCATGGTTGAAGCGTATTTTCGAAACGGGGTTAGAGTAAATGGTGAGTGGCCATACAATCCGGGTTTGTGCATGGACGATTTTCACGAACATTTTCCTAACGTTGCTTTTATTGCTGGGGATTTTTATCATTGCCCGAAAAGAACCGTGGCTGTGTTTAGGGAAACAGGTTCTATACAACACAAAAAAGGAGCAGGAAGACCATCTGTAAGAACAGAAGAACTTTTTGCAAACGTTCGTAAAATAATGCAAAATACGCCAACAAATTGTATAAGACGCCTGTCCCTAAGAAGTGGGAAGATCTTATGGAACATGCAGGACTATTCTTAAGAAGCATCAAAATTTATTTCCTTCTAAAGTGCAAGTATTCCAAGAAATACAAGCCGCAGATTTTGAAAGACGCAGGAATTACTCTCAATGGTTTATCCAAAATTTATTGGAAAGTATGGAAAGAAATGATTTATTAGACCTGACATTCATGGCGGTGGCCAATTTCAGCAATTTATGTAATTATTTTTATTTTTCTTTCTGTATATTCTTACTTTGTTAATTTTGTAAACAACAAAAATAAATTTGTATTTGTCTACTTATTTTATTACTCATTAGTTTGGTATATCATGTCATAATATGGAGTAGGGGAAAGTGGGGCAAGTTGACGTACGGCGTAAGATGACGAAATCCGATTATCTTCTAAAGTATAATATTTTAAATTTTAACCATAGGTGCAAACGGACTATAACCCGGCAACATTGTAATGATGCCAAGCTGAATCCGTCAGTGTTGTTGCTACACGTGTTAGAGCATGTCGATAAATTACGCTGTTGTGGCTATAATATTTTCGTAAATGAAATAAGGTTTATCTACAAAAAACGAGTTAAGTTTACTTATGTATATACTTATAACGTATTTATAGACCCTAAGGTGTAAAACGTTTAATAAACAAAACAATATGTGTTTGTTTTTTTCTAAAATAACGTTTAGGTTAGGTTGGGGCAAGTTGGCGCGGCCAAGATGACGAATTCGTCAACTCGCCCCTCATAATGTAATATAACGTTTACCATGTTTTGTTCTTTTCATATGGTAACAAACTATACTAGAAAGACTGAGCGGCGCAATTGGTCAGAAGACAACCTAATCGCGGCTTTATATGCCATTAAACATGACAAACAATCGGTCAATGGTGCAGGTATTAAATATGACATTCCCGAAACAACACTAAGAAGATTCGTTAAAAAACAAATGAATCTACAAAATCTTTCAACGTCTGGTGGTCGGTTTAAAAGAACATTTAATGATGAACAAGAGGGCGAATTGACTAACTATTTAAAATAATTGAATATTATGGCATTTGGTCTTACATCAAAAGAGTGTCGAAAACTAGCTTACGAATTTGCGGAGCAAAACAAGATCAAGCATTAGTTTAACAATGATCTAAAACCAGCTGGTAAAGATTGGCTAATAGAATTTTAACATCTACGCCTAATAAAGACGAGCTAGAACAAAAAAACAACACACAAATATTAGTAAGAAATCTTAAAGGCAAGAAACAAGTTAAGCGTTCGGTTTTTATGGATAGTGAGAAATCATTAAAAAAGGTAGAGCCAGAGCCTAAGAGTAAAGACCGAGGTGAAGACATTTTCTGCCCTGGTTGTATGAAGCCATATGAAGACCCCCTATTGACGACTGGATAATGTGTAGCAAATGTAAACACTGGTGGCATGAGTTATGTAGCCAATTTGATGGAGAAAGTGAATTTATTTGTGACTTTTGTATGCATTAGTCATTTTGCCCCCATTACTTCGTCATGTTACCCCACTATGGGGCAAGTTGTAAAAAATGTTGATTTTTTTTTTGTTCTGTTCTGCTATTTTTTATATGCATTGTAATTTAAGTTTTGAAATACATGTTTGATTATTAACCTATTAATGTGTTTATATTCTTATCAATAAAATAAATAGGATTATTTTACAATATATTTATACCATATTTCCCTTAAGGTCGTCAACTTGCCCCACTCTCCCCTACCTAAACGACAAAGTCTTAGCAGCCAGGAACAACACAGTTAAATAGGTTCCTATCAAAGACATATAATATAAAGAGACAAAACATTTATTTAAAACCATTTGTTTACAATCAGAATTACTTCCAAAGTTTCAAATAAGTTACAAGGAGATGGCTTTCAAAAATGTTACTTACCGTGCATTGGCATGTGGTTTTTTTAGGATCAAAATCAATCCATATATTTAACAAAATTTACTTAAAATGTAGAACTATCTACCTACACCAATGCTTTTAAGCTAAAAACATAACCTGAATAACCTCACTTACCGCCGAAATATTAATCCAGGGTAAGAATAGTCGGAAATACACCACGCATTGGCGAACCATTGTAAATAATAATAAATAGCACTAAATAGTTCTATTTTGAAAAAATACTGAAAATAAATCCAAAAACGCAATTGATCACAAACACAGCTCACCAACACTGTAAGCACAACCACCTTGAAAAGAAGCCATAAAGTGATATCGGGCAACGCCTCATCGGCTGGGAGTTGCGGAACCACAAGCTATTATTATGACGCCCGGCAACGGGCGAGTTTTTTATTCTTTCTGATATTTTTTGTGTTTTTTTGGCTCTGTTGCCACTATATTAATATTGAAAAATGTACAAAAAAGTAATAAATAGTTTTGGATAACAAGAACAACTTACCTAATTATTAAATAATAGTAATATTGCGTTAAGAAGTTGTTTTGTTTCACTACGAGTAGATTTATTTTGATCGATCAAAAGTAATATTCTATTATACAAATTATTATCTTCTGCGTTTAAATTACAGGATTGACTATCGACTTCTGAAGTCTCAAAATTTAGTAAGCTTAAGGCTTTGTTTAAGAAATCTACGCTTGTCTTAAGAAAGTCACCTACTATCTGGGTAACTTCGTTCCTTTCACAATGTATGAATTGGTACCGAGAAAATAAATTTTCAAGCTGAGACCACGTGCTTAGTTTCATTTCAAAGGGTAAAATCCATTTCAAATCATTGTAAGCCAATTCATTACTACCTTTTAAAAAACCTTTACCTTCATATCAATGTCCACTGAAACCTGATTAACAATATTTAAATAGTCATTGGTCAAATCAACACTATAAAAATATATTACAATCTCTTTACCTGCTTTTAAAACACTTTTATAGTCAGAGGTACACCCAGGAATACAGCAGGGGATTGGCATGTTGACAAATAAATAAATTAAAAGAAAAAAATAGTACTTACCTAAGTACCTAGGTATCTAGAGGTATCCTACCTACTTATGAACTATCTCTACTAGTGATATTTTTAAACTAATTCACATATACCTTCAAGTTAAATAAACACTTCAATATTTAATAAATTAACTGTAGCCACAAAATAATAAGGTTTATCCCAAAGAGCTAACTAGAATACAAAAAACACAACTTTTAAATTAAAACAAATAAAATTCTGCCGCCATTTATAAGACCCGTAAACAAACCGCCCGCCAGGCCGGCCAGGCTGTTGGATTTTTCACTTTATTAATGCTATTAGAGCAAACCCGCACCAATCGAAAACCGGATAAAAATACAAATTAATACGACACCTACACCTAGTTCGCGGGTAAATTACATACTTAACCATGGCTAACCTCAAAAAAGTCACGTGAGACATGGATCTTCAAGCAGTGTTGTCGATGGTTCTGTTTCACGGCTTCTTTCAACATGGTTGTGCTCTGCACCTCCGAAAACATCCATTTTTCTACTGAGGTAAGTTGTGTTAGATCAATATATTTATGCCTAAAGATTTTGTGGTAGAATTTTTCCGCACATTTTAGAGACACTGTAGATGCAAAACACATGTGCCGATTCTAACTAATTAAATCAGTATACATTTGGTATCACTAGACAGCCAGAGGCTCAAACATTATTTGTCGTAAAGTTAATTTTTTGAGGACCTTTATTGGCAGAAAATATTTCCTAAACATATTTGAGCTAGCATAAATTACTGTTGTGTATTTCGACAATGAAAGATCAATCCGTTGCATGAGAAATACAGTGTTTAAGAATGGGTATTTTAACATTTTATTCTAACAAATTAATTAGTTATTATCATACTTAATATATGTTTTCATTTTTATAAGTGATATTATAAATAATAGGCTATAGGCTAAACAATGCCTTTAGTAACATCGCCGCGTGAGAAAAGAATCAACGTTTTCACTGTATATAATTGTTACCGAGATTACAAAACATCGCCGTTTAAAAAACGACACTGATGGATGAATGTATTCTGATGACTTGTTTCACCTTTAATCTCATCAATTTCGTGTAGCTTTAAACGTGTAAATCACGTCAATTTCATTCAATTAATAACATCGGTCATCACAATTCTTGTGTCTGACTAATGATTTGACAGGACTTCCATTGCTTTTGTTATGATTTTGCAAGAAATCGTTTGTGTTAACACTATATATATATATATATATATATATTGATTCTGTCCTATTCCCAACTGTCTATGTGATATGTGAGCACTTTAAACCCTGTTAAAGATTTTTTTCTATTTCACGTTCATAATAGCTCAGTACGATACGCATTTGCGTATCGTAATGAAGCTATTTCGATACGCGTTTTTTCTTTATTTGATGTTGGTACATTTAAATGTTTTATTTCATTGACTTGCGCGGCCTTTGTGATTTACGAGAAAACCCATTTTTCGCAGAGGAAAAATAGCTTGATAACTTACTTTTTTATTCTGTGTGGATAACAGTCATGTATGTTGGTTGCATAAATCTATAAATCAATCTTTTGTACATGCTTCAAGCTATCATTTTCTGCCAAATCCTATCCAAAATTCAATCTACTAACCTTCCAATGTCGATTTTAACTTCAACTTTATTTGAATTTTCCATCTTCCCTATACTAAATTGCAATGCCGTGACGTAAAATCACGTCTTTTGAAATTCGAAAAAAAGTAGCAAAATCTCCCGAATTTCTGAACGCTCTGTATATGTACCGAATATACAAGGATCACACAACGTATTCCGTCCAATTTCAAATCTCATATCGCTAAAATAACTTTAGAATCTCGTGGTGAAAATGGGTCAATAAATCAAAAAATTACAGTTTGCAAAATATTTTTTGTTGTCCAGAGGCTACTATGATAAAAAATAGTATTACCAAAATAAAATTTAGACATAAAAATTTACAAAATTTGAAGGATTTATTTTCTTTTTAAAATGTATTTTTCTTGTTTATAAAAGGTGAAATAGAAAAAAATGTATAAAGCACATGTTTCATAAGGCGTTTTAGCGCACGTGTCAATAAAAAAACTCGCCACTTTGTGGCTCGTTTTTTAAAATAGACGCGTGTGCTAAAACCGCTTCTTATGAAACGTGTACTTTAATATACTATTTAAACATTTATCAACTAACCGGACATATTATAGATATAGACTAGGAACCATTAATAAGTAAAATTCTTCTAAGATCTTGCAGTATCGTAACCATGTCACTGGAGGTTGAAAACAATGATCTAATACCTATAGATGAAACAATAACAGATAATGAAAAGGGAAAGAAAAACACAAAGTCTTCCTCCACAAGTTTAATGGAAAAAAATTCCAAGTTTTAAGGGTCTCTACATGTTTCGAACGTAGAAACGTTCATCCTCAGGAGACAGAAAGTTTTAAATCTATGCTGATGGTGTTAGCAAAAGAGAAACTGAAATTTAGAACCTTAATTAATGGAGCTTTATGGCTTAAATTGAAGTGTAGAAGAAACATAAAATATTTGATAATGGCAAAACCACAGAGCGATTAAAACATAATGAAGGGTTGTGAATCAACCAAATAAAGTGGGGAAGAAGAAAACCTGTCTAGGTGTCGAGGCTTATTTAAAATTTTTTAAAAAAATTTTTTTAAATTAAAGGAACTAATAAAGCATATTGTAGACATTATGAAGGTGTACACCTTGTGTTGTCGTATAATATTGTTGTAAAAACAGAAATTTTTGGGGTCCTGAGGACTAAACCTCAGTAACAATAAACCTATTGACAAAATCATATTTCATTCTGAAGTAAATCAACATACAAATTTTGCCCCTCCACTTTATTTGCCAAACTTACGCTGTTAAAAATATTAACATGATGTGGGAAATTTAAATCTTTGTCCAAAACCTTATAAAAAGTCTGCACAATATTAGTCTGAGGCCATGATTCTGTTGTTTCATTCATTGAGGATGCCCACAGAAAATGTATTGCGGGAAAACATAATAGAATTATAATTATAAAACAAATCACAAATCTACTTACTTAAGTTCACACCTTACAACTGCCAGTCGAAACTAATACAGTACATAAAACCAGATTACACCCCCAATAGAACTTGATTATTACTATGAGTATTCAGAGTTCAGAGCAATAATGGCTATAAACCATTCTATGGTAGCATTAACTCTCATTTTCTATTGGCTAAATTACCGTGATATTATCACTACACAACGGTCTAGCAATTTTCGTTGTCTTACAGTAGGAAAGCGCGTCGTTGTCACATATGAAAAGTGGTCAAGCGAAGTGATCTAAGTGCCATAATCGAAAACTACCAGAAAATGTAAAAAACTGTTTTAAAGCTAAGAATAATACAATAGAATATTTTTTTATTGATATTGTGTTAATAAACATACACAAAAACATTCGTAGGAGAAAATTTTAATATCAGTTAATCGAAAAAACGTTTGTACATAAATTGAACAAAAAAATATAGAAAAGGTCTAAGGCTCCTTTTATACTGGGATTCTGTATGCGAGATACAGTATCTGGGATTCAGATTCTCGCCATCTATGAATGCAGGTACATAGATCATATAAATAGAAACAAAAATTTTTTTTTTAATTTTGGCACATAGATCACTTAGCTTGACCACTTTTCATATAGTATTAAACAGTTGTATAAAGAGTATGTGAATTCTTATAAGAAAATTTTAGATTGTAATTATATTTTGTGTATTCGTTTAATTTAGTAAAAAAATCTTTTCTTTCCCCTTTGTAACCTTTTTCGATGGCCTTATTATCCTTATACACTGAGAAAAAAAGGCTTCTATTCCTTATAAGAATTAATATAATCTTTATACAACTGTATAATATGTAACAGCAACGCGCTTTCCTACTATAAGACGACGAAAAGTGCTAGACCGTTGTGTAGTGATAATATCACGGTAATTTAACCAATAGGAAATACGAGTTAATGCGGTCATAGAATGGTTTACAGCCATTATGACTCTGAACACAGTAATTATCAAGTTTTATTGAGGGTATAATCTGGTTTATTATACTGTATTGGGTCCGACTGGTATAGTTGTAATGAAACTTGACATTAATCTTAATAATATATTTGCTTGCTACGGTTAATAAAGCATATACTTACCACTAAAAATCAGTACTGTGGTTCTCAAAAATTTAGAAGCTTCTAGTGTGATATTGTTCTTGTCGTTTAATATTGCATAGGATTATTATGCAACATGGTTTACTGAGATTGTAAAATTCGTGTATAGATTATAAAGTAATGATGGGTTGTGCGAAATAGGAATCTTCTATTGCTTTATCTGAAATGCAAAGTTTAAAACACTGAAATACAAAGTAAAAATAAATTAATTGAAACAGGTAGATAGGTATTGTTACGATCAATAAAATTTAAATTTAGACGGGACAGCTGGAAGACTCCGAATAATGATGTGACCTGAGCAACATACGTTAAAACTAATAATACGGCGCGCGGCGATTGCCGATCGCTACTAACCCCCTACCAACGTATTGGTGGATTATAGGTTTTAACGAATACAATTCGTTTTTGGGGATGCTGTTCTGCTTTCCTAATTGTAGAGAAAGCGCTTTACTGGGAATAAAATGCGTCGCTTTGAAAAAATACAATTTAGTTTTTAACAAAATTGCTGTATTAAAAGTAGTTCATTATTCAACAAGACTGCGCTGCTGATGCTGACACTATTTATTTAATATGGGTCAATACAAAATAACCTATCAATACAAACTATGTCTTAGCAAACCTATTATATAAGATCATTTTCCTCAGTGTAGATGACATTCAGAGCGCCACCATTAGTTTAGGTTGAAGTATTTTTTAAAGGAGGAAATCTATAGCGTTTATAATATGCTATGTATCCTAAAAACCATTGCCATATACGGTGTAAGTGAAGACATACATACAGGCGAGGGGTAAACTGACTGGAAATCAGTGTACAAATTAAAGGAAATCCATGGAAATATCTGGAAATACTTGGAAATACAAGGGGATATTTGTAAAAACATGGAAATATATAGGAGTACTTGGAAATATATGGGAATACATAAGGAAATACTTGGAAATACATATGGAAATACTTGGGAATATGAGGAGTGGGGATCAGACCTGGGACGGTTAGTTATATGTGGTATGCGCTTTCAGCAGGTTGTTCTAAGTTATATTTTTTTGTGTAGCAAAAACGGTGCCAAGATTAACTTTTCAAAATAATATTGACGTTTAATATTTTCGGTGATTTTGCGAGCGGTTTATAGAATAAGTCCGAATACAAGGAATACTTGGTAATATCTAGGAATACCTAGAAATACAAGGAAATATTTGGGAATACCTAGAAATATAAGGGAATATTTGGAAATATTGTCGGATATGGAATTGGCATCCTTAAGGCTAGAGAAATAATTGTAACGTAACAGCGGTGTAAAGACCCTTAAGGTGGCGGAGCTTATCGCAAAAAAGGTGTAATAAAAAATAACTAGTGTGTAGAAGAGAGACAGTGACATTTGCATTTAGTAGTGAAGAGAGACAGTGACATTTGAGTTTAGTAGTAGGAGTCAGGATTAGAATGTTGATAAAAATACTTGTTTGTAATAAGTTGGAATAAAGGGTTCAAATCCCCTCTTTTTAGAGTGTGGAAAAATAAAGCAATAAAGGAACCCCTTCTTCCAACTGGTAGGGGGTTACAAAACACTGTAAAAACTCGAAAGAACACTTACAACAGAGAGTTGAAAAAATACCTATTCAAGTGTAAGGGGAACCTCTGCCCGTTTGCCGGTTCAAAGTAATTAATCTATTCAAGTGTAAGGGCAAACTCTGCCCGTTTGCCAGTAAGAAAAATAGTTGTCTCAAGTCGAATTAAAGTTATGGAACCCACTGCTCCAGAGACGACCTATTTTGCTCCCATTGCGTAAGTGTTCTTTATCTATTGATTTATAACCTGTAACTGTTTAAATTGTTTAATTTCCTTTTGACTTGAGTTGTTATAAAGTTATAGTTCTTTCTTCTGACTTACTTGGAGTAAACAATCGTTCCTGAAGTAAGTCTTAAGAGGGCGACCCAACTTTAAAATACCTATCTAAATTACCATTTTTGTAAACACCTATTTGTTTATTTTGTTTGGTTATTTTCCTAGTTTTAAGATTGTATTTTTATTTATCACAATTATTATCATTGCTTTTGCTTTTCTTGCCATTTAATAAAACTGTTAAAAATTCCTTGGTGTTTCAGTGAAGAACTAGAGAGCAACCAAATCCGTTAAGATACTAAAATAATTATTTTTATAAATCTCTATTTAAAACTGTCTAAGCTACACAACCCAGTCGACTACAATAGTCCGACAATATCTAGAAATATAATAGAAAATTTCATAAATTTATTTTCAACCAATTAGAAGGCTCCTTTTTGTTTGCGTTGCTTATAGCGACGGGAGACTATCGCGATAGTCTATAGCCTATTAACCTAATAAAATTAATAAGTGATAATTTTTCTGTCAAAAATGAAGTGCTTTATTTTTTATGGCAAACGTCACTCAGAATAAAATCAAAATACATTTTGTTGCTAACTTATAATTTTTATTGAGAATAGGTCGTAGGTCTCATCATATCATATTAAAAAAAACTCCAATTTATGAAATTTTCTTACCGAATCTCCCACGCAGCAGAATTAATTCCCGATAATTTTTTTCTCGGTTTCACTCATGTTTTTGTTGATAGAAAATGTTCTATCAACAAGACCATTCGTGACCTTAATAGTATATTATTAACCAAGGTTTAGACAGCCATCATTATTGCCCGAGCGTCAAGTTTAAATCACGAGGAGCGGAGCGACGAGGGATTTAGGGCGCGAGGGCTATAGGCTGTCTAAACCGTGGTTAATATAATTTTTTTTCCACTACTAACACTTTTATTTTGTACAGTATTAATAAATTATAAAACATCCTATTAGTTAGGTATAAATATATATTTTAATCAAGTTACCTGCTTTGGCATATTGGCAAGATAATTTGTTTTCTTGTCAGTGGGCTTGGCGTCACCTTTCATGTTATTTGTTGGGGAATTAACAAATCAAGTTACCTGGTTTTAAAAAGATCGGTCAATAATGGATTTCAATGCTTTATTATTGACCGTTGTCAATAGCAACTGAGAAGGGAGAGAAAAACGATTTCTGGCGTTAATTAATCGGTCAATAATGGCGATGTTATAGGTTAGTAGTGGAAAAAAAAATTATCGATAATAATTCTGCTGCTAGAGAGATTATAAGTGAATATTTGTACACTAATTTCCTATTTGCGAAAGTACTTCTAGTATTTCTATGGTAATTCCAAGTATTACCAAATTTTGGGAACACATGGAAATACCTAGCAATACTTGGAATTACCATAGAAATACCAGAATTATTTTCGCAAATAGAAAATCAGTGTACAAATTTTGGGGGGGTGGTTTACCCCTCGCATACAGGGGTTCGTTAATCGAAGTGAAATTATTGTTAAGGCGTTGACATTCGATTGTTTAATAATAAATTGTCAGTTTGACAAGCGAGCCCCGGGCGTCGCTCCTCAACCCCCTGGATCCCGGTATCTGTCAAAACGCCATGGCCGGATAAAGAAAAAGCGTACGGAAAGTGGGTACTTTCCGGACGATTGCCGAAAAAATATTTTTGTCTATACGGTTGTATTTAATTTAAGGCGATTCTTGTAACGACTTTGGACACGCATCATTAATTAATAGGGTAATTAAACCTTATAAATACTCAATTAACAATAAATTTCCATAAAATTATGTTACCTTGTATTTTCGGCCTTACCCAATTACTGATCATTATTGAACATTAGAGAAGTTTTGCATCATAATTAACTTTTTAAACGTAAAACTCTCCGAATTGGCTAGCGTCAAAAATAGGATATTTATACTATAGCATCACTTCAAAAAAATTATTTACGCTTAACTAGGATTATCCAATGGGGCGGCTCTAAAATCACGAAAATATCATTTACCTACTTGACTAATTACAGTGCGGAGGGCAAAACTTGGATTTATTTCACATGCGGTGAACTGTTAATAGGAAATAAATGTGGTACTTGCAGTCTTCCTTTACTAGTTCATATATTAAAAAAATTAATAAATAAGGAATTATCTAAGATGTTTCGGACGTAGTGATATCCATCGTCAGGAGAAATACAAATGTGTTTGAAATGAACAATAGAAGAAAAATAATTGGTGAATGTTTCCTTAAGGTAGAATTCTCAGCGTCATTCAATCTATTGCCAACCTATAATCTATTAAGCGTTGTATTTTTGTTTATTATTGAATTAACTACCCTAAAATCAATATCGTCTGCACATTATTTAGGTAATATCTGACATAATATAAAAGTATTAATTTATTTCAGTGTTAATTTTGGGAGAATTGCTTAGTAATAGAACAACAATGTTAAAAAAAAATCTCACCCAATATTTTTCGGTAAAAAAAAGTCTTCTAAAATAATTTATGACATTTCATTACTTGAGGTGAGATTAAAGAAAATACTTACCTGCAATATTGCAGATCTGCAAATGTGACGGACTAAATAATTTGCAGAAATTTGGCATTCCAAAAACTATTTGCAAATCTGCTATTTTTACCGTTAGTTAAACCTTTTTACTACTGCTGGTTTATTGATATCGACTGCCATATGTCAAATTTGCCCAAATTCATGGCAATAATAAATTAATTAACTTAACTCTTAATGTTTCTTTGGAAATCGGATAAAAATGGTAAATAACCACCAATACCATCGTCCGTTAAATCGACAAAATATAAGTTAGTTTTTAACAAATTTTATACATTCTGCAAATTTGCAGACGCAAGTCCAATACTAATGATGGGTTATGCGAAATAGGAATCTTCTATTGCTTTATCTGACATGTAAAGTTTAAAAACTTAATCGCAAAGTAAAAATAAATTAATTGAAACAGGTATTGGTGCGAAGACTCCGAACAACAATGTGACCTGCAAAAGAAATAAGTTAAAACTAATAAATACAACGGCGCGCGGCGATGACCGATCGCTACGAACCCCCACTAACGTCTTATAGATTATAGGTTCTAACGGATACAATTCGTTTTTGGGAACGCTGTTCTGTTTTTTTTAATTGTAGAGAACGCGCTTTACTGGGAACAAAATGCGTCGTATTGAGAAGATACAATTTATTTCTTAACAAAATTGCTGTATTAAAAGTAGTTCATTATTCAACAAGACTCTGCTGCTAATTACTTCCAATAAAAACACTGTTCTAGCAAATCTGGAATTGATATAACCCTAAAGCGGGTTTGATAGACTATGGCAATTTATTTAATATGGGTTAATACAAAATAAGCTATCAAAGCAAACTATGTCTTGGCAAACCTGTAATATTAGATAATTTTGCTCATTGTTAAATACATCTTATGGAAGAAAACTTCGATTTCGATAGGTCAAAGTCTTTATTAGCTATTTATCCAATCGTATCCTTGTAATACTTCAGACGATTATCGACATCAGTAATTCCTAGTCTTCCCAGGCTAGACAAGTACCCTACGGTTCTATGGCTAGCTGATATATGTTTTTTCAAGTTCCTCTCGTCTAAATTGAGATTTTTGCGTTTTGTAAATATTTCTCATATTTTGCAATAGGTCCCTTTATAAACACCTACTCGTTATTCTTACCGCTATTTTTAAATCCTTTAAATTACTGGGAATCAGTCAAGCATGACCGGCAAATTATTGCTAAACCAATACATACCTACCTTATTCTACGATTATATTCGTTCTGTTCGTGTTCTATCCTAATGCAAATATATATTTAGACATTTCATAAACCAAGTTCAGTTTTCTTTTATTAAACAGGTCATAAAAGTTTAAGATACCTTTCATCCATTCTCTTCTTAATTATTTTTAAATTTTAACGCCATCTCCGAGCGCCTGAAATAATGAGAGGGAATGCACCTGTTTGTGCCTTGGCATTACTCCCAATCACTGTTGGTGTCAACTAGGGATCCAATCCCGCATCCAAACTTTAATCCCGCAAACCTGCGGGATTGAGCCCATCGATCCCGCGGATCCGCGGGATTTGCGGGATAACAAACAATGAACTGCAGTATTTTTGGTCGACGCGTCGGGGATTCCCCGCCCTGCTGGGCTATTAAAAATACGTTGAACAGAACAGTTTTCTTGCGTACGTACGATAGTAAGAGCGTTGTTCAACTAGTATCTAGTGACATTTATCAAGTGGTTGAATATAATAGATGGAATTTAATTATTTTTTAAAGTCTGAAGATGGTCTTACAGCTAAATATAAGTTATGCCCTAGCATTATCAAAATCTCTGCTCGTTCCACCAAAGGTCTTCGCACCCACGTACAAACAAAGCATAATATTAACTTGAAAGTCCAGAGCAGCAGCGCGGATGTTGATATTGATAAAATAACAGAGGAAATGAAAGCTAGTACCAGCAGCTCGAGTACTTGGTTTAGTTCTATTGCTAAGCGCTCAGATGTTAGTAGTTCGTCTGTGCTACCTAAGAAAATGAAAATTACAGATTTTTTTTCATCTGAGAAAAAGTTTCGATGGAGGAAAGAGTTTCTTGAATGGTAGCTAAAGATGGTATAGGTACCCTTTGGAAAGTTTATCACATCGATCGATATGCGCCAACTATTTGAATCAGAGGGCCACAATTGTATCTGTGCCCGCCCGAGCATCACTTGACCAGTTACTAAAACATGAATGACAAATTTTGAATGCGGAGGGAATCGAGGAATGTCATTGCAAGCTGCATAAGTAACTGTGTAAAATTTATTCCGCCGACAAGTGTCGAAGCTGAACGTGCGTTTTCAGCCGCAGGATACATGTGCAATAAAATAAGATCAAATTTAAAAGATGAAACATTAAACATGTTATCTTTTCTCCAAAAATACTTCCAAATTAATGTAACATGTAAGTCATGTAACCGTTAAACTAGTCGTACTATTGTATTGTACCTATATGCGATAAATATTTTCCTGCTACTCTACTCTGTTTTTAGTTCCATAAAACAACTTTTTATTAACATATAGCACCCACATCGAGTCCCGCAAATCCCGCAATGGCAATCCCGCGAAATCACCGCGGGATCCAGCATTTGCGGGATTGAATTCCCTAGTGCGCGGATAACCGGATGACGTTAGTAAATATCTGATCTGATGTTTTCGAACTTTATGCTGTCGCGTCGTATTTTTAATTGTTTCTAGGAATGGTTTGTGACCCCTTAGGAAGATTTTTATAATTGGGATGTATTATCAATAGGTTATAATTCAGGATGTTAATGCTGAATATAATGAATTCGATTATAGTGAAAAGGACCATTATCTTCTCCAAAGGCGGTTAGGCGAGGCGGTTTTGTTCTGTAGCCCTTTCCCTCCCGCATTATCTACGCCCATGCAATTTAAAATTCGTTCGAAATAGTTACCTATTTTATACTGTAATGTTCAAGTATTTACAGAACTTCTAACAAAAAAAAATTATGTTTTTCTACCAGAATTTAATAAATTCTGTACGCTTTATATTTCACAAGCATTTTAAAAATGCAAACCCCAGCCTTGATAATCTATACCAAAATAGGTATTATTAACAATAATAAAAGCAAAATTTTGGAACCCAGCTAAAATCAAAGAATATCATTTTTATGGTAATGAGCGGATTTTTTTTCAATTTTGCAATAATTTCTTGATGACACTGTAAAATATGCTGACTCTCCCATGTAGGATTGTTATTTACGAGTTTAAACTTTGACTACTTCATGGTAATGTCAAGATAAAAATCAGAAATCGATAAGGATTAATCCTTGATAAATACCAATGATTTGAAAAGGTTTATTTGCCATTTTATATTAAAAATTGATGATATGTATTTAATTTGTAATTTATATGAATAACTATAAAAATAATATAATACCTGGGTATGGTCAGTGTTATTTTATAATGTTTTAATACGCAAGAAGTTAAAATATATTATATTAAATAAAAAAAATTGTATTATTTGAAAGAGAGGATAGAGTTTGGAAGAGTAAAAAACCTTTTTATTAGTAGGTATAGAAGAAAAGTAATTCTTTATAAAAAGGTCTGCTTGTCCTGAAGCTCTAATTTCGAATATTAGATTTGCGATTACTATACAGGATTCGTCACAAACAACATTTTTACTTTTTAGGATTTTTTTTCAACTCCTTGATTTATTAAATTAATTTTGCTTGTGCTGAAACTACAATTTCAAATATCAAATTTGCGATTACTATGGAGGATTCAACAGAAACAACAGTTTTAGTTTTTTGGATTTTGTTTAAAATAAATTTGCGTAAAAACAAACAACTATTATTGCTTTTAATATTATTGGTCGTTACTTGGTGGAAATCCATAATAATATTGTTTTATTACTGTAAGTAAAACACTTTTTTACTTAAATTCCACTTTTTATTGACAATACGACATGTTTCACTGCACTGCAGCTTCGTCAGGTAACGTACATTTAATTTTAAAGATACGCTATATATAGATGCCTGTATAATAACAAAAGAAATTTTATTGTATTGTACAATAACAAAAGAAATTTTATTGTATTGTACAATAACAAAAGAAATTTTATTGTATTGTACAATAAAATTTCTTTTGTTATTATACAGGCATCTATATATAGCGTATCTTTAAAATTAAATGTACATTACCTGACGAAGCTGCAGTGCAGTGAAACATGTCGTATTGTCAATAAAAAGTGGAATTTAAGTAAAAAAGTGTTTTACTTACAGTAATAAAACAATATTATTATTGCTTTCTTACTTCGGATATCATTTTATATCTGGCAGTAACGATTTTTTTTAAGAAACCCATTTTTTATTTGCCTACTTTTGAAATATTTTTATTATTACATGTCATATTTTTTCAATTCATTCAATCATAAATTATAAAACTTTTATTCAAAAGTGGTACCACCGTGTTAGTGCATAGTTTAACTCGACATCTGAATTCCCGATAACAGTTCTTAAGTTGCTGTATTGGGATATTTGCAATAACCACTCTTATTTTTTCTTTCAAGAGATCTATGTTATTATTGAAATTGGTTTTATACACATGTGGCTTCAGATATCCACATAAATGAAAGTCGATAATTGTGAGATCGGGACTCCGACGTGCAAACTGATTTGGACCATAGGTATCTTCCAATTCATTTGTTTCCAAAGTGATGATTTAGCCAATCATCAAAAGGAATTGAAAATTAGAATTTTATTGAAAAAAAAAATCCAAAAAACAAAAAGTGTTGTTTTTGACGAACCCTGTATAGTAATCGCAAATCTATAATTACCTATACAGTATTAACAAACTCCAAATGACAGAGGCATTTTATGTTAGTATAAGACGTTTGAACCTTTTAAGTTATTGAGTGATACCACACACCTAAAAAAATAAGTTGAATACTTGTTCCCCTGGGTTTTAAACTAGGTATGTCCTATATTCTAAATTTATTAAATAATCTCCTTTGAGTTTAGTATCATAACTCGATATATTGAAAACGGGTAAGTTACAAATAAATGTCCGGCGGTACCTCAACCGAGTATTTCCAAATCGGTGGATAGGGAGACGTGGATCGATGGAATGGCCAGCACGATCCCCTGATCTGACGCCATTAGACTTCTTATGGAGTTATGTCAATAATATTGTATACAAAACTAAACTCCTCGACTTAGCTGAGTTAAGAGGACGAATAACGCTTGCGATTAGATCGGTCACGCCTGAGAAATTTCTATTTAAGATTAGGATGTTGCCAAGACGTTCACGTGAGCATTTTTAACATGTCCTACATTAATGTTTTTTACATTATCAAGAAATTAACAGTATTACTTATTAGTTTTTGAGTGTGTTGTTAATTTTTGCAATAAATCTGAAAACACTTAATATTTCCGAAACAGTTGAAGATAGGTATAGAGTATTGCACAAAAAATATGTCTAGAATTTTCTGAAGAATTCAAAAATTGAATAATATACAGGATGTTGCATTTAAAATAAGAAAGTTTGTATTGGCCACTGTTACATGACACTTCCTGTATAAAAAGTTTTTATTGAAAAAAATGCGCAACTAGAAATACCAATCGACGTGTCCGAGCGTTTTTCGAACACGCCCCCATGTATTTATTATCGGATTTATTCCTTTTGGCTGGTACTCACTGAATAGTGATATATACAGGGTGTCCCGAAATTAGCTGACAATATTTTAAGGAGATAAAGTTCATCTAAAAATAAGACTAATACCCTCTATTAATATACCTTTAAAAACGCTTCGTTATGGGGCTAGAGCCCCCCGAATTGGAGCTATGAAAAGCAGTTTTTTCACAATATCTCAAAAACCGATTAGGGTATGGAAACAAAATTTGATACATGTTTTACCCATAACAAGACGCAATAAACGATTTAATTAGCTTAACTTTATTTCTTCCAGTGGCGTCCCACTGGGTAGGTAGTTGGGAGAATATTGCCCTAAGTTTTTTATTTTTAGGATTTTTTAACTTCAGGTGCAATTTTTAGAAGCCATGAAGTCTTTTGTTGAAAAAAGGTACTCTTGTTTCATTGAGGTACGATTTACCATTTTCCAGTAAAATCGATTTTAAAATTTTCGGTTTTTTGAAATCCGGTGAAAAGGCTAAGGTTTTTTTTGCATATCTCAGCAAACACTTAATATTAAAACATAAAATTTATTAGAAGTTCCACTAGCGACAATGCATATGTATCAAAGGATGTTACTTTAAAATATTTTTTCAGTGACGTCGCACGGGGTGGAGCCGTAAGTAAATATTACTATTATTTTTTTTTTAATTTCATAGTTTTAATGTAATTTTTTTTAATTTAAAATTTTTTGTTAATAAAACCTTCTATTATTGTAATTTGACAGAATGTAACGTTTTTAAATTAAACATATTTTTAGATTCCTTTTTTTTTAATATTTATTTTTATGGAGATTTTAAGATAGTTTTAAAATAAAACAAAAAAGAATAGCAAATTGCAAATCAAATTTGATTGTAAACCACACGGGAAACTAATTCTTAAGCAAGTACCAGTCATGTGTTCCCAAAAATAATAATTAAGGGGATTTAAATCAGGTGATCTTGGTGACCAGGCTATGGCTACCAATCCACCTAGTAATTTTCTTCAAGCCAATTCCTCACTTGACGTCCGTATAGCTGGTGCCCCATCATGTTGAAAGAAGTGCCGTAAACGTAAATTCAGTGGCACATTATCTAATAAATCCCCAAGTTGATTATGTATTATTATTATTTGTCGCTAGTAGAACTTCTAATAAATTTCATGTTTTAATATTAAGTGTTTCACCGGATTTCAAAAAATCGAAAATTTTAAAATCGATTTTACTGGAAAATGGTGCAACCTACCGCAATGAAACAAGAGTACCTTTTTTCAACAAAAGACTTCAAGGTTTCTAAAAATTTCAATTAAAGTTAAAAAATCCTACAAAAAAAAAACTTAGGGCAATATTCTCCCAACTACCTACCCAGTGGAAGGCCACTGGAAGAAATACAGTTAAGCTAGTTAAACCATTTATTGCGTCTAGCTATGGGTAAAACATGTATCAAATTTTGTTTTGATACTCTAATCGGTTTCTGAGATATTGTAAAAAAACTGCTTGTCATAGCTCCAATTCGGTGGGCTCTAGCCCCATAGCGAAGCGTTTTTGAAGGTATATTAATATGGGATTTTAGTCTTATTTTTGAATGTACTTTATCCCCTTAAAATATTGTCAGCTAATTTCGGGACACCCTGTATATATATATTTTTTTTTTGATTTGGAAAAGTACTTAAACATCGAGTAATGTACAAGGTCTTTAATTTAAAAAAACTAATTTTGCTTCTTTACGACTTTTGAACTCATCCTGTATAGTTAATTTTCTTTACTCTAATATACTTCAAAAATCCCTAAAACAGTTGTGTTCAAAATATTTTGCGAAATAATCGACCTTTCCATACATATCATCAGCGACCCTGTATATTTTTAAGGGGACACTGTTTATTTCCATTTTACCGACAGTATAATATTAGCAATTTATTTCACTAATATATATAGTACTTTCATTATCTGATTCTAGACACAAAGAAACACCTTTAAATTCTTACCCAATGCAAAGAAATCATCTATTAATTAAAATAATACGTTAATTACGGCTCGTAGAAACTGTTAATTTGAAAGAAGTAGCAATAATAGAAGATATCTACGACTGTATCTTCTAGCGTCCGAGGCCTTCTTTTATGTTATTAAATCGTGAAAATTGCTACATGATATGGCAATTTTGACAACTTATAAAAAATTATTACTTCACTGAATCGTTTTATGTATTAATTAAATAAAACAGGATGATATTCGCTTAATACATTTAAGAGTTTACTATCGCTTTTGTTCTCGACATGCGTTTATAAAGTATTTGCAGAATTATACCGTTGACTCTTACTGCCAAAAATAAACTACCTGATTAAACCCTATTGTATACGCCTCAACCTCTTCAAAGGGGATTAAATGGGATCAGGGTCGGCTTGAAAATGTACCTACACCACATGATTTATTTTTATAATTTAAAATAAATAGATAGGTATTTTTAGTTTTAGGTAGGTACCTATAATGAATGTAAAATAATGATAACAATTAATGATAATTTAAAATAATATAATTTAAAAGTATAACTATTAGGATAACAAGTACAATAAAAATTAATTAAATTCTAAAAAGCTATTGATACTTTATTTAAAATTTAACTCTGTATCACTATTACTATCTTCATACACTTCCAGTCTTCCCACCGCTCTTAAAAACTGCAAAGATCAGTATTACGCGGATGATGCCCAACTGTATATTTCTTTTAAAAAAGAAAATTTGCTTAAGTCCTGTCAAAAATTAAATAACGACCTAGAAGGTCTTAGATCTATTGCCTTGAAACATTCTCTGTTCCTGAATCCTAAAAAATGTTGTCTGATGCTATTCGGTCCAAAGAATGAAGTTAATTACATAAAAAACCAGATTAATATAAAAATTGAGTCTACTGAGCTGGAAATTAAAGACAATGTACGCAACCTTGGGCTCGTATTCGACAGTTCTTTGAGTTTTGAGAAACATGTTTCAAACTGTATACAACGTGCTTATGTCAGATTGAAATTACTTTACTCCAGTCGACATCGATTTGTCGGTGAGACTCAAAAAGATGATGTGTGACTCTCTTGTGCTCTCAATCTTCAACCATGCAGATGTAGTTTATGGTAATTGTTTAACTCGAATACAAAAAAATAGAATACAAAAAGTGCAAAATTCTTGTCTTCGACTTATATATGGAATTCGTAAATTTGAAAGAATCTCTTATAAATTGAATGAAGCAAAGTGGTTGAACATGGAGAGCAGGAGAAAGGTCCACTCAGTTTGTTTCTATCACAGAATTATTGCTTCTAAAACTCCCGCCTATTTGTATAAAAAAATTATATTTCGTTCCAGTGTAATATTAACGTTCGTTTTGGACGTCTCATAACACCGCCTTTTCATAGAACCGCGTATTTTGAAAGAAGCTTTACGTATAGCATAGCAAATATGTATAATCCCCTTCCAAATATCTTCAAATCAATGAAGCCTAAAAATTTTTATCGCCATATTTTTAAATACTTTTTCAATAAACAAACTAACACATGAAAATTAGGAACTTATCGTAAATGTTTTTAACAATTCAAAACTACCTAAAGATAATGATACAATATGTTGGTTGTGTGTCTACCTATAATGGAACTAGCTTATTTCAAATTTTTTTAGAGCTTGTTGCGCCAAATATAGTAAAACATTTACTAAAGTCCTGCTAGGGTTGAGTAGAGCAGAATGGGCTGGCCTTAAGGGACAGTCTATTACTGAACTTCGCCTTTTTCTACACTACACTTGCAATTAATACAGTATAATAAATGTTAACATTTAAACCTTTGTAATGTAGAAATAAAGACATTATTATTATTATTATCTAAGCCTAAACTTATAATTAAGGGTTGAACATTTGTAATCATACAATTGTAAGAATTTTCCACATTAAGTACATGCTGTACACAGTTTTTCCAACTGTCTGCAGAAATTTTTCTTACTTCGTTTTTAATTAATTCTACTACAGATGCATTTAATGTAGGAGAAATATTATTTCTCCTAATATTGGATTTTAATTGGTGCCATATTAAATCAATAGGATTGAATATACAATAGTATGGAGGAAGACGCAACACTTTATGTCCATTTTCTGCTGCAAGTTTGTCACACTCGTATTCCTTATTTATTTTAAAAGCTTTTAATACTTCCTTCTACCAGTTCTCGTTCTTAGTAAGTTTCTTCAAAATATAAATCATTTTCAATCATAAAATTTTGAATTTCTGCTTTTGTATTATTAGAATTGGGAATGATTTTTGCTTGCCGACTATGATAACTAGCATTATCCATTACAATGACGCTATTTTCAGGTATATTTTTAAGGAGTTTATGTTTAAACCAATCTTCAAAAAGTTGTGCGTCGGTATCTTGATGGTAATCTAAAGAAGAATCTGCTATGTTTTTAGCCGAAAGCAACAGACAATTTGGAACAAACCCGTTTTCTGAACCAGCATGTAATATTGTGATTTTTTTGCCTTTATTTGATGATGCCTTGGTTTGGCATTTTTTGGAAGAATCATCCCAACCTTTTCTTGGAGTGTCATGGGTATCGAACCATGTTTCGTCAAGGTAAATAATGGGACGATTTTCTTCTCTAAATTGTTTAACAGCTGTTAAATATTTAAGTCTCCATTCCCGTAAACGTTGAGATTCCATTAATGTTTGTCTTTTATTAATGCTTCGGTATTTAAAACCCATTTTACGCAATATTTTGCTAAGGCTTGAAAGGCAACAAGAGATATTTGTTTCGTCTTTAATCAGCCGCTCTTTGAGGGGAATCAGAGTGGGTACAGTTTGTGCCATATACATTTGGTAAATCTTTCTTCTTAATAAATCCATGTCATTTTCGTCAATGCTTCTAAATGTGCCAGAATCACTCCGATTTTTTCTAGGATTAACAGGTTTAAGTACTATGTATCTCACCGAAGATAAAGGAGTTTTCTCAAAGTAGACGTCTCTGCTAAAGCATCCATCGAATTAAAATTTCTACTCAACAAAGATTGATACACATGTTTAATTATTAGTTTGGTATCGGTAAATAAATGCTTTCTTTTAAAAATGACACTTGAAAATGCCCCCCTATCAGCACAATTCCAAGGACGCCACATTCTACCACTAATAAGCCTAACTAAAAATTACTCGCCGAAAAACCACTAAAGACTAAAATTATTAAAACTCAGTTTGTATTTATATATGAATCAGGCATAGGTATAAATTGAATTTGTAGCTGGTCTGGCTCTGCTCGAAAAGGTTCTAAAATTTTGGATTTCATTATTTATTTTATGGTCAAAGGGATAATGAGGGTTTATTGCAAACAAAAGATCAACGGTATAATTCTACAAATACTATACCATTTACTCGAAACCTCCTGAATCTATCGAATTTATTTTAAGATATGTTTGTTTATTATATTACAGCATTTTCTTTTTATCCGATACCTCTAGAATAAATTTTTAGAAAATTATCTTTGATAGTGATGACCTTTAACTTTATGGGAGGTGTCCAAATTTTTAATTAAATTATATATGTTAAAAACTAAATATACAGGGTTGAGCAAATGTTTCGGAACGGCTTAATTACAGGCGAACGAAAAGTGATATCGGATCCGGGTTTTGGGCAATCTATAGGACTAAAATTTTACTATTTGACTATTATACCATATGTCAGTAATGTCGCCAACTGTCAAGTGTTGACCTTATTTTTTTTTTAAATGGAACACCCTGTATATTTTTACATTTTTAAATTCCACATAAAATTATAATTATTTTTTATTAAATGCACTATTAGTCTATACTTCATAGTTTCCGAGATATTGACTCTCGAAAAGTGACATTTTTGAACTTTGACAGCCTATAACTTTCTAACAGTACGTCTTAGAGAAAAAGGGCTTACATGTCCCTATCTTCAATTTTTATTATCTTCCCAAAAAATCAACTTCCAGTTAAACCGGAACAACTATATTTCATGCTTTCGAGTTACATTAAAAATTGATCAGAACTAAAAACTACAGCTAAATGTGCATTTATACGCATTTATGTTGAAAAATTATTTTATTTATTTATTATTAATTATTTAATTTTTTAATTATTTAATTAATTTAATGCGTGTTATTAAATATTTAGACCTGGTTTTTAGTTCTGATCAACTTTTTTTAATAACAATTTTTGATAATGTCAAAAATAAAGGTACTTTACTCTTGGGAAAAATTCACATTCTTGGAAAAAATCACATTTTTTGACAAACCTCGTATATGACTGGAAAATTTCGATATTTGATGGTTGCATTTTAGGTTTTAGACCATGCAGAGCTTTTTATAAGGAATAATTTTTCGTAAAATTAATAATAAAAAAGTTTCCCATTTGGTAAGAACTTCCGAATACACGCTGTACAGTGTCCGCGAAAATAATTAAAAAGTGAATATTGTGGCATATCGGACAAGTGTGTAACCGCTTTTTATATTGGAATACACAGGGATCCAAGCACAATAATTGACACCCTGGGGCGGGTAGACCACGCGACGGCCGTTTCTTCCTTGTTAGGACTCTACGGGCAGCCTTAACCCAAGCAATCCTGACAACAGCTGTAAGATGTATTAAAAACCTTTTTGCAAAACCAAAGCGGCTATCAATACACCGTAGCGCCATCCCAGCGGAATTAACTCCAATATAAAAGGCGGTTAATTCTGCTGGGATGGCGCTACGGTGTATTAATGGCCGCTTTACTTTTGTAAAAGGCTTTTAATATATCTTACCGCTGTTGTCGGAATTGCTTGGGTTATGGCTGCCCGTAGAGTCCTAACAAGGACGAAACGGCCGTCGTGGTCTACCCGCCCCAGGGTATCAATTATTGTGCTTGGATCCCTGTGTATTCCAATATAAAAAGCAGTTACACACTTGTCCGATATGCCACAATATTTACTTTTTAGTTAGAACATATATTTTTTTACAGAAAAAGAAAAGCACGAAGTCTTTCTCCACAATATTTATTATACGAATGACTAGGCGAACCTAGAATCACATCGACATGTTTCGAGTGTAGAAACACTCATCACCAGGAAACAAAGTTAAAAGTAAAATGCTGATGGTTTTAGCAAAAGAGAAAATAATGGTGAGATTGAGCCGTAATGGAGCTTTCAATAGTGTACAAGAGGTGTAAAATTGAATAGTCAGAAGGTCGACAATCAAGACTCCAGCATACTGAAGAGTCGAGGGTTAAGTGCAGAAGAGCACTGTGCCGTGCAGAAGAGCACTGTGCCGTGCAGAAAAATAGGGTAGTAAGAGAAAAAATTGGGGAGTTTTGAAAAACTTATCTGTAAAATTCATTATTAAATTACTGAAACATCTTGAGTTTTATTAAGCCTAGTCAGAAACATGTGAGAGTATTGGAGTGAGATGTAAAGAAAAAGAAAAAAGGGTTGTTTTTACAGATGCTTTGACTCCAAAAAACAACCCTTTTTTTTCTTTTTCTTTACATCTCACTCCAATACTCTCACATGTTTCTGACTAGGCTTAATAAAACCCAAAATGTTTCAGTAATTTAATAATGAATTTTACAGATAAGTTTTTCAAAACTCCCAAATTTTTTCTCTTACTTACCTATTTTTCTGCACGGCACAGTGTGCTTCTGCACTTAACCCTCGACTCTTCAGTATGCTGGAGTCTTGATTGTCGACCTTCTGACTATTCAATTTTACACCTCTTTTACACTATTGAAAGCTCCATTACGGCTCAATCTCACCATTATTTTCTCTTTTGCTAAAACCATCAGCATTTTACTTTCAACTTTGTTTCCTGATGATGAGTGTTTCTACACTTGAAACATGTCGATGTCATTCTAGGTTCGCCTAGTCATTCGTATAATAAATATTGTGGAGAAAAACTTCGTGCTTTTCTTTTTCTGTATCATTTAACTCCACTTTGAGTATGGACTACTTCTTCAAAATATTTTTTTTTTATTGAATTTTTATGAATACTGTTCCTGGGTTCGTCCCGTTTGTATTCCTTAATGTAAAATAAATAAGATAATTAACAAAGAATTTAGATCACCTTGATAATGGATGGTATTCAATTCATATAAAATATCATATTATACTTATACATTAAGTTATTTTTTATTCAATGTCAGAGCACAATTAAATAATACGCCAAAAATTAAAAATAATAGATTCATTTCGACTACTTAATATAATAGTTGACTTTTAAAGCACTCCACCTAATTTCATGGTATCAGTTTCCTAAAGGTCAAAATCGACCGAACCCCGTACATTAACAATAAGTGGTACCTATAAGTATACGGACGTTATAAAAAAACCTTGTACGATCCTTTTTAAATTAACCTGAGGTCAAGCCAATTGCGCAATGGTAAACTTGATCATGTTTTCATTTAAAGTATTTTTACAAAGTACACGTTGGATTCCTCGAATGTGGTCATCATTGTGTTCGTATACTTACATTATTATTACCATTTACTTAAATATCATTTAAATCGCAAGAAAATGTAGCCTAGAAGGTTTTTATAGCTGGCTGCATTTTGTGACGCAATTATTTAAATTTATTTGTTACTGTTTCAATTATAGAATCTGTGTTGTTTTGTTTTCGACGGCTGCCCTGCAGATTTTCTTCTAGAATTTATTACAAAATCCTGTTGTGGACCAAAAAGTCTTTGCTTCATACGCCGTGGCCTAACAAATACTGAGCCCCCCCCCCTCCCCGCAAACGTTTTCAGGGGCCCCCTCTCTGTAACGAATGGAAAATGATAATTTTTGTTCGGGTTTCTGAATTTTTGAATTTGTTAATCGTGTAATTATTTAATTAGGGTTAAACCCACATTATGTGTTAAGTATACCTACTATTAAAACAGCAAACAATTCGAATTTATTTTATAATCCTAGGTAGACTGGTAGACTTAACATGGGTATTTGTTAAGTCATTATACGTAATCTTCCAGCAAACATGATGCAAAATCAAGATTTTAAAACACCACTTTAATGTTGCTTACGATGTATGGTAGTAACGGGGGTAGCAGTAGGGTTGTGCCTGGTCAATGGACCGAGATTTTGACCGATTTTGACCGGAGAGAATTTGACCGGGTCAAATTCGGTCAAAAACTTTTGCAGCCTTTTGTGAGAGAAATTGGTCCTCATGGGGCATTGTCCAAAACAAGCTTCGCAACCGATTGAAAACCACTCGCTCAGAAAAGCTTGTTTATATAAAATACAACTTAAAGCTGTTAAGTGGCAGTGGAAATAAAAAAATATGATTGATGATGATTCGGAGGAACCAGCGCTAAATTTCAGTAGTTAAGATGAAACCAGTAATTCAGATTCTGAAGAACATAAAGACAATGCCGGGGGTGACTTCAGAGATGAAGATGATGTAGCTTTATCTAAGCTATCTACCAAGGCCAGCACTGCCAGCAGTCTCTCATCTCATCATCAATCAGTCACTCACTCATTACTAATTTAATATTGTTAGATTAATATTATACATAATATTTATATGTCATTTTTGTGTTTTTTGTACCTCAGAATGGTTTCTTTATTTTTTTTTAGCTGTTTTTTAATAAAGACACATTTTTACGTAGGTAATTACTCATGGCTTCATTTCTTTTGACAAAACTGAGAAATTTGACAGGGGATTAGTCAATTGACCACAAAATATTTTGACGGTCAAAATCCCAACCCTAGGTAGCAGTGAACGAGCCTTATATAATCCAAAAGACAGAAAACAGTAAAACACATGAAAACTCAACAAGTCTGCACAAACATTATGTCACCAAGTACTATACAAGGTATTATACAAAACGACCAGATCGACGAGAGTTTTTTTTTTGCAAAATCGTTTATAATTTCGTCGATATTTAATGTTTTAACCAACTCGTGTTCGTGTTCGATACCGATTAAGGATAAATCCGAAAGGCGTTGTTATCCCATGGTATCATGTAAAAGGAATTTTACTATTTTAAGTTTGGAAAAAGATCGTTCCGCTGATGCCACACTAACTGGCAAAGTTATAGGAATAACATCACTGCGCTATATACATCTGGAAAATTTGAAGAACACGGATTTTTTATTAATAAATGATCCGCAAGTTCATACACTGTTTCTAATTTTGAAATACTATCTCCAAGTCAGTTTCTGAGGCTTATAATTTGACTAGGAAACTCAATGGACAAGTCTTTATGGTATATCGTTTGTAAATTCCGCGCTTTCACTTATAATTATTCTTCTTCACTTAACGTAGTTAAATTCTCAGGATATAAAAACAATGAAATTAATTATGAAATGAAATTTTTGCCGGTCACTGTATATTAGTGTTTATAGACATACACAATCAAGGTTATTTTTATTGTCACATGAGGATTGTATATACGTTGCAATGACCACTTCTATGGTATGTTTATTTCTATACAAGGATGATTAAATCCACTTTTTAAATAAAAATAAAACCGAGACACTTGGTAATGCAACGCAGTACCCTTGACGTTGTTATAAAGGTCTTTATTAATTGTAATTGTGTTAGAGAAAAATTATTATACCTGTGTACAGATTACATGCATTTTACAATATTACATGCAAGCGGTTGCTTATTATGTTATTCAGTAGCTTTAAGGACGAACATATCACAAGTCAAACCGGTCAACAAGGTTTTCTCAAATAGATGAACTTTGTGATGTTTTTGCACTGACGGATTTGTTTTTAGATATTTTTATAAACTACCTATCTATAGCAAGGGCAAGCAATTTTTTTTTAAATAACGCATTCATACCTAAAGTAGCCCGCAGACTAATAACAATAATTAAGATATTTATTTGTGCCAAAATATAAAATTTATAGAATATAACAACTAAAAATAACTATTGGTGACAGTAACATACTAGTTGGCACCAAAAGGGAGGATTTTGATTAACAATTAATCAGCCTTCCAATCCGATCATAAGATAATGATTTTTAAAATTACTTTTAAAAGCCGAATAGTTTAGTTTTTTATACCAGCTTCTATATTATTATATATTATTTAACTATTATATTTAAAAAAACGTCTATATTTTTATTTATGATGTATGTACAGTTGACGATAGATAATTTCGTACACTAAACTGTGACACTTCAACTTTTTTACCTTTATTACCTTTGTAACGTGTTACAGTTAATCATGATATCTGTCAAAGTATTGTCATTATATTATTTGATTTAAAAATGCCTCATTTAAGTATTATTGAAAAAGCAAGAATAATATGTTTAGTAGAAATAGGGTGGTCTTATGGAAATATGTGTGTAAAAGAGCTGATCATTTTAGAGTACCTAGAAGGTACTGTTCAAGGAATTGTAAAATAATGGCGCTATATATCATCAAACACTTGCAAGTTCTGTTGGGTCTGGTTTAAATAATAGAAAATCACCAAATGAAGAAAACCGAAATGTGGTGTAGTATTTAATGCAAATTCCAAGTCGCCGAGTAAGACAATGTTCCGAATTTAGAAATCGAGCAGCTGCATCCAAACCGTTTTTAAAAAAATAGTGATAAGGAACAAATAATTGGGTTTGCTATGCAATATTTACCAGAAAATGATTTTTTTTGGCAAAAGGTTACCTTTTCCGATGAGAAAACTTGTCAGTCTACATATAATAGAAGGAATCGAGTATATAGACCATTAAATTCCCGATATGATAAGAAGTATACTCAAAAAAATCAAACCAGCTGACGGTTCTCCGTTAATGTGTGGGCATGGATAAGTGTTTACGGTGCAGGTGTATGCTGGTGGAACACTAAACAGTAATATATATCTTTAGATTTTGGAAAATGTTTTTCTTCCTTCTGCCGCGATAGTTTTTGAAGGAAATAACTTTATATTTCAGCAGGATAACTGCCCTGTGCATACTGCAAGAAATATAGGAAACTGGTTTATACAAAACAACGTAACATGTCTGTATTGATGCTCAAGAAGTTCTGATTTAAATCCAATTGAAAATGTTTGGGGATTGATGGTAAAAAAAATGTACAAAATAAATTTTAAACCACAGAATGGAATAGAGTTATTTGATAAAATAGAAGAACTTTGGGAAGGGCTAACTCCGGATTACACCAGAAGTATTATTTTGTCAATGCCAAGAAGATTACGATTAGTGTTAGAATCCAATGGCGCAGCAATTAAATATTAGTATTTTGTTTGTTGTTTATCAATAAAATTACCCCTTTTGGCTTTATACTTTTGTAGTTTTCCTGGTATTATTTTATAATTTTCTTATTTCGCGGCTGTAATTTAAACACAAAAATATTAAAAAAATATAATATATACAGGGTGTTTTGTAATTGAATGTCAATAATTGGGGGGGCGATTTTTGTGTTCATTTTAAAAAGAAAACTTCATATGAACGTATGTCCTAAACGTCTTTATTTTTGATATACAGGGTGGTAAATTTTTCAAAAATAAATAGTTTTTTAATAATATCTGTAATACCACTTTAGATATTTTAATGAAATTTGGCAGAAATGTACTATGTATCAAGATGCATTATTTACCGTACAACAATTTTTTTAATTTCCACCAGTGGCGTTCGTACGGAATTTCACCTGCCTATTTTGGCAGACATTAGTGTAACGCTACTGATTTCACGTAAAAATAAATTTATTCCTAAAATCCCCAATCATTTCTAAACAAATTTGATCTCTTGAATTTTTTCAATCCGATGCACGGTTTTCGCTTAAAAAAAATAAAAACCTTTTCTCTGCATGATCATAACAATATCGTTAATATGACCATCGGGATCACCATGCACAGAAATAGATTTTATTTCTTAGATCAAGTTTGCTTAGAAATGAATAAGGATCTCAAAAATTATTATTGTAGTAGGCTGTGTCTGTTAGAGTTATTAATTCTGTTGTCAGGGCGGTTGTCATTATTTTGTTTGACAGTTTATCAATATTTAAATTCGGTTTTTCGTGTCTTATTAATTTGGTGTTTAAAATATCTGAGTATTGTTATTTTGAAAGATAATGGTCGGGTTTACTAATGAGGAGTTGGCAGATATGCATTACATGTATGGTTTGGCTGATGGCAGTTCGCCGGCTAGGCGATTGTATCAAGAGCGGTTCTCTAATAGAGTCATACCAGATAGGCGAACATTTGCAAATGTACATAGAAGGTTGACTGAAACAGGTACTTTGATGGCAAATAATCAATTAAAAGGATCCCATCGGACTGTAAGAACTCCAGAAATTGAAGAAGCAATTTTAAATTCTATTGATGAAAATCCTGAAATAAGTACTAGAAAAATTGGGCATAATCTGAATATCTCGCACGTCCTGGTTTGGAAAATTTTGCACGATTTTTTATTGTACCCGTATCATATTCAGCGGGTCCAAGCGTTACTTCCCCGAGGCTTTCCCTTGCGTGTTAATTTTTGTCAGTGGTTTTTGGAGAAAATTGCGCATAATCCCTTGTTTGACCATGTTTACAGATAAAGCTAACTTTTCCAGAAAAGCAATCAGAAATTTTCACAATAACCATATTTGGGCCGACGAAAACCCCCACGCAGTTGTAGAGTGTAACCAGCAAGAACAGTTTTCGGTAAATGTCTGGGGTGGAATTGTTGAAAATTATTTAATTGGACCTTTTTTCCTGCCAGAAAGGCTAAATGGCCATAATTATCGCCGGTTTCTAGAGGAGGATTTGCCCATATTGCTAGAAGAAGTACCAATTTTAATAAGAAACAGAATATGGTTCATGCATGATGGTGCGCCCGCTAACTTTAGTGTTGTAGCAAGAGAATATTTAAATCAAACATTTAATAACCGCGATGGGTTGGTCGTGGCGGACCTCAACCATGGCCGCCTAGGTCCCCAGATTTAAATAATTTGGACTTTTTCTTATGGGGGCATCTTAAAAGTCTGGTTTACCGCACCCCAGTAAACACTTTAGAAGAGCTGAAAGATCGTATAAGAGCTTCCTTCGATTTAATAAGAAATACTGAAGGTATACTTCAAAGAGTGCGCGACAATATGAGGAAAAGAGCTGAAGCGTGTATCCTTCAATAAGGTGGAGGGCATTTTCAACAACTTATCTAGTTTCTATGTATGTTCTTTTTTTTCACAAAGGTTGTTGTTGATTTATTAACAGACGATCCTTATTCATTTCTAAGCAAACTTGATATAAGAAATAAAATCTATTTCTGTGCATGGTGATATTGTCATATTAACGATATTGTTATGATCATGCAGAGAAAAGGTTTTTATTTTTTTTAAGCGAAAACCGTGCATCGGATTGAAAAAATTCAAGAGATCAAATTTGTTTAGAAATGATTGGGGATTTTAGGAATAAATTTATTTTTACGAGAAATCAGTAGCGTTACATTAATGTCTGCCAAAATAGGCAGGTGAAATTCCGTACGAACGCCACTGGTGGAAATAAAAAAAATTGTTGTACGGTAAATAATGCATCTTGATACATAGTACATGTCTGCCAAATTTTATTAAAATATCTAAAGTGGTATTACAGATATTATTAAAAAACTATTTATTTTTGAAAACTTTACCACCCTGTATATCAAAAATAAAGACGTTTAGGACATACGTTCATATGAAGTTTTCTTTTTAAAATGAACACAAAAATCGCCCCCTTAATTATTGACATTCAATTACAAAACACCCTGTATATAAATAAAATATATTTGACAGTTAGTTACCACTTAGTTTTATTTCTTCAGTTTTGTTATTTTTAATGGTAACTAACTGTCAAATATATTTTAATTTATCGACAAAAAAAACATTTCCAAAGCCGCCTTGTCAAAATACAAAATATTAAAAAATAACATACTAATAAATAAATATGTATGCCACTGAAAACGTGTTATACTTAGAAAATAGGCATCCTCAGATACCTTCCTTAGGTATATAAATATTTGTTTATAGTAAGTATGTATGTAGGTATTCGTTAAAATACTGTAATAAATATTTGAGTTGTTGATCAGTTTAAAACACATTTTTTAATATTTGTGTATATTCAAATAAAATAATAATTTACGCTTAAACCGTCCCTCGTATCAAAAAAATACACGTGATCTTTTTGGTCTAAATAAAGGGGGCATTTATATGATAAAGTTAAAATAAAATAAGTCAGTGGTGTAGCATAGTTTTCACAAAAAATATGATAGTAACATTTTGTACCGACGCCACTGGTTAAATTTACGAACGTGTTGTACTTTGAAAATAAGTGTCCTTAGATGCTTATTTAATTCACAAAATTTCATAAAAAAAAAATAACTCGTTAAGGAGTTATTTAAAAATTATTACTATTTCTTTTAACATTTCAACACCCTGTATCTCCGTAACAAAGTCGCCAAGGACCACTGTTTATAAGAACTTTTCATGTTAAAATATTGCCAGCAATTACCTCCCGAAGTTTGTCAAAGTATTTTTGAATCACCCTGTATATCAACTTCATATTTGCTAGAACAGTGTTTTTATTGGTAGTAATCAGTTCCGTTAGCAGCACAGTCCTGTTGAATAATAAAATACTTTTAATACAGCAATTTTGTTAAGAAATAAATTGTATCTTCTCAATGCGACACATTTTGTTCCAAGTAAAACGCTTTCTTTACAACTAAGAAAGCAGAACAGCGTCCCCAAAAATGAATTGTATCCGTTAGAACCTATAATCCACAAGACGTTGGTGGGGGTTCGTAGCGATCGGCAATCGCCGCGCGTCTTAGTATTAGTTTCAACGTATTTGGTGCACAGGTCACATCGTTGTTCGGGATCTTTTAGCTGTCCTCTCTGAATTTGAATATTATTGATCGTACCAATACGTTTTAATTAATTTATTTTTACTTTCTATTTAAGTTTTTTTTAACTTTGCATGTCAGATAAAACAATAGAATATTCTTATTTCGCACAACCCATCATTTTAGTATTGAACTTTATAATCTATGGACGAATTTTACCATCTCAGCAGGGCCGTAGCCAGAGGGGGACCCCCCCCACCGAAATGTTAACAAAACATCTTATTTACGGGCCACAATGGCTGCAGATCGCCTTAATGGTCTGGCTTTCCTATATGTCCACTGTGATATAAACGTAGATGTAAACAAAATCATAAATATTTTCTCTTCTAAGAACAGGAAACTTGATTTTGTAATGTAAGTAGGTACTTCAGATATTTTTTTTGTTCTTATTGTTTATTTTTCGCTTTTATTCTTATTTTGTTTTTGATTTTATTATAACATAATATAATTTATTATAATAATTATTATACTTAGATATAATTATGACTTAATATAAGAGACATGTTCATGTTAATTAGTAAAATAAATAGTTAAATAAATGTTTATTATGTCGACCGACCTTTCAAATTTCAAATTTCTTTTAAATTAAAAGAGTGTTTTAAAGTCTGGCATATTGCCGCAGATTAAGCTTTACGGTTATTTTACCCAAAAAAGGGCGTAGCACCCAAAAAAATTTCGCCTGCGGCGCAGTTCCCGTTCCCTCCCCCCCCCTAGAACAAATCCTAAATCCGCCACTGGAACAAACCCCCCCGAAATTATTTTCTGGCTACGGCCTTGCATCTCAGTAAACTATGTTACTAAATAAATAATGATATGCAATATTAAACGACAAGAACAAAATCACACTAGAAGCTATTTAAATTTTTGATAACTACAGTACTGATTTTTAGTGGTAAGTATATGCTTTATTAACCGTAGCAAGATAATATTAATATGATTAACGTCAAGTTTTATTACAACTGCCAGTCAGAACGAATATACCTAGTATATAAAACCCGATTACAATCCCAATAGAACTTGATAATTACTGTGAGTATTCAGAGCAATAATGGCTATAAACCATTCTATAGTCATTAACTCCTATTTCCTATTGGCTAAATTACCGTGATATTATCACTACACAACGGTCTAGCACTTTTCATTGTCTTACAGTAGGAATAGAATAGAAGGCTTTTTTCTCAGTGTGCTGCTATACCTACTGAATATAATATTTTTGCCAGAAAAGTTAAAGCTATTGAAACATCGCAACCTATAAAATTATATTGGTTGTATCCGAGATGTTATATTACTTATTATTACCTTACTCTTATAGTAGTACTTCTAGAATAACCTTTAGAAAATGCATTTATTTTATAAGAGATTGCAGGAAATCATTATTATCATTATTATTAATGATTCGTATGTTCGAACAGAAAATGTCTTAAATTAGCATTTTGCGAAGAGGAAGAGATAGTTGTTTTAGGTTTGAAAAATTAGCTTCAAAAATAAAAATTTAAATTAAATATAATAATTATTACCTACTGTACGTGTGTACATATTACATATACAGGGTGTAGCAAGTTTACACGCGAATCTAGGACAAAAAGCACTGAAAATTTCAATAAAAGCAACATTTCTCGTTTTTAACACGCTTTTACTAGCTTCACCTGTATGTTTGTTTGTATGTTTGTAACCGACTTCTTTGAACCCGATTTTGACCCACTTTAAACAGTCAGATTTTATTTAAATTTTGTAGACTTATCAAGAACCGTTGACAATACAATAATCTACACGCAAAAAATTCTCTTGTCAAATTTTGACAGCTGTCAGGTATAAAACGAAGAAGCGATTTTGACGAAACAAATTATGGGGTCGTATAGTATTCGATGCGGAGACTTTGGGAAAAATGAGCAAGAAATTCTCCTGTCAAAATTTGACAGCTGTCAATATGTCAAATAGTTTAAAAAAATTATATTAATGAAAAACTATACGATCGTATGTATATTGATGGTGGAAAGTTGAAAAAAATACGCAAAACATTATCTTGTCAAAATTTGTCACCTGTCAATATGTCAGAATTATTACAATAACCGATAGTAATGAAACAAACGTGGAGTCGTATAGATATTGTCGCTTAGAATAGAGAAAAATTTTAAAATAAATTCTACCCGTCAAAATAAAATTTTGACAAATTTTTTTAAAATTTTGAAAATTTTTGTCGTTTGTTCGGGCTTGTTCGGGTTTGTATGTATGTTTGTTTGTAACCGACATCTTTGAACCCGATTTTGACCTACTTTAAACGGTCAGATTTAATTTAAATTTTGTAGACTTATCAGGAACCACTGACAATACAATAATCTACTAATCTAGCTCAATCTACTCAAAAAAAATTTAGTCAAACTAAAAAATGAAAAATAAAAAATATAGTTTAAAAAACTAAAAAACACGCTTTAATAATTAATCAAACTATAAAGCGGAAAATAAATATAGTTTAAAATAATTCTTCAAATTCTTAATATAGGCAGAAAATAATAATGAACGAACAAACCCGAATGACAAAATCAAAATGCTCAAAGTTTAGTAAAAATTCAGGAAAAGCAGGAGACGCACTCTCCTCCTGAGGCAAGAAAGAACATAAGTAATTTTCTTAATTTCATAACAATTTTGATATTGCAGCAGTTTTTATCTACAGTTTACTAAACTTTTTTTGCCTTTGATACGATATAAAAAATGTCCAGTAAATTTAGTCTTTAACATTTTTGCCTCTGGTGCTGTACCTATGTGTAAATGTGACCCATTTCTACATCACACATCAATGTTATTCCGGTTTAAACATAACATAACTTAAAAAATCGGGCCATTCTTAAGGTTAAGTTTAGGTTAAACCCGCTTAATCATTCTGTAGAGCAATCGATCATTTAATAAATGATATATCACAGTCCATAACTTATGATATTCCCGGATATCCAATTTTCCAAATCCCTTCCAAGTAATCCGATTTTTTAAATTATTTTTTCCGTATTGGAACAACCGACAATCATCGATTCCGGCTTCTCTTACATGCAAGGTCGTACCTGCGGTAGACTTAAGTTAGGCAATGTTGCCACATATTTTTAATATCCAAAAATACAAAGGTAGTGTGTGAATTATTCAGACCATGTGTACAACATAGACATCATACCTTTAAACCCGTAGAGCTTATTTCGTGCGAAACAAAAGTTAAGTTTCATGGGTAAAGAAATATCTACGTTTGTACGCACTTCTCACCGGTCATATCTTTCGACGTCGAATAGCATCCGCAACATTGTCTTTATTTTGTTACTTAACACAACGTTTCCGTTAGTTAGTATTTCTAACCGTTTTCAAGTGTAGACTTCTAAGGCTACTGTCTTACATATTACTATCTATGTGCAATAGAATGGCTTGATGATTCAGCCTACGTGCTTATTGGAGTATGAAGTTTGAGCTGTTGGTTTTGGACAAGGAGAGGCCTCCAGATATTGGGGATATTTATACTTGGTTTACTAAATATATGGGTATTTTCATTTATGAAAGCTGCTTCTTTGAATTTTCGTTTTCGCCAGTGCTGTTCCTTGTCCAAAACCTTGGCTTCTGACCACTGTATATTATGTTGGTTGGTCCCTACATGTTCCGCTATACCTGATCTCGAAGTTTCACCTCTTTGAGTACGTTTCAGATGTTCTTTTACTCGTACAGAAAGATATCTTTTTGTTTCTCCAATGTACAATTCGCCACACTCGCAAGGGATTTAATATAGATACATTTTTTTGGGTTTTCATTACGGGGGGTTTTACTTTTGTAAGAAAGCTTCTAAGCGTATTTCAGAATTTGATTGATATTATAGTTTTTGGTTATCCTTCTAATATTTTCAGAAATCCCCTTGACATAAGGTATTGTAAGAAATGCTTGCTCCTCTTTCGTTTCTGTACTAGTTTTGACTTTGACGAGATTTTTAAGTTTTGAGATTGTATTAGCTACAAAGGTTTCAGGGTAATCATTCGACTCTATATCTTTTTAGATACTTATATGAAATTTTAATATTCAGGTCTTCCGGATTGTTGAAAATGTTAGAGGCTCTGTGATAAACAATTTAAATTATGCCCTGTTTTATGGAGTTTGAATGATTCGATCCGTGATTAAGGTATTTCCCCGTGTAAGTGGGTTTCCTGTACACTAAAGTTTTTATGTTTTCAGCACTTCGTTTGACGATAACGGGGGGAGATACAAACTAAACGAAACGTTGTGTTAAGTAACAAAATAAAGACAATGAAAGTTCGACAAGATAATTTTTTTGATCATACTTCACTGTCTACCACTTTATTCAAACAAACACAGGACAATATGTTAAGGATTTAGATTAGCTCAGGCACTGAAATTAGAAGTTTTGTTATTATGACAAAATAATCATCAGAAAATGTTTCTATGTTTCAAACTCATAACTACACCGAAAAAACTACTAAAATAGTATGCTTTTTCCTTATTTCGGGTGTCATTGGAACTGTTTATGTTAAAAAAGCAACACCAAAATCATAAGCTTGTACTTGATATTTTGGTATATCTATGTACCATCTAAAATTCAAGATAAAATAGAATTCCCTGTAAGTCAGTAAAGGTGGCATTTTACTAATAATATCAAAAATAAAAATTCAAAATATGCGTAGAAACATTCTAGGTACTGGTACTACAATAATCACCAACTTGGCAACACCGTGTATGCTCATATGGCCTTCAGTCCCCTTCCTGCTAGCCAATCACGGCCAAGTGAGCCTCAAGAAGCGAATCTCGATTGTTTTTACTGTTCCTGCTGGGTACGCTTAGCTTGAAACTGACTTGGAAATTTCACTCTAACTGAGATCCGCACTCCGCAGTACGGTACGGCAATTTGTTGCGCGTTTTTTCGTCAAGTAGTTTACGTTAAATACAAGTACGACAAATTGAATTACCGAGTGACTTAGTTTTGTTTGATTTGAAAGTTTTTTCATATTTGTTCAAGATTTATTTCGGTTTTGGGAAATTACTCCTGGTTTATTGTGATTTGTGTGACTGGCAGTTCGAAGCGGTAATAGACTGTTATTATTATTATTTTTTTTTGAAGAATAAAAATGCAGTGATATATTGGATTATTATCATCGTTTGGATTTTGAAGTAGTGGTAAGTTGGACGACATAGCATATTTTTTTTTAAATTTAAATAACCTAATAAGTAAACGTATATCAAAATCGACGGAAGTTGTAGGATAAACCGTTTCTAGCAGGAGCAATAAATAATCTTAGCAGAAAAAGAGGAAAAGCATACTTGTTCGAAGTCTGTATACTTTTAAGTAGTTCAATTTTATATTTATAGACCAGGGCTGAGTGAAGCCTTTGAAAATGGTAAAAAGTGAAAAAAAAATAATAGTATTATGAAACCCATTGGAAAAGGAAGAGAATATAACAAAAATGAAAGGAAAAATAAATTACGGGCGATCCGAGGTCGGGAAGTGGAAAGGGATTGAGTTTTTAAGGGTAGAAAACGATTTATCTCGATTTCCGGCAAAACTACAAGTTCTATGGAAAAACGTTAAATGGCAAAGTTGTAGGTAATAAAAAGATCTACAACTTTTGTATTTACATTTTTTTCACATAACCTCAAAATGTATGTGAAGAATTCAAATAACCAAGTTTTTGGTTTCTTATTTTAATCTTTTACAAGAAAATTTTTTTTTACGAAATTTGGTGAAAACTTACCTTTTTATGTCCCAAACACACTGTAATTTTTTTGATTTAAAATATTTATTTTTTTACCTTATTTTGACTTAATATCGAAAAAGCAACCTAATTTTCAATCGAAAATTCTGACGTCAAAATATCTGCTAAATATTGTTAAACCGGGTATCCCAACGATGGGGAAGGAACTGTAGTTGGGAAACAATAGCAAATAAAAAAAAACTGTTTTAAAAAAAATCGAATGAATAGATTAGTTTTACAATTTAAAATTATTTTGGTTTGTACAATAAGTAGGTGTATATCAAAAATCAAAAATTTTAGACGGAAATTATAGGATAAATTGATAAGATACCGAGTCTGTGGTCTATGCCTATGGATATCCGTTTTAACCGAGGTTTTAACTGTGACAGGATTGATCTGGTATATCACTACTTACTAGTTAATTACGTGGTAGCGTTCTGACTATAATAAACATTATTCATTATCAATGGTAGCGTTTCTGACCGAGAATACCAGACCTGGTCCTTTCACATAAGGGTAGAATTACTACGGTTTCTATAGCTTCATAAGCATTGCTATTTTAACAACAACGTCAAGCTGACAGTTTATTATCAAAAATTGAGAGAAATTGAAATTATTGATTTGTTTACCAGCCAAATGGATATAGAAGAATCGGCAAATATCGCTCCTCTGTCGCTGCTGCCAGAAAAATCTAGGAATAGGTATATGAAGCAACGTATCAATACTTCAAAAAATGGTGCCAAACAAAAACTGGAAGACTGCTACTAACTGCAGTTTTAGAAACCGTGCTTTTGGCGTACTTTCACGAAAAATCTGCTGTATTAAAGTCTCCATCAAGCTTATGGTGTGAATATTCCATGCATGCTGAAGTCCACCCTTTTCATAGAGGAAAACATAGATATTTCCAAGTATCCTAAACTTCGAGCATTTTTTAAAAGAAAAAATGACGGATATAAACCCAAAAAATCTAATGTGTTTGACAGGGAAGTGACTATAGTGAACTCTGTGCAATGAAAATGGACAATGTTGAATTAAGGCATGAAGTCATATTTGCTACTATACCTGATTCCAAAAATGGAATGGCACGTAAATTAAAAGTGACGATAAGGTTTGTTTTTTCAAAATAGTTCGAAATTACATTGATATAAGATCCCACATGACGAATTGTAATCCTCGCTTCTTCATGCGATATCAAAATGGAAAGTGCTTAAA
This sequence comes from Polydrusus pterygomalis, assembly GCA_963969555.1. Taxonomy (NCBI): domain Eukaryota; kingdom Metazoa; phylum Arthropoda; class Insecta; order Coleoptera; family Curculionidae; genus Polydrusus; species Polydrusus pterygomalis. The sequence continues at coordinate 23,427,658 of OZ018382.1, read as the reverse complement.
CCAGCCTGACGGGAAAAACTCGATTTCTTCAATTCCAAGTAAAATTGCTAAATTTCTGAACTTTCAGAACTTTAAGAAGTATACTGGACACTCCCTTCCCTTAGAAGAACGTCGGCCACTTTATTAGCGAATACTGGAGTTGATGTCTTAGCCCTCAAGCGACATGGCAGATGGAAATCTGCAACTATTGCGGAAAGTTATGTAGCGGAGAGCGTCAACAATAAAAAGGAAGTTACAAATAAAATTTTATATTATATAAATTATGGAGTCAGAAAATTTCATACAAATTGAGAAAAAACGAGAAAACATTTATCCAAATTTTGTAAACAATGTTCATAATGGTAATAATTGTACACTTAATATTACTCATTGTTTTCATATGGCATAAATTCTTATTACCCAAGGGTGGTAAGTTGACTTAAAACCCATCGTCAAGGGCAATCGATACTTTTTTGGTAATTGTAAGTTACGTCCTTCAAAACAGTGTCAAAATGCGTTGTTTACAATATAGGGGAGAGGGTGGAGCATTCGGCCAGTTTTGACATATGTGTCGGTAATTTTTATATTTTTTATTATTTAAATCGGTTTTCAAGCACAACAAATACTTATATATGTTCTGCATATTATCCGTCAATTAAAAGCAAATTAACCAACATAGAATTATGCTTTAGTTATTTATTTTGAGAAGCTTGCAATATGGCCGAACCCTCCCTCATCTGTGGAGACTTCGGCCAAGGACATTTTTAATGAAGGGAGGGTTCGGCCGAAGAGGAAACAAGGTGGATGTGCATATCATATTCCTTAAAAATGTATTTAAACCATTGTTGTTAACAAAATCACATTTAAACTAGGATATATTATAATTAGTGCTTTGGAACAAACCGAGGAACAAACTATATTATAATAAAATAAAAGAACAGATAGAACACAATACTTATAAAATATAAAAGTATTTATCTTAAATCGAAAGGGTTCTATTAGTTCCAGTTCTCAATGGAACAGTTAATTTAGCAACAATATCGTCTGTTAAGATAATACTTTTATCCTCCACATCTGGGAAATAAAAGTTATTTATTGCTCCACTTCTTCTTCTATCTGTATAATTTTTCCAAAGTAGTAACAGATGCTTTTCTTTTTGGGAAACTTAACAAGTCTTCTAGATTCAAAGTATGTTCAATTTCCAACATTTGCAGTAAAGAAAATGATTCTTCATCTGATTCATCAATTTTTACTGAAATTTTAGATTCGCTTGATGAAGAATGAAGAATCATTTAGAACTTTTCTGTTCACCTTGCGACTTTTTTCTTTCTTTGTCTTTCCAGCTCCAAATTCTCTTTTATAAGCAATTCAGGCGTGTCAGTATAAATTCTTGACTTTGACACTACTTTCCTTGTGGTATTGGTTGGCCGAACCCTCCTTAGGTGTGCCCGGCCGAATACTCCCCTACACACATTAGGAAGTTTAATACCATGTCTAGCTTTAAATACGCTATTTTTAGGTTAGATTCGGTTAATTTGCAATTCTTGATACAATAAAGTAGCTTATATGCCAAAAATGTAGATTGTTTAGAGCAAAACTAATTAAAAATATTTAAAGATGAACTGAATGGAAAATTACCTACATACCTTGGCAGTCAAAAACAATATTTATTTTTCAACGGAAATACACTTGAATATATTTGCGCAAAAATGTTACAATAGGTACCGACGGACCTAGAAGAAGAACATAATTTCCCCGATTGAGGGCGGGTAATTTGAATATTAAGGTTGTTATTAACACCTGGCCGAATGCTCCACCCTCTCCCCTAGGAGGAGAAAAAATTAATTTTCAGGATTTTTTAAATTTCATAATTCCTTCAAAAAATTGAATTAATTTTGTTGTTCTAGTACGATAGGAAAGATATTTCGTCTTCCATTGTCTTTGAAAACATTCACTATGAATACACAACAGGCATACCTAAATGTGATATATAAAAATGTACCAATCCCTTTAACAGTCTAGTTTTTTTGCCGTTTATCTTACTAAATCAAAATGTATTTGAAATGCTCTATTTCACTTAATGTTCACTTTTTCCTTTCGCTATATGTGTACTATGCTTAGTTAGATCAGACTATGTAATAGACATAGCTGTTATCTTGGTATTATGCAAAATATTGTATTATTTATAACAACATAAAAAGCATTTTAAAACGCTGCTAATTTTATGTGTCTGTCATTCCACGTAAAGTAATGGGACTAATGGGCGACAAAAATGATGTAATTCTGGTGATAATTTTAAATTTTTTTAGCATACTAATTGTTGTTAGGTAGGTACTCTTACTTGTTAAGGTGCTGCTGTGCATACAACCTTAATTTAATTATGTTTTTAATGAAAGGATTCATAATAATTAAGTATTATACTACTATTCCGTGCATGGTATATCACTACCATGGAAAAAAAATTAAAAACTCTGTACTCTTTTTAGTTTTTCAATTTGTAACTAAGTGCCTTTTAATTTGCCAGTTCAGGTAGGCTCATAACTAAGGGCGGATTATATGCACTTACATTCAGCCAAAATATACGCATATGTATGCCTTGTTTGCCTTGAAAATATGCAGTTATTTGCATTTTTTACCAAATATGCATACTGGTATGCAATATTTGTTAAATTATTATAGTAAAATGATGTAAAGAAACGCATTGGGTTCTAAAAACAATGTTTATTTTTAAAAAATGCAAAAAAAACAAAGAAAAATAAAAGAAACAATTTTTAACGTAAAATTGTATAAAAGGCATTTAGTACTAAATTTTTTTCAAAATTTTCAACTAAAAAGGATTGTCTTCTACAGTGACCGGCAGAAAGTACGAACCAAAGGGGATTTTTTTTTTTATTTCAAAACTACCACATTTTTTGGCGGTGGAAAAGTTCTGCATGTCCCTAAACAAAAAAAAAACATAGACAAAACTAGTAAATATTGCACCGTATACGAGGGAGAGGTGAAAACGTTAAATTCACTCAAGAATAAATTGCCCTTATTTTTCACTGTGTTAAATTTTTTTATTAGGAAATGTTATTTGCACTTAAAAGTTATCCATGAATACCAAATATCAGCTCGGTAGCACAAATATAAATATTTTTCATGGCAACTAGATTTAAATGAAAACGAATTTTATTGTAAGGGTTTAAACTTTAATTCGTGAACCAGTGGGTTTAAGAGTTTTTGAAAAATTGGGACGGCAAAATATTGTTAAATGTATGAAGAAACCCTCATTTGTTTTGCATAAAGTTATTCCGCTTATCCATAGAATAATGTACGGTGTGCACCAGAAAAATTATTTTTGACGTTATTTTATTAAACGTCCAGTTCTCACGTATTTAAACAAATTTAAGTAAGTGATGTGTCTAATTGCCCAAGAGCTGTTAAAAAATTAAATTTATATGTCGCATAGCTTCTATCGATTCATTATACGCGGGGGCGTCAAAAAAAAGTAAAAACACTTTTTTTGTGCTACCGAGTTGAAAATTGGTATTTATCGACAACTTTTAAGTGCAAACCACATTTCCGAATAAAGAAAAATTCTACAGTGAAAAATAAGGGCACTTTATTCTTGAGTAAATTTAACGTTTTTACCTCTTCCTCGTATACAGCGCAATACTTACTAGTTTTGTCTATGCTCTTTTTTGTTTAAGAACATGCAGAACTTTTTCACCGCCAAAAAAATTTGGTTAGTTTTGAAATAAAAAAAAAATACCCTTTGGTGCGTACTTTCTGCCGGTCACTGTATTAGTAAAAATATTTTTATACAAAAAGAAGCTTCTTTCAAGATCTACTGATGTAATCGGACAATACTGCCAAATATAAGGCCAAGATACAACTTCGTTGTATGGTTTACCCTCATAAATGTTTTTTACTGCAGTAAAGTATTTAAATCCTTTATTCTTTTTTACAGTTACATCCAATTTGTTTCTTACTTACCTACTACTTTACCGGGCATGTTGTTACGTTTAGCGGAAAAAATTGTTTCAACAATACTAATAATTGAGCCTCTCAAACTTAAATTTCAAATCGATATAAATACAGTTTGTTAAACAGGTAATAATAACGCATTATTAAGTGACACTAAACAACCCCTAACAATATACCTGCAAACCCCGGAAACCCCCAAAAAATACCTTATGTATAACCAAAATGTAAATATATTTATTATAATCTTCAGATTGGAAAATCCCCGAAATAAGTACCGAACTGGACATAAAACATTTAACGTTTTAAATTTCTTGATAAAGCCGAAAACATAAAAATATGCCATACTCAAAGTGGAGTTAAATGTATAGAAAAAAGAAAAGCACAAAGTCTTTCTCCACAAGTTTATTAGAAAACTATGCGAACATACAGTAATTCATAATAATTCAACATGTTTCGAGTGTGGAAACACTCATCATCAGGAAAACAAAGTAAATATTACAATGCTGATATTGTTAGGCCCAGTTACCCCGGCAGGGGTCAAAACATACACATTGTGTGCAAAATTAATAGATTTAAAAGATTTTTAAAAATGTTAATTTAAATTTTTTGCTAAACTTAATTTTAATAAAAGTTCCCATGCCAGAGAGTGACATTTTTGTTGCAATGGAGACATTCTTAATCTTAATTTTTTTCTAAATGTTATTACATTATGCGGCTATTTAATTACTATTACATCGGTAAGCCAGGCGTTCGTTTTATTGCTGCTTTGTTCAACAAATTTAATTCTTCGTGATTAAGTTTTAAAATATAATATTTTTAACTGGCACTGAAATAAAAAACAAAAGTGGTTGTAAGTAATACAAAGTGTTTATGGTTGATTGGAAAATTTTATGATAATGAAAGTATTTAAATATTTTGTATGAAATATTTCAATATAATATACAGTGTGACCAGTAAAGTCCGCATCATATGGGATTTTTTGTATTAATAACTTTATTCGAAATTTGACTCTGGTATCAAGTTCTGCTTCGATCGAGAAGCAAATTAGGCAAAAAAATTGTAGTCACGTGATTCGCATTATCTGTCAAATTTTAATTTTTTTCAAAAAATAATTCAAAAGTGGGGTTATTTCTGAAAATATCGATAAAAGTTATTAAAAAAAGTTTTTTTCAAATGCAGTTTCTAGCCCACATGCAAAATTTCAGCTGCATAAGATAATTTTGATTTTTTACCCACTACTAAAATTTATTTTTCACTTAATGAACATTTTACTGATGACACTGTGTTCTTTTTTGTCTGAATATTAAGGTGTATTACTTTCAGACACAAACTACGTTTTCAAAAATACTTATTTTATGAAGTTACCTTATACAGGGTTAAAAGCAAATAAACTTTGCATCACATGCGACTTTTAATAGCCCAATTTTGATTTTGTAGAAAAACCCACATTTACTATGGCGCTACTTTAAAGAAAATATATCTGAAATAAAGTATTGTCAAAACTAAGAAGTTTTATGTAGGTTGCGTTGAGTCTTATTTTGCAAAAGTGGTGCAATTTACAAAATATGTGTAAAAAATCAAAATTATCTTATGCAGCTGAAATTTTGCATGTTGGCTAGAAACTTCATTTAAAAAACTTTTTCTAATAACTTTTTTCGATACTTTCAGAAATAGCCCCACTTTTGAATTATTTTTTGGAAAAAATTAAAATTTGACAGATAATGCGAGTCACGTGACCAGTATTTTTTTTGCTTAATTTTCATCTCGATCGAAGCAGAACTTGATGCCAAAGTCAAATTTCAAATAAAGCTATTAATAAAAAAAATCCCATAATAATATGATACGGACTTTACTGGTCACACTGTAGAATTTCTAGAATTAGGATTCGGGAAAATATGATTTTTTTTGGTAAGTAATGCTGGAAGTATGTAAATATTTAATCACGGTCCTTCCTTACACAGTATCAGTGGCGCACCGAAGGGGTAAATCCCTCCCAGAGGAAGATTCTCGGGGCAAGACTGTACAGTATGCGCCTCGGTGTAGATCAAGGAAACTAAAAACAACGTTTTTATGGTCACTAAATTGAAAAATGTCGGAAATAATTTATAGGACCATTGACCAGCGGCGTAGGCGACTACAGGATGTAGCAGATTATTATTTTTAATTATTTTTCTTGATAACACTGATATAACATAATATAAATTAATTAAGAACTGTTTTTAATTTAGTAAGTTTAACAAACAAAAATCAAAATTCTTAAATTTGAAGAAATAGTCCATACTTAAAGTGAAGTTGAAAGTATGAAAAGGAAAGAAAAACACAAAGTATTCCTCCACAAAATTTAATAGAAAAAAAATTATTAGTTTAAAGATATCTACACGTTTCGAACGTAAAAACGTTCATCATCAGGAGACAGAAAAGGTATGTTGCTGATGGTTGTAGCAAAAGAGAAAATGATAAGTGGTAGGCGTAAAACCTTAGTAGAGCTTTTATGGCATTAAAAGTTGTAACGTTAAAATTACAATTGTCTAGATATTAAAATGAAAGTAAGTCAAAACATACGGGTTATGTAGAAAAAACATTTAAAAGGGTCTTAGAACAACCAAAAAGAGGAAAATGGAGTCAGAAAAATACTTCTAAAAAGAAGATGTCCAGATAGTTTTCTTAAAAACATGTCTAATAGACAATGTTAAAATGTGAAAAGTGATTTTATACATTTTTATGCCATAAAAGCTCCATTAAGGTTTTACGCCTACCACTTATCATTTTCCTTTTCTGTCTCCTGATGATGAACGTTTCTACGTTCGAAACATGTAGAGACCTAATAATAGAATTTTTATTCTATTAAATTTTGTGGAGGAAGACTTTGTGTTTTTCTTTCCTTTTCAAAATTCTTAACGTTTAGGCGGTTTTGCTTTCGTTAAAACTAAAAAAATCAAATATTATGACTATCTATTAAAGGTTCCATTGGTTACCCGCTGCCTGGTTTTGATAGCGAAATTACAACAATTGAATGACACGAGCGAAGCTGCTGGTACCCCTAGTTATTTATAACTTACTACATTTATTTAATAATATGTACCTAGTTTATACAGGGTGTCCCAAAAGTAATGGGACACAGAGCAACAGCATACTCCTTAAGTCGAAATAATGCGATTTATTTAAACTTGCCTTATCCCAAAATTGATAACAACAAAGATACAGGGTGTCAAAGTTTTAATTTTGTATTCGTTTTTTTGCGATTATTTCTTAACGAAACGACATAGCAGCACAAAATTAAGGATTTTGGGGTTTTTTGAGGTGAGGAATTTAAAATTATTTATAGTTTTTGTGTAACCAGTAGAGGGCGCTGCCTACGATATGGCCCACTCCTTTTAGCTGGCATAACTTTGTTTAGGCTTCTTATATCGATCCGACTATTAAAAAAATAAGTGTCAAAAACGTATAACTTATTGAAGTCGCTAGGAGCAACCATTTTCGAGATAATCGCATTCGATATTTTTAATGCAAGAATGCTAAAATATTTAAAATAATTGTGTATTCGTATTAGTATTATTTATCACAGCTGGCCTTGATTAAAAACAACGACGTATCTAAGGCAACAATATGTTACACAAAGAAGTATCATCTGTCAAAGTTAATAAAATTTTTAATTAGAATAAAATTAATAATTCCGTATACGAAAAAGCGTTTTTATTAGAAAAAAATGGTCAACCTTAAGTATTTATATTAACTTTGACACTTAGCAAATGTAGCTGATTTACAATAATTTTAAGTTAGAAATCCACCGTTGCTCGATTTTCCGTTGTTTTTGGACCACGTACTTGTTGCATTGGCATATAAAATGCGATTATCTCGAAAATGGTTGCCCCTAGCGACTTCAATGAGCTATACGTTTTTGATGTAAAAGAAGTAAAGTAACTTATTTTTTTAATAGTCGGATCGATATAAGAAGCCTAAAAAAAGTTATGCCACCTAAAAGGAGTGTGCCATGCCGTAGGCAGCGCCCTCTACTGGTTACACCAAAACCATGAATAATTTTGAATTCCTCCCCTCAAAAAACCCCAAAAGCCTTAATTTTATGCTACTATGCCGTTTCGTTAACAAATAATCGCAAAAAACCTAAAACAAAATTAAAATTTTGACACCCTGTATCTTTGTTGTTATCAATTTTGGGATAAGGCAAGTTTAAATAAATCGCATTATTTCGACTTAAGGAGTCTGCTGTTGCTCTGTGTCCCATTACTTTTGGGACACCCTGTATATTGTAAAACAATTTTAAAAAATTTTTAAATCTTTGGTAGTCGTAAAGTTCCGCAATTGTATGTTATTTAAACCATTTGTAATAAAACACCATGATACAAAGAAAGAAAGATATGATCGATCGTATTCCCAATTCGGTCCGGTCCGCGCAATGACGTCATGTGGTGCTAACAAGATTTAAAATTACATAGGATTAGCCGTTAGAAATAGAAATTTTACTGCATATTTTGCAATTTTTGATTTGGAAGATTTCAGTGCATATTATTTTAAGTACTTTAAGGATAGAGGTTCATAAATCAGAACGTATTTCATGATGTTCTTGGGTTAAATGTTAAAATTTAGCATATATTATTTGGTTTCAATGAAAATAATTTTCTGCTTATGCTGACATACATTTTATCTTTTAAATGATTACAATTACTTATTTATTTTTACAAAATCATAAAAAATAACCTATATTTTTTGGCCCTTCCACCTTAAGCAATAAATTGTTTGAAAAAAAAATAGGTACAAATGTGCAGTCTTAAACATTTTTAGAACAGTTTCGAGCCTTAAATGGCCAAAATCAATTAATTTGCTTATTAAGATTTTTTTTATGCAATAGGTAACGATAATATTTTTGGACATGTCTGTTTATAAATTTATATTGTTAACATTGGACCAGGGGCGGACTGGAATCATTTGGCTCCGGTGGCTACATGGCCTCTATGGCCCCAACCCTCATTAAGAACATTTTTTGGAAAAAAAAATGTTGTTTAAATGTTTGGACTAATTGGCCCCCAAAGCCACCCGGCCACCCGCTCCAGTCCGCCACTGCATTTGACTATAATTTGACCAAAGATAAGGATGTAAAAAACTCATTTAGACATTTAAAAAAATATACTAGGACTGGTAATTATCATAATAGTATAAGAGGTACATTAAAAAATAAGGCACACATATAACAGTTTATTATTTTAAACCAATTTCGTCAAATTAAACTTTTTTATCTCACCTACCAGGAAGAGAACACTTTTTTAAGCTAAAATTTGAAATATTAAACATTGATTTGTATCATAAATATGTATAGGTATACTTTTGCAGATAATTATAAGAAGTAAAAGCTGTCATATTGTCACTTATGCATAACGCCACTGCACAACGCATATTAACAACTAATTGTCACTAACAAACAACAATAATAATCCAAAAAAACACTAAAAACCTCTTTCTGTATAACAAATAATAACAATAGTACATAAAACCAAACGTAGGTTATACGAAGCCCGCCAGAAAATTATCACCACATGACGTAAGCGGCTGTCGATTTGGCTCCGCCCACATGCGCAATGTCATATCTCTTCTTTCTTTGTATCATGATAAAACACAATATATTGCGGAGCGCGTGGGCAGGGCTTTGAATGTGATACTTTCATGGATGCTGGTGAACTTCAAGATATTAATTTAGATTAACACAAAAATACTGAGTAATAATAATAGGAAAATGTTATAGTTATAGGTAGGTATACGCGGCATAGACAATATTTCGTCAAGAGATAGTTTTAATGGGTATCTACATTTATGTATTTTTTTTAAACAGGTTCGGACTTGGTAACATTGTTAGCAGTTTGCACACTACTTCTAAGTTGATAAAATACTATGTAACAGTGAATCGGCCCAATGTCTGGTCAGCAGAACCAGTATTTTCGAAAGAACAAATAATAAGGATCAGAAAAAGTTTATGTAGAATATTATGTAATATACTTAGATAGGATAAACAGACCAAGAGAATTACTTAAATTTAACTAATTTAATAACTGGAGTGAACTGACTGAGCGTAAATTTGACAGCGTAAGTGTGACGTGGTTGGTCGACTAGCCGACATTTTAAAAAATGACTGTAATCGGTCAATCACCTCTTAAAGAAATGGTGTAGACGATGGAAAATCAAAATAAATGGACAAAAAAGCCAAGCCATAGTGCTGCAAAGAAAAAGATCTATTCCACCTAGGAATATAATCAGAAATGAAGAAGAGGACGCATGGACCAAGGAATCTAATTACTTAGTAATCAAAAGGTTATAGCTGTATTTTTGGATTTTAACCGGGCATTCGAAACAATTGATAGGGCTAGATTATTGAGTAAATTGTATCAGTATGGTATTCGAGGAAACGTTTATAAATGGTTTAAAAATTATTTAAGTAACAGGTCACAAAAAACAAAATGTCAAAAAAATATTCAAATAAAAAAATAAATAATATATGAGTTCCTCAAGGAAGTATACTAGGTCCAATATTATTTATTTTATGCATCAACGATATGCCTTTAGTTTTAAAAATGTTTAAGTTACAAATGTTTGTTGATGACACCTTAATTTACATTAATGTTTTAAATATTTTTGATGGTCTAAATATTTTAAATTCTGAGATATTATTAAATTGGCTAAAAGTAAATAAATTAAAATTAAATATTTCAAAAACTAAATGTATGGTTATGGGTAATAATTTAAATAATCAAAATATAAATGTTGTAATCGATGGTGAAAAATTGGAATTAGTTAACAGTTTTAAATATTTAGGGATAATCATTGATTTAAAATTAAAATTTTTTAATTATTTTGAAAGTATCATATCGAAGATTGCCGGAAAAGACGGTTATTTTAAAAGGATCAGTTCTAATTTAAGTTTGTTTTCTAAAAAAAACTGTATCTAATACCTACTATTATATTACCACATTTTCTTTATTGTTCTTTCATTTTATATTGTGCTAGTGAGGAAATATTTGATAAATTACAAATTTTACAAAATAAGGCAATGCGGATTATTTTAAATTGTGACACACATACAAAAATTAATTTTATGTTTTTTTAAAAATTTAGATTGGTTGAATGTCAGAAATTTAATTTTTTTATTTAGTATGTATCTTTATACATAAAATTAAAAATAATTTATTGCCTGATTGTTTAAAAAAAAATTGTTCTTTTAATTATGACCATCATAATTATAAAACAAGAACTAATCAAAATTTTTATGTGGATAGAGTGTCTAAAACATTAGCTTATAAATCTATTTTTTATTAAGGTTTGATAGAATATAACAATTTGGAAAATTCTATTAAATCTCAAAAATTATTAAAACTGTTTAAAAAAACTTTAAAATTACATTTAATTAAAAAAACAAAATGATAAGTAATATTTGATACAATTTACAAAATGTTTAACTTTTCTGTCTGTTTTTGTCAAAAGAAGGTTGCGTTTTAAAATTTAAAAATAAATCTATAAAGATGTGTTAAAAAAATTTATTAGAAAATATTTAATTGCTAAATAAAACATGTTATTATTTATCCAATCTTAGTTTGAGGACATTCCAATCATTCCATACGGCGGTAAACAGTCTCAAAGAGACCGACCGCACAACCAGGGTTGTCAGATCTTTCTTCTTCAATTCTTTAAGTTTTTTTATTAAAGATGTTTCATTTATATCAGTATTCAATTGTTAGTCAGTAACTTTCTTTGAAAGCTAGTTTGCAAATATACTTTAAACCGAGGAGTTTTGAGTGTGACAGAAAAAAATAACAAGCCATTCATTGTTATAATAATACATTCTTTAGTCCTTAAGGAAACAATATAACTGAAATCAAGACAAAAAGTGTTTTCAGTGTTTAAAAACAACTAATTAACAAACCCTTGGTTCTCGTATATACTTACATTGTGCTTGCAAATCCGAAAATTTTGAAGAATTGGCAACAGCATGTAATTTGTTGCGGTTGGAAGCGCCAGGATATAAGCTGAACCGGTACCCGGCCCGTCTAACGATCGATTCTGCCAGACAGAGATAGGCCAGTGACCGCCGATGGCGTGGAAGAGACAGAGATAACATATACGTGGTTATGCCTTGATGAACGGGCCGGAGTCTGGTTGACGAGAATGAAGTTCTGGTAAAAAAATTAAAGCATTTTCTGAGCAGTGTCGTGCCGTGTCAGGTTTATTTTTCTGATTTTAGTTTTGTATATAGAATTTTTGCGTTACCTTATATTTATTATTTTAATATAATATTATTATATATACAGTGGGTTTATAAAGTGTAGTATGTACAAACACCTAATGTAAAACAAACTTATAAGTGTGTATACGCATATTAATTATTTGTGTGGAACGCCTATGGTTAGTTTAATGTTATTAAATTGACCTAAGAAACACTATACAACTACTACCACTAGTAATAACCCTAGACTCTGGTCTAACATGGGAAAAGCACATCAAGAAAGTAATTAAGAAGACAAAGGCAGGTATGGGCAGGCTGTACCCACTGATAGGTCCAAAGAGCACAATGGGGCTTAAAATCAAAAATACTAAGCGAGTGTTCTGAAGGTTTACACGCCTATGACGCGGAAACCGCAGGAACAGGGGTGGAGTTTAGTCGGTAGGCAGCCCCATCACTCAGTGTTGAATTCGACACTACTCTGCCTAACAGTGTCAGTCTTTAGGACATTATCCTCGAAAAAAAAGCTCTGCTACCGAAAGACACCTAAATTTTACGTTTCTACTTCTCCATCTAAATCGAGAAACTCGGTAATTACTAATTGCCAGAACCACTGACTGCAACAACAAATGAATACAGACGTAATTAAACAACCAATATTATTAGAAGTAACAGAAATGACATTTAACTTTCCATACCGTTACTAAAAAATTTACAAGAAATTACAAAACAATGGATTTTTTTTATCTTAGGACTGACACTTGAATAAAAGTAAGTTTTAATACCTGTATCTATGAATCTATGATATCTATCGCATGGATCGGTCTCTTTTGTTGATTGGTCTTTCATAAAAAAATTTGAAAGTTTTTTTTTGTGGATTTACGACTATTTTTTTTTTGGCAAAGAATTCACGATGTTTTATACAAACCAATTTATACGGATTTAACTGTAATGGCATCTTAAAACAACTTTTTTCGATACCTCGGGGTTGTTAACAGAACATAACAGTAACTGGAAGTTCGCATTTTTGGATCGCGATATTAAAATTAATATATTAATACAAAAAGTAAAAATTACTAAATATAGTTGTCTTTGTTTCTTTTGTAATCGATTTTTAATTTGGGCTTGAATTGGAAGAAAACAACGCTTAGAGAAGGCCATATACCTATGTCGAATAGTAGATAATTTGAAGAAATAGTCCATACTCAAAGTGGAGTTGGAAGTATAGAAACGAAAGAAAAACAAAAAGACTTTCTCCACAATTTTATTAGAATAAAAAAATTATTCTTTCAAAGGTTCAATGTTTCGAAAATAGAAACGTTCATCATCGGGAGACAAAGCTTTGCTGACGGTGTTAGCAGAAGAGAAAATGGTAGATGGTATCTAACCTTAATGGAGCTTTTATGGAAGAGAAAATGGTGTGTTGGTGAAAATGGAACTTTATGACGACGGTATATAAAAAACTACTTATCGTAGCGCCTCGGAAGAAAAATTATGGCCTCCAGTTTAGAATATTTTGCCATTTTAAACTCACTGATCGTTAATTGAATAAATTAGGTATATGTCCGCAGTTGGTGAGAGAATTTCAAAGTCTCCGTAGAGCAAATGGCAGAGCGTTTGACTGGTTATCGTGGTTTTAAAAAGTTTGTCTGCACGCCTCTAAGCAGTTTTCGATCATATTATGTAAGTGTACTATGTGAAATTCTTGCATGAAAGACAAAAAATAATTTTAAAAAATAGCAAGTATATGGGTAATATCAATTATATTTGAAACGCGCAGTGTTGTTTCAAATATATAATTTCTGTAATTTGTAAATTATCATTTTGTACCAATACCGAAACAATATAATAAAGTATTTTGTTACTACACATTGGACGATTAAAGTAAAGCACTACTGATTTTATTATTGTAGAAATTGCCTCATTCCATTAACATTGTTTGCTGCCCTCATATTCATGTTATTGCAAAATTGGAGCGACTTCCGTGCTATGGCAACGTTTATATTTTAACTATTGGAAAACAAAACGAAACAGTAGCGCCATTTAGGGGATGAAATCGGTTAAACATAATTCGACTATTACAATAGTTCTCCAACACTTTTGTCTTGATCATGACTGTGTCAAGAAACTTCATAACGTTAGTTTTGCATTTTTACTGTTAACTGTCAATATCACCGACGATAGAGCAACTTAGATATTTCATTCACTTTAACATTTTGAATAATTATTATTATTATTATTATTATTATTATTATTATTATTATTATTATTATTATTATTATTATTATTATTATTATTATAACATAACAAGCCGACAAGACGTCAATTACAGAGGTCCACCAGGTTCATCGCGAGTTCCACAATGAGACCACGTGAAAATATACACCAAATTTTACGTGTATATAGTACTATATAGTACCAAAGATTTAAAAAAACGAAACACTTTGAAATGAAAATAACTAATTTGCCTGTTGTTTGGAACATTGTTCTTATATCGCTTAACGTCGAGAGCTGAACTTTGGCCAAGCTTAGTCACATAGTCACTAACTCACTAATGGATCAAATACTGAACTGAAACTGAAGTAGAAACCTATCAAAAATATATTTCCAGGAAATTTAGTCATAAAAATTTAATAGACGACAATGACACACAGTAACAATATTTATGGAATTTAATACAACTTTTTTCGATACCATCCGAACCACCTCGGGTTGGTAAACGTAATGAGCGTAGAATAAAAATGTAGCGATTGCTTTTTCTTATAAAATCGAAGTAATTTCTTGAAAGCAAATAAATAAAAACTAAAGTAATTGCTTTTGCGTCCAGCAATCGCTTAAAAGTACAAAAGAATTGATTCTAGTCAATGTTTTTTCTTAAAAAATAGAAGCAATTGCTCTCGTTTGCTTAAAATGTGATGAATAAATTAAGGAATCGCTTTTTCTAGGGTAGCAATTGCTTTTAACTTTTGAAGGTAGGTCGACCCCTGCATCATTTGCTTGGTAGCAGTCAACTTTAGTTCTCCGCGGCATACACGTGCGTTGCTCTTAATTTGTGTCTTCAATTATGGCTCAATATATGAACGTCCGTAAAAGAAAAATCTACAGTGTACGTAAAAATTGCAGATAATATGATGATTTCAGAAAGTTATATCGATTTGACTGCGAAAATTTTGAGTGGTTGGCAAATTATTTTTTGACTGATACTGGTGAAAGGCGAGGGGGTGCACTGTCGCCTTTAAATAAGATAAAAGTATTTCTGCAGATTGTCGTATCCGGGCTTTTAAAATTTTGTAGGTGAAGAACTCGGTGTTCACCAAACTACTGTCTGTAAGACATACACTTCTGTAATGGATGCAGTTTTGGAGACGGCCAATATTTTTATTAAATTTCCTACAAGTGCTGAAGCTGTTGTGGAAGCTAAACGGTTGTGGTCAGAGAGATTTATTTATGTTCCTTCAATTTGTGAACGAATATCAATTGCTTGTCTTTAATTTCTTTATCACTATTATCACTTTTCTCATTTTCACTAAAATCTGCCATATCACAAATATAAGTTTCCTATTTTCCACAAAAACGTAACAGATTACTATTGTACTAAATAAATAGTCCAATATTTACGTCAACTCTTTTGCAAATGAGGCACTAAACTGAACATGAATTCTATAATCTGAACAAGTGGATTAGCCACGTCTGAACTTGTGTTGAATAAGCATTTGCTACAGATGTGTAAGAAAAGCAAAATTTTATTCATATCCAGATTTAGCAATTACTTTTACTATAATATATAATAGCATTTTCTAGTCAAGCAATTGCTTTTACTAAAAAGTACCCTTGTAATTAAAGGGCGGATTATATGCACTTAAATTCAAATATGCCTTGTTTGAATTTAAAATATGCAGTTATTTGCATTTTTTTATCAAATATGCTTACTGGTATACAATATTTCTTAATTTATTATAGTAAAATGAGGTAAAGAAACACATCGGGTTCTAAAAAATATGTTTATTTTTAAAAAAATGCTAAAAAAAAACAAAGAAAAATAAAAGTAAACAATATTTTAACGTAAAATTGTATAAAACCCATCTATTATAATATTTTTCAAAATTTTCAACTAAAAAAGGTCTTTGATTGTCTTCTATTAGTAAAAATATGTTTATACAAAGAGAAGCTTCTTTCGACATCTACTGACGTAAGCGAGCAATACTGCAACTTAGGTAGCAAAATATAAGACCAAGATACAACTTTGTTGGACGGTTTACCCTCACAAATGCTTTTTCCTGCAGTTAAGTATTTAAATCCTTCATTATTTTTTACAGTTACATCCAATTTGTTCCTTACTTGTCCTCCAACTTTACCGGGAATGTTGTTACATTGAGCGGAAAAAATTTCAACAATACTAATTGAGTCTCTTAAACTTAAATTTCTACTCTCCAGCGATGATATTATGTCCGGTATAAAACTAAAATTAACCTTAATAAAAACAAGATCGTTAGTTACCCACTGAAAATACTGAAATCTTTCGACAAACTAAAACAGAAGTATGTATTACCAATTGACATAAATACAGTTTGTTAAGCAGGTAATAATAACGCATTATTAAGTGATAATAAACAACCCCTAACAATATACCAGCAAACCCTGGAAGCCCCCAATAAATACCTTGTGTATAACCAAAATGTAAATATAATTATTATTAGGGATGCACCGGATCGGGGTTTTCCCGATCCGGCCGAAACCGGAATTCCGGCCATCAGCCGGACCGGATCGCCGGAATTCCGGCCGGATCAAAATCTAAAAAAGAACACCTGGCATCAGTGCTTTGCGCGCCATCGTCCAAGGTTATTATGCTAACGCTGTATCTCCGTACTGTTTGACTAGGTATTTCCCATTTTAAACAGAGTAATCACCAAATCTGTCGACATGTCAAATATGTTGACAAAAGGTGTAGGCTAACCTCTGAAAATGGAGAGAAGCTTTTGTTTATTCATCACAATCTAAACAAGGTAGATTATTATGACAATTAGTTTTAATTTTTGATTTATACCTATGTTTATGTTTTTAATAACTTTGTTCTCAAAACGTTCCTTCCTATTATGTTTTATTATTCTTAGTATTCTTTCTTACGTCCCTATTGGTATTAATAGTATTGATACGTTATGTTCCTATTATCTTTTGTGTTCTTATTATTTTTATTACTATTTTCGGTTTGATGTTTTTGTATTTTCTGTTCATAAATAAAAGTGATATCAAGCTTAATGTTTGTTATTATACCTAAAGAAGAGTTTTCATAGTGAAATTCAATTTAATGAAGTCTAAACGTTTTTTTACTTATTTTAAAGTTTAAACCATTTTAATATTAATTTTAAAAATTCCGGCCGGAACCTGGAAACGATCCGGCCGGAACGGTTGTTTCGGCCGACAGGCCGGATCAGCCGGATTTACTGGTACCGCCGGAATTCCGGTGCATCCCTAATTATTATTATAATCCTCAGATTAGAAAAACCCGAAAACATAAAAATATGCTCTTAATAATAATAATAATAAGTTTATTTAAACTTTAATAATATAATAAATATGTTTATGTTGTCTTCGATAAACTTATTCTTCAATCCCCTGAAGCTGAGCTTGTTAATAATTTATGAAAAATATGCATTTTATTATAAAATTGAGAAAATATGCCAAAAATGAATATACCTACAGTCTGACCAGTAACGTCCGCATCATATGGGATTTTTTTTTATTAATAATTATTCAAAATTTGACTTTGGCATCAAGTTCTGCTTCGATCGAGATGAAAATTAAGCAAAAAATAGTAGTCACATGATTCGCATTATCTGTCAAATTTTAATAATTTAATAATAATAATAATATTAATAAAAATAATAATATTTGTTTTTATTGTGGAAAAGAGTAATACAATAAATCATTAAGGCAAATAAAGAAAAATACAGAGTTAAACAATTTTCCCACAATGGCAGAGTTCGCACTCATCTGTCTGAACAGTGAGCAGCGCTTTTACACTCTGTATTATTTCCAAAAAATAAATCAAAAGTAGGGTTATTTCTGAAAGTATCGAAAAAGGTTATTAGAAAAAGTGTTTTCAAATGCAGTTTCTAGCTGACATGCAAAATTTTAGCTGCATAAGATAATTTTGATTTTTTACCCATATTTTGTAAATTGCACCACTTTTGCAAAATATGACTCAACGCAACGTACAGGGTCATCCAACCAGGACTGAACAGGGGCCTATTTTTTTAGTTTCCCTGTATTTTTATTTAAACCAATATAGCCATTTAGTTTATGCTTTGCCGTAGAATCTAAAATTACCATTTAAAAAGCGATCTGACTTAAAACAAAGGAACTGTGGCGTAAAGTTGTTGTTTTTTTAATGGAACACCCTGTAAATTATTTATTTTTATGAAACGCCCTTCTTTCCTGATTCCATAAATATATAGTTTGTCCATATTAGCTCAAACCGTTTTTAAGATATGAGCAATCAAACATTTAAAAAGCTGTATTCATTTGAGCTTAATACGTCTAGAATGCCTTGGAAAAGAAAATCCCCGTAATGGCGATGCATTAAAATACAGCTTTTTAAATGTTTGATTGCTCATATCTTAAAAACGGTTTGAGCTAATATGGACAAACTATATATTTATGGAATCAGGAAAGAAGGGCGTTTCATAAAACTAAATAATATACAGGGTGTTCCATTGAAAAAACAACAACTTTACGCCACAGTTCCTTTGTTTTAAGTCAGATCGCTTTTTAAATGGTAACTTTAGATTCTTCGGCAAAGCATAAACTAAATGGCTATATTGGTTTAAATATAAATACAGGGAAACTAAAAAAATAGGCCCCTGTTCAGTCCTGGTTGGATGACCCTGTACATAAAACTTCTTAGTTTTGACAATGTTTTATTTCAGATACATTTTCTTTAAAGTAGAGCCATATTAAATGTGTGTTTTTCTACAAAATCAAAATTGGGCTATTAAAGTTTGGTCGCATGTGATGCAAAGTTTATTTGTTTTTGTCCCTGTACTTATAAGGTAACTTCATAAACTAAGTATTTTCGAAAACGTAGTTTGTGTCTGAAAATAATAGATACACTTTAATATTAAGACAAAAAAGAACACAGTGTCATCAGTAAAGTGTTCATTAAGTGGAAAATAAATTTTAGTGTTGGGTAAAAAATCAAAATTAGCTTATGCAGCTGAAATTTTGCATGTGGGCTAGAAACTAAAAATTAAAAAAACTTTTTCTAATAACTTTTTTCGATATTTTCAGAAATAACTCCACTTTTAATTTATTTTTTTTAAAAAATTAAAATTTGACAGATAATGCGAATCACGTGACTACTATTTTTTTGCTTAATTTTCATCTCGATCGAAGCAGAACTTGATGCTAAAGTCAAATTTCGAATAAAGCTATTAATAAAAAAATCCCATATGATGCGGACTTTACTGGTCACACTGTGAGTAGGTAGGTATATGCATTTTGCATAAATTCCCTTTACGTATAATACACAACCAAGCCATCATAAAACGAATCAAAAAAAAAGCTTTAATGATAATTGAATTCACCAACGACAAATTAACGAACGTTCTGATTGCCATACAATTTTTCTCGGATACCCTTAAGCTATGTCAGCTCGTATTTCTGTCCTTGACAGTAACCTTTACCAAATATATACCTTCAAGGTATACACATACACACATAAAGCCAGTTTAAAGTGTAAGTAGCGTGAGTCGACGTATTATTACTACTACTTGGGTGTGTCACGTTTAAAAAAGTTTAGCTCGTTTAATTCTATATGGTTTTATTTCCGCCTGTCATTGCCCTTTTTTAGTCGCGCGGACAACCTGGTTTCAAGGCGAGTTTTAATGAATTTTTTGCACTTGTCGGTTTTTCGACCTTACACGTTAATTCAATGGTAAATTTCAAAGCATCGCATCGGTGCTAGTTTCTTATTGGTTAACTACTTCCTGTTATTTTTTTTAAGTTGGAAATAAATTATTTCCTTATAAGTCATGAGAAAAGTGGATTTGTCGTTTTCGGTTTTTTGAAAAAATTGAGCAAATTTTGCTTTTAAAAGTATTTATTTTGTTAAATAGGGGTGCCATTTCATATTGGGGAAAAGGGGGGAATACTATATACTATGAATATACTGTAATGTGGTAATGTTAAATGGGGTTTACAGTGCCGGATTTAGGTCTACTGCCGCTGGGGCTAATTATTCGTGATCCAGCCGTTATTAGTAGTATATAGTAACATGTTTTATTTAGCAGAAAGCTTCAATTTAATAATTTTTTAATACATTTTTTAACACATTTTTATAGATTTATTTTTAAATTTTAAAACGCAACCTTCTTTTAACAAAAACAGACAGAAAAGTTAAACGTTTTGTAAATTGTATCAAATATTACGTATCATTTTGTTTTCTAATTAAATGTAATTTTAAAGTTTTTTTAAACAGTTTTAATGATTTTTGAGATTTAATAGAATTTTCCAAATTATTATATTCTATCAAACCTTTATAAAAACTAGATTTATAAGCTAGTGTTTTAAACACTCTATCCACATAAAAATTTTGATTAGTTCTTGTTTTATAATTATGATGGTCATAATTAAAAGAACAATTTTTTTAAACAATCAGGCAATAAATTATTTTTAATTTTATTTATAAAGATACATACTAAATAAAAAATTAAATTTCTGACATTCAACCAATCTAAATTTTTCAATATAAAATTAATTTTTGTATATTTGTCACAATTTAAAATAATCCGCATTGCCTTATTTCGTAAAATCTGTAATTTGTCAAATATTTGCTCACTAGCACAATATACAATGGAAGAACAATAAAGAAAATGTGGTAATATAATAGTATTAAGTACAGTTTTTTTAGAAAACAAACTTAAATTAGAACTGATTCTTTTAAAATAACCTACTTTTCCGGCAATCTTCGATATGATACTTTCAAATAATTAAAAAATTTTAATTTTGAATCAATAATTATCCCTAAATATTTAAAACTGTTCACTAATTCCAATTTTTTACCATCAAGTACAACATTTATATTTTGACAATTTAAATTATTACTCATAACCGTACATTCAGTTTTTGAAATATTTATTTCCCTTCAGCCAATTTAATAATATATTTATTTCAGAATTTAAAGTATTTAGACCATCAAAAATATTTAAAACATTAATGTAAATTTAGGTGTCATCAGCAAACATTTGTAACTTACACATTTTTAAAACTAAAGACATATCGTTGATGTATAAAATAAATATTATTGGGCCTAGTATACTTCCTTGAGGAACTCCTATATTATTTATTTTTTTATTTAAATATGTTTTTTATATTTTTGTTTTTTGTGACCTGTTACTTAAATAATTTTTAAACCATTTATAAACGTTTCCGCGAATACCATACTGATACAATTGACTCAATAATCTAGCCTGCATTTTTATTAAACAAACACGTACGCGCGTTTCAATCAACTAAGAAGTTACTGAACCAGATTAACTAGCTTGGAAAGAAAAAATTAAAACCTAAATGATGTCCGCAAAATGCTATAGTTTTGGGTTTTTCAAAAAAAGATGATATAAATGTACATTTAGTCATAAAACGGTATTTTTTTTAAATATCTTTATATATTGCCATATTTTTAAACAAATTTTGCAAACTTCCACTAATATAATGGCAAAGGGGAATTGAAGAGGTCTAACACCTCGTCTAATGATGATACAATTTGGCGCCAGATTATTGAAATTACAAAATCATCTTATGTAAATAACCATTCTCAGATTTTTGATGCGATTATAATGTGTTAAATAAAGATTCTTGTAGATTTATCAGCTCAGGAGATGCCTATATGAGTTACGAGCACGTTATATAGAAGATTATAAGTTAAAACATGAAATTAAATTCTAAAGATTGTATGAATATGATTTATGTCTAACTTGAAAGCGGATTTTATTTATAGATAAAGATTAACAAAGCTATTTACCAACTAATAGGCTTTGCATGCGTCCATGGATGGACATCCGAATAATAGGGAGGCCCGACCAGAGAAAAGCATTGAGTTTTATAAATCTAGATAATTAAATAACGTCTTATGAATGGGAAAAAAAGATCACTATAAATCTTTTTCGATGTAGACAAATCCAGATTTGAGTGATTGAGTGACGCCTGAACATGACAGGAGACGCTTCAATCCATTAATATGGATTTTGAATGAGCACTGTCGACTGAGGAGGCATGTCTCGCGCTGATTGTCGTGGAGGTACCAATTTGTCCTGGGTCTCAGGAAGAGAAGGAGACACCGTTCCAGTTTCTGGAGACGTATAAAGCTCTGGGACATCAGGTATTTGGCTCAGCGGTTATCCGAAGAGAGGAAAGTAACCTGGAAATCCATCCTGACTTTCGCATCAAGATAGGGGAAGGTTGGGCGAGAGCACAGGTGGGGTAGTTGTGGGAACATGTAGGGGTAGGCAAAAAGGATCATCTTGGTCTACTTGCCCCTCAACTACTACTTCTCCTACTTCTTGATATAGTGCTTCAGTTAAAAATAATTTGAATAACACTCCGATATTGGGACCAGAAATTGAATAAAACGTAAAGTATAAAATTAAAATTGCATAATAGGTAAACCACTTTGAGATTACAGTTAGCTACAGATGTCGTAATGCAGTCCAGTAAATTCCTGAAAAGAAAACAATTTATAGAATATTCTATGCAAGATTAAAAATCATATACTAATCTCTGTTGTATTATTATTGTTGGCAGTGGTCATAATCAATTTAGTTGACAAATTGACTAGTTGACTGTTTCACATTACAAGTAGGAGATATTTAATTCCCAACTCTCATATTTTTTTTTAAATTCGAAAAATTTTAAATAAACAAAATCGCTCTTGGAATGAATGGATTTTCCAGGGAATCAGGTAATTTTAAAGTAATTATACCTGAGTCATGAATTATACCTCTTTTCTGTTGAAAGTACGACTGAAAGGTAAATATTGACCAAACATAGCAAAATTTGGGCGCACTTTTGACCTTTATTGTGCCCATGATTATGAGTAGGATTTGACATGATGGTCGAATTGGTAGCTCAGTGGCGGATCCAGGGGCCGCAGGGGGCACGCGCCCCCTTGAGGTTATAAAAATTGTCAAAACGAAACCTAAACTTTCCATAAATAATAGAAAAAATAAGCACATCTCGCAACAATGTAACAAAATGTTATAACAAAAAAGTTTAAAAAATGGAAAATATAAAAAGAAAAGGACACTTTTCAACAACATTATCTTTCCTAATAATATTGCAGCAATTAAAGAACAAAATACCTATTCAGCTGTAAATAACTTCTATGTTATTTAAACTCCCAGCTGATAACTCTCCCTGTCACACTGTGTTTCAGTCGATTCTATTTCAATTCCTGAATTAAATGTTTTTTGGCACTTTACATCCACTCATTCAATTCAATCCCAACAATTTAAGGATTGACTTGATAGTTCGACCCGCTTGAAAATTTGGTTAATCGGAGTATATAACGCGATTTTCAAGTGGATGTAACTGCGTCCGCTCGGTTTGATTAGATGTAAATGCGTATTTACATAGTCATACCTCCTTGAGGCAAGGTAAGAAACTTTATCTGCCTTAAAATTTCCGGCCGGTTATGATTTATGGAAAAAAAATGATTAAAAGCAATTCCCAGAGACAACTGGACACCATCAAAATAGTATAATATAGTTTACTACCTATATTTTGCGACGGAGAACCATAAAAGGGTATTTGGTGAACGTAATTTCGAGTTACCTGTCAAATAGGAAGATAACTTATAGCAAGGGAGAAGAGATGGATATTTTAGCTGGAGTCCAACAGGGATCCGTACTTAAAATACAACTCATGGGAGAGGCAGAAACGATTGCTTTTGCTGACGATCTAGCATTGTTAATCACAGCAGAGGACAAAGAAAGTTTAATTTTCTGTGCAAATGAATGCTTGTATACGATAAATAGATGGAAGCATATGCAAAAATTATCGCTGGCACCAAATAAATCTGAAGCAATAATCCTAAAAGGGCCAAAGAAGAGAGAAAATATCACCTTTATGCTCTGCGATACGGAAGTAATTACAGTAAAAAAGGTTAGATATTTGGGAGTATATTTGGACGACAGAGGAACTTTTGGGGAGCATGCACTGGAAATTGCAAAAAAAAAGTATAGACAAAACTGGCAGTGTTAACTAGAATTATGCCAAATGTAAATGGACCAAACAGTGCAAAAAGAGAGATGCTCTCGTCAATGGTGCATAACATAATATTGTATGGAGCCCCAATTTGGTATAGGGTCCTTAATATAAAAAAAATATGCGCACATTCAAAATGGAATACAAAGGAGGATACTACTTCGAGTGGCGTCATCATATAGAACAGTGTCAGGGGTAGCGTTGAATATAATAACAGGGGTTCCACCTATAGACCTACTGATACTGGAAAGAAAAGAACTTCACCAGTGTGACCAGTGATTGAAGGAAAACAAGGAACTAGCAAAAGTCGTATTAAGAACTACTGTAATGGAGGAATGGCAACAAAGGTGGGACGATAATGAAGAATAAGGCCAATGGACAAAGAAATGGATAGGAAATATTTCGGAATGGTGAATTATATTGTAAGCACAGAAGGCTGGATTATTGACTTACTCAGGCACTAACGGGACACGCAGTGGCGGAACTACCGGTGTTCAATGTGTGGGAAGCACACGGGCCCGGGCTAAAAAGGAGCCCGGGAGCGGAGCCACAAAAACATAAAAATGCAAAACAAAATGTTCTCATAGAAAAAAAATGCAATAATCCGGAAACGTATCCGAAAAACTACTCTACTAAATTCGTTTATAGATGGTAACTGAAATAATCACATAAAACGGCCTTTATTTTTAGTATTGGGATTACGAGTTTCTACGATTTAGTTGAAATGTCTATGTTTTTTTTGGACCAAACGGTGGGCACTTTTACAAAATGTTACTAATGCCAAATAAAATTTAAAAATTTGACACCCACTCGATGGTTATCGAGACACGGTGCATTAGAAGCTCTTCGTTTTAGATATGTGGATATTTTAAAAACACTGGCAAAAATAATTTTAACCTCTACAAATAAAGCGGAAGTTAATGAAGCAAAGTCTTTAAGAAAACACTTGGAAAAATTTGAAACCGTTTTTCTTATTGTTTTTCAAAATAAAATTTTAAAGAATATTATTGATGCATTGTCAAAACTTTTACAAAAAAAAGAGCAAAATATTGAGGCTGTTATTTTGGCTAAGCAATGGGGCACTACTCCTGAATTCAAAAACAAAAGGATAATCAAGACCAAAAATAATTTTTGATGATGTTAATAACCATTATCAAGTCCAAACAAGTGATGATTGGTTTAAAATAAATGTGTTTTTAAAACTATAGATATGATTAAAGCCTCAATGAAAAAATCGAAGTGCTGGCCTTTACAAAATGTGTTCTTACTTTCGCGTTTTGTTCCCCAACGTTTTACGAGATCCTTCTCTTTCTGATAAGGATATTTACGATGTGATTCAAGCCCTGCATCTTCAATATCTAGAAGATATCGCTGATACAATTTCATCGCAAGTGCTTTTATTTAGAGAATGTTTGAAGAATGATAATTTAACTTCTATTTTTGATTTATTAGATTTTATATTGGTAAAAAATTATTATTCATCTTCCAGTTTTAGTGAAATTGTAACTACCTGCATTATTTTTTTGACTATCCCTATTTCGGTTGCATCAGCTGAACGGTCTTTTTCCACGTTAAAGTTAATTAAAACTTATTTGCGAAATTGCATGACCGATAAAAAATTATCAGCTTTAGCAATTATTTCTATCGAAAATGAGAAAGCTCAAAAAATAGACATTTCTGATCTGATGTCAAACTTTGCGCATACAAAAGCAAGAAAAAAAGATTTTTTCTGCAATCGTCCACAAACTCACATCTTTCTGGCGTGATTTGACGCCACAAAGTTCATTATTCCAGTATTGTTAACCGTTGCTACGCAATGAGACATATAACGATACGGGAATATATTATTCCCGGCCTAGGCCGAGAATATAATATTCTCGTATCGATAAATAATATTATTATGGCTCATTGCTTAGCAAAGGTTAACAATACTGGAATAATGACTTTTAATTAATTTTTTATTAGGCACAATCATTTTATTTTTGTATTTATTCTATTTTCTTTTTGATTGCAGAAAAAATAGTATGTGCACCTCGTAGGAAAATTCAAAATTCATAAATTAAAATGGTTATCAATAATATTACTCCGTATCATAATGGGGGCCCGGCAAAATTTTCGCACACGGGCCCGTGGCCGTGGCTGCGTTGTTCCGCCACTGGTTGAAAAGCAGAAACAACATTCTCCATAAACTGTGCGGAACTTCATGGGGCTCCTCAGCTAGCACTCTCCGAGCATCTGCCCTGGGACTGGTCTACTCCGCTGCCGAGTTCTGCTCACCGGTGTGGCTGAACAGCGCACATACAAAGCTAGTCGACGTACAACTAAATAACTCAATGCGGCTCATAACCGGGACAGTTAAATCAACTCCTAGCCACTGGCTACCCACATTGAGCCATATACCCCCACCACATCTAAGGAGAAAAGATGCCCTTCGAAGGGAGTACAAGAAAATCTGTAGTAATCCTGAACTGCCAGTACACCTAGACATTGAGGACCTTGAAATAGGCAGACTTCGATCTAGACACCCACCAATGCGTAGCTCCCTGATCCCAGACGACAATTTTAACATGCAAAACGAATGGATGAGCGAGTGGCTGGAAGAATCGTCCGCACAATCTCAAAGCATGCCATGCATCAACACAAAGCCTCCAGGTTTTGACAAGCCAAGAAAAATTTGGAGTGGCTTGAACAGGATCCGAACAAATCATAGAAGATGTGCCGCCTCGCTGTACAGATGGGGGAGACTGGACAGCCCTGAATGCGACTGCGGAGAAGAGTGGCAGACCATCCGCCATATTGTCGAGGAATGCCCTAGACGAGCTTATGGGGGAAACATGGTCGACTTCCTGCTGGCAACCGAGTCCACGACTGAATATATAGATAGTTTGGATGTTTGCCTGTAATATGTTTTATATTGTGTTACCTACTTACATCTTATGTATTTTTGTGTGTTGTATGTTGTATTGCCATACGCTAAATAAATCCGCCACTGGGGACACGGATGTTTCGGGTCGTACCTAAAGAAAATGAATCTAACTGAGGTAGATACATGCAAGTACTGTAATGGAATAGACAATCCAGAGCATACGCTCTTCGAGTGTGTTAGGTGGCTGGGAATTAGACAGAATGTTGAAAGGAGAATGGGTTGTGGCATAGGTATAAATAATGTATGGGCTCAAACGATAGAATTAGAACAAAAGTGGGGAATTTTAGGCGAAATGATAAGAACGATTCTACGAACTAAACGAGAAGAATGAAAGAGATTGTGAGGGAGAAAAAAAAAGAAGGGAAGAAAAAGGAAAAAGGAGAAAGAGTGAAAGAGAACAAAAGAAAAGTGCCTGCCATCCTGATGTTATGTTTGTCTGGACGGTTGCAGGGTGGCACAAAAAGAAGAGGCAAAGAAGAAAGAGGGGAGACTAAAAGTCCATCTGAGGAGGAAGTTTCTTTAGTCGGTAGGCGTACCTTGGATAGGTGCTAATCCGATAAACCCCGGTATTATACGAACCATTTCGGTCGGAAGTCTTTTGAAGATTCTTTTACCTCCTCACAAAAAAAAAACTACCTATATTTTGCTGAAAGTGGCATAGCATTCTACTTAATTCGCAAAAATGAATATGGTTTATCAAACAATTCTCTGTATCAAATAGTTCGACAAAAACTATAGATAGACGTTATAAATTCATCAAAATTATTTTTTCTTTTGGTTCTTTTTTCTATTTTTTTTTTCGGCAACGTGTCCCGATTTTTCCCTGGCCACCTTGCAATATCGGTAATACAGATAGCTTTATTATAGAGCGATAATAACTGGATTATTTTTAAAGTTTATCGCAAATCCTAATCAAAATCTTAAGTTTTTGCGAGATTTCTCGTTCTCGCATATTGTTGTCTCGTCTTACGAGATTCTCGCACAAAAAACTCTGGTCTCGCAGGAGACCGGACCATTCTCGTTCTCGTCTCGTCATAAGAAAATGAAATAGCGAATGCTCTTAATAAACGAAAATAAAATTGTCGGTCTAAAACAATCAAGTCATTATAAATAATCATAATTTGACCACCTTAAATTTTGCCTGGAATTTCCTTTATTAGCCAGCCCATGTATAAAAACGATCATTTGACGTTACAAAGGTATTTATTTATAATTCTAAAGGTTAAATATTCGAAGGTCAATAACCTCCTTTCAAGGTGATTTACACAGTTTGCAGCAAAAAAATTCTTTAGGTACCTAAAATTTTTTCTTCGCCGGACGCCAGCGTTTGCAGGATTTCCGCGAATCATTTCGTGACCCTTCGGTTCAAGGTGTTTTAGTACAAAGAATAAAAATAAGGATTTTTAGATTCACAGGAAAGCAGATCCCCATGGTGCCATGGTGCAACGTGCCGAGATACCGTGATTGCCCTCATTAAATAAATAATATGTTATGGGAACCAGCTAAAAAGCATGATTAAACTAATAACCCGTCTCGCAGCAAAATCCGTAAATATCATTTACAAATTCGAATTTAAAGTTTCGAGTTTGAAGTCAGAATTCTAGCTGAAAATTACTAAATATAAAGATTTCTTGAAATTGATCTATTGACTTAATTCGTAGGGTATCTAATGACTATGGAAACAAAAACTAAAAACACGCCGCACGTAGCTAAGTCACCTGTCATTTATTGCACCCTATTGAAGTCTGGTCTCGGTGTGGTCTGGTGGTCAGCGCAGCGGCCTCACAGATCTTAGGCCCGGGTTCCATTCCCGGTGCCGGCAACGTCGATGTTAAATTTGGTTTAAGAGGTGGCGCCGTCTTTCGGAAGAGACGTTAAACTGTGGGCCCCGTGTCATGGATGTTGGCACGTTAAAGAACCCTACCTTCGACAAAGAGGGATTCGGCAAAAATTACCAGATAGTGTGTGACAAATTCCCTGGCGTCGGTGATTGGCCTCGTTGCTCGTTGCGGAAAAAGGCCGACGTAAAATAAATAAAAAAAAAATAAAATAAAGTCTGGTCTATTTTACGTTAATATGTTGGCGACTGCGACAGAGACAGGACTGGGCTAAGTTCTTTTACCATCGCATTCACCATATTTTAAACTAGTACTTGAGTTTCAATGGTTTATTAGCATAATGGCTTGCAAAAATACTGTGTTAATTTTATTTACAATTGAAATATCGAACTCAACGTGCGATATATTAAACGGTATGGCGTTATTTATTGGTAAAGCATAGAAATATATTTGACATGCACTAAACTGATCAATGGAAAATGCTATGAACAACCCCGACAACATAAAAGAGTTTTTCGGCAACCGTCCGAGAAGTACCCACTTCAATCAATCAATCAATCAATTCCCGGACGCTTTTCCTTTGAGAAAGTAGCATTTCTCCGGCTTAGTCCGGGAAAAATCACATCAATATTAGCAATTGCTCGAATTTTAATATAAATATTAATATAAATAAGAATTAGAATGAAGAAATAGTCCATACTTAAAGTGGAGTTGAAAGTATGAAAAGGAAAGAAAAACACGAAGTCTTCCTCCACAAAATTTAATAGAATAAAAATTCTTAGTATACAAGGTCTCTACATGTTTCGAACGTAGAAACGTTCATCATCAGGAGACAGAATAAAGTATGTTGCTGATGGTAGTAGCAAAAGAGAAAACAATAGGTAAGTGGTAGGTGTCAAACCTTAATGGAGCTTTTATGGTATTAAAAGTTATAACGATAAAATTACATTTTGAAATTATTAAAAATAAAGTACCTAAGTCAAAAAACATACGGAGTATGTGGAAAAGACTTTATAAGTGGGTGTAGAAAACCAAAAAGAGAAAAATGGATTAAGAAAATTAGTCTTAAAAAGGAGTTGTCCAAAGGATTTTCAAAAACATGTCATGTAGACATTATAAAGTGTGGGGAAAATATTTTTATGTGTTAAATGAAAGTTGTAGGCATCGTACTATAGTGATTTTGAGTATATCAAACATAAAAACGGTTTGGGGCACTGAATTCTACGATTCAATTATTTGGAAATTAATACATGGTGGGGTCATTGGAAATTAATACATGGTGGGGTCACTGAATCGTAGAACACTTTATAATGTCTACATGACATGTTTTTGAAAATCCTTTGGACAACTCCTTTTTAAGACTAATTTTCTTAATCCATTTTTCTCTTTTTGGTTTTCTAGACCCACTTATAAAGTCTTTTCCACATACTCCGTATGTTTTTTGACTTACTTTCTTTTTAATAATTTCAAAATGTAATTTTATCGTTATAACTTTTAATACCATAAAAGCTCCATTAAGGTTTGACACCTATCACTTATTGTTTTCTCTTTTGCTACTACCATCAGCAACATACTTTA
Organism: Polydrusus pterygomalis; assembly: GCA_963969555.1. Classification (NCBI taxonomy): domain Eukaryota; kingdom Metazoa; phylum Arthropoda; class Insecta; order Coleoptera; family Curculionidae; genus Polydrusus; species Polydrusus pterygomalis. The sequence continues at coordinate 23,396,889 of OZ018382.1, read as the reverse complement.
TTCTGTCTCCTGATGATGAACGTTTCTACGTTCGAAACATGTAGAGACCTTGTATACTAAGAATTTTTATTCTATTAAATTTTGTGGAGGAAGACTTCGTGTTTTTCTTTCCTTTTCAAGAATTAGAATGTTTTTGTTAGTAGGTACCTATCTTCTGTTCGAATTTCAATATTTAATACAAATAAGAATTAAAATGTTCGAAATTTTGTTCTACAAAGAAATATAATAAAGAAATGTGTCTCATTGATTTGTTATTCTACACGGTTGCCGAAAAAATAGTGTACGCAACACGTCTGAAAACAGTTTTCTTGGACTCACATACTTCTAGGACTCGCCTACGGCTCGTCCTAGAATTTTGTCGACTCGTCCAAGAAAACAGAATTTTCCGGACTTGTAACGTAAATTACTATTGAGAGTGTTTTTAAATACAAACAGCTGGATTAGTTCTCAGTGAGCGCAAGGTTTGGCATTAAAATGGATAAACTATTTAATATTAAATTTATAATAGCAAATGATGATAATTAAAATGTTTGTTATTGGAAATAGGAGAGTTAATTAACCTAAACTGGTTTATTCTACTCACCGTTCAAATTAATTAATAAAGACCAAGAAAATTTTGTCTCTGAAACCTGACGCGTGAGCTTATTACGGCCCACTACTGAACCACGAAATTTTAGGAAGAAACTAGTATCGGCTGTTACTGTCACATGAGGGTGTCAACTGTCGAAACGATTGGTTTTTAAAAAAAGTTGACTCTATATAGCCACTTTCGTCACCCCATACCTACTATGGGCATTTTTGAAACTAATTTGTTCTGAAGGTGATTTTTGGTACTAGCACCTATAAAGTGTCTAAATTCCGCATCATATGAGATTTTTTTTATTAATAACTTTATTGGAAATTTGACTTTGGCATGAAATTCTGCTTCGATCGAGATATAAATTAAGCAAAAAAATAGTAGTCACGTGATTCGCGTTATGTGTCAAATTTTAATTTTTTCCAAAAAATAATTTAAAAGTGGGGTTATTTCTGAAAGTATCGAAAAAAGTTATAAAAAAAGTTTTTTAAATGCAGTTTCTAGGCCACATGCAAAATTTTAGCTGCATAAGATAATTTTGATTTTTCACCCATATTTTGTAAATTGCACCACTTTTGCAAAATAAGACTCAACGCAACCTACATAAAACTTCTTAGTTTTGACAATGCCTTATTTCAGATACATTTTCTTTAAAGTAGCGCCATATTAAATGTGTGTTTTTCTACAAAATAAAAATTGGGCTATTAAAATTTGGTCGCATTTGATGCAAAGTTAATTTGTTTTTGATCCTGTATAAGGTAACTTCATGAAATAAGTATTTTTGAAAATGTAGTTTGTGTCTAAAAGTAATAATACACCTTAATATTAAGACAAAAAGAACACAGTGTCATCAGTAAAGTGTTCATTAAGTGGAAAATAAATTTTAGTGGTGGGTAAAAAATCAAAATTATCTTATGCAGCTGAAATTTTGCACGTGGGATAGAAACTGCATTTAAAAAAACTTTTTTTAATAACTTTTTTCGATATTTTCAGAAATAACCCTATTTTTGAATTATTTTTTGAAAAAAATTAAAATTTGACAAATAATGCAAATCACGTGTAGGTATAGTCGGATCTGGTCTTATCGTGCGGGTCACACGATTCAAGAAAGACATACTCTCAGTTTTTGTTTTCTTTACTTGCGTTTAATTTTACCCTCTAAATAAAATACGTAAGATAAATGAGACAGACTTATTCCATTTTGACGTAAAAAAAAGGATATGTATTTACTTTCCAGCGATTCTAAAAAAGCTTATAATAGCACCAGCTACGTTTTATTTTAAATATGCCAGTTTTGTGACTTTGACAGTTTGTGACAAAATGAAACAATTTTCTGGGTTTTTGCATCCCCAATCAAAAAAAATGGTACTTAATCTGATAAACTATTTCGAAAATGAAAGAAAAAGTGGAAATTCGCCAACCAATATTCAGGAAACAGTAGCCAAAGCACTGGGAATTAGTTTAAGGACTGTGCAGAAAATTGTGCATGAAACAAAACATAACATAATACCCAAGAATACTAAAAAGTGTAAACGAAGAAAGCCAAAGACTGAGGATTTAAGCAAAAATATTAAAATGGGAGTTCGAAATGTGATTTACGATTTATACAAATCAAAAACCAATGTAACTCTTCCAGTTTTACAAAAAACATTAAAAATCGGGGTGTTTTGGAATTTGGACTTGAAGCGTTATCAAAATTAATAAAAAAATTTAGGTTTTCGCTATAAAAAAGACTGTAACCGAAGATTTTTATGTGAGCAGCCACAGATAGTGAGTCAGCGTGTTCAGTTTTTAAAAAAATATACGGACAATTACAAATCGAAATTTAGAAAAGTGGTATTTTTAGACGAAACGTGGATATTTTCGAATGGAAGTGGTTCAAAATCTTGGCAAGATGAGTCTGTAAAAAGTGTTAAAAGGAAAAAGGGGTGCGGTACGGGAAAGCGTTTTATTATTTTGCATGCCGGTTCTGCAACAGGATATGTTGCAGGTGCGAGTTTAATTTTTTCTTCAACATCAAAAAGTGCTGACTATCATGATAATATGAATTGCGAAATGTTTGAAAAATGGTTAAAAGTTCAATTGATACCAAATTTGGATGCTCCGTCTTTAATTGTATTAGATAATGCATCATATCATTCAAGAATTTTAAATAAACAGCCTACTTCATCTTGGAGGAAAAGTGATATTTGTGAGTGGCTGGAAAAACACAACCAAAATCCTTTACCAAATATGCCTAAATCGGAACTCCTATCAATAGCAAAGTCTCTTAAAAAACCCAAAATATACGCGGTAGGTGAAATACTGCGTGAATATGGTCATGAGGTACTACGACTGCCGCCATATCATTGCCAGTTTAACGCAATAGAATTAATATGGGCTGGTGCAAAGTCTTATTATGAAAAACATGTAGGTGATGGTCTTAAATCCGACCAAGTACAAATAGTTTGGCAAGATTCGTTAGATCATATTACACAAGAGTACTGGAAGAAATCGGTGGGACATACAGAAATATTAATAAGGGATTGGTGGGATCGAAAACAAGTACTAGATGTCGAAGTAGCGCCAATGATAATTGCTCCATTCGAAGACGACTCAGACGACGAGGACTTTTCAGATTTTATAAGTGACGATGAGAGTTTTTAGGCTATAATTATAAACGGTGTTTTTCGTTTACATTTTTTAGTATTCTTGGGTATTATATTATGCTTTTTTTTCATGCACATTATTCTGCATAGTCCTTAAACTAATTCCCAGTGTTTTCATTACGGTTTCCTGCATATTGGTTTGCGAATTTCCACTTTTTCTTTCATTACAGAAATAGTTTATCAGACTAAATGCCATTGTATTTTTAGGTTTTAGTAGTAAAATTTTTTAAAATAAATTGCACTGTTTATTATTGTTGTTTTTAATTAAAGGGTACAGTAGGTATATAATTAACGATTATATAATTTTTTTGTAACTTTTTCAACTCCCCTGTACATAATTTTTACAAAACTAATAATATTAGGTATATGTGGCTATCTTCGCGATAGCTAAAATAATTAAACTATTTTTCCTTCCTTCGGTATATTTGTAAATAATCTCACAACATTTTGATAGCCTCTGTGTTGTCTGATTTGACGCATATGATCAGTGACCTTTGGACCCGCACGTTAAGACCAGATCTGACTATACCTACTATTTTTTTGCTTAATTTTTATCTCGATCGAAGCAGAACTTGATGCCAAAGTCAAATTTTAAATAAAGCTATTAATTAAAAAAATCCCATATGATGCGGACTTTACTGGTGACACTGTATAAGACCCAAATGTCTTAAGAAATTTCAAAAACTATTTATAAAATATTTTTAGATACAGACTTTATTTTCTTGTTACAGGGTCCCTCCAAAGGCAATGAAGGGCTGGTTCGATGCATTTCGCTACGATGGAGGACCAACCCTGTATAACTTCAGCAACCGAACCGCCGTCACCGGTGACGTCACAGTCATTACGTTTCTGGTCATATTCGCTACGTTATACGTAGCGTTCTTAATTATATTTCCCGGTATTCGAAAAGAGGTAAGTTAGGTATTATACTTATTATGTCAAAAAAAAATTGCACTTTTAATGTAAGTATTTTTTTTTTCATTTAATTTTTAAGATTCAGTATTTTTATTTATTTTTACATATAGTTACTTTTTCTTATTTACTGATGGTTTAGAACGAAGCCCTATTTAAAAAAAAATATTTGAGATATCTATCATGCATAATAATATCTATTAAGTTTAATTTAAAACAAGTTAACTAAAACTCTTTTACTGGTTGTAATCTTCTTGCAATTGAGGAGATTAGCGTTTTTGCATCCTGTGGAGTTGACTCAACCCAAATATCTATTTTCTCCCACAATTCCAACTCATTTTGGCGTTTGAAATGTATAGTATACATTTTCTTTACCATGTGTTCCCAAACGTTTTCTGTAGGGTTGAAATCAGGACTTCTAGAACACCAAGGCAGACAGGTGATATTATTTTGCTCAAACTAGTTTTTGACTGAATGATGAAAGAGTTTTGGACTTCCATTGTCTTTATTTGTTTTAAATCACAACGTTTCAACTGGTAAGTATCTCCAGTCGTCTTTAGGTTAGGTGAATACTAAATGAGTAAATTAACAACAGGATTATTTATACTAGCTAGGTGCACTAAAGCATAACTGAGGTGAGTGTAGTCATGCGTTCAGTTGGCACGCGATCTTATCCTTACATCTATCTAACAACGGTTTCCAGATATTTCTTATGTCTAATGATGGTTTACCAAAGCAGCCTGGGTTCTGTTGAATAGCTGCAGCTTCCTTGAACTTTCTTTTTCTCCAGTGTGGTTTGTTATGTAGGATTTCAGCTTCTGACCACATGATATGGTGACCATGTTTCCAGGCATGGTCAGCTGCACCTGACTTTTCGGTCTCTACTTTTAACATATTGTTACTTTTTTTTTTTACTTTTAAAATCTCTTTATTTGTTTAATAATATTCTACATTGCATTACTAATACTAATTACAATATAATACTATATAATATTGTATTTCGTTCTTCCTAGTTTCTTGGTTACCAGGGGTACGCCCTACAGTGCAGGGTGGCTGATCTTGGCCTTGGTACTTAGTATATGCATTTGAATGCATTTATTCAGCCAGTTTCAGCGACCTTTTACGGCTATGCAATAATTCGGTTTTTTGTTTTAGAAAGTTTTTTGTTGTTGTGTAGTTTTTAAATTTATGGGTTTGTGTTGGGGTTCACTGGAAAAACAGATGAAAAACCAGCTAGAAACTTATATTAACAGGTACACCGTAGCTTTGCATATGACAGCTTTACCATCATTTCATGGTAGGCGGTCTTAATTTTTGGGGCGTGGTTTTCGGACTTTGGGATTTTTGTGGTTTTTCGGTGAAAATGGGAACTTTTTAATTATTTTGAAAGTAAATTGGAAGTTTTGAGTGTATAGGTGGGTGAATGCGATACTCGTTATATCTTAAGTCTGTTATATTTTGGGTTAGTCTAGAGTTTTGTGGTTGAGTATTATAAAAATTTATTGCATTTTGTCTTATGTAATCTGTAATATAAGGAGTGTTTGTTGCCTGGTGTAGATGGCGTACTGGTGTTCTTATCGGTGCTAATAAGATTTGTCTTAAATTTTTATTCTGTAGAATCTGTAGCTTTTTGAAGTGTGTATCGGCCATGCTACACCAGACTGGTCCTGCGTAAGTCAGTAATGGTCGTATGCATTGATTAAAAATAATTTGTTTATTTGTCGGTGATAATGGAGATCTGTAATTTAGTAATTTGTATAGTCTTTGGGTTGTTGCGTAATATTTTTGTATTAGTTTTGTTGTATTATGTTGAAATCTTAGGGTTTTGTCTATTACTACTCCAAGGTATTTTAGTTTATCTGTAGGTATTATTTGTCTGTTGTTTATTATAATATTTTGGTTTATGTAATTGTTTGTTCGTTTTCTTGTCAGTATAACGCATTCACATTTTTCTTCGTTGAGTTCCAATTTCCACTTTTTATACCAAGGGATGAGGGTTCGTAGGTGGTTGGTGATATGTTGCCTGGCCACATTTGCATAGTATGAGCTGGCGTGTAGGAGTACGTCGTCTACAAATATGGCCAGTTGAGAATTTGGGTGAGATGGGATGTCAGCTGTATACATGTTAAATAGGGGCCCTGCTAATGTAGTGCCCTGTTGTAGACCAGCATGTAATTTCACAGGGGCTGAGAGGTCGCTTTCCACCCTAACCGTTAGTGTTCTGTTTGAGATGTATGAATGTATGAGTGTGATGAAGTGTAGTGGGTAGTTGTGTAGTGTAATGAGTTTGTAGAGCAATCCATTAAGCCATACACTGTCGAAGGCTTTCCGGATGTCCAGTGAGAGAAGTACCGTGTTTTGTTCTGTTTCCATTTTTTCGATGGCGTTTTGAACTACATGTGCTAAAAGTAAAACAGCTCCTCTCCCTGTCCTGAATCCAAATTGCTCTTCTGGCAGCTTTTGGTCCAACTTCATGCTCTTGAGTCTGATGTGTATGATTTTCTCTGCAACCCTCCCCAGAGCGCTTAGAAGTGAGATAGGCCTATAAGAATCAGGTCTGTTGGCTGTTTTTCCTGGTTTTAATATAGGCACAATTATAGCGCTTTTCCAAGCGCTTGGGAAGTGTTGCAGCAAAAACATGTTGTTTATTATGTGTATTAGTTGTATGAGTAACGTATTGTTTCTGTGTTCTTTAATCCTGGTTTCTAGTGGTCTTAATGTATCGCCTATATAAGATTGGCCACATTCGCAGGGGATCTAGTAGACGCAGTTTTTCCTATCTTTTTGACTTGTAGGCTTTGTCTTAGGGTGTTGGGTTGAATACGGTGTTGATGTTAAATCGTTGTCCTAGTCTTCTTATTTTCTCAGATATTCCTTTGACATACGGAATATTGAGTGTTGGTTGTGCCTCTCTGTTTGCTTCTTGCGCGTTGGGTCGATTCTTACGATTTTCCAATATTGCGTCAACTAATCTTGTGGGGTAGCCATTTTTGTTGCGGTCGGTCTTGATGTGGTGAGTTTATTTTTTAAGTTGTGTTACAATCATTGTCTCCAACCTTCAAACATTCACTAGTTTTTTACTATTCCGGCGGTATGTATAGGACAATTATTGTCTTGTTGAGATACAACGTTATTTATATCAAATATTAGACCCGCGTTCGTGGTTGGAAGCAGTATATTGTTTAAATTTTCCTGATATGTTTATTGTTTCACCGACATTTCAGCATACACTTGGCCCATGAGTGGGCGCTTGTTCAGACCCAAACATTGACAGAGAAGCCTCCACTAGTTTGCTTCCTTTGAGTACAATTTTCATCAAACCGAAAATTTGGTGGTCTATGTTTTATTTAAAAATACATTTTGCAATTGTCATCTTTTGGTATTGCATGGCAACACTAGCGCTTTGCTCCTTATGGCAACTTTAAAGGTTTTGAAGCAACTGCCCGATTTCTCAACTTTGCAATATTGTACCACTGTATTATGTGCGGCAGATACAGCAGTTTCAAATGGATTATTCCGGAAATAATCCACCAAGTTAGCATTTTCTTCGTTGGTTGTTTTCCTCTTAGCAAAACCTGTTTCTTTAAACCGTTCCACTATCGCTGCTATTGTCGTAATTTCTCTATAATTCCTTTAATAGTACTTTTTATTATCCAAATCGATCTGCTACTCTTTATAAGTAAATACCATCCACTCCACTAATAGAGCTATTTATGTTTTTCGACTATACTTAAATGAGGCATTTTTAAATTGATACTTTGATATAAAAAGGTTCCCGCAAATTCAAGTACCTGAGAAGGTAAATTACTTTGTAATTAAAAAGGTATTAAGGTGGGAAACAAACACATATTCTCTAGAATTCTTAGGATATACGACATCTAGATAGACTAGAAAATACCAAAAAAATACCAGAAAAAAATTGTTGTTTTTACTTCAGTTCTGAAAATCGACATGTTTATTTTTAAATATTTTAGGGAATTTGTGGCAATTTTAGTTATTTCAAAAACTTTTTTTAAAGTTTCTGTGCATTTATTAAAAAAAAACACCGGCATACTATTTGCCAATGCCTCCCTGCACAGCTCTTCCAAAATTAATTAATTTTTTTTAATAATTGCAAGGTTCCGGAAGTTACCCCTGCATTCAAACCATTAAGGTATAGGTATTTTATACATGATTGATCTCGTGAACTGTGCCCTTAAGGATGTAAACATCTGGTCATATTTACACTTAAGTACTAAAGCATAACGGCTGTAAAAATTTATTTGTCGTCCACTGTCCACCTAAACAAAAATTTTGAAAATACATATCTTGTTGTCTTTCCTAATTTTTTACAATTTTATTCTCTGGTTTCTTTTTCTACTTTATCATAGCTTTTTGTTTATATTTTAGTCATTATTTATTTCCTTTTAGAGATTGTTTTAAGTTTATTTCTGTTCGAAAATGCATTGTACCGTGCGAGCAAAAATTATTTGCATCCAAGAGGGCTTGGATTAAAAAACGTAGGGCTTGGTTTAGATCACAATGATATGGGGACGATATATGTAACCAAATCTTGGTTAAAATTTTGTTAAATTCATATTTTGACACGATATGCCAAACTAATGAGCATAAGTAGACAAATACAAATTTATTTTTGTTGTCTACAAAATTAACAAAGTAAGAATATACAGAAAAAAATTAAATTTAGCTGCTTCTTAAGAATAGTCCTGCATGTTTCATAAGATCTTCCCACTTCTTGGGACAGGCGTCTATACAATTTGTTGGCGTATTTTGCATTATTTCACGAACGGTTGCAACAAGTTTTTCTGTTCTTACAGATGGACTTCCTTCTTTTTTTGTGTTGTATAGATATAGAACCTGTTTCCCTAAACACAGACACGGTTCTTTTCAGGCAATGATAAAAATCCCCAGCAATAAAAGCAACGTTAGGAAAATGTTCGTGAAAATCGTCTATGCACAAACCCGGATTGTATTGCCACTCACCATTTACTCTAACCCCGTTTCGAAAATATGCTTCAACCATGAATGTTTTGTGCTGTTCCGTAAAGCCCATTGTGTGAATTGTTCAAGAAATTGGAAAAATTAGCGATGATTAAAATTACTTGTAACGACTGTCAAAGATGACGGAATAACTGATTGATTATTAATTCAGGTTACTGACACCCAACAGGTATTAAGCTCTACGGCTAAGCATTACGTCCTTAGATGCAAGGCCCTCTTTGATGCAAATAATTTTTGCTCGCACGGTATCAGTTTTTGTCTCTTATGAAGAAGGGGGGGGGGGGGGTAATACCTTGAAATACATTGTTTCGGGGAGGTAATTGGAGTCTCCCATCCATCATATTGACATAAAGTATATTATAGTTTTCAGCTACCTCAGTTTGTGTTAATGGCCTTTTATTCAGGAACATGGGAGATGAAACAAAATATCGCTCTTCGAAAAAAAGTGTTTTATTTTGATATCATCATGCGATAACCCAAAAAACTTTAAGCTTTGAGCGGTGGGACTTTGTTTTAGAATATTGTGGCCACAGAAAACGTCAAACAAATAAGCGATTTCAATAATCAACAATCTAAATCTAGATCCGACATGACGATAAAACGGTTAAGTATGTCTTAATTATCTGTGAGTCTGTGACCGTGCTTCATTAAGAAAAATACGATTCAAATTATAAATTAATTATAAACATGCCTTTGTTTTGTTTGTTGCGGCGCTCTCTTGACACAACAGTATTATTGTGTTGTTGACTTAATTTATTAATAAAAAATTTGGTCATGGCCGTGAGTATTTTTTTAATTTCAAATTTCAACCGAATCCCGATTTGAAACATTTTTGCATAATTAAAAAAAAAAAACAGTGAAAACAAGTAGATATCACTAGCGGATACCCGCGGCTTCGCTTCCGCGATTCAATTGTTATTGTTAAGTTCGTTATCGAAACAAAGCCGCGCGGGTACCATATAGGGTTTCCATCCCAGGATCCCGAATCTAAAAAATCCCGGAATCCCGGAAGATTTTTGTCCCCGAAAATCCCGGGATTACAGTATAGCAATCCGAAAAATCCAGATTTGTTTTAAACGATCAAATTTTAATCTGGTCTCGATAGTTCATTTAACATTTACTTGCTCTTTCTGGTCGTTTTATTTGAAAATGATGAGGATGAGGACAGAGACAGAGATAATGAAGCAGATAGCATGGAAATAATGTATGAAATAGAACCAGAGAACCAAATTCAAATGACAACAAATCACGACATTTATTCCATTGTCAAAAAAGTCCGAAAAGTGGTTAAGATATTTCGCCGGTCTCCTATCAAAAATTCAATTTTACAAACCTATGTGAAGGAAACACATGCAAAAGAACTTTTTTTAATATTAGACTGCAAAACAAGATGGAATAGCCTCGTTGATATGTTGATATCTTTCGTTTTGCTGAAAGATTGTATTCAGAAGAGGTTCATTGATTTGAACAGTCAGGTAGTTATAAATGACAGTGAATTTCAAATTATAAGAGATATCATACAATGTCTTGAACCTGTTAAATTGACGGTGGAAGCGATTTGTAGAAAAGACGCCAATTTGTGTACGGCTGATGTAAGTTTCAAATTTATATTTCAAGAACTTGCAAATCTAAATACGCCACTTAGTAAAGACTTTCAACAAGGGCTTATAAATCGTATAAATGAGCGTCGAACTATAATGTCTGGGGTTATCTCATACCTTTAAAATCCTAGCAACCATCGTGGAAGCAATTATTTATCCAAACACCCAAATTCCGAAGCCATAGGTCAATCTGTCAAAAAATATATCAGAACATTAATTTAAAAAAATATATAACTTCAGATTTGGAATCGGACGATGAAGACAATATGCCTCTGTCTGAAATAAGAGAAAAACCGACTGGGATTTTAACTTTAAAACAAAAACTCAAGAAGCCATTGGCTCTGTTACCACTAGAACTAAACCTAATTGGCGGCAAATATCGGAAAATCCAAAAGTTCATCTTAAAGGTCTTAATGTAATTAAAAAAGAAATGTTCCTTGTAGAAAATGGAGGAATAAGAAATTTATATTTGCAAAAGTGTTACGAATATTTACTGACAGTACCAAATACAAGTTTGCTTAAAGAGCCTTTTCTTCAGCAGTCCCATTTGCGACCAAACTTAGATCGCGCTTAAGTCACCCAACTTTAGACACGTTGATGTTTTTAAGAGCATATTTTATTTTTACTAAGCAAATCGTAAATATCTAACAGTTTTTTGTTTGCGCTGTTTAATAAAAAGTTCTTTTCTTTGTTTGACGTACGTACGCATAACGTTATTTTTTATTTACAAAACGTAAATCTATAAAAATGGTTTTTATTTTTGAGTTTTTAGTAAAAAGTTTTTTGCCATATGTCTGCATTTTTATTATTTCTGTTGGTAGGTACTTGCTAGTCTTAGATTTTTTAATATTAAATATTATTAATTATTAGGATTGATCCCGGCGGGATCCCGGGATTTGATTTTTAATCCCGGGATCTCAAAACGGGATCCCGATCCCGAAAATTGGAAACCCTAGTACCATACATACTCAATAGAATATTTAATAGGTACCCGTATTATATTTTAAAATAAAACCGAAAATTCATAGATTCATCATTATTAAGTTTAAAAAAATAAAAAGATATAACGCTCACAAAACCTATTCATGGACTTTGCATTTATATAAACACCTTAGGGGTAGAATTTATTGAACTATTAAAATATGTCAAAAAAGTAAGCCAACACTTTTTATTTTTTCCAATATAAACTAATATACCCCCCTTTTCGCTCCCTTAGGGGCTGCACTGAGAAAAGGGCCTTCTATTCCTTATTAGAATTCACATACTCTTAATACAATTGTTTAAAACTACAGTAGGTGTGACTCGACGTGCGGTCGGGTATTGCGACACGAGTCAGGGTTGCCATTGCTGGGGAAATTTCCCTAAATCTGGGGAAAATCTGCAATCAGTAGGGAAAAAGGGAAATTTTCTATAATTTAGGGAATTTTTATTCTTCCTTGATGTTGTGATATTTGTAAAAAATATATTAAGTAATCACTTAAAAAATTATTAGAAATCGATTGACCCATGGCAAAAACGCTATCTTTTCTAAGTCCGATTTACTATTAGCAACTCAGAATATGAGGCAGGTCGAATTTACTAAAAAGATATAAACAACAAGAAACTCGGTAAATCCCAGGCCTCCGTTTGCTGGTATTTTAAGGGGAATCACGCATTTTTTCAATTTTCTGCGTTAATTTTAATAATTCAAATAAGTAATAGCTTTGACCAGTTTATTTTCTATGTACCTATTTATCTTATATTAAATATGTATTATTGTTTATGAAAAAACGTATTATTTTAAATATAAAATGAACCATAAGTGGCTTATTTATAGACACAATTTTATTAATAAATAGGGATATATGTTTTGTTTTCAAGTATATTTTTTCCTCGTTTTCAAATTAAAAGATCTGGGGAAAATCTAGGGAATTTTTAAGAAATTATCTAGGGGAAAAAAAAATTGGACCTGGCAACACTGCGGAGTTAAAGGAGCTCACTCCAAAAGGTCCACCTCGCGAGAGAAGAACTCCGGAGCGGGCATGCGCAGTGATCGTGTTTTTAGTATTTTACATATTCATAGGTTATGAGTTTAGCTTATTTGTCTTCCGGAAATGAAGTTTAAATTGTTTATTGGACATGGGAGGTACTGTAATCTCTGCAAAATTCTCAACTACTTCAACATTCTTTTCATCAGAAAAATCTTCAAAAAATATTTCTCTGACAAAATTAAGTATTGGCACCAGATGACGAAAGAAATCCATATTGTAAATTAAATAATAAAGGTAGAAAAAACACAAAATATTTACATAATATAAAATAATAAACCACAAGTGATGAAGCACACAGACGAAACAAGCGATTGAGGTTATGGTGATTAACTCTAAAAACTCTCGAGCATTCGGGACAGACCATTCATGCACCTAAAACTCTAAGGTCGCGTGATTAAAACGCCACTCTAACTCTACTCCAGCTCCGTAAACAATCCCGAACCCAGCTAGTGTCGCCAGTAAAGTCCGCATCATATGGATTTTTTTTTTATTATTAGCTTTATTCAAAATTTTACTTTGGTATCAAGTTCAGCTTCGATCGAGATGAAAATTAAGCAAAAAAATAGTAGTCACGTGATTCGCATTATCTGTCAAATTTAAATTTTTTCCAAAAAATAATTCAAAAGTGGGGTTATTTCTGAAAATATCGAAAAAAGTTATTAGAAAACGTTTTTTAAAGGCAGTTTCTAGCCCACATGCAATGCTATTTTGCAAAAGTGGTGCAATTTACAAAATAAAGGTAAAAAATCAAAATTATCTTATGCAGCTGAAATTTTGCAAGTGGGCTAGAAATTGCATTTAAAAAAACTTTTTCTAATAATTTTTCGATATTTTCAGAAATAACCCCACTTTTGAATAATTTTTCACGTAACTACTATTTTTTTGCTTAATTTTTATCTCGATCGAAGCAGAACTTGATGCCAAAGTCAAATTTTGAATAAAGCTATTAATAAAAAAATCCCATATGATGCGGACTTTACTGGTGACACTGTATATGTGACAGCACAGCAACGCGCTTTCCTACTGTAAGACAACGAAAATCGCTAGACCGTTATGTAGTGGTAATATCACGGTAATTCAGCCAATAGGAGTTTCTGCTACTATAGAATGGTTTATAGCCGTTATTGCTCTCAATACTCACAGTAATTATCAAGTTCTATTGGAGGTGTATTAGTTCCGACTGGCAATTGTAATGAAACGACATTAATCATAATAATATTTGCTTGCTACGGTTAATAAAGCATATACTTAGTATTGTAGTTCTCAAAAATTTAAATAGCTTCTAGTTCTAGTGTGATATTGTAACATGGTTTACTGAGATGGTAAAATTCGTCCATAGATTATAAAGTTCAATACTAATTATTATTGGCTGTGCGAAATAAGAATCTTCTATTGTTTTATCTGACATGCAAGCTTTAAAAAAAGTTAAGTAAATACAAAGTAAAAATAAATTATATAATTGAAAGATGTATTGGTTCGATAAATACAATTCAAATTTAGACAGGTCAGCTAGAAGACACCGAACAACGATGTGACATGCGCAACAAATTCGTTAAAACTAATGCTACGGCGCGCGGTGATAGCTGATCGCTACGAACCCCCATCAACGTCTTTTGGATTATAGGTTCTAACGGATACAATTCGTTTTTGGGGACACTGTGCTTTCTTAATTGTAGAGAAAGCGCTTTACTGGGAACAAAATGCGTCGCATTGAGAAGATACAATTTATTTCTTAACAAAATTGCTGTATCAAAAGTGGTTCATTATTCAACAGAACTGTGCTGCTAATGGAACTGATTACTACCAATAAAAACACTGTTCCAGCAAATCTGGAATTGATATAATAATAAAGCGGGTTTGATACACTAGCAATTTATTTAATATGGGTTAATACAAAAAATAAGCTATCAATACAAACTATGTTTTAGCAAATCTGTTGTATTAAATCATTTTCCTCGGTGCGATTTCTAAAAAAAAAAAGAAATACGTATTTCATTACGTACCTACTCGTGTTTTAGAGTACTTTTTCCGAGTTTCAAGAAAATCTAACAAAAATATTTTTCCATTAGAAACTTTCCAAAAAAAATAAGAAATAGTTATTTCACAATTTGTATAGTATATTGCTAAGTTTCAAAAAAATAAGACTACATTTTTTTCCCACTAGAAACTTTGCTACCCCTTTTTCCACCCTAAAATTTTCGTAAATGCCTATAAACACATGTTTATTTATTCCAGGCTGGGTGTTTGTCTAGAAAAAAACCCTGTCGAATTGAATACAATAATTAACTAACTAGGTAATTTTGACTGTGACCTGAATGACAATGGCAGAAAAATTATTATCTTACAATCAAAGTTAGCTTAATTTTTGATTTGCTGGTCAGACAACTGATGTGATTGTGAGTAGGTATAGTATTTTTGCCGAAGTCATTGATGTCACAATCAAATTGGCCTGGTTAGTTAATTGTTTTTTAAATTCTTTGGGATACCCAAAATTCAAATGCCTATAAATCCGAAACGATTTAAGATAGGGATAATTATATATCGCACACAACGTTTTTCACGTTGGTAAACTAAAACACAGCGCAAATGGACTAATGCACAATGATCTACAGTGTGACCAGTAAAGACAGCATTATATGGGATTTTTTTTTATTAATAACTTTATTCGAAATTTGACTTTGGTATCAAGTTCTGCTTCGATCGAGATGAAAATTAAGCAACAAAATAGTAGTCACGTGATTCGCATTATCTGTCAAACTTTATTTTTTTCCCAAAAATAATTAAAAAGTTATTAGCAAAAGTTTTTTTAAATGCAGTTTCTAGCCCACCTTAATTTTAACACGAAAAAGAACAGTGTCATCAGTAAAGTGTTCATTAAGTGGAAAATAAATTTTAGTGGTGGGTAAAAAATCAAAATTATCTTATGCAGCTGAAATTTTGCGTGTGGGCTAGAAACTGCATTTAAAAAATCTTTTTCTAATAACTTTTTTCGATATTTTCAAAAATAACCCCACTTTTGAATTATTTTTTTGGGAAAAATTAAAATTTGACAGATAATGCGAATCACGTGACCGCTATTTTTTTACTTAGTTTCATCTTGATCGAAGCAGAACTTGATGCCAAAGTCAAATTTCGAATAAAGTTATTAATACAAAAAAATCCCATAGGATGCGGACTTTACTGGTCACACTGTCAGTGTATATTCCCATCATATTGGTTCAATATTAAAAACCTCCTGAGTTTAAAATGGGAAACATTAGTTATACAAATAGAAGATCTGTGTTTTGGTCACAATTTAACATACTTTTTTAAACGTTTAGCTTTAGTACTTTCAAAGGTACTAAATTTGCTTTTGGGCATGTTTTTAAATTTAAAAAAATCATTTCATACAAAAACGGTCTCAACAGGTTATCCAAAAATGCTGACATATAAGGGGTTTTCCGAAATAAGACCTACATTATAGCAGCATAAATTACTGTATATTTCGATCATAAAAGTTAAATCTGGGAACCCATTGCATGAGAAACGCTGCAATATTTTTAATCTGAAGCAATCTGGAGAAGGAATGAGGGTTTACTTTAAATGTAGTGACTATATAGTTTGGTTCTTTTGACCAGAAAATATAAAAGTTTTTACCATATTCCCATTTGCATGACATGCAGCCTCAAGAGGTTTAGCAGGTTAATAGGAGAAAACTAGTTTTTCGCCAAATTCTATTCATTCGCACACTGTGTTCTTTTCGTTGTTGTTTTTATGACTTATGCCGTCGCTTTTTTCTATATTTATTCTATTCTGTATGTACGATAAAATGCATTCGAATTAGAAAACAATTCGTACAAAAGTTTATACCATATGAAACATGCCTAACAGCCCCAAGGGGGAGCAGGGCACATTTAGGGAGGTACAGGGTCATTCCCTATATATTGACCCATATGCTAGCCGCTTTATTAATAGAGATATCAAAAAACTAAAATGAGGAAAGTTGTAGATCTTGATCTTAACTTTTTTTAACAATTATTAGAAAAAACAAAAGACTGTTAGAACTTTAAAATTTTAGCACAAATTTTGTTTTATAAATGGGACACCCTGTATATTATTACATTTTTATATTCCACATAAAATTATAATTATTTTTTATTAAATGCATTATTAGTCTATACTTCATAGTTTCCGAGATACTGACTCTCGAAAAGTGACATTTTTAAACTTTGACAGCTTATAACCTTCTAACAGTACGTCTTAGAGCAAAACTGCTTATATGTCCCTATCTTTAAATTTTATTATCTTCCCAAAAAAATCAACTTCCGGTTAAACCGGAACAACTATATTTCCTGCTTTCGAGTTACATCCGGTTTAACCGGAAGTTGATTTTTTTGGGAAGATAATAAAAATTGAAGATAGGGACATGTAAGCCGTTTTGCTCTAAGACGTACTGTTAGAAGGTTATAAGCTGTCAAAGTTCAAAAATGTCACTTTTCGAGAGTCAATATCTCGGAAACTATGAAGTATAGACTAATAATGCATTTAATAAAAAATAATTATAATTTTATGTGGAATTTAAAAATGTAATAATATACAGGGTGTCCCATTTAAAAAACAAAATTTGTGCTAAAATTTTAAAGTTCCAACAGTCCTTTGTTTTTTCTAATAATTGTTAAAAAAAGTTAAGATCAAGATCTACAACTTTCCTCATTTTAGTTTTTTGATATCTCTATTAATAAAGCGGCTAGCATATGGGTCAATATATAGGGAATGACCCTGTACAAGCCCGCAACCGTTTACTTCAAATTAAATTGATGTTTTCCATTATTGGACCTTGTTTATAAGACCTGGATTCGGTAATTCTAAATTGCCCGTCAACGACAATACTTTTTGTTACAATTTTGTAAATTAATTATTGTTCACTAAATTAAACACTTTGGTTTTCAATTAATAGATTTATTTCGCATTATTAGGCAATTACAAACGGCGTGGGAATTTTTATTGAAAATAAAAAAATTTTAGAAACCAATAATAAAAAAGTGTTCTAAGTAACAACACGTATATAAAATAATTATTGCAAAAACTCTAGTCTTTAACAAAGAATACATGTTCCGTCCCCGGACCCATCTGGGTTCTCGGAGGCCCTGGAACCATAAAAAATGTCCCATTTCAAAATTCTGTCTATAAAAAATGCAAGTGTTTTTTTTTTTAAGAATCTTGGAACCCAATTTTAAATAGTTTATAGTAAAATGATTCATAAAACTGGATAATAACATAGTTTTTGCATATAATTATAGTATAATTTTAAAGAATTTATAAGTTTGTCTTATGTGGTTGAATTAATTCTACATTAAGAAACAATAATAATAACTAACAACAAATCTGATGACCTAGCCAATTAATAATCATTAATGTTAAAGTGGAATTTTTTTTTATCATATTTTGCAACAAAAAATTGATACATTTATAATGACTGCTAATTCATGATGGTATAAAACTTTCCATTCTATCAACAATTGTTTGTAAAAAATGCAAATAAGTGTAACATAAAAGACTCAATTTAAACAAAGCAACTTTCAGTTGTGCAGGGAGTTATAAATTATACCGTGCGAGCAAAAATTATTTGCATCAAAGAGGGCTTGTATTAAAAAACGTAGGACTTGGTTTAGATCACAATGATATGGGGACGATATATCTAACCAAATCTAGGTTAAAATTTTGTCAAATTCATAATATAACATGATATGTTAAACTAATGAGTAATAAAATAAGTAGACAAATACAAATTTATTTTTGTTGTTTACAAAATTAACAAAGTAAGAATATACAG
The DNA here is from genome assembly GCA_963969555.1 of Polydrusus pterygomalis. Classification (NCBI taxonomy): domain Eukaryota; kingdom Metazoa; phylum Arthropoda; class Insecta; order Coleoptera; family Curculionidae; genus Polydrusus; species Polydrusus pterygomalis. The sequence continues at coordinate 23,378,308 of OZ018382.1, read as the reverse complement.
AAAGAAAAAGAAAAATAACTACATAAATTGGCCACCGCCATGCTCCAAGCATAAATTCACACGTCTCTTTATATTTTCGAAAGTGTTGACCAGCATCTACCCTCGGGCGACTTACGAGCCCTCGGGCCAGAGGCCCTCGGCTTGTAAGACTGTCGCCCTCAGGGCATAATCATCTAATTAGTACTCTTGATACATAAATAACTATTATTGTTTACAAAATTAACAAAGTAAGAATATACAGAAAGAAAAAGAAAACTAATTACATAAATTGCTGAAATTGGCCACCGTCATGCTCCAAGCATAAATTCACACGTCTCTTTATATTTTCGAAAGTGTTGACCAGCATCTCTGGAGAAATGTTACCACATTGGGCGTTTTCACACTAGCCGACACGATACCGACACGATACCGACACGACAACGACAACGACACCGGTGAACGCTTAATCTAATGTAAGTAAAGGGAATCGACACGATAACGATATATCGGCAAGTGTGAAAGCATTCCCTTTACTTACATGAGATTACGCGTCCACCGGTGTCGTTGTCGTTGTCGTGTCGGTATCGTGTCGGCTAGTGTGAAAACGCCCATTCTTGGATAATCTTTTCGTGTAATTGTTCTAAATTTGAAACTGGTGTTTTAAATAAAGTGTTTTTTAAATTAGGAAAAACGAAGTAATCCATAACCGTTAAACAAGGTGATCTAGGTGGGAATTCAATATCTGATCGACAACTAATCAATCTGTCGTCGAAAAAATTGTGTAAGTAGTTAATAGTTTCGGAGGCTGGAAGGGCGGTTGCACCGTCCTGTTGAAAATATCCAAACGTAGTTCGTCGTCAAGTAATTTCTCCACAAATGGATTCAAAATATTTTCTCTATACCGCTGTGCTATAACTGTGCCATGGAAAAAAATAGGACCAACAATTCTTCTTCGGGAAACAGCTAACCAGACACCAATTTTTTGAGGGAGCAATGTGGACTCTACAAATGGGAATTTTCACTACTCCACATGCGTAAAATTCACATAACCGGAGAGGTGGCTTCATAAGAAATGTCAGGTCTAATAAATCATTTATTTCCAATAAATTTTGGGTAAACCATTGAGAGTAATTCCTGCGTCTTTCAAAATCTGCTTGTATTTCTTGGAATACTTTATAAGGAAATAAATTTAGCTGCTTCTTAAGAATAGTCCTGCATGTTCCATAAGACCTTCCCACTTCTTGGGCCAGGCGTCTTATACAATTTATTGGCGTATTTCGCATTATTTCACGAACGTTTGCAACAAGTTCTTCTGTTCTTACAGATGGTCTTCCTGCTCCTTTTTTGTGTTGTATAGAACCTGTTTCCCTAAACACAGCTACGGTTCTTTTCAGGCAATGATAAAAATCCCGTTCGTGAAAATCGTCCATTCACAATCCCAGATTGTATTGCCACTCACCATTTACTCTAACCCCGTTTCAAAAATACGCTTCAACCATGAATGTTTTGTGCTGTTCCGTAAAGCCCATTGTGTGAATTGTTCAAGAAATTGGAAAAATTAGCGATGAATCAAATTACTTGTAACGACTGTCAAAGATGACGGAATAACTGATTGATTGTTAATTCAGGTAGTTACTGACACCCAACAGGTATTAAGGCCCTCTTTGATGCAAATAATTTTTGCTCGCACAGTATATATTGCCAAACAGTTCATGGACAACATTTTGACCATTTTGACGAAAAAGTATTAAAGACATAGACATTTACCTTTAGATAAGCAAACAATAATCACGAAAGTGACAAATTTATGGCCTCGCGCATGTAAAAAAAACCATGCACACAGGAATAGGCATGCGCAGTGCAAAATTATCGTCGAACGAATGGGAAAATAGACAGCTTTAACATCTTATTTGTATGGCCTAGGCCTAGTTAGATGTGTATAAAATTATCATAACAAAATAAAATTACATATCAGGAACTATCACTAAGTACTTCATACTTAATGAAAATACGAAATACCCGGTATTTTACCCCTATTTGGTTATAATAGAATCATCAAAAAATGATTTTTATTAGTCATTAAATCTGAGTCAGTAGAGGCACAAACACAATTCACTAAACTATACAAAAACTAGAAATCTATAAATATTAAACACCCACAATCCACAATCCACAATAGCAAAGAAAACAACAAGAAATCATATGTGTGAAGATAGCGATGTTCATTAGCACGGTTTATGCAGCAACGAATTTTTTTGGGGTACGTGTCAATTCCGCCTGTAGCGTTTGTAAACGATTTTTTTTTTAGCGTCTGTAAACGAATTTTCATTTTTTTAGTGGCGAAGATTGAAATTCTACCATTTGGATTTATCGTCATTAGTAAAATAACCCATAGGGGTAAATTACTTGCTATATACAAATTTCCAAAAACTCGGAGGAAAAAAGTTACAGGATAAAAACTTTGAAAAGTAACGTTTGTAAACGAATTTTAATTTTTTTAGTGGCGAAGATTGAAATTCTACCATTTGGATTTATCGTCATTAGTAAAATACCCCATAGGGGTAAATTACTTGCTATATACAAATTTCCAAAAACTCGGAGGAAAAAAGTTACAGGATAAAAACTTTGAAAAGTAGCGTTTGTAAACGAATTTTAATTTTTTTAGTGGCGAAGATTGAAATTCTACCATTTGGATTTATCGTCATTAGTAAAATACCCCATAGGGGTAAATGACCTGCTATATACAAATTTCCAAAAACTCGGAGGAAAAAAGTTACAGGATAAAAACTTTGAAAAGTAGCGTTTGTAAACGAATTAAAATTTTTTTAGTGGCGAAGATTGAAATTCTACCATTTGGATTTATCGTCATTAGTAAAATACCCCATAGGGGTAAATTACTTGCTATATACAAATTTCCAAAAACTCGGAGGAAAAAAGTTACAGGATAAAAACTTTGAAAAGTAGCGTTTGTAAACGAATTTTAATTTTTTTAGTGGCGAAGATTGAAATTCTACCATTTGGATTTATCGTCATTAGTAAAATACCCCATAGGGGTAAATTACTTGCTATATACAAATTTCCAAAAACTTGGAGGAAAAAAGTTACAGGATAAAAACTTTGAAAAGTAGCGTTTGTAAACGAATTTTAATTTTTTTAGTGGCGAAGATTGAAATTCTACCATATGGATTTATCGTCATTAGTAAAATACCCCATAGGGGTAAATGACCTGCTATATACAAATTTCCAAAAACTCGGAGGAAAAAAGTAACAGGATAAAAACTTTGAAAAGTAGCGTTTGTAAACGAATTTTAATTTTTTTAGTGGCGAAGATTGAAATTCTACCATTTGGATTTATCGTCATTAGTAAAATACCCCATAGGGGTAAATTACTTGCTATATACAAATTTTCAAAAACTCGGAGGAAAAAAGTTACAGGATAAAAACTTTGAAAAGTAGCGTTTGTAAACGAATTTTAATTTTTTTAGTGGCGAATTAGAAATTCTACCATGTGGATTTATTGTCATTAGTAAAATACATCATAGGGGTAAATTACTTGCTATATACAAATTTCCAAAAACTCGGAGGAAAAAAGTTACAGGATAAAAACTTCGAAAAGTAGCGTCTGTAACGAATTTAATTTTTTTAGTGGCGAAGATTGAAATTCCACCATTTGAATTTATCGTCATTAATAAACTACCTCATCGGGGTAAATTACCTGCTATTTATACGAATTTCCAAAAAGCCGGAGGAAAAAAGTTACAGGATAAAAACTTCGAAAAGTAGCGTTTGTAAACTAATTTTAATTTTTTTAGTGGCGAAGATTGAAATTCGACCATTTAAATGTATCCTTATTAGTAAACTACCTCATCGGGGTAAATTACCTGCTATATAGGAATTTCCAAAAACCCGGAGGAAAAAAGTTACAGGATAAAAACTTTGAAAAGTAGCGTTTTTAAACGAATTTTAGTTTTTTTAGTGGCGATGATTGAAATTCTACCATTTGGATTTATCGTCTTTAGTAAAATACCCCATAGGTTAAAAATCTTCCGAATTTTTCCCAATTTTTGAAAGTAAAAATCCCCTATCAACGATAATATATGGAATTTTTTAAACATATTTTTATTAATATGAACCTGTTAAATTTACAAAGTTTATATTTTACAGCGATTTACCACATTCTGGGCTGTGACTTTATCCCTACTAGTAGGAGCAACGATTCTAGTTTCACTTTTTGGCTCGTGCTGGCATATATCGGAAACAACCATACTCAGTACATACAAAGCATTCTCAAACGAAAAAATCTCCGCCCAGTTAGGGGCTTACGTTGGACTGATACATATTAATATCACACTTCAAGGTAAGAAATAATTAGTAATTAGCTGTAAAACTCTATTTTTTTTACAGTAAATAAACCTGCCCCAATACTATAAATAGATATACCCTATTGCCGTTTTGGTTCAGAGACAGATCTTCTTGGTGTTTATTATTTAATAGTGAATACAAACACCATTTTGGTTCACTCATATATTATGAAATCAATAAAGTGCCTAGTTAAACTATTTACTTATCGTTATATACAGGATGTCTCATAACTAAGGGATAAATACAGCGACAGGAGATAGTAAACTTGAAAATATGTCATTTATGCTTAATTGAAATATCGACATTAATGAAGTACACCTTTTTTACGTATAAAAGATCCCTCTTCCATAATTTGAGGTAAAGCGGTCACAAATGTGAAAGACAAAAAATATATGCAAGAATTTATCAGACTCACATTGTGTAGCTAGCGTTCTCTAGGAGGTATCGTAAAACTCATTATGAAATTCTCCTTCTTGCCTCAAAAACATAACTACACCCAATCTGATTTATATCCGCTTAACATCAAATCATCGCCAGCATTATTTATAAAGTAAATATTTTTTACCCGTATAAGAAATGAAATTAAATTACATTTTTCTCAAGTCCATTATCTCCTGTTTCTATATAACCCATTAGTTACGGGACACCCTATATTTTCCATTTATAAAATTCTCGCAAAAGTAACAATACCAAAAGGGTTCCCAATATGGTGTTTTAATTAGACGTGCACGTTCTTCTTCTTTTGGTGCCAGATGCCATATCAGGGTGGATGTTGGCAATCACAATGGCGAGCTGTGCTCTATCTTCGGCGAGTCTAAAGAGTTGTTCTGCGCTTCGAATTCCGGTCCACTCTCTAAGATTCCTTAACCACGAGGCTTGTCTTCTACCGACCCCTCTACGGCCTTCTATCTTGCCCTTCATTATAAGTTGAAGGATACGGTAACGATCACCCCTGAGTATGTGACCCAGATAGGACAGCTTCCGGCATTTAACTGTTATTAGTAGTTCGCGGACGGCGCTTGCTCTATTTAAAACCGCTTCATTTGTCTGCATGGCTACCCATGGGATTCGGAGCATACGTCTATGTAGCCACATTTCAAATGCTTCAAGACGATTAATGATTGCCGCTTTCAAGGTCCAAATCTCTGCCCCATACAACAGTATAGACCATATGTAGCACTTGATCATTCTCTGGCGGAGTTTTAAATTTAGATTATTATTGCAGAAGAGCGATCTCATTTTTTGAAAAGTTGCGCGAGCTGACTCGATCCTGCACTTGACTTCTTTATCCGGGTCGAGATGCTCTGTAATGTAACAACCAAGGTATTTGAAACATGGAACTCTTTCAATGTTTTGACCATTTATTTGCAGTGCCGCATCATTATACGACGTGCACCACAAAGCTTAAACGTCGCAAAAAATGTATTACTTTTTTCCTTGTATAATAAATACATAAATACCTATTTGGCTTTCGTTTTATAATGTTTTCACAGACTTATTTTGGTATGTACGGATATGTCAATATTTTATATTATAAATAATAAAATTAATATGTACGCTATATATTTACAAAATATTAAGACTCCCTTACAAAATTTAACAGATGGCAAAGGCGAAGGTAAAAGAACTAAGTCCGGTTCTGTTTCTGTAGCCAACCGCTTAACGTAAAACATACCAGACTTCAATAGGGTGCCATTAAATGACAGGTGACGCGGCGAGTTCTTATAGATTAATGTGACTTTAGCTTCATATTAAAGATACCACACATACAAGATAAGCAAAAATAACCTAAGAAGGATGCATTTTACCGAATAATTGCCTGCATTTCTACAATTTCTAGGCGTACCTGTCAACAATACTTTAATCGACATCGATTATAACGAACGATTTTACTGGGTGGACTCTTACCAAATGGGTGACAGTTTTCGGAAAGCGCTGGTAAGGGGCTTACCGTTTCCCATTCTGACTGTAGCAGAGTATTTCACCGTCGGACAAGATGGACTCGCCTGGGGCGGTCAGTACAGAGCTGCCGGGTATTTTGCCATCATTATGTTATGGTAAGATGGTACAATTAATTATTATGTATTTTAGCAAAAAAACAAAAATATCAAAAACATATTAAAATAAAAAAATAAATAATATAGGAGTTCCTCAAGGAAGTATACCAGGTCCAATATTATTTATTTTATACATCAACGATATGCCTTTAGTTTTAAAAATGCGTAAGTTACAAATGTTTGCTCACGACACCTTAATTTACATTAATGTTTTAAATATTTTTGATGGTCTAAATACTCTAAATTTTGAAATAAATATATTATTAAATTGGCTAAAAGTAAATAAATTAAAATTAAATATTTCAAAAACTAAATGTATGGTTATGGATAATAATTTAAATTGTCAAAATATAAATGTAATTGATGGTAAAAAATTTGAATTAGTAAACAGTTTTAAATATTTAGGGATAATCATTGATTCAAAATTAAAATTTTTTAATTTATTTGAAAGTATCATATCGAAGATTGCCGGAAAAGTAGGTTATTTTAAAAGAATCAGTTCTAATTTAAGTTGGTTTTCTAAAAAAACTGTATTTAATACTAATTTATTATCACATTTTCTTTATTGTCCTTCCATTTTATATTGTGCTAGTGAGGAAATATTTGACAAATTACAAATTTTACAAAATAAGGCAATTTATTTATTATTATTTTAAATTGTGACAAATATACAAAAATTAATTTTATGTTGAAAAATTTAGATTGGTGGAATGTCAGAAATGTAATTATTTTTTTTTTTAGTATGTATCTTTATACATAAAATTAAAAATAATTTATTGCCTGATTGTTTAAAAAAATTTTGTTCTAATCAAAACTTTTATGTGGATAGAGTGTCTAAAACATTAGCTTATAATCTATTTTTTTATAAAGGTTTGATAGAATATAATAATTTGGAAAATTCTATTAAATCTCAAAAATCATAAAACTGTTTAAAAAAACTTTAAAATTACATTTAATTAAAAAACATAATGATACGTAATATTTGATACAATTTGCAAAACGTTTAACTTTTCTGCCTGTTTTTGTTAAGAGAAGGTTGCATTTTAAAATTTAAAAATAAATCTATAAAAATGTGTTAAAAAATGTAGGTATTAAAAAATATTTAATTGTAACTTTTTGCTAAATAAAGCATGTTACTACTACTAAGTACTACTAAATTAGAGCACGAGTTTCAAAAAAATCGAACCAAAAATATTTATCCGATATAAACTTTTTTACCCCTTTTTCCCACCCCCTAATGTGTCTTAACATTCTTAACATCTTTTTTTCTAGCTGTTGCGTTTTACCCCTCCATTTCTACCCCCTAGGGGCAAAATTTCTCAAAACATCAAAATAACACGTACCTACCTACTTGGCTCTTTTAACAGAGTAAGCATAGTACTAATTTTCAGCAATACTTATAATTATCTTTAAATTAAATACAGTTATAGGTACCCCTCAAAATATGCTAAAATATTATTTTTTCTACCCCTAAGTGAATTTTGAAAAAATTACGAAACACGTATACAGTGTGACCAGTAAAGTCCGCATCATATGGTTTCTTTTATTAATAGTTTTATTCGAAATTTTACTTTGTATAATCAAGTTCTGCTTCGATCGAGATGAAAATTAGGCAAAAAAAAGTAGTCACGTGACTCGCATTATCTGTCAAATTTTAATTTTTTCCAGACAATTCAAATATGGAGTTATTTCTATAAATATCAAAAAAAGTTATTAGAAAAAGTTTTTTTAAATGCAGTTTCTAGCCCACGTGCAAAATTTTAGCTGCATAAGATAATTTTGATTTTTACCCATATTTTGTAAATTTTACCACTTTTTCAAAATAAGACTTAACGCAACTTAACTCAATATTAACTTTCAGGCACAAACTACGTTTTCAAAAATACTTATTTTATGGAGTTACTTTATACAGGGTAAAAGACAAATAAACTTTGCATCACATGTGACCAAATTTTAATAGCCCAATTTTGATTTTGAAGAAAAACACAAATTTATTATGGCGCTTTAAAGAAAATGTATCTAAAATAAAGCATTGTCTAAACTAAGAAGTTTTATGTAGGTTGCGTCGAGTCTTATTTTGCAAAAGTGGTGCAATTTACAAAATATGAGTAAAAAATCAAAAATATTCTATAGAGCTGAAATTTTGCATGTAGGCTAGAAACTGCATTTAAAAAAACTTTTTCTAATAACTTTTTCGATACTTTCAGAAATAACCCCACTTTTGAATTATTTTTTGGAAAAAATTAAAATTTGACAGATAATGCGAATCACGTTACTACTATTTTTTGCTTAATTTTCATCTCGATCGAAGCAGAACTTGATGCCAAAGTCAAATTTCGAATAAAGTTATTAATAAAAAAAAATCCCATATGATGCGGACTTTACCGGTCACACTATAGATGATTTTATGGCATCTTTTTTTATATATTTAAGGACTTCTTTCGCAACGTGGATGCTCATGAACCTCATGCTCATAGTAGTCCCGAGATACGGCGCATTACTAATGACAGCATGCGGTTTCCTACTGCTAGCTACCGTTTGCGGGTATTTTGGGATGCTTCCGGAAACCCCCCTGGTTGTCCACGTCGAAGGTACCACTATGAATTTTAGGTTTGGATGGTGTTATTGGCTGGTACTGATAGCTGGTAAGTCAATAGTACTTAATAAAAAGTAAATTAATCGGCGTTGTGGTCTAGTGGTCAGTGCAGCGGCCTCTCAGATCGAAGGCCCGGGTTCGTTCCCCGGTGCCGGCAAAAAAAAACGTCGATGTTAAATTTGGAATTTGGTTTAAGAGCTGCGCCGTCTTTCGGAGGAGACGTTAAACTGTGGGTCCCGTGTCATGGATGTTGGCACGTTAAAGAACCCTACCCTCGACAAAGAGGGATTCGGCAAAATTACCAGATAGTGTATGACAAATTCCCTGGCGTCGGTGATTGGCCTCGTTGCGGAAATAGGCCGACGTAAAAAAAAAATTAAAAAATTATTAAAAAAGTAAATTACACTGACCCTATTTCATTTCTTTGTTTCTTCGTGTGATTTTTGTCCATATTTTTAGGTAGTATCTGCCTTACAGCCGGTGTTATCATAACCACGATAGAAATAGTTAATCCCCACAGTTTCTCGACAATCTTAGAAGTGGACTACGATACCCCCTATGACAGGCACATCATTATAGAAGATAGTAGGGGAAGAAAGTATCAGAAGAAGAAGACCAGTAGTGGGAGACTGGAGGAGCCTGAGAGTATAGGACACAAAATTTTAAGGTAAATTTCAAACTTTCACTTGTAATCTCCCTAGTAGTTGATTTAATGTAGGTGAAGGGAATACGCCCATGTTGGTTATATGCCCAGCCGCTGTATTTTTAGGTAGTTTGAATTTTCGACGACAGATGGCTGACACGGTGCTTACGATAACCTTTTAGGCTGGATCCACAAACATCCGTGATACGCATCCGTTGTGTACCACGGCTGGATCCACATACATCCGTGATACGCATCCGCTGTGTACCACATGATTAATATGAACCAATGAAATTTTAGGGCCCTAAAATTTTCAAATTCATTGGTTCATATTAATCATGTTGTACAGAACGGATGCGTATCACGGATGTATGTGGATCCAGCCTTAGCGTTACGTGAATCCGATGTCAGTTGCTATCAAACAGTCGTGAGTTTCGCATGGTGTTTGATTAGAAGGTATCTGTTATTAAAAAGGGGCAGTTTAAATCGCTTGATAATGTGCTATAATCTAATATTTATATTCAGATAAATATATCAATGGAAAGCTTGTTTCTTTATGATTCTTTTGACATATATTTGTCTTAAAATTAATTTGATATTATACCAAAAATTAACAAAAATGTTGTTCACGTACCATATAGGATAGGTAATATGCCCATACCCAAGTGAAGTTAATATGCCCCCTGGGCGTATTACCTGTACTAATTTTTAATTGGTTATTTCAGATGTTTATTACATAATTATATGATATTATTATGTGTCTTTAATTTTTATTTAATAAGTAAAAAAGATTAAAGCAACCTTGATACGTTTCTCTTACTTTACAGAGCTGCGCATATTACCAACACCCCATGGGCATTTTACCAACATGGGTTGCTAATATGCCCAGTTTGATTGTTTTTAAAAAAGTTGTAAAAAGGGTAAAAAACAAAAAAAAAATTAAGAATTATTTCCAAAAACTGTTACAATAGCAGAAAATTAATTTATCTTTCATAGAATAAAAACAACATGTATTTTTTATTAATGAAAGCGCTTAAGAGGGGCATATTCACCTCACCTACCTTATACTAACTTGAAATATCCCTCGTCTTCGACTCGGAAAAATATATTTTTGCAAATACTCCGGATTATAGGGCCACTTTTTTTCATTTTATAATTATATTGAATTTTTATATATACCCAAAAATAATGTTTCTGGGATTTTAGAGTATGAAACCAACAATAATTGTTTATCAAAAATAATGTAGCTAGCAACAAATCTGTATTACTACAGTGCGGAAGGCTGTATTTTTATAATTTTTGTTTGTCAGGTGTCTATATTTTGCAGAGAATTCGTTTGATATTTATGGCACAAATAAAACGCTTTCCTTGAATTTAAATTACATGAAATAATTAAAAATAAATTAACATTATCCTAAAGAGGCTATTTTAATTTAAAAGTTGCTGAAAATATATTTTTTGCAAACTATTTCTGATGAACCATTTATTTTTTCATTTTGTAATTATATTGGTTTTCTGTGTCTAAGAAATATCTTCCTTAGATTTTAGTTGCATGAAATAAACACGTGTTCAACAATAATAATGTATTCTATTAGCTATTAACAAAGCTGTGTTACTAAAGTGAACTGACGCTTTATTTTTACAATTTTGGTTTGCCAGGTATTTGTTAATAATAATGAAAATTTTTGCTTAAAGCAAATAAGAGGCTATGGAATTAGTACATTAACCTTACTATTTTGACGGTACCTACTTTATGACATATATCTAAATAATAATAAAAAATAAAATAATATAATGTGTACTTTGTGCGACGATATGGATGACCTGGGGAAGTTTCATCGACATTTGAGATGAAATGTCATTCAGAAAAATTAGTGTCGAATCAAGTGTTTCGATCGAGATGAAAATTCAACAAAAAAATAGTAGTCACGTGATTCGCATCTAGCCCACATGCAAAATTTTAGCTGCATAGATAATTCTGATTTTTTACCCACCACTAAAATTTATTTTCCCACTTAATGAACACTTTACCTACTGATGATACTGTGTTCTTTTTTGTCTTAATATTTAGGTGTATTACTTTCAGATACAAACTTCGTTTTTAAAAATATCTATTTTATGAAGTTACCTTATACAGGGTCAAAAACAAATAAACCTTGCATCACATGCGACCAAATTTTAACAGCCCAATTTTGATTTTGTAGAAAAACACATCTTTAATATGGCGCTACTTTAAAGAAAATGTATCTGAAATAAAGCATTGTCCTAAGAAGTTTTATGTAGGTTGGGTTCAGTCTTATTTTGCAAAAGTGGTACAATTTACAAAATATGGGTAAAAAATCAAAATTATCTTAGGCAGCTAAAATTTTGCATGTGGGCTAGAAACTGCATTTAAAAAAACTTTTTTCAATAACTTTTTTCGATTCTTTTAGAAATAACCCTACTTTTGAATTATTTTTTGCAAAAAATTTAAATTTGACAGATAATGCGAATCACGTGACTACTATTTTTTGCTTAATTTTCATCTCGGTCGAAGCAGAACTTGATACCAAAGTCAAATTTCGAATAAAGTTATTATTAAAAAAAAATCCCATATGATTTTTACTGGTCACACTGTATATATACACACCTTGTCCCTGTTATTCACCATTAATTGAAAAAAGTTTTACACCTCCGTCGGGATTCGAACCCAGAACCTCTCGATTACCAGTCGAACGCTCTAACCAATTGCGCTACGAAAACACTGAGATTCTCTCACCAACTTCGGCAATACAACTTTATTCAATTTTAATGTTAGTGTATACAGTTTGAAATGCCCTGTAGTTTTAAACCGGGGAGGGGGGTTATTAGGGGCAACGGAACTCACTCATGACCACTGATCATTGGGATCTGTTTTATCATTCCTTATTAAAAACTTTTTTTGACTTATTATACTTGCAGAAGACTGTCTTCCAAACAAAAAGAAGAAAAACCAGAATCATCCAAAGGTAGCAGTAGTATGACTGGAAAGTCCAATTTCGAACTGTCGTCGGGAGTTCCTTGGAGTTACTCTTACAGGGAATCGAACAGATCCAGGGATAAAATTACGAACATGGATCAGGCGGATGACGATTCAATCGTTTCGTCGTATTCGCCCCATCAGACTCCTCACAATAAAAACATTTATAGGTAAGTTTGGAAAAAGGTGAACATATAGTGTTATTAGTTCATAAAAAAAAATTGATACCTACTCTCTTAGTCTAAAATACAAGGTAGCCAATATTTCACCACCTTAAGTTTCGCATGGGATTTCCCGGGGATGTCCAAACGACGTAAAAATATACACCAATTTGATTTGGACCATATACAGTGTGTGTATAAAGTCTGGAAACGACTTAATAACATCACAATTTACTGGCCGATTTAAACCAAATTTGGTACAGTTGTGTAAGAGGATCTAACGCACCGAATGACGATATTGGCGTTGTTGCCAGCTTTTTAGTTTGTCTGGAATTCGAACGAATTTTATATTTTTAAATATAACACCCAGTATATTTTTACATTTTTAAATTCCACATAAAATTATAATTATTTTTTATGAAACGCATTATTAGTCTATACTTCGTAGTTTCCGAGATATTGACTCTCGAAAAGTGACATTTTTGAACTTTGACAGCTTATAACTTTCTAACAGTACGTCTTAGAGCAAAACGGCTTACATGTCCCTATCTTCAATTTTTATTATCTTTCCAAAAAAATCAACTTCCGGTTAAACCGGATGTAACTCGAAAGCAGGAAATATAGTTGTTCCGGTTTAACTGGAAGTTGATTTTTTTGGGAAGATAATAAAAATTGAAGATAGGGACATGTAAGCAGTTTTGCTCTAAGACGTACTGTTAGAAAGTTATAAGCTGTCAAAGTTCAAAAATGTCACTTTTCGAGAGTCAATATCTCAGAAACTATGAAGTATAGACTAATAATGCATTTAATAAAAAATAATTATAATTTTATGTGGAATTTAAAAATGTAAAAATATAATGGGTGTTATATGTAAAAATATAAAATTCGTTCGAATTCCAGACAAACTAAAAAGCTGGCAACAACGCCAATATCGTCATTCGGTGCGTTAGATCCTCTTACACAACTGTACCAAATTTGGTTCAAATCGGCCAGTAAATTGTGATGTTATTAAGCCGTTTCCAGACTTTATACACACACTTTACATACACACTGTACCTTCCAATCCATTTGTTCTCAAAGTGATGATTTAGCCAAGCATCAAAAGAAATTGAAAATTAGAATTGAAAAAACATCAAAAAAATTTTAAATGTTGTTTTTGACGAACCCTGTATAGTAATCGCAATTGTAGTTTCAGCACAAGCAGACGTTTTTATAAAGAACTAGCGTGTACCTGGCCTGCGTTGCAATGCCAGGCATTATACGCCTCTGAGATAATAATAAGGCGAGTTCACCATCACGTCAAGATTTATAAATGCAAACCCGAACAAACCTCTAAATTTATCATTGTTTCTCTACAATATTATGCATGTATTATACATAAAAACATTCCTCTTAAATCACTCTATCTATTAAAAAAAACCGCTTCAAAATCCGTTGCGTGGTTTTAAAGATTTAAGCACATATAGCTGGGGACAGACGCGACAGCGACTTTGTTTTATACTATGTTAAGATTACTTTTTCTTCTACCGTGCGAGCAAAAATTATTTGCGTCAAAGAGGGCCTTGCATCTAAGGACGTAATGCTTAGCCGTAGTGCTTAATACCTTGTGTTACCTTGGGTCTCAGTAACTACCTGAATTAACAATCAATCAGTTATTCCGTCATCTTTAACAGTCGTTACAAGTAATTTGATTCACCGCTAATTTTTCCAATTTCTTGAACAATTCACACAATGGGCTTTACGGAACAGCACAAAACATTCATGGTTGAAGCGTATTTTCGAAATGGGGTTGGAGTAAATGGTGAGTGGCAATACAATCCGGGCTTGTGCATGGACGATCACCAGTTACAAATTTAGAACAATTACAAGAAAGGATTATCCAAGAATGTGGTAACATTTCGAAAATGTGAAGAGACGCGTGAATTTATGCTTGGAGCATGACGGTGGCCAATTTCAGCAGTTTATGTAATTAATTTTCTGTTTCTTTCTGTATATTCTTACTTTGTTAATTTTGTAAACAACAAAAATAAATTTGTATTTGTCTACTTATTTTATTGGTACTCATTAGTTTGGCATATCATGTCATAATATGAATCTGACAAAATTTTAACCTAGATTTGGTTAGATATATCGTCCCCATATAATTGTGATCTAAACCAAGCCCTACGTTTTTTAATCCAAGCAGCCCTCTTTGATGCAAATAATTTTTGCTCGCACGGTATACCTACCTACGAATAAAAAAGTTTTGCCTTTTCCAAACTTTATCCGTGGAGGACACTGTATATTGAAACAAATTCTATAGCTTTCGTCGTTTTTGAGTAAACGGTATCAATGCAAGAAGCGAGTAGAAAATATCGACGGTAGACCTTTGTAGAACGATATTATTTGATACATTTTTTTGGAGTGTTTTTAAAGTAGGTTTTATTTCTTTGTAAATAGTTTTTCTAATTTTTTTTAGGTATGAAACCCCCACCAAAAAGACTCAAGCGCCCATGTGGTAAATCCTAACTTATTTAAATTATGCAACAGTGCAATTTTACTTATTTCATGTAAGTGATTCTTTTATGTGATATCTTAGTTTTTAAGTGAAAAATGTTATCAACGAGAAGGCCATATTTATGTTTGTAGTTCGTAGGACCTTGTATAGTATTTATTTTAACCGAATTATAAGATACGAATAAAAACGTTATTTCCGAAAAAGCATTTTTGTTTTACTTAAACTTATTAATATCTACCAGTAGTTTCTGGCACTTTTGGTACCTCCACTTACCAGTGGCGTAGCTAGGCCCGCCCAGGGTGACACCCTTTAAAGAATTAACCCCATAGATTTACCTGGCAAACAATAATCACGAAAGTGACAAATTTATGGCCTCGCGCATGTAAACAAAGCTACACACGATTGGACATGCGCACTGCAACATTGTCATTTAACAAATGGGAAAATAGACAGGTCCTGGCTTTAAAATTTAAGTTCTTCCTCAAAAAATTGTAAAAGTTGACCTTCAATTTATTTTTACGTACAGCTAAAATTTGCACAACTTCTTGCGAAAAAATTGGAATTTCTTCTAAATTTTTTACCAAGCAAGTTGGGAAATAACGTAGTGATTTCTGAGATTTTCAGGATAGAAAATTATTTTTAAGAGTTTGTTTCTAAAATTTGTTTAAAAATAATTAGTCGTCGTGTTTTTAGTTCAAAAAGGAAGAGAACAAGTCAATTATTAAACTATAAAACTTATAAAATCGAATATAAAAAACAAACAAAAACAGCAAAATAACCAATTTTCGATGTTATCGCGTACCTAACCTCAAGTCAAATACTATAGTTGGTGAAATAGGCGTCCCTACCTAATTAGATTGCAGGGCTGCAAAAAAAATATACCAAAACATGCAGTGGGATAATCTGTCTTGGTGTATATGTTTTCTCTTTATTTTCATACCTCGTTTGTGTAGCATAGGCCTAGTTTGATGTGTTTAAATTGATCACAATAAAATAAAGTTATACTTATATTAAGATACGTCACTACTCCATACTTACTAAAAATACGAAATACCCGGTATTTTACCCTTATTTGGGCATAATAAAATCATACAACGGTTTTTACTAGTCATTGTTTAAATTCCAATCCTAAAAGCACAAACACAATTCACTAAACTACACAAAAACTAGAAATAGTAAATACGTATAGTAAATATTAAACACCCACAATAAACAACAAGGAATCCACAGAGCAAACTGAAAACACAACAACAAAAATGGCACCGAGCCGGTTCTGGAGTGTATTTTGAGCATGTCGCTAAAGAAGGATAGGCCGATAACAAGAGGTTTGTGCGCATGCCCAACGCTGCTGAGAGGGAAGGCATCTGACCGGTGAGCCTTGCGCTTGGACGTATTTTTTCAGGGGTAATATCATAAGTGCATCTAATTTTTCCGAAAAAATTTGGAAAAACGAGTTGACAAATTACTGGTCAACGAGTTATTTGAATTTTTTCGTAGGAAAAATTAGATGCACGAATAATGTTTGGCAAGATTATTTCCTGACTGAACAAAATAAACATATCCAAAACGCACAAAATTACTTTTTTTTGCGAAAAAATTATTTAAAATGAAAGCGTTGTTAGGTTGCTACCTATGTGGAATTTGTGGTTTGTGGTTTTGCTAGTCATTCGCTGATCACTAGATAGGAATTCAACAAATTTTTATTTTGAAAGCCTACCTATCAAACATGTTTCCGGAAAAATTACTGACAGGAGCTATCATGCAATTTTTCCACTTGAAAATTAAGTATGACATACGAATTCTTGTCATCAGTGATTGATCAAAATTGATAGGAAGGAAATAATCACCTATAATATATAAACTAAACTTTTAAAAAATTTTCATTATTTTTATTTTTATCGTCTTTCTTTGTATCAGACTCCTGCGGAATGTGATTAGGAAATATATCACTCAAATTGTCAAATTAGCAGCTCTCAAAATTTAACCGCAATAAATGTAAAATCTTCGTAACTTCTGCCTGTAGCAGGAATTTTAAAGGTGCTGTAAGTCGCTTATGTGTTGTAATAGCTTGTCTTAACTGTGTGTCTTCTTTGGTGATATGAGCGGTTGCTAATTTTAGTACAATAATAGGTTTTTCTATTTCACGTTCATAATGAGTTCAGTACGACCCTCATTTGCGGATCGTAATGAAGCTATTTCAATTATTTCAATCGCCAGGGCAGCTTCTCAGAAGCTCGGTATACTTTTCCGTACCAAAAAGCTGTATACACCTCAACAACTTTTGACACTCTATAAAGCCCAGATTCGACCATCACTGGAATACTGCTCTCATATCTGGAGTTCTGCATCGAAGCATACCCTTCGGTTGTTGGATTCCATCCAAAGGAGAGCCGTTCGTCTAATCGGCGACCACGAGCTGACTAAAAACCTCGAGAGCTTAGAACATCGAAGACAGGTTGGTGATTTGACTCTCTTCTACAGATATTTCCATGGCAAGTGTTCGACAGATATTGCCCGCTCGATTCCACCTAGAGTAATGCATAGCAGAAACACACGACGAACCACTGCCGCCCATCCCTATGTGGTTCAACTTAGTACGCCCCGAACATCATTGTTTCAAAACTCTTTCATTTGGAGGACGTCATCTTTGTGGAACGGCCTTTCTGAGACCGTGTTTCCAACCAAATATAACCTTCAACGATTCAAGAAAAACGTGAATCGCTTTCTTCGCACACGCGCCGCTCCCAGAGCGCCTTAAAAGATTTTTCCTATAGTGCTTGTGCTCGATGATAAAAAAAAAAAAACGCGTTTTTTCTTTATTTGATGTTGGTAACATTTAAATGTTTTATTTCATTGACTTGCGCGGCCTTTGTGATTTACGAGAAAACCCATTTTTCGCAGAGGAAAACTAGCTTGATAACTTACTTTTTTATTCTGTGTGGATACCAGTCATGTATGTTGGTTGCATAAATCTATAAATCAATCTTTTGTAGATGCTTCAAGCTATCATTTTCTGCCAAATCCTATCCAAAATTCAATCTACTAACCTTCTAATGTCGATTTTAACTTCAACTTTATTTGAATTTTCCATCTTCCCTATACTAAATTGCAATGCCGTGACGTAAAATCACGTCTTTTGAAATTCGAAAAAAAGTAGCAAAATCTCCCGAATTTCCGAACGCTCTGTATATGTACCGAATGTACAAGGATCACACAACCGACACAACGTATTCCGTCCAATTTCAAATCTCATATCGCTAAAATAACTTCAGAATCTCGTGGTGAAAATGGGTCAATAAATCAAAAAATGACAGTTTGCAAAATAATTTTTGTTGTCCAGGCTCCTATGATAAAAAATAGTATTACCAACATAAAATTTAGACATAAAAATTTACAAAATTTGAAGGATTTATTTTCTTTTTAAAATGTATTTTTCTTGATTATAAAAGGTGAAATAGAAAAAAATGTATAAAGCACATGTTTCATAAGGCGTTTTAGCGCCCGTGTCAATAAAATAGACGCGGGCGCTAAAACCGCTTCTTATGAAACTCGTACTTTAATATACTATTAGTAACCTATTCGTAAATAAATAAACAATAAACCAATCTCTCGGTTCCAGTTTCAGTTCTTTTAATTGGTTAGGTAATATATGAGAAAACTGGTTTCAAAAGCTTGCTCTTTGTCGTTTTCTTTTTTTCTTCTATGCCACTGCACGCAAATTTCTAAGTATAGTCTGCTTTACGAGTCTGTGGCTGGGACACGGGGCGATAAAAGGCGTAAACAAGTCAATTATTGTCATCAAACTTATGACGCTGTTATTGTAACAATTTGAGCGATATATGTTTCCTAATCATCCACAGTCCTCAGTAGTGATATGAAACTTTTACGGCAAAAATAGTTTTCATATTATAGGTATTTGTAATCTACGCCCCGAATTTTATTATTCCTGAATTATCCTTAATTTTGGCGGGGTGAGCGCATATAATATAATAGATATTTACCTAACCTTCTTAGGACTAATTTCAAAACCATATCAAATTAAAAATCTATATTTATTCGTACCTGAATATTGTTGAATTTGAACCAAATCATTAAGTATCTTAACCGCATACCATTTATTAGTTACTGTTTCCAGTTTCCATTGGCAGGAGAACTTATAACGGGAGTCGTCCATATTTTTATTTTGAAACATTTCTATAGTATTAGAGGAGAATCCCGATAATCAGTGTAAAAAGAACACATAAAACAGAGTAATAAAAGTTTCTCGCGCACTTTGCAAACGTTTTTATCCCGAAAAGTTTCCATTTGGAGGCCCAAACAAAACTTAAAAACGCGTAAGGACTTGGCGAAAGCGTGAAAAATAAAAGCCAAAGAATCTATTTTATATTCTCCGATGATAAAATGAAAACTAAAAACAAAAGAAGTCAAAATGGTTGCTGCCGTGCGGGACCTACCTACTTGATATTTTAAACATTGTAGCGCCATACTTTTAATACACATTAGCCATGGGATGGGTATGCAACAAGTAATTCAGGCGGTAAGAGGGTGGACAAAAGTTTTCAAATTGTTTTATGGTAAAAAACGCGACCGCGTTATAGAAGACAGTTTATGTTCTGAGGAATTTTTGGGTGATTACGAATATTTAATTGCTTTTAAAAATGAATAATGGCGTTGGCGAAAAAGTTATTGTCATGCGATTTTAGCCAAAGTAAGTAAGGGAGGTTTTCAATTGAACTTATTAAGATTTCGACTTCGGTTTCTTAAGTTTTTTATAACTCTTTTCCACGAAAATGTTTGAGGAAATAGACTATTTGGGATCTCCTTATTTTAGTTGGACAACAAAGGGAACCAGGCCCGGTTCTAGACCTCCTGGCGCCCCCGGGCAAGGGTCTTATTTAGCGCCCTCGAAATTTTTATTTCATATTTTTTCCTGAATATACAGTGTGTCCACGGATAGACCTAACTATACTTGTAAAAAACTTTATTTTCAATTTTTCGAAAAAAAGTCATTCTTCATCATTTATTTTGCTTATTAAATAAATATAATTCACGTAAGAAAATTTCCATTTTTTTTATACAGGGTGCACAAAAAATGTAAAAATGTAGATTTGCAAAATTAAAAATTTTTGATCCAACTTTTTTGAATGATCAAAATAAAAGAGATTGGAAAGAGAATTCGAAAAAGCCGAATAAAGTTTTGAGATATGACCTATGGTAACTACGATATTTTATATTAAAGTTAAATAAATTATTGATATTTTCCTTCAGATTAAAGTTTTAATAAAAAATATCGTAGTTACCACAGTTCATATCTCAAAACTTTATTCGGATTTTCGAATTCTCTTTCCAATCTCTTTTATTTTGATCATTCAAAAAAGTTGGATCAAAAATTTTTAATTTTGCAAATCTACATTTTTACATTTTTTGTGCACCCTGTATAAGAAAATGGACATTTTCTTACATGAATTATATTTATTTAATAAGCAAAAGAAATGATGAAGAATGACTTTTTTCGAAAAATTGAAAATAAAGTTTTTTACAAGTATAGTTAGGTCCATCCGTGGACACACTGTATATATACAGTGTCACCAGTAAAGTCCGCATCATATGGGATTTTTTTTTATTAATAACTTTATTCGAAATTTGACTTTGGCATCAAGGTCTGCTTCGATCGAGATGAAAATTAAGCAAAAAAATAGTAGTCACGTGATTCGCATTATCTGTCAAATTTTAATTTATTTCAAAAAATAATTCAAAAGTGGGGTTATTTCTGAAAATATCGAAAAAAGTTATTAGACATTTTTTTTTAAATGCAGTTTCTAGCCCACATGCAATGCAATTTCAGCTGCATAAGATAATTTTGATTTTTTTCCTATATTTTTTAAATTGCATCACTTTTGCAAAATAAGACTCAACGCAACCTACATAAAACTTCTCAGTTTTGACAAGGCTTTATTTCAGATACATTTTCTTTAAAGTAGCGACGCCATATTAAATGTGTGTTTTTCTACAAAATCAAAATTGGGCTATTAAAATTTGGTCGCATGTGATGCGAAGTTTATTTGTTTTTGACCCTGTATAAGGTAACTTCGTAAAATAAGTATTTTTGAAAACGTAGTTTGTGTCTGAAAGTAATACAGCTTAATATTAAGACAAAAAAGAACACAGTGTCATCAGTAAAGTGTTTTTTCAGTGGAAAATAAATTTTAGTTTAACAAAGTAAAGTTTATCTATTTTCAACGATTTAATTTAAAACCCCTATATTATAATTTATAATTAAGCTATGTCATAATAACGTTAACGTGTATTACTTTCAGACACAAACTACGTTTTCAAAAATACTTATTTTATGAAGTTACCTTATACAGGGTCAAAAACAAATAAACTTATTATATATACTTAAATCAAAAGAATTTCCGTTGCACGTCATCAATCAGCTGATAATTGAAAATCGGTCAGGAAACATAAGAAAATTAAATTTGGGCAAAAAATATATAAATGTCATGCGATATTGAATGTAAAAGAAACTTAATGTATTCTTCTTTGATACTAAGCCGCTTAAAGGAGATGTTTTTTAAATTGAACCTTTTAAAAATTAATATCATTTGAATTTTTTGGGCTGACAGTTGGCAACAGAAGTGTCAACGCATCGGTGATGCCAGTTTATTTCTTGGCGAATTTTGATTGACGTTTATTGTTTTCATTTCGTGTTTTCGTGAGTTTATTTAAGTCGTCTTTAACTAAAACTGCAAATCCTTTTATAAATAGGATTAAAAACTGATCTATTAAGAACAACAAAGGGATTCATACACATTTCTGTTGATTACGTTGTTTACCTTTATTGAAAAATGCCGAAGCATTTCCTTACTGGGGTATTTTGATTACAAACTGGCAACACTGCTGATACTCGAAGGTATGACGTGCAACGAAAATTCTTTTGATTTAACTTTATTATAATATGTATATGATTATATAAAGTTATTGGATAAACTTTGCATCACATCACATGCGACCAAATTTTAATAGCCAAATTTTGATTTTGTAGAAAAACACACCTTTAATATGGCGCTACTTTAAAGAAAATGTATCTGAAATAAAGTCTTGTCAAAACTGAGAAGTTTTATGTAGGTTGCGTTGAGTCTCACTTTGCAAAAGTGGTGCAATTTACAAAATATGGGTAAAAAATCAAAATTATCTTATGCAGCTGAAATTTTGCATGTTGGCTAGAAACTTCGCTTAAAAAAACTTTTTTCGATATTTCCAGAAATAACCCCACTTTTGAATTATTTTTTGGAAAAAATGAAAATTTTACAGGTAATGCGAATCACGTGACTACTATTTTTATGCTTAATTTTCATCTCGATCGAAGCAGAACTTGATGCCAAAGTCAAATTTTGAATAAAGCTATTAATAAAAAAAAATTCCATATGATGCGGACTTTACTGGTGACACTGTATACACTTATACCAATGATCTGCTACCTATAGATGCCGCACGCCATTCATAAACGCTATTTAAATCTGCTGCCAAAATCGTTTGTAGGAGAGAGGAGGTGAAGTACTTCCCCCGGCCGGGAGTGGGGATTACGTTGCCGCCATTAGAATTTTACCTCGTTACTATGCGCTATCATATGGTCACAGCGGCGTCTCGTGTCAGGGTTTACAATAAAATATAATTATCCAATCTGAAATCAAATATTTTTTAACGTTTGTGAAAAAAAGGGTTTGTAGAACAGTAAAGTTTAATGTATGATAGAAAAAATGGTCCGCGGAGCAGTAAAATTTAATGTAAGTTAATAACTATTTATTGTAATAATTATTATAAGAGAAACTTTGGATAGCTATAATTATAACATTTGGTGAACTGAGCTGACCTAAAAATAATTACACTATGTATACTTAAAACACGGTTTTTACGGTTTTATTGAAATTGAAAAGAAAAGCAAAGTTCCTTTTACGTTAGGTACTTTTCAATAGCGAAAAAGCACAACAATAATTTTTTCTTCCCCCTAGCCGCGCTCTGCCTCTTTTTATTTCCCATCATGCCTACGAACTATACGAAGTTGTTCGCAAAGCTCCTTTAACATAGCTAAGCAAAGATATTTACTTTGCTTAGCTGTTTAAAAGCAGCAAATGGAAAGTAAAGTCAAAATTTTGAATACTCTCGCAAGATGGAGGTAAAGTCAAGTGACACTCTTTCAATTTTGCTCTATTAAACTTTTATAAGTTGGCATGAATTCCAGGACTGGACTTGAAAATTTAACATGTGATACCTTCTAAAACAATTGATGCAATAGTCTCATCGGTTTTACCGCTTTAATATTGCCAAATAATAATAATAATTTATTTTGAAAGTTTTGTTCTATAAATATTATAATTTAAGGTAGGTAAAGTCGATTCAGCCAGTAAACCTGCAAGATGGCCGACCTGTCATATGACAAAAGTAATTGAAAATGCAAGAATCCATTTTATTTAGCTGGAATATGACTTTTGTCATATGACATGCCGGCCATCTTGCAGGTTTACTGGCTGAATCGACTTTACCTAATAATAAACATGAGTTTTTATATGGTTTAAAGATAAAGTGTCAAAATAGATTTAAAAACTATATTATATTACAATTACCTATTCAAACCTTGAAAATACTAAATTAACTGAAACGCAACTTTAAATAGGATACTGTCACTCATATTTACAACAGAATTTTTTTTGTTTTATTTCTTCATATTATACCCAGAGAACTCAGAGCCAACTAATATTCTGTGATTATACCTATCTATAGGTAAAATACAATACCTACAGTTCAACATAAACTAATTGAATTCAGTCAGATATTACATTTTTATTGTCGAGGAAATCCCCATATATGACTTACATAAGGTAAGTAGACTCAAAAGTGGTTTTTATGAAATTTGATGGTTATACAGTTACATTTTTAATTTTGTATGTGGGCTAACATAAAGTTAAAAGCTTCAATTTAGCCAGGGATTTAATTTTTCTCTCAATGGAAACCCCAATTTAACAGTTTTTGACTTACGTAAGGTACGAAGACCCAAATACGGTTTTTATAGAATTTGTTGGTTATGATACAGTTACATTCCTAAACTTTTATGTGGGCTAACATAAAGTTAAAAGCTTCAATTTAGCCAGGGATTAATTTTTCTGTCAGTGAAAACTCTACTTTAACAGTTTTTGACTTATTACGTATAAAGGTACGTATACCCAAAAGTGGTTTTTATGGAAATTGTTCTTTAAAATGCAATTTATTGATACGGTTATATTTCTAAACTTGTATGTCGGCTAACTTAATGTTAAAAAATTTAGAAATAAAACCAGCATATAATATTAATCATAGGTACCTAGGTAGGTATATATCTTTATTCTCAAGTAACTATAGTTTATTACAGGAATTAACTTACATATACAAGTAAAGTATTTTTAACAAATAATAAGTAGGTTCAAGAATTAACAACTTATTAAAACAAACATTATCTAGGTACTAGATACCTACATAAATATCTAATTCAAAAAAGTTTTCTTTAAGAAACCTAATTTGAGTACAACTAATTAATTTCACAAAGTCATAGTCTCACACGAATATTTATTTTCCAAACAGGTTAGGTACATGTTTCGCTCGTAGGTACCTGAGCATCAGAACAAAATAAGCCTAACATTGGTCTGATGATGCTCAGGTATGAGCGAATCATGTAGGTAACCTGTTTGGAAAATAAATATTCGTGTGAGACTCTGACTGTAAATTATTATATTAATGTCCTATTCCATGAAACAAAATCATTCTTTTTCCAAAATACGATATTTGTTGCCACATGCTTTTGAATAATGGGCTAAAAATAATAATATAGTGGCCGGCTAAAATTTGGCCGCATATGGAAAACTTACACAAGTATTTTGTCTGGTACCTACAACATATTATGAAATCCCATGCAAAATTGAAGAGTTAAAGGCACGAACCCACGAACGTCATAAATGACGTTTATGGTTAAAGGTGATCAAATAGTGGCTTCCTTGTTTATTTTAGACTAAGAGTGTATCTGAGTTGTTTAAAGAATTCAATAAGCCAAACCATTTGCAAAAGTTATACCTATACAGTCTATCCATAATGTTCCTTAAATAAATAATACGTTTAATAAAATAAAAATGTAAAGTTTTAATTATTTTTCCCCACCTACCCACGCCTATGAATAGTTAAACCTAACCTACAAATAACCCATCTTTTTATGTACTCACCTATGAAAAGTAACTGCAGAATTATTATTATTATATTTCGCAGTCTTGCACACTTCAAACCTGTGACCCATATTAATTAGTCTTGAAAAAAATATCACATGTACTCACCTATGAAAAGTAACTGCAGAATTATTATTATTATTATATTTCGCAGTCTTGCACACTTCAAACCTGTGACCCATATTAATTAGTCTTGAAAAAAATATCACAAAACACTAACAACACAGCAATTAATACACAAAACCGATAAACCGAAACAAATTTCAAACAACTTTCGAACGAAGAACGACCAAACTAAACCCTTTAAACCCTTAATTTCTCTGTGGACCGCACGTCAAAGAAATTATTAATGAAAAAAGGCAGGCTCTCTTCTGACCAATAGGAACGCAACGTCTTCTGTGTTGCCAAACTGCATAATTTTTAAGGGAAATGTGTATGGGTTTTTAGACAAAGATTTAAATTTACCACATAACGTCATATTTTTTTCTCTTCTGGAAGGTAAAACCTGTAGATTTATGGCTTTAGGGATGAATAATATGTAAAATTATTAAATAAGTGTTGTTATTATTACTTTTAAAATATTGTTATAGCCGTAATTTATATATTGGTACTCTAAGAGTGTTAATACCTACTTTTAAGAGGTACGTTTGGCAAACAAAGTGGAGGGGCGCAATTTGCAACAAAAGTTACTTCAGAATGGTATACGATTTTGGCAATAGATTCGTTTGTTATTGCTTCATCTATAGCTAGCAGATCATTGACTTATACCATCAAAAATATTTAATTTTTTTGACGTGATTATAAAAAATACTTGGGCGCCCTTATCTTTTAAATGGTATATTATACATCGAAGGTTATACAGACGCTCATTTGTTTTACCTTTGGCAATATTTTGCGCCCCTTGGATTTTGCGCCCCCGGCGTCTGCCCGGGTTTCCCGGGCGCTGGAACCGGGACTGAGGGAACATACCAGTGTGTAAATAAACAAAAAGTTAACAATTTTATAATTTTCCAAATCATAAAATAACTTTTTATAATTTTCCAAATTATAAAATAACTACAACCAGACAAAAAACGAAAAAAATGTATTGTAAAGCAAATTCGCGGTTAATTACAAGGTCGCTTCACACAAGGCAAATTTGTTGCAAAATTTTTTCTGCACCATAATTAAACAATAAAAATAAAAATACTTATATCGATTTTAATTGTGTCAGCAGTAAAATTTAATTACCGCCTGTATAATTTTTATTGCCACAGGTAATCTGGATGTTACTAAACATCCAACTGTGAAGATAAAAAAACAATTAACTTACAATATATAAGTAGGTAGGTACTGTACACTGATTTAATAATGTGCCCGATTAATAAACGAAGAGAAGTAACGTTAGTATACAGGGTTTTATTAAATTTAAACAAATTACTGTTCTTATACGTGTCCGGATGCCTGGAGGAGGAAGAGACCCCGCTGCATTTCCTGGGCACCTGTGAGGGCCTGGGAAGACTCAGGCACCAGGTCCTGGGATCGGCGGCTCTCCAAAAGGAAGAAATCACGGCCCTAGCCTAAAGCGACATAATTAACTTCATAAAGAGGTCGGGACGCTTTGGCGGGGGCCAAGGTGGTCAGTGTGACTGGGGGAAGACTCTGGGGTAGGCGAAAAGGATCGTTGTTAGTCTACTTGCCAGGTTTTCGGAACCTTCCCTCAATTACTGCCACTACTACTAGGGTAACTTGAGATATTTAATAAACACAGCTTATAAAACTGGACCAAACAATAATTCTTAAGTTATGTCAAGCCCTACCATCAAATTGACTCCCCTATTAATTGTACAGGGTGATTCATTAAGGGTGACGAGGTACCGTATCTCAGAAACTAATAGTCTTACGAGTTTGAAAAAAAATCCCTTTAATGAAATCGACCAAGAGAAATAGCTGGAAATAATTTTCAATAGGGTGGCACTTCCGGTTATACCGGAAGTAGGTGTCAACTTGCTTATTTTATAAGGAACACCCTGTATATTATTACATTTTTGAATTCTACATAAAACTATAATTACTTTTTACTAAATGCATTATTACTCTATGCTTAATAGTTTCCGAGATATTGACTCTTGAAAAATGACATTTTTGAACTTTGACAGCTTCTAGCTTTCGAACTATACGTCTTAGAGAAAAACGGCTTACATGTCCCTATTTTCGATTTTTGTTATCTTTCCAAAAGTGTCAACTTCCGGGTAAACCGGATGTAACTTAAATTCATGAAATATAATAAGCCGTTTTGCTCCAAGACGTATAGTTCGGAAGCTAGAAGCTGTCAAAGTTCAAAAATGTAATTTTTCAAGAGTCAATATATCGGAAACTATTAAGCATAGAGTAATAATGCATTTAATAAAAACTAATTATAGCTTTATGTAGAATTCAAAAATGTAATAATATACAGGCTGTTCCTAATAAAATAAGCAAGTTGATACCTACTTCCGGTATAACCGGAAGTGCCACCCTAGTGAAAATTATTTCCAGCAATTTCTCTTAGTCGATTTCATTAAAGGGATTTTTTTTTCAAACTCGTACGACTATTAGTTCCTGAGATACGGTACCTCGTCACCCTTAATGAATCACAATGTACATCAAAATTGTATTGGACGTTTATGAAGGTTTTCTAATAAGCCAATGTAAAATTATTTATACGGCTGATACATGCATCAATAAAACCACTAGTAAGAAATAATGATAATGTCAAATGTTACTAGACGGATTTTTTATTAGTTTCAACATGTTTTACAGTATTTAAGAAAAAATAACAATGATTTTTTTTTAACTTTCAAAATGCCTTTATTCCAAAGTAACTTTACAGTTCATTACATGGAAAATGTGATAATATAATATAGAAAATAATAATCATTAAAAAAAATGGACATTAGATAATTTAATTTAGTAAATATCTTTTAATTGTTTTTTTAAAAGTTGCCATTTTTTTTTTCTGACATTTTTTGGATGATTGTTATATTTTATTATTCCGTCATATAAAAGCGATTCTTTTCCGAAATTACTTTTTACTGGTACAGTTTGATAATTTATACAATGTCTGGTGTTATGATCATGTAATGTCTTATTCTCCTGAAGTGTTATGTTTGATTTCTTTTTCTTTTAAAATAATAGAGTGAATTAGAATATAAATTTTTAATTTATAAATGTTTTGAACGTGTAAATACCCTTTCGGTCTATATAGATTAACAGTTGGTTTTAAATATGGTAATTTGTGTATGCATTTAATAACTTTATTTTGCAATTTTTGTAATGGTTTTAAGTTTGATAAACAAGCAGTTCCCCATACAGAAACTAAGCAATGTATTTTTAATATTATTAATGAAAAATATATATTTTTAAGTATTTCAAAGGAATGTAATATCTAGCTCTGTACAAACAAATACGGGTTGATAATATACTGGATATTGCCTTTTCAATTTAAATGTTCGTCTAAAACTAATCCTAAAAAATTTGTCGTTTTTGAATACCTTTTGAATATTTTCATTATTAAATGTTAAGGGGGTTAATGATGGAATTTATTTTATTTTTAGTTATAAACGTAAAAGAAGATTTTGTAAAATTTAACGTAAGTTTATTTGATTGAAGCGAAGAAAGAAGTATTTTTAAATCATTAATAATATTAAAATACATTTCTGCGAAAGCTTCAGCAAAATAAATAATTGCTGTATCATCTGCAAATAGCTTTATATTGCCCTTTAAGTTTAATTTGGAAACGGAATTTAATGTAAATTAAAATTAATAATGAACCTAATATTGATTCTTGTGGACCTCCACATCATACTTCTTTTTCCGAACTTTTTCTTTCCCGAATTTGAACCAATTGTTTACGATAGCTTCAATACCTTTGAAGTAGTTTATGTGTATTTCCCCTTATCCTAATACTGTATAATTTTCTTAATAAAATATCATGGTTTTAGGTGTCAAAGGCCTTACACAGATCTAAGCATAGTAAACAGCATTTTTACTGCTGTCGACATTAACTTGAATATTTGTTATAATATCTCCTACAGCTATTTCTGTATCCTTAGATCTGCGAAAACCATACTGGTTACCAAAAAGTAAATTTTGGGTTTCTAGAAAGTCACATACCTACATAATTTATTATTTTTTCTAATATTTCTGAAAAGATTGGTAAAACAGATATTGGGCGATAATTGCTGCATTTACATCTTTTATCGGTTTTAAATGCAGGTGTTACTTTAGCAATTTTTATTTTTTCTGAAAAAATACCTGTTTTTAAAGATAATTTAGTTAAATGAAGTAAAATATTGGATTAATTTTTTTAAACACTTTTTTTGTATAAATCTGTGTTCCTTTTATGTTCTCTAATATCTACAGTTTTGAATATTTTGTTCATTAATTATTGAGGGTGGAAATTGAAGTCTTCAGGTTCAGGAAGTCTTTTTCATGGAGGTACAGTAGGATTAAATTAAAACATAAATTAGCCAGCTTATTCTCCTGATCTTTCACCCAACGACTTTTTCCTAATATTAAACATGTTATTGATAAAAAGGTGCGTTTTCAAAATTTGGAAGAACTAAAGATTGTAATTTCAGGGGTATCTTTTAAAGAATTGTTTTTCCACTTGTCTCCAAATGTTAAAACAAATAACGTTCTCATTATTTCGTATTAATATGCATGGAAGATAAATCTTCTTAATGGACCAAGGAAGTGGGTATGTACCAAAAAAATCAAATAAAATAAATGTATGTATTAAATTGTATTTTATTATTATTGAACTAAACAAATTACATAAAAAATACATAAATAAAATATAATCAGTATAAAAAGAAAGATTGTCATAATAATAATTTTGTGTAAAAACCTAACTTGTATAATTCAATTAAAGTTACATTTGAAAAAGTTCTTCTAACTGTCAAAAATAAGATTACGTTTATGAAACGGCGACATAATAATATGGTCATTCTCTAAATACAAATTATTTTTACACGCCAATTTACAAAGACACAGTAGGTATGTGTCGGGGGTAGAGATTCGCCCTATAGATTTCATACAGGGTGGTCATTTGGTTCGGCACGTCAGTAAGTACATAATCTCTGAATTTATTTTAAATAAACAAAATATGGTAGGTAATGCCATATTTAAAAAAGATGTAAGGAATACTACCTCTGGTGATGGTGGTCCAGAAACTTTCACGTTGCAAATACTTTGAGGTTATAAAAAAATGTTATCCTTTGTTGATACGTTGACGTTTTCATTACAATTCATGGATAATTGACAGAACTTTAAAATTTGATATGACAGGTTGACAGCCAAAACTTATTGGCAGCCAGTTAATTGCGTATCGCCGAACTGTCATACGTATAGTTCCAACAAAGCAAAATTATTTTTGAAGGCATTGAAAAATAAACTGCAGTCAAAAATAAAATAGTTTTTTAGTAAAAACAGAAACCTCACGTGATATTCCGACTGAATCTTACAGTTCGCATGGACCTATCAGAAAGAAATTAAAGAATACAATAAGTTAATAATTAATCAATACGCATTCTTAACCATAGTAATATTGACAAAATTTGGGTCTATAAAGCTAATCATTTTCCTAAATTTCTACCTGACACAGGGTTCATTTACTGCTAGGTTCTCCCATAGATTTGTTATTTTGGCCGCTGTCTTTGTCGAAACTTTCGAACAGATCTGAAACAGCTGCCGAAACTTGGTACACTCGATTGTAGACTCCTGGGAGTTCCAGATCTTGATTGGTTATCACATAACATTCTAAAAAGGGGAAATGAAAAGTTATGATGGATGATTTTTGTTTAAAAATTCTTTCAGCTTATTTTTTTAATATACTATAATATAATATGATAACGAAACAAATCAGTCTTTTATATACAGTGTGGCCAGTAAAGTCCGCATCATATGGGATTTTTTTTATTAATAGCTTTATTCGAAATTTGATTTTGGCATCAAGTTCTGCTTCGATCGAGATGTGTGTGTCGACGTAATTCGCATTATCTGTCAAATTTTAGTTTTTTTCAAAAAATAATTCAAAAGTATTTCTGAAAATATCGAAAATTTATTTAAAAAATTTTTTTTTGAGACAGTTTCTAGCCCACATGCAAAATTTCAGCTGCATAAGATAATTTTGATTTTTTACCCACCACTAAAATTTATTTTCCACTTAATGAACACTTTACTGATGATACTGATGTGTTCTTTTTTGTCTTAATATTAAGGTGTATTACTTTCAGACACAAACTACATTTTCAAAAATACTTATTTTATGAAGTTACTTTATACAGGGTCAAAATCAAATAAACTTTGCATCACATATGCGACAAAATTTTAATAGCCCAATTTTGATTTTGTAGAAAAACACACATTTAATATGGCGCTACTTTAAAGAAAATGTATCTGAAATAAAGCATTGTCAAAACTAAGAAGTTTTATGTAGGTTGCGTTGAGTCTTATTTTCCAAAAGTGGTGCAATTTACAAAATATGGGTAAAAAATTAAAATTATCTTATGCAGCTAAAATTTTGCATGTGGGCTAGAAACTGCATTAAAAAAAAACTTTTTCTAATAACTTTTTTCGATACTTTTAAAAATAACCCAACTGTTGAATTATTTTTTGGAAAAAATTAAAATTTGACAGACAATGCGAATCGCGTGACTACTATTTTTTGCTTAATTTTAATCTTGATCGAAGCAGAACTTCATGCCAAAGTCAAATTTTGAATAAAGCTATTAATAAAAAAAATCCCATATGATGCGGATTTTACTGGTCACACAATACCGCCCACTCATCATCAAGAATCGCTGGGACCTGTCAAATTAATGTTTTTTTGAAAAGCATTTTTTTTTAAGAAAAAATATATTAATGATTTTAATGAAACATTGTATACTTTTACATTCTACAATCAATTCTAAATTCATAAATCATGCCCCATACCTATCTTCAACCGTTTACGAAATATTAACACTTTAATGGTGCCATTGATACGTTTCTCGATTTAGCAACGTTCTGAACTCAAGTCACAATCGTTAAGGCATTGACAATGACAATTTGCTATTTAAGTTTGATACGTCAAGAAATGTCAGTAAATGTTGATCAAATTTGATTATATTACATCCAAAATTCACCCCGCTGAAGATAAACGCATAGAAATTTTGATTATGTTGGGTTCTGAAGTTAAAAGTAGAAGTCATAGGAAAGTCCATGATGTGTTCAATGAAAAATACCGAAATCGCCCGCCTATTAGTCAATCGACAGTGTCTAGGGTAGCAGTTAAGTGGCGTAATGTTAGAGATAGTTAAAAGAGAATATTGTGGCATATCGGACAAGTGTGTAACTATTTTTTATATTGATGGAATACATAGGGATCCAAATTTAATGGATACCCTGGGGCGGGCCGACCACGACGGCCGTTTTGTCTTTGTTAGGACTCTACGGGCAGCCATAACCCAAGCAATCCCAACAAAGCGGTAAGATGCATTAAAAGCTTTTTTACAAAAGCAAAGCGGCCACTAATACACCGTAGCGCTATCTTAGCGGAATTAACTCCAATATAAAAGGCAGTCACACTGGTAATAATCGAAAGGTAGACAACTAAATAAACCACGAAGTGCATCATAATTCAGTGTAGGGAACGCTATTTGCGTTTTCACCGAAAACATCTGCCATTTTGCAGACCAGAACACAGATCAATGCTGGCACCCACTAGAATGCGCGCAGTCCGCTTAAGTTTTGAGCCATAAAATATCGGACGGTGTATTGATTTTGCAAAGAGGCTTATAGTACATTTTACCGTCGTTCTTGAAATTGCTTGGGTTATGGCTGCCCGTAGAGTCCTAAGAAGGACGAAACGGCCGTGGTGGTCTGCCCGCCCCAGGGTATCTATTAAACTTGGATCCATGTGTATTCCAATATAAAAAATAGTTGAATTGATTCTGCCTTTACTTGGTGGATCTGCCATTTTGCAGACCAGAAAACAGATCAATGCTGGCACCCACTAGAATGCGCGCAGTCCGCTTAAGTTTTGAGCCATAAAATATCTGACGGTGTATTGATTTTGCAAAGAGGCTTTTAGTACATTTTACCGTCGTTCTTGGAATTGCTTGGGTTATGGCTGCCCGTAGAGTACTAAGAAGGACGAAACGGCCGTCGTGGTCTGCCCGCCCCAAGGTATCCATTAAACTTGGATCTCTGTGTATTTCAATATAAAAAATAGTTACACACTTGTCCGATATGCCACAATATTCTCTTTTAATTATTTTCGCGGACACTATACACTATACCATCTTCTAAACGTTAAAGATTGTGTTAAAAGTGGTATACCTAAGAAGATCAAAATTAACTTATTATCACTACAGGAAGATTCCCATAGCTCAAGCACACAACTTGGACGTGACTACGATACCAAATAGTGTCTACATTTTTTTTAAAAGAGAAGTTTCATCCCTACAAACCAGTAAGTGTACAAGAATTAATGACTCATGATCCTGATATTATGCGAAAGCAATTTTGTGAAATAATGATTGACAAAACAGATAATTACGAACGAATTGTCCAAAGAATTTCTTTTTCAGATGAAGTTACGTTTTCTTTAAATGGTCAGGTTAATAGACAAATACAGATACTGGGCACAGGAAAATCCTCACTGGTTCATAGAAAATCACACCCAGTATAATGAAAAGGTTAATATTTGGGCGAGCATTGTTAAAAATAGGGTAAGCGGACCATTTTTCTTTCATGAGAGGAGAAAGATATCTATTCCTTTGAAATGATCTGCTTCCAGCTCTTACCACTCTATTTCCTGATGATAATGATTCTGATTTACCAAGTTTAACCTTATCGTTTCAACAGGACGGTGCACCCACGCATTGTGCTGCTCATGTAAGGGAGTACTTAAATACAATTTTTCCGGGGCGATGGATACGTAGACGGAGGTCAATAGAGTGGCCACTCAGATAGCCCGATCTTAACCCACTAGACTTTTTTTGGTGGAGCTTCGTCAAAAATTTATAAATCGAAACCCAACGCGATTTTAAGGAGTCCATTCGACGAGTAATACGAGAAATGCCTCTACGAGTAGTACAAATACTTGGTCGTTGCTCTATTTTGTTTTATAATATTTGATTGAAGATAGATATAGATTATAGGGCATGATTTATGAAAAATGTCTAGAATTGATTGTAGAATATAAGGTGTAGCTACATCAAATTAAAAGGCCGTTAATCCTTACCTGGTTTATCATTCACTAACTTCCTACAATAAATATTCACAATCGACACCACATCACTGTTCCTATCACATATTTCTTCGTTTTCCCTCAAGAAGGCATCTTTATTGCACTTGTAAAACAATATGACGGATGTCCATTTCTCGTTGTCAATCAACATACACAGGTTTTCAACTAAGTTGTCTGACGTCACTATTCCGCTGACTGAAGACGTTACGCCTCCATCGGCTTCCATATCTTCCAGGGCTCTGGAGATGGCGGCTCTTATGGCCAAGATGTCAGCGCTGACGTCTTTAAACTGGAATATAAATGTACACGTTACTATTATGAAAAAATGTCGCCGTTACATTTCATCCAGTCTCTCACAGCTCTACTCAATAATGAAGAACAGCTAGGAAGTTTCTGAGTGTTACTATTTTAGTTTAAGAACTGGTTCTCACCCATACTTTGCATACGTCACTTACTTCGCCATTTTTCAAACTGTTGTGCAACGAAGCCACCATCTTGTTTCCTGCTTCGACCAATAGGATCAACTGGAAGTAGAGCTTGTACAACGCCTTTCCCAAATCAACCAAATACTGTTCGTGTTGAAAATCGGACTGTTGTCCGCTTAAAAGTTCTAGTTTTAATGTCGTTTTTACAGCATCACAGTACTGAAATAAAAAATAGAAATAATAAAAGCATACTTACAACACTGATCGGAATTTTACTACAAAATCGAAAAAAATTCAACCAAATGTCAGTACTTATATGCAAATAATGCAATTCTTTGAAGTATATTTTGGTGTAACAAATATGTATATTTAGGTGAACAAAAATAAAGGCCATTGAATGACTAAACTAGTTTTTTGAAATTTCTTTAGTAAGTGTTGAATATCCCCTTGTACTAAATTCTCAGCCGTTATTTTTTTAAGTATAATTTAATGTATTCAAATTTAAACACAATTTATTTATCAAATAAGAAAACACAATAAAAATAGTTAATGTGATTTTTTATTATAGATAAATTGGACTATACCGCGATTATTTAGAACCGATATCACAGAGCACAAATAAAGTGACCCTGTGTGGTATAGCCCAAAATGATATTAATAACTAAACAACTATATTATGTAAATTACGGGAACCTATATTTAATTCAATCAAAGATTCAGCAAGGTAACGACCGACCCAGGCGCAAGAGAGAGAAGGGCAGAGAGGACAGGTAGGCAAAACTTTAAAACGGCAAAAAAAAACGCTTAAAGAAAGTTCGAGCAGTTTCCAGGTCAAAACCAACCAATACAAATAGCGCATTTATGGCTAAAAAAAGAAGACAAAAAATGAAATAAAATAACAAGACCAGATACAGATATGCTCTCAGACCAAGCTGGTGCTTGGTCTGAGGATATGCTAAACTTCCCCCCTTTACATATTTAAAAGAAATCGCTTGATATAACTATTAAATTTATTAATCCCCGATATTCAGTACTTTATACACAAAAGAGTACATATTTATGATACTTTCTGCGATTCTTCATATTTAAAATATTATTATTATTCAAATACAGAGTTACGTGGTTTCTAAAGGGAATGTTAAATGAGTAACGTATATACAGGAGTTTTGGATGTTTTGAATAGACTAAGAAAGCGAAGCTTTCAAAGAGTCACTATATGCTACATCTCCATAATCAAACAAAGACAAGACGAGGCGAGGCTGTTACATAAGTAATATTTAGTTTTAGCGGGTAAACGTTCTTTTAGATGGTAAAGTTTTTTTAAACGCATGTAAGCGATTTTAAGTTACATACTTTATGTACGTTTTGAATGTAAGGCCTACGTCAAGATAAATGCCCAAATTATTTACCTCCTTAACCACTGGGACAGGAGTACCTACTGTTAATGTTTACTTTAAAATTATCATAGACTAAAAAGTAGTACACATGATTTACCAGCATTTAGCTTTAAGTTATGGTATTGAGCATAAGAATTAATAATTTCTAAATCGGTATTAAAAAGCTTTAGAGCAACCTGTAAGTTTTCAAATAAGAAGGCTATATAAACCTGTGAGTCATCAGCATATTGTTGAAGTTTTATAAATTTTAAAATGTGAAACGCTGCGATATGCAAAGAAAATAACAACGATCCTAAAATAGACCGCTGTGGAACCCCGGTAGCCATAGGCATGTAATTTGACTTTTGCGATTTGCATTCTTGCTTAAGAAAAACATTCTTAATAAAATAATAAACTAAAAAATAAAAGAGTACCATCATACCATAATAGCTTGATCTCTTTTATCACAGAAAGTTTCCAAGTGTTCTTGCACTTCCAACATCCCATATTTCAAGGCTTCGTAGAATCTTGAGTTACTTATAGCCATCGTATTGAACCAAATTAAATTTATCGGCAGTATCCTAGAAAAAAATATAAATCTGGTTTATGTAAATATGGACAATTTCACAATTATTGTACTATACCAGGTTGTCCCATTATAATGTTGGTAAAGAAAGTACTTTAAATTTTAAGATTTTTCTGTCATTTAACCTAATTCGATTACTTCACTCGTTGTAAGGATTTTATTTAAATGTTGTTATTAATTTTGGAAACGAATCAGTAGCAAAACTGAAATAGTTGTTCTTTTTTTTAAAGGTTGCTGTGGGTAACTTTTAAAAGCATTCTTGGCCAT
Organism: Polydrusus pterygomalis; assembly: GCA_963969555.1. Lineage (NCBI taxonomy): Eukaryota > Metazoa > Arthropoda > Insecta > Coleoptera > Curculionidae > Polydrusus > Polydrusus pterygomalis. The sequence continues at coordinate 23,340,858 of OZ018382.1, read as the reverse complement.
ATCTTCAATTGGTGGTTCGTAGATAATACCCTTTAAGTTTCCCCAAAGAAAATAATCTAATGGTGTTATATCTGGTGAGCTTGCTGGCCATCTTATTGCTCCGTTGGTTCTAAACCACTGACACCGATTGGAATTATGTCTGTCCAAATGGTCCTTAACAAATTTAGCATTACGAGCAAGCAAGTCCCATCCCGTTGCAACCATAAATTAAGTAAGACAAATAAACGTATGTAAACATACCCAACTTACCTATAGTTTATTACATCTATCATAGAATTAAGTCTAGTAGTTAAAAGTTTTATAGTAGCCTGGCTGCCAACTGTGGACTGAGAAATATTCGTACTTGATTCTTTGGTGATGTCAATGGTAGAATGACAAATATCCTGAAAACATACAACTAATGAAACTATGGATTACTTTAATAAAATTAAGGGAATTCGGTATTTAGGTTTTTATATGCCATTGATGGTACAATCTAAGAGCCTGGTTAGTTATATATGGTTATTAATTAATTTAACTAAGTGGTTAGGAAAGACTTTTCTTCTTATCTCCAAAGATGGACAACTAGTAGAGAATTATTATTAATATATCTTCATTCTCAACCAACTTAAACAGTTCATTACAGAAAATATAACACCAAATATACAATATATAAAATCATAAATAATAAAAATCATGTTTGGTAACTATTAAGAACTCCATCGAAATTATTTAAAAAAATATATACAAGGTTGGGCAAATGTTCCGGAACGGCTTAATTACAGGCGAACGAAAAGTGATATCGGATCCGGGTTTTGGGCAATCTACAGGACTAACATTTTACTATTTGACTATTATACCATATGTCAGTAATGTCACCAACTGTCAAGTGTTGATGTTATTTTTTTTTAATGGAACACCCTGTATATTTTTACATTTTTAAATTCCACATTAAATTATAATTATTTTTTATTAAATGCACTATTAGTCTATACTTCATAGTTTCCGAGATATTGACTCTCGAAAAGTGACATTTTTGAACTTTGACAGCTTCTTACTTTCTAACAGTACGTTTTAGAGCAAAACAGCTTAAATGTCCCTATCTTCAATTTTTATTATCTTTCCAAAAAAATCAACTTCCAGTTAAACCGGAATAACTATATTTCCTGCTTTCGAGTTACATCCGGTTTAACCGGAAGTTGATTTTTTTGGAAAGATAATAAAAATTGAAGATAGGGACATGTAAGCCGTTTTGCTCTAAGACATACTGTTAGAAAGTTAGAAGCTGTACAAGTTCAAAAATGTCACTTTTCGAGAGTCAATATCTCGGAAACTATGAAATATAGACTAATAGTGCATTTAATAAAAAATAATTATAATTTTATGTGGAATTTAAAAATGTAAAAATATACATGGTGTTCCGTTAAAAAAAAAATAACGTCAACACTTGACAGTTGGTGACATTACTGATATATGATATAATAGTTAAATAGTAAAATTTTAGTCCTATAGATTGCCCAAAACCCGGATCCGATATCACTTTTCGTTCGCCTGTAATTAAACCGTTTCGGAACATTTGCCCAACCCTGTATATAATAACCACTTACAAAAAAATACTAATAATAATAATAATATATAAGTTAGTTTAGTTTTAAAAAATATTTTTTTAGTTTTTTTTTTCTAAATCCATAATTTCGATACCTATTTCTTTAATTTTTTTCGGCAAACTGTTGTAAATTGTTATTCCTTTATAAAATATTGATCTTTGGCCAAAAGTACTCTTTACCATAGGTGTTTGAATATGATGGTTTTGTCTCGTGTTGTGAATAATGTTGGTCGAAGGAAATATTATATTCGATTGTTTTTCTTTAATAAAAATAGAGTGTATTAGAATGCATAGTTTTAATTTATAAAGCTTTTCTAAATTTAAATATCCTTTGGTTCATACAAATTTATAGTTGGTTCTAAAAAAGGAAGTTTATGTATGCATTTAATTATTTTGTTCTGAAGTTTTTTTAATGGCTGAATTGTAGTTAAATTCGCTGATCCCCAAATTGAAATCGTATACTGTAATTTGGAATAAACCAAAGAATAATATATATTTTTTAAATATTTTAATGATATATAATTTTTAGCTTTAAACAAAATGCCAATTATTGGTGAGATGTAACTTCTTAAATATTCAATATGTTTTTTCCAACTTAAATTTTCGTCAATATATAAACCTAAAAATTTAATTGTTTTAGTATATTAAATTATATGATTATTGAAAGATAGTGAAGAAATATTATTATTTTTTAATTTTGATTTACTTATAAACATAAAAGATGACTTAAAAAAATTTATTATATTTAGGTCGTGGTTAATGTTATTATGAATTTGAGCATAGGCTTCATGAAAATATACAATAGTAGTATCATCAGCAAATAATTTTATTTTAGAATAATAGTAGATGTAGATATATTTTTAATTTTAAAAACGTAAAGTTCAACATGATCTTCTACTTACAGCGACAAGCCTTTGCAGATGATGGAAAAATTGTAGCGAATTGGCAGGTGTCTGAACGTTGTTCGCCTGGACGAAAGCGTTCCAGCTGTCCAGAACGTCGCTTTTCGTGATCCGAATATTGACTATGCCAGGTAAATTCGGTGAAGCATTGCAGGGGGTCACTTCGCCCAAGTCTCCGGCACTGGAACCACTAAAATAAAAACTAATTAAAAATAACTGGTATTTACTATTAAATCTTTTCACAAGTGTTAAGAACACAAAAACTAGGAGTTTTCCAAAAAGAATTAAAAATAAATCAAAATTTACATGGTCAAAATTTAAAAATCAATTTTGACATTTTTCAGACCTCTAACAGATATACTTGTCTTACCTTGTATCAGATCTAGCGCTAGAATTGGCTTGTTGCTCTCGAAGACCCAGAGAAGATGGCGGGTATATGCCACTACTCTCGGCATTGCTGTTGTCAAAATCTGGAGCATTCGCTATTTCGTCCAAGGGAGATTCTGATTCTATTTCGTCGTCAGACGATTCTTCTGTCAACAGACGCTAGAAACGGGAGGACAGAACTCAATACAAGCATGAACAACCAAGGACAAAAAATGTGTTTGCCTAAAGCTTGGTGTTATAAGAGCATAAGCACAAAGGTAAGTTGTCAGCTCTAACACTAAAACTATATTGTATAATTTCTAAGGCACGTGTTATAGCAAATCATGAGTTATCAATTTGTTTTATTTGCACCAATGGTGAAAAATTATGGACAAAGTAGATTGGGCTAAAATAGGATCAGATGTTGTTTTTTCATCATCTTTACAACCATAAAAAAAAATGAAATTTAGATATAGTAACCTTTATACCCTGAATCGAACTACAGTAGACTTCCATTATCCGAAACTCGATTATGCGAACTCCGCATTATCCGAAACGACCCATGAACCGGATTATCTGAAATGATTCTTGCTATTCCTCCGCATTATCCGAAATTTCTAAGAAATGTTTTCTTGGTTTTGTTATTGCGACCAAAAATCGACAGACTTTAAAATTAAAACAAGTACCAATTACCTACCTCTTTCTTGAATTTATGAATATGAATACATACTAATGTACATCCATAAGTATTAGAATTTATTATGTATGTATGTACATCTATAAAAGTACATAGATATAGTTACTTTTCCTATAGTTAATGATTTTCCTCAATCTCCGCATTATCCGAAATTCCGATTATCCGAAATCGGTCCGGTCCACATCATTTCGGATAATCGGGAGTCTACTGTATTTACAAGCCGAGTAAAAATAGACTTAATTCTTTTTTATTTGAGTTTTATATTTTTTATATCGAATTTTAATTCGGGAGAACGTAGGATTCTTTTGTAATAGAGGAAAGTACTTTTAGTTGAACACGATTTAAAACGTAATTTTCGAGATAATTCGATTCAAACGTTATCCTGCTTATCAAAAAATTCATATTAAGGGCCTACATTACATCCACGCACACCTTTAAACTGGGTAAGAAAGTATATTGGATAATAAAAAGTTTTTGCTTTTTAAGCTCTATTAGGAAAACATAGCAAAGCCTAAACATTAAGCAACATATAAAGGACAAAAATAATAATGAAAAAGACTAATACAAAGACGCTCACTCACATTATGATTAAAGGGGCACACGTGTACCTTTCTGACGGTCAGTACCGGCGTCTTCTCACTAAGACTGTCCTCCAACTTCACGCCGGCCTGGTCCTCCTCGCCTTGGCTAAATGGACGTCGTCTTACGCCCCAGTTGAAGTTGTCCGTGCTCTCGCCCTAAAAAACGAAGCGTTCGTTAGTAGATGACAAAATATTGATTCGTCCGGACAAATTTCCAGACTTGGATCCGGGTGACCATATGTACCTCTATGCTTTCGCTCTCGTATTCCAGAAAATCGAAGTCCTTGAACACTCCAAACTCCGTAGCTGCGTCGTCACGTCTTGATCCGCCGCTCATGTCGTTGTTACCGGCAGAAACTTCCTCTGTGCTCGAGGCCATGCTCGATTGTCGTTCTATGAGGTCTGAGGTTTGGCTGAATATAACCTAAAGAAAAAAATTACATTGCTCAATCATAAGAAACTCGTAAAGTTGTAATAACGCTGCTTTTTTTTAATTGGGGTACTTACAGATGGGCTTTTAGGTAAGCCTACTCTTTGGCCACAAGTAGTAAGTAAATTGACCAGACATTCTCGAACGCGTCCCTAAAAAATTAGGATTATAATTACAATTTTTACTTATTTTTTTGTTGTAAGCGTGTTTTTAACGACATGAGAGTAATTTTATCAAAAAATCAATTAGTCAAATATCACTACAGAACTGGGTTCATACCTGACACATCCAAGGCCGTTTCCACCCGCTTTGTGTAGTAACCTCAGCAGGGCTAATCGAACACGACCTCCTGGGCGTCACCGACGTTTTCGTCTTTTCGGCATCTTCCATCTTATGTAAAAATCTTCTTCCTATCACAGGGGTCTGCGACATGTCAAATGTAAACTCCATTGTGCGACCTGGAATGGAATATTATTACGAGTAAATACTAGTGACATACAGTGTGTATCAGCCCAATGGAATAAATTCGATAATAAATACATGGGGGCATGTCCGAAAAAACGCTCGGACATGTCGATTGGTATTTCTTGTTGCGCATTTTTTTTCAATAAAAACTTTTTGTACAGGGTGTGTTATGTAACAGTGGCCAATGCCATCTTTCTTATTTTAAATGCAACACCCTGTATATTATTCACTTTTTGGATTCTTCAGAAAATTTTAGACATATTTCATGTACAATATTCTATACCTATCTTCAAATGTTTCGGAAATATTACGTGTTTTCAGATTTATTGCATTTCAGCGTGTCTTTTTACTGATATGAAATTTAAAAAAAGGTATAAATCGTTTTGTGTACTTTTGTTTAAAACTCCTGACCTTAGCAAATTGTTGTCTGTCTGCATGACAGTAGTTGTCAGTGTTATAGTCGTTTGAATTTCGTTAACTTCATATCAGAAAAATGGTTTATTTAACAGAAATGCACAAAATAATAACGCTACAGATGCTCGCTTATTTCATGAAAAATTTTAATGCAATATGTGATGATACCAAATTAGATATTATACTTGAGTTTGAGGAAAACCCACATACTTCTAGCCGAAAAATAGCCCCAATGTTCGATGTTAGCCATTCATCGATTATTCGAACATTACAAGAAAATAAAATGTACCCCTATAAAATGATACCTACTCATGAGCTCATGGAAGACGATTTTGATAGGAGAACGTATTTTTGTGAACAAATAATGGCAATGTTGGATAGCAATGTGATCCAATTAGAACATGTTTTGTTTTCTGATGAGTGCACCTTTACACTTCACGGTCATGCTAATCGTCAGAATTGCCGCTATTGGTCTAAAGAAAATCCTCACTGGATCAGAGAACATAATATGCAGTATCCTGAAAAAGTTAATGTTTGGGCAGGAATAGTTAGAGATCATATCATAGGTCCCTTTTTCATAATTGGCAATTTAAATGGCGATAATTATTTAGCACTGCTCTAAAATAATGTCTTGCCAACTTTGACAAACTTATATCCTGATCCAGCAAACCCACAATTTCCAGCGAATATGATATGGTTTCAGCAAGATGGAGCATTACCAAATCAATCTCCGGCAGTACCTCAACAGAGTATTTCCAAATCGGTGGATAGGGGTGGATCAATGGAATGGCCAGCACGATCCCCTGCGTTGACGCCATTAGACTTATTTTTATGAGGTTATGTCAAAAATATTGTATAAACTAAACCCCTCGACTTAGCTAACTTAAGAGGACGAATAACGCTTGTGATTAGATCGGTCACACCTAAGATGTTCAGTAACATTAAAAGAAATTTCTATTTAAAATTAGGATGTTGCCTAGACATTCGCTGCGAGCATTTTTAACATCTACATTAATGTTTTATTTTGTTTTTTACATTATCAAGAAATAAACAGTATTACTTATTAGTTTTTGAGTGTGTTGTTCATTTTTTCAATAAATCTGGAAACACTTAATATTTCCGAAACAGTCGAAGATAGGTATAGGATATTGTACATGAAATATGTCTAAAATTTTCTGTGGAATCCAAAAATAGAATAATATACCGGGTGTCCACGGACGGTGGCTCGCCCCTCTAACTTTTTTGTTTTTCAAGATAATGAAATAAAATTCGGGGGATTTGTATACGACATTAAACTGCATTTTTTGACACGTGACTCAACATTATGGAACTTCCGGTTTAACCGGAAGTGACATAGACTTTCTATTTTTAAATGGGACACCTGGTATATTTTTACTTTTTTTGACTCCATATGATATTCTAAATACAACGATGTATCACTTGTCACTTTTTGTCACCAAGAAAATATTTTTTTTCAACTTTTTCACTCCTTGTAAAACTATTATTTTCCATGTTTTTTAAACAACAAACTAATTTACTTTGGCAGAAGCTGTTGGCATTTCAATTTTATTCAAGGCATGCTTTTGTGTTATCAGTTTTGCTGGTCACAGGCTACTTGATGCATTTAAATCTAAATTTATTCTCAAAATATGCTTAATTTTAGGAAAGTTCCAAGTTAACTTTTTAAAGTTTTTTAATGGCAGCTTTTCTAAAACCTAATAGTGTATGGTATCAAAATAATCGTAATAAAATCCTCTTTTTTCTTAACCCGACGAGCCACCATGTTGCCATTTAAAAAAAATGAGTTATACAACTTTAAAGATTAAATTTTACATAGCACATAGCATTGGAGCAAAAATAGTAAAATTGTATTTTTCCCAAGATTAGAGAACTGAAATAAGTGATTTTAAGGTATTCATAGCCCTCTAGATAAAACAATAAATTTGGAAAAAAAATATTTTCTTGGTGACAAAAAGTGACAAGTGACACATCGTTGTATTTAGAATGTCATATGGAGTCAAAAAAAGGAAAATTATACCAGGTGTCCCATTTAAAAATCGAAAGTTTATGTCACTTCCGGTTAAACCGGAAGTTCCATAATGTTGAGTCACCTGTCAAATAATGCAGTTTTATGTCGTATACAAATCTCCCGAATTTTATTTTATTAACTTGAAAAACAAAAAAGTTAGAGGGGCGAGCCACCTTCCGTGGACACCCGGTATAGGGTGTTGCATTTAAAATAAGAAAGTTGGTATTGGCCACTGTTACATGACACATCCTGTATAAAAAGTTTTTATTGAAAAAATGCACAACTAGAAATACCAATCGACGTATCCAAGCGTTTTTTCGGACACGCCCCCATGTATTCATTATCGAATTTATTCCATATGGCTGTTACACACTGTATATTCGCCGTTTCATTTTTTATCAATATTTCGCCTTCTTCAAAAAGCGGTATCAATTACCTACAGTTTTAAGTTAAAAGAAAATTATTGATAAATTAATAAAAGCAAAAAATGAAAATTTCTCAAATTTGCCAATTTTTCTTTTTCTACTTCTGCCTTTATTTTAACGTAGAAACTGTAGGTAATTTTACTCCAAACTGTTAACTAGGTTTACCTGGTAACTCTTTTTTCGCAAACACGCTGTCTTCTGAAAACGACGGGTGAGGAATGGAGGTGAGATTGCTCTCCCAGTAGGTAGTTATCGACGTAGGAGGCGCCACGAGAGAACTGGACCTGCTCACAACTAACTTGAGGATTTTTAGGGATTCTTTCCAGTGCGGACCTACAGAAAAAGTGAAAAAGAAGTTTTATTTAAATACTTTTCGGCTATCTAAAGATGGGTGTTTGTTGAACATTATGACAGCTCCCTTTTTATCTACATACACTATAAAAATAATAGTAATAAGTCTATTTAAAATTTAATAATATAATAAATATGTTTATGTTGTCTTCGATAAACTTATTCTTCAATCCCCTGAAGCTGAGCTTGTTAGGGGCAAATCTTATTTTTTGTTTTAGTATGTAAAATCATAAATCATAAATATGCATTAAAAATCAAGTTTTTTAAAGTAAAAATGTTAATTTATAGTATAAACGCTGCTTTTTTGAAGAAATATATTACCTATAATAAAATTATTAATTTATAATTTTTAAGTAAAAAATATTACTCATATAAATTATTTAGAACAATATTAATTAATTAAAGGATTTCTAAAAATATTTTCAAATTATCTGTTTTTAATATCCATGTTTTTATTTCGACTTTAAATTTTTTTAATGAAAACAATTTTTTAATTTTTGTTGGTAAATAATAATCGTTTAAATAAAAACATAAATATTTGAAATTTTTTTGTCGCCTACTTAAACACATTTTAGCCAACTTTAGTTCGAAACTAAATCATAATAGAATTTAACCCTATTCATAATACTGGAAATAACTAATAATTTATTTGTCATTTTCACCCAGTACGCTGAAGTCCAAAAACCTATATTAAAAAAATGAATATAAAATAGGTATTTTGCCCTCTCGTAATTATTTATTTGTTTATTATGACAAATAAATTATTAGTTATTTCCAGTATTATGAATAGGGTTGAATTCTATTATGATTTAGTTTCGAACAGAAGTTGGCTAAAATGTGTTTAAATAGGCGTGCAACACGCTTATATCTAAACCGACCCGGTTTATTGAAAAGTTTTTAAAAGTTTGCAACTACTTAATGTATTTTTATTATAAACCCACGTTTAAGTTATTTGATTTTATATTAAAATTGCGTTAACAAAAAATCGACCAGAGGCGTACCGTTTAGGGGATATTAGAGATTAGGGAAAAAAATACATCTAGCTTAAATTTCGTATTTGGACTATGTTTTTAATTTGCAAAAACATTTCCATATAAAATTTTGCTGTATTTTTAATAATTAAGGTACTTTACTCTTAAGGCAATTTCAAAAATATGGCATTTGTTCCCTTACTATTAGCTACAGGTAAAATATGAAATGTGCATTTATAGTTTTAAGGCATGCACCAACTTTTATCAAGAATAAAATTTTCTGAAAAATCGGTAATAAATAACTTTCCCATATGTTGCATACTTTTTTGGACACACTGTATATCAAGATGTTATAAATGTAAAGTTGTCTTATGTTCAACTCTTTTGTTTCTGAATATAATTCTTTTGAAGAATAAAGTTAATCTTTATTGAATATAATTTTTAAAAACCTTTTTTGTAATATTTCTGATTTTTTAACTAAAGTTCAATTTATTCCTCCCCAACCTAAAATTCCGTTATTTAAATGAAATTTAACTAACGCGTAATATAATATTTCCATGTCTTACATTTAAAAAAATTTTAATGTTTTTAAAAATCGGTAGTAAACTTCTTAATTTTTTAATTAAGTATTCTATGTGAAAATTCCAATTTAATTTACTGTCAAAAATAATTCCTAAATATTTTATTTTATTAACTTTAAAAATGAATGAATGTCTTCATTTATTTGAATACTATTCATATTTTGTGGTAGGGTATTTAGGTTTAAAGTAAAAGGAATATAATTTGTTTTATTAAAATTAATTGTTAACAAATTGTTATCAAACCAATTTTTTATAATTTAAAAATCTTTTTTAATCTTATTAAAAAGTAAAAAACTTTTTAACGCTTGTTGTCAGCGTCTACTATTACGTAACAATCTTGATGGTGATTTGACTTAAGTTTTAATAATGTTACTTTGTTAAGGTGGCTGACACTACATTTCATATTCAGTTATAACTAAATTTATTTATAAATGATTACCCTCAATGTATTTAATAATAATCCTCAACAAATCAGCATTTATCGGCTGTGCAGCAGCTGTAGCCAAATCTACGTAATGCAAAATGCAATGGATAATATTCAAAATGGGCAATTGCAAGTTGCTGGGTCCCTTTTCCAATATCTCCACCAGGAAGGAGAGCATGTTCAATCCCAAATGCGAGTACGTGTCATGGAGATATTTGATAACGCACTTTGTCCATTGGAAACTTTCCTTGCTGAAGGTTCTACGGCTGTACAGGTTCATAACGGTTCCTAGGTTCTCGAGTTTTTTGCTTTTTTCAATACTAACCTACATGGAAAAAAACATAGAGTTATAACAGGTGAGATACTATAATTAACGCGAGAACCGCCCGAAGGATGAAGCGCGAAGGTGCTGGTATGCTTTAAAAGTGGCGTTCCACAAGGATCAATATTAGGTCCATTATTATTCTTAATTTACATGAATTCCGTTTCCAAATTGAACATAAAGGGCAATATAAAGCTATTTGCAGATAATACACCAATTATTTATTTTGCTACAATTTTGCAGAAATGTATTTTGATATTAATAATGATTTAAAAATACTTCTTTCCTGGCTTCAATCAAATAAACTTATGTTAAATTTTACAAAATCTTCTTTTATGTTTATAGCTAAAAATAAAATAAATTCCATCATTAACCCCTTAACATTTAATAATGAAAATATTCAATATTCAAAAACGACAAAATTTTTAGGATTAGTTTTAGACGAAAATTTAAATTGGAAAAGCCATATCCAGTATATTATCAACTCGATATCTCCTTTGGTATCTGTTTTGTACAGAGCTAGATATTACATTCCTTTGAAATACTTAAAAAATATATATTTTTCATTAATATATTCAAAGTTACAATACTTAGCTTCTGTATGGGGATCTGCTTGTTTATCAAACTTAAAACCATTACAAAAATTGCAAAATAAAGTTATTAAATGTATATACAAATTACCACATTTAGAACCAACTGTTAATCTATATAGACCGAAAGGGTATTTTATTTACACGTTCAAAACATTTATAAATTAAAAATTTGTATTCTAATTCACATGACCATAACACCAGACATTGTATAAATTATCAAACTATACCAGTAAAAAGTAATTTCGGAAAAAATCGCTTTTATATGACGGAATAATAAAATAAAACAATCTTCCAAAAAATATCAGAAAAATTGACAACTTTTAAAAAACAATTAAAAGGATATTTACTAAATTAAATTATTTATAGTATTTTTTTTAATTGATTTTATTAATGAATTAAATTGGATTAACTTCAATTTTTTTATTGTTATTTTTTTTTAATGGTTATTATTTTCTATATTATGTTATCACTTTCCATGTAATGAACTGTAAAACTTAGTTTGGAATAAAGGCATTTTCAAAGTTAAAAGTGTTTAACATCGACACTAAATGGCAATTTGCGCTACATCCTTCGAAAGGGGTCATTTAACTATAAACACATAGCGCAAAAGTCGATTTCTAATAATACTTCAATGTTTGTAAATGTTTCAGTTACCTGAGCTATATTCTCAGCTGATCTAATACACAATTCGTTGGCATCTTCGTAATTTTGCAGCATATACGGTAAAAGAGCGATGACATTCATGGGAAAAGCTATACTTTGCGAAGGATCGACCACCACAAAGTTGAGTAAGGGGGTGAACTGGGATAACAGTTCCACGGCTGGTTCGTAAATATTGGGATGGGTGCAACCCTAAAAACGAATTAATAACTAACTTATTTCTTATCGATGGCTCTAAAAAAACATACGATATCCTAACTCAAATTTAAATTTATTCTTCTAATGTTTCGCATGGGATAGTTTGGGTTACCTTTAGTAAAAGTGCATGGACCCCAGGAAAACTATTCCACCTCAGCTGTTGTTGCAACTTTTCCACCTTATCTCTGGCGTCCGGTCTATCCAATGGTAGCCTATGCATAACTCTTGCCAGTAGTCTCACGGCCAGTGAAAATTCGTGTTCGTAGTCGGATTCTAAGAGGGAGACTGCTAGCCAGAATAGCTGGGCTAGGATTGTGAGTTTGTCATCTTGGGTTGCAGAATCACCTAGAATATACCGGGTGAATACATTTACTTTGGGACATGGGAAAATGCTTGCAAAATTCTAGAAGTGAAGTGATTTGCTCTATTAGTTTAAGAAATCGGCGCCCTGGTTTCTGTGCATGCGCCAGCGTGCGCGGCTGTTTTTGAGCCGGTTTAAGCTGGTTTTTGCTGTTTTTGAGCCGCAGCTCTAAAACAACAAAAAGCGGCTCAACACAACTCTAAACGGCTCAAAAATAGCTCAAACACAACGGCACACTGTTGGTGGATGCGCAGAAGCCAGGGGAAATTGTCATCTACTACTAATAGTAGTAACTGAACATTAATATTTAAAATTTTAAAAAATTATAAATTTTTAGGGTTACACTTGATATTTTTTCCTTTAAAATCAAAGACTGGATGAATATACATGTTATTAATTTAAAGAATAAATACCTAGATATAAATAATTTATAAAAATTTTCTAACATAACGTTTACAAAAGTAATTTTTACAAACTATTAAAATAAACAGCAACTTTGGCAAACGGTCATTGTTATATAATGGATTAATATTAGATATAGGTATAATATTTTACCCGAAAATATTAAAATATTAAAAAAACTACCCTTTTTTAAACTTAATTTAAAAAAATATTTTTTTTTTTTTTATTTATTTATTTTACGTCGGCCTTTTTCCGCAACGAGGCCAATCACCGACGCCAGGGAATTTGTCACACACTATCTGGTAATTTTGCCGAATCCCTCTTTGTCGAGGGTAGGGTTCTTTAACGTGCCAACATCCATGACACGGGGCCCACAGTTTAACGTCTCTTCCGAAAGACGGCGGCGCCACCTCTTAAACCAAATTCCAAATTTAACATCGACGTTGCCGGCACCGGGAATGGAACTCGGGCCTACGATCTGTAAGGCTGCTGCGCTAACCACTAGACCACAACGTCGACAAAAAAATATTTGCTAATGTAAATTTCTTTCTTAATGAGTTATTCAAACGTTTATACGAAACGAATATTTTTTTTAAACTGTCTTTTCTTCATACAGTGTGACCAGTAAAGTCCGCATCATATGGGATTTTTTTTATTAATAGCTTTATTCGAAATTTGATTTTGGCATCAAGTTCTGCTTCGATCGAGATGAAAATTAAGCAAAAAAATAGTAGTCACGTGATTCGCATTATCTGTCAAATTTTAATTTGTTCCAAAAAATAATTCAAAAGTGGGGTTATTTTTGAAAGCATCGAAAAAAGTTATTAGAAAAAGTTTTTTTAAATGCAGTTTCTAGCCCACATGCAAAATTTTAGCGTCATAAGATAATTTTGATTTTTTACCCATATTTTGCAAATTGCACCATTTTTGCAAAATAAGACTCAACGCAACATACATAAAACTTCTTAGTTTTGACAATGCTTTATTTCAGATATATTTTCTTTAAGGTAGCGCCATATTAAATGTGTGTTTTTCTACAAAATCAAAATTGGGCTATTAAAATTTGTTCGCATGTGATGCAAAGTTTATTTGTTTTTGACCCTGTATAAAGTAACTTTATAAAGTAAGTATTTTTGAAAACGTAGTTTGTGTCTGAAAGTAATACACCTTAATATTAAAACAAAAAAGAACAGTGTCATCAGTAAAGTGTTCATTAAGTGGAAAATAAATTTTAGTGGTGGGTAAAAAATCAAAATTATCTTATGCAGCTGAAATTTTGCATGTGGACTAGAAACTGCATTTAAAAAAACTTTTTCTAATAACTTTTTTCGATATTTTCCGAAATAACCCCAATTTTGAATTATTTTTTGAAAAAAATTAAAATTTGACAGATAATGCGAATCACGTGACTACTATTTTTTTGCTTAATTTTCATCTCGATCGAAGCAAAACTTGATGCCAAAGTCAAATTTCGAATAAAGCTATTAATAAAAAAAATCCCATATGATGCGGACTTTACTGGTCACACTGTATATATCTGCTAAGTTAGAGTAATAATTATTGTTTCTTATTTTTATATACTTATACTTCATACGAAGTCAGTTGAGACAACGTAAATATTGGGGGTACGATCAATTTACTGCATCACACACTAAAACTACAATACAAATATAACAAAATTTGTATTGATCGCTCCCTATACAGATGTTCGAAGATAGTCCACGTGGACTTGGCAAGTCTGTCATCAAATTTTTCTTAGTTTTTTTGTCTGTCTCAACTAAGATCGTATACACTTTACTTACTTTATACCTGTAATAAACTTGTAAAGTTGGTTGGGAGTATAAAAATTAAAAAAAAAAAGATTCTTAATAGTATCCCGATACCCACGTGGTTTCTACAAATTAATAAAGAACAGTTTAAAAAATATTATAACAATATAAAAAAAGTAAAAAGCCATATATATATATTTTTCGAAGTTCTTTAATGTTCCTTTTGTTGATCCCCAAATAGAAATAAGGTATTTCCATTTGCAATTAAAAAAATCTGTTATCTGCCGATATTTAACCACTAAAAAAACAGCTAGATGGATTCAGCTTCTTGTCGTCCTTTACCCTACATATTCATATTTTTCAATATTTTTTTTTTAAATCAGTGCGTAAAAACTGCAGAGTTCAGCTTTTTCAGACAATCACCAAGTATCTAATACTGATAATACGGTATAATAATGTTTATGAGGCAGGGTTGGTTGAATTCGTCCAAGTGGACATAATTGGACGATTTTGTCCAATTATGTCCGTCCGGACAAAATCAATTGTTCTGGACAAAATGGACAAAATTGTACAAAATCAAATTAAACATATAAAATTAAAAAAACTTTATTATATTAGGATTAGGGTGTCAAACAAAACTTAAACAACAATAACGGGATACCGTCGGATCATCGTGCCGTCGGATGACGGACGCATGAAAATTTACCTTAATGAAATATCAAATAGCCATTTTCTGGAATTTTTAATTTGGTATTTATTGTTTATATAATACACAATACAAACGTGTATTTTGGGTTGCCTAAATCAACAAATTTAATAAAATGTAATGAAATTTGATTTTGTCCAATATTGTCCGATTTTGTCCGTTTTTGTCCAATTTTGTCCATGTCCTGGACAAAATCAAAAAAAGTGGACAAAATCACAACCCTGTTATGAGGGCAATCATATTCTTACCCAACATTTTCAAACTCTGTGCAGACCTGGATCGTGATAAATTCGATGCAAATTTAGCTCTATTTTGCTCTATATCGTTGACGCTATTTCGATTCCTTTTCTCATCACCTCCGGAAGTGCTTTTTCTAAATCCATAAGATACTGAATAACTTGTGCTCCTAGCATGTCCACCTGCATTTAATAAAAATGTAACCAGAATAGTAAAATGGTATCAAAAACATAAGCTTAAAAAAAGTTTTATTTGGTTGCTTTTTTTGATTAAATGGTTAATTTTTACAAATTAGTCTATGTAACTTGTTTCCCCCTACCTGATACCGAATGGTTGTAAACTGGCAAAGCGTTATTGGTAGCTGCCCCATCTGGAGTCTTCTTGTACGAAACTGGATCTTTATTGTTAAGGTTGGGCGTAGACTTAAATATTTCCTTTGTCAAGTCTAGAGGACGAAAATCTGATTCCAGTGAATCTACGGCTGCTTCTAGGGTAAGCAGGAGCTCCGTTACGTAACCTAAAACAGCTTACTATAAATATACCATAAATGTAAATTTACACAAAATCTATAGATTTCTAGGTACCAATGCGGTAAAAAAAATACGGGGACAAAGAATTAAGCTGCAGCATTAAATTTTTGCCTGTGACTTCGCCAGCAATAAATATGATACGCAAGTTGGTAAAGGTAATATTAGTACATTTTTATACCTTGCATGTCCTCCCCTTGTTCAGCTACTGTCTCCACCAATCTGCTTAAAATGTCGGAGAGCATTCTGGAAGTTATTGGTACCCTTAAGGACCTAAAGATCTGGAGAGATCGTCCAGCGTAATGTCTTGAGGAACAACTTAAACCTATATACAATAAAGGTAATTTTAACTATAAACTTATTCTTCAATCCCCTGAAGCTGAGCTTGTTAGGGGCAAATCTTATTTTTTGTTTTAGTATGTAAAATCATAAATTATAAATATGCAATAAATATCGTTAAAGTAAAAATGTTAATTTATAGTATAAACGCAGGTTTTTTTTAAGAAATATATTACCTATAAGAAAAATTATTAATTTATAATTTTTAAGTAAAAAATATTACTTATTTAAATTATTCAGAACAATATTAATTAATTAAAGCATTTCTAAAAATATTTTCAAATTGTCTGTTTTTAATATCCATGTTTTTATTTCGACTTTAAATTTTTTTAATGAAATCAATTTTTTAACTTTTGTTGGTAAATAATCGTTTAAATAAAAACATAATATTTGAAATTTTTTTGTCCTATGGACTTACTTTATTTTAGGTTTTATGGTTATTTCATTTTTATGACGTGTATTATGATTATGGTTTTTAAATTGTATAGGGTTTTTATTTTTAAATATACAGTGTGTGTATAAAGTCTGGAAACGGCTTAATAACATCACAATTTACTGGCCGATTTAAACCAAATTTGGTACAGTTGTGTAAGAGGATCTAGCGCACCGAATGACGATATTGGCGTTGTTGCCAGCTTTTTAGTTTGTCTGGAATTCGAACGAATTTTATATTTTTAAATATAACACCCAGTATATTTTTACATTTTTAAATTCCACATAAAATTATAATTATTTTTTTTAAATGCATTATTAGTCTATACTTCATAGTTTCCGAGATATTGACTCTCGAAAAGTGACATTTTTGAACTTTGACAGCTTATAACTTTCTAACAGTACGTCTTAGAGCAAAACGGCTTACATGTCCCTATCTTCAATTTTTATTAGCTTCCCAAAAAAATCAACTTCCGGTTAAACCGGATGTAACTCGAAAGCAGGAAATATAGTTGTTCCGGTTTAACTGGAAGTTGATTTTTTTGGGAAGATAATAAAAATTGAAGATAGGGACATGTAAGCCGTTTTGCTCTAAGACGTACTGTTAGAAAGTTATAAGCTGTCAAAGTTCAAAAATGTCACTTTTCGAGAATCAATATCTCGGAAACTATGAAGTATAGACTAATAATGCATTTAATAAAAAATAATTATAATTTTATGTGGAATTTAAAAATGTAAAATCATACTGGGTGTTATATTTAAAAATATAAAATTCGTTCGAATTCCAGACAAACTAAAAAGCTGGCAACAACGCCAATATCGTCATTCGGGGCGTTAGATCCTCTTACACAACTGTACCAAATTTGGTTTAAATCGGCCAGTAAATTGTGATGTTATTAAGCCGTTTCCAGACTTTATACACACACTGTATATAATACTAGCGTGTACCCGGCCTGCGTTGCAGCGCTTTCTCTGAGATAATAAGGCGAGTTCACCATCACGTCAAGATTTATAAATACAAACCCGAACAAACCTTTAAATTTATCAGTGTTTCTCTACAATATTATGCATGTATTATACATAAAAACCTTCCTCTTGAATCACTCTATCTATTTTAAAAAACCGCTTCAAAATCCGTTGCGTAGTTTTAAAGATTTAAGCACATATAAAAGGGGACAGACGGGCGACAGCGACTTTGTTTTATACTATATTAAGACTAAGAATATGTTATAATTAATGTAAGGTTGTCTTATGTTCAACTTTTTTGTTTCTGAATATAATTCTTTTAAAGGATAAAGATAATCTTTATTGAATATAATTTTTAGAAACCTTTTTTGTAATATTTCTAATTTTTTAACTAAAAGTTCTATTTATTCCTCCCCAACCTAAAATTCCGCAATTTAAATGAGTTTTAACTAACCCGTAATATAATATTTCCATGTCTTACATTTAAAACTTAATTTTTTTAATTAAGTATTCCAAGTGAAAATTCCAATTTAATTTACTGTTAAAAATAATTCCTAAATATTTTATTTTATTAACTTTAAAAATTTGTATGTCTTATTCATTTATTTGAATACTATTCATATTTCGTGGTAGGTTATTTAGGTTTAAAGTAAAAGGAATATAATTTGTTCTATTAAAATTAATTGTTAACAAATTGTTATCAAACCAATTTTTTATAATTTTAAAATCTTTTTTAATTTTATTATTTAGGTTGTCCCAATTTGTATCGGTATAAAAAATTGTAGTATCATCTGCAAAACTATGAATTTGTCCATCGTAATTTATACTAAATAAGTCGTTAATATAAATATTAAAAAATAATGGTCCTTAAATTGTTCCTTGAGGAACACCATACTTAAATATTTTTGGATAACTTTTTTTTTTTATCTATTTGAACATAAGTTGGTCTATTTTTCAGATAATTTTTAATTAATTCTAATTGCTTTCCTCTGAATCCAATATTTTCAAACTTTTTTAACAGTAAATTATGGCTAACTGTATGAAAGGGTTTTGCTAAATCTAGAAAAATACTAATACAAGGTTTTTTATTATCTAGTGCATCATATATTTGTTCTGTGAGATATAATATAATATAACAAATATATCACAGGTTCATACAGTCGTACTTTTATAAACTAGTATAAAGTTTTACTGTGATATATACGAGTTTAAAAAGACGTAGTACGCTTCTTTGACGTAAAAAGTATTACTGTACGAACTGATGATAGTGTCCAAAACAGACATTTACGCACATTATAATTGAAAAACATACCTAACTGAAGTGCAGTCTGCGCCCATCTCTCATTGATGTGTGCATTAGGCAGAGAATCTCTGAACACCCTCAAAATATACTGCAGTAATATGTCTATTTGTTCGGAACTCTTGATAGTAAATACTTTGGCCGTTATGTCTTCGTAGTTCCACAACGGAGCCTGCTTTACTGCTAGGAAATCGATCAGTGATTTTATGACAGTTGACGTCGTCAGTTCGAGTTTTATCGGCACGATAGGTTCGGCGTTTTCCGGAAGGACTATGAGCGGAGGAAGAGAAGAATCCTTGTCGTCTCCTAAAAAAAAAGACATTTTACAGTGGTATGTAAGGTTGTAAGATCAACTGTGGTCTAGTTTACATTAATTTTTACGATGGTACAAAATACCAAAAAATTATTTACAGTAGAATTAAAATACAATCTGGATTAATGACGGGTAGCATCTAGACATTCCGCTATAGGATTCGGCACCCGTCTCTATTCTGATTGGATGATTTCAAACGTTCCGTCTAAAAGGTATATTGGCAACTGGTTTGTTCGTTGTTACCCAGAGCATTTTTTTTTAATTAAAATTTAATAAAATAATATTAGTTAAAAAAATTTAATAAAAAAAATGCTCTGGGTAACAACTAACAAACCGGTTGCCAATATACCTTTTAGATGGAACGTTTGAAATCATCCAATCAGAATAGAGACGGGTGCCGAATCCTATAGCGAATTGTCTAGATGCTGACGGGTACTGCATACTATAGTGCATACCGTTGTTAGTTATAGACATGTACCTTTAGTATAGCGTATCTCAAGCGCAAACCAAAGTTAAGTTTTATGGGTGAAAAAATTCGTCCAAGCGCAAGGCTCACCGGTCAGATGCCTTCCCTCTCAGCAGCAATGGGCATGCGCACAAACCTCTCGTTATCGGCCTGTCCTTCTTTAGCGACATACTCAAAATACAGTCCAGAACCGGCTCGGCGCCATTTTTGTTGTTGTGTGTTACGTTTTCTCTTTGGATTCTTTGTTGTTTATTTACGGATTTCTAGTTTCTGTGTAGTTTAGTGAATTATGTTTGTGCTTTTGGTGACTCTGATTGGAATATAAACAATGACTAGTAAAAACCGTTGTATGATTTTATTATGCCCAAATAGGGGTAAAGTACCGGGTATTTCGTATTGTCAGTAAGTATGGAGTAGTGAGGTATCTTGATAGATAACTTTATTTTATTATGATCAATTTAATCACATTTAACTTGACCTAGGCTACACAAACAAGGTATGAAAATAAAGAGAAACACACACCAAGACAGAGATTATCCCGATGCATGTTTTGGTATATTTTATTTGCAGCCCTGCAATCTAATTAGGTACGCCTATTTTTCAGGCAATATATTGTTTCAAAAAGTTCAAAAGACACTTTTCTCTATACTTATATTATATAAAAGAAAAAAATAAATACCTAGACGTGTTTATATTAATCCAAGGGTGAAAGTATTCCATGGGTTAAGTTCTCCGGCAAAAACTTTTACAATTTCTTGAGCAAGCAACTTAAATTTTTAAGCCCGGACCTGTCTATTTTGCCATTCGTCAAATGATAATGTTGCAGTGCGCATGTCTAATTGTGTCTAGCTTTGTTTACATGCGCGAGGCCCTAAATTTGCCACTTTCGTGATTATTGTTTGCTTATCTAAAGGTAAATATCTATGTTGTAAAGACTTCCAAGGCGGTATTAAAGTGATTAATTTAATCCTAAGGGACTAATGTAGACTAACGTATTACAATTTGTATAAATGTGATGCAATTATGTCTAATTAAATTGTCGTTTTAATAGCAAGATGCATCTACAATATGATCTTCTTACCTGGTTCTTCATCCTTAGAAGAAATGCTCTGTAAGTTGACTTTATTTGATGCTTCCATGGCCATCAAAGCCATTTGGTTGTACAAAAATTCGTCAAAGGTACTATCAGCTTCTAGAAAAATAAATTTTTAGTAAAAATTGAAAATATTATTTATTTGAAGAACATGGACCGGCATAAAGATTTTTAACTCCGTATCATTAACCGTACCTGTAAAAACGTGATTGACAATAGCCAAAGACGGAGTCGACAATCCCAGTTCTAGTTGAATCGATTGGCTATTTAACAAAATGTGTGCCACAGTCAAATGATCGTTATGCTGAGCCAATACGATCAGTAAATTCAGCAACAGTTGCTTACAATGTTGATAGACGATTGTTCTAGTGTGATCAAGGCCTAAGAATAAGATGTGAAGCATGAGGGGTACGTGGATCGCCCAGTCTAGCTCGATTCCATCAACTACTATGTCGCAGAGAAGCATTACTCCAACATTACATCTGAAAAACAAATAGCTATTTACCTGCCAAGAGATTGTTTTTACTAATAAGACTGTGCGATGGCCGGAGAGTAAGCCATATCTGGTACGTGTACTGAAAAAACGCAGCTTAATGTAAATATGTAATAATTAGAGATCGACCGATACAGATATACGGAACGTATATCGGCCATTTTGCCGATATATTCTGCTGCTAAAAAAAATTAATTAAATAATACATATAAATACACAATAAAGTCCTTAAATAATTAACAAAAACTTTATTGAACACTTTTCACAGTAGAAAAAATAGTGTTTAGTTTAAGTTATTTAATATTTGCAAATTATGATGTAAAAATATCAAAGAATCAGCTGTATCTGGTTTCGATTTATTTATTTTTGCAGAAATTACAAGTCCAGCCTCTGAAAATATTTGTTCGCTAAAAATATTGTTAAAAAAAATTGGAGTACTACGTTGTCACAGTTAAACGTAAATAATTCGTTGGTGTTCGATTGTATTGGCCGATAGACCGATATATATCGGTATCGGACATAAACTTATCGGTATCGGCCAAAAAAGTCATATCGGTCGAACTCTAGTAATAATACCAATGATCTGCTACCTATAGATGAAGCAATTAACAAAATCGTATTTCATTCTGAAGTAACTCCTGTTTCCAATTGCGCCCCTCCACTTTGTTTGCCAAACGTATGCTCTTAAAAGTAGGTATTAACACAATAATGATAGTAATAGGACTAATAGGTAATACTAAACGTATTCATCCCTAAAGCCATTAATACACAGGTTTTACCTTTTTCCAGAAGAGAAAAAATATGACGTTATGTGGTAAATTTAAATCTTTGTCTAAAACCCATAGAAATTTCCCTTAAAAATTATGCAGTTTGGCAACGCAGAAGTGGTCGCGTTTTTATTGGTCTGAGGAGATCGTGGCGTTGTTCATTCATAATTCCATTGACGTTTGGTCGTTCTTAGAAAGTTGTTTGAAATTCGTTTCGGTTTATCGGTTTTGTGTAATAACTGCTGTGGTTTTAGTGTTTTGTGATATTTTCTTGAAGACTAATTAAGATGGGTCGCAGGTGCGAAGTGTGCAAGAATGCGAAATATAATAATTCTGCAGTTCCTTTTCATAGGTGAGTACATAAAAAGTCGGGTTATTTGTGGGTATTAACTATTTATAGGCGTTGGTAGGTGGCAAAAATAATTAATATTTTACATTTTTGGCATAAAATTGTAATATTTAATGTATAAATATAAAAATTAAATGCATGCAAACAATTTTAGCAACTTAATTTTTAAATAATTTATCATAAACAATTTCAATTTTTAAATTCTCTCCATGGTCATCTCTCTTTTCTGCATGTGTAAAATAATCTATGAAATATATTTTTATTATAAGCATATCTGCAAATCCTTTATTTGGATATGTAAGTTAATCCCTGTAATAAACTATACTTAGTTAAGTGAGAATAAAGATATATATTATGATTATTATTATTTTTATATGCTGGTTTTATTTCTATGAGTTACTTTTATAGGAATATGTAATCGTATTGGTAGTGTGTAAACATTAATGTTATAGCTTTTTAATAGTAAACCATTTTTTGGTTAAAAACATAACCTCTAATTTTTAATAGATTGATTATTTACAGGAATGCTAATACACTTACTTACCATTATTTTAAGATTGTTGTAAGAAGTTACTTACCGTTTTTCTGCATAAAAATAATAAATTACCAGTCAAACATTTTTAAAACAAATTTATAACAAAAAAACGTTCATAATGACAAGTGACAGGGAAATCAGTAACCAGGCTTCTAATGCCAATTAGCATTTTGAAACTTGAATGATCACATTTTTTCAGAAAACCGTGGTCCGAAATTGCCCGTTTTTTCTGTTATCAATACCATTTTCGGGCCATACCCATAGTCAATCATTGCAAGTCAATAGGTACTTTCCATTTGCTCCCTTTAAACAGCTAAGCAATATCTTTGCTGAGCTAAGTTGTTAAAGGAACTTCGCGAACAACTTCGTGTAGTTCGTATGGGAAATAGAGAGGGGCATCTTTGACCGCGGCAAGGCGGAAGAAAAAATCTTTGTTGTGCTTTGCTTCGCTATTTAAAAGTAACGTAAAAGGAACTTGGCTTTTGTAACTTATTTCATTTAAATTTCAATAAAACCTTAAGAACCGTGTTTTAAGTAGTGTAATTATGTTTTAGGTCAGTTCAGTTCACCAAATAATGTTAAATTTATAGCTATCCAAAGTTTCCCTAATAATAATTATTACAAACAGTAATTAACTAACATTGAATTTTACTGCCCCGCGGACCCTTTTTTCATTCATGCAATAAACTTTACTGTTGTACAAACTCTTTTTTCACAAACGTTAAAAAATATTTGATTTCACATTGGATAATTATTTTATTGTGAACCCTGAAACGAGACCATGTGATAGCCCATAGTAACGAGGTAAAATTCTAACGGGACCAACGTAATCCCCACTCCCGGCCCCCACCAAGCTCTTCACCCCCTCTCTCCTACAGACGATTTTGTCAGCAGATTTAAATAGCGTTTATGAATTGCGTGTGGCGTCTATAGGTACCAGATTGATATTGAATAGTACTATTAAGAAATTATTATTACACTACCTGTGGAATCCAGATATAGGCTGAGAAGTATCAGGTAAATATTCAGTAAGCGGTGCAAAATATCCTCCAAACTCAGGCATGGGCAAAGGGTGGGGCTGAGGAATATCAAGTTTTTCTCTCAGTACGATTTCATCTCCATTTGATGCCTGAAAAGATCGTAGGTTAGTGTAAGGGAGCGAAAAGCAAGTAGATATACAGTGCGACCCCATTTACGTCTAGGTAGGTACTGTCGGGCAGAAGTGACCTACAGTTTTACGTGGGTTCCGAATCATAATAATTGTTTACTGGCTGGCATTATTCTCGGTACAGTTTCTTTCATAATTTGGTCAAGTGTGAGTGTGTGTTTGAAGTATCCCTACTTAGTTTTTAGGTAGAATATCTACCTAGACGCGCGCCAGGAAACATCGCCGAGAACATTTCGGATACTCTCCGAGAACCGAGAACCTTTGACGATAATCCAAAACATCAAAATCAGAATTTATGTTTGAATTCTTTACGTGAAAACTAAAAAAAGAACACTCTTCGTTTGTGTCAACTTACTTCTTCTAATGAGTTGCTTAAGTCGTCCTGATTTCTAACCTTGTCAGCTCGTGGCATGTTAAAGTCACTAAACATGTTCGATGCCGATTCCGACTTAGCTATGAACTTGGAGGGATCTTCGCCACTGTGTCTCTTTGTATGGATAGTGCCTTTTTCAATACCTAGACAGATAAAATAGTAAAGTTTCTGGCTTCAATTAAATTTTACTGGAATTAGAAAACGTTGCTACTTCATTGTAAACTTCATTAAATCCACACCAAAATCACGGTTAAAGTAGGACCTTTCAAGCAAAACTCCATAAATCCAAAATCCAAGCAAAACCCCTTAAATCCTGTATTCGTCATCTATGAATGGGAAGATAAAGCGGGAATTTAATTATAAGTTTTTTAAACTTTTTACGTGTATATACTATCAAAAAAATAGAACATATGACTGTGTATCTGTTCAAATTTTTAAATTATGATAACTTTGCACCACCCGTGTAAATTTTTTTTGCCTCTAATTTTATATTTCAAAAAAAAAATGGTATTCTAGTGAAAAAATAAGTATGGTATAAACAAATAGTTTCAAATCCATTAAGCCAACTTACATTATATAAAAAAAAAGTTAGGTACTTTGAAAAAATGACAAAAAATTCAAATTTGCACTAGACATCTGAAACTTTGTATTTAGGTCTAGAATTGTACTAGAAACAACTTTTTCTAATAACATTTTTTGAAATTCGGTAAAACAATGCCATATTTCAGCATTTTTTGACAAAAATGTAATTTTTGACAGACACCGAATGACAGATGGTGACAATTGAATATATAATTTTTGGTCTAATTTGAAGCAAAAATGATTGCTGATATTTAATTTCTAACTAACCTCATTAATAAAAAAAAGTTCCATATGGTGCGGACTTTAATGGTGACACTGTATATTTTTTTTTCGGTGGAATTATTTAATTTCTTACTCAGATCATTTCTGCTACTACTATCACTTTGCCCTGCCACACCGTTGGTCCCATCCGAATGACTCGACGTTTTTCGCATGACAGTTAACCTATAAAAGGGTGGAGTTTCGGTCCTCTCTATCAGACAGTTCAGAGTTTCGACGGTTTGAAGTTCCAACATCATCTCATCTAGAAGTCTCACCGGCTGAACACGGGCTAGATATAGAACAACCCTTTTAGCCTGCAAGGAAAACAAACAAATTTTGAGTCTCTAATCTTATATTTATATAGTGTTTTGTAAGTACAGTTGTATTCATAAAAAAAAAGCGTACAAGAATTAGAATGAGAGGTAAGTTTTTGTCATATTTGCGTAAAACCGGCTTGCCTAAATGATTGTTTATTGGAGGGGTTGTCACGCGTCATGGATTATCAAAAATGCAAGGCGTCGGTGTAATTAATTTCGAAACTGCATGGTGGTAACGTTTGATAAACTTTGACAGAAGAACATAAAAATGCCTCGTCAGTTGTCTGAAGTTGAAAAGGCTCAAATTGTATCAAGAATCGAAGAAGGATGGTCAATTCGTGCTGTAGCGCAGTTGTATAATAGAAATAAAAAACTATACTGAAAATTAAGCAACGCTGGGAACAAGAATAATCCCTAGAGATGAAAATTGGTTCAGGTCGTCCCAAACGTTCCAACCCTGAACAGGATGCTGCTTTTTTGGGATATTTAAATAATAATCCATTTGCAACTGCAAGGGATGCTGTTATTGATACAGCATTTCCTGCCTCCCAACCTACCGCCAGTAGGAGAGTCAAGGCATCTGAACTAAAATGTCGCCCAGCTGCGAAAAAAATGTTTCTTACCGAAGAACAGCAACAATCAAGGATTATTTTTGGTTTAAATTATATAAACCGCAATCCTCAATTTTGAAACAGGGTAATTTTTACTGATGAAAAGACGTTCCAGTCGACTTATAACGGACAAATTCGTGTGTACCGTCCAAACTATACCAGGTTTGAAGAGCGATATACTAACCCCCTCACTTCCAGACATGTGCGTTTCTCTGTAAATGTATGGGGCTGGATAAGTGTTCATGGGCCTGGTGTTTGCAGGCGAATAGAGGGAAGATTTAATGCCGGAAATAACATATTGTTACCATCTGCTAAGCAAATATATCCCAATAATACTTTCATATTTCAACAAGACAATTGTCCAGTCCGCACTGCCAATGCTGTAACCCACTGGTTTCAAACCCATAATGCGGAAGTGCTGCCTTGGGTCGCTTATAGTCCCGAAATCAATCCAATTGAAAATATTTGGGGTATAATCGTAAAAAAAATATATAATCGAAATTTTAGGCCACAAAATTAAGAAGATTTATGGGAAATAATACATGCGTACTGGGAAGAGCTTGATCCAAATATTGTATCAAATATAATTCAGTCAATTCCGAATAGACTGGCTCAAGTAATAGAAAAACAGGGATATATGACCAAATATTAGATTTTATTTTTCTTGTTAAACGTTTTTTGTTTCTGTTGCAATTTTTATAAAACTGTTAAATAAACTCCTGGACAAAATTAACGCAACATTATAAATTTCCCACATTTTTATGCTATTTTTTTTTCTGAACTTATGATCCAATTTGAATGATTTTTTTTTGCATCGAAGGTCGTTTCCTTGACAATGTCATAGTTTTCGCTGTTTATGATAAAAAATTCATTTTCGATTTATACCGGGTGTAATAAAAATGTTGTTTTTTTCCGAAACTTCGTATCATCCTGTGGAGTATACTAGCAACCAAAACATATTGCAGTTTAAATTTGACTGTAGGTCCATCTTTCCCCAACATTATCTTTTTTGGTTTACTTCATTCTCTCTGTTATTAGAGGAGATACACCGTTTAATAGCGTAACATGTTTTTATAGACTTTATTATTCAACACATTCATTGTTAAATGTTTTCGAGTAGGCTATGGACCTTTTCTGACATTTTAAGCGATCTTGTGTCAAATAATATTCGCCATACTGATCAAAAATTGTTCGAAAACTGCTTATTAAACGTTCGTTTCGTATGCCCAATTGCCCGCGAGTATTTTATTCTTGAAAAATGAATCGACCTAAGAATGTATCGATAGAAGAAGCAGTAAAAGCCTTAACTTTGGTGGATGAAGGCTATTCGACGTGTCATATTGCTAATGTGATAGGAAGACATCGTTGATTATAAGTCGTCTGGTTGAACGATTTAACGAGACAGGATCTTACTCTCAAAGGCCAGGACAAGGGCGAAAACGATGTACCGATCCAAGGGATGAACGTTTCACTAGGCAAACTGCTCTAAGAAACAGAAAGATTACTAGTACTAGGTTAAAAAGTGATCTTAGAACTGCTCGCCATCATACAATATCGTCTCGAACAGTCAGAAGACGTTTAAATGAGGCTGGTTTAGTCAACAGAAGACCGGCAAAGAAACAATTACTTACCAGAGAGCACAGAGTTACAAGATTGCGTTTTGCCAGAAATTATCAACATTGAACTGTTAATGATTGGAAGACGTTGTTTAAAATGTTTTTCATTTATCAAAGCGAGCAGAAATTATACGGTTATACAGATAACAAAAATAATGTATTTGATACTCCTAATAAAGTCCATAAGGTCCATAGCCTACTTGAAAACATTTCACAATGAATGTGTTGAATAATAAAGTCTATAAAAACATGTTATATATAAAACGGTGTATCTCCTCTAATAACAGAGATAATGAAGTGAACCAAAAAATAAAATGTTGGGGAAAGATGGACCTACAGTCTAATTTAAACTGCAATATGTTTTGGTTGCTAGTATACTCCACAGGGTGATACGAATTTTCGGAAAAAAACATAACATTTTTAATACACCCGGTATAAATCGAAAATGATTTTTTTATCATAAACAGCGAAAACTATTACATTGTCAAGGAACCAACCTACGATGCAAAAAAAAATCATTCAAATCGGATCATAAGTTCAGAAAAAAAATAGCACAAAAATGGGGGAAATTTATGATGTCGCGTTAATTTTGTCCAGGAGTTTATATTATAAAATAAAAAAAAATATAATTTTTGTTATTCTATTGAGTTAACGCCCAACGCCAATGCTTTGCATTTTTAATAACATTTAACATGCGATAAGCCGGTTTTACGCAAATATGGTTAAGGTTTTCTCTCATTCTAATTCGTGTACGCTTTTTTTTATGAATACAACTGTAGATTCTAATTGTTTTAGAAAATGGAACATATTTTTATAGGGCAACTTACATATAGAAGTAGTTCACAAGGAGCCATTCCTGATATAATAATAAGATATCTGATGATAACCTTCATATTATTCGGCCACGAAGTACACAAAGTTCCCCAAACTTCCTCGACTTCCTTAGGGTGACTGTCGCCAAACTAAACATTAAAACAAAAAGTGCCTGTTTAAACGGAGGATCCGAAAAACAAAGAAATTAAAACCACCCACCTTGGCAGTGATATAAAAAATATTATTCAGAACCATCTCGGTCGCCTCCGCAGAACCCCATCCCTCCTTCCTTTCCGCCCCCATTTCGTTCGCGTAGAACTGATACATGTGTGCGTTGGTGGGGGGTATGTTGGGGTCGACGAGTTCCATATTATGTAACCACGGTAACAGATATTGTAGCAACAGCTGTCTGACTTCGGGTCTGGCGGTTTGAAATCTGTAGGTTATTTCTAAAAGTAATAAAATCAAATCAAATCATCTATTGGTGTCAAATATACATATAGTACTTACACAAGTCAATACATCAAATACATTATGCAATACTCTATAATTTATATAAAATAATAATAATAGTATATTATTTAACGAGCGTATAATGTGGGCCATAATAAACGAGGACGTTATAATCATCAGAGTGTATTATGTCATTCTATTTAAGTCAAATACTATGCCTTATCAACAACCATTCATCGTGTTTTATTTTTACTCTTTACAAAATCAATTATTACTCCTGGAATTGATGGTACCACATCTGAGATTTTAAAACCAATAAATTCATACATTTGTAAACCATTAACTCATTTAATTAACACCATATTAAATATAGGAATATATCCATCTGCTTTTAAAATAGGTATAATAAAACCAATTTATAAAAGCGGAAATAAAATTGAATTTAAAAATTACAGACCTGTAACATTAATTTCATCATTAGCAAAAGTTTTCGAAAAAATTTTAAAAGAAAGATTAGAAAATTTCTTAGATAATAATAAAATCCGATCAGACAAACAATTTGGATTTCAAAAAATAAATCTACACAAGATGCAATTTGTCACCTAACGAATTAAATATATAATTCAATCGATAATAAAATTAACAGTATATGCATATTTTTAGATTTAGCTAAAGCCTTTGATACTGTCAGTCATAAAATTATTATTAACACATTAGAAAAACTTGGATTTCGTGATCAAATATTAACTTTATTTAAAAACTATTTATATCAGAGTACATCATGTTAAAATTGGTGAAAATATTAGTTCATCAAAAATATTTAATTATGAAGTAGGTACTACAAGGTACAGTCCTAGGACCCATACTTTTTAATATTTATCTAAATGATATTTTTAATTTAAACTGTCAAGGAAAACTACATAGTTTTGCTGATGATACGGTAATATTTTAATTGGAATATTTAAAAAAATACTATTGAAAAAGATTTTATAAAAATAAGCAACTGGTTTAATAAAAACTTATTAACTATAAATTATAACAAAACAACATACATTCCATTTACTTCATACAAAAATAAACTTCCAAATATTGGTCCAATAATATGCAATAATATTAATATAAAGGAAGGTGAAAATATTAAATATCTAGGAATAATTTTTGATAACCATTTAAAATGGGATTTTTTATACCAAAATTTAAACACCTTAAACAATTTTTAAATATAAAAGAATTAGAAATACTTTATTATTCTTTAGTACAAACCCATTTAAATTATGATGGGGAGGCATAAATAAGAATTATCTTAATAATATTGAAACTATTCAAAAATACATTTTGTACATTATTTACGAAAAAGACCTCCAATATTCTTCTGATTTACTATTTAATGATAGCAAAAAAATGGATATTAAACAAATATTTTCTTACAACATGTTAATATATATTTTTTAACATAAAAATAAAATAAATTATATTAATCACATACATGAAACTCGTCATAAAAATACTATTACATATAAAAATAGAGTAAACAAAACAATTGCACACAAACATTTTTTAATATATTTTTGATATGCTACCACAATCAATTAAAATAATTACCTAAATCATTAAATAATTATAGAAATAAAATTAAAAATTGGATATTATCCAATCCAAGAGATATATTCAAGAACGTCATAAATAAATAATGAATATACCAAGCTATAATAAATAAAATAAATAAATATATATGTTATATACATGACGTATTGTATCTTTGTATACTGTAGTGATATAAAATATACCAATAAAATATTGTATTATCCGATTTATATTATAATCTTGTTGTGCCTGAATTATGAAATATATTCTTGACAATAAATATTTTATTATTTAACTCAAAACAAGTATTTTACTTTTGAGTTAGGAATTGATAGTTTATACAAAAAAAATTATATATTAGCATTAAATGTCAAAAAAATATTTGAATAAACTTTTATTATTATTATTATTATTACTTATTAAACACACAAAGAGAAACTTTAACATTTACATAAAATACCTATAGGTATATTAACATTTCTCGCGGCAATGCGACGCGCTGATCAATGACATTCTAGAGTCGGTGATTTTGGTCAGATATTTCGCTATAGCTTATTTCTTGTTATAATATTAATTTTATGTTACCAGCTCTGCTTCTCATAAGTATTTCATTTCATAATTAATTTTATTTTTTATATCCTGAGAATTTAACTTCGTAAAGTGAAGGTCATACGTGCAAGCGCGGAATTTACAAACGATATACCATAAAGACTTGTCCATTGACTTTCCTAGTCAAATTTTAAACCTCAGAAAGGGACTTGGAGATAGTATTTCAAAATTAAAACAGTGTATGAACTTGCGGATCATTTATTAATAAAAAATCGGTGTGTTTCATCAAATTTCGTAGATGTATCTAGTGCAGTGACGTTATTGGTAACTTTACCAGTTAGTGTGACATCAGCGGAACGATCTTTTTCCAAACTTAAAATAGTAAAAAACCCATTTACGTAACACCATGGGACAACAACGCCTTTCGGATTTATCCTTAATGAGTATCGAACACGAGTTTGTTAAAACATTAAATATCGACGAAATTATAAACGATTTTGCAAAAAAAAACTCTCGACGATCTGGTCGTTTTGTATAATAACTTGTATAGTACTTAGAGACATAATGTTTGTGCAGACTTGTTGAGTGTTCATGTGTTTTACTGTTTTCTGTCTTTTGGATTCCATGAGGCTCGATCACTGCTACCCCCGTTACTACCATACATGGTAAGCAACATTATGATAAAGTGGTGTTTTAAAATTTTGATTTTGCATCATGTTTGCTGGAATATTACGTATAATGACTTAACAACTACCTATGTTATGTCTACCAGTCTACCTAGGATTATAAAATAAATTCGAATTTAGTTTTTAATTTAATAGTAGGTACTTAACACATAATGTGGTTTTAACCCTAATTAAATTATTACACGATTAACGAATTCAAAAATTCATAAAACTGAACCTAATCGTAATGAAAATAAGAATTATCATTTTCCATTCGTTATAGAGCGATTTTGGTTATTAAAATATTTAAAATTGTTAATATTTTTTGTAGCTCTCGTATTATTAAAACTTACCAGAAAACATGGGCATGGTAAGTTCGGGATGTAGCAAAGCCAACTGCCCGGAAAGATGAATCTGCGACCGACAATAGGACATGGCCAAGATGGCGTCCAAGGTATCCCTGGCTTTATCACCTTCAACTAAAAATAAAATTTTAAATTATATGTACAGGGTTATGATAACGGATTGGCCTTTTATATAGAATACCGCCCACTTAATCAAGAATCGCTCGGAGCCGTCCAATTAATTTTTTTGAAAAAGAAAAGATATAAAAATGCTACGTGTATTAACTTTACTTTTTTAACGCAACATATTGTATATTTTTACGTGTTTACATTATTCTAGACATTTTTCATAAATCATATCCTAAACCTAGCTTCAACCGTTCACGAAATATTAACACTTTAATGCTGGTATGCACCGTTGATATGTTTCTCGGCTTAGCAACGTTCTGCACTCAAGTCACAATCTTTAAGGCATTGACAATGGCAATTTGCTATTTAATGTCGACAGCAGTAAAAAATGCTGTTTACTATCCTTAGATCTGTGTAAGGCTTTTGACACCGTAAACCATGATATTTTATTAAGAAAATTATACAGTATTGGGATAAGGGGAAATACACACAAACTACTTCAAAGGTATTTAAGCTATCGTAAACAATTTGTTCAAATTGGGGAAAGAAAAAGTGCGGAAAAATAAATAATATGTGGAGTTCCACAAGGATCAATATTAGGTCCGTTATTATTCTTAATTTACATTAATTCGGTGTCCAAATTGAACCTTAAAGGGCAATAAAGCTATCTGCAGATGATACGACAATTATTTATTTTGCTGAAACGCTTGCATAAATATATTTTGATATTAATAATGATTTAAAAATTCTTCTCTCTTTTACGTTTATAACTAAAAATAAAATAAATTCCATCATTTAGTTAGGCCTGAAAAAAGTATTCCCCGATTATTACTCCTTAAAAATCAAAAATAACTTGGTAAAAATTCTTTAAAGTTTCGCGCGTGTCGAAAGCATTTCAAACGATCTCTAAAGCGCGCGAAGCCCGATGACGTCAGGGGGTATGACTTTTGTTCATTCGTCATCCTGACACTCCTGACAGGTGCCGAGCGACCCAATTTGCATTTGGATTGCCGTGTGTTATTGTTATTGTATTGTTGTTTTAAGGTCGTGTCGCTTGACGCGTGGATGTCAAATCTGACAAATCATCCTTGACGCGTGGATGTCAAATCTGACAAATCATCAAATTTATTGAAAACCGATAACCTATTTCGTGGATGTCACACACAAATCTGACAAATGATACCCCTTGACGTCACGACTACTAGCAGCGCGTTTTTACCCGCTTGGAATAATTTTGAATTTTGGGGCATTTTTAAAGCTTTCTAGCGGTCTTTTGGGACGAAATATGTTGTTTTTTTTGCTGCCATATGTTTTATGACAATATATACTTATGATTTATAGAATTTTTTCCCCATTTAAAATTTTTGTCAAGTTCCCTATTAAGTGGAGATCTTCCCGTATTGTTAAAGATAGTGTAAAAAGTGGTCGTTCTGATATACCTGAGAAGAAAAAAATAAACATATTATTATCACTAGAGAAAGATTTTCATAGCTCAAGCACACAACTTGGGCGTGACTACGATACTCACCAAACCACCGTATCTAAATTTTTATTTAAAATAGAAGTTTCATCCCTACAAACCAGTAATTGTACAAGAGTTATTGGACGATGATTCTCAAAAGCGAGAGCAATTTTGTAGAAAGTAATGATGGAGCTAACAGATAATCACGCACGAATTGTCAAAAGAATTAGTTTTTTAGATGAAGCTACGTTTTCTTCAAATTGTCACGTTAATAGACAAAACTACAGATACTGGACACAGAAAAATCCTCACTGGTTCATAGAAAATCACATCCAGTATAATGAAAAGGTTAATGTCTGGGCGCCTCACAGGAGAATGATATCTACATTTTCTTCGAAATGATGTGGTTTCAACTCTTGCCACTCTATTTTCAAGATGATAATGAGCCCGATTTACTAAGTTTAACCCTATGGTTTCAACAGGAAGGTGCTCCCCCGCATTAGGCTGCTCATAAAAAGGAATCTTTAAATACAATTCTTCCGGGGAGGTGGTAGGTAGGTGGCCACCCAGATCGCCCGATCTTAACTCACCGGACTTTTTTGTGCAACTAATTTGGCGGGTCCGAGCGATATCACCGATATTCTATATAAAAAGGTTGATTCGTTCCTTTATATAAACCCTAATGGTGCCATATTTCAAAAAAATTATATTCAGTAGTTTTTAAAATATTTGCAATATTTCTGACTTTTTTGAAACGCTGTATAAAATTTGAAAAATCGTTACAAATACTTGCCCAAATCGTTTTCGGGTAGTGGTCCAACGCTACTAAAGAATCGTTTATCCAGAAGTTGTAGCAGCTGCAGTGCCGTGTCCCGGACGTTTTGTCTAGGACACCCGGTATTCATCAAGGTCACGTTTATTATTGCCGTGTAATGATCACACGGATATTCTCTAAAAAACACATTACATTTTGCTTTGGCTAAACGGTTTACAGAAAAAAAACCTCCACAACAAAAATAGGACTATTTAAAAAATTCGCAGCATATGGGAAAACATTTTATTAGCAAAGTACCGAAAATATTTTCCAGGGGGATCCGATCTACATGTCCAATCGATTATGACATACGTTCCGTAGCTAGGGATGCACAAAATCATCATACATCGACAATCGATGTTTCCAATTTCAATCCACCGATATAGCAAAAACATTGATCTGATCATTAAATGTGAATTTACAATAGTATATTAACGTACACGTTTTATAAAGCATCATTTTATAGCATGTGTTAATGTTTATAACGGGACAAGTGCTTAAAACTGCTTTATATAACACGTACGTTATACTATTTTTTCTAATTTGTAGTTTTTTCAATAAAAAAAACACATATTTAAAAAGGAAATAAATCTTTCAAATTTTGTAAATTTTTACGTCTAAATTTTATGTTGGTAATACTATTTTTTATCATAGTAGCCTCTGGACAACAAAAATTATTTTGCGAACTGTCATTTTTTGATTTATTGACCCATTTTCACCACGAGATTCTAAAGTTATTTTAGCGATATGAGATTTAAAATTGGACGGAATACATTGTGTGATCCTTGTACATTCGGTACATATACAGAGCGTTCGGAAATTCGGGCGATTTTGCTACTTTTTTTCGAATTTCAAAAGACGTGATTTTACGTCACGGCATTGCAATTTAGTATAGGGAAGATGGAAAATTCAAATAAAGTTGAAGTTAAAATCGACATTGGAAGGTTAGTAGATTGAATTTTGGATAGGATTTGGCAGAAAATTATAGCTTGAAGCATCTACAAAAGATTGATTTATAGATTTATGCAACCAACATACATGACTGTTATCCACACAGAATAAAAAAGTAAGTTATCAAGCTATTTTTCCTCTGCGAAAAATGGGTTTTCTCGTAAATCACAAAGACCGCGCAAGTCAATGAAATAAAACATTTAAATGTTACCAACATCAAATAAAGAAAAAACGCGTATCGAAATAGCTTCATTACGATACGCAAATGCGTATCGTAATAGACTTGTTATAATACCAAATTAGAAAAACAATTTTAAATAAATTTTTTATTTATTTACAAGTTTCCAGTTTTTGCTTGGAAGTAACTTTAATGTATATCCCATGCATTTAAATATAAACGAGTGTAGAAAATGTTTTCTACAATTGACAGACAAAATCGAAAAAATAAGTTTTCGCCGGACACATTGCCATGGTTTGTATAGTCAGATCGTGCGGGTCTTACGATTTAACAAAGATATACTTTCAATTTTTCTTTTCTTTTATTGCGTTTTATCATACTATCCAAATAAAATCCGTAAGACAAATATGACAGACTTATGCAATTTCGACATGAAAGAAAAGGATATGTATTTAATTTTCAGCGATTCACAAAAGTTTGTACCTGTCACCTTCGTCTTGATTTAAAGATGTCCGTTTTTTGACTTTGACAATTAATTTAATGTGATGAACGATAAAAAGCAACTTTCTGTTTTTTTGCATCCCCAAGCAAAAAAAATGGTGCTTAATTTGTTAAACTATTTCGAGAATGAAAGAAAAAGTGAAAATTCGCCAACCAATATGCAGGAAACCGTAGCAAAAGCACTGGGAATTAGTTTAAGGACTGTGCAGAAAATTGTGCATGAAAGAAAGCATAATATAATACCGAAGAATACTAAGAAATGTAAACAAAGAAAGCCAAAGACTGAAGATTCGATGTGATTTATGATTTATACAGATCAAAAACCAATGTAACTCTTCCAGTTTTAAAAGAAAATTTAAAAATTCGAGGTGTTTTGGAAATCGGACTTAAATCGTTATCAAAATTAATAAAAAAGTTGGGTTTTCGCTATAAAAAAGACTGTAACCGGAGATTTTTATGTGAGCAGCCACAGATAGTGAGTCAGCGTGTTCAGTTTTTAAAAAAATATACGGAAAATTACAAATCAAAATTTAGAAAAGTAGTATTTTTAGACGAAACATGGATATTTTCAAATGAAAGTGGTTCAAAATATGGCAAGATGATTCTGTGAAAAGCGTGAAAAGAAAAAAGGGATGTGGCCCGGGAAATCGGTTCATTATTTTATATGCCGGTTCTGTAACAGGATATGTTCCAGGTGCAAGCTTAATTTTCTCTTCCACATCAAAAAGTTCTGACTATCATGACAATATGAATTGCGAAAAATGGCTTATTTTTTCGATTTTATCCTGTAGAAAATTGTTGAAAAAACATTACATTAGCCAAGAAAAAAATTGGAAAATTATAACAAAATTGATTTTTTCAAATTTTTTTAAATGAAATCTTGAAATTGTTTGTTCTATCGGCAAAACATTTAATTAATAATTCTTTTCGATATATCGCCCCTAACCTCACGTTTTGTAAATTCACAATGTTTTTTGACAATCTTTATCGGACACAGTTTCTCGGTATCGGCTAATAAATGTTTTTCTCATTTGTTGCGACCTTTTTGCCAGTAACTGTATAACTTCCATTATTGTACCTTGCGCTAAATATGGTGGCTAATGCCAGGAAACAGCAGTCAGCGACTTTGGACGTGCCTGTATAACATTTGTCCACGATCCAGTCTAAAAGTTGAGGTACGTCGGGGTTTGATTCGAGAAGGAGAATAACAGTTTCTTGTGCCAAATTATAAACCTGAAATTTAAGTATTTACAGACATTTCAAATATTACATACAAATTGGGACAACTTAAATAATAAAATTTAAAAAAATTAAAATTATAAAAAATTGGTTTGATAACAATTTGTTACCAAATAATTTTAATAAAACAAATTATATTCCTTTTACTTTAAACCTAAATAACCTACATCCAAAATATGAATAGTAAGTATTGAAATAAATGAAGACATTCAAATTTTAAAAGTTAATCAAATAAAATATTTAGGAATTATTTTTGAAAGTAAATTAAATTGGAATTTTCACTTAGAATACTTAATTAAAAAATTATGAAATTTACTACCTACCGATTTT
Organism: Polydrusus pterygomalis; assembly: GCA_963969555.1. NCBI lineage: Eukaryota > Metazoa > Arthropoda > Insecta > Coleoptera > Curculionidae > Polydrusus > Polydrusus pterygomalis. Next base: position 23,302,869 of record OZ018382.1, on the reverse strand, counting down.
TAAAAACATTAAAAAAAATTTAAATGTAAGACAAGAAAATATTATATTACGCGTTAGTTAAAATTCATTTAAATTACGGAATTTTAGGTTGGGGAGGAATAAATAGTACTTTAGTTAAAAAATTAGAAATATTACAAAAAAAGTTTCTAAAAATTACATTCAATAAAGATTATCTTTATACTTCAAAAGAATTATATTCAGAAACAAAAAAGTTGAACATAAAACAACTTTACATATATAACATCTTAATATATATATTTAAAAATAAAAACCTTATACAATTTAAAAACCATATTCATAATACACGTCATAAAAATGAAATAATCATAAAACCTAAAATAAATAGGTCATAGGACAAAAAAATTTCAAATATTTATGTTTTTATTTAAACGATTATTTACCAACAAAATCATGGATATTAAAAACAGACAATTTGAAAATATTTTTAAAAATGCATTAATTAATTAATTAATACTGTTCTGAATAATTTGTATAAATAATATTTTTTACTTAAAACTTATAAATTAATAATTTTATTATCGAAAAATATATTTCTTCAAAAAAAGTGCGTTTATACTATAAATTAGCATTTTTACTTTAAAACTTGATTTTTAATGCATATTTATGATTTATGATTTTACGTGCTAAAACAAAAAATAAGATTTGCCCCTAGCAAGCTCAGCTTCAGGGGATTGAAGATTAAGTTTATAGAAGACAACATAAACATATTTATTATATTATTAAATTTTAAATAAACTTATTATTATTACATAGTTTTTTTTTCGGTTTTATACCATTTTTATTGTGAACAGAAAAAGGAACAAAGTTTTATTGGCAGTATTTTAGTGGATGTTTTATTAACGTGAAAGGTTAAAAGCTTTAAAAGATTCGCAATAAAGCGTTCTAGAAAGCCAAATTGTCAAAACATTTATTAAGAGAGGACTTTTAAAAACTATTAACATACATTCTTTATGAAAAGTAATTTTGGTTTATAGGGGTTTTGTAAATAACTTCAGGGTTCTCTTGGACCTTGGATCTTGGACCAAATAGTCCCATGCTAGCTATTATAACACGTCAATTTCTTATATAATAGGTCCAATATTTTTGTCGGTCATTCAGCCAGCAGCAGGTTATGCAACGTCAGGGGAAACAATTACAGTGAGGTGTATTTTCGAAATTTTAAGAGATATTATTTCATTCAATAAATCAATGAATTAAAACAGTGCAAACCCCCGTTGAAACGACTTAGTTTTTAGGGCTGTTCGTAGGGCCAACATTTACGTATTTACACAGTGACCAGTAAAGTCCGCATCATATGGGACTTTTTTTATTAATAGCTTTATTCGAAATTTGACTTTGGCATCAAGTTCTGCTTTGATCGAGATGAAAAGTAAGCAAAAAATAGTAGTCACGTGAGTCGCATTATCTGTCAAATTTTAATTTTTTTCAAAAAATAATTCAAAAGTGGGGTTATTTCTGAAAATTTCGAAAAAAAATTATTAGAAAAAGTTTTTTTAAATGCAGTTTCTAGCCCACATGCAAAATTTTAGCTGCATAAGATAATTTTGTTTTTTACCCACCACAAAAATTTATTTTCCACTTAATGAACACTTTACTGATGACACTGTGTTCTTTTTTGTCTTAATATTAAGGTGTATTACTTTCAGACACAAACTACGCTTTTAAAAATACTTATTTTATGAAGTTACCTTATAAAGGGTCAAAAACAAATAAACTTTGCACATGCGACCAAATTTTAATAGCCCACTTTTGATTTTGTAGAAAGAGACACATTTAATATGGCGCTACTTTAAAGAAAATGTATCTGAAATAAAGCATTGTCAAAACTAAGAAGTTTTATGTAGGTTGCGTTGAGTCTTATTTTGCAAAAGTGGTGCAATTTACAAAATGTGGGTAAAAATCAAAATTATCTTATGCAGCTAAAATTTTGCATGTGTGCTAGAAACTGCATTTAAAAAAACTTTTTCGAATAACTTTTTTCGATACTTTCAGAAATAACCTTACTTTTGAATTATTTTTTGGAAAAAATTGAAATTTGACAGATAATGCGAATCACGTGACTACTATTTTTTTTGCTTAATTTTCATCTCGCTCGAAGCAGAACTTGATGCCAAAGTCAAATTTCGAATAAAGCTATTAATAAAAAAAATCCCATATGATGCGGACTTTACTAGTCACGTGATCAGCTGATTGACCTTTTACGTCCCTGATGTAAGACCACGCTGTGCTTTCATTCGGCCCACTATAAAGTAGAGCGGTTGTCTTGCAAGGTGCAAAGACCCTAACAAGCTCAGCTTCAGGGGATTGAAGAATAAGTTTATCGAAGACAACATAAATATATTTATTATATTATTAAATTTTAAATAAACTTATTATTATTATTATAATAATAAATTTTATTGCGCCACCCATCGTTACTATACTGTACCGGTACGAGATCACTGAAAATAATTATGGACTCAAGGGTATAGAATTTTCTCTAACACTTGGCCTAAATAAATCAATTTCAAATTTGAAATTTATTTTTACCTTCTCATCTGAACTGTTTAACAAGCTGTCCAACCACAAATAATAGGGACTCTCTTCCGTCAAACTGTCGAAACAGGGTCCACAGCACAATAGCGAGCTCATCGCTTGCAGAGAAGCAAATTGTAATTCTGCATGCTTCTTGTTCGACATGTCTCCTTCGGGTTGGGAAATTTTCGCGTTGGGCAGGATATATTTGCCTACCCAATGGGTGAAGAGAACGAATAAGCTTTTTCTGAGGTCTCTTTTTAGTAGGCTCCTTCGAACATCAACTGTAAAAAATAATTTTGTAATTCATTGAATAAGAAAAAAAAAAATAAAATGAATTTTAAGTTTTGTAGTTCTATATACAGTGTGTCGAAAAAAGTATGCAACATATGGGAAAGTTTTTTATCACCGATTTCTCAGAAAATTGTATTCTTTATAAAAGTTGGTGGATTCCTTGAAACTATAAATGCATATTTCACCTGCGGCTAATAGTAGGGGAGCAAATGCCAGTTTTTCGAAATTGCTTAATTATTAGAAATACAGCAAAATTTTATATGGAAATGTTTTTGCAAATTAAAAACTTAGTCCAAATACGAAATTTCAGTTAGGTGTGTCAATTTTTAATTTTTTTTATATGCATTTCTTTAAAATAGGTTCTTGGACTTCAGCGTACTGGGTGAAAATGACAAATAAATTATTAATTATTTCCAGTAATATGAATAGAGTTGGATTCTATCATAATTTTGTTTAGAACGTAAGTTGGCTAAAATGTGTTTAGGTAGGCGTGCAACACGCTAATATCTGAACCAACTCGTAACATTGAAACGTTTTAAAAAGTTTGCAACTGCTTAATCCATTATTATTATAAACCCACGATTAAGTTTTTTTTTATTTATTTATTTTACGTCGGCCTTTTTCCGCAACGAGGCCAATCACCGACGCCAGGGAATTTGTCACACACTATCTGGTAATTTTGCCGAATCCCTCTTTGTCGAGGGTAGGGTTCTTTAACGTGCCACCATCCATGACACGGGGCCCACAGTTTAACGTCTCTTCCGAAAGACGGCGCCACCTCTTAAACCAAATTCCAAATTTAACATCGACGTTGCCGGCACCGGGAATGGAACTCGGGCCTACGATCTGTAAGGCTGCTGCGCTAACCACTAGACCACAACGTCGACCCATGATTAAGTTATTTAATAAATATATTAAAATTGCGTAAACAAAAAATCGACCAGAGGTGTACCGTTTAGGGGAAAATACAGATTAACCAAAAAAAATTAAAAATTGTGACACCTAACTCAAATTTTGTACTTGGACTAACTTACTAATTTGCAAGAACATTTCTATATACAATTTTGCTGCATTTCTAATAATTAAGGTACTTTACTCTTAAGAGCAGTAACCCCTTTACCACAATGAAAATTGCCGAACGTTTTGCTGGTCAAACGAAAAGAAAAAATAAAAATTGATATTTAGAAAATAAATTCTACTTTAAATACCCCATCCAGAAAAGTAAATGACGATCGAAAATATTCCCAAAATTTTTTTTAGAAATGTTTTTTATTTTTAGTAATTTTGTAATATCTTAAACAATTCTTTATTGGTCAAAAGCAAAATGACTTTCCCGGGTGTAGAATGTTGTACCAAACAATTTTTCTTAAAGCCATTTTTCAATATCGGCCTTACTTTTTTCTCAAAAACTTTGGGCGGGTATACCCACTTTACACGCTTAAATTCACTTTACGCGCCCAAAGTTTTTGAGAAAAAAGTAAGGCCGATATTGAAAAATGGCTTTAAGAAAAATTGTTTGGTACAACATTCTACACCCGGGAAAGTCATTTTGCTTTTGATCAATAAAGAATTGTTTAAAATATTACATAATTACGAAAAATAAAAAAAATTTCTAAAAAAAATTTTGGGAATATTTTCGATCGTCATTTACTTTTCTGGATGGGGTATTTAAAGTAGAATTTATTTTCTAAATACCAATTTTTATTTTTTCTTTTCGTTTGACCAGCAAAACGTTCGGCAATTTTCATTGTGGTAAAGGGGTTAATTCCTCTTAAGGCAATTTCGAAAAAATGGCATTTACTCCCATACTATTAGCCGCAGGTGAAATATAAAATATGCATTTATAGTTTTAAGGCATGCACCAACTTTTATAAAGAATAAAATTTTCTGAGAAATCGGTGATAAAAAAAACTTTCCGATATGTTGCATACTTTCTTGGACATACTTGTATGTATATTCTATAAGAAAAAAAATATGTAGGTTAAATTTTTTTTAAATTTATAGATATTTTTATAGCAAACTTTAAAAATATTACTTACGGCTGAAATTTTTAACCATTTTCCTTAAAAAGTAACAAAAATGGTACGTCAAATCCCTAACATTACTGGAATTCTTATCCGGTTCATTTTCAAGATAATATCTCACTCCCTCGATGAATTCCACTAATATCGGATGTAATCCCTGAGAATCCTTGTCTATTGCACAGGAACTAAAAAGAAGAGACGATTGGCATAAAAAGTATTTACTGTATATTACAATTTTTTTACCTGATACCAAAAGTTTCATTCTCCGCTATGTATTCTAACAGTCTCATGATTTGCAGTCTTAAGGCGTCTCTCCTACGTCGTCTCCTTACATTCTCTTGTTTTTTGTCAGTCGCTTCTTTTACATAGACTGCGAGTTCTTCTAACAAATCCCTAAAAGTTAAAATTACTTCAGGATTTTGCACATACCGCACATTATTATATTAGGAATTTAAAAAATACGTATTTTCATCAATAATTGTACTGTATCAAATAGATGAAATTTAGGAGACTGACCTTAAGGCATTTCCATTAATACTACCGGCGGCATAGACTGCAGCGTCCCTTATGTCAGTCACTTCACAACGTAAATGGGGTACCACTAATTTGTACAAAGCAGTCGGAGATATGTTGGCCGATAGTTTGTTCTCGCTTTTTTCTTGACTCAAACTGTCAGGAGAAGAGCTACAATAATAAAGCAAAATTTTAAAAAAGTTATAAAAACCTTTTTGCAAAAAAAAAAATCAAGGAAATGTATAAAATATTATTATTAAACTAAAAGCAAATATTGTGGCATATCGGACAAGTGTGTAACTATATTTTATATTGGAATACACAGGGATCCAAGCACAATGGATAACCCTGGGGCGGGTAAACTGCTGTTGTCGGAATTGCTTGGGTTATGGCTGCCCGTAGAGTCCTAACAAGGACGAAACGGCCGTCGTGGTCTACCCGCCCCGGGTTATCCATTGTGCTTGGATCCCTGTGTATTCCAAAATAAAAAACAGTTACACACTTGTCCGATATGCCACAATATTTGCTTTTAATTATTTTCGCGGACACTATATTATCTTCTAAACATTTTTATGGCTCAAAACTTCAACGGATTGCGCGCATTCTAGTGGGTGACGGCGTTGATCTTTTCTAATCTGAAAAACGGCAGATGTTTCGGTGAAAACGCAAATAGCGTTCCCTAGAATGGATTGTGATGCACTTCGTGGTTTATTTCGTTGTCTATCTTTCGAATATACCAGTGTAACTGCCTTTTATATTGCAGTTTTTTTCGCTGGGATGGCGCTAGGGTGTATTGATAGCCGCTTTGCTTTTGCAAAAAGGCTTTTAATGCATCGTATCGCTGTTGTTGAAAGAACCAGAAGAACCAACAGGGCCAAGTAACGTCGAACAAAGCTGATATACTGCATATCGTTAGGTCTTTTTATCAGACACTTTACAGCGACCCAACAGCACGCGGAAAAGAAGTCATTGTCCCAAAGATTGAGAACCAGGGCTCCGAGGATATCCCTGACATAACTCTCCAGGAATTTAGAGCAGCCCTGCGAGAAATGAAAAACAACAAAGCCGCAGGCGACGATGAGATTGAGATAGAAGCGATTAAACAAGGAGGGACTGCTTTGCATCAAGTGATCTGTAAACTATTTAACACGTGTTTAAAGGACGAAACTACTCCATCTCAATGGGACCGAGCTGTTATAATAATCCTTCATAAAAAGGGAGATATTACAAATCTAAAAAACTACCGCCCAATCAGCCTGCTTTCACATATATACAAACTTTTTATGCGAATTATCACGAAGCGGATAACTAACAAACTAGATTTCTACCAGCCATGTGAACAGGCAGGCTTCAGAGCCAAATTCGGAACAAATGACCACCTCCAAGTCATAAAAACTCTCATTGAAAAGTGCACTGAGTACAACAAGCCACTGGTTCTGGTCTTCGTTGACTACGAGAAAGCCTTTGATATGATAAATCAAGAAAAAATGCTTCATGCCCTAGCAGACTGTCGAGTTGACTACAGATATACAAACATAATTAAGAATGTCTATGGGAAGGCCAAAGCATGTGTTAAACTTCACGACTTTACTCAAGATTTTAATATCGAAAGGGGAGTAAGACAAGGGGATGTCATATCTCCTAAACTTTTTACTACGCTGCTGCAGTATATGTTTAAGAAAATCGACTATGGAGACATGGGCATAAATATTAATGGGGAGAAATTGAACCATTTACGATTCGCTGACGATATTGTCTTGATAACCGACAGTATCGACGAAGCTAGAGAACTATTGAAAAGACTGGAAAATGTTTCAAAATCAGCGGGACTAAAGATCAATGCCAGTAAAACCCAGTATATGACAAACTTGGTTGTCAGCGAAAATATAGCCGTGGGAGAAAGCTACATAGAGCAGGTAGTCTCTTATAAATACCTAGGCCACGAGATACGCATAGGGAGAGACAACCAAACAAACGAAATGGCTCGCAGAATAGGTTTGACATGGGCAGCATTTGGTAAACTCAGCAATATACTCAAATCTAACATTCCAATGTGTTTGAAGAAAAAGGTCTTTAACCAATGCATACTTCCTGTGCTTACCTACGGAGCAGAAACCCTTACACTTACAAAGAAAACTGTCAATAAAATACGTGTTGCACAAAGAGCTATGGAAAGATCAATGCTTGGTTTGTCGCTTAGGGACAGAGTTCCAAATGCAAGGTTGCGAGAAATGTCTGGCGTAACCGACGCTGTCCAACGCATAACAACGCTTAAATGGAACTGGGCAGGACATGTGGCAAGAACGACCGACGGACGATGGACCCGAAAAATATTGGAGTGGAGGCCACGACATGACGCAACCCGAAATAGGGGACGTCCACCGACAAGATGGTCCGATGATATTAAGAGAATGCAGTCACATTGGATGAGCGCAGCGCAAGATCGCAGGAGATGGATTGGAATACGGGAGGCCTTTGTCCAGCAGTGGACGCGACTGGGCTGATTGATGATGATGATCGCTGTTGTAGGAATTGCTTGGGTTGTGGCTGCCCGTAGAGTCCTAACAAGGACGAAACGACCGTCGTGGTCTACCCGCCCCAGGGTATCCATTGTGCTTGGATCCCTGTGTATTCCAATATAAAAAACAGTTACACACTTGTCCGATATGCCACAATATTTGCTTTCAATTATTTTCGCGGACACTATTATTATCTTCTAATTAACCTTATTTGTTTCATTCATGAGGAGCATTTTGATATCCCAGGCGGCTTCTGGAAAAAGATATCCCAGTAGTTTGTTATTTTATACAACTTTTTATGTACCGGTTCCACGTTATCTTACCTTAAACTTAAATCGGGACTAGCACACCTAACTATTGGATTTGAAATTAATGGAACCACTTTAAATGCAAAAGTGATATAATTCTTCCATAGGTGCATATAGGCATCTCTCTCTGTAGGTGGTTTTTTTACAGCTGTCGCACTTCGTAGCAATGAAGCTCGGTTGTCATTTAGCGGCCTAAAAAAATATATATTCTAAATGAATATACCTATAATAATTATTGTTATATATTATATACAGTGTGACCAGTAAAGTCCGCATCATATGGGATTTTTTTTTTATTAATAGCTTTATTCGAAATTTGACTTTGGCATCAAGTTCTGCTTCGATCGAGATAAAATTAAGCAAAAAAATAGTAGTCACGTGGTTCGCATTATCTGTCAAATTTTAATTTTTTCCAAAAAATAATTCAAAAGTGGGGTTATTTCTGAAAGTATCGATAAAAGTTATTAGAAAAAGTTTTTTTAAATGCAGTTTCTAGCCCACATGCAAAATTTCAGCTGCATAAGATAATTTTGATTTTTTACCCACCACTAAACTTTATTTTCCACCTAATGAACACTTTACTGATGACACTGTGTTCTTTTTTGTCTTAATATTAAGGTGTATTACTTTCAGACACAAACTACGTTTCCAAAAATACTTATTTTATGAAGTTAACTTATACAGGGTCAAAAACAAATAACATTTGTATCACATGCGACCAAATTTTAATAGCCCAATTTTGATTTTGTAAAAAACACACATTTAATATGGCGCTTCTTTAGAGAAAATGTATCTGAAATAAAGCATTGTCAAAACTAAGAAGTTTTATGTAGGTTGCGTTGAGTCTTTTATTTTGCAAAATTGGTGCAATTTACAAAATATGGGTAAAAAATTAAAATTATCTTATGCAGCTGAAATTTTGCATGTGGGCTAGAAACTGCATTAAAAAAAACTTTTTCTTATAACTTTTTTCGATATTTTCAGAAATAACCCCACTTTTGAATTATTTTTTGGAAAAAATTAAAATTTGACAGATAATGCCTCGGATAATGCGAATCACGTGACTACTATTTTTTTTTTGGCTTAATTTTCATCTCGATCGAAGCAGAACTTGATGCCAAAGTCAAATTTCGAATAAAGCTATTAATAAAAAAAATCCCATATGATGCGGACTTTACTGGTCACACTGTATATTAAGCGCGGTAAAAAATGCTCAATTAACAAGCTGACGAGACAGCAAAAAGAAATACCCGGAAATATAATTTGAGCGACATTCTAAAACGTTATTTTTCCACGCCAAGTCACAGGGCGTGTTTGACGCTAATGCATTTTATCAAAAACCAACCAAGCCTACATATAACTTATACCAATTATATACTATTATAATATATACTGCACTAACAGTAATTTACAAGTTTAATATTTTGAAAGTTTAGGATATTATTTGCTTATTTGTAAAAATTTTCCAACCTAGTTATTTAATAATTTAAAAATAACTGTCTGCTTATTCTAACACTACCAAAAAAAGAGAATTTATTAGGATAAACTTGATGAACTGCAATCCTCGTCGTAACGACAGGAAAAACTCCTTTTATAAATTATAAGAGTTCAAATACTTACGTTGGATCTACGACTGAATACAACGCGTTCAACCTCGTAAAAACTATTGGCCACGAATGCATCGTCATCATCGGGCACAAACTTAAAACTTTGTCTTTCTCCAAGAACCCAAATAGACATACACTCCACGAATCCACCACGTTAAAGCTATAAACTCCTTGGTTCTTGTTCGATCCTTCCTCTATAAGACCCACTGTCCATGTGGAGGAACTCCTATCTGCCAGCCTATAAGACAAAATTACTTATAGAAAAAAATATATTCCATAAATACAAGGACGTAACGACGAAGTAAGTAATTCACTAATGCGCCTTAAAACTAAACAAGTCAAATTTTATTTGATACTAACCATTGAAAATCAACATTGGTAACAGCTTGAATTGCTGCCTTCTCAGCTGGTGGTACAAACGGTAAGCATCTTTCTAAAATAGCCTCACAATTTTGATCGAGAACGTCTATGACAGGGACATTTTCAGAACAATTAACAATTTTTAATAAGCTTTTTACTTCTTTTAAAATGAGGACGGACAAACGTCTCGATGTTAGTCTGAAATTTAATAAGAGTATAGAGGTAATTTTCTTTTATTATGGCATAATATAAGATTTAACAGCCCCATTTCCCCTCTGAGGGCATTCGTCACCCGTTCTTACGCATCGTTTTTGTTACCCGTTAAAAACATAAATTACAGCATTGAATATCAAATTATAAGAATGGCGGATGTCCGAGAAAAGTTGACAACCCAGTTTTAGACGTATTGGAGGTGGTTTGGCCGCCATTGTGGAGTTGATCGGAACTCTAACCTTAAATATGTCGTTATAATGCAGCGCCTCGGCAACAGATGTCTCAAATTCACTGATGTGATATCGTGGTGTTACCGCATATCGTATTTTATTGGAATTTTTAAGGATTCAAGCAAGCATTTTTAATAGACAATAAAGTAGGAGGTTCTCAATTCCAGCCGAATGTATGTTTTTGATAATAATGTTTATTTTTTACAAACAGATGCGAAAATTAACTATAAATAAATATGAGATAAATTAATTCATTAATGAAAACTGTTCTTCGTAATGGGAAATATTTATTCCAATAGACAATATATTGTGTTGTGTTAACGTTGAAACTTGTTATTTAGTAAATAAAATAAGTATAGTAGGTATTATTTATGTTATTAAATGTGGTAAGTATAACTAAAATAGGTTTTATTTCGTCGAAAAATAGCAAAATACGTAATACCTACACTAAATACAAACAAACTGGATGTTTCTTAAGGTGGGAGTATCAACATGCTTGCCAACCTATAACCTATTTCGCGTAGATTTATTTATGTTTTCTAGCTTTTATACAAGATTTAAAGAAAATCAGTATCGATTTGATATTATTGACATATTTAATAAATATCAAGGAATTTCATAACTTATTTTAGGAGAATTGTATAGCGAAAAATATCGGGTAAGATTTTTTTAAATATTATTATGTCATTGTCACTCGTTGTTCTTTCACTATACAATTCTCCCAAAATTAGCAATGAAATAAATTGATATTTTTGTAATATATCAGATACTACCTAAATAATGTACCGACGATATTGATTTTCTTTAAATGTTAGTTATTAAAATAATAAACTCAAAAAATCAGCGCGAAATAGGTTATAGGTTGGCAATAGATTGAATGACGTTGAGAATTCAACCTTAAGTAAGAAAGTAAAAACCTACTTATTTTAACCACTTTAAAAAGTAGTAATAATTGCAAATAAAAACCAAATAATACAAACCACACGTCATTCATATTTTACCCATCATAATATACTGTTGTGAAATAATAAATTGATTAAGGCGCCACTGACTTTGAATATGTGTGCGCGCGCATTCCGATGCTGAGCGAGTGAGGCCGATGCAGTGGAGCCAATCACGGGCCAGGCGCGATCGACGAGGAGCCGCCGCGGCAAGCAAGAGAACCGGAACCGGAACGAGACAAGCCGCACAAAAGTACAAAATATTTTATATTCTTTCCACATGAATAACGCCATTTTCCATTTTGTAATACTAATAACCTGACGACATAATAAACGTGAAACTTTTAAAATCCTTTACTTCTCCCTCCATATACGTGTAGCCTAGGAATGTATTGAACAGTGAGAGTCGTCATTTAATTCTGTTAGAAATAGAAAACATGGCAGTCAATCTGTTTTCATGTAGTTAACGCTGGAACGTCAAACGGTTGAGCAATTAAAAATAGGGACATTTTTAGCTCTATACTATAGGTAGGAAAATAAAGGTAAGCTACTTAAATCTAGGATAGGTGTAAAGTAGGTACTTATGTAAAATCAAGTTTTACGATAAGCTATAAAAATAAATTTTAAAAACTCTACAGCAAGTCAAACAGACAGGCGGCAACAATGTTTTAATTTAGCAGTGAAAAGGCTTGCCGTTAGTGGCTGTATCAACACGCTTTATTGTTGCGCCATCATTGTGCCATCTATGAATTTAACGTGTAGCAGATTTAGGAAATCTGCTTATATGGCCTTCTTATAGTTTGATATTCAATGATTACAGTCAATATCAGATAACAATTTTAGAGATTATGAAAAATGACCATGCAACTTTCTTCAAATATTACCTGTAATTGCACAACATAACCAAAGCCAAAGCTTCGACAAGATGAAGGACAGAAGATAGCGGTTCCGATTTGCCTGTGTCCATCTTCTTCGTTAGATTAGGATCGGGCGTTATGGATTTAATATCATTATAATCTTTACCTGTAAAAATTTTAAAAATAAAATATGATTGCCACACGAGCTTTTATTTTAAGATATCTAATTTTATTTTTGATAATTTTCTATAAAAATAAGTAACGTAAGATCGTCCTCAAAGTTGGCTTCGCAACATCGTGGGCACGTCATAAATTACAACTATTTATCCTATTATCCAGTTATAAAATAACTGTCACTGAATGAGGATTAGTTCAGGAATTCACAAATTTACCTAAAAATTTAATTGGATCGTTATATTTTATGATTTTGCCATTAAAAGATATTCGTAGTAAGCAGTCATTTAATTTTGTTTTACTTATAAACATAAATTAATATTATACAAAATTTATTGTTTATTTATTGGACTGAAACCAGGAAAAATAATATCTAAGTCATTATTTATTTGATTTTGAATATCAAAATAGTTATAAGCAAAATATATGATAGCCATGTCATTAGCATGTAGTTATTTAGCATTGGTTTTAGTAAATTTTGTCAATAGAATTTTCTTGGACAATAAAGCACGTTAAAAGTAGGTAAGTACAGTACAGTATATAACTTAATTTGACCATTTAAATGTTTTTAAAAAATTTAATTATTATATACTAAAAACAATTCTAGTCCCAAAGTTGATCCTTGTGGAACAGCACATTTTATTTTTAATTTCAATGTATCAACTTTCAAAATGCCTTTATTCCCAACTAAATTTTACAGTTCGTTACATGGAAAATGACAATATAATATAGAAAATAATAACCATTAAAAAAAAATAACAATAAAAAAAATGGAAGTTCATCCAATTTAATTCATTAATAAAATCAATTTTAAAAAATCGTATAAATAATTTAATTTAGTAAATATCTCTTGAATTGTTTTTTAAAAGTTGCCAATTTTTTCATTTTTCTGATATTTTTTTGGAAGATTTTTTCCGAAATAACTTTTTACTGGCATAGTTTGATAATTTATACAACGTCTGGTGTTATGTTCATGCAAAATCTTATTCTCCTGAAGTGTTATGTTTAATTTTTTTTTAAATAATAGAGTGAATTACAATACAAATTTTTAATTTATAAATGTTTCGAACGTGTAATAATAATAATAATAATATAATAAATACTTTATTTCAAATCGTAGTAAATACCCCTTCGGTCTATGTAGATTAACAGTTGGTTTTAAATGTGGTAATTTATGTATGCATTTAATAACTTTATTTGGTAATGGTTTTAAGTTTAATAAACAAGAAGATCCCCATACAGAAGCTAAGTATTGTAATTTTGAATATATTAATAAAAAATATATTTTTTTAAGTATTTCAAAGGACTGTATTATCTAGCTTTGAACAAAACAGATACCAAAGGAGATATCGAGTTGATAATATACTGGATATGGCCTTTCCAATTTAAATTTTCGTCTAAAACTAATCCTAAAAATTTTGTCGTTTTTGAATATTGAATATTTTCATTATTAAATGTTAAGGGGTTAATGATAGAATTTATTTTACTTTCAGTTATAAAAATAAACGAAGATTTTGTAAAATTTAACTTAAGTTTATTTGATTAAAGCCAATAAAGAAGTATTTTTAAATCATTATTGCGAAAGTTTCAGCAAAATAAATAATTGTTGTATCATCTGCAAATAGCTTTATATTGCCCTTTAAGTTCAATTTGTAAACGGAATTAATGTAAATTAAGAATAATAATGGACCTAATATTGATCCTTGTGGAACTCCACATATTATTTCTTTTTCCGAACTTTTTCTTTCCCCAATGTGAACAATTTGTTTACGATAGCTTAAATAACTTTTAAGTAGCTTGTGTGTATTTCCCCTTATCTAAAGATAAGGAACGTCTGGCGATACAAAGGACAATATTTTTCTAATCAATTGTTACTGATATCAAAAACCTTAACATAAGGAACTAATAAGTTAAGCATTTATATTGGGAATCTATTATAAAACCCTTAAAATGATATTAGTTCTACATTTTTTAAAGTAGGTTTCATATTTATTTATAAATCCAATTCATTGAAACGGACTATCCCACGGACTATCGGACCTATCACAAACTTACCAATTCTAATCGTGCCACTGGTCATCGGCGTATTAGTAAGCGCGGATTTCCACGCACACAACAACGTCAGTATCATCTTCAATCCGTGGTCCATCAGCTGGGGGAACGTGTCCAAAATATCCTTCGCCACGAACTGCGTCAGTCCCCATAGAACGTCCTGTCGCCATTCAGGAAAGTCCACGACCAAGCTTTGAAGGCTGCAGTAAGACAGACCGCGTAGTTCTTCGTCCATGTGGACCGTAAGACGGCTGAGGAGGTCCACGAGCTCGCTGCTCGTCATCCCGTCGGGAATTAATCTGGGAACAATTTTATTATTACCAGAGTAAGAGACAAAGGTGATATCGTTGAAGTAGTGTCAAACCACTGTTGTCTAAATTATCAGCGTACTCACCTCGGAACCGCCGCAACGCACGTCCTAAACAACTCAATCCTGGGCTTTCTCTCCCCAGTGATCATCTCATCCGGTTCCTTGTTTACATTTTGGGTGTTCGTCATCATCAACGGCCGTCCATACTGCGTATCCAAGGCCCTTAGTATATCAACGAACACTCTTCTCACATGTGGGAAGTACGCGTTCATCCCAATACTCTTCGCCGTATCTTCCGTCAGCATTTTATTCAAGAATGTTTTGCGTACTCTTAGGGTGTTCCCACTGGGTAGAACCCCTACCGATCTAGGCATAGGAGGGTCCCCCTCCTTCTGCTGTAAGCTATCCGCCACCACCAAGAACGCTCTGAGACCTATACTCATTCTTTCAGGGGTAAGAATCATTTTAATTGGTCTCCCCACCGATAACAGATCGAAAACTATCTCTCTCATAGCAAAATCTAAGCGTTCCTGGGCGATGAATTGAATGATTTTTACAAATATGTTTAGGGGGGTGTCTCGGGGGACCACGCCCTTGGAGCCCTTGGGGAAAAGGGAGTTTACGATGCTTTGAAGGCGGGATTGGGTGGCGGAGTTGCTCTCGCATTTGATGCGGATCATGTAGACCCATAAGAGGCGATAGAGAGATTCTAAAACACAAAAATGTTTGGATACATTCATATCTAGGAGACGAGTAGAGTTATATTTAAATGTTAATGTTAATTACCTCAATTTTTATTGGATTTTTTCCGTTACCCTCTAACTTTCTTCTACTTACCCAATGCAACCCTACACATTTTGGGATCCCTATTCTTCAAGTGAGACAAGCACATGGCCAAAAAATAGTGCCAGTTTTGCAGAAAGAACGTTTTCTGGCTGACGCAAAGTAGACATGTAACGAGTGGAAAGAGTGCTAACCGATGTTTCGCTTTGGTACTGGCGTCCACCGTTTGAGAGTAAAGCATTTCAACGAAGTTTTTTAGACAGGGAACATTTACTTCGTTTTTTACAGCCTAAAAGAAAGAATGTGATTTGAAAAAGTTATGTGTAAAGGTTCAGCCTTATGTTTAGTGCATAATTGGTTTAATAGTGAAACGTGCTGCAGAGGATACATCTTTCAACAGGTAATGAATCTCAATAGGTCCATTGTTTTATTAAGATATATTATTATAAAATATATCATAATAATAAATTATTTTAATAGTTCTGTGAGTTAGTTGGATGACGAGGCGCGGCGATGCCGATGGCGGATGAGATCCAACGGTTTGCCTTGAGTATACTGTATACGTAAAAATTTGTTGCGATAAGAAGAAATTTTAAAAATACATTAGCAAAATCTTACCGCGGCAACTGGAACCAAAATCTCCACAAACAATCCAGCCAAAGCGTGCTTGATATCCTTTTCCTTCACTTCCAGAAAGTACTGAGCGCACTCCTGCATAAACTGGAACGACGCCTCAAACTCTTCTATCGGAACCATCTTGACTCTGAAGAACTTCATGCCCATTAAGAGACTGATAATGCTCTGAGTCGTGGAGGGACTCGATTCTCGAGACCGAAGTTCTTTTAGTTCCGCCATGAACCTGGTGCGCACCGACATGAAACGACTCTGCGCTAGAGCGCCGATTACTTCTGCGTAGAGGTCGCATATCATGTGGATGTTGGCGCTATTTGGGTTGTTTTGAATGCTAAATAAAATTTATTAAAAAAAAAATAGATCACCACGCAAATGAAAAGTTAGAAGAGAGAAATTTGACTTTATGTTTGGTATGCTTTTATAACATGCTGTAGAACTTTTAAGATTTTAAATGAATAATGCCAACTCACCCTTCCTGATGTTTAAAATGCTTCAAAGCCAAATTCTCAATGTACTGAACCAGATCTTCATGACCGGGATGAAAAGACAGTTGCTTCAGGACCTCAATCAGTACCAAACAAAATATGAATTCTACAGCCAAATCCCTCTTCTCTTTTTGTATATCAGCTTCGGATCTTTCGGGTGTTTCCGTGGTATTTCCGGCAACTATGTTTATTATACTAAAATTTTAAATAATATCTAAGATTTGTCGGCTAAACGGTAGTAAAAATTTACTATAATACAGGCTTTTAGGGAAATGACTTATCTCATTTAATCCTTTAAATCCTAATTTAAAAACACATTGTAAAGAAATGTTTTTACATATCGATTTGCTATAACAAACCTTTGAACGCAAAAAATAACGACGATCAACAACAGCAGGTGCTTTAGTTAGTCTCGTAAGAGATGATAAAATGTTACACTTGATATTACCTTTTTTGTTTGATATCACTTTTCTTCTGTTCAGGATTCGATACCTCGGAGATCTGCCTCTCATACCAGGAAAACAACGCTCTCAACAACGAAGGTAAGCAATGTTCCGCAACAGATCCAAAGGCGCTCAACAGCTGATCAAACTGTGCGTCCTCGCCTATATTTTTTTTTTAAATGTGTTGAAATTTCGAATTATACAGTGCCTATTTTATAACAGAATAATTGTTAAAAGGATAAATCACAAACAATTAAAAGGAAAGGGGTTGAGCTGAAAATGTAACCAAATACTTTATAAACTCTAGAACCAATGTTTTATTCATAAAACGCCCGAAAAGCCGCTCCGTTCAAAATGTTATTGAAAATCAGTAATGGGTGAAAGAAAGAGATACTTGGGTTCTTTTTCCCTGTATGACCACACTGTTGAACGCTTGACGTTGAGAGTCAGGCTCGGAGATATAAATATTACAACTAGAGACCGACCGAAGGTTTGGTTTCGGCTAGTTTCGGCCAAAAAATCTAGTTTCGGTGACAGTGTCGGTTTCGGCCAAAAATCGGCCGCGCCGAAACTCGGTGTTCGTGAATTGTCGCGCATCGTTCGGCTAACGTTGGGGATCTTATCCTATAATTTTTTCTCTGTCGACTTTTTTTTTAAATAAATTAGATTTCATTATACAGTGTGACCAGTAAAGTCCGCATCATATGGATTTTTTTTTTATTTATAGCTTTATTCGAAATTTAACTTCGGCATCAAGTTCTGCTTCGATCGAGATGAAAATTAAGCAAAAAAATACTAGTCACGTGATTCGCATTATCTGTCAAATTTTAATTTTTGCCAAAAAATAATTCAAAAGTGGTGTTATTTCTGAAAATATCGAAAAAAAAGTTTTTTTAAATGCAGTTTCTAGCCCACATGCAAAATTTTAGCTGCATAAGATAATATTGATTTTTTACCCATATTTTGTAAATTGCACCACTTTTGCAAAATAAGACTCAACGCAACCTACATAAAATTTCTTAGTTTTGACAATGCTTTATTTCAGATACATTTTCTTTAAAGCGGCGCCATATTAAATGTGTGTGTTTTTGTACAAAATCAAAATTGGGCTATTAAAATTTGGCCACATGTGATGCAAAGTTTATTTGTTTTTGACCCTGTATAAGGTAGCTTCATAAAATAAGAATTTTTGAATACCTTAATATTGAGACAAAAAAAGAACACAGTGTCATCAGTATAGTGTTCATTATGTGGAAAATAAATTTTAGTGGTGGGTAAAAAATCAAAATTATCTTATACAGCTGAAATTTTGCATGTGGGCTAGAAACTGCATTTAAAAAAACTTTTTCTAATAACTTTTTTCGATATTTTTAGAAATAACCCCACTATTGAATTATTTTTTGGAAATTATTAAAATTTGACAGATAATGCGAATTAGGTGACTACTATTTTTTTGCTTAATTTTCATCTCGATCGAAGCAGAACTTGACGCCAAAGTCAAATTTCTAATAAAGTTATTAATTAAAAAAAATCCCATGTGATGCGGACTTTACTGGTCACACTGTATACATAAATATCACAGTATACATTAATCACAGTTCAATAATCGCATCATTTAAAAACTCTTGAGTTGAGTAATATGCCTTCGAAAAAAGCAGTCTCTTCAGCCGTTGTTGGAGTTTTATAGTGGGCAAAGCACGACAGTCTGCTGGGAGCTAATTCCAAACCTTAGCAATTACAAACACAACATTTCTCTGAATGTAAGAGAACTTTGATATTTCAGTTGTTAAGTTATGTTTACTTCTTGTGGGATATTAATGAGTTAATAAACAATTTTCAAAAAGATCTGGATTTTTTTTATAAACATAACCGACTCCAAGATGTACCAATCACTAATTGTGAGTATTTTATTTTCCATGAAAATGTTCTTACAAGTATCTCGCGAACCGAGATCAAATATACCTCTTAAACATCTTTTTTGGAGAACAAACACCCTACCAAAATCCACCGAGTTACCCCAAAAAATAATCCCATATGCAATTCTGGACTGCATATAGGCATGATAAGCTGTCAAAGCCAGGCTCTTAGTCAAGTAGTCAATATGATCCTTCCAGTCCAGCCTGCTGTCCAACTGAACTCCCAAAGCCTTCCGCGACGATGATAGCTCCCTCAGCTTGAGTCTATTTTTAAGGTTTCTGGTTGTTGGCCAAATAATATAATTTGTGTCTTGTACATATTCAATGTAAGATTATTTTTTATGAATCAGTCTTCACATACGTTCAATGAATTACATAAGTCATCTTTGCATTCACTCTTTGAAACCCCACTGCCTACCTTAGAAGTGTCATCCGCATACAAAACCAAATCATTGCCGGACAAAACGTTCGGACGCTCATTTACATACAAAATATACAGCAGCGATCCCTGTGGCACCCCCCTCAAAACCAATCCCAATTTAGACCTCCTTAGGGAGCCCCTCTCATCTACTGACTACCCTGCAGGTACGATCTTAGCAAAAAAAAGGCTAACCCCATCAAAACCATATATTCTCAATTTTCTGTACAATATCTCATGATCGACAGAATCAAATGCTTTTGATAGATCTATACAAAGAGCTGTTGTCTGTTTACCATTATTTAGGGGGGTTAAGATGTCCTTGAGTGCTTGATATGTAGCACAAATTGTGCTTTTTCCCTTTCTGAAGCCATTCTGTCGATCTGAGAGCAGCGATCGCTCTTCCAGAAATTCCCCATTCTCTCATAAATAAGTTGGGAGTATGAGGGAAATAACTACGGATTACTCTTGAATTAAAGCAGTTGCGCTAGAGCTATTGGAATTGCCAAATTAACATATTTTTGGGAGGATTATCCAAGGTATTTTCGACAAATATGTATGAGGGATCGGGTAAAAATGTAAACAATCGGGTCCGTAGTTTAAAAGGTCTTTGGTTTTAGCCATTAAAGCTTTAAAAATAACTAGTTTAGGACCATCTCGTCGATGTTGATGTCTATTTTAGGGACCAACATCTATTTTCTCTAATGGAATAATGTTAAAAATAAAATTATCAAAAAAATAGTTTTGTTTCATTTTTAGAAAGACAACTTATCTAAACTCCCTTGCAACCTACCTCTTTGTAGGGTCTTTGACAGAGGCTTCTCCTGGGGTTCCGCCATGACACTCTCTATCTTCTTTTCGGCCAAGATGGTAAATTCCTGGAAAAGGCTTCTCATCACAAACTCTCCGGGACGAACTTCTCCCTCCGCGCTGATTCCCAGGACCAATAAATGGGACATCCTGTCTTTTTGGGCGCCCCATGGTAGAAGCATGCTCCGATTGATGGCCGATATGTTTGGTATCTTTTTTTCTATAAACAAAATCAACAAAACGTAGTTAGAGTGATTGTTTTTATTCGTTTTAAATTACAACGTTTCAACTGGTATGAATCTCCAGTCATCTTGAGGGAGATACTAAATAAGCAAAGTAACTACAGCTCTATTTAAAAATATTTTGTAGTAACTATCGCCCAATTTCTGTTTTACCCACATTTTTAAAGATTTTTGAAAATTTTTTAAATAATAGAATAGTAAATTTTTTAGAAAAAAAATTACTCTCTCCATTTCAATATGGTTTTCGTAAATTTAGAGATACAGAAGTTGCAGCTGCAGATATTATCAAAGATATTCGACAAAACGTCGATAGCAACCAAAAATGCTGCCTACTGCCCCTAGATATATGTAAAGCATTTGATACCGTCAATCACAACATTTTACTTAAATGCCTATACAATATTGGAATTCGGGGAAATATTTATTGATTAAAAGTAGAAAACAAAATAATTAAATGCATACATGAACTTCTTTTTTAGAACCAACTATATATTTGTATGAACCAAACGGATATTTAAATTTAGAAATGCTTTATAAATTAAAACTATGCATTCTCATACACTCTATTATTATTAAAGAAAAACACGAGAAAAAACCATCATATTCAAACACCTATGGTAAAGAGTACTTTTGGGCAAAGATCAATATTATATAAAGGAATAAAAATTTACAACAGTTTGCCGAAAAAAATTAAAGAAATATCAAAATTATGGACTTTTAAAAAAAACTAAAAAAATTTTTAAAACTAAACTAACTTTAACGTATTATAATATATTATTATTATTATTATTATTATTTTTTGTAAATGGTTATTATATATATTTTTTTTAAATAATTTCGATGGATTTATTAATAATTACTAAACATGATTTATTATTTGTGATTTTAGATATTGTATATTTGGTGTTATATTCTCTGTAATAAACTTTTTAAGTTGGTTAAGAATAAAGATATATATTATTATTATTATTATTATTATTTACGCTAGCTAGGTGTACTAAAGCATTTTTAAAGGTTGGAGAAAATGATGTTTCTTAAATTAATGATATTAATAGTTTTGGACTCGCATTTTCTTTATTTGTTTTAAATCACAACGTTTCATCTGTTAAGTATCTTCAGTCGTCGTCAGGTGAATACTAAATAAGATGTTCTCCCGCATGTTTCAGTGCACCCAGCTAGTATAATAAATTATAAATATTTTGCTTATTTAGCATTTTTATCGGTTACTGCAGAAGTTAAAATGATGTTCATATTGCATGTTGTTATATATATTATATAATAATATATCTTCTATTTATTAGCACACAAATGTTTAGCATTCAAAACTACCCACAGAAATTCCTTTTCTATTCACTCGAAAACATGCTGCCAGACAAACAGAAAATTTGCTTCCTCAAGTATCCTGGTTTCACAATTTTACGCGAATCACTAAAAATACAATTACCTTTAGAACGTTTAGATTTTGTGACTTCATAGGTCCTTGCCCTAATATTAGAATACACCGTCTTACTACACATCATATCACTGTATTTAACAATAACGTTCTTTAAATTTACAACGATGTAGGCAACATTTAAACTAGTATAGGTAGTTCATTTTAATTAAACAATTATACCAATAAGGGTTCCATCTAAATTGCCAATCGAAAACGTACTACTTAAAATCATTGTTTATTTGTTGATAAATTTTATATATAATTTTTATCACTAGCCATTAAATCGTCTCCGTAACACACATGTCGAAATTTTAATACGAAAATCACAATAAAAAATACCAAACTAATACTTTTTTGCAATGTTAAAATATTATTGATATCGTACGATTTATAATATATGGGTGATATTAAATTTTGTATTTAGTGATAAGCGATTTGAAGTACATATAATCAATTTATTTAGGCTTAGGTAAATGATTAGCTTAAAGATAACATGACAAAAAGCAGGTGATTTTCGGGACTTCCTGAAACAAATCAATATTCAATTTTCAAGTGGTTAACTTAAGTGAATGCAAAATGGGGCAGGTTCTTTAAAAAGCAGTAAGTAAATACTTATTAATAAGTTAATTTGTTCCAAAAAGTTTAATTCACATTCAAATCCAATCGGACAAGTGTAACTCCGGAACTAGCGTTCTCATCTGGCTCTCAAATTGGTAATATGCATGGTTTAAAAAAACGACGATCAAACAAAGATATACCATACATGAAATACATTCATAAATGTACCTTTGCGCCGACCCGACATCTTACTGTTTATAATAATAATAATAATAATAATAATAATAATAATAATAATAATAATAAACGTATTTTATTTCAATATAATTTAAAATTTACAATTAATAAATTCGAAAAAATAAATGTCAAATCCTGGCGCAGTCTAGCTGTAGTAGCTACTTTACTGAACCAGACCAGTCAAAGACAAATGAGTAACATTTGATTGTCATCATTAAATGAATATTTTTAATTTAAATGAAATTTAACAGGAAAGCAATTAATTAAAAATTATCTGAAAAATAGACCAACTGATGCTCCAATAGATAAAGAAAAAAGCTATCCAAAAGTATCTAAGTATGGTGTTCCTCAAGGAACAATTTTAGGACCATTATTTTTTAATATTTATATTAACGACTTATTTAGTATAAATTGCGATGGCCAAATTCATAGTTTTGCAGATGATACTACAATTTTTTATACCGATACAAATTGGGACAAAGTAAATAATAAAATTTAAAAAAGATTTTAAAATTATAAAAAATTTGTTTCATTACAATTTGTTAACAATTAATTTTAATAAAACAAATTATATTCCTTTTACTTTAAACCTAAATAACCTACCACGAAATATGAACAGTATTCAAATAAATGAAGACATTCAAATTTTTAAAGTTGATAAAATAAAATAGAACTTTAGTTAAAAAATTAGAAATATTACAAAAAAGGTTTCTAAAAATATTATTCAGAAACAAAAAAGTTGGACATAAGAAAAATTTACATTAATAATAATAAGTTTATTTAAAATTTTAATAATATAATAAATATGTTTATGTTGTCTTCGATAAACTTATTCTTCAATCCCCTGAAGCTGAGCTTGTTAGGGGCAAATCTTATTTTTTGTTTTAGTATGTAAAATCATAAATCATAAATATGCATTAAAAATCAATTTTTTTAAAGTAAAAATGTTAATTTATAGTATAAACGCAGCTGTTTTGAAGAAATATATTACCTATAATAAAATTATTAATTTATAATTTTTAAGTAAAAAATATTACTCATATAAATTATTCAGAACAATATTAATTAATTAATTACAGCATTTCTAAAAATATTTTCAAATTGTCTGATTTTAATATCCATGTTTTTATTTCGACTTTATTTTTTTAATGAAATCAATTTTTAAATTTTTGTTGGTAAATAATCGTTTAAATAAAAACATAAATATTTGAAATTTTTTTGTCCTATGGACTTATTTATTTTAGGTTTTATGGTTATTTCATTTTTATGACGTGTATTATGATTATGGTTTTTAAATTGTATAAGGTTTTTATTTTTAAATATATATATTAAGATGTTATAAATGTAAAGTTGTCTAATGTTCAACTTTTTTGTTTCTGAATATAATTCTTTTGAAGGATAAAAATAATCTTTATTGTATATAATTTTTAGAAACCTTTTTTGTAATATTTCTAATTTTTTAACTAAAGTTCTATTTATTCCTCCCCAACCTAAAATTCCGTAATTTAAATGAATTTTAACTAACGCGTAATATAATATTTCCATATGTCTTACATTTAAAAATTTTTTAATGTTTTTAAAAATCAGTAGTAAACTTCTTAATTTTTTAATTAAGTATTCTATGTGAAAATTCCAATTTAATTTACTGTCAAAAATAATTCCCAAATATTTTATTTTATTAACTTTAAAAATTTGAATGTCTTCATTTATTTGAATACTATTCATATTTTGTGGTAGGTTATTTAGGTTTAAAGTAAAAGGAATATAATTTGTTTTATTAAAATTAATTGTTAACAAATTGTTATCAAACCAATTTTTTATAATTTTAAAATCTTTTTTAATTTTATTATTTAAGTTTTCCCAATTTGTATCGGTATAAAAAATTGTAGTATCACCTGCAAAACTATGAATTTGTCCATCGCAATTTATACTAAATAAGTCGTTAATATAAATATTAAAAAATAATGGTCCTAAAATTGTTCCTTGGGGAACACCATACTTAAATACCTTTGGATAGTTTTTTTCTTTATCTATTTGAACATAAGTTGGTCTATTTTTCAGATAATTTTTAATTAATTCTAATTGCTTTCCTCTGAATCCAATATTTTCAAACTTTTTTAACAGTAAATTATGGCTAACTGTATAAAAGGCTTTTGCTAAATCTAGAAAAATACTAATACAAGGTTTTTTATTATCTAGTGCATCATATATTTGTTCTGTTAGACAGCAAATAGCATTTTGTGTTGATTTATTTTTAATTAATAACATCTTAATATATATATTTAAAAATAGGAACCTTTTAACACAATTTAAAAACCATAATCATAATACACGTCATAAAAATGAAATAATCATAAAACCTAAAATAAATAAGTCCATAGGACAAAAAAAATTTCAAATATTTATGTTGGACTACTTCTTCAAAATTTATGTTTTTATTTAAACGATTATTTACCAACAAAAATAAAAACATGGATATTAAAAACAGACAATTTGAAAATATTTTTAGATATTAATTAAAATTGTTCTGAATAATTTTTATAAGTTATATTTTTTACTTAAAAATTATAAACTAATAATTTTATTATAGGTAATATATTTCTTCAAAAAAAAACTGCGTCTATAAGTACCATAAATTAACATTTTTACTTTAAAACTTGATTTTTAATGCATATTTATGATTTATGATTTTACATACTTAAACAAAAAATAAGATTTGCCCCTAACAAGCTCAGCTTCAGGGGATTGAAGAATAAGTTTATAGAAGACAACATAAACATATTTATTATATTATTAAATTTTAAATAAAACTTATTATTATTATTATTAACATAAGCGATGAAATAGGCAATCATATAATTAATAAGAAATAGAAATAACCCAAAGCAAATAATTAAAAAATTAAATACATGAGTAAGTATAATTTATATTTAAATGTTAAGTATTCTGCACATTTAAAAGATACTTTTTAGATTTAATTTTAAATAAATTTACATTTAGAGGCAACATCTCAGTGATAATATTTCACTGAATTATAAGAAAATTATCGTTGAAACAGGGAGCTCCGATGATGAGGCAAGGTTAATTAATTTACTTTTGTCTCTAACCCGTCTATCATGAATATCATGACGAAAAATCAGACGCTCTCGAATCGAAATAGGGGAGTCAGGATTATTAATCATTTTTATCAAGAATGTGCAAAAATGAAGCATTCTGCGTTCATCCGTCCTCAGCCAGTCAATTGTAATTATTGTCCTATACAGGTTAGAAATATGATCGAACTTTCTCATACCATACACAAAACGAAGACAAGCATTCTGCACTTTCTGTATCCGAGATCTACCTTCGACATCCAAGCAGAAACCGTAGACAAAATCACAACAATTAAAATTGAACAAAACGAGAGATGTGTCTATTACTGTATAGTATTTTTAAAGAAAGATAAGTTTTCTGAAATATTTTTTTAAATGGTCGTTAAACCTTAGTTCCGTGTCAAGTAATAAACCCAAATTTTTAGCACTATCAACAATATTTAATTTTTATTAAATTTTTTCACAAATCCATTTCGTTTTTCTGGTATCCATGATTGTCGCTTAAGAAAACGAAATTAAAGAAATTTTCAGTACCTAAATAACGAAATTTTATACCTGAGCTGTCAAATTTTGACAGGTATGTGTCAAATTTTTTTCCATTTTTTTATTCTCGAGTATCGTAGCTGCAAGAATGCGATATCAAAAGTAAGAAAAAAAAAAGTTATACTTGAACTGTCAAATTTTTTTTCATTTTTTTCTTCTCCTAGATCATAGCCGCAAGAATCCGATATCAAGAAATAAAAAAAAAAAAAAAACAATTTACACTTGAGCTGTCAAATTTTGACAGGTGGGTGTCAAATTTTTTTTGATTTTTTTCTTGTCGACTATCGTAGCTGCAAGAATGCGATATCAAAAGTAAGGGAAAAAAAAATTATACTTGACCTGTCAAATTTTGACAGGTAAGTGTCAATTTTTTTTCATTTTTTTCCATTCCAAGATCATAGCTGCAAGATTGCGAGGTTAAAAATTTAAATAATAAGACTTTAAATCACTGCTGTCACATTTTGACAGGTCTAATATGTCAAATTTTTTTGCATTTCTTTTTTGTCCAAGATCGTAGCTGCAAGAATCCGATATCGAAAATATGAAAAAAAAAAACAATTTATACTTGATCTGTCAAATTTTGACAGGTAAGTGTAAAATTTTTAAAAAATTTTTCTTGTCCGGGATGGTAGCTACAATATTGCCCAATGAAATATTTCAATTAAAAGAAGTTTAAATCACTCCTGTCAAATTTTGACAGCTGTCAATGTCAAATTTGTAACGGTCATTCAGTGTTGCCAATCAGCGGACTTTAGTCCGATTTTCGGACTTTTTTTAAGGCTATGGACTTTTGTCGGACTTTGAAACTATTTCGGACTTTTCGGACTTCTTGATACCTGACGAAAATATGCTAAATGCACAAATTTGGAAATAAAATCGGCAGGTAACTTATTGTTTATTTACCAAGTGTTGGGTTGTCTTATTACTTATTACATTAACTTTTTTATTATTGTTTTTTTTTTGTTTTTATTAAAAAGTAAATGTTTATAGAGTTATCAGTCTTTTTCATTATATAATACACCCCAACAGTAAAAAATAAATATCACTTATGACAAATGCGCCAGACGAAGCATTTTCATTTCGACGCGGACTAAATCGGACTTTTTCGTGCCACTGGGCGGACCTTTTCACCTAATGTCATTGGCAACACTGCGGTAATTTTTTTACCCAGGTTAGTACTTAAATTAATCCGAAATCAAAAATTTGTTATCTCTTCAAATAAGAAAGTTACACGTGATTTTATGTGACAGCTGTCAAATTTTGACAGATTTACATATACTTTTTTAAACTTTTTTTCATGTTAAAAACAAAAGAAAATATATGTGTTTTTTTGTTTTTCTCTAAAATTAATTCCAGACCCAGCTATATATATATAATATATTAGTACCCGGCATGCGTTGTTAAAATGCCACTATTTTTATGCTATAATTTTCCTCGGCCTGCACACAACAACTCACCAAATTTTCATCGTAATCGGATAAATGGTATAGGAATGCATACCGGACATAAAGACAAACATTCATTTTTATATAGATAAAAAGAATTTCATATTCAGGAAACAGTTAATAAAGTTTTAATTGTTGTTAGGTATATTTAACAGTCCCTTCTGACACATAAAAAAGGATTTAAGGGATTGCAATCTGAACCACATAAAGAAAGTTATAATTATTTTTTATGTACACATAGCGAGGATTCTCATCAGGACTCTTAACTTTAAATATTTAAACTTTTGGGCAATGCCACAAACTTGCACAGGTGTGTAATGTTTAGATTTTTTATGCAAACAGAACTGTACCAATAAATGGTTTGGATTGGGATAATAAAAAAACAAGTAAGTTTATTATCATTAATCAATTATCTCCGAGATTATCTCTAATAATTATAATGATTATCATTTTAGGAAAAGAAAATTATTTATAATATAATGCTAGATAGCAAAGAAATAAAAGACTTTCCTTTAATTATACTGGTTATTTTCAGTTAAGAAATTGTAGGTACTTACCCAAAGGCAAATTAGGCAAAACTGCAGCATTTTCAGCCTCACTTCCCCCGCTCAAGGCATGAATAGTAGACTCCGAAAGGGTGCTTTTCTCAGTGTGAGCCGATACTGAAGTATTATCCGAGTGTGTGTCAGAGCACACACTTTGAGAACAGTCTACATCAGAATCATTGGACGTTAGGTCTACAAAAAAGGGTTTACGTTTTGAAAGTTGCTTTCCTATGGCTTAGCTATATAAAAAGGTGTCTAACTATAAGGCGATGTTAATAACCTTCTGATAATTGTTTTGATGACAAATTTGGATAAGTTAATCGAATCAATTTAAACACAGTGTAACACAATAATATAGCAAATAAAGATTGTCTAATCCTTATACAGTATATTTTAATCTCTTCTTTACGAAAATAGTCGTTGAACAAACATTTATAGGGTTTCTAAGTCTAAAATAATGGGATTAACATCTTTTCACAGGGCCTCCACCCTCTGAAGCTTTTAAGTTTCCGAGTTTTACAACCAAAACTCTAACCTGTTTCTAACCCTGGAACTTCGTTTTGGTGGTCTGACATTGTTAGCAATTTTTCCACTAAACTCTAACGAGAAAAAATTTTACATGTTAAAAATTACACAATGTTTTTAAAACACCTTACAAAATGCCGATTTTTATTTGTCAACTTTTTGACCGTATTTTGACGTTTAATTTCTAATTTGTCAACAAACCTCGGTCCTTCACCTCACAAGAGATTCCTTATTGGTTCAAATGATAAATCCTTTTCGTCCATCTTATCTCACTCTCAATAATTATGCTGTTAAATAAGAGAGAAAGAGTTCGAAATAATTTGAACTAATATGAGGAGCCCAATTGATCATCATATGAATATAACCAATGAACTCTTGTAAAAGCAATAACAGTATTTATAGCATTCTAACTCACTCTCCTACTTAGGTTAAAATGGGACGGGCAATGTATATAACCTGTAGCAAAAGAAAACGATTAGGGCCCTACGTCAAATGGATGTCAAATATTGTCAATGTCAAAAATTTAGGTCATTTGTTGACGTTTCACCGACTGACTAGTTTCTTTTGTGGATCCAGTGTGAAAATGTGATAATTATTTTTGAAAATTTTTAGTTTTGGGTAGTCACATTCTTTGTTAAGTGATGGAGAACTATCGGGGATTGATATTTGTGTGCCATTACATGTGATTTAATAGGTAACTCTCTGTTTATAACGTAAGAAAATAAGTAACATGTTGTGTGACCAACCTTTTAAGTTCAAAAACCATAAACTGATACTCATTTACATATATTTTGTTTACCAAATTATATAACTGTATAGTAGCATTGTCTTTGCATTAATTACTTCCCATGTCGCTCCTACATGTGAGAACCTACATTATGAATTTTTAATACTGCCCAACCTTATAAAATCAATATACTTGATTTTTTTTTATTTGTGTAGGGAATAAACAAATACAAGTTTTGTAGGAAAGAAGCAAAATGCGGTTTAACAAGCAAGAACTAGTAACTTTGGCCATGCAGCCCTCCACGAAATTCGAAAAAGAAGGCATTTTGTACATACGAGAGAGACAGGAGGGCTTTTTCCGAAAGTCTGAACGTAAGTGATTCAATTGTTTTTCTTATACATACATAACATGCAGGTTTGTGGGTAAGTAATTATACTATTTCTCTGGATTGGTATTATAGGTATCTGACCATGATTCTGCCATAACAAATTTGGAACTAAGTACCTACCTAGATATTCAAAAAGTTTTTAACCCATCCTTTGAACTAAACCATATTGACCAAGTACTCAAGTGATCAATATTTCTAAATATGACAATTTATGTATCTAATTCTGTTTAAATGTAATTCTGTTCATTATGAGGGAAATTATACTGTTCTTTTATTGTATTATACTTAATGGCAGTCATTAATTCTGCTCTTTCTGTAGATATAAAAAGTTTTTATGGTGATTAACCCCTCATGAACTGCTTTAGCTACTAGGAAAACTACAGGTGTGGAGAAATATTAACCTAATATTGGCAGCTCAACTCGGGGGCCCAGTCAAGGTAAAAGTTGTCATATCTTCAATTCAGTTGTTATTTTCATATATATCTTTAATTGGCTACTTCTAATATACAATGTAACCAGTAAGGTTCGCATCATATGGGATTTTTTTATTAATAACTTTATTCAAAATTTGACTTTGGCATCAAGTTCTGCTTCGATCGAGATGAAAATTAAGCAAAAAATAGTAGTCACGTGATTCGCAGTAACTGTCAAATTTTAATTTTTTCCAAAAAATAATTCAAAAGTGGGGTTATTTCTGAAAGTATTGAAAAGAGTTATTAGAAAAAGTTTTTTTTTAATTTCAGCTGCATAAGATAATTTTGATTTTTACCCATATTTTGTAAATTGCACCACTTTTGCAAAATAAGACTCAACGCAACTTACATAAAACGTCTTAGTTTTGACAATGCTTTATTTCAGATACATTTTCTTTAAAGTAGCGCCATATTAAATGTGTGTTTTTCTACAAAATCAAAAGTGGGCTATTAAAATTTGGTTGCATGTTGCATGTGATGCAAAGTTTAATTGTTTTTGACACTGTAGAAGGTAACTTCATAAAATAAGTATTTTTGAAAACGTAGTTTGTGTCTGAAAGTAATACACCTTAATATTAAGACAAAAAGAACACAGTGTCATCAGTAAAGTGTTCATTAAGTGGAAAATAAATTTTAGTGGTGGGTAAAAAATCAAAATTATTAAATGCAGCTGAAATTTTGCATGTGGGCTAGAAACTGCATTTAAAAAAACCTTTTTCTAATAACTTTTTTTGATATTTTCAAAAATGCTTTAATCAGTTTTTTTATTGTTGTTGTACAGGGTTATCCAACCAAGACTAGACAAGGCGATTTTTTGACTTTTCCTGTACTTTTATAAAAAAACGGAAATAGCCATCTTAAGTCATTTTCTCCCGCGAATTCGAATATCTTCAGTAAAAAACAATTGAACATCAAACAAAAGTACTAGGGATCACTTTGATATTTTTTTAAATGGAACACCCTGTATGTTTTTACATTTTTAAATTCCACATAAAATTATAATTATTTTTTATTAAATGCACTATTAGTCTATACTTTATAGTTTCCGAGATATTGACTCTCGAAAAGTGACATTTTTGAACTTTGACAGCTTATAACTTTCTAACAGTACGTCTTAGAGCAAAACGGCTTACATGTCCCTATCTTAATTTTTTATTATCTTCCCAAAAAATCAACTTCCGGTTAAACCGGATGTAGGTAACTCGAAAGCAGGAAATATAGTTGTTCCGGTTTAACTGGAAGTTGATTTTTTTGGGAAGATAATGAAAATCGAAGATAGGGACATGTAAGCCGTTTTGCTCTAAGACGTACTGTTAGAAAGTTATAAGCTGTCAAAGTTCAAAAATGTCACTTTTCGAATCTCGGAAACTATGAAGTATA
Source organism: Polydrusus pterygomalis (assembly GCA_963969555.1). Taxonomy (NCBI): domain Eukaryota; kingdom Metazoa; phylum Arthropoda; class Insecta; order Coleoptera; family Curculionidae; genus Polydrusus; species Polydrusus pterygomalis. The sequence continues at coordinate 23,270,854 of OZ018382.1, read as the reverse complement.
GACTAATAGTGCATTTAATAAAAAATAATTATAATTTTATGTGGAGTTTAAAAATGTAAAAATATACAGGGTGTTCCATTTAAAAAAATATCAAAGTGACCCCTAGTACTTTTGTTTGATGTTCAATTGTTTTTTGCTGAAGATATTCGAATTCGCGGGAGAAAATGACTTAAGATGGCTATTTCAGTTTTTTTTATAAAAGTAGGTACAGGAAAAGTCAAAAAATCGCCTTGTCTAGTCTTGGTTGGATAACCCTGTACCAAAATGGATAAAAATGATGTACCAAAAACCTAATCTTTACAAAACGACACTTTCACGCTGTTTATTACTAAGATAGAGAGACATTTCGCGTAAACGCGCTTAGGATTTAGAAAGGAGATATCTCCATACTTTGTGTTCATAGACATGTCATACAGGGTTGGCATGATTTAAATAATTTGATTTTTTTTAAAATATCATGATTTAAATCACTTATTTTTTTTTAAAATCATGATTTAATGATCCTATTTATTTTTTATTCAGAATAATGAACAATTAGTGATGTGAGAGGAGAATATTCTTGAGAGAATATTCTCGAGAACGGGAATATTCTCGAGAATATTCTCTGTAAGAAAATTCTCCCGAGAATATTCTCTAGAGAAGTGTTTCTACATAATTTACACCGCCTTGATTACTACACTGAAAAATTTTGCAATGATTTTTAAAATTTTCAGTTTCTGTAATCTTTTCTATAACTCTGGCAACAGTGTTTTACGTCTGGCAACAGTGATTCAGGGAAATCCCCTAGAAGCATATATCTATATGCGTCCTATGTTTTTAATAGTTAAATGTGATCTTTCTTTATTTGACTGTTTTTTTTTGTTTAGTTTTTAGTTATTCTTGGGAAGGTATGTTATGTTTTTCAAATAAAAATTTTATTTCTTTACGTTTTGTTTGATTAACGCCGTTCGCCGTTTGACATTTGCAGAAAATAAGCAGAATAGGTAATTTTTAATTTATTTTTATTGCCATTTCTAGCGGTTTTCTTACCATTCTCAGAAAATTCTTGAGAATATTCCCGAGAATATTCTCGAGAATATTCTCCAAAAGATTATTACCGAGAATTTTACATCACTATGAACAATATAACATTAAAAAAATATTTTCAAAAATCAACAAAGTATAGAACTCGCGCTTTTAAGAAATAAAAAATTAGTAGGTATATAATACATAATATAAACTTTAGAAGCGCGTTCTGACAATATGTTAGGTAGAATTTAGACATACTAGATTGTTAGACCGACATTAAAATAATTTGTATTAATTTAGAAAGGGAGAAAAATGTTAAATTTTTAATAAAATCAATAAAAACCAATAAAAATCAAAAAAATCGAAAAAATAAAATTAAAAAAATCAATGATTTTTGATTTTTTTAATAAAAATCAAATTTTGCCCAACCCTGATGTCATATGATAGCATGTCCTCTATAAATAGTGAGATGTAGGCTCGTCACAAAACCACATTTATGACTGAGATGCATGGTCTATTTTTGCAGTGGCGTAGCCAGGGGGGGGCGCCCGCCCCCCTTGCATGGCGCCCCTTGCCGCTTGGTGCCCGTATGCAAAATAAAAATATACTTTAATTACACCCTGTAACATTTATTGAAATTGAAAATAATTTGGTATTCTATTATACCGGATGTCCACACTGTCCATGGAAGGTGGCTCGCACCTCTAACTTTTTTGTTTTTCAAGATAATGAAATAATATTCGAGGGATTTATATACGACATAAAACTGCATTTTTTGACAAGTGACTCAACACTATGGAACTTCCGGTTTAACCGGAAGTGACATAAACTTTCGATTTTTAAATGGAACACCTGGTATATTTTTCCTTTTTTTGAATCCATATAACATTCTAAATATGTACAACGATGTGTCACTTGTCACTTTTTGTCACCAAGAAAATATTTTTTTTCCAAATTTTTTGTTTTATCTAGAGGGCTCTGAATACCTTAAAATCATTTATTTCCGTTCTTTAATCTTGGGAAAAATACGATTTTACTATTTTTGGTTCAATGCTATGTGCTGTGTAAAATTTAATCTTTAAAGTTGTATACCTACTCATTTTTTTTTAAACGGCAACATGGTGGCTCGTCGGGTTAAGAAAAAAGAGGATTTTATTACGATTGTTTTGATACCATACACAATTAGGTTTTAGAAAAGCTGCCATTAAAAAACTTTAAAAAGTTAACTTAGAACTTTCCCAAAATGAAGCATCTTTTGAGAATAAATTTAGATTTAAATGCATCAAGTAGCCTGTGACCAGCAGCAAAACTGATAAAACAAAATCATGCCTTGAAAAAAATTAAAATGCCAACAGCTTCTGCCAAAGTAAAGTATTTTGTTGTTTAAAAAGCATGGAAAATAACAGTTTTACAAGGAGTGAAAAAGTTGATATGTTATTAGTGTTTGGAGAATGTAGAAATAATTCAACCGATGCTGCACGACTTTACGCACAAAGATATTTTAATCGGCATCATCCAACCCGGCACTATTAGGTACCCAAAACTAGTTCCAAAAATGCGAAATGAGTCTGACAATAATAACATATGAACTTTTTCACTCCTTGTAAAACTATTATTTTCCATGTTTTTTAAACAACAAACTAATTTACTTTGGCAGAAGCTGTTGGCATTTTAATTTTTTTCAAGGCATGATTTTGTTTTATCAGTTTTGCTGCTGGTCACAGGCTACTTGATGCATTTAAATCTAAATTTATTCTCAAAAGATGCTTCATTTTAGGAAAGTTCTAAGTTAACTTTTTAAAGTTTTTTGGCAGCTTTTCTAAAACCTAATAGTGTATGGTATCAAAATAATCGTAATAAAATCCTCTTTTTTCTTAACTCGACGAGCCACCATGTTGCCATTAAAAAAATGAGTTAGGTATACAACTTTAAAAATTAAATTTTACATAGCACATAGCATTGGACCAAAAATAGTAAAATCGTATTTTTCTCAAGATTAAAGAACTGAAATAAATGATTTTAAGGTATTCATAGCCCTCTAGATAAAACAAAAAATTTGGAAAAAAAATATTTTCTTGGTGACAAAAAGTGACAAGTGACACATCGTTGTATTTAGAATGTCATATGGAGTCAAAAAAAGTAAAAATATACCAGGTGTCCGATTTAAAAATCGAAAGTGTATGTCACTTCCGGTTAAACCGGAAGTTCCATAATATTGAGTCACCTGTCAAAAAATGCAGTTTATGTCGTATACAAATCCTCCAAATTTTATTCCATTAGCTTGAAAAACAAAAAAGTTAGAGGGGCGAGCCACCTTCCGTGGACACCCGGTATGTATTTTGAAAAACAAACACCATATTTTTAATAATAATAATAATAGTGGTTCTAAAAAATCATAAAGCGCCCCCATATATGTTCGCCCCTCCCGCCCTGCAAGGCTGGCTACGCCACTGTATTTTTGTTTGATCGGCGTTGCACCTCCATTAAAAGTACTGTCCTTGTTGTTATTTTGGGAGATGCTTCTCTAATCTAGTTATAACAGTGAGTCAATATTTTCATAAAACTAACTAGTGACTTTTAATTGTTTTATTTTTAAAATTGGTAGGATATCGTCCTATTTAAAAAGCTTTCCGTTTTAATTTGCTTTAAAGCAATTGAATATACAGGGTGTTACAAATTCGACATACCAGCATTGGAATCTCGGAAACCATAGGAGTTAGATAAACGGTTAAATAGGGGCAAAGTTGTGCAATTCGGTGCTGATTATAATGCCGCTTTAAAAGTTTCCAAATTCCGAATACTATTCGATTTTATTCGACAAAAACCGAAATTTTGCAAAAAAATGTTTTCTGATCTCATTTGATCAGCTATTTAAAAATAAATGACACTTTGTCATTACAACTTTTTCTCCTCTACAAAATGACGTTACTAAACTAAAGATTCGCCGTTTCGTCTCCGAGCGGCCATCACCAACTTTACTTTTTTAAGTACGGACCTGGATTTTTTTTAACCGATTTTCCAACCCTCCTACCCTGAAAATGTAATGGCGATATTACTTTCTCATAATGATGAATAATTGTTCTTGCTTATTTATTAAATTCATATTTTTTACACTTCTTGTCAGTCCGGTCCTGGCAACGAATCACAATATTAATTAAAAAATTTATTTCATTTAAAACTTTTACAAATAAGTTTCAAGAAAAAGTTTGTCTAAAGTTCATGTTAGGTATTTAAGTAATACATGTAATACCGACCCAAAAAGAATTTTGACTATTTAAACATTTAGAAAATTAGGATTTATAATTATTAGTAAATTTAGAATTATTAGAAAATTCTTATAAAATAATTTATATTACTTATGTATGAATGTTTTAAATAAAATAAACTTTTTAAGTAATATTGTGATTCGTTGCCAGGACCGGACTGACAAGAAGTGTACAAAATATGAATTTAAAAAAATAAGTAAGGACAATTCATCATTATAAGAAAGTAATATCGCCATTACATTTTGAGGGTAGGAGAGTTTAAAAATCGGTTAAAAAAAATTCAGGTCCGTATTTAAAAAAATAAAGTTGGTGATGGCCGCGCGGAGACGAAACGGCGGATCTTTAATTTAGTAACGTCGTTTCGTTGCCAGGACCGGACTGACAAGAAGTGTAAAAAATATGAATTTAATAAATAAGCAAGAACAATTATTCATCATTATAAGAAAGTAATATCGCCATTACATTTTGAGGGTAGGAGAGTTTAAAAATCGGTTAAAAAAAATTCAGGTCCGTATTTAAAAAAATAAAGTTGGTGATGGCCGCGCGGAGACGAAACGGCGGATCTTTAATTTAGTAACGTCATTTCATAGAGGAGAAAAAGTGGCAATGACAAAATGTGATTTATTTTTAAATAGCTAGGTAGTCAAATAAGCTCAGGAAAAAATAAAAACGATTTTGCAAAATTTCGGTTTTTTTCGAATAAAATCGGAAGTGTTCGGAATTTGAAAACGTTTAAAGCGGCATTATAATCAGCACCGAATTGCACAACTTTGCCCCCATTTAACCGTTTCTCTAACTCCTATGGTTTCCGAAATTCCAATGCTGGTATGTCGAATTTCTAACACCCTGTATAACTAAAAATAACAATAATTGAAATAATGGCTCCTTTTTAATCCAGTATAATAGTCATAATTTACCATAAAACTTTATAGAAATCAATTTTTACCTTAAGTCACTAGAGTGAACCCCCTTCAGGTCAATTATTTACCCCTTGTACTATAATAGACAATTTTTCCCATAAGAATTTTGTTATGAATATATCTCACCAACTGAATAAACAAGATCACTTGTCATAATAAATACCTACATTGCCAGTGAACATTTTTAAATGACATAAGGGCTACACCAATCCAGAGTTATTTTTTAAGTGTTTATTTTGTAAAAAGCATGGAATAATAAACTTTATTTGTTTATATCTAATAAGACATCATTGTTAGCATGTTTGATCAAGATGGATATTTTTCATTCATTTGTAACAGTTAACCGGGTTCACATTTATTCATTTGACTTCAAAGTGGCACATCAACTGTTGTGTTTTTGGGAACAGCAAATACTAATACAGCCAGCCATATGGTAAGAACTTATTTAGAATGGGTTTGGGTTACGTTTTTCTTTTTAATATTGTTTAGATCGATTTTAGCAAGGAAATTCTGATTAAATAATTTACATTGCTTTTGTTTTATCCTGTAGGGAAAGAAACCGTTCATCTAAAATACAGTCTATAAAATGTTACCTTAAGGAATAGGTTGTCTTTTAAGTTGTGAATAAGATGGACGTTTTTTTTTTTGCTACACGGGAACAATGGTTAAACGTTGTTTTTATACCGTACGAGCAAAAATTATTTGCATCAAAGAGGGCTTGGATTAAAAAACGTAGGGCTTGGTTTAGATCACAATGATATGGGGACGAAGTATCTAACCAAATCTAGGTTAAAATTTTGTCAAATTCATATTATGTTATGACATGACATGCCAAACTAATGAGTAATAAAATAAGTAGACAAATACAAATTTATTTTTGTTGGTTACTAAATTAACAAAGTAAGAATATACAGAAAGAAAAAGAAAAATAATTTCGTGTATTCTGAGACAGCGGCGCACCCAGGATTTTATGTTAGGGGGGGCCCGCCAACCAGTGCTGGAAGCAAATTTTTTAATAAACTTTTAAGTTACGCATTTTTCTAGAACTTTGGAGCTTTTTTAACAGGTACTCTTGCAGGAAAGATCGCAATAGCTTAGTCATGGGAGTCGTTAAACGGTTTCTTAGGGGGGCATTGGCGGCTTGTGACTTGTTAACTTGGGGGTGTACTAAAAGCCTGCTGTAGGCGAAATGCGCCGCAGGCGAAATTTTTTTAAGACCACGCCCAAATTTGGTCAATAATTATTATAGTAAATATTTTAAAAATTCATGATTACCTTCTTATTCTATTGAAAATGAAATAGGATAAAAAATAAAAAGGCTAATTTATTTTTCATTAGTGGGTACATTGTTTAAAAGTAAAGTTCATTCATCTGTTTTTATTTGCAGCAAACTTATCAATAACAATAAAGTCCCTAGATTTACACTTTGTGGTATGTATCAAGTTAATTTCGAGAGTTTAGGTCTTCCCTTAATTTTAATTTTTTGCTCAATACTTAATGAGCTAAAATTGTTTCTCAAACATTCATAGTCGTTTTGGCATTAAAACTGTTTATTTTTATTAAAATAAGTCTTTACTACCCCAAAATAATAACAAAATTATAAAGGAAAACTCGAAATAATAAATTCATACATTCAATCAAACCATATTAAACCTCAATAAGTCAACTTCCAGGGGGAGGGGGGGCAAATGCCCCACCTGGCCCCCCTCAAACGAGGCCCGTGAGGTAAATCTAAGAAAATTGACTTTTTAAAATACTTATCCACTTTCATAATTTTTCATTTCATTGGGGGTTTTGGTGGGGGGGGGGGGGCACGGCACGGCCCCCTTGGCGCCACTGTTCTGAGAATTTACATAACCCGAGAGGTGGAACCAGGCTTCATCCGAAAAAGATGTCAGGTCTAATGAATCATTTATTTTCAATAAATTTTGGGTAAACCATTGAGAGTAATTCCTGCGTCTTTCAAAATCTGCGGCTTGTGTTTCTTGGAATACTTGCACTTTATAAGGAAGAAGGAGCTGCTTCTTAAGAATAGTCCTGCATGTTCCATAAGATCTTCCCACTTCTTGGGACAGTCGTCTTATACAATTTGTTTGCTTATTTTGCATTATTTCACGAACGTTTGCAACAAGTTCCTCTGTTCTTACAGATGGTCTTCGTCTTCCTGCTCCTTTTTTATGTTGTATAGAACCTGTTTTCCTAAACACAGCCACGGTTCTTTTCAGGCAATGATAAAAATCCCCAGCATTAAAAGCAACGTTAGGAAAATGTTCGTAAAAATCGTCCATGCACAAACCCTGATTGTATTGCCACTCACCATTTACTCTAACCCCGTTTCGAAAATACGCTTCAACCGTGAATGTTTTGTGCTGTTCCGTAAAGCCCATTGTGTGAAATTCAAGAAATTGAAAAAATGAGCGATGAATCAAATTACTTGTAACGACTGTCAAAGATGACGGAATAACTGATTTATTGTTAATTCAGGTAGATACTGACACCAAACAAGTATTAAGCTCTACAGCTAAGCATTACGTCCTTAGATGCAAGGCCCTCTTTGATGCAAATAATTTTTGCTCGCACGGTATTAGGCCATGTGTGTGTACTAACGAACGGTGAAGACGTGAACTAGGTGGCTAGCAGTGCGCGAAATAGAACCGAGAATTTTTAAACAAAACGTAAAAGTATAAAAATATATGGATATAGTCAAATGAATAAATTTTGAGCTCTGTTTCTACATTATTATATACCCTTTAAATCTTTCTTAAATCTTTTTAACCTATTTATGTATTATATTTTTTTACCTATTGTTTATTTATTTCCCCTATTTTTTGTTTTGATCGTGTTATTACAGGAAGCAGGAAAAGCAAACTGGCAAAACATGAAAAAAGGCTTCGAAACTTGAGTTGTGTGGGGGGAATAACTAAAGGTATTGAAAATGGCACTATTCACATATTTACCAGTTTACAACGATCGAATTAATAATGGGTACTTGTGTGCCTTTAATAAATAATTAATATCTACACCTAGCGGCAAAATATGAAATACACATTTTTTCTTACTTAATGGTATACAGAGTCGTGTACGGACGACTTGAAGGCTTTCTTGACCAGTACAATAGCGTCATAGACCAGGCAAGCCTTCAATGCATGCTTCAAAGATATGAAAGGAATGAAACCAAGTGGTACTATTAGCAAAGTTTAACGCAATACGCTGTCTGTGACCAAAAATTATCACCTTATTGATTTTATGATGATCGTTGATCATTGTTTAAGGACATTTACCATTGCAAAATTTTCTTGTAATTTCCTAGACATGCCAAGTAATTTGTGACGAATGTCCGTTTACTACTAACGATATTTTTTGAAAATTTACGTGTTTATGTTTTTCAATATTCTATCGTCGATTGCGGTTATACCGGATGTGGCTGACGTAAAAAAATGTAATTGGAATTATTGTAACAAATCTTGTTATCGTCCAAACACATGTTGTATAAGCGATTATAGAACTAGTGTGCTAATTTTTGTGATATTTATTATTTTGATTTAGAAAAATAGTATATTACATACCAAAGAGGAAAGTGTTTCATTACTGTCGAGATATTAGTTAGTTATCCGAGACGCGACGCGTCGAGGTTAACTTTACTCTCGTGACAGTAATGAAAACTTTCCTCTGAGGTTTGTATACTATTTTATTTACAGCCACACCGTTAATTGAAAATTAGATAATATTTGATTTTTTCAAAAAATTTAGTAAAAATGTCAAAATATGACATTTATTGTTTTGACGCCAAACAAAAATATGCTGGTTGCGTCATTCAGAAGAACAAGAATGAGGGAAATGAGTGAGGGAAATGGGTGAGGGAAGTGGAAGAGGGAAGTAGACGTAGGTAATGTGACACTTTCGAACTTTTAGCAATGTTGTAATGTCAACATTACATGTATGGTTGTAAATAAAAAAGATTTAATGCATCTTGGCAAGCTTGGATACGTTATAATATACAGCCTCTTTATTATTAGAAAAATATGCTCATTAAATTCTTAATAATACGACGCTGATACATCTCAATACAACCACCAGTTAAGTGGTAAAGTCTGTTCAATGACCGCTGACCGTTACGTCATATTCTCTATATTTGCGGTACGTCTTAAATTAATTCAGTCAGTTTGACTTACCGGTGGTAAAGGTTATGATTTTTCTTAGGCTTGATCTACATAAAGACGGATGCATGTGAGCAAGTAAAATACAGGCGCGTTTTTTCAAATTTTTAATTATTTTTTTGTATACTGTTAATGAAGTCAGAAATAAGTTGTTTATTTAGGGTAAAGGTTATCGTGGAATGAAACGTTTTGTTTTTGAAAATCAATATGAAATTTTTAATTAGTTTAAATTTACCGAAAAATAAATAAAACTCATTTATAAAATTTAAAATTGAATCATATATTTTTTTGTCTAGTAGTCTAGTGCATCGGTCTATAAATTTTGTTTCAAACATTTTCATCTTATTTATAAAATCATAAAGGAGAAAATATAATAAAAAATGACAACACAACAAAATACAGTTTTTTAATAATTAAAATCAATCATCTCCGCAAGGATCATTATCATCATCAGATTCGTCCAAGCTAATAATAAGGGGAAAAGTATCTAAAGCATCGATAAATCTTTCCCGTTCCCATACATCATTTATAATAGGATGCATAGAACTTATTTTTGCATCATAATAGCGCTTACATTCTGACCAAACCATTTTAAACAAATTAAAGTGGCAATGATATGGAGGAAGTCTTCAAACTCGATGTCCCTGTTGCAATGCTAGTTCGTCCAACTTATTAAAATAAAATAAAAAATAATTTAAAAATAAAAAAAGCGCTTTCCAGATTTCTTGTACTGTTTGGGTGGGATATGCTGCTTCGCTATTATTTACATCTGATCCTTCCATAATCGAAAAATCTACTACATAAGAAACTGGGTTTAAGGATAGTTAAATATTTTTAAATTGAAGTAAATCATATGTGCGGTTTTGGAGAAATTCGGTGACAGCGAAGGGCAAAAATCGGATTTATTTTGATGCACTCTTAACCTCCGGAGTCTGTCAAAATACCATTTTGCCGTGGCCGAAAACTTGCAAATATGTTCTATATACCGGGTGGTCAAATAAGCGAGGACGTCGGCTTTATCTCGGAAACCATTAATCGTACAACTTTCGGAAGATTTTTTTATGAGTAAAGTGGTCAAGAGAAATTGCTGGAAATTACTTTTAAGTTCCTCATTTCGCCGCAAGGGGGCACAATTAAAAATTGTTTTTTTTTAATTCTAAATTTCTCCGAAAATTCCCATATTAAGGTATAACTCTGATTACATCATTGGAAAGCTTAGACAATTCTGCATCATTTTGGTTTAAGGCTCATTGGCGTACCGACCTTGATAAGAGTGGGAGAAGCTATTGAAAGTGTAAACATTAAAATCGCTGTAACTTCTAAACTACTTATCCGATTTTACTAAATTTAAGCTTGTTTGGAAGAAAAAGGTAAGTACCTTCAATTGTCGTATCCAATGGTACAAGATAGTTTCTAATAAAATTGCTATAGGGCGCAATTTGTAATAATAACAGTTTTTTCGATTTTATCCCGAAAATTCAAATCATACGGTATAACTTTGACATCATAATCGAAAAGTAGATGAAATTTGCAAGAAAAGATGTGAAGACCGCAGTTCGATATCTTTGTTCGTTTCAGAGTTATTGCCAAAACAATAATTTTTAATACAAATTGCAAATTTTTTTAGAAACTATCGTGTACTATCAGATACGACAATTGAAGGTTCTTCCAAAAAAGCTTAAAGTTAGTAAAATCGGATAAGTCGTTTGGAAGTTACAGCGATTTTACTGTTTACACTTTCAATAGCTTCTCCCACTCTTATCAAGTGAAAGTGTAAACATTAAAATCGCTGTAACTTCTAAACGACTTAACCGATTTTACTAAATTTAAGCTTGTTTGGAAGAGAAAGGTAAGTACCGTCAATTGTCGTATCCAATGGTACAAGATAGTTTCTAATAAAATTGCTAGAGGGCGCAATTTGTATTAAAAATTATTGTTTTGGCAATAACTCTGAAACGAACAAAGATATCGAACTGCGGTCTTCACACATCTTTTCTTGCAAATTTCATCTACTTTTCGATCATGATGTCATAGTTATACCGTATGGTTTGAATTTTCGGGATAAAATCGAAAAAACTGTAATATTACAAATTGCGCCCTCTAGCAATTTTATTAAACACTATCGTGTACGGTTGGATACGGCAATTGAAGATACTTATTTTCCCCTTCCAAAGAAGCTTAAATTTAGTAAAATCGGTTAAGTCGTTTAGACGTTACAGCTATCTTAATGTTTACACTTTCAATAGCTTCTCCCACTCTTATCAAGGGGTCGGTACGGCAATGAGCCTTAAACCAAAATGATGCAGAATTGTCTAAGCTTTCCAATGATGTAATCAGAGTTACCTATACCTTAATATGGGAATTTTCGGAGAAATTTAGAATTTAAAAAAACAATTTTTAATTGTGCCCGCTTGCGGCGAAATGAGGAACTTGAAAGTAATTTCCAGCAATTTCTCTTGACCACTTTACTCATAAAAAAATATTTCCGAAAGTTGTACGATTAATGGTTTCCGAGATAAAGCCGACGTCCCCGTTTATTTGACCACCCGGTACATTTGTGCAATCTTAACCTACTGTCCCTACTGAGTGCGCATTTATAATCTATGGAGTGCTAAGTATATAAAACCGAAACACTAAGTTTCCATCGGTCATAAATAATCAATTAAAAAAATTGTAACAAAACATTGCAGCTCTTCTAAAAAGTAGCCAATTATCGGTTATCGGTTATTATTTCAAATTTCTTATAACTGTTATGTAGGAAAAGGCAGCTTGCATTATCTGAAAAAAAAGAATCAAATAATAGTATATTATTTAACGAGCGTCTAGTTAGACCATTATAAACCTAAGCGGCTAGCGAGCCATAAATTTCAAAAGACAAGTGGTAGATTAGAAGCGATACTACTTAAAAATATTTGTCTGCAACAATTTGTTTCCATATCAGTATTTATAGTATATTATTTGGTGAGCATGTAATAGTATAGTCTATCCAAACCAAATAGAATTTTTAAAGACGGTGTGTTTCCATCGAAATAAACGTATTTTTAAAATGGCAATAAAAAATACAAATAAAAGCCGCCAACAAACTATATACCAGGATTGCTCACTACTACTAAATACTACGCGCTAGGCGGTCAGGTTTTAGGCTTACCCTTCAATTAAAAAAGGTTGAACGGTCGCGGTCGGCATTCCGTCTGACTGGTTTCTGGTTTCTAACGCTTTGTCTCTTTTCCACTTATAATATTACTAGCGTGTATATATTAAAAATTATTGTTTTGGCAATAACTCTGAAACGAACAAAGATATTGAACTGCGGTTTTCACATCTTTTCTTGCAAATTTCATCTACTTTTCGATTATGATGTCATAGTTATACCGTACGGTTTGAATTTTCGGGATTAAATCGAAAAAACTGTTATTATTACAAATTGCGCCCTCTAGCAGTTTTATTAAACACTATCGTGTACTGTTGGATACGGCAATTGAAGATGCTTATTTTCCCCTTCCAAACAAGCTTAAATTTAGTAAAATCGGATAAGTCGTTTAGAAGTTACAGCGATTTTAATGTTTACACTTTCAATAGCTCTTCCACTCGTATCAAGGTCGGTACGCCAATGAGCCTTAAACCAAAATGATGCAGAATTGTCTAAGCTTTCCAATGATGTAATCAGAGTTATACCTTAATATAGGAATTTTCGGAGAAATTTAGAATTTAAAAAAACAATTTTTAATTGTGCCCCTTGCGGCGATATTAGGAACTTAAAAGTAGTTTCCAGCAATTTCTCTTGACCACTTTACTCATAAAAAAATCTCTTCGAAAGTTGTACGATTAATGGTTTCCGAGATAAAGCCGACGTCCTCGCTTATTTGACCACCCGGTACATAGATATAAATTAAAATTAATAGCAGCTTTTGTTATAACTCAAAGGGATAGAAAAACTTTGTTAATTAAGTTGATACGGCATATTGAAAAACATAAATAGGTAAGTCCTAGAAGAACTCTTAACGGATGCTCGTCGTGAATTTCCTTGTTTATTGGGCTTATTTTAGCCACGCCACTTTTTTGCCATTTGGTGTATTATTTACCGATTTAAATATACAAGGGCATTCAGATCATTAAAGATGAATTAGACTGAATTCCAGAAAATTACTTAACATGTTTGTACTTTTTAGTATATTTCAGTTTGTTAAGATATAGTGAGGTTACTCTTTAAAGGTGGTATCAAGATAAAACTCAGACGGATTTGATAGTTCTGGTGATCTGTAGGATCATATAATAGGACCAATTTTTAAAACAAAGTTAGTTGAAAAATATCGCTAATCAAGTGAATTTTTATATTCAACTGACAATAATAAAGTTTTCATATTTATCATTTTTATTTGTATTTACGTTGTATGTAAACTGGTAAAGCAATCATTAACACAATCTAACACCATAATTTAAGTACAAAGCTTAACAATACTAACAATTTAACTTGTTCACCGCTTCTTGTTGTCGATCTCGTCATTTTTGGAAGGAACATGAATCACAGTTCTGTGTTGGTTTTTTTTTTTGCACATTTCACTTTGTACAGGGTGTACTTATATGTCTATGTTCTGTATGTATTTGGTGGGAGAGGGGAAGAGGGAAATATTAATGTTTTAATATTTAATAATTATCTGCCAAAAGTATAGGTAATATCAAAAAGTTTTTCAAAGACATTTTGTAAATTCGACTATAATTCAACTTTGTTAGTGAAATACCCTTTTTTACAACATTGTTGCATGCATACCTTTGTCTTGATCCTTTAATAATACAGAAAACTACTTTATTAATGACCTGTGCTGGTCGTAAGAGGACTTTGAAAATCGGAAGCATTTAAAAAAAATTATAACCTTTAATCCTTTAAAAAGTAATAGTTTGAACAGTCAAAACTTTGAAGTACATATTGTGGCAAACATTATTTTCAGTTCTACATCATAAAACAAATATCGGGTAAGTAATTCGGCGAAACTGCATTTTATACCGGGTGTTTCTCAAAGGACGTTCACCCCTATAACTTTTCTGTATTTATAGATATTAATATGAAATTTTGATTTTATGCATAAGAGATGAGTCTGCAATTATTAGCATAATTTTCAATTTGTAAGCACTTCCGGTTTGACCGGAAAATGGAACGATGGTAGTTCACTAGGATATATTTAAAACGAGCATTTTTTTCAACAATTTGATACCATACACTCCTATGCTATTTTAAAATTGACACTGAAAATTTGCCTTAAGTCTCAATCGCAAATTTAAAAGCGTTATGCGTTATTGCCGCCCTGTCTTTTCTAAAGAAATATAAAAGGCGGCTTTGAAAAACAATGGAATGGTTTTGAAAAGCAATATGGTTTTAAATTACAATTGTAATATCATTCGTTTATTACACTTACATTTTAAATCAGATAAAATGGTTAGTTTTACTAGAAATGAACAAATTGATACCTATGCTCCTAATTTTTGGAGTGACCAGAAAAATTCTTCTGAAGCCGCAAGATTGTATCTAGTGTATGTTTTATAAACTAATGACATTACAACTTTAAATTAAAGCTATATTGCTTGTCAAAACCATTCCATTGTTTTTCGAAGCCGCCTTTATATTTCTTTAGAAAGGAGAGGGCGGCAATAATGCATAACGCTTTTAAATTTGCGATTGGGATTTAAGGCAAATTTTCAGTGTCAATTTTAAAATAGCATAGGAGTGCATGGTATCAAATTGTTGGAAAAAAATGCTCGTTTTAAATATCCTAGTGAACCACCATCGTTTTATTTGGAAAAATCGAGTAAACGTCGAGAAAACAAAATTTCATTTTTTAAACGCTTGTGAAACTTGGAAAGTCAATTATTATGACATAATTTTAATTTTCATAATATATTAGGTACTACTTGAATATAAATTAACAGTTTTAATTAATTTATAGCACTCTAGATTGAAAATAAAAAATAAACATAAATATGTTATAACACGTCAAAAAATTACAAATAAGGTGTCATTTCACTCATAATGTTATGCTGAACCCAAATAAGTAAAAATATACAAGGTGTCCCATTTAAAATATCACTTTGTTAGCACTTCCGGTCAAACCGGAAGTGCTAACAAATTGAAAATTATGCCAATAAATGCAGACCCATCTCTTATGCATAATCTGAAAATTTCATTTTAATATCTATAAATATAAAAAAGTTCTAGGGGTGAACGTCTTTTAAGAAACACCCGGTATTTAAATTTGTAAATAAAGGTGTCAGAAATTAAGAACGAAAAGGGTAAAAAAAATGGAAATAAATATTTTCCCAGTTAATGAATTAGCCGTTGGGGGCTCTAAATTTCTCAGTTTAGTCACAATTTCTAAATAATTTCCTGTACAAAAACAGCACCCTAGATTAGAACTACATAGATAGATACACATTTTTACCAATAGGTGTTCACAATATTCAAGATTTTAAAACAATAAACTTGCATTTTGCATTGGTTTCGTTTCCACGGTGTATTATACAATTTTACATTGTATTTTGTTTTTATGACTTGTACCAGGTTGACAAATTCCAGTAATTTATTAATGATTCATCGTGAATGTTCCACAACAGCAAACTTTGTTTTTGCTTCACGAGTCGTGGACCATAGGTGTTCGTTTGCTTATATAGAATAAGTGAAAATATGAACTTCCTTATTGCCTTGAGTTGTACATTTTATAACCTTAAAGTCAACGGGACTATTATTTCACCAGGAAAATTTTATATACATCATTTCATAGTTTTAACTTTCAAAATGTCTTTATTCCAAACTAACTTTTACAGCTCCTTACATGGAAAGTGACAACATAATATAGAAAATAATAATCATTAAAAAAAAAATGGAAGTTATTCCAATTTAAGACATTAATAAAATCAATTAAAAAAAAAATAGTATACATAATTATTTAATTTAGTAAATATCTCTTTAATTGTTTTTTAAAAGTTGGCAATTTTTTAATTTTTCTGATATTTTTTGGAATATTGTTATATTTTATTATTCCGTCATTTAAAAGCGATTTTTTCCGAAATTACTTTTTACTGGCATAGTTTGATAATTTATACAACGTCTGGTGTTATGTTCATGTAAAATTTTATTCTCCTAAAGTGTTATGTTTGATTTTTTTTTTCTTTTAAAATAATAGTGAATTAGAATACAAATTTTTAATTTATAAATTTTTTGAACGTGTAAATACCCTTTCGGTCTATATAGATTAACAGTTGGTTCTAAATGTGGTAATTTGTGTATGCATTTAATAACTTTATTTTGCAATTTTTGTAATGGTTTTAAGTTTGATAAACAAGCAGATCCCCATGCAGAAGCTAAGTATTGTAATTTTGAATTAATTTAATTTTTCTTCCCAAACATCCAACCAAAAGACAAGAATAAAAAAGGTAAAGAAATGGTGCAATTCCCAAAATTTAAATGTTGCTGTTTGTTAAAAAAATTACACCCAACGCACCTTTTAATTTGACAGATTTTATAGGTTTCTATGCTTAACAAATGCCTGTGTTATGTCTGCCAATGTTAGCATTCCTTAATGTTTAAGTTAAATAATATACCCAATTGTTATTTTTCAGTTAATCTTGAACGATGGTGCAGACTAAGAGGGAACCTGCTATTTTATTTCAAAAGTAAGGACCCTTGGTCTGAACCCTTGGGCGTGGTGGTGCTGGAGCAGTGCCAAGTTAGGATAGATCCGCCCATGGCATCGCCTCCTTTGACGACAGACGGACATTATCCCTTTTATTTAGGTTTGTATAATTACTAAAAAAAATTTCGACTGTTTCATCTGCAAACAAAGTCCATCGCCTACAGTTTGTCTCTTACAGATTTTAAAAATCAATTATTGTTAAAATATTTTACCGTGCGAGCAAAAATTATTTGCATCAAAGAGGGCTTGGATTAAAAAACGTAGGGTTTGGTTAGATCACAATGATATGGGAACGATATATCTAACCAAATCTAGGTTAAAATTTTGTCAAATTCATATTATGACATGATATGCCAAACTAATGAGTAATAAAATAAGTAGACAAATACAAATTTATTTTTGTTGTTTACAAAATTTACAAAGTAAGAATATACAGAAAGAAAAATAAAAATAATTACATAAATTGCTGAGATTGATCACCATCATGCTGCAAGCATAAATTCACACGTCTCTTCATATTTTCAAAACGTTTGCAACATGTTCTTCTGTTCTTACAGATGGTCTTCCTGCTCCTTTTTTGTGTTGTATAGAACCTGTTTCCCTAAACACAGCCACGGTTCTTTTCAGGCAATGATAAAAATCCCCAGCAATAAAAGCGACGTTAGGAAAATGTTCGTGAAAATCGTCCATGCACAAACCCGGATTGTATTGCCACTCACCACTTACTATAACCCCGTTTCGAAAATACCATGAATGTTTTGTGCTGTTCCGTAAAGCCCATTGTGTAAATTGTTCAAGAAATTGGAAAAATTAGCGATGAATCAAATTACTTGTAACGACTGTCAAAGATGACGGAATAACTGATTGATTGTTAATTCAGGTAGTTACTGACACCCAACAGGTATTAAGCTCTACGGCTAAGCATTACGTCCTTAGATGCAAGGCCCTCTTTGATGCAAATAATTTTTACTCGCACGGTATTACGAACCGAGGTTTTCGTCCAGCTTTTTCGGTGTCACGTTTGAATACATTTTGGGCAATATTTCAATCGTATGCTGCATATTCTGCCGCGCCGATTATATTTTTATTGTCTACTCGTAAACATCCTAGAGGGCCATGGAATAGATTGATAAATGTGTCTATTCTTAATTTTGTGTCACTTTCAATAATGTCAATTTCAGTTTTTGACGGCGGCTTGTGCCAGGCCCTTGCCTCGACCTCGGAAATAGAACGGTCCAGCTGGATGGGCGCCATTAAAAACGCAAGCTACGAAGGAGTACGAGCAGAGCTAAACGCTTTAAGACAGTGCATCGAACGGAGACGGAATCATAAGCCGAACGTCGATTTGCAGACGTGGAGGTTGCAACAGAATCATACGATGGGTAAGTATGCTATATTCAGATTTCATTTACGCCGGGGTAACCGCGCCTTGGCCACAGCAGAAGGAGGAAGAGCTGTTATTGGCCAAGGAGTGTTGAGCCCGGAGTGAATGAATTCTGAATTTAGTATAGATTATTAATGATTCAGGCATTGAATATCAAACTATATAAGAATGACGGATGTCCGAGAAAAGTTGACAACCCAGTTTTAGACGTATAGGGCATGTGCACAACCTGACAGATGACAGTCGCCCTGAGGAAAAACATATTAAGGTTAGTTTTATGACGTTGACATCGGTATATTTTCAGGTAAGTTTGTTTGTCAAATCATGACAAGGCGTCATGCTTGCACAACCTGACAGTTGACACTAAATGACAATCGCCCTGAGGGAAAACATTAAACATAAAACCAAAGCGAATATTCTTTATAAAACAAAATCCAAAAAATATGATACTGCCTACAATAATTATACTTATTATTCGCACAGAAAAACTACCAAAAAAACACTAAAGAACATCCAAACATCAAAAATACCTGTAAACCTGTCAATATCAATAATACCTGTAACCTGTAACGGTAAAAACAGGTTTTGCTTTTCCTCAGGGCGTCTGTCTAATGACGTCACGTGCACATGCCCTGTTGGAGGTGGTTTGGCCGCCATTGTGGAGTTGATCGTAACTCTAACTGGAACAGATGTCTCAAATTCACTGATGTGATGTCGTGGTGTTGCCGCATATCGTATTTTATTGGAAGTTTTAATGATATAAGCATTTTTAACAGACAATAAAATAGAAGGTTCTCAATTCCAGCCGAATGTATGTTTTTGATAATAATATGTACGCTGATTACTCCGGGGTAATTGGACCGATTTTCACAATGATTTTACCGTTGCATTGGGTGTTAAATGTTAAACAAATAAAAGTAGTTAAAAAGCGACAGCAAGTTTAACTAAACTAGGTTTTATTTCGTCGAAAAATAGCAAAATACGTAATACACTAATACAAACAAACTGGATGTTTCTTAAGTAAGAAAGTAAAACCTACTTATTTTAACCATTTTGAAAAGTAGTAATAATTGCAAATAAAAACCAAGTTATACAAACAAACCGCACATCATTCAAATTTTACCCAACATATACGTTGTAGCCTAGGTATGTATTGAATAGTGAGAGTCGTTATTTAATTCTGTTAGAAATAGAATACCTGGCGGTCAATATGTCATTGTTTTCATGTAATTAACGTTGGGACGTCAAAAGGTTGAATATATTATATGCTACAAAGCAATTAAAAATGGGGACATTTTTAAGTCTAGACTATACTATCGGTAGGAAAATAAATGTAAGCTACTTAAATCTAGGATAGGTATAGGTACTTATGTGAAATCAAGTTTTACGATAAGCTATAAAAATAAATTTAAAAAACTCATGCAGCCAGCAAGTCAACAGACAGGCGGCAACAATGTTTTAATTTAGCAGTGAAAAGGCTAGTCGCTTTCTTGTTGGTGAACTCATTGTGCCATCTATGAATTCAACGTAGCAGATTTAGGAAATCGGCTCATATGGCCTTCTTATAGTTTGATATTCAATGATTCAGGTTAAAATATTAAATAAACTTTTTTTTTCTTATAAATAAGTCCAAATTTTAAAAAAGCAGTTTTTTTTTTTAAGACCTAAGACGTAATTATTACTTTTTTAGTTCATACCCACCCCTCTCTGGGCCATTATGTGCTCATGCTGGCGAGCGGTGGGCGTTAAGTGTCAAACAATGGAAAAATATTTTAAGGCGATGGTATTTTTATGTAATTATCTGCTAAAGTCAGATCCGGTCTTATCGTGCGGGTCTTACGATTTAACAAATACATACAACTTTCAATTTTTCTTTTTTTTTATTGCGTTTAATCATACTATCCAAATAAAATCCGTAAGACAAATATGACAGACTTATGCAATTTTGACATGAAAGTTAATTTTAAACTATTTCGCTCGCTATTTCGAAAATGAAAAAAAAAGTTAAAATTCGCCAACCAATATGCAGGAAACCGTAGCAAAAGCACTGGGAATTAGGTTAAGGACTGCAGAAAAAAATATTTTTATGAAAAACATATAGATGATGGTCTTAAATCCTCGCAAGTAGAGATAGTTTGGCAAGATTCGTTGGATCATATTACGCAGGAGTACTGGAAGAAATAATAATAATAATAATAATAATAAGTTTATTTAAAATTTAATAATATAATAAATACGTTTATGTTCTCTTCGATAAACCTATTCTTCAATCCCCTGAGGCTGATCTTGTTAGGGGCAAATCTTGTTTTTTGTTTTAGTATGTAAAATCATAAATCATAAATATGCATTAAAAATCAAGTTTCTTAAAGTAAAAATGTTAATTTATAGTATAAACGTAGCTTTTTTGAAGAAATATATTACCTATAATAAAATTATTAATTTATAATTTTTAAGTAAAAAATATTACTTACTTATATAAATTATTCAGTACAATATTAATTAATTAAATCATTTCTAAAAATATTTTCAAACTGTCTGTTTTTAATATCCATGTTTTTATTTCGACTTAAAATTTTTTTAATGAAATCAATTTTTTAATTTTTGTTGGTAAATAATCGTTTAGATAAACACATAAATATTTGAAATTTTTTTGTCCTATGGACTTATTTATTTTAGGTTTTATAGTTATTTCATTTTTATGACGTGTACTATGATTATGGTTTTTAAATTGTATAAGGTTTTTATTTTTAAATATATTTAAGATATTATAAATGTAAAGTTGTCTTATGTTCAACTTTTTTGTTTCTGAATATAATTCTTTTGAAGGATATAGATAATCTTTATTGTATATAATTTTTAGAAACCTTTTTTGTAATATTTCTAATTTTTTAACTATATAAGGTTTTTTTTTTAATATATATATTATTATTAAGATGTTATAAATATAAAGTTGTCTTATGTTCAACTCTTTTGTTTCTAAATATAATTCTTTTGAAGAATAAAGTTAATCTTTATTGAATATAATTTTTAAAAACCTTTTTTGTAATATTTCTGATTTTTTAACTAAAGTTCTATTTATTCCTCCCCAACCTAAAATTCCGTAATTTAAATGAGTTTTAACTAACGCGTAATATAATATTTCCATATGTCTTACATTTAAAATTTTTTTAATGTTTTTAAAAATCGGTATTAAACTTCTTAATTTTTTAATTAAGTATTCTATGTGAAAATTCCAATTTAATTTACTGTCAAAAATAATTCCTAAATATTTTATTTTATTAACTTTAAAAATTTGAATGTCGTCATTTATTTGAATACTATTCATATTTTGTGGTAGGTTATTTAGGTTTAAAGTAAAAGGAATATAATTTGTTTTATTAAAATTAATTGTTAACAAATTGTTATCAAACCAATTTTTTATAATTTTAAAATCTTTTTTAATTTTATTATTTAAGTTTTCCCAGTTTATTTATTTATTAAATCAGAAAAATTAATAAGGAATTGGTTAGATCGAGAACAAGTATTAGATGTCGAAGTAGCGCCGATGATCATTGCTCGATTCGAGGACGACTCAGATGATGAGGACGTTTCAGAATTTCTAAGTGACGATAACAGTTTTTAGTCTATAATTATAAACGGTTTTCTTTGTTTACATTTTTTAGTATTCTTCGGTATTATATTATGCTTTCTTTCATGGACAATTTTTTGTACAATCCTTAAATTAATTACCAGTGCTTTTGCTACTGTTTTCTACTTATTGGTTGGTAAATTACCATTTTTAATCGGATTAAATACCATTGTATTTTTAGTGTAGGTAATTTTATTGTTAAAATAAATAACACTGTTTATTATTGTCGTTTTTAATAAATAGATTTAGTAGACATACTATTTACAGGGATGGCGAACCAATGGCTCGCGTGCCATTATGAATGGCACGCGACATAAAATTTTGGGCACGCCACCGATCACACTATGAATTATTATATTACGAATTTGGCGGCACGTCTATGGCCTCATTAAACATTTCTTTACAAAAAATAGCACGTTAATACATAAAGGTTCGCCTCCCCTGTACTATTATGTACATAATTTTTGCAAAAATAATAATATATGTGGCTATCTTCACGACAGTTAAAATAATAAAACTATGTTTCTTTTCTCCGGGTATATTGACACCTACATAATCTCACAACATTTTGATAAGCTCTGGAATTTTCGAATTGATTCATATGATCGGTGACCTTAGGACCCGCATGATAAGACCAGATTTGACTATACACATAATTATGACGTAACCACCCGCAGTATGTCTCCATTATTTACCACTATTTACCGCTCTCTTTCCAATTTCATACCATTTTTATCTGATTTATTAAAATACTGCACGTAAAACATATTATTATCCAATTTTGGTTTTTCTTTTAGAAACTATCAATGTCAAAGTCAAACATGACGTCTCTAAAG
Source organism: Polydrusus pterygomalis (assembly GCA_963969555.1). Lineage (NCBI taxonomy): Eukaryota > Metazoa > Arthropoda > Insecta > Coleoptera > Curculionidae > Polydrusus > Polydrusus pterygomalis. The sequence goes on along the minus strand of OZ018382.1, from coordinate 23,247,973 downwards.
AAGTTCCTACCAGTCTTCTTAGTGGCAAGTGTCTTTAAACTTAAATGTGTTTGGCCTATTACTAGATTAAGGGATGGTGAATGATTTAACCTCTTCCAATCACTGTTCTCTTCGCTCTCACATTGCTTTTATTTAGAGACAGACAATAAATTGCTCTGAGATCTATTGCGTATTCTGTTTTATTGACACAATTATGTCTGGTTGCAAAACGATTTTAAACAATAATTAACTAACCAGCAACTTTGACTGTGACAAAAACGACATCGGAAATTATTTTCTCATAATCAGACCTTAATTCTTGATTTTCTAAATAGGCAACTTTATTCTGCAAGTGGTTTTTGAGGACACCCAAAAAATTACCCCTATTACGCACTGAGGCGTTTTTTCAGAAACCATGACATTGGTCGCAAACAAAATGTAGACAAAGCCAATCATAAAAAGTGAATGGAAGATGCCATAACTCATTTGAAAAGCGCTGAAAGTTTGTCAGATAACACTCCTCTATTTCCTCGGTACATTTCCTGAAGTTTGGAGGGCAAAACCTGAGCAGATTTTTTAAATAGAACTCCCAATATATTGTGATTTTTTAATACTTTACCGATTTTACGTTTTTTAAAGTATTGTCCTTTCAAATAGGACATTTATCACACTTCAACAAGCTGTAGTACTGGTGGAATACTACTTTTTCATTTTCTACCCATTCAAAAATCAACATTCGTTTTGAGAAAAGTATTCAGGGAGTAGAAATGTGTCATGATAACTGTTCAGCCTTCTTTAAGGGAGGATGTTCAATTTTTTATTGATTTGGTTTTTACTGCTTAAGTTGGTATTTGTGGTTTGCAAGATTTTTTAGTAGACGGCAAGGAATAACCAGGCTTTCGCTTGTTGTGGTGTACCAATACATACATATCGAATGAGAGAGGAATCTGTCAAAGTCTAGTTATCCAATGTACAATCTATAAAATAAAAGGCAATGAAAAGCGAATAATTGTGGCATATCATATCGGACGAGAGTGTAATTGTTTTTTTATATTGGATTACACAGGGATCCAAGCACAATGGATACCCTGGGGGCGGGTAGACCACGAAGGCCGTTTCGTCCTTGTTAGGACTCTCCGGGCAGCCATAACGCAAGCTATCCCGACAACGGCAGTAAGATGTATTAAAAGCCTTTTACAAAAGCAAAGTGGCCCTCAATACACCATGGCGCCATCCCAGCGGAATTAACTCCAATATAAAAGGCAGTCACACTGGTAATAGCGAAAAATAGACAACTAAATAAACCACGAAGTGCATCACAATCTAGTATAGGGAACGCTATTTACATTTTCACCGAAACATCTGCCGTTTTGCAGATTAGAAACAGATCAACGCCGGCACCCACTAGAATGCGCGCAATCTGTTTTAAGAAAAGCCATAAAAATGTTCAGAAGATAATATAGTTTCCGCGAAAATAATTAAAAGCGAATAATTGTGGCATATCGGACAAGTGTGTAACTGTTTTTAATATTGGAATACACGGGGATCCAAGCACAATGGATACCCTGGGGGCGGGTAGACCACGACGGCCGTTTCGTCCTTGTTAGGACTCTAGGGGCAGCCATAACCCAAGCAATCCCAACAACGGCGGTAAGACGTAATTTAATACATCCAAACAAAACAACAATTTTATAGAAATCCACCCCTACCTTCAACTTGGATACAAACTTAAAGTATTACATCACCTCAACAAAGGTTACATCTTACTAATGTTGTCGGGATTGCTTGGGTTATGGCTGCCTGTAGAGTCCCAACAAGGACGAAACGGCCGTCGTGGTCTACCCGCCCCAGGGTATCCATTGTGCTTGGATCCCTGTGTATTCCAATATAAAAAAAAACAGTTACACACTTGTCCGATATGCTAAAATTATTTTCGCGGACACTATATTATCTTCTGATTATAAAAGGCAATGTTTATCCGGAAAGGTTCTTCCACTTCTAGATATCTAATTTTGGGTTGCACAAAGGTTTTTAACAATACTTAACTAACCAGGCTACTTTGACTGTGACATACTCTGACATTGACAATCATCATTTTATCACACAGCCAAAGTTGCCTCATTGGTAAATCACGAACTACGTGTACCGGGCCACTTTGATTGTGAGAAAATTATTTCTGTCAATGTCATTTATGTCTCAGTCAAAGTGTCTGGTTGGTTAATTATTTATTAAAATTTTCGTGCAACCCGACATCAGAGGATTAAAATTTAGTATGGGAGTCAATGTTACGTAAGGAAAACTCTAAAATCGAAACCGAACAAAACAAAATTAGTTAATTTTTGTTGTTTTCTTGGTTTCGGCACCACAACCGATTGTTATATTGTCAACGCTGCCTAGGACTCTTGCAATTATTGTGACACTGGTCTTTGCAAGTGATTTTCTCTTACATCTGATGTTTATTTTGATAAGTTCATGTTTGGAGGTGCTAGTCATTATACAACATTAAATGTGTTGTATCATGGGTGCTGGTTTGCTTTAAGATTGTCTAAAACAACACTAGATGTCGCTGCACGCTACATCAGCTACATTAAGATTTCATTCATTTACACCATTGCAATTTATTATCACGGGCTAGCTTCTTGTAATTTATTACACTTGACAAATTCACCATTACCTCAATTACCTACCTGGATGATATACAGGGTGTCCGGTAAAAGGAGGTCAATCCGTTAACCATATATTCCTTGAGCCAAAACAACATGACTTTTTCAATGCCATTTTTTATTTTTGACCCTAATGTTCCGTTTACAGAGGCGTGAAAGTTTGAAATTCAAAACTTATTTTTTTAATAATTCGAGTATTTAATAAGATATTAATTTAAAATTTGGTACATTTCTTTAAAATAAAGAGTTACATCTTTTGAGAAAAAAAAAGAAAAAAAGAAAATAATAATCTTTATTTAGCACTTAGCTAGTTATTGCTAAAAAATTTACAAAATAGTATTTACATATTATGTTAGGTACAAAAATATAAATCCTAATCTATGTGTCCCTTAAATAATGAAATACTTTTCTCGTAAAATTACCCAAACTATTTGCATTTTTAATACCCTCCGGGTTTTGTAAGGATGTAGTCTTAACCGTTTCAATATTGTAGTGGTGCCTAGAGCGAATGTTATAGTTGTGCAAATTTGATCTTTTCTTAAGAAAAGCATCAAAATATCTTGGTAACTGCTCATGTTCTATTTTATATATTAGAACTAAATTCGCCCTTCTGATGCTCTGTTCGACAGACAGCCAATTCAAGCTATGTAACATGCTTATTACTGGGGTATACCTATTGCATTTAAGAATAATTCGCATAATCTTATTTTGCTGAATCTGCAGTCTACATATATTTTCCTGAGTACAAGATATTAATAAGGAACAACAATAATTAAAGTGGAGCAAAATAATTGTGTTATAAACAAGTGTTCTGGTCCACTGGCATAAATAATTTGAAATGCGACCGAAGAAACCAATCTTTTTTCCTAATTTTTTGCAAAGATAATCCACCTGATTAGCAAAAGTAAACTAAGGATCTAAAAGAACTTCCAAATATTTTATTTCCGAGACAAAGGTAATTTCAGATTCATTTATGTTAAGGGCTAATCCGGATTCAGCATATTTCTTACAATTTACTTCTGAACCTACTACCATACATTTTGTCTTTGATGTGTTCAGTTTTAATTTATTTTGACAAAGCCAGTCATACAATATTTTAAGTTCCCTGTTCAAAATATCAGTTATTTCCCTAAAATCATTCCCTGATACACAAATAAGGGAATCATCAGCAAATAAATTAACAAACGATTTTTTTAGGGCTATATGGATATCATTAACATAAATTACAAACCGTAAGGGACCCAGCACACTTCCCTGTGGAACGCCCCATTTATTTTCCCTTTTAGTAGATAGTTTATCGTCCACTCTATACATTTGATACCTGTCACTTAAATAATATTTAGTCCAATCTAATGCCCTGCCATTTACACCATATCGTCGCAACTTTTTTATTAGAATTCCACGATCGATTGTTTCAAACGCACGCTGTAAGTCTACAAATACACTAAGCACCACTTTTCCTTCATTTAGTTCTTTCCGCCATGTTGCACATACATATTGCAGTGCTGACTCGCAAGAATGGCTACTCCTAAATACACTGTCCCACATACAATAACTGATTACTTTCAAAATAGTTCCTTAGTTGTTGACAGGCAATTGTTTCAATGATCTTATCTACCACGGGCAGTAAGTTAATTGGCCTAAATTCAGATGGAGTTTTAGGTCTAGACACTTTAGGTATAGGAATTATAACGCTATTTTTTATTTCTTCTGGTATTTTCCCAGTTTGTAAGGAAGTATTAAGTAAGTAAAGAAGAGGATATCCTATCACACAGAAAAGGTCCTCAACCAATTTGATGTTTAATAATTCATCACTGGTACTTTTATGTTTAAATCCAAAAACAATGTTTTTTAGTTTCGAAAAAGTTATAGGATTGAAACCGGAAAAGTTATGTTGATCATTTTTATCTATGTTACAGTTCCAATGTTTCTTTTCTATGCTATTTGAAATTTCATTTATACTGTCCGCATAGAAACTATTAAAATTCTCCTCTATAGACCCATCATAAGTTCCACAATCGATATCCGTGAGAACTATTTGTTTATTGTTATTTTCTACTAGGTATTTTAGTGTTCTTCTTTGCACCTGTCTATGTTTTGATCATAGTACTTTGTTTTTTCAGTACGTAATAAAGAAGTTATTCTATTCCGTTTAGTTTGATAGTCTTTCCAATCTTCCTCGTTTTTAGTCAGTATAAACTTGGTATATGCTCTGTCTCTATTACATTGGGCCTGCTTAACTAATTTCGTAATCCATAGGTATTTTGTTACTATATTGTGTTTTTGCCTTGGTGCTATTTTATCGATTGCCGTTTGAAGTATATGAATAAAATCCAAGTAAATCATGTTCACATCTGTAGAGGTGTAATTCCAATCTGCTCCTATTAATTCTTCAGTTAAGCTGGAAACTGCTTCATTACTTAAATTATTAAATTAAAACAAAACAAAAACAATTGTCTATTATTCAAAGTAGAGGGGGGGGGTCCAGTACCCGCTTACCCTCTATATACGTGCGCCAGTGACTTCCGAACTATGTTTTTTAGGTAATCATTTATTTTTGATTATTTTAAAAGTTTGCAATAGGTGACAATACCGAAAGCAAAGGACTAGCCAAAAATAATGTAAGGACAGTGGCGTACAGATAAAAACCTGATGTAGATAACTAAACCAGTTAAATAAAATTATCTTATTGCCCTAAGAACATACTATTGCTAATCTTCTTCACATAACAGAAGAAAAAAATTTTATTAGTCATTAATTTATACCATTTGTTCAACCCACACTAATTTTAAACTGTGACAAACTGTATATTGAACATGAGGTTCAAAAATGAAAAATTACATTAAAAAAGTCATTATATTTGCTCGAGGAATATAATAATATGGTTAATGTATTGACCTAGTTTTTTCGGACACCCTGTATCCTGTAAATCATTTTCTGTCCAAATAACAAACTTGTTAAAAGCGTATTTGGTATGGAAAATGTTTCATCATAATGTGAATGAAACTATTATCACTATTACGATTTTTTTATAAAAATTTTATTTCATCCTCCAAATTGCAGTTTTATCGCATAATATCATTAAAACAATTAGGTTTTTGAAACGTTTTAAAAGTGGGTTTTATTTTGTTTTTATTGCAGTTGATTGATCAATTTTTTTTTGGCAGATATTTCTGAAGTTCCAATGTACGAGATATCTATGGCCTGTGATAATCTGCTGTGTGATGGTCATGGTAGACCTCCCAACCCCACATTGGTGGTCGACGTGTATATGCCCGCCCAGAAAACATGGGTCCAGTATGGTAGAACAGAAATTGTAGAGGTAACTTTACCTACACGATGAAAGTTGGTTTACCGGGTGTTTCTCAAAAGACGTTCACCCCTATAACTTTTCTGTATTTATAGATATTAAAATGAAATTTTAAGATTATGCATAAGAGATGAGTATGCATTTATTGGCATAATTTTCAATTTGTTAGCACTTCCGGTTTGACCGGACCTCTTTTCTAAAGAAATATAAAGGCGGCCATATTGCTTTTCAAAACCATTCTATTTGTTTTTCAAAGCCGTCTTTATATTTCTTTAGAAAAGAGAGGGCAGTAATATTGCATAACGCTTTTAAATTTTCGATTGGGATTTAAGGCAAATTTTTCAGTACCAATTTTAAAATAGCATAGGAGTGTCTGGTATCAAATTTTTGGAAAAAAAATGCTCGTTTTAAATATCCTAGTGAACTACCATCGTTCCATTTGGAAAAATGGAGTAAACGTCAAGAAAACAAAATTTAATTTTTTGTGAAACTTATAAAGTCAATTATTATGACATAATTTTAATTTTCATAATATACTACTTGACTATAAATCAACAGATTTAATTAATTTGTAGCACTCTAGATTAAAAATAAAAATAAACATAAAAATGTTATAACACGTCAAAAAATGACAAGTGAGGTGTCATTTCACTCATAATGTTATGCTGAACCCAAATAAGTGAAAATATATGAGATGTCCCATTTAAAATATCAAAGTCAAGGTCACTTCCGGTCAAACCGGAAGTGTTTACAAATTGAAAATTATGCCAATAAATGCAGACTCATCTGTTATGCATAATCTCAAAATATAAAAAAGTTATAGGGGTGAACGTCTTTTGAGAAACACCCGGTATATCCAATCCAAGTAGAATATCAGAACATATTGGACGCATATTTCCTATAAAAAAACAGACGGTCTCTCGGACCAACTATTTTTTGATATAATATAAAAAAAACTGGTTGCACATTACCATCGTAGGTTTTCATTATTTATTCAATAAGTGTAAACTTCTAGTTACGTGGTCATAAAATCCTTTATTATATTATGTACGTTCAAACCGCAACAAAAATTTTTAAAAAATTATTGATTTTTAGAAAAGCATACATAAATTTTAAATAATTTGTTCTAATGTTTACGTTGTCACTCTATGTTAATATATTGGTATTAAGTTTATGTACAGGTCCGTCCATATTTTAGTAATAATCTAGAGGTAAAAAATATATTAAGTATTAAAAGCAAACAGGAATAGCTATCCCATCTCGCTGATCGTTATTCTGATGTCACGCCTCCCGCTTTGAATTTTAAATTTTAGTGCCATTTCCTCTGTCGAAAGGAGTTGATATTTTTGCTCTTTCTATTACAGTTGAATCGTTTATTATTAAAACAGGCTAAGTGACATTTTGCAAACTTTTCAGTAAATGAAAAAAACGTTTAGCTTTCGAAATTGAGAAAATGTTTAACTTGTATTACTTGTATGTACTTGGCTTATTTCTGCAACAAACGGCTTGAGTGACACATCGAAAAAGAGCATATCGGATATGAGTACTTGGTTTCTTTCTGCACTAAACGATGCGTCTATAAACTAAATGTGTATTTCCGACAAAAAACGGAAATGCCCGAAAATGTTACTTGGCGTCTTTTAACAATAAACGATTCAGTTGTATTCATAAAAAAAAGCGTACAAGAATTAGAATGAAAGGTAAGTTTTGTCATATTTGCGTAAAACCTGCTTGTCTAAATGATTGTTTATTGGAGGTTATCACACGTCATAGATTATGAAAAATGCAAAGCATTGGCGTCGGTGTAATTAATTTTGAAACTGCATAGAGGTAACGCTTTTTTGGGATATTTAAAAAATAATCCATTTGCAACTGCAAGGGATGCTGTTATTGATACAGCATTTCCTGCCTCCCAACCTACCGCCAGCAGGAGAGTCAAGAAATCTAAACTAAAATGTCGCCCAGCTGCAAAAAAAATGTTTCTTACCTAAGAACAGCGCCAATCAAGGATTATTTTTGCTTTAAATTCTATATACCGCAATCCTCAATTTTGGAACAGGGTAATTTTTGCTGATGAAAAGACGTTCCAGTCGACTTATAACGGACAAATTCGTGTGTACCGTCCAAACAATACCAGGTGGAAAGAGCGATATACTAACCCCTTTACTTCTAGACATGTATGCAGCTGGATAAGTGTTCATGGACCTGGTGTTTGCTGGCAAATAGAGGTAAGATTTAATACCGGAAATTACATTAACATTTTGGAAAACATATTGTTACCATCTGCTGAGCAAATATATCCCAATAATACTTTCATATTTCAACAAGATAATTGTCCAGTCCACACTGCCAATGCTGTGCTGTAACCCACTGGTTTTAAACCCATAATGTGAAAGTGCTGCCTTGGGTCGCTTATAGTACCGATATCAATCCAATTGAAAATATTTGGGGTATAATCGTAAAAAAAATATATAATCAAAATTTTAGGCCACACAACTTAGAAGATTTATGGGAAATAATACGTGCGTGCTTTGACTGGGAAGAGCTTGATTCAAATATTGTATGATTATGATTCAATCAATTCCGAATAGACTGGCTCAAGTAGTAGAAAAACAGTGATATAATATGACCAAATATTAGATTTTATTTATTCTTGTTAAACGTTTTTTGTTTCAACTGTTAAGATATATTATAATATAAAATTAATTTTTGTTATTCTAAAACGCCAATGCTTTGCATTTTTAATAACCTTTAACATGCGATAAGCCGGTTTTACGCAAATATAATTAAGGATTTCACTCATTCTAATTCGTGTACGCTAATTTTATGAATACAACTGTACTAGAATACGGGCGAACACCGCATTCCCATACCTGTATGTAGTTATATTTATAGCGTTATCTTTTAATTTATATTGTTACGTAACATGAAGGTTGTTTTGTGGTTTTAAATTACCATTTTTTTTATGCTAAATCGATAAAAAAAAATAATGAATCAATTCATTTTTGTTTTCGGTTTTAGAAAAGTAGCAACCCTCAATTTCTCAGCACCATCAACTTTCGATCTTCCGACGGTTTGACAGGAGACTCAAGAGTTAGATTTACCGTTTTCGACGTACAAGAACGAGTGTCACATACTGCCATTCCACTGGGGTCTTCCTGTGTACTTTTGAGCGCCATGCAGGATTCCACTAGGTAGACAAATTTATATTATAATACGTTCTCATAAAATTTGGAATGTGAAAAATAATAGAGAGTTTGCAACAATATTTTTGAAATAAATGTATACAGTGTGACCAGTTGAGTCCGCATCATATAGGATTTTTTTTATTAATAGCTTTATTCGAAATTTGACTTTGGCATCAAGTTCTGCTTCGATCGAGATGAAAATTAAGCAAAAAAATAGTAGTCACGTGATTCGCATTATCTGTCAAATTTTAATTTTTTCCAAAAAATAATTCAAAAGTGGGGTTATTTTTGAAAATATCGAAAAAAGTTATTAGAAAAAGTTTTTTTAAATGCAGTTTTTAGCCCACATGCAAATTTCAGCTGCCTAAGATAATTTTGATTTTTTACCCACCGCTAAAGTTTATTTTCCACTTAATGAACACTTTACTGATGACACTGTGTTCTTTTTTGTCTTAATATTAAGGTGTATTACTTTCAGACTCAAACTACGTTTTCAAAAATACTTATTTTATGAAGTAACCTTATACAGGGTCAAAAACAAATAAACTTTGCATCACATGCGACCAAATTTTAATAGCCCAATTTTGACTTTGTGGAAAAACACACATTTAATATGGCGCTACTTTAAAGAAAATGTATCTGAAATTTGCATTGTCAAAACGGAGAAGTTTTATGTAGGTTACGTTGAATCTTATTTTGCAAAAGTGGTGCAATTTACAAAATATGGGTAAAAAATCAAAATTATCTTATGCAGCTAAAATTTTGCATGTGGGCTAGAAACTGCATTTAAAAAAACGTTTTCTTATAACTTTTTTTGATATTTTCAGAAATAACCCCACTTTCGAATTATTTTTTGGAAATGCATAATTAAAATTTGACAGATAATGCGAATCACGTGACTACAATTTTTTTGCTAAATTTTTATCCCGATCGAGGCAGAACTTGATGCCAAAATCAAATTTCGAATAAAGTTATTATTAAAAAAAAATCCCATATGATGCGGACTTTACTGGTCATACTGTATAAGGAATTGATTCGCGACTTACATCAGTAAAGTGGGGGCCTTCATTCAATAAAATGCATTTTCCACAATAAGCTTTTTTTCTGAAAATTATTTACTCTATTTTTATGGCTTTTCCCATAATTTTTTTGAATTATCTACAATGCATTATGAGAAATAATATCTGCCCTATTAATACAGGGTGATTTACTTTGACTGGCCTATTAGAAGATCTCGGAAACGAAAAAAGCTGTCTTTTACAAAATTTGGTTGCAGGCAAGTGACTTTAAACTATTGAAATATTATATTTTTACATTTGAATCACTTCCGGTTATACCGGAAGTTATGGCTAACTTTGTTAATTCAAATATAATGCCCTGTATATTTTAGCTTTTTTAGATACCTTATGAAAACCTAAGTAACTTGTGTTAATAATACCTATCTCTAACCGGTTTTGAGATTATAGAATTAAATTTGTATATAAAAACAAACCGAGAAGACAGTTTAGTAACTTTGAAACTAATAAAATGAAAATTTAAAATTTTTATAGCTTTTAACCAAAGCATCGATCTTTACATTTCATAACTTAAGTTTTACATTATTGATTGTTTTTAAAATTGTGACAATCCAGCCATTTAGATAAAAGTGCATACGTCAATTTTCGTAAATGGAACACCCTGTGTTTCATCTTACTAACGTGTAGAGAATGAAATTGCCTATCTAAATGCCAAATATGTTACTATTCATATTTTTAGTCGTTTAAGAATTATGAGCAATTAAAAAAAATCTTAAATAGAGACTATTGGCCATTGAGATAGGAAATTTGATTATCTAGCTAGACATTAGTAAGATAAAACACAGGGTGTTCAATTTCCAGAAAAAAGCTATACAAAAGTATTTAAGTATGGTGTTCCTCAAGGAACAATTTTAGGACCATTATTTTTTAATATTTATATTAACGACTTATTTAGTATAAATTGCGATGGACAAATTCATAGTTTTGCAGATGATGCAACAATTTTTTATACCGATACAAATTAAAAAAGATTTTAAAATTATAAAAAATGGTTTGCTAACAATTTTTTAACAATTAATTTTAATAAAACAAATTATATTCCTTTTACTTTAAACCTAAATAACATATCACAAAATATGAATAGTATTCAAATAAATGAAGACATTCAAATTTTTAATAAAGTTAATAAAATAAAATATTTAGGAATTATTTTTGACAGTAAATTAAATTGGAATTTTCACGTAGAATACTTAATTAAAAAATTAAGAAGTTTACTACCGATTTTTAAAAACATTAAAAAATTTTAAATGTAAAGCATATTTAAATATTATATTACGCGTTAGTTAAAACTCATTTAAATTACGGAATTTTAGGTTGGGGAGGAATAAATAGAAATTGGAAATATTACAGAAAAGGTTTCTAAAAATTATATTCAATAAAGATTATTTTTATCCTTTAAAAGAATTATATTCACAAACAAAAAAGTTGAACATAAGACAACGTATTTTAAAATAAAAACCTTATACAATTTAAAAACCATAAAACCTAAAATAAATAAGTCCATAGAACAAAAAAATTTCAAATATTTATGTTTTTATTTAAACGATTATTTACCAACAAAAATTAAAAAATTAATTAATATTGTTCTGAATAATTAAGTATTAATATACTAATATTTTTTACTTAAAAATTATAAATTAATAATTTTATTATAGGTAATATCGAGGGTAATATATTTCTTCAAAAAAACTGCGTTTATACTATAAATTAACATTTTTAGTTTAAAACTTGATTTTTATTGCATATTTATGATTTTAAATACTAAAACAAAAAATACGATTTGCCCCTAACAAGCTCAGCTTCGGGGGTTTGAAGAATAAGTTTATAGAAGACAACATAAAAATATTTATTATATTATTAAATTTTAAATAAACTTATTATTATTATTATTATTATTATTATTAGTATTTACAAAAATTGACTTTCATTTATCTAAATGGCTGGATTGACACAATTTTAAAAACTCCCTGTATAAAAAAACGTAAAACCTAAGTTATGGAATGTAAAGATATATGCTTTCGTTAGAAGCTATCAAAATTTCAAATGCACAGCTTTATTAGTTTCAAAGTTACGGAACTTTCTTCTCGGTATGTTTTTACATAAAAATATTATTTTATAATTCATATCTCAAAAACAGTTAGGGATAGGTATAGATTATTATTTACAAAAGTTACTAAGGTTTTAATAAAGTATCCAAAGAAGCTAAAATATACAGGGTATTCTATTGAAATACCAAAGTTATAACCGGATGTGATTCAAACGTGAAAATATAATATTTTAAAAGTTCAAAGTCAACTCTGGCTACCAAATTTTAAAAATGATAACTTTAGTTGCTTCCGAGATCGAATAGGCCACTCAACGTGAATCACCCTGTATATCATTGCTTTCAAAAAATACCGACACAAGAAATAAAATAATGTTGCTTCTAGATTGATACAATTTTTGAAAATACACCAGATAAAAATCTAATCGTGAAAAAATGTAGGTGATGCCCTTATGGCTAATGACGTTTCTTTTCCTAGGTTAAGGATACCTTTAATGTCAAGAACGAACAATACAGCAGGATTTTTAACAATTTGTGCTTGGTCCCTCGAAGCTGAAGACAGAGGTAGTTCTACTGAGCATACGCCATCTAGAGTGCCTAGTGTTAATTCTAATCATTCACAGGTAAGTACCTACTTTGAAAATGTAACAAACGTTAATAGACCTGAAAATGAACTTAGCAATAGAGCAAATGCTGGCTAATGAGCCTAATGAATAAAGATTAAGCAATTGCTTGACTAGCAAATGCTATAAGTAAAAGCAATTGCTAGATCTGGATATGAATAAAATTTTGAAGCAATTGCTGTTTTTCTTACACCTCTGTAGCAAATGCTTATTCAACACAAGTTCAGACGTGGCTTATCCACTTGTTCAGATTATAGATTTTATGTTCAGTTTGGTGCCTAATTTGCAAAGAGTTGACATAAATACAACAACGTTGGTTTATTTATTTAGTACAATAGTAATCTGTTACGTTTTTGTGGAAAATAGGAAACTTATATTTGTGATATGGCAGATTTCAGTAAAAATTAGGAAAGTGATAGTAGTGATGAAGAAATTAAAGACAAGCAATTGATATTCGTTCACAAATTGAAGGAACATAAATAAATCTCTCTGGCCACAACCGTTTAGCTTCCACAACAGCTTCAGCACTTGTAGGAAATTTAATAAAAATATTGGCCTTGTCCAAAACTGCATCTATTACAGCAGTGTATGTCTTACAGACAGTAGTTTGGTGAACACCGAGTTCTTCACCTACAGAATTTTGAAAGCCCGGACCGACAATTTCCGCAGAAAGACTTTAATCTTATTTAAAGGCGACAGTGCACCCCCTCGCCTTTCATCAGTATCAGTCAAAAAATAATTTGCCAACCACTCAACATTTTCGCAGTCAAATCGATATAACTTTCTGAAATCATCATATCTGCAATTTTTACGTGCACTGTAGATTTTGCTTTTACGGACGTTCATATATTCAGCCATAATTGAAGACACAAATTAAGAGCAACGCACGTGTATGCCGCGGAGAACTAAAGTTGACTGCTACCAAGCAAATGATGCAGGGGTCGACCTACCTTAAAAAGTTGAAAGCAATTGCTACACTAGAAAAAGCAATTCATTAATTTATTCATCACATTTTAAGCAAACGATAGCAATTGCTTCTATTTTTTAGGAAAAAGCATTGACTAGAAGCAATTCCTGCACTTTTAAGCAATAGGTCTGTCCACAAAAAAATTAATATTCCTCAAACTTTGTTAACATGAAGCGTTTGACCTATTATAACTAATATTTAAAAAAAAATTGAAAAAAAATTAATCCTAACTACAACAGCGGCCCTAGAAATCGCTTGCCCCGTTTGAATTAGATAAACGCGTGTTCATTGGTTTGACGTCACATGCTCGCTGGCTCGACAGGTGCAAAGCCGTAGCAAACTAGATGAGGTATTTGCATTGCGTTGTTTTTGGAATAAAGTTTGTGTTTGGTGTTGTAACGGTTCACAATGCAGTTTATATTTTGTGTATTTAATATTGGATAATTAATTTTGTGTTGTAAATATGGAGGAAAGTTACCAGAAAGGTGATTCGCCTAATTTGCCGAGTATAGACGTGATTATGGTATCAGATTTTCTCGCCTCAAATACTGATTTTAACCAACCTCAATCCAGTGGTGTCAAACCTAGTCGGTAAATTTAAAAGAGATACATTATTTTATACAGTATTATCCAGAATAAAAATGTAATTGAAATGCTATGCTATTCTATTACCCAATGCTTTACCTGTGGCCATCAGCTGTGAATAATATTTTCTGTCATGTAGGTAACTGGGTAACTTCGTAATGGGAATAATAAACTTCAGACTAAAAACACAATGAAATGGGATTATTATATAATATAATTAGCATCCGCAGCTTCTCCTACGGTTACTTTTTAACACGCTTTTATTAGCTTGATCTACATCTGGATGGCCTTGTAAGTAAAATAATATTAGAAATCGATTTTCAGCCACATTCCGATGTCGTATTGGTTTGAAATTTTGAGAACTCATGAGAATAAAATGTTTTAAAAAACCCTAATAGATTTTTCATCTCACGCATCAAGTCGATTAGTAAGACTCTTTGTGGTTTCAGCTTCGTTATGGTCTCCTTACAGCTTCAAAATTATATGAAGCAGCTGTTTGCAAAAAATCAAATGGTAGCTTGGTGACACAAATTATGGGCTTTTCGAAAAAATTTGACACTCCAGCAATGAAAAGAAAAAGGACTTTAGAAAAAATGGTTATTAACGAACTGAAAAAAAAACTCAACATTAATGTGCAACAAGTTGGGTTTATTATTTTAAAAGAGTATGGAGTTGTGGGAGCTTCGCCCGACGGGGTAATAGAAGATTCGGTTATTGAAATAAAATGTCCCATATCAGAAAAAACTTTTTCGCGCTATATTAATTCTAGAAATGAAATAGCAAAAAAATATTTGGCTCAGATAAATTTGCAAATGTTAGCGACAGATGTAAAAAAGGGAATATTTTGCGTAGCACATCCAAATTTCGAAAACAAAAAAAAATTTACTGTTGTTAACGTAGAATATAACGCAGAGTTTACAGAAGACCTTAATATTAAATCTGCACTACAATTTTGGAAAAACAATATTTTTAAACTACTAAATACAGTTTTTACAGGGTAACAATAATATGTTAAATTTGCATTATATTAACCAACAACCGATGTTTTAAATACCTAGTATTATTTTTTTCGTAACACATATTACAAAATAAAATATTTATTGTTTTATTATTAGTTTTTGTAAATTAATAATGGCGCGTCGGCAATATTTTTCTAAGAAATG
The DNA here is from genome assembly GCA_963969555.1 of Polydrusus pterygomalis. Taxonomy (NCBI): domain Eukaryota; kingdom Metazoa; phylum Arthropoda; class Insecta; order Coleoptera; family Curculionidae; genus Polydrusus; species Polydrusus pterygomalis. The sequence goes on along the minus strand of OZ018382.1, from coordinate 23,232,375 downwards.
CCCTGGAACTAGAGGCGTGCCTGTACCGAATTGTTAATTTTTTATTATTTCATATTACTCCCGAGGGTTACAGCTGTGCGGATGGTCAAAATGCAACGCACATTTTATTGCCCTTTCTTGGGCACGTACGCCACTTGACCAGCTAATACCCACAAAATAATTTGTTAACAAAATTATATTTTGTATGTATGTCCGCTACACACTTCTCATACAATATCCATAGAAAAAGATAAGCCTGATAAAGAGATTAAATCTCGGTTCAAATAAACGTCCGTCGCGGCGTCGAAGGCTGTGTAGTCGCGCAATAGCTTGCCGTCTTTCAGCGAGCATGTGACGTCACCCGCCTAGCCTCTACGGAGAGACACGTTTTATTCATTGGCTTTCAAGAAATTACTTCGATTTTATAAGAAAAAACAATTGCTACATTTTTATTCATTAGGCTCAATGTATTGGTGATGGTGGTAGGAGCATAACTTAAGAGATTAATGTACCAAATATAACGTTTCTACTGGAAAATAGGCTTTTTACATTGCCAGAAATAACGACAACTAGTAAAATACTATCATTTTTTATTAAATAGTTTTAATCCTTACAATTTCCATTCTGTATGTATAATTTTTTATTGCACATTCCACAAAACATATTTTTATTTGTGTTTCACCAACTAACTTTATAATTCATTAGGTATTTAAATGGTTTTTTATACAACAAGGGATGTAACAACGACGATTGAGCGTAGATAGATATCGCATTATCCAAGGCCACCAGGTTAATACACACAAACTACTTCAAAGTTATTTAAGCTATCGTAAACAATTTGTTCAAATTGGGGAAAGAGAAAGTTCGGAAAAAGAAATATGTGGAGTTCCACAAGGATCAATATTGGGTCCGTTATTATTCTTAATTTACATTAATTCCGTTTCCAAATTGAACTTAAAGGGCAATATAAAGCTATTTGCAGATGATACTACAATTATTTATTTTGTTGAAACTCTTGCAGAAATGTATTTTGATATTAATAATGATTTAAAAATACTTTTTTTTTGGCTTCAATCAAATAAACTTACGTTAAATATTACTAAATCTTCTTTTATGTTTATAACTAAAAATAAATTCCATCATTAACCCCTTAACATTTAATAATGAAGATATTCAATATTCAAAAACGACAAAATTTTTAGGATTAGTTTTAGACGAAAATTTAAATTGGAAATGCCATATCCAGTATATTATCAACTCGATATCTCCTTTGGTATCTGTTTTGTACAGACACACAAAAAATATATATTTTTCATTAATATATTCAAAATTACAATACTTAGCTTCTGCATGGGGATCTGGGAAACCATTACAAAAATTGCAAAATAAAGTTATTAAATGTATACACAAATTACTACATTTAGAAACAACTGTTAATCAATATAGACCGAAAGGGTATTTACACGTTCAAAACATTTATAAATTAAAAATTTGTATTCTAATTCACTGTTATTTTAAAAGAAAAAATATCAAACATAACACTTCAGGAGAATAAGACATTACATGATCATAACACCAGACGTTGTATAAATTATCAAACTATACCAGTAAAAAGTAATTTCGGAAAAAATCGCTTTTATACGAGGGAATAATAAAATATAACAATCTTCCTAAAGATATCAGAAAAATTAAAAAATTTGCCTCTTTTAAAAAACAATTAAAGAGATATTTACTAAATACAAATTATTTATACTATTTTTTTGAAATTGATTTTGTTAATGAATTAAATTGGATTAACTTTTATTTTTTTTTATTGTTTTTTTTAATGGTTATTATTTTCTATATTATGTTGTCACTTTCCATGTAATGAACTGTAAAAGTTAGTTTGGAATAAAGACATTTTGAAAGTTAGAGGTTCCTCGCGAGTTCATAAATGAAATCACCTGGAAATATTAGCAATTTTCTTCGCTAGAGTAATTCGCCGTTGCCAAAGATTCTCCCCGTATTGGTTTTACATTGTTCTTTTGCCAGAAAAAGAAAGCAATTATGTTTATTGTAATATTTAAGATCTTTCTATCATCTAATAAAAATCTATACAATCACTTGAGAATTTTCAGAACGCGGCAACCCCATAGACAATTTACCTTTAGATAAGCAAACAATAATCACGAAAGTGGCAGAGTTATGGCCTCGCGCATGTAAACAAAGCTAGACACTATTAGACATGCGCACTGCAACATTATCGTTTGACGAATGGGAAAATAGACAGGTCAAAAAATGTCGTTGCTGCATAAACAGTGCTGTTGAACGTTGCTAACTTTACACATATGATTTCTTGTTTTGTTTGTTTAATATTTATGGATTTCTAGTTTTTGTGTAGTTTAGTGAATTGTATTTGTGCCTTTAGTGACTCGGATACAATGACTAATAAAGACCATTGTATGATTTTATTATGCTCAATTAGGGATAAAATACCGGGTATTTTGTATTTTCAGTAAGTATGAAGTAGTGGTAGTTCTTGATATGTAATTTTATTTTATTATAATGAATTTAAACACATCTAACTAGGCCTAGGCCACACCAACAATATGTTAAAGCCCGAACCTATCTATTTTCCCATATTGTTTGCTTATCTAAAGGTAAATTTCTATTTGCTCGATCCAATCGCTTGATGATGACGTGTCGGGTTCGCGTTTACATCGGTCTACTTTTAGACAATGGTTTATTGGTGTAGTAAAATCGCAAAAGCAAATATCTTTCTACTACACAGCGACAATTTATATTAAGTATAGTTATTGTTACTCCAAATAAGTGGCTACTGGTGTAAAGTCTATTTACGTTTTTTGCCGTAGTATTCCTAGTGTGTCAATTCTAAAATGACTTAAGTAATATAATTTTTTACTAAATACGTTAGAATAATAACGTCGATACTTTGTTAAGTACTGATAGTTTAGGGGTTCCAAAATGGAATCAGACCCACAAAAAACATAAAGGAATAAAATTTATAAACTATTCTTTTATAAATATCAAGAAATGTCTCTCGGTTTAGTGGTGGAAAACTATCGATTGTGACTATCGATAGTATCGATATGTCTGTAAAAACTTTCGCTATCGAGGTATCGACAGTATTTTGTTAAACTATCGATAGTAATTTAATTACCGCCCTAAAAAAATCACTCATTTGAAAAGTAAGCGACATCCGACACCTATTGACCAGTAGAGAAAAGAGATTAGAAAAATATAAATCAGAAATCACGTTTTACGGTTTTATACAAAAGTAATATGATATGTTTTCTGTGAGACCTTTCATTACTGATGCATAGAAAAATTGCCTACGGGGTAAAAAACAATAAACTGTAAACAAATTAATCGATAATAATAATATTAGTGATGTTACGGAATATCTTTTTCTTGTACCTAGTTTGACCTGTACCTGTTCTAAACTCGAACCTATTCCAATACCTATTACAGGTCCAACTTAAACGCCGCTCCGCTGATTGGCGCTCTTCCGGCTGCAATATACCTACTAAAATAAAGTATTCCACTCTCTTATCTATCTTTTACCTTTTTATTGACAATTTAATATTGCTGGTTGCATAACCTACATTAAATACCCTATATTTTGTTGCGTAATAAATTATTACAATATTTTTAGAAATTATTATTATTTATTGCTATTTCCCTTTATCTTTCTTCAGTGAGATTATTTTAATTATTGCAATGTACCTACTTGTAAAGGTAATATGTTAATTTTTATAACCAAAAATAAATTTTTGAATGTATTGGCTAAATAAAGTTTTTTTTAATAGCGTGTATTTTTTTACGCAAAAAAACGAAACTTTTTAAAAACTATCGATAGTACTATCGATAGTTTTCCAGTTTGACTATCGATATATCGAATACTAGGACTATCGATAGTTTTCCACCACAATCAGATAGACGATTTATTTAAAATTACACTAAAATACCTAGTACTTTTTCTAATTTTAACATTTAAAGTGACATTTTCCAAATCGAAACATCTTACATTTCTGACCCGCTTTGTAAAAGCCAAGCGGTAATGGATACGCGGTAACGCCATCTAGTAGAATCAAATCCAATACAAAAAAAACAGTTACACTGGTATTAATACAAAATCGAAATATAAACAACTAAACAAAAAGAACGAGGCGCAACATATTACTTATTGCAATATATTTTGTAGTTGAGTCTATTCGACACAGGATACCGATAAACCAATTAAAATGTGAATGATGAAAGAGTTTTGGACTTCCATTGTCTTTATTTGTTTTAAATCACAACCTTTCAACTGGTAAGTATCTCCACTGGTCTTCAGGTGAATACTAAAAATATAAAGTAACTACAGGACTATTTATACTAGCTAGGTGCACCAAAGCATAACTGAGGTGGGTGCAGTCATGCGTTCAGTTGGCACGCGATCTTATCCTAAGATTACATCTATCTAACAAAGGTTTCCAGATATTTCTTATGTCTAAGGATGGTTTACTAAAGCAGCCTGAGTTCTGGTGAATAGCAGCAGCTTCCTTGAACTTTCTTTTCCTCCAGTGTGGTTCCTTATGTAGGATTTCAGCTTCTTACCACATGATATGCTGACCATGTTTCCAGGCATCATGTGGTCAGAAGCTGAACTCCTACATAAGTAACCACACTGGAGGAAAAGAAAGTTCAAGGAAGCTGCTGATATTCACGAGAACCCAGGCTGCTTTAGTAAACCATCCTTAGACATAAGAAATATCTGGAAACCTTTGTTAGATAGATGTAATCTTAGGATAAGATCGCGTGCCAACTGAACGCATGACTGCACCCACCTCAGTTATGCTTTGGTGCACCTAGCTAGTATAAATAGTCCTGTAGTTACTTTACTTATTTAGTATTCACCTGAAGACGACTGGAGATACTTACCAGTTGAAACGTTGTGATTTAAAACAAATAAAGACAATGGAAGTCCAAAACTCTTTTATCATTCAAGAAACATCATTGTCTCCAACCTTCAAACAGTCAATAAAAATGTATTTATTAGCGAGGACACAAGCCGATTTTTATTGGTATATTTTTGTCAAAATTAGAAAACACTTGTATAAAACCCGTTGGGAAAAAACGTCAAAAATTCGTTTTTCCCAACTGGTTATATAAAAAATGATCATCAATTTGTACATTTCGTCGGTGTTATAATAAACATTTTGCAACATAGCATTAACTATTTTTCAGTTCTTTTATTCTATGGTCCTTTGAAACCTTAGATGTCACATCGTTTAACATGTTATCCAAGACATCATCCATGGATTTTTGTGACCTTCTCATTTGAAACATGTCAGTGACAGAATTATAAAGGGAACTAAAATTTTTCCTCGCTGATTTTACAATGGAATCCAAACCCCAGCCGCTTTTCCTAACTTTCCTCTTTTTAGTTTTTTTGCCCTTTTTGTTCTTGTTCGTTGTTGAGGTTGTGGCGGTGTCTTTATCCTTTGTTATACTTTGGTTTGGGAGATTCATATTTTCGGTAACAATGTCGCCCTTCTTAGTTTTTTTGTTGATCTTCGATGGTTTCTTACTGGTGATTGGCAACAAGTTTAAAAATCCATCCCAAGCGTCATTGAAAAAGTTACTGACGCTTGCGGCGTATGTTGATATTTGCGAGGTAATTCCCGATTCTTGTTTTTTCTGTTTGGCTTCCAGTGACTAAAAAAAATAATTTCATTACGAACGACTCTAGAAAACTTGTCACCCTAACAATGAAACTAAAAGTGACTTTGATAGTTTTATTTGTCAACATTTATTTAACTTTAACTATGTAAAATGAAACGAAAAGTATAATTTGTTATTTGTTACTAATTTTTATTTTAAAATTTTGGCGTTACGGCCGTTTCGTAGTACAACTACATCTTCAAGACGCTAATATAAACTTAACAAACTAAGGGTATACCGGGTGTCCACGGAAGGTGGTTCGCCCCTCTAACTTTTTTGTTTTTCAAGATAATAATAATAATAATAATAATAATAATAATAATAATAATAATAATAATAATAATAATAGTAATAATAATAATAATAATAATAATAATAATAATAATGTCTTTATTTCTACATTACAAAGGTTTAAATGTTAACATTTATTATGCTGTATTAATTGCAAGTGTAGTGTAGAAAAAGGCGAAGTTCAGTAATAGACTGTCCCTTAAGGCCAGCCCATTCTGCTCTACTCAACCCTAGCAGGACTTTAGTAAATGTTTTACTATATTTGGCGCAACAAGCTCTAAAAAAATTTGAAATAAACTAGTTCCATTATAGGTAGACACACAACCAACATATTGTATCATTATCTTTAGGTAGTTTTGAATTGTTAAAAACATTTACGATAAGTTCCTAATTTTCATGTGTTAGTTTGTTTATTGAAAAAGTATTTAAAAATATGGCGATAAAATTTTTTAGGCTCCATTGATTTGAAGATATTTGGAAGGGGATTATACATATTTGCTATGCTATACGTAAAGCTTCTTTCAAAATACGCGGTTCTATGAAAAGGCGGTGTTATGAGACGTCCAAAACGAACGTTAATATTATGTACACTGGAACGAAATATAATTTTTTTATACAAATAGGCGGGAGTTTTAGAAGCAATAATTCTGTGATAGAAACAAACTGAGTGGACCTTTCTCCTGCTCTCCATGTTCAACCACTTTGCTTCATTCAATTTATAAGAGATTCTTTCAAATTTACGGATTCCATATATAAGTCGAAGACAAGAATTTTGCACTTTTTGTATTCTATTTTTTTGTATTCGAGTTAAACAATTACCATAAACTACATCTGCATGGTTGAAGATTGAGAGCACAAGAGAGTCACACATCATCTTTTTGAGTCTCACCGACAAATCATGTCGACTGGAGTAAAGTAATTTCAATCTGACATAAGCACGTTGTATATAGTTTGAAACATGTTTCTCAAAACTGAAAGAACTGTCGAATACGAGCCCAAGGTTGCGTACATTGTCTTTAATTTCCAGCTCAGTAGACTCAATTTTTATATTAATCTGGTTTTTTATGTAATTAACTTCATTCTTTGGACCGAATAGCACCAGACAACATTTTTTAGGATTCATGATTCAGGAACAGAGAATGTTTCAAGGCAAGAGATCTAAGACCTTCTAGGTCGTTATTTAATTTTTGACAGGACTCAAGCAAATTTTCTTTTTTAAAAGAAATATACAGTTGGGCATCATCCGCGTAATACTGATCTTTGCAGTTTTTAAGAGCGGTGGGAAGACTGGAAGTGTAAATGGCATACAACAGTGGACTTATGATTGACCCCTGCGGTACGCCATTGGAAATATATAGTTCCGCAGATACATTTGCTCCGATCTTAACACACTGAGACCTACCAGTAAGGAAACCTTCAAAAAACTTTATTGCACTTTCACTCAGGCCTATAGAGTGTAAAATTGCAAGGAGAATTTTATGATTTAAAGTGTCGAAGGCCTTTGAGAAATCAAGTAATGCCAACACCGTAACCCTTCCATCCTCTGATAATGGAATAAAATTCGGGGGATTTGTATACGACATAAACTGCATTTTTGACAGGTGACTCAACATTATGGAACTTCCTGTTTAACCGGAAGTGACATAAACTTTCGATTTTTAAATGGGACACATGGTATATTTTTCCTTTTTTTGACTCCATATGACATTCTAAATACAACGATGTGTCACTTATCACATTTTGTCACCAAGAAAAATTTTTTTTCCAAATTTATTGTTTTATCTAGCGGGCTATGAATACCTTAAAATCACTTAATTCAGTTCTTTAATCTTGGGAAAAATACCATTTTACTATTTTTGGTCAAATGCTATGTGCTATGTAAAATTAAATCTTTAAAGTTGTATAACTCATTTTTTTTAAACGGCAACATGGTTGCTCGTCGGGTTAAGAAAAAAGAGGATTTTATTACGATTATTTTGATACCATACACTATTAGGTTTTAGAAAAGCTGCCATTAAAAAACTTTAAAAAGTTAACTTGGAACTTTCTTAAAATGAAGCATATTTTGAGAATAAATTTAGATTTAAATGCATCAAGTAGCCTGTGACCAGCAAAACTGATAAAACAAAATCATGCCTTGAAAAAAATTTAAATGCCAACAGCTTCTGCCAAAGTAAATTAGTTTGTTGTTTAAAAAACATGGAAAATAATAGTTTTACAAGGAGTGAAAAAGTTAATATGTTATTAGTGTTTGGAGAATGTAGAAAGAATTCAATCGGTGCTGCACGACTTTACGCACAAAGATATTGTAATCGGCGTCATCCAACCCGGCACGATTAGGTACCCAAAACTGATTCCGAAAATGCGAAATGAGCCTGACAAATGAGATGTGATGTGATCTCATCATTTTAAATTCAATTTTCGAACAGAGTGATGCGGTATTATTTGTTGTAGGCGTAATTTTCGATATTTATCGATATAACGACTATATCGATATTTTTTTAATATAGATATTCGATATTGGAATTTTAATATCGCCCAGACCTACTTGCCAGTACTGTTTAAGGTACCTGTCGTAAAAAAATTACATTCCATTTCAAGTTAAATTTCTGTTGGTTCTGAAGCTTAAAAACTACTTGACGGGAATTGTGACTTCTGTATTATTCATACCTACTTCCTATTGTAAAGTCAAATAGCAGCTGTTTAACTCATTTCGCTGCCTTAGAAATTGCAGAATAGAAAACACGCCCACGCTTGTACACACCCGTAAAGTTTTAAATGTTGCCCATTTTTAACTAAGTTAAATGGTTCTTTATGCAAATTCATGTTTACAAAATTCGGTGTTTAAATAAAAGCGGCATGGAGATTGTAGATAGAAATTGCAAGTATTAAAAATGTAGAAAACAGTGTAATAATTTATTTTAGTTATTTTAATTTGAATATTTGATTTTTATACTTTTACAGTTTTGCTTAATTTTTGATGTACAACATTGGAAATATCTCTCACGAAACTTTGTTTCCAATAAAGCGTGTTTTTTACATTACGGCCTTTGAATTTGAGCTGAACTTTGGCATACAGGGTCTTACGGCGGCATATTTCAAAAATATTTTACATTATACTCAAAAAGTGTTGCGAACTAAACATTTTTTTTTAATTGGAACACCCTGTATTGGCCCAAAAGATGGGCATAGAGCTGCTGATCATTTTAATATAAAGTTTTGTGGGTTTATTATTAGCAGTTTTAGAAATATTAACGATTTTATCTTAAAAATCGTCCAAGTAGTGACCATTTTCAAATTACTAAAAACAATTAAACGAAATAGTAAACAAAAAACAATTATGGGAAAGAAAGAAAAAACTTAAAGTCTTCCTCCACAAAATTTAATAGAATAAAAATTCTCTAGGGGTCTCATGTTTCGAACGTAGAAACGTTCATCATCAGGAGACAGAAAACTTATTTATTGATGTGTAGAAGAGACATAACATGAAGAAAATTGATAAAGGTTAAACCATACTGAGTATGTTAAAAAAGTTATTAAAGGGGGCTAAACCAACCAAATAACTTTTTTATCATACTCAGTATGGTTTAACCTTTATCTTATTTCTTTATAGTATGTCTCTTCTACACATCAATTTTTTAATTCCATAAAAGCTCCATTAAGGTTCTACACCATTTTTTCTTCTGCTAAAACCATCAGCACTAAATAAATTTTATTTCTCCTTTAAGTTTTTTCTTTCTTTCCCATACTTTCAACTCCACTTTAGGCATGAACTATTTCTTCAAATAAAAACAATTATTTTAAAATGTTCTCTTCAATCTTTACAATAAAAAATATTTGTGTTCAATCCATTTTTGTATTTTATATAATATGATCACCCTGTCCTTGTCCATTTTCATTTGCCGATGACTTAATCTTCATTCCCCTTTCTTCTTGTTCTACTCTTCAAGGTACGAACAAAAAGGGCGTCGAGATACACTAGAGACAATCCGGCTTGCCATTGACCTTTTCCAGACATCCGATGGTCTTCAGACGCCAACTTTACCGCGCTTCTAAACTGCTACGATGTTTAGACAAACCCTTGAAGAGCAGAACCTTCCCACATCACTCGCATGTGACTCGCACTTCTGTCGTCTCCGAAAATCCCATTCTCAAAATTTGCAGGATTCAAATATTTATATAAATTTCCGAAACATTCTAGACACCCTTTAAAATAGAACATAGACCCAACAGACAATTCTAAATTTTGAGGCTCAGAGGAATAACCAAGAAAAATGATGTTTTGAGAAGAGAAAACATATTTTTACACCAGATAGTGATAGAAAATTAAAAGATGAATGTAATGTAATTGTAGAGAAAAATAATTAAAAGCCAGTTCGGAAAACCTTTTATTAAGCCCTCGTAGAGTAATCGTAAAATCCGAGGATGTTTGTAATCAAGCATAATTATAAGGCAGTATAATATATGGTATATAATTTATTGTTTCGTATAATAGATATACAGGGTGTCCCGAAATTAGCTGACAATATTTTAAGGGGATAAAGTACATTCAAAAATAAGACTAAAATCCTCTATTAATATACCTTCAAAAACGCTTCGTTATGGGGCTAGAGCCCCCCGAATTGGAGCTATGACAAGCATTTTTTTTACAATATCTCAGAAACCGATTAGGGTATCAAAGCAAAATTTGATACATGTTTTACCCATAGCTAGACGCAATAAATGGTTTCATTAGCTTAACCGTTTTTCTTCCAGTGGCGTCCTACTGGGTAGGTAGTTGGGAGTATATTGCCCTAAGTTTTTTATTTGTAGGATTTTTTAACTTTAGGTGAAATTTTTAGAAGCCTTGAAGTCTTTTGTTGAAAAAAGGTGCTTATGTTTCATTGCGGTAGGATTCACCATTTTCCAGTAAAACCGATTTTAAAATTTTCGGTTTTTTGAAATCCGGTGAAAAGGCTAAGGTTTTTTTTTGCATATCTCAGCAAACACTTAATATTAAAACATGAAATTTATTAGAAGTTCTACTAGCGACAAATAATAATATTACATAATCATTGGGGATTTATTAGATAATTTCCTACTGGATTTACGTTTAGGGCACTTCTTTCAACATGATGGGGCACCAGCTCACTACGGACGTCAAATGAGGAATTGGCTTGAAGAAAATTACCAGGTGGGTTGGTAGCCATAGCCTGGCCACCAAGATCACTTGATTTAAATCCCCTTGATTATTATTTTTTGGGACACATGACTGGTACTTGCTTAAGAATTAGTTTCCCGTGTGGTTCACAATCAATTTTGATTTGCAATTTGTTATTATTTTTTGTTGTATTTTAAAACTCTCTTAAAATCTCCATGAAAATAAATATTTAAAAAACAAAGGAATCTAAAAATATGTTTAATTTAAAAAAGTTACATTCTGTCAAATTACAATAAAGGAAGGTTTTATTAACAAAAAATTTAAAATTAAAAAAAAATACATTAAAACTATGAAATTAAAAAAAAATAATAGTAATATTTACTTAAGGCTCCACCCGTGCGACGTCACTGGAAAAATATTTTAAAGTAACATCCTTTAATACATATGCCTTGTCGCTAGTAGAAGTTCTAATAAATTTCATGTTTTAATATTAAGTGTTTGCTGAGATATGAAAAAAAAACCTTAGCCTTTTTACCGGATTTCAAAAAACCGAAAATTTTAAAATCGATTTTACTGGAAAATGGTGAATCCTACCGCAATGAAACAAGAGTACCTTTTTTCAACAAAAGACTTCAGGGCTGCTAAAAATTGCACCTGAAGTTAAAAAATCTTAAAAATAAAAAACTTAGGGCAATATTCTCCCAACTACCTACCCAGTGGGACGCCACTGGAAGAAATAAAGTTAAGCTAATTAAATCGTTTATTGCGTCTTGTCATGGGGAAAACATGTATTAAATTTTTTTTCGATACCCTAATCGGTTTTTGAGATATTGTGAAAAAACTGCTTATCATGGTTCTAATTCGGGGGGCTCTAGCCCCATAACGAAGCGTTTTTGAAGGTATATTAATAGAGGGTATTAGTCTTATTTTTGGATGTACTTTATCTCCTTAAAATATTGTCAGCTAATTTCGGGACACCCTGTATATATTATAATTAATTTAAATGACTGATTAAAATAATGGTATGAAACACACGATCCTGATTTTCACTCTTTAGGGTACACACTAAATCAAATTGTGATCACATTGTTCCAAAACATTTTTGTATTTAAAATTTCGTTCTAAATTTCTCTCCGTTACCCACATATTGTTTCTAAGCTCCCTAAATGGACTCAGATGTATTAATAGATGTAAAGTGTGTCATTACGTACTTTTATCAAGTCGGATGTTTATGATAAATAATTTGACTATAATTGAATTGTTTATGGAAGTAATTAATACCTTGGTGTTCTAATGATAAGTTACAAGGGGACCTACATTGCTTGGTTAATTGAGATGCACAATATACCCGACAAAGATGATGTTGCAAATACGGTTTCGCATAAATGTTCTAATCAAACTGCATTTTAATTGAACGATAGGTATAATTGGGTTTGGGTCATGAGTGACTATGACCATGTAAGTTTTAACTCTCTAGGTCAAACGACCTTTAATAAGTAGTGCTTTGTCAGACGAAGATACCGAAAATATTCAATAATGGTTTTTAATTTGCCAATTTTTGGTATAATACATAGGCAGTATGTTCCGAAAACAAAAGTTAAATACAGTGTGGGTTGCTAACTTGGAATAAATTCAGTATATATACAGTTCACCATTTGGCAATATCCTAAACGCAAGCAAAACTCGTTTTAAACATTATTTATTACTTCGGGAGAAATTAATCTACATTCATGTCTTATTCGTGCTTTCAACTCCTCAATATGTGTCGGTTTCGTCTTAAAAACTGTTTTTTAAGTACCCCCATAAAAAGAAGTCCAAAGGAGCGAGGTCTGGAAACCTGGATGGCCATTCAAAGGGTCCCCTTCTAACAATCCATCTGCCTGAAAGTACTGCATCCAGATATTCACTGTCTTGCAAAATAGAGAGAACACCATCTTGTTGAAACCAGATGTTTCTATTGGGGACATTAAGTTCGACAGGATCAGGAAACAGAATAGCCAAATTCGGAACTAGTTCTTCTTCAAAGAAAATTGGTCTTATAGCTCGATCACCAACAACACCTGCCCAAACATTGATTTTTTCTGGGCCTTGAGTATGGCCTTTCATCATAAGTGTAGATTATCGTCTGCTCAACAACGACAATTTTGTTTTTGTTTATATTAAACGTTAATTCATCGTAAAAACATAATGTTTTCTGTGTTTACATAATTCCTATTTAGTAGATCCATCGTTAGCTCGCAAAAGTGAAGTCTCCTATCAGGGCCATCTTTTGTCAATTCCTGGAGGATTATTATTTTGTAAGGATAACATTTTGATGATTGGCTTATTTCGTGTTCTCTAGCTAGCTACCTGGTAGGGATTATAGGGTTTTCTTGAACAGTACATTAAATTTGACCTTTTCATTGAACGCACCCTGTCAATGAACAACTGTCTTTCTAACATGCCAATTTTCTCGAAACTCGCTTATAGTACCTTGTGATTTGGGGGGTAAATCGGAATATTTCTATCTGAATAAATTAATAACTTCATTTTGTGTTCCTCTCCTATCTCCGTATCCAATCATCATTAAAATTTTAATCTAGTGTTTTTCAGATGAGTAAGGTATTGCGTTGGATAAAATAAAACTCCCCGCATTCAAGATTTTAAATTGAAACAAAATAAAAATTTAATTTAAAGCGAATAAAATAAATGTTTGTTTAATATCCTATAAATGATAGGATGGTACCGTGCGAGCAAAAATGATTTGCATCGAAGAGGGCTTGGGTTAAAAAACGTAGGGCTTGGTTTAGATCACAATGATATGGGGACGATATATCTAACCAAATCTCAAATTCATATTATGACATGATATGCCAAACTAATGAGTAATAAAATAAGTAGACAGATACAAATTTATTTTTGTTGTTTACAAAATTTACAAAGTAAGAATATACAGAAAGGAAAATAATTAAGTATTGGCCACCGCCATGCTCCAAGCATAAATTCCTGCGGTAATTCCTGCGTCTTTCAAAATCTGCGGCTTGTATTTCTTGGAATACTTGCACTTTATAAGGCTATAAATTTAGCTGCTTCTTAAGAATAGTCCTGCATGTTCCATAAAATCTTTCCACTTCTTGGGACAGGCGTCTTATACAATTTGTTGGCGTATTTTGCATTATTTCAAGAACGTTTGCAGCAAGCTCTTCTGTTCTTACAGATGGTCTTCCTGCTCCTTTTTTGTGTTGCATAGAACCTGTTTCCCTAAACACAGCTACGGTTCTTTTCAGGCAATGATAAAAATCCCCAGCAATAAAATCAACGTTAGGAAAATGTTCGTGAAAATCGTCCGTGCACAAACCCGGATTGTATTGCCACTCACCATTTACTCTAACCCCGTTTCGAAAACACGCTTCAACCATGAATGTTTTGTGCTGTTCCGTAAAGCCCATTGTGTGAATTGTTCAAGAAATTGGAAAAATTAGCGATGAATCAAATTGTTTGTAACGACTGTCAAAGATGACGGAATAACTACTGATTGATTGTTAATTCAGGTAGTTACTGACACCCAACAGGTATTAAGTTCTACGGCTAAGCATTACGTTCTTAGATGCAAGGCCCTCTTCGATGCAAATAATTTTTGCTCGCACGGTACCTACTTATGAACAGGGTGGGGACTTTAACTGGAATAAATTCGATATTATTAAAACCGCTGAAGTTGCGCCTACAAAATTTGGTATGTGGGAGTTTTGGACCATGCGGAATTAAAAAATGATATCGGCGTTGTTGCCAGATTTCCCAGTTTTGCGCTACACGTAGTAATTTTGTTATTTTAAATGGAATGCCCAATTTATTTTTATTGCAGTCAATTGGGCGTGTCAAATTTAGTAAGATCCCAAATTTACAAAATTCTATCTTCGCTAGTTGGTGAGCTATGGCAACACTGTATTTCTATCAAAAAGTACCGGGACGCTTATCTTCCTTCAAGTAGCGTTACCCTGGTAACATCTCCATAGTTACTAAGTTATTGACAAGCTTCAAGAAAAGTTATTATCTTGTCAAACTGACTTATTTAACTGAAACCTTAAAAAAACTTGGACGAAAGAATTTTTTTCCAGCAGGATGGGGCGCCTCCGCACTATGCGGCTAATGTGCGGAATTACCTAAATACCGCCTTTCCTGGCAGGTTGATTGGATAACGGGGAGCTATTGAATTGCCAGCAAGGTCGCCTGATTTAACACCAATAGATTTTTATTTATGGGGTGATTTGAAACATAAAGTGTACCTATGTTATAAAACCTACAAATATTGAAGATCTAAAATATCGGATTAGACTAGAAATCAGATCTATACCACCTCAGGGTTTACGCAGCCTACAAAATGAGTTTTATAACCGATTGGCTTTTTGCCAAGAAGACAATGGAGCGCATTTTGAATAATTTTTGAAATAATAAATCGATAGAACTAGTTTCGTGTTTTCGTAATTTTTTTGTCAAATTTGTTCCAGTTACCGCCTGTAGCACACAGCTGAGAATTCTGACAACATTGCCGATATCATTGTTAATTTCTGCATGCCTAGAAACCCCCAGATAGTAAATTTTGTAAGCGCAACTTTAACGGTTCAAAGGTAGATAAGCGTTCCGGTACTTTTTAATGGAAATACAGTGTTGCCATAGCTCAGCAACTAGTGAAGATAGAATTTTGTAAATTTGGGATCTTACTAAATTTGACACGCCCAATTTACTGCAATAAAAATAAATTGGGCATTCCATTTAAAATAACAAAATTACTACGTGTAGCGCAAAGCTGGGAAATCTGGCAACAGCGCCGATATCATTTTCATTTTTTTATTCCGCATAGTCCAAAACCCCCACATACCAAATTTTGTAGGCGCAACTTCAGCGGTTTTAATAATATCGAATGTATTCCAGTT
Source organism: Polydrusus pterygomalis (assembly GCA_963969555.1). Lineage (NCBI taxonomy): Eukaryota > Metazoa > Arthropoda > Insecta > Coleoptera > Curculionidae > Polydrusus > Polydrusus pterygomalis. The sequence continues at coordinate 23,216,349 of OZ018382.1, read as the reverse complement.
AAAGTCCCCAACCTGTATAGCTTAATATGCACTTTAAAAAGACTCAATAGAAACTAGGGTTGCCATTTAAAAAAATTATGGATATTGTCATATTATCTCTAATTTGGGACACACTATTATTTTTTTTTTTATAAAAAAACACAACTTAAAATGTTAATACCCGTATGCAAGCATTTTTCCAAAAAAAACTGTACTGGATTTTCTGAATTTATTTCAAGTTACAAAACTCACACTGTATATGACATAACAAGGAGAAAATTTGTTTGATTTATTATCACTTTGTTGTTAAGAATGCCGTTTTTTTGAAAATATTTAAGAGTTATATTTTTTCACATGATATACGGTAATTACAGTCAAGAAAGTAATGTGTGCACTATGGATTGTAAAATTGTGTATGTAATTATTTTCTTATTTTACTAGATCCCCGTTATTCGACACAGAAACACCACTTTGTAGTTGAACTTGTTTGACCAAAATCGTCGATATTTAAATTTTTTCATGGGCAGTTGGCATTGTTCACGCTCGAAAACTGTGGTGTACAGTTTTTACTTTCTTTATAAAGAAAGTACTGTAGTCGCGAAAAATGTTTTAAAATATCAGATGTCGACATTTTAAGGTCCCTAGATCACAAAAAAAATGTTCCCCATTTTATCTGTCTGTTGGCCCGAGAGCTTGAAAAAAACGGGGAAGAATTATTTTTCTTATCTCTAATCTCCAATTGATGTGGCCTGACGTTAAATTTAGGTACAGTATTTTTATTGAAAGAAAATATATTCTAAATATGGTCCATTTATACTACTCTACAGGGTGTCCGAAAACTAAGGGGCCATACTACAATTTTTTATACCGATACAAATTGGGACAAGTTAAATAATAAAATTAAAAAAGATTTTAAAATTCGAGTTAAAATTATAAAAAATTGGTTTGATAAAAATTTGTTAACAATTAATTTTAATAAAACAAATTATATTCCTTTTACTTTAAACCTAAATAACCTACCACGAAAAATGAATAGTATTCAAATAAATGAAGACATTCAAATTTTTAAAGTTAAGAAAATAAAATATTTAGGAATTAGTTTTGACAGTAAATTAAATTGGAATTTTCACTTAGAATACCTAATTAAAAAAGAAATTTACTACCGACTTTTAAAAACATTAAAAAAATTTTAAATGTAAGACATATGAAAATATTATATTACGCGTTAGTTAAAACTCATTTAAATTAATGTATGTAAGAAATATAGTACTTCCGGTTTGACCGGAAGTTGACACTATTGGAAAGATAATAAAAATCGAAGATAGGGACATGTAAGCCGTTTTGCTCTAAGACGTACAGTTAGAAAGCTAGACGCTGTCAAAGTTCATAAATGTCATTTTTCAAGAGTCAATATTTCGGAAACTGTTAAGTATAGACTAATAATGCTTTTATTAAAAAATGTTTAGAATTTTATGCAGAATCCAAAAAAATTATATAAAATAGGGGTATCCGTTTAAGATTTAGATCTTACCCCCCCCCCCCCCCCCCCCTCCCTCCTAGGGGCTTGAAGTAACAATATTGACAATATACGCGAAAGATGTCCCCCTCGGAATAAAAATCGACGGGTCCGAGCGATTTTCCACATTTTTATTTTAAAGCAGGAAAATCGAGGTGAGAAGTTTTCAAATGAACACCCTGTATAATACTCCTCATATGACTTCTTGATAGTCAGAAACTAATAATATGTAAATTGAACCTAATTTTATGTTCTATATTTAAATATAATAATATGTGTTTACCTCAATTCCTGTTTATTATCTAAATAATTTTACTAATTTAAATTACGGTATTTATGCAATGTACCTGTTCTTAATAACATTAGAAAATTATAATTATTGAACTAGCTAAATTTATTATATTTAAAGTTATTTTGCTCAGTTATAAATAATAATGTCGGTAAATTAGATTTACAAAATAAACGAAAATAGAGTCGATGCAATGCTGCGCATCGATCTATTGATTGCGCATCGTAAAAGACCGAAGAACCTGTTTCCTAAATTTCATATTATTTGGCTATTTTCAAGGGTGAAAAACGCTGCAACTTTCGCTCACGCTGAAATGCATGAATGTGAATCAAAAATTGCATGCAATTTTGATGCAAGGTTAAGATGCGTAGGTACGGATCGGCCTTTAACTGTACAAGCAACTTTTACTGTGACATAAACTACATTGGCAGAAATGGTCTTCGCACACAATCAAAGTGGCCTGGTTACCTTAATTTTACAAACAAACCAGGCAAATTTGATTGTGAGACCATTTTGTAATTGAGAATCAGGCTTTTTTGGGGTTTCGAGGAGGGGGTTACATATAATACTCTTATCACAAATTACTACCCGCGGCTTCGCTTGCTCAATTCAATTGTTATAAGTTCGCCTTTGAAACATACAGTGTGACCAGTAAAGTCCGCAGCATATTATGGGATTTTTTTTTTAATAACTTAATTTGATTTTGGCATCAAGTTCTGCTTCGATCGAGATGAAAATTAAGCAAAAAAATAGTAGTCACGTGATGCGCATCATCTGTCAAATTTTAATTTTTTCCAAAAAATAATTCAAAAGTGGGGTTATTTCTGAAAATATCGAAAAAAGTTATTAGAAAAAGTTTTTAAAATGCAGTTTCTAGCCCACGTGCAAAATTTCAGCTGCATAAGATAATTTTGATTTTTTACCCACCACTAAAATTTATTTTCCACTTAATGAACACTTTACTGATGACACTGTGTTCTTTTTTGTCTTAATATTAAGGTGTATTACTTTCAGACACAAATTACGTTTTCAAAAATACTTATTTTATAATGTGACTTTATACAGGGTCAAAAACAAATAAACTTTGCATCACATGCGACCAAATTTTAATAGCCCAATTTTGATTTTGTAGAAACGCACACAATACATTTAATATGGCTCTATTTAAAAAAAATGTATCTGAAATAAAGCATTGTCAAAACTATGAAGTTTTATGTAGGTTGGGTTGAGTCTTATTTTGCAAAAGTGGTGCAATTTACAAAATATGGGTAAAAAATCAAAATTATCTTATGCAGCTAAAATTTCATGTGGGCTAGAAACTGCATTTAAAAAAACTTTTTCCAATAACTTTTTTCGATACTTTCAGCTTTTGAATTATTTTTTGGAAAAAATTAAAATTTGACTGATAATGCGAGTCACGTGACTACTATTTTTTTTGCTTAATTTTTATCTCGATCGAAGCAGAAGTTGATGCCAAAGTCAAATTTCGAATAAAGTTATTAATAAAAAAAAATCCCATATGATGCGGACTTTACTGGTCATACTGTATATTATATACTTATTATTATACTACAATAGAACCGACAATTTTGTAACTTCGTTTAGGCAAAATATAACTCTACAAGAAAATAAGATATTACCTAAAAACGCATCATTAGCATTAATCCTTGCTATCCTATCTTCTATAGTCATTCCTATTCAAGTAAAGGTTTATAGGGATGTAGTTTTTCGCCCTTAAAAAACTGATACTACACTACAAATTACTTACGCAATAAAATAGCTTAACATTTTCTTATCCAGTAGGAATTAAAGGTATACTTAACTTTTAAGGAAAAAAGATTGAACGTCGATATCTCGGAAACAACTGAAAATCGAAATAGCAGTCGTTATTTTTTTATGTCGCAAAATACACAACTGAAATTTAAAATTGACAATTCCAAGCATTTTTCTTTTAATTCATATGAATTTTATGCGGGACTTTTGGTATACCTTATATTTTGTTTTACTCAATATGATAATAATAAGTTTATTTAAAATTTAATAATATAATAAATATGTTTATTTTGTCTTCTATAAACTTATTCTTCAATCCCCCGAAGCTGAGCTTGTTAGGGGCAAATCTTATTTTTTGTTTTAGTATGTAAAATCATAAATATGCATTAAAAATTAAGTTTTAAAGTTAAAATGTTAATTTATAGTATAAATGTAGTTTTTTTGAACAAATATATTACCTATAATAAAATTATTAATTTATAATTTTTAAGTAAAAAGGAATACTTATATAAATTATTCAGAACAATATTAATTAAAGCATTTCTAAACATATTTTCAAATTGTCTGTTTTTAATATCCATGTTTTTATTTCGACTTTAAATTTTTTTAATGAAATCGATTTTTTAATTTTTGTTGGTAAATAAGTAATCGTTTTAATAAAAACATAAATACTGGAAATTTTTTTGTCCTATGGACTTATTTATTTTAGGTTTTATGGTTATTTCATTTTTATGACGTGTATTATGATTATGGTTTTTAAATTGTATAAGGTTTTTATTTTTAAATATATATTTATATTAAGATGTTATAAATGTAAAGTTGTCTTATGTTCAACTTTTTTGTTTTTGAATATAATTCTTTTGAAGGATAAAGATAATCTTTATTGAATATAATTTGTAGAAACATTTTTAGTAATATTTCTAATTTTTTAACTAAAGTTCTATTTATTCTTCCCCAACCTAAAATTCCGTAATTTAAATGAGTTTTAACAAACGCGTAATATAATATTTCCATAATATGTCTTACATTTAAAAACATTTTAATGTTTTTAAAAATCGGTAGTTCTTAATTTTTTAATTAAGTACTCTAAGTGGAAATTCCAATTTAATTTACTATCAAAAATAAATCCTAAATATTTTATTAACTAGTTTTAACTAACGCGTAATATAATATTTGCATGTCTAAAATTTTTTTAATGTTTTTAAAAATCGGTAGTAAACTTCTTAATTTTTTAATTTAGTATTCTATGTGAAAATTCCAATTTAATTTACTGTCAAAAATAATTCCTAAATATTTTATTTTATTAAGTTTAAAAATTTGAATGTCTTCATTTATTTGAATACTATTCATATTTCGTGGTAGGTTATTTAGGTTATGGATCTATATTTTTAAAACAAATAAAAGCCGAAATTTGAAAACCCACGGGGTACAAGTGCAGCTTACTTCTGGCTCACATATCGTTGTTTTACATTTGAAATAATTGTATTAATTTTTAAAATAAACTGTTTCTATTACCTGAACTAACAATAATAAAGACACTATTAAAAACCCAACTTTGAGAACCATTTTTAATGTAGGTAAACAATCCGATAGTACCTCAAACACACTTCACAAATTTTATCGCAAATACTATTACGCAGAACTACCTTGAACTTCAACTCAAGTTTGAATGAAAATGAGAAATCGATCTGGGAAAAAAAGTAAAAAACGCGCGAAGAAATTTAGAAGAGTTTTCAGAGGTACCACTGAGTTTATATAACGTTAACGCTATAATTGAATCGATTATTTAATTATTTATTGTTTGTGTGTATTATTACAAATTGTCTGCGGCGCCATACCTAATTTTTGGTGTTTGTCGCATGTTTTGGTACTCTTCCTGCTACCTTTACTTTATTAGATTCGATGGAATCAGCGGCACGGTTATATATATAAGTTTTGCAGTGGGAAAACAAGTACGGCACCTGCGTTCGAAATAACGTTTCCGTTAATACTAGTACCACGCAATGACCAGCTCATATGGTACCTACACTTTAAATTGCCGGAACAATCAGATATAACTGTACTTTTGTTCCTGAAAACAAAATATGCAACAGCTGTTAAACGTGAGATATCTTAGCCGGAGGCTGAGGAGCTCCTCGGTATTAATTGATTATTTTCAGGTGCGTACTTTTGTTTTTTTTTTAACAAAGGAACCCACTTTGCATTCACATAAGTCGGTACTTAGCTGATTTCAGATAGAATGAATATGTATACGGAGTGCTACCAATTCGTGTGCGTAAATAGGGATTCCGGAACTTGTAAAGCAAAGTTGTGTATTTTGGGGGCTCATGGCCAATGAGCGATGTGTTTTCTATATATTTTACTAGCGTGTACCCGGCATGCGTTGCAACCCGCTGGTATAAATACAAACCCGATATATTAGTACCCGGCATGCCACTTTCTGAAATTGCACCCGTGCGAAGCCGGGGCGGGTCGCTAATTATACATAAAAACCTTTTTCTTGAATCACTCTATCTATTAAAAAAACCTCTTCAAAATCCGTTGCGTAGTTTTAAAGATTTAAGCACATATAGGGACAGACGGGCGATAGCGACTTTGTTTTATACTATGTTAAGATTTATCTTTCACATGACTATACCAAAACTTTTCTCACTGCATTTCTTTTTTCAGGTTTGGTCTCATAGAAGATCTCAATCCCTGCCCCCACGTCTTGGAGTTAAAATGCGTCTTCCTAGTCAGGCTGATTTGAAACTTCTCTTCGCCTCCCCCCATCTACAAACGTACAGGTTCCATTCGGGGTTGGGCGGGGACATTTCTGTGCACGAGTATATGGCGGAGAGCAAACTTAATTTCAGTTTTCCACATCAGTTGTTGTATGTATATTGTTGGCGATATTTTTACGAATTCGTTCCATCAGAAAATGACTATTTCTGCATACCTTAACCTTAAGCATTGAATATCAAACCATAAGAAGGCCATATAAGCAGATTTCCTAAATCTGCTACGTTAAATTCATAGATGGCACAATGAGTCACCAACAATAAAGCGTGTTGATGCAGCCACTAACGACAAGCCTTTTCAATGCTAAATTAAAACATTGTTGCCGCCTGTCTGTTTGCACAAACATAACTTTTAATTGGACCCTAAGTCGTTGAGTTTTTTAAATTTATTTTTATAGCTTATCGTAAAACTTGATTTCACATAAGTACCTACACCTATCCTAGATTTAAGTAGCTTACATTTATTTTCCTACCTACCTATAGTATAGTCTAGACCTAAAAATGTCCCTATTTTTAATTGCTTTGTAGCATATAATATTTTCAACCTTTTGACGTTCCAACGTTCTAACAGAATTAAATGTTGATGACTGATGACTCTCACTATTCAATACATACCTAGGCTACAACGTATATGATGGGTAAAATATGAATGATGTGCGGTTTGTATAACTTGGTTTTTATTTGCAATTATTACTACTTTTCAAAATGGTTAAAATAAGTAGGTTTTACTTTCTTACTTAAGAAACATCCAGTTTGTATTAGTGTGTTACGTATTTTGCTACTTTTCGACGAAATAAAACCTATTTTAGTTATACTTGCTGTCGCTTTTTATCTTATTTTATTTGTTTAACATTTAACACCTAATGCAACGGTAACATCATTGTGAAAATCGGTCCAATTACCCCGGAGTAATCAGCGTACATATTATTATCAAAAACATACATTCGGTTGGAATTGAGAACCTCCTATTTTATTGTCTGTTAAAAATGCTTATATCATTAAAGATTCCAATAAAATACGATATGCGGCAACACCACGACATCACATCAGTGAATTTGAGACATCTGTTGCCGAGGCGCTGCATTATAACGACAGATTTAAGGTTAGAGTTATGATCAACTCCACAATGGCGGCCAAACCACCTCCAATACGTCTAAAACTGGGTTGTCAACTTTTCTCGGACATCCGTCATTCTTATAGTTTGATATTCAATGCCTTAAGTCTTGTGTTTGATTGTAAGGGAACTTTTTAAATATCCCTTATAATTTGGGTAGCGTTCACATAAATATGACGTATATATTTTAGGGATGTATGGATTCAGCAAGAAAAAGAGCTTTTACAAGAAGTGGCAGGAATGGGCGAACTTCGAGAACCTTGGCATTCTCGGCAAGTCGAATTATTAGATCGACATCTACATCTTTTAAGGCTGTACTCCCAGGTAAAATATTCAGGATTATTAAACTTAAACCGTAGAACATAATATGGTTTCTTTCTCCATGCTGTAGGGTCAAAATAATAATGTAATGAAATATACTTAAAAATTATGGAAGTATCAAACCTCCATGGCATCATTTATCCAAGCGTTTATATGTCTTGTTTTATTCTTAAACAGTATTATGCACGTATTCATAAAAAAAAGCGTACAAGAATTAGAATGAGAGGTAACTTTTGTCATATTTGCGTAAAACCGGCTTGTCTAAATGATTGTTTATTGGAGGTTATCACACGTCATAGATTATCAAAAATGCAAAGCATTGGCGTCGGTATAATTGATTTTGAAACTGCATGGGGGTAACGTTTGATAACTTTGACCAGTGGCGGATTTAGAGGGAGGGGCACAGGGGCACGTGCCCCTCCCTGTCATAATAATTTCGCACGAACCAACCTAAGCGCAACACCCAAAATTTTAAACACAGTGACAAAGCATTGTACTGTAACAACCAAATATTTTTTTAGTGCCAAAACTTTACAGCATTTAGAAATGGATATTAAAAATCAGGTTTTCAACGTGGTTTGATAATTAGCGAAAAGATGGCGTAAGGCACGTTAGATAAAAAGCATACATTTTAGGATTTTAGAATTTGCGTTTTGTTACAGAAAACTGTAATCTGTGGTTTTGTTTACAAAGAAAGTGTATTATTTTGGGGCAGTAAGGACTTATTTTAATAAAAATAAACATGCCAAAACGGCTATGAATGTGGAATATTTGAGAAACAATTTTAGCTCATTAAGTATTGAGCAAAAAATTGAAATTAAAATTGAGGGAAGACCTAAACCCGAAATTAACTTGACACAGATCACAAAGTGTAGATCTAGGGACTTTATTGTTATTGATAAGTTTGCTGGAAATAAAACCAGAAGATTGAACTTTACTTTTAAACAATGTACTCGCTAATGAAAAATAAATTGGCCTTTTTTTATTTTTTTTATCTTATTTCATTTTCAATAAAATAAGTAGGTAATCATACATTTTAAAAATATTTACTAAAAATTATTGACCAAATTTGGGCGTGGTCTTAAAAAATTTTCGCCTGCGGCGCGTTTTGTCCGCAGCGGGCTTTTCGTGCACCCCAAGATAACAAGTAAGTGCCCCCCCTGTCAATTTTTTCTGAATCCGCCACTGACTTTGACAGAGTAACATAAAAATGCCTCGGCAGTTGTCTGAAGTTGAAGAGGTTCAAATTGTATCAAGAATCGAAGAAGGATGGTCAATCCGTGCTGTAGCGCAGTTGTATAATAGAATAAAAAAAATATATGGAAAATTAAGCAACGCTGGGAACAAGAAGAATCCCTAAAGAGGAAAATTGGTTCATTTCGTTCCAACCCTGAACAGGATGCTGCTTTTTTGGGATATTTAAAAAATAATACATTTGCAACTGCAAGGGATGCTGTTATTGATACAGCATTTCCTGCCTCCCAACCTACCGCCAGCAGAAGATTCAAGGAATCTGAACTAAAATGTTGCCCAGCTGCGAAAAAAATGTTTCTTACCGAAGAACAGCGACAATCAAGGATTATTTTTGCTTTAAATTATATATACGGCTATCCCCAATTTTAGAACAGGGTCATTTTTACTGATGAAATTTCGTTCCTACTTATAACGGACAAATTAGTGTGTACCGTCCAACCAATACCAGGTTTGAAGAGCGATATACTAACTCCCTCACTTCTAGACATGGCAGTTTCTCTGTAAATGTATGGGGCTGGATAAGTGTTTATGGACCTGGTGTTTGTTGGCGAATAGAGGGAAGATTTAATGCCGGAAATTGCATTAACATTTTAGAAAACATATTTTTACCATCTGCTGAGCAAATATATCTCAATAATACTTTCATATTTCAATAGCATAATTGTCCAGTCCACACTGCCAATGCTGTAACCCACTGGTTTCAAACCCATAATGCGGAAGTGCTGCCTTGGATCGCTTATAGTCCCGATATCAATTCAATTGAAAATATTTGGGGTATAATCGTAAAAAAAATATAATACATAATCGAAATCCTAGGCCACAAAATTCAGAAGATTTATGGAAAATAATGCATGCGTGCTGGGAAGAGCTCGATCCAAATATTGTATCAAATATAATTCAGTCAATTCCGAATAGACTGGCTCATGTAATAGAAAAACAGGGATATATGACCATATATTAGATTTTATTTATTCTTGGTAAACGTTTTTTGCTTCTATGGTAATTTTTATAAAACTGTTACGATATATTATAAAATAAAAAAAAATATTTTTGTTATTCTACAACGCCAATGCTTTGCATTTTTAATAACCTTTACTATGCGATAAGCCGGTTTTACGCAAATATGATTAAGGTTTTCTCTCATTCTAATTCGTGTACGCTAATTTTATGAATACAACTGTATATAAAATCTAGGATCATGAAGTTCATACTAGAACATTGTTTTTAGGCGCGAGAAAACCTTCAAGCCCACAAAGGCGCATACTTCAAGAAAAGTTCCCGCAAATCCGATCGAAGTTTGGAATTCGTTCCGATCAACATGCACCTGCAAAGGATGTGGGTGCACAACGACACATTGAACAAATCCGGGTTCTATGATTGGGTGACCGTCGGCGCGTTCACCGCCCACTCTCACAGATCCAAAAACGGAGGTCTTATCCGATTGGTTCAGCAGTTAAAAGAGTCACCGATGAAGTCCAGCACAAACTATCAGATTGCGACTAAGATATCCATGGCGAATGATGCTATACAGGTTTGTAAGGATTTTTTAAATTTCATTTCCAATATTAACAGCTCATTTATTAAGTTTTCAACTTTAAAATAAATAATAAAAAACCTTGTATTAGTATTTTTCTAGATTTAGCAAAAGCCTTTGATACTGTTAGCCATAATTTACTGTTAAAAAAGTTTGAAAATATGGGATTCAGAGGAAAGCAATTAGAATTAATTAAAAATTATCTGAAAAATAGACCAACTTATGTTCAAATAGATAAAGAAAAAAGCTATCCAAAGTATTTAAGTATGGTGTTCCTCAAGGAGCAATTTTGGGACCATATTTTTTAATATTTATATTAAAGACTTATTTAGTATAAATTGCGATGGACAAATTCATAGTTTTGCAGATGATACAACAATTTTTTATACCGATACAAATTGGGAAAATTTAAATAATAAAATTAAAAAAGCTTTTAAAATTATAACAAATTGGTTTGATAACAATTTGTTAACAATTAATTTTAATAAAACAAATTATATTCCTTTTACTTTAAACCTAAATAACCTACCACGAAATATGAATAGTATTCAAATAAATGAAGACAGTCAAATTTTTAAACTTAATAAAATAAAATATTTAGGAATTATTTTTGATAGTAAATTAAATTGGAATTTTCACATAGAATACTAAATTAAAAAATTAAGAAGTTTACTACCGATTTTTAAAACATTAAAAAAATTTTAGACATACAAATATTATATTACGCGTTAGTTAAAACTCATTTAAATTACGGAATTTTAGGTTGGGGAGGAATAAATAGAACTTTACTTAAAAAATTAGAAATATTACAAAAAAGGTTTCTAAAAATGATATACAATAAAGATTATCTTTATCCTTCAAAAGAATTATATTCAGAAACAAAAAAGTTGAACATAAGACAACTTTACATTTATAACATCTTAATATATATTTAAAAATAAAAACCTTATACAATTTAAGAACCATAATCATGATACACGTCATAAAAATGAAATAACCATAAAACCTAAAATAAATAAGTCCATAGGACAAAAAAATTTCAAATATTTATGTTTTTATTTAAACGATTATTTACCAACTAAAATTTAAAAAATTGATTTTATTAAAAAAAATTTAAAGTCGAAATAAAAACATGTCTATTAAAAACAAACAATTTGAAAATATTTTTAGAAATGCTTTAATTAGTTAATATTGTTCTGAATAATTTATATAAGTAATATTTTTGACTTAAAAGTTGTAAATTAATAATTTTATTATAGGTATAATATTTCTTCAAAAAAGCTGCGGTTATACTGTAAATTAGCATTTTTACTTTAAAACTTGATTTTTAATGCATATTTATGATTTTACATACTGAAACAAAAAATAAGATTTGCCCCTAACAAGCTCAGCTTCAGGGGATTGAAGAATAAGTTTATAGAAGACAACATAAACATATTTATTATATTATTAAATTTTAAATAAACTTATTATCATTAAAAAAACACCGAGACTAATTTAAAATGGGAAATATCAAAAGTCAACGACATTTTTCTCCACTGTAGGCGATAAAACAACTGCGCAAAGAAGTAGTAGAAGCAATGAAAACACTGATGCGATTGGCTAAGGAGAAACAAACGAACGGGATGTTGCCGATCTGTGAAGACATGATCAACAAGACGAGGATCCTGTTAAGTCTATGGGACCCCGGTCTGGTCGAAGAGGCGCTCAATTTCATTGAGGAACATAAGTTGCTCGTGGCGGATGATTCCGGAGTATGTGAGGATCTTAGTTTGGATAGTGGTAAGCAGTAATAATTGTGCAATACGCATTTTTTTTATACAGCCCTAGGACCAGTACTTTTTAATATTTATTTAAATGATATTTTTAATTTAAGAGGAAGTAACCCCTTTATCACAATGAAAATTGCCGAACGTTTTGCTGGTCAAACGAAAATAAAAATTGGTATTTCAATATCGGCCTTACTTTTTTCTCAAAAACTTCGGGCTCGTAAAGTGAATTTAAGCGTGTAAAGTGGGTTTACGCGCCCAAAGTTTTTGAGAAAAAAGTAAGGCCGATATTGAAAAATGGCTTTAAGAAAAATTGTTTGGAACAACATTCTACACCCGGGAAAGTCATTTTGCTTTTGACCAATAAAGAATTGTTTAAGATATTACAAAATTACTAAAAATAAAAAAAATTTCTAAAAAAAATTTTGGGAATATTTTCGATCGTCATTTACTTTTCTGGATGGGGTATATAAAGTAGAATTTATTTTCTAAATATCAATTTTTCTTTTTTCTTTTCGTTTGACCAGCAAAACGTTCGGCAATTTTCATTGTGGTAAAGGGGGTTACTGCTCTTAAACTGTCAAGGAAAACTACATAGTTTTGCTGATGATACGGTAAATTTTTATGAAGGTCTAAATTGGAATATTAAAAAAAATACTATTGAAAATGATTTTTATAAAAATAAGCAACTGGTTTAATAAAAACTTATTAACTATAAATTATGACAAAACAACATACATTCCATTTACTTCATATAAAAATAAACTTCCAAATATTGGTCCAATAATATACAATAATAATATTAACATAAAGGAAGGTGAAAATATTAAATATCTAGGAATAATTTTTGATAAACATTTAAAATGGGATTTACATAGTGACTACATTATAAAAAAACTAAGAATTCTTATACCAAAATTTAAACACCTTAAACAATTTTTAAATATAAAATAATTAGAATTACTTTATTATTCTTTAGTACAAACCCATTTAAATTATGGAATACTAGGATGGGGAGGCATAAATAAGAAGTATCTTAATAATATTGAAACTATTCAAAAATACATTTTAAAAATTATTTACAAAAAAGACCACCAATATTCTTCTGATTTACTATTTAAAGATAGCAAAAAAATGGATGTTAAACAAATATATTCCTACAACATGTTAATATATATTTTTAAACATAAAAATATAATAAATTATATTAATCACACACATGAAACTCGTCATAAAAATACTATTACATATAAAAATAGAGTAAACAAAACAATAGCACACAAACATTTTTTAAACATCAATCCATATATTTTTGATATGCTACCACCACAGTCAATTAAAATAATTAAATCGTTAAATAATTATAAAAATAAAATTAAAAATTGGATATTATCTAATCCAAGAGATATATTCAAGAACGTCATTAATAAATAGTGAATAAAATAAATAAATATATATTATATACATAACGTATTGTATCTTCGTATACTATAGTGATATAAAATATACCAATAAAATATTGTCATATTCCTTTTATATTATAATCTAGTTGTGCCTGAATTATGAAATATATTCTTGACAAAAATATTATATTATTTAACTCAAAACAAATATTTTACTTCCGAGTTCGGAATTAATAGTTTATACAAAAAAAAATTATATACATATTAGCATTAAATGTCAAAAAATATTTGAATAAACTTTTATTATTATTATTATTAATATTATTTGAATATAAATGAAAAGTTTAGTGCTTTTATGGTTTAAGTAAGGATTTCCATACTATAAATCCTAATGGTCACATCTATACTATTATATACAATTTTTAAGTGAGTTTCCAATGCAACCTCTAAAGAAAAAGATAAAAGTAAAAAATTTCAGACAAATTATTTGTTTGGAACAAATAGAGCGTTTATGCATTTACGAAAAATTTGCTCCTGGGGGTGACAAAAAAAATAAAAGTTTATATTGGAAATTTTTTGTCAGTTTCTTGAATCTCAGCATAAATATTGAAACTTTTGACACCGTAAACCATGGTATTTTATTAAGAAAATTATACAGTATTGGGACAAGGTAAAATACCGTGCGAGCAAAAATTATTTGCATCAAAGAGGGCCTTGCATCTAAGGACGTAATGCTTAGCCGTAGAGCTTAATACCTGTTGGGTGTCAGTAACTACCTGATTTAACAATCAATCAGTTATTCCGTCATCTTTGACAGTCGTTACAAGTAATTTGATACATCGCTAATTTTTCCAATTTCTTGAACAATTCACACAAGGGGCTTTACGGAACAGCACAAAACATTCATAGTTAAAGCGTATTTCCGAAACGGGGTTAGAGTAAATGACGAACATTTTCCTAACGTTGCTTTTATTGCTGGGGATTTTTATCATTGCCTGAAAAGAACCGTGGCTGTGTTTAGGGAAACAGATTCTATACAACACAAAAAAGGAGCAGGAAGACCATCTGTAAGAACAGAAGAACTTGTTGCAAACGTTCGTGAAATAATGTTAAATACGCCAACAAATTGTATAAGACGCCTGTCCCAAGAAGTGGGAAGATCTTATAGAACCTGTTTCCCTAACTATCCTTAGGAAGCAGCTAAATTTATTTCCTTATAAAGTGCAAATATTTTAATTTTGTAAACAACAAAAATAAATTTGTATTTGTCCACTTACTTTATTACTCATTAGTTTGGCATATCATGTCATAATATGAATTTGACAAAATTTTAACCTAGATTTGGTTAGATATATCGTCCCCATATCATTGTGATCTAAACCAAGCCCTCTTTAATGCAAATATTTTTTTCTCGCACGGTACACACAAACTACATCAAAGTTATTTAAGTTATCGTAAACAATTTGTTCGAATTGGGGAAAGAAAAAGTTCGGAAAAAGAAATAATATGTGGAGTTCCACAAGGATCAATATTAGATCCATTATTATTCTTAATTTACATTAATTCCGTTTCCAAATTGAAATTAAAGGGCGATATAAAGCTATTTACAGATGATACAACAGTTATTTATTTTGCTGAAACTTTCGCAGAAATGTATTTTGATACCTATTAATAATAATTTAAATATACTTCTTTCTTGGCTTCAATCAAATAAACTTACTTTAAATTTTACAAAATCTTTTTTTATGTTTATAACTAAAAATAAGATAAATTCTATCATTAACCCCTTAACATTAATAATGAAAATATTCAATATTCAAAAACGACAAAATTTTTAGAATTAGTTTTAGACGAAAATTTAAATTGGAAAGGTCATATCCAGTATATTATCAAGTCGATATCTTCTTTGGTATCTGTTTTGCACATATTACATTCTTTTAAAATACTTAAAAAAACATATATTTTTGATTATTTACTAAATTAAATTATTTGTACTATTTTTTTATTGGTAGTTTTTTTAATGGTTATTATTTTCTATATTATATTGTCATTTTCCATGTAATGAATATGTAAAAGTTAATTTGGAATAAAGGCATTTTGAAAGTTAAACACAATTTCTTATTTTTTTGAAAATCTGTCCTTAGTGGGATTTCTATTGAAGAAAATATTATCTGTCGAATTTTTGGAACTTGGCATAAATACAAATAATAATAAAAAACGTATTTCTTATTTTTTAAAAGTCGGGTGACTGGTTACAAAACTTTCTAATGGAAAAATATGTTTTGTCATATTTTCTTGAAACCTAGCAAAAACGCGATTCGTTTAGTGTTTTAAATAAACAATAAACATAACAGTACCAACCCTTTAATTCAATTGCGATTTCAATTAAAATAATATATTTCAGTAACTAGTCGACCTAGCCTGCTTCTTTCCCCCTTCAAAAGGATAACCCAACAGCTGACTTCGCTAGATCTTAAAAGTCCGGAACTAGAAGACTTTGCCACGCCCTGTGTCCAGAAAAACATGGAGGATCTGTGGAAAGTACCCGGCCGGGAAGAAAAACAGAATAATCTCTTGAATACCAGCGACGGATTGAAAATTCTCTGTTCCGACATGAAAACTCCGGACGAGACTAATTTTGTGCTTTTTCCTGATGTGGAGGACAACCTAAATCTCGAGGTGAGTAAAATTTACTTTTCTAGCACAATTGAATAAAATAAACAAATTGATAATAATGAAATGTATTTAATTTCCTACTTGATAGCAGTTATCACTGCGCAGCAGCAGTCTTGTATGAATAGTTCATTCTTCTAGTCTTCTATGCTCTCATAAACCAGTTCGTTTACTAAAGAAAATAGTTCATTTGAACCAGTTCTTTATTGAGTTACACGCATTCAAAAGGTGTATTTTTATGGTAACCATAAAATTAAATATAACAAACCATTGTAAATACCTAGAAAAGACAAATTTTATTAATACTCTCTTAAACTTAATTACTTCATATTTTTGTGATCATATTTAACAGTAATTTAATAGTAGTAACGTTATTGATGGTATTCTAGGAGTCAGTTCTTGAAACGTCTTAATTAAAACACTGTAAATTAAATGAATGCTATGTTTTCACGCTTACCGACATTGTTTTTTTTTTTTAGAATTAGTTAGTAGTTAGACATTGGTATCGTGTAGTGTCGCTGCAGGCGGCGCAGACTTGCCGTCAAGGAGCATCCACCCCACTCGTGTCGTCGGCGTCGCCGAGTTTTCATAAAAAAATTATTTGCATCAAAGGGGGCTTGGATTAAAAAACGTGGGGCTTGATTTAGATCACAATGATATGGGGACGATATACAGGGTGTTACAAATTCGAGGGCCACCATTGGGATCTGGGAAACGGTAATAGATACGGGGAAGTTTAAATTAGGGCAAAGTTGCGCAATTCAATGCCGATCAATATACCGCCAAGAAGATTTGTCCATTCCGAGTACCGTCAAGTGGGGCGAGATTGATTTCACGGGTTGAGATTGATCGCTGGGTATTTCCGCAAATGTATTCAAATTTTCGCGCCACGCTTTAGAGGTGGAGCCACTAGGATCCGGTGTGTATTAGTGCGAGCATATCGCGTGGTGATTCAGTCGGTCTGCGCAGCGTAATCAAAGTGTTGCTCGTTTGACGGTCCACCAAAGGTGGGCAAAGTAAATAGTAAAAAGACGCGCATTTTTAAGATACGACAACTTTTAGTCGCTGTAAAAGTGTTTCCACCTATTTAGCAGTGTGCTTCCTAGAAGGCCATACATCAATCCATTAGGAAGGCTGTCTTTTAAGCCGCAGGTTAGTAAATGTTTTACTTTTTGCATAATGACCGCGAATACACAACGGGGCGAGATTGATCACTGCTTAGAAGTGTTCAATCTCACCCCGTTCTCTAAGAATAATTTTCTCTATTGAGTAAATTAAATATATTGTTGTAGGTTGAGGACGCAAAATGGGTAGAACTTACGAAAGAAAGATAAGCAGCAGAAATTATGGAAATTTTTCACAAGAACAAATAGAAAATGCTTTCAGAGATGTTGCAAATGGTATCCTATCTATTCGCGCAGCAGCCAGAACTTACAATGTGTCCTACCGTACTCTTAGTAATATTTTTTATATGCGTAGAATCAAGAAAAGTGGTGGGCAGACTGTATTGAGTCAATGAAGAAGAGGCAATTTTGAACAATATACTAAAGTGCTCTGACTGGGGATTTTCCTTAACAGCACTAGATTTAAGGATGTTCATAAAAAGTTATTTGGACAATACCGGCAAAGTCATATTTCGTTTTAAAAACAACTTGCCAGATCCTGATTGGGTCAGCAGCTTTTTGAAAAGACATCGACATGACGCTGGGAAGAGATTAGCCTCCAACATTAGTGCTAAACGGAGCCATGTATCCCCAAAAGAGTTTATTTTAATAATCTCCGTGAGACACTGGAAGGAATTCCACCTGAGAACTTCATACCTACAGTTTTAGTTATTATGTTCTTTGTTTAATATTATTTTATTGATGTTTTGTAATAATAAAATCCATTTCAATCAATACATAAATAAAAAATGCCTTGTGTTTTAAATTAGTTTCATAATGACCAATCTCACCCCCAACGAATTATTTCACGCCAGAAAAAAAACCGCTTGACGAAATTTGTCGGGGGTCAGAATGATCATTGCTTTATAGATTTAAGGTTGTTTCAAGATACCAGAATCAGATGATCAATCTCACCCCAGTCCGAGTATAAGATTGATCACCTAGTTTTTAATTTTTTTTTGTAATTGTTTTTAAATTAAGTTTTATAGTATTCTGCGATCTGATAGATATATTTCGGTCTCATTTATCTACTAAATATGATGACTTTAGATTTAAAAGTAAAAAATATATTAACAACTTCTTGTTTAAAATGATCAATCTCGCCCCACTTTACGGTACTTCCGAAGATATTCGATAAAATCCGAATTTAACGTTTTTCATTTATATGTTTTCCTGCGTTTATTTAAATAGATCATTGAAAATAAATTAAACCTTCTCATTGCCACTTTTTCTCTTCTATTAGACTGTGGTATCAGATTTCGAATCCGACGTTTTGTCTCTGGGCCCCATAATTAATTAATTTTTTTTAAATACGGACCTGGATTTTTTATTTTATTTTTGGAATCACCAAGGCTGATTGCATGATATGGTTGCATTAATTTGATTAGGATTCAAAAGTTTAAGCTAATAAAAAGATCTTATAATATTGTATTTGTTTATTTTTTAATTAATGATATTTTACTTAAATTCTAGAAATAATCGGAAAATAATGGTAGGTAGGTACCTACACATTCACTAAAAAGAATCAATTTTATCTAAGACTAAGATGTTCAAAAAGATTTCCGTTTGCACGTATACATTGATTAATTTTGTTCCTTACTTCTTCAGTGGACCTTTGTATCGACCTTCTCCTTCTAAATCCTTCAATAATCCTAGCTCTAAGTTCTTCTAATGTATTAACATTATGTTTATAAATTTTATTTTTCAAAGCCCCCCACAAAAAAAAGTCTAAAGGTGTCAAATCTGGAGATCTCGCAGGCCATTCCACCACACCTCGATTTCCTATCCATCTGCCTGGGAATTTAGGATTTAAAAACTCCCTAACCTATCTTGTTCCATGAACCGGGGCACCGTCTTGTTGAAACCAAATGGTTGGTAGTCTGGCGAGTGGAAACTCAGCTAAGAACTCTTGTAAATGGGTGTTTAGAAGGAAGAGATAGTCGGCACCTCTTAGTCTGGTAAAAAAATGGGTCCAGGAATTTTGTCTCCAAACATCCCTGCCCAAACATTGATACTGAAGCGTACTTGTTTGCGTATTTCTCTATTAACTCTAGGATTTTCTACGGCCCATACGTGCTCATTATTTCTATTAAAATTACCGCAATTGGTAAATTTAGTTTCATCGGTCCAGATTATAGACATAAGAAAGTTATTATCATCGTCAATTTGATTCTGTAGCCAGTAACAAAAATCTAACCGCCTCTGAGGATCTCCTTCTTGCAACGCATGGGAAATATGAATTTTATATGGTTTTAAACTATTATTTTTTAAAACTTTCCAAGCCTTAATGATTTAGGGTTGGCAAGTTAGATTCTACGGAAATTTGCCTTGTGGATGTGGAAGGGTTGTTGTCTACCTAAAATAATACCATACCCTAAATAAAATAGCGCCTATACTTTATAAAAAATAATAAACGAAAAACCAAGTTTACATGGTTTTAAAAGAAAGCCAGTCAAAGTTTTAAATACAGACCTGGCGTAAAACATTGTTGGATTCTGCTTCTGTTACACGGTCACCATATTTTTTCTGGGTTTTTCAAATCTACCGTGTTCGCGTAGGTTTTTATCCAACTTTTGAAAGAACCTTCCGTTAGGCTGCTGTCTTTCGAGTAATCTTCAAAATATCTTTGCGCAGCTGTTACTGAGTTTCTGTTACAGCTGTAATAAACCTTTATCATATCACTTTTTTCCCCAGTAGAATATCGCATTTTATATTTTTAAAAGATCAGCCTACAACACCTCACAAAAATCTTGAAGTTAAAAATTTCTTACTGTCAGTTATGAAAATTCGCCCATTTTTTTTTCACGGTAAACGACGATTTAATTTTATTTAAACCTCCTGGGATTAGACATCAAAGTAAAAATTATTGCATTTTTAATTTTTTTTTGGGCCCATCAGCACCCCACATCACCATTTTTTTTATAGCTTATGTGTATTTTTACGATAGGAATTAACATTATTAAGAAATTTAAGATTTTTGTTAGGATGATTTTAAAATACCTACATTACCTAATTAAAAAATAAACAAAAACAATATTATAAGATATTTTTATTAGCTTAAACTTTTGAATCCTAATCAAAATAATGCAACCATATCGTGCAATCAGCCTTGGTGATTCCAAAAATAAAATAAAAAATCCAGGTCCGTATTTAAAAAAAATAAATTAATGATGGGGCCCAGAGACAAAACGTCGGATTCGAAATCTGATACCACAGTCTAATAGAAGAGAAAAAGTGGCAATGAGAAGGTTCAATTTATTTTCAATTATTTATTTAAATAAACGCAGGAAAACATATAAATGAAAAACGTTAAATTCGGATTTTATCGAATATCTTCGGAAGTACTCGGAATGGACAAATCTTCTTGACGGTATATTGATCGGCATTGAATTGCGCAACTTTGCCCTAATTTAAACTTCCTCGTATCTATTACCATTTCCCAGATCCCAATGGTGGCCCTCGAATTTGTAACACCCTGTATGTAACCAAATCTAGGTTAAAATTTTGTCCAATTCATATTATGACACGATATGCCATACTAATGAGTAATAAAATAAGTAAACAAATACGAATTTATTTTTGTTGTTTACAAAATTAACAAAATAAGAATATACAGAAAGAAAAATAATTACATAAATTGCTGAAATTGGCCACCGCCATGCTCCAAGAATAAATTCACACGTCTCTTCATATTTTCGAAAGTGTTGACCAGCATCTCCGGAGAAATGTTACCACATTCTGGGATAATCCTTTCTTGTAATTGTTCTAAATTTGCAACTGGTGTTTTAAAAATAGTGTTCTTTAAATAAGGAAAAACGAAGAAATCCATAATCGTTAAACAAGGTAATCTAGGTGGGAATTCAATGTCTGATCGAAAACTGATCAATCTGTCGTCGAAAAAATTGCGTAAGTAGTTAATAGTTTCGGCGGCTGTATGGGCGGTTGCACCGTCCTGTTGAACATATCCAAAACGTCGTTCGTCGTCAAGTAATTGCTCCACAAATGGATTCAAAATATTGTCTCTATACCGCTGTGCTGTAACTGTGTCATGGAACAAAAAAGAACCAACAATTCTTCTTCGAGAAACAGCTAACCAGACACCAATTTTTTGAGGGTGCAATGTGGACTCTACAAAAAAATGGGGATTTTAACTACTCCACATGCGTGTATTCTGAGAATTCGCATAACCGGAGAGGTGGAACCATGCTTCATCCGAAAAAAATGTCAGGTCTAATAAATCATTTATTTCCAGTAAATTTTGGGTAAACTATTGAGAGTAATTCCTGCGTCTTTCAAAATCTGCGGCTTGTATTTCTTGGAATACTTGCACTTTATAAGGAAATAAATTTAGCTGCTTCTTAGGAATAGTCCCGCATGTTCCATAAGATCTTCCCACTTCTTGGGACAGGCGTCTTATACAATTTGTCGGCGTATTTTGCATTATTTCACGAACGTTTGCAACAAGTTCTTCTGTTCTTACAGATGGTCTTCCTGCTCCTTTTTTGTGTTGTATAGAACCTGTTTCCCTAAACACAGCCACGGTTCTTTTCAGGCAATGATAAAAATCCCCAGCAATAAAAGCAACGTTAGGAAAATGT
This sequence comes from Polydrusus pterygomalis, assembly GCA_963969555.1. Classification (NCBI taxonomy): domain Eukaryota; kingdom Metazoa; phylum Arthropoda; class Insecta; order Coleoptera; family Curculionidae; genus Polydrusus; species Polydrusus pterygomalis. The sequence continues at coordinate 23,194,183 of OZ018382.1, read as the reverse complement.
TCGTGAAAATCGTCCATGCACAAACCCGGCCATGAATGTTTTGTGCTGTTCCGTAAACCCCATTGTGTGAATTGTTCAAGAAATTGGAAAAATTTGCGATCAATCAAATTACTTGTAACGACTGTCAAAGATGACGAAATAACTGATTGATTGTTAATTCAGGTAGTTACTGACACCCAACAGGTATTAAGCTCTTTGATGCAAATAATTTTTGCTCGCACGGTATTACTCACTTTTGGCTAGGTATGTAAAACGGCCTGTCGGGCTTTGTAGTAAAACAGTAAAATCCTTAGGTAAACGTCACCTTTTTTAGACTATAATTTTATTATTTGTTGGTCGGTCACTGCAGAAACCAAAGATCAAAAATGTTTTAGGTATCAATGGATAGCGCACAACCAGATAGCCTGGTGTCCTATACAAATGGAGATCCGAAATCTTTGGAAACGGACACAACAGGAACCCGTTTATTTCTCGATACCACGGCCATGTGCAACTCCCCTTCGGCTAACTATTATAAACCTACCGATGAACCTGAACCGTGGGACATAACCCAATTGAATATCGAAGCTAGTGTGATGTGTTTAGTTAGTAAAGTTAAGGTATGTACATCACCGTTAGCACACTGTCAAATTTTCAAAATTTTGCTATGTATAGTTTTCCATATAAAAATTACCTTACATAGTTTTGCTGATGATACGGTAATTTTTTATAAAGATCTAAATTGTAATATTTAAAAAAATACTATTGAAAAAGATTTTGTAAAAATAAGCAACTGGTTTAATAAAAACTTATTAACTATAAATTATATCAAAACAACATAAATTCCATTTACTACATACAAAAATAAACTTCCAAATATTGGTCCAATAATAATAATATGCAATAATAATATTAATAAAAAGGAAGGTGAAAATATTAAATATCTAGGAATAATTTTTGATAAACATTTAAGCAACGTTACATAGTGACTAAATTATAAAAAAACTAAGAATTCTTATACCAAAATTTAAACACCTTAAACAACTATTCAAAAAAACACTTTGAAAATTATTTACGAAAAAGACCACCAATATTCTTCTGATTTACTATTTAAAGGTAGCAAAAAAATGGATATTAAACAAATATTTTCTTAAAACATATTAATATGTATTTTTAAACATAAAAATAAAATAAATTATATTAATCACACACATGAAACTCGTCATAAAAAGACTATTACATATAAAAATAGAGTAAACAAAACAATAGCACACAAACCTTTTTTAAACATAAATCCATATATTTTTGATATGCTACCACAGTCAATTAAAATAATTAAATCATTAAATAATTATAGAAATAAAATTAAAAATTGGATATTATCCAATCCTAGAGATATATTTAAGAACGTCATTAATAAATAATGAATATACCAAGCTATAATGAATAAAATAAATAAATATATATAGTATATACATGACGTATTGTATCTTTGTATACTGTAGTGATATAAAATATACCAATAAAATATTGTCATATCCGTTTTATGTTATAATCTAGTTGTGCCTGAATTATGAAATATATTCTTGATAATAAATATTATATCTATTATTTAACTCAAAGCAAATGTTTTACTTCTGAGTTCGGAGTTGATAGTCTATACAAAAAAATTATATATTACTTAAATGTAAAAAAAAATATTTGAATACACTTTTATTGTTATTATGATTATTATTATTATTATTATTATTATTATTATTATTATTTTTTTTTTTTTAAAGTTGTTTTTTTAAAGCGGTTAGAGATACCATACAAAAACAAAACCAAGAGAAACCAGCAATGGAAATATTTTACCGCTATTTTTTTTTTAGTTTTTGTGTGGACGATGCGGTAGCCCGGCGGTAAGACTGAAGCAACAACCCAATAGCAGAAAGATAATAGTCACTGCCCAGCCAGTTAACAAAAGTGTTATGACACAGGCAGACGATATTACCAAAGCTGTAAATAAGGTAGGTATAAGTGCTGTTTGAAGAAAGTGGTCTCACAGTCCCAGCGACATTGCCATATAGACATCTCTTAGTAAGCGTTTTGACTATCAATTAGATGGATGGATCCCAAAAAAAAAAATTCGCGTTATGAAAATGGATAAGGGGAAATACACACAAACTACTTCAAAGTTATTTAAGCTATCGTAAACAATTTGTTCAAATTGGGGAAAGAAAAAGTTCGGAAAAAGAAATAATATGTGGAGTTCCACAAGGATCAATATTAGGTCCGTTATTATTCTTAATTTACATTAATTTCGTTTCCAAATTGAACTTAAAGGGCAATATAAAGCTATTTGCAGATGATACAACAATTATTTATTTTGCTGAAACTCTTGCAAGAATGTATTTTGATATTAATAATGATTTAAAAATACTTCTTTCTTGGCTTCAATCAAATAAACTTACGTTAAATTTTACAAAATCTTCTTTTATGTTTATAACTAAAAATAAAATAAATTCCATCATTAACCCATTAACATTTAATAATGAAAATATTCAAAAACGACAAAATTTTTAGGATCAGTTTTAGACGAGAATTTAAATTGGAAATGCCATATCCAGTATATTATCAACTCGATATCTCCTTTGGTATCTGTTTTGTACAGAGCTAGATATTTCATTCCTTTGAAATACTTTAAAAAATATATTTTTCATTAATATATTCAAAATTACAATACTTAGCTTCTGCATGGGGATCTGGGAAACCATTACAAAAATTGCAAAATAAAGTTATTAAATGTATACACAAATTATCACATTTAGAACCAACTGTTAATCTATATAGACCGAAAGGGTATTTTTTACACGTTCAAAACATTTATAAATTAAAAATTTGTATTCTAATTCACTCTATTATTTTAAAAGAAAAATAAATCAAACATAACACTTCAGGAGAATAAGACATTACATGATCATAACACCAGACATTGTATAAATTATCAAACTATACCAGTAAATAGTAATTTCGGAAAAAAATCGCTTTTATATGACGGAATAATAAAGTATACCTAACAATCTTCCAAACAACATCAGAAATATTAAAAAATTGGCAACTTTTAAAAAACAATTAAAGAGATATTTACTAAAGTAAATTATATATACTATTTTTTAAATGGATTTTATTAATAAATTAAATTGGATTAACTTCCATTTTTTTTAGTGGTTATTCTTTTCTATATTATGTTGTCACTTTCCATGTAATGAACTGTAAAAGGTAGTTTGGAATAAAGACATTTTGAAAGTTAAATAAATTTTGCTACCCTCAAATATTGGCTCGCCTATTAATTTTACATGAAAATTGTATTATACTTTTTTGAATGTCCTTGGATGATACACTCGCACACCCAAATTTTCTAATTTAAAAAAAAAACCTTTTCGTAAAATTCCTAAACATTAAATACGACTTTGATACATACCTCAATGCAACCATCAGTAATAATTGTGATAATGTCAAATGTTACTAGATGTTTCACTTTTTATCAATTTCAACGTGTTTTACAATATTCAAGACAAAATAACAAAAAAATAAGGTGGTACTACATAGAAAATAGTTCTTAGAGTATCCGATATGTTTCCTGACGGACCACATCGTCCAAGCAAAATAACAGTCCTGAATAGTGTTGTAAAGTGGTTTCTTTCGGTATATATAGGACGGATGGAAAATATGTTTCCAACGGTATCTCGGGCGCCACCCCTTGGATTAATGTGGTAAGGGGCCCACGATGCACCAGGTAGCTTGTTACAGTGGAGAAAATTAAACCAGGCGTTCAACTAAGCTATAAGCGACTAATTTTAAGCGTCCTGAAAGAAACAGTTTCGGAGAAGGAAAATGAAACAATCGGTTCGGTATAACATCTTGTATTATCAATCCAATCTCGGTGAATTACAATATGACTAAAAGAGATATAATGTATGCGATGAAAATATGTGAATGAAAGAGAGAGAAGGAAAAGTATGCGTGTATGCTCGCGACAAATCGGTCTTAATGAAATGAAATGATCCGGCCATTCTACTAATATCGGTTTTGAATAATGCGCATGTTATCAAATTCGCAAAAAAAACGCGGCGATTGTCTTAACGGTAACGGTAAACGGTCGCGATCGGTAGTAAGTGAGGTTTGCCGTTAACTTTATCAGGTTCGGTCAGTGGAAAAAGGTAACGCGGTACGTGGACTTGCGGCTGTGCTTTAATGAACGCGGTTTGTTTGTGCTATCTACGGACAGGTGTGCGGTATTTGCGAAGACGGGCGCGGATGTTAACATCAACCGAGGCGGTCGGAAAAAGTTCCTAACTAAGCGGTAATATGACCAATGGTCGGTGGCGGTTCGGTAAGACGTCGTTTCCCTGCGAGTACGCGGCTAAATATATCATATTAAAACTAAACTTGCGGCCGGGCGCGTTCTGGTATTGAAGTAATGTGTATGACGGAGAAGGTACTATGTGTGAGACAGAGACGATAAATGTGTGTGTAAGACAAAGACGGTGTGTGTGTGTGCATAGAAGCCCGATATTTACCCGTTTTAACTTTTAATTAGAACGAGACAGGATCCCTGCAGAAATCCGGTTTCGTATTGTTGAAAAGAAAATAGCTGAAGGCTAATACAGACAAAGACAAAGCTACCCGGTATATTGGTCCTGGTGCAGCCTTGCCTCATAGGTGAGAATAATCGTTAATCGGTGTGTGTGTGAGAATGAGTGAGACAGACTTAAGAACGAGACAGAGCTACCCGGTAATTTGGTCCTGGTGCAGCCCGGTCGCGTAAGTGTATGATAGAGATTATATACCTCAATCCGATTCTGACCAATTAAACGCTGTTTTGCGACCAATCAGATGCATATTATACTGAATATACCCCGCATAAGTGGATATACCCCGAGCCACCTGCCACAACAATGCCAATGCATAACAACATCATAACAAGTTTAAAATATTTGATGGTTGCTATAGACCGTTTCTATAATAACAAAAATCCCTTTCAACAAATCAAGTTTTTGATGTTGTCAGATTCATGTCACATTTTTTTTTAAATGGAATCTTACTCATCACGAAAATACTATTCAAGGTTTAAGAGGTCACCCTCCAACTAATGGGTTGGACCAACACGAAGCTCCAGTCTCTTGCAGCTCGAAGAGTTTCTAGCAACACCAGCAAGCCACTACTTTTTATTATAATAACTGTGTGTTTAACAATAATACTTATAACTAATTTTCTGTTAGTTTTATTACTTTGTCAATTGTTTAGGTTTTGTTTCGTTTTGTCCGTTTTTCTAGTAGCTACATAAATCATTTTAAAAATCTTGCATTTCGTTGTATTTTTTTTCCTTTTTTTTGGTATATAATCTCAACATATACCACTCGAGGTAAATATTTTATTTAGAATATTTTTTGACATTTTTCCGCAAAATTTCTGTAAAAATTGCCCTCGACAAAAATTCTTTTAAAAAAATATAATATAAAATTTAATATTTTTAAAGAATTTTTGTCTCGCGAATTTTTGACAGAAATTTTGCACAAAAATGTCAAAAAACATTCAAAAAAATATTCACCTCTTGTGATATAACTTATGATAATATAACGGTCCGCGTGTATTGAAATAAGACAAAGCTACCTGGTATATTGGTCCTGGTGCAACCTTGCCTTATATAAGAGGACACTGAATTGATCGACCCAGAGTGTGTGGTTTAGTTGTATTAAATGTAGTTAAAACGAGACAGCTACCCGGTATATTGGTCCTGGTGCAGCCCGGTCGCGATTTTACAAAATATAAACTATTACAGCACAAGACACGCCCCAAATTACGAAATAACAAAATATAATCGGCCTCAGCACAATCCTGCAAAATCTTATCGTTTGCAGCACAACGTGGCTGATCCATATAAATAAATCTTGATGAAATTGAGGTTAGATCCGTCACGTCGGTCAGCAGAAATATTTTTCTTAACCATCCGCACGAGTCTCACCGCCTGACGAGTCATTTTCTACAAATTCCGTCGAGAAGGTATATTGGTAATCGGTTTGTTCGTTGTTACCCAGAGCATTTTTTTTTAAATTTTATTTTTATAAAATAATATTTGTGGAACAAACCGATTGCCAATATACCTTTTCGACGGAATTTGTCTAGCAAGGACTCGTCAGGCGGTGAGAGTCGTGCGGATGGTTAAGAAAAATATTTCTGCCGTCGGTCATGCTACAACAAACACTCTGAGCTACAAACGATTAGATTTTACAGAAATGTGCTAAGCGGGATTATATTTTGCAATGATTCACGGCGCGAACGTGTCTGGTGCTCTAATAGTTTATATTTAGTAAAATCGCGCTGAGGCCGATTATATTTTGTAATTTCGTAATTGGGGGCGTGTCTTGTGCTGTAATAGTATATATTTTGTAAAATCGCAGCCCGGTCGCGTATGTGTATGATAAAGACAGCATAATGGTCCGCGGTGTATTTTAAAATAAGACAAAGCTACCCGGCCATTTTTCCTGGTGCAGCCTTGTCTTATATGTAAAGGAACAAAGAAAACATATGGACGGCCCGGTGTGTGTGTAAGAAAGAGTAAGATAGTACCTAAAACGTGTGTAAAAGTGAGAACAATACCTATAACCAGAACGTGCAGCGGTATAAGAAAATGGAAGCGGCGCGGGGAAACGGCGGGTCGGATGGTAGTTTCTTACCATCGGAAGTCGGTCGGTCAGCCTCGATTGTGGTCGGTTGCGTCGGGATCGCTGCTGGGATGACAAGCTGCGAGCTAAGTGAGAACACGAGTTCTGCTCAGTGTTGCCAGGTCCAATTTTTTTTTCCCCTAGATAATTTCTTAAAAATTCCCCAGATTTTTCCCAGATCTTTAAATTTGAAAACGAAGAAAAAAATACCTGAAAACAAAACATATCCCTATTTATCAATAAAAAAATTTCTATAAATAAGCCACTTATGGTTTATTTTTTATTCAAAATAATACATTTTTTATTCAACAATAAACAATAATACATTTAATATAAGATAAATAGGTACAGGGTTATTTTTTATATTTGCGTACCCACCTACAGGGCTTAATATAAGTGACAAAAAAAAACTTTTAATACAAAAGTTGCATAATGTTTCCCGTCATATCTCTTAGACTTATTAAAAAAAACATCTGCACATCGGAAAGTTAAAAAACAAATGAAAGTCTTCTTTTTTTAAATGGAACACCCTATATATTTTTTACCAGGGCGAAAGATCTCTTTCTCCTGATTTCAAAAATATATAACATGTCATCATTTAATTCAGTCGTTTGTGAAATATTTGAGTTTTTGATTAATTAAATTGACTATAATCTAGTCGGCGTTCCGCATACCTTAACGTGACATATTTGTCACTTTACTTTAAATTGAAACATGCAGTAAAGAAAATAACTTATGATTTATAATTTATGATATAAAGTAAAGTCTTCTTCCGAATATCCCATTTTCCTTACTGAATCTTTCAATTTAAAGTAAAGTGACAAATATGTCACATTGAAGTATGCGGAACGCCGACTAGATTATAGTCAATTCAATTAATCAAAAACGCAAATATTTCACAAACGACTGGATTAAATGATGACATGTTATATATTTTTGAAATCAGGAGAAAGAGGTCTTTCGCCCTGGTACAAAATATATAGGGTGTTCCATTTAAAAAATGAAGACTTTCATTTGTTTTTTAACTTTCCGATGTGCAGATGTTTTTTTTAATAAGTCTAAAAGATATGACGGGAAACATTATGCAACTTTTGTATTAAAAGTTTTTTTCTGTCACTTATATTAAGCCCTGTAGGTGGGTACGCAAATATAAAAAATAACCCTGTACATAGAAAATAAACAGGTCAAAGCTATTGCTTATTTAAATTATTAAAATTAACGCAGAAAATTGAAAAAATGCGTGGTTCCTCTTGTGTGATTCCCCTTAAAATACCAGCGAACGGAGGCCTGGGATTTACCGAGTTTCTTGTTTATATCTTGAGAGTAAGGTTTATAGTAAATTCAACCTGCCTCAGATTTCGAGTTGTTAATAGTAAATCGGACTTAGAAAAGATAGCGTTTTTGCCATGGGTCAATCGATTTCTAATAATTTTTTAAGTGATTGCTTAATATATTTTTTACAAATATCACAAAATCAAAGAAGAATAAAAATTCCCTAAATTATAGAAAATTTCCCTTTTTCCCCACTGATTGAAGATTTTCCCCAGATTTAGGAAAATTTCCCCAGCAATGGCAACCCTGGTTCTGCTTCTGCTTGAAAATATGAAGTTCTCGCCTATAAATTGACTTCGCGGATTTACGTCACGGTCGTAGACGCGGAGGTACCGTATGCGCTTCGATCTCGCTTGGAGGCATCTGGGGGTACTGTACGCGCTTCGACTTCGCGGCGCGCTTAGCAGTACTAACTGGCGTGGTCGAGAAATGATGAAAAGTATTTTCCCGGTGTTTCGCGACGGAAAATTTAATAGATTCAAACAGTATAAATTAAATGAATTATTTACGTACAAAAATTAACGTCGTAGCACGAAAAATAAGAAAGTAATTTCGGACACGCATACTAACCTTTTAAAAATATAAAACAATGCGGTGAAAATATTAAAAATCCCCGAAAAATATAGTAACTTCGTTACAGTGGTCGTAATTTTGAGAGTAAAGGTACTGTAATTAATAAATGCAACTGCTTAATTATGTACTCGATGGTAGAACACCAGGCTTCTTAGCAAAACTAGGAAAGTATCACTCCACAGTACTGCTCAAATTACATAATATGTATAAATATCAAAAACATCAGGACATTAGGAATTTGGGGGGAAGGTGATGAAAAACGAAGAGCAAACTTTTGTTTTGAAGTATGGAAAGGGTAAATAACGATAAGGAATTCTCACGCAATGCTTGTTTTACTGACGAATGCACTTTCACAATAAGCAATCAATCTAATTGACCAAATCCTAAAAAACAAGAATTCTGACCAATTTAAACTTGTCACTTTCTTCGGACAACCTAGCACAGTAATTGGCAATTTTCTTAACAAACTTGATATACATTTGTGTTACAAAACTAATAACTATTTAAGTAAATGTATCAAAAACAATAAAGCTAAAAGCGATAAAAACAAGAAATCGGGCGTCTATAAATTAAAATGCAAAGATTGTCCTAAAACATACATTGGCCAAACGGGTAGACATTTTAACAAAATAATACAGGAACATTATAACAGTTTTCTGAAAAACAAAACAGAATCAAACTATGCTAACCATTTACTTGGTAATCAACATAATTTCGATCCTCCTTTAAAATCTTACATACAGAAAACAAAGGCTTAAAACTAAATTTGTTAGAATCTATGGAAATAAATAAACTTAAAAATACGGACCTGTTACTTAATTAATGATCATTTAGATTTAAATAATTCACCTTTGTTAAATTTATCCTGTTTACCATATACTTAAGATTTTGTAAATTACCCATATTGTACCTTATTTAATATTTAAAACCCTCTGTTGGTTTTTCCCGCTATTGTAACCCTTCTACTGTTTTATTTACATCTTCAATAATTTTATTTTATTGCACCCTCTTTTTATTTTCACCTTTTATTAAATCATTGTCATCTGACGAAGCTACAGTGTTAGGGAAACATGTCATTTTTCTTGTTAATATAGTGGCAATTTACAAGTTCAACCTTGTTTTACTGTATCCCATAATACTATAATTGTTATGGATTTCCACCTAGTATCGACTGAATCAATTAATTTTTTAAGTACTTTTTCTTGAAGACTGTGTGTGTAAGTGTAAAACATGTTGAAACTAATAAAACATAAAGTATTTTTTACCCTAAATGGTATCGACTTATTGACTGCAATAAAACTACCGGTTTAATCCCATTATTATACACAATCAACAAGCAAATACACTACAGAGTAGGACTTTAGAGATATTGAACACTTCCTAAGAAACACAAAGACTGAAAGATGTTATCGCAAGCACAAGATAGTTAAACATTACCTGCTATAATTACAAATTATAATCCGACCCTGACCGACAGTTTATTTGCATTTTTATGGCCGAGCTCTTGCAAAATGTCCCAGGTAGTTAAACGGAGTCAACCATTTATTGTGAAAAATACTTTAACAGTCTAGTAACATTTGACATTACCATAATTTATTACTGGTCGTTTCATTGAGATATGTATCAGAGCCGTATTTAAATTTTTAGAATTTTCTAAATATCTTTTCATTGGCTTATTAGAAAATAATAAAATTTGATATGCACGGCCCCATGGTATTGACGGCGCGACGTTGTCTCGTCGTAGAAATGTTTAATCGTTAACCCTTCTTATAGGTTGTGAGGAATGGCAATAAATTTACCGACGGACTTGATCTGACGAAAATAAACGATTGGGCAGCGGAACTAAGGCCGAGCATGCGGAAGCTAAGACAGGCCATGGATGGACTGTTAAAGACAGCTAGGTTGACTCATTCGGTATTCAGGGTGCAGGAAGACCCGAAGGCCGCCCAGAGGGTGTGCAACGTGAGATATAGGAGGGATGTTTGTTTTTCACAAGCTGTAAGTATCTGTTTAATATATCACTTTATTCCAATCAATTATCCAATATATTATGTACAAATTTAAGTCGAACAACGGTACATCTACCGGGTGTCCACGGAAGGTGGTTCGCCCCTGTAACTTTTTTGTTTTTCAAGATAATGGAATAAAATTCGGGGGATTTGTATACGACATAAAACTGCATTTTTTGACAGGTGACTCAACATTATGGAACTTCCGGTTTAATCGGAAGTGACATAAATTTTCGATTTTTAAATGGGACACCCGGTATATTTTTCCTTTTTTTTTACTCCATATGACATTCTAAATACAACGATTTGTCATTTTTTGTCACCAAGAAAATATTTTTTTTCCCAATTTATTGTTTTATCTAGAGGGCTATAAATACCTTAAAATCACTTATTTCAGCTCTTTAATCTTAGGAGAAATACAATTTTACCATTTTTGGTCCAATGCTGTGTGCTGTGTAAAATTTGATCTCTAAAGTTGTATAACTCATTTTTTTTAAACGGCAACATGGTGGCTCATCGGGTTAAGAAAAAAGATGATTTTATTACGATTATTTTGATACCATACACTATTAGGTTTTAAAAAAGCTGCCACGAAAAAACTTTAAAAAGTTAACTTAGAACTTTCCCAAAATGAAGCATCTTTTGAGAATAAATTTAGATTTAACTGCATCAAGTAGCCTGTGACTAGCAAAACTGATGAAACAAAATCATGCCTTGAAGAAAATTGACATGCCGACAGCTTCTGCCAAAGTAAAGTAGTTTGTTGTTTAAAAAAATGGAAAATAATAGTTTTACAAGGAGTGAAAAAGTTGATATGTTATTAGTGTTTGGAGAATGTAAAAAAAATTCAACCGATGCTGCACGACCTTACGCACAATGATATTTTAATAGGCGTCATCCAACCCGGTACTATTAGGTACCCAAAACTGGTTCCGAAAATGCGAAATGAGCCTGACAAAATTGTATTTTTCCCAAGATTAAAGAACTGAAATAAGTGATTTTAAGGTATTCATAGCCCTCTAGATCAGTGCTACTCAAACTGTGGTCCGCGGACCAGTGCTGGTCCGCGAGCCGATAGTAGCTGGTCCGCAGTACAGCCCACCCTAAATATACATATTATATTATTTTAAAAGATACGCTATTTACTACAAAAATGAGAAATAAACCATATTTTCAAAGTAAATTTCTACTTATTTTGTTTGAAAAAGTTATCTTGGGCTCTACTCTGGTAAAAAATAGTACTTTTAGTAGTCTTGTAAATATTCAATAGAAAAAAAATTGCAAATACAATAATGTAAACAAGAAACAATAAAAAAACAAACGTGTGTAATAATTTATATTGATTAATTAATAAAAATAAATTACATAAAAATTTTAAGGCGTGGGAGGCCCAGGGGCTTTATGTTATGATATTTTTGACTAAATATCGATATCGGATATCATTAAAACCATCCAAAAAATTTTTCGCCTCCGGCGGCGCCCTCACTCTGGTCCGCGGATAACATGACAAAATAATTACTGGTCCGCGACTCGAAAAGTTTGAGTAGCACTGCTCTAGATAAAACAATAAATTTGGAAAAAAAAATTCTTGGTGACAAAAAGTGACAAGTGACACATCGTTGTATTTAGAATGTCATATGGAGTCAAAAATAGGAAAAATATACCAGGTGTCCCATTTAAAAATCGAAAGTTAATGTTACTTCCGGCTAAACCGGAAGTTTCATAATGTTGAGTCACCTGTCAAAAATTGCAGTTTTATGTCGTATACAAATCCCCCGAATTTTATTCCATTATCTTGAAAAACAAAAAAGTTACAGGGGCGAACCACCTTCCGTGGACACCCGGTATACTCTAAGGAGCAAAGCCATTGTCTGCGCGATAGAGCTGCCTCTAAAATACCGATTTCAAGATACCGGCCATCAAATTTAAAACTTAAGTATTTTAGAAAACTCAAAAATACACCCAAATTACGAAAAGTCTCAGCTCTGTCATTTTTTATGATACGCGATTTTCATTTGGAAGGAAATAAACAATATGTTCTCATTAGGTACACTTCTCTTCTTTCCCTCACAGCTCACGTCGTTAGTAACCGGTCTGATGACCCGACTGTGGTGCCATAAGTCCGATCCCGCTTACGTCACGACCCTCGGCCAGCTGGGACCTTTGGCGCACTTCGAGGGTCTGCTCAGTTACTACGGCAACGAAATTGACATGTGGGGTGACATGTCGGTAGCGATAGAAGATCTGAGAACGGTCCTGTTCGTCCTGATAAGGTGTCCCAGTCCGTCTGTTGAACCTGTGCCTATGCCAAAGTAAGTTTTGTAGAACCTTGTAAGACTTCACTTCTATTTTTGCCATAATTTTTAAACGAAAGAAGAGCAAGGACTAAAAGGTCGCCTAATTTTGATAATGGGTTTTATATTTTTTGCGATAATAATCTTTATTCAGTCTTGTCAAAGTCAATATCAGGCGACTATGTTTCTATTACTTGATTTATGACTTATTGCTATATGCAAGGTAGAAGAGAACTAAGAATAACACCGCTACGTCACCGTTCCTTGAACTCAGCGGCGTGGTGTACTATATTAATATTATTTATTTATTTGTAGGTAACTTAAATAAATTATATTTACTTGTGGTAAAATCTAGGCTAGACTGTACGGTAGTCTAGGTAACAGCCCGTTGCCAAATGAGGACTGCCCTTAGATTGGTGACGTTGCGGTATTATTCTGTACAGTATTGGGACTTTGAACTAATATTACAGGCATTCCATCTTGTTGCTTTCATTGCTCGGTGCTTTTTTGTTAGTAGTGTTTGAAAAATCGATTCTCCAGAATCTAAAACGTTAAAATAGGTGTTACACTGTTACCCCTTTTATAATTTTACTACGCTACATATATTTATAGTTTCAATTTTTAGAAAAACTTGGATTTCGTGGTCAAATATAAACTTTATTTAACTATTTATATAACAGAGTACATCATGTTAAAATTGGTGGAAATACTAGTTCACCAAAAATATTTAATTATGGAGTACCACAAGGTACAGTCCTAGAACCAATACTTTTTAATATTTATCTAAATGATATTTTACTGTCATAGTTTTGCTGATGATACGGTAATTTTTTATGAAGGTCTAAATTGGAATATTTTAAAAAATACTATTGAAAAAGATTTTATAAAAATAAGCAACTGGTTTAATAAAAACTTATTAACTATAAATTATAACAAAACAACATACATTTCATTTACTTCATACAAAAATAAAGTTCCAAATATTGGTCCAATAATATGCAATAATATTAATATAAAGTAAGGTGAAAATATTAAATACTAGCTATACCCCGCCCGCGTTGCTACGCTACTTAATAAAATAATAATAATAATACCCGGCATGCGTTGCGCCACTTTTTTTTATGCCGAAACCTTCCTCGTCCTTCACACAACAACTTACCAAGGTTTCATAGCAATCGGATGAATGGTATAGGAACGCATACGCCTGCGCGCGTTGCTACGCGCTTGATAAACATTTAAAATGGGATTTACATAGTGACTACATTGTAAAAAAACTAAGAATTCTTATACCTACCAAAATTTAAACACCTTAAAAAATTGTTAAATATAAAAGAATTAGAAATATTGTATTATTCTTTAGTACAAACCCATTTAAATAATACTAAAATGGGGAGGCATAAATAAGAATTATCTTAATAATATTAAAACTATTCAAAAATGCATTTTGAAAATTATTTACGAAAAAGACCACCAATATTCTTTTGATTTACAAATATTTTCTTACAACATGTTAATATATATTTTTAAACATAAAAATAAAATAAATTATATTAATCACACACATAAAAATACTATTACATATAAAAATAGAGTAAACGAAACAATAGCACATAAACATTTTTTAAACATCAATCCATATATTTTTGATAATATGCTACCACAGTAAATTAAAATAATTAAATAATTATAGAAATAAATTTAAAAATTGGATATTATCCAATCCAAGAGATATATTATTCAAGAACGTCATTAATAAATAATAAATATACCAAGCTATAATGAATAAAATAAATAAATATATATATTATACACATGACGTATTGTATCTTTGTATACTGTAGTGATATAAAATATACCAATAAAATATTGTCATATTCGTTTTATATTATAATCTAGTTGTGCCTGAATTATGAAATATATTCTTGACAATAAATATTATATTATTTAACTCAAAACAAGTATTTTACTTCTGAGTTCGGAATTGATAGTTTAGACAAAAAAATTATATATTAGCATTAAATGTCAAAAAAATATTTGAATAAACTTTTATTATTATTATTTACTTCTAGCACAGTACTCTTTTTATCTTTATCTGTTTTGGTCATTTACAGAGTTTCGGGTACTAGAAATAGTCTGACAGTATCGTTGCCAGTACCTGATAATTTGTACAGTATGTTGCCATCAAAACAAACCGTTAGTTTTCATGTCACGCCAGTATTTTTTAACGTAGGTAAGTAAAAATGGTTTATAATAATGATTATTACTTTAGGCATGTGTTTTAGCTGTTGGCTAAGTCCTAACTGTTGATTTAAAATAAATCAATGTTTATTGACTTGTCAGTTTGTCTCTACTGGTTAGGTACAAACAAATCATTAAATAAACTTTACACCGTTTTAGGTATTAATGAAATGGCATCTATAGCCGAAGGTATAGGCGCTACCAAACCACAAGAGCGCGCCAACATCGACAATTTCGCCAGGTTCTACGAATATTTTCTCCGGTACAGAAAAATAAACCGTTGTGATAATCCGCGCTATTCTAGCGGGGGCTCCCAGGTGCGTCCTCTGTCGGAGCAAATAGAAGATCTGAGAAACGAGGTGCACTCGGGAAAACCGAAGAATGTCGAGGTTTTACGATTGTCGGCGCAGATTTGTGGACAGATGAAAGGTATAAAGTATTTACTGTAATTTAGTTTCAGGATAACAATGGCACAATAATATTCTTTTGTTATGTTAAAGTAACGAGTATAGAAAACCAGAAATTTTTAAGAAAAATTCTCTACGCGACGAAACCGTTAACTGACAAAACTTTTAAACTCTACTGTAATGTTGAACTTGCATGAAAATTAAATTTGAAAAATAATGCTCCCAAGCGCAAGCTAATATCATCGAAAGAGCCACAGTTCACAAAGAAATGTTTTTTTAATCCTCTGGATGAAATGGAAGCGATTAAGGTTTGTGACGTCAAAACGTACTACAATACATAGCGCGAGAGCGGGCTATTCATACTGAGTGACGTCACACGACGAACTTTAATTATTTATAAAAAATTAAGGATTTAAGACGTAATAAATTAATTGATTCAGCCGATACTAGGGAAATCCATAATTATAGTATTATGGGATACAGTAAAACAAAGTTGAACTTGTAAATTTCCACTATATTAACTAGAAAAAGACATGTTCCGCTAACACTGTAGCTTCGTCAAATGACAATGATTTAATAAAAGGTGAAAATAAAAAGGGGGTGCAATAAAATTAAATTATTGAAGATGTAAATAAAACAGTAGAAGGGTTACAATAGCGGGAAAAACCAACAGAGGGTTTTAAATATTAAATAAGGTACAATATGGGTATTTTACAAAATCTTAAGTATATGGTCAACAGAATAAATTTAACAAGGGTGAATTATTTAAATCTAAATGATCATTAATTAAGTAACAGGTCCGTATTTTTAAGTTTATTTATTTCCATAGATTCTAACAAATTTAGTTTTAAGCCTTTGTTTTCTGTATGTAAGATTTTAAAGGAATGATTGAAATTATGTTCATTATCAAGTAAATGGTTAGTATAGTTTGAGTAGGTTTTGTTTTTCAGAAAACTGTTATAATGTTCCTGTATTATTTTGTTAAAATGTCTGCCCGTTTGGCCAATGTATGTTTTAGGACAATCTTTGCATTTTAATTTATAGACGCCTGATTTTTTGTTTTAATCGCTTTTAGTTTTATTGTTTTTGATAAATTTCCTTAAAGAGTTATTAGTTTTGTAACACAAATGTATATCAAGTTTGTTAAGAAAATTGCCAATTACTTTGCTAAGTTGTCCAAAGAAAGTTTAAATTTGTCAGTTTTTGCTTCTAGGAAAAACTAATTCAAAAGCCTTTTTGTAAGTTTTCTTTTTAAGGATTTGGTCAATTAGATTTGAGTTATATCCGTTATTAACTGCAATCTGTTTTATAATGTTTAGCTCTTTTTGAAAATTGATTTTATTTAAAGGGAGAGTTGCTAGTCTATGGATATCCCATAATACTATAAGACGTAATATAATCGCATTGCTTTCAGAAATATTCTAATGGACGATCACCGTGAGACCGAGAGAAAAATCTATAGACCTATTTAAAAAATTGAAAGTCAGTCAAAGCTCGCCCAGCTTTATGGAATAATTACGCGTATATTTTTACATATTATTTAATAATAAATAAAAAGAGCTTTTCAACATGTGCTCTTAAAATTTGAAATAATTTTGAGGCATAAAAATTGCCATAATTTTATTTTAATAGTTATAAGTTCTCAATAAAAAATCGGTTATTTTAATAAAAAAAAAGGTATAAAATAACAGTACGTTACTCTTAAAGCAAGCTCTATAAGACCTTCGTCTTATATGATAGGTTATATCTCTATTAAATGATAATATCACAGTGTCCAGTGTATTTTTTTTAATATTGTTTAAATATTATATTATTATGTTAGTTAAAACTTATTTAAATTAGGGAATTTTAGGTTGTGGAGGAATAAATAGAACTTTAGTTAAAAAATTAGAAATATTACAAAAGAGGTTTCTAAAAATTATATTTAATAAAGATTCTCTTTATCCTTCAAAAGAATTATATTCAGAAACAAAAAAGTTGAACATAAGACAACTTTACATTTATAACATCTTAATATATATATTTAAAAATAAAAACCTTATACAAATTAAAAACCATAATCATAATACACGTCATAAAAATTAAATAACCATAAAACTTAAAATAAATAAGTACAAAGGACAAAAAAAATTCAAATATTTATGTTTTTATTTAAACGATTATTTACCAACAAAAATTAAAAAATTTATTTCATTAAAAAAAATTTAAGTCGAAATAAAAACATGGATATTAAAAACAGACAATTTGAAAATATTTTTATAAATGCTTTAATTAATTAATATTGTTCTGAATAATTTACATAAGAAATATTTTTTACTTAAAAATTATAAATTAATAATTTTATTATAGGTAATATATTTCTAAAAAAAAAATGCGTTTATACTATAAATTAACATTTTTACTTTAAAACTTGATTTTTAATGCATATTTATGATTTATGATTGACTACTAAAACAAAAAATTAGATTTGCCACTAACAAGCTCAGCTTCAGGGGATTGAAGAATAAGTTTATAGAAGACAACATAAACATATTTATTATATTATTAAATTTTAAATAAACTTATTATTATTAAATAAAGTTAATATTACTCGTATGATAAAGAAGAAATTATTTTTAGGTATACGATTTACGAGCTGTAAGAGTGCCAAAGATAGAACGGGTATGTCAGTTACTCTGGAACAGTGTAGGATATTAGCAGATGAGTACCACCTTGCGCAGCATGAATTTCAGAAGGCGTTAGACTGTATGAGGAGGTAAGGTAGACAGAATGAGCTTTTGTGCTTTTGTCGAAACGAAAAAATGTTGTTTTACACGTACCCAAGTTTTGGGCAAATTGTTAAAATCAATACAATGTTACCAACTAATATTTGACTCAGGGTTCGGAGGATATATATCAAGCGATATATATCGTGATATATATCATGATATATATCATGATATTAATAGTTTGATATATAGCAGGATATATTCAATAATTTAATTTTTTTTTAATTTCGGTTATTCAGAATATATCAATTGACAAATCAAACAAAAAAAAAAGTTTTTATGTTTTTAACTAATATTAAGGGTGGGTCCGTTTTGAAAATATGTTAACCTTTTTTCTTTATTGGATATCTTCTAACTATTAACTTTTGTGATTTATCTGTTTAGTCATTACTGATTAGTTTAGGTCATGTTTTTTAAAGTCAGTTTACTTTAATAAGTATCCTACAAAAATATTTAGTTTTCAAGATATAAGTAGTATGTTTTTGATCGAAATAGTTGTCCTTTCATTAAAAAGAAATATCTTAAAATGATTTATATCTCGGATATATATCCTTTGATATGATACTTTCGAAAATATCATGATATTTTCGAACCCTGATTTGACTTGAGGTTCGGTACGCGATAACATCGAATATTGCTGTTTTGTTTGTTTTTATTTTCGATTAGAATAGCAGATTCCCCTGGTCTTTGCTAAACTTCGCCTTGCTCTATCTATTGCACAGGAAGAAAAAATAATAACTACTTGTTATGTTTCACAAATTTAATCAGTTTCCTGACACGTGTTTCGGCCCTTGCGGGCCATTGTCAAAGGAGTGCAAGAAGATACTACAGGTCTTATGGGGATTAAGCGTTCTATTTTTTTTATAAGCCTGCAGTCACCAAAATGACCAAAACACACCAGAAATCACTACCTTTTTCCCACAACTCCTTCTTAATAATAAATTGTGGCAAGAACTTTTTTAAAAAATTTTTAAATGATAGAATAGTAAATTTTTTAAAAGAAAAAAATTACTCTCCATTTCAATATGTTTTTTTTTTCGTAAATTTAGAGATAGATACAGAAGTTGCAGCTACAGATATTATCAAAGATATTCAACAAAACGTTCACTGAGAAAATCTCTTTTCATTCCTAGCGAAAATTTTAGCAACCATAGCTAAAATATTTTGCTAAATGGGGGACAGCCAAGCACATTACTGTACCAGGAGAATGCACTCTGCTGGACATACTTTGCTGTGGTAATAAAGCTACTTTGCAAGAATAATTCTGTTATAGCTATAAAGTAATTCTGCTATATCTAAAAAGTAACGTTGCTGTACTTATAAAACTATATAATGTAACTATAAAATTCTTTGCTACTGAAACAACAAATTTCTGCTACAGTGGTGACATTTTTTTATATAGTAAAAAACGTCTCTCTTGCAGTAGAAAGGATCTTTCTTGTACCTTAAAAATCTTTTGCTGTTGGTAAAAATACTTTTTCTAATAACAAAAAATGTCTCTCCTTCTACAATAAAATTATATAGCTAGCACAAGAGGGTGCTTTCTTACCCTTAAAAAGTTTTTTTTTATTGCAGCAATTTTTTTTGGTTTTTACCACGGGTTAAAGTGCGCCTGTGTCACAAATTCGAGTGCTAGTATGGGAATCTTAAAAACTGTAAGAAATACATAATGTAAAATTTAAAGCAGTTGCACTTTTTGATTTCGACTTTGATGTATTTCTTACAATGTTCAAGGTTCCCGTACATGTACTCGAATTTGTGACACAGGCGCACTTTCATCCAGGGTAAAAACAAAATAAAATTTGCTGCAATAAAAAAGACAATTTAGGGGCTAATAAAATAGAGTACATTAAGCATGTAGTTTCTGTGAGGATAAGGTTTAAATATAGAGTATAGGAATAAAAGGAAAAAGCTAAATGAAATAAACATTTTTTTATATAAAAAAAAATACGTCAAAAACCAAATATTATTACAGGTTATGCAAAAAACGATTTATATGAACGTTATAAGTTATAACATTAAACAACAGGAACATAAAGCACCTAATAATTAACAATAAAAGAAGTTTCATTTTACAAACCTTTTTTTAAAAAAAAATTAGGAAAAAATAATTATACTCTACCAGGCTATAAAAGAAAAAGAATTTATAGAAACTTATTTATAACATAAAATAACAAAAACAGGACTATATGCACCTAA
The DNA here is from genome assembly GCA_963969555.1 of Polydrusus pterygomalis. NCBI lineage: Eukaryota > Metazoa > Arthropoda > Insecta > Coleoptera > Curculionidae > Polydrusus > Polydrusus pterygomalis. The sequence continues at coordinate 23,173,677 of OZ018382.1, read as the reverse complement.
TAATAATAATAATAATAATAATAATAATGATACAGCACTGATACAACTATAATATATCTTGGAGAGGCAAGGTTTTCCACTATGACTCCGAACGGCTGAACAGTTAGGTTAAACAGTTGTAGCTTCTCACATTTTGCGTTTATTTTTTCTGTGAGATGATCATTCTGGAACGGAGAATGTTGATTAAATATTTATAGTAGGGGTAATCAAAAATTCTGGAAATGAAGGACCAGGGAGAAACCAAGCGAAGTCAAGAATAAGACAACTTATCGGTGTTTGTCATTGTAACACCAATGTATGCACGACTGCAATTATTAAATTTTACTAAAAAGTTCCGACTTCAAAATGTCAAAAAAAAGTTGACACTACTACCAGTTAAGCCTCCCATTAGGCATTCAGGTCAATGATCTGCTACCTAGATTATTGATTCAGGTTACTACCGTGCGAGCAAAAATTATTTGCATCAAAGAGGGCTTGGATTAAAAAACGTCGAGCTTGGTTTAGATAAAATTACGCGTAATGGCTGTCAAAGATGATGGAATAACTGATTAATTGATACCGCTAAGCATGACGTCCTTAGATGCAAGGCCCTCTTTGATGCAAATAATTTTTGCTCGCACGGTATAAGGTTAGGTATGTATGTATGATTCTTAGTTCAAGCATAGCGAATAGTAGTTAATATTTACCTCTGCGTTAAAGAACAAGCTTTCTTGCACCTCATTCCTGCTTGGTCTCCATAGAACCTTTTCTGGCACTTTTAAAGGTTATGGGGCTCAATAAATATAGTAACATCAGTAGTCCCTTAGCAGTAATGTCTAAAAATAATTATTTCATTAGTTTTCAATTACAATTATTTTTATAAGACCTGTTTAATAGGCAAACATTTTATATACAAAATTAAACGTTTTAACTTACCAATATTTTCTTCAAGGCCGTATCAGCTGATTTTTCGTTCTTTCAACTTTGCTATTATTCCTGCACAAACTTTCTACTAGTATATTATATGACGTCAATACAATCAGGAAACCTTTTGTTAAAAACTTTTCTTGTACTCCATCAAAATAATACAGCTAGCCGCAGGTCACAAACAAAAAAAAAACAAATAATTTTGTAAGGCTATGAGCCCCACCCTCTCCCTCAACTCTAAACTTAGCGAAATGATGCGCGAACGGCGCGACAACAGGCTCGGACGGGCTGAAATAATCGAAACTGGCTCTTAACGACACCGAATGGCGACACGGAAACACCCGAATACCGGATCTAATAAATTTTCTTTGCTGGGGCAGCAACATTTTTTCTCAGGATAAATAAAAATTCTTTTGAAAACGTTTTTTGCTCTTACAATTACGTATTTTGCTATTGCGAAATATTTAAGAAAATATTTATTACCAACAGCAAAGTACTTATTAAAATCAATAGAAAGACATCAGTAAACCTTATTTTACTGCTACAAGAAAGTGAATTTGCAACTTTGGCAAATATTTTAGCTGGGATAGCCAAAAATACATCAGTAAAGTTGTTTTTACTGGAGATTTTCTCAGTGTTGATAGCAACCAAAAATGCTGCCTACTGTCCCTAGATATGTAAAGCATTTGATACAGTCAATCACAACATTTTACTTAAATTCATATACAATATTGGAATTTGGGGAATATTTATTTACTGTTAAAAAATTACTTAAGTAGTGGAAAGCAGTTTGTTCAAATGGAAAATGTTAAAAGTTCGCAAAACACATAACTTGTGGTGTTCCGCAAGGATCTAGCTACTTTAATTTTATAGCAAAATTAAATTTAAAAGGTAAAATATGGTGATGACGGTAATGATACTACTATTGGATATTTTCAGGAATACTATGCTCAAATTCATAAAAACAGTAATTACGACCTAAATATATTAAGTAAATGGCTTCAAATTAATAAATTATCATTAAATTTTAATAAATCATCTTTTATTTTTTTTAAGTAAATCAAAATACATAATATAATATTTCTTCACTATCTTTCAATAATCATGTAATTAAATATGCTAAAACAATTAAATTTTTTGGTTTATATTGATGAAAATTTAAGTTCGAAAAAACATATTGAATATTTAAGAAGTTACATCTCACCAATAATTGGCATTTTGTTTAAAGCTTAAAATTATATACGAATAAAATATTTAAAAAATATATATTATTTTTTGATTTATTCAAAATTACAGTATATGATTTCAATTTGGGGATCAGCGAATTTAACTACAATTCAGCCATTAAAAAAACTACAAAACAAAATAATTAAATGCATACATAAACTTCCTTTTTTAGAACCAACTATAAATTTGTATGAACCAAATGGATATTTAAATTTAGAAAGGCTTTATAAATTTAAACTATGCATTCTAATACACTCTATTATTATTATTATTATTATTATTATTATTATTATTATTATTATTATTAAAGAAAAACAATCGAATATAATATTGCATCCGACCAACATTATTTACAACACGAGAAAACCCATCATATTTAAACACCTATGGTACAGAGAACTTTTGGCCAAAGATGAATATTATATAAAGAAATAACAATTTACAACAGTTTGCCGAAAAGAATTAAAGAGATATCGAACTTATGGCCAGGTTTTTTATGATTTGTGATTTTATATATTGTATATTTGGTGTTATATTCTCTGTAATGAACTTTTTAAGTTGGTGAAGAATAAGGATATAATAATAATAATAAAAGTAAATTTATTTTAGCACGTAAAAATAAATTAAAGGTCAACTTTACAATTTCTTAACCAAGAACTTGGCCCGTGGAATACGGGCTAAAAGTTAATTATGCCTTCTAGAAAAGCTTCAAAACGCAACTACTAATTTTTAAGATCTTTAAGTAAGCCACCGATGAGCGTGTCTGTTAGTTTTAGGTTATTTTTTTTCGTCATGACTAATTAATTAATTTGATTTTCAGCGAGGGCTGTCGCCGAGAAAATACCTTCAAAAACATCGGAGTAAAAAAGTACGCTTTCAATTCCATGCAGCTCTTAGCGTTTCCCAAGTATTACAAGCCACCGCCTGGTACATACGGGTCGGCTCAATCTTAGACATGTAGACTTATTAGGAACAAAACGAATTTCTTCTTGAGGTGCCAATAAGTGATTTGATTGTTTTTGGGTTTTTGATAAAAAAATTAAAGATTACAAACTTATTTTCTTGTATGTACCTCCTTTTATGTATGTTTTACCGTAACGGTTAATAACTTAACCTAATAGGAGGTAAGGGAAGATGACACAAATTTAAAAATAAATTTCACAACCACGCTAAAATTGTCGACTTACGGGAAAAATAGGAAAATAGTTGGTTGAGAGATTTTATTTATTTTTTCCAAAAAAATCCCAAAAATATTAGTTTATAAGGGTCCCTCTACTAATTACAACATCTTAAATAACTAACGTAAGTAGTAAAATATAATTATTAATTAAAGGTATGAGGTAAATCAATAAAAGTGTTTAAAATTCAAATATGTATTACTTTAAATGTTAATATCGGAGTCTCCGTAGTGCAATCGGCTGAGCGTTCGACTGGTATTTAAAAGGGTTTGGTTTCAAGTCACGCACAACATTTTAAGAAAAATGACTACCAAAACAAGCAAACCTAATATGGGGTCAATAGGTACTCTAACTTCTTACATTACACGAGATTTTTCGGGAATTTTAGGTTTGTTGTTTAATAACAAATGTCTTCTTTCACTTCATATACAGGGTGTCTCACGGTCGATGGTACCTTAAGACGTTTCTGCCGAACCAGTAAAGGAATCGTTCTGAAAATTTGGGCGCGTACATTAACGGACATGCTCCACCAACCTAAAATATTTTTAACAATACAGTGTTGCCGCTTCCACACAAAAATAATAGTAACTTCGATTTTTTAAATGCAACACCATATATTTTATTTTATTTTCGAAACCCCCATTACTTTCCTTATAATTTTTATTAACTCTACTCTATACTTATCTTTTACCGTTTCTAAGATCTAAATTAATTTCATTTTTTTTTTGTCCGAAAACGTCACTTTTAAAAATGCTGATAATTTTGAACTCTAAAACACTAAAACCCTGAAATTTGGTAAATAGTTAACTAATACCATAGGGCTCTTTGCCCTAGTCCCAAATCTTAGTTGCAATATACAGGGTAGTTGAAAAATACACTTATTCTGGTAACTTGAAAAAGTTGCCATAAGTCTTTTTTTTTCAAATGTAACACCCTGTATATTATTACGGATTTGAAAAGCTGCTAAAATTTCACTTAATTCTTGTATATCTTACCTGTACCTAACTAACTAGTTTAACCATTTTTTTTTACTTATTAAGCATAATTTGTAAAATTTTCTATACAATTCAATTTTTATTCGGTTATTAGTTAGTTAGCCATGACAAAAACTGATGTTTACGTAGGTTACTATGGTTATCGTTTTGACATTTCATTAAGTTTAGATACAAGATAGAAATACACTTTAAAGTCATGGAAGAAAACTATACAAATGCAGTTCTTATGAATTTATTTATTTTATTTGGACAATGTGATGAATTATCGCCAGGACATGTATAAAGTTTAACGAAATGTACTCTAATTTACCGCCAATGAATCTTAGAAAATTCATAGGGATCCAGGACAATTTTATTAAATGTTAACAAGGTAGTCAAATATTAAAAGACTGCTAAAATTATAACTTATAAAATGCTATTTTAACAAATATTCAAAACGCTGGCCGTTTACATCCAAACACTTTAATATGCGGGTGTTGACTGCATGGATTTCAAGAAAAATTTAGTTTTAGTGTTTTTTGCATGTTAATGCATGCAAACACACATTGTCCAAAGAAAATAAATAAATTCATAAAAACTGCATTTGTATAGTTTTCTTTCATGACTTTAAAGTGTATTTCTATCTTGTATCTAAACTTAATGAAATGTCAAAACGATAACCATAGTAACATACGTAAACATCAGTTTTTGTCATGGCTAACTAACTAACAACCGAATAAAAATTGAATTGTATAGAAAATTTTACAAATTATGCTTAATACGTCAAAAAAAATGGTTAAACTAGTTAGTTAGGTACAGGTATGATATACAAAAATTAAGTGAAATTTTAGCAGCTTTTCAAATCCGTAATAATATACAGGGTGTTACATTTGAAAAAAAGGACTTATGACTACTTTTTCAAGTTACCAGAATAAGTGTATTTTTCAACCACCCTGTATATTGCAACTAAGATTTGGGACTAGGGCAAAGAGCCCTATGGTATTAGTTAACTATTTACCAAATTTCAGGGTTTCAGTGTTTTAGAGTTCAAAATTATCAGCATTTTTTAAAGTGACGTTTTCGGACAAAAAAAATTTAAAAATTAAAAAATTAATTTATATCCTAGAAACGGTAAGAGATAAGTATAGAGTAGAGTTAATAAAAATTGTAAGGAAAGTAATGGGGGTTTCGAAAATAAAATAAAATATATGGTGTTGCATTTAAAAAATCGAAGTTACTATTATTTTTGTGTGGAAGCGGCAACACTGTATTGTTAAAAATATTTTAGGTTGGTAGAGCATATCCGTTTATGTACGCTACCAAATTTTCAGACCGATTCCTTTACTGGTTCGTCAGAAACGTCTAAGGTACCATCGACCGTGAGACACCCTGTATATATACAGAGTGGTCCTTAAGTACATCAAGAAAATCAAGGATATGATTCCTGGCATCAATTTAAGTTGAAAAGTTCATATGGACTTATGCCCTAAAATGCTTACCCTCTAAGATACAGGGTGTTAAAATATTTTCCATTTTCCTTTAAAACTACCAATTTTTTTCAAAAACATAGTAGAGACAACTTTTGTTCCGCTTATATCAGTAATGCATAAAAATGCATCAGAGTTTTAAAAAAACAGTGGCGTATCACATATTTTCACAAAAAAAATATTGATGGTATCTTCATGCACGCCACTGGTGGAAGTAGGCAAACCCTTTTTTAACCAAAAAGTGCAGTTTAATACGAAATCAATTGACATCAATTTTCAATACCGTATCTTCAAGGAGTTTCGAAATTTTAAAAAAACAATTATTTTTTAAAAATATTTTAACACCCTGTATCTTAGAGGGTAAGCATTTTAGGGCATAAGTCTATATGAACTTTTCTTAAATTGATGCCAGGAATCATATCCTAGATTTTCTTGATGTACTTAAGGACCATCCTGTATATATAACTTTAAAAAACTCAACTCGTTTCGACCGCCATTATCATCTACAAAAGAGGATACATATCTCTAAAGCATGGCTGTAGTGGTTTACTACCTTTCTTTACAGATATCGTTGGCTGAAGAATGGCGATTAAAACACGTTCATTGGTTCGAAATTAAAATATAATGGGAAAAGCTTCGAGTATTATTATTCAAAACCATTATGCCTATTCACGTAGCGGCAAGACAATAAGAACTCGCGCTCCAGCAGCGAAGTGCGCACGAAATCCGACTATTTGTAGCCTATTCCACCTCGACTTCGAAAATATATACATATAACGTACAGTTGACGACATATAAATTCGTACACTCCATCCATACATAACTCAATTACAACAAAATTGGGTAAAACGGGCTTCTTATACCTGGATAGAACACATAGCTGTAAATTATTGTGTTTACCATAAGTTATAATGGTTATTTCTAAATATTTTTGTGTTTAAATTACAGCAGCGAAATAAAATTATAAAATAATGCCAGGAAAACTACAAAATTATAAAGCCAAAAAGAGTAAATTTATTAACAAACAACAAACAAAATACTAATATTTAAATGCCGCGCCACTGGATTCTAACCCTAATCGTAATCTTCTTGGCATTGAAAAAATAATACTTCTGGTGTAATCCGGAGTTCGCCCTTCCCAAATTTCTTCTATTTTATCAAATAACTCTATTTCATTCTGTGGTTTAAAATTTAATTTGTACATTTTTTTTACCATCAATTCCCAAACATTTTCAATTGGATTTAAATCAGAACTTCTTGAGCACCAAGGCAGACATGTTACGTTGTTTTGTCTAAACCAGTTTCCTATATTTCTTGCTGTATGCACAGGGCAGTTATCCTGCTGAAATATAAAGTTATTTCCTTTCAAAACCATCGCGCAGAAGGAAGAAAAACATTTTCCAAAATCTGAAGATATATATAACTGTTTAGTGTTCCACCAGTATAACAGCATACACCTGCACCGTAAACACTTATCCATGCCCACACATTAACGAAGAAACGTCCACTGGTTTGCTTTTTTTGAGTATTTCGGGAATTTGGTAGTCTATATACTCGAATCCTTCCATGTAGACTGAGACTTACTCGGCGTTGCGCAGTTCTAGATGAAGCAGGGAATCCTGTTATGTGCATAGCGGATACTGCAGTTTTAAATGGATTTTGCCTTAAATAGTCCACCAAATTTCGGTCTTCTTCATTTGATGATTTTCTATTATTTAAACCAGACCCAACAGACTTTTCAAGTGTTTGATGATAGCGCCATTTTTTTACAATTCCTTGAACAGTACTTCTAGGTACTCGAAAATAATCAGCTATTTTTCCATAAGACCACCCTATTTCTACTAAAAACGTATTATTCTTGCTTTTTCAATCATTCTTAAATGAGGCATTTTTAAATCAAATAAGATAATGGCAATACTTTGACAGATATCATATGATAATAGTTAACACGTTACAAAGGTAATAAAGGTAAAAATTTGCATTTACAAAGTCCCAGTTGTGTACGAAATTATCTGTCGTCAACTGTACTTACTTTTTTGACTGATCGAGTTAGAATTAATGAAAATATTGAGAGATTCTGTGTAATTTTTCTATCAAAAAGTTACAAAAACAGTCAAAAAGCAAATATAGTCACAGTTAATAATATACCATTTGTTATAATTTACCAAGTTGTTTTCTAGTTAACTTATTTATAGTGATAATGTATACAGTTTTATTTATTTTTTTATTTTATACTGTAACTTGTCAATATATAAAGATAGGACAATCTATGTTTAAATCTGAATAAAGAATTATTTTAACTCAGATATTTTGTTTTTTTATTTACCTCTACCAATTTTCTGTATATCAACGTAGATACGGTTTATATACAGTGTGACCAGTATATAAAGTCCGCATCATATGGGATTTTTTTTTATTAATAGCTTTATTCGAAATTAGACTTTGGCATCAAGTTCTGCCTCGATCGAGATAAAAATTAAGCAAAAAAATAGTAGTCACGTGATTCGCATTATCTGTCAAATTTTAATTTTTCCCAAAAAATAATTCAAAAGTGGGGTTATTTTTGAAAATATCGAAAAAAGTTATAAGAAAAAGTTTTTTTAAATGCAGTTTCTAGCTCACATGCAAAATTTCAGCTGCATAAGATAATTTTGATTTTTTACCCACCACTAAAATTTATTTTCCACTTTACTGATGACACTGTGCTTTTTTTTAAGACACAAACTGCGTTTTCAAAAATACTTATTTTATGAAGTTACCTTATACAGGGTCAAAAACAAATGAACTTTGCATCACATGCGACCAAATTTTGATAGCCCAATTTTGATTTTGTAGAAAAACGCACATCTAATATGGCTCTACTTTAAAGAAAATGTATCTGAAAAAAAGCATTGTCAAAACTAAGAAGTTTTATGTAGTTTGCGTTGAGTCTTATTTTGCAAAAGTGGTGCAATTTACAAAATATGGGTAAAAAATCCAAATTATCTTATGCAGCTAAAAATTTGCATATGGGTTAGAATAGAAACTGCATTTAAAAAACTTTTTCTAATAACTTTTTTTGATACTTTCAGAAATAACCCAACTTTTGAATTATTTTTTGGGAAAAATTAAAATTTGACAGATAATGCGAAACACGTGACTACTATTTTTTGCTTAATTTTCATCCCATGTGATGCGGACTTTATACTGGTCACACTGTATAGGGTGCTACAATTCGTGTGCACACATGGGGATCTCGAAAACGGTAAGAGGTACAAACATGGTTAGAATAATATGAAAGTTGGTCATTTTGGCGTAATTTGATTAATTATTAATTATCCGGAAAAAAAACTGAAATTTCCAGTTTTGATTTTTAATTTTTCGCACCTTAATTTTTGACAGCGCAATTTACTTCTCTTTGACATTAAGGTTGAATTCTCAACGTCATTCAATATATTGCCAACCTATTTCGCGTTGATTTTTTGAGTTTATTATTTTAATAACTAACATATTTAAAGAAAATCAATATCGTCGGTAGATTATTTAGGTAGTATCTGATATATTACAAAAATATTAATTTATTTCATTGCTAATTTTGGGAGAATTGTATAGTGCAAGAACAATGAGTGACAATGACATAATGTAAAAAAAAATCTTTCCCGATATTTTTCGCTATATAATTCTCCTAAAATAAGTTATGAAATTCCTTGATATTTATTTAACATGTTAATTATTACCTATAGAATATGAAGACGATACTGATTTTATTTAAATTTTGTGTAAAAGCTAAAAAACATAAATAAATCTACGCGAAATAGGTTATAGGTTGGCAAGCATGTTGATACTCCCACCTTAACATAATTTGTCATTTTGTTTCACCAAAATATGGTACAATCATTTTTGTATATAATATCTACCAAAAGTACTAAATTTCCGCCACCACAAATAACAGCTTCTGTGATTCACGGACGAATAAACCTCTTTGCCAAAGAAAATTTATAGGGCTTGTTCGCTCTTTGCCTAAAGTTTGTATTGCGAATCCCTAGACGATGCTGCCTGTCAGAAACCAGATCCTAACACTCAAAATCCATCACATCGAAAACTGAATTATTTCTATAATAGGGAGTAGTCGCTTATATACCGGAACAAAAGAAATACCGTAATTACCTAGGTCACGATGACAGCTGTCAAAGAAAAATCAAAACAATCCAGAGAAAGTGTGTCCAAGACTGAAAAAGTGGTTTTTAAAAGTAAATTGGTTATAAACGATGTCTGGAGAGAAGGAGTATATAGTGAAAAAGACCCTTTATGCTGGTACAGCTGCAATACCTATAAAAGATGGCACTAAGGTAAAAGTTATTTTAATTTATATGTATTCCAATCTAAGGGATATACTACTTATGCCTATATACGGCTTATTTCAAGTAAAACACTGTTTAGAAAAATTAAGCAACAGCCTGGAATGAACTAGGCTATGTAAATTTCTTTTGTCACCTTAGTTTTTAAGATTTTGCATGTCGTCGCATTTAGGTACATTTTTAACCTGCTCTTTTGCAGTGCTTTGCTTATTGGCTATTGCCAAATAGACCATAACGTATTTAATATATTTTACTAGCAATTCAAAGTAAGTACAGGTCTGAACCAGACGTATGATGTACTAATTTGGTTTAATACTTATTCCTTTAACAATTTTTTTATATGGCATTTTGTTGTTTCATCTTATAGGTACTTACATACCTTATAGGCAATATTTTTTACATTTCCAGATATTTTTCCATTTCCAAACCAGATTATGCAATAAAAAGCAAACATTGTTGGATGATTCACGAAAGATGGGCAAAGGAGAGCCTCTACATATCGTTTTAGGAAAAAAATTTAAACTTGAAGTCTGGGAAGCTATTTTAGAAAAAATGGCACTTAATGAGGTGGCACAGTTCACTGTGGATAAAACTGTAAGTTGATGGTTATACTTTGCCGACACCTTATAGGTACCAAACAATATTTTTATTGTCATTTAAACAGAGACCTCTCATACATCAAAGATAGTTTTTTTCAATTTTATGACTATATTTTTATCAATGTGTATTATATTTCAGTTGGTAATGCAGTACCCATTTGTCTCCAAGACTATACGTGACATGCACAAACCAAAAGAAGAAAGAAAGCCTGCACATACTTGTGCCATGACGATACAAACTGAGGGTGTTGGTTATGATGATTTAAATGACTATTTAAAAAATCCTCAGGACCTTGAGTTTACCATGGGTATGGAAAAAAATTAAGTTGGTAAAAGAACCACCTCATTACCAAAGTCAAAGTAAAAATAAGCTTGATTGCCCAAAGTATAAATTTATTGACAAAACAAACATTATTTAAAACTAAGCACAACACTATTAAAAATAGAATAGAATAACAAACATATTATTATACAAATAAAAAACAAACTATAAAATAAAAAAAATTTCAAAATATTTCCTTCTCTAAAGTAAACACCCATAGATTGCACAATAAATCACGTAAACATGTACTACATCAGCACAATGTTACAGTAAAATAAATAATGTAAGATACATTAATACCCATAGAATAAGTAATGTCACACAAAATATGGCATGTATCATGATAAAATAACAGAACAGATACAAAAAGAGAAAACAAAAAGAAAAATGTAGGTATTACCATCAGTATGAAAAAAAGCAGTAGAGTTTAAACCATTATTTTAAATATTATTTTGTATCGTAGTTCCTAATTAATGGATAATTTTTACCCTACACTGGTTTAAATGATTCTTTGTTAATTGGAATAAGGAACATTTTTCTATGAGACTCCTTGTCAGTTTGTGACTTATATTGTGTTACCTCTAAGAGGTATCTTAAAACCAATTATGAAATCGTCTTTCTTTCCAAATTTCATCCTTTTCAAATCCGCTTAATCATTTTCAAATCATCGCCAATTTTCTAAAATAGATTTTTACTTGGATCACCCTGTATATGTTTAAAAAATAAATAACCTATTTTCCAGTCTACTATTCTTGTTGCCCGTTAGTTATGAGGTACCCTGTATATGATAAAACAATTAAGCAACAATTTATATACCAGGTGTTTCTCAAAAGACGTTCACCCCTATCACTTTTTTTATTTATAGATGAAATTTTGAGATTATTCATAAGAGGTGAGTCTGCATTTATTGGCATAATTTTCAGTTTGTTAGCACTTCCGGTTTGACCAGAAGTGACCTTCACTTTGGTATTTTAAATGGGACATCTTGTATATTTTTAGTATTTTTACTTTTTTGGGTTCAGCATAACATTATGAGTGAAATGACACCTCACTTATTGTCATTTTTTGACGTGTTATAACATTTTTTATTTTCAATCTAGAGTGCTACAAATAAATTAAATCTGTTAATTTATAGTCAAGTAGTATATGAAAATTAAAATTATGTCATAATAATTGACTTTCTAAGTTTCACAAGCGTTTAAAAAATGAAATTTTGTTTTCTTGATGTTTACTCCATTTTTCCAAATGGAACGATGGTGGTTCACTAGGATATTTAAAACGAGCATTTTTTTCCAACAATTTGATACCATACACTCCTATGCTATTTTAAAATTGACACGGAAAAATTTGCCTTAAGTCCCAATTGCAAATTTAAAATCATTATGCTTTATTGCCGCCCTGTCATTTCTAAAGAAATATAAAGGCGGCTTTGAAAAACAATGGAATGGTTTTGAAAACCAATATGGTTTTAAATGAATATTGTAATGTCGGTCGTTTATTAAACTTACATTGTGAATCAGATAAAATGGTTAGTTTTACTAGAAATGACCAAATTGATATGATCCTAATTTTTGGAGTGACTAGAAAAATTCTTCTGAAGCCGCAAGATTGTGTATTTATTGTATGTTTTATAAACTAATGAAATTACAACTTTAAATTAAAGCCGTATTGCTTTTCACAACCATTCCATTGTTTTTCAAAGGCGCCTTTATATTTCTTTAGAAAAGAGAGGGCGGCAATAATGCATAACGCTTTTAAATTTGCAATTGGGACTTAAGGCAAATTTTTTCTTGTCAATTTTAAAATAGCATAAGAGTGTATGGTATCAAATTGTTGGAAGAAAAATGCTCGTTTTAAATATCGTAAAAGTAGAGTAAAAGTCAAGAACACAAAAAATTATTTTTTAAACGCTTGAGAAACTTAGAAAGTCAATTATTATGACATAATTTTAATTTTTATATACTACTTGACTATGAATTAACAGATTTAATTAATTTGTAGCACTCTAGGTTGAAAATAAAATTAAAAATGTTATAACACGTCAAAAATTACAAGTGAGTTGTTATTTTACTCAGAATGTTATGCTGAATCCCAATAAGTAAAAATATACAAGATATCCCATTTAAAATACCAAAGTCAAGGTCACTTCCGGTCAAACCGGAAGTGCTAACAAATAGAAAATTATGCCAATAAATGCAGACTCATCTCTAATGCATAATCTCAAAATTTCATTTTAATATCTATAAATACAGAAAAGTTATAGTGGTGAACGTCTTTTGAGAAACACCCGGTATAGTGGCAATTAATGTTATCTTTGCTTTTGATAGAAATTGTCGAAGTACAACAGCCAGACGAGTACGAGAAGGAAACGTGGCAACTCGACGAGGTAGAAAGAAAAGAAATAGTTCCCAAATTAAAAATTAAAGGCAATGAAGAGTATAAGAAAAAAGAATACAAGAAAGCATCCGACTCGTATGCGAAAGCAATTGGAATTTTAGAACAACTAATGTTAAAGTAAGATTTTTTATTAACTAGAAGTCTAGTTTTGAACATTTCCTTACAAAATTTTGCCTTATCTTCAATAAATTAGGTACTTTGAAAGCAGCATTATTGATTTCACTAAAATACTATAAATACAAATAATACCGGGTGGCCCACTCTCAACGCAGGGTTCCATAGCATCTAAACTGTTTAACTTTTTAATATTTTTTAAAAACAGAGTTATAGGGAGGCATTGGGTCTACAATTTAAAATTATTTCAAATTATACAGGGTATCTCAAATAGTCAGGGTATATCAAACATACTTTTTTTTAATGGAACACCCTATATATTATGATATTTTTGGATTGGATGATCAATTCTAAGAAGATTTTGTATAACATATAATATGTTTAAATTTAACAGTTTTTGAGGTATTAACGATTTTTCAAAAACTTCATGTTTGCAACACATAAAGAATATGCACCTGTCGGTAGTACAGACTGACAGAAATAAATTAAACTTGGGTTATGGAATATGATTGTTCAGTAGCGTCTAAAGCATATTTTAAAAAACAAAAATAATTACCGTCTTTTAAAATGCCTTTTTTTAAAAACGTAAAAATTCTTAAAAGTCTGTTATTTTAAATACATACCCTATTATTTTTTATGCCTAATCGAAAGACATTTCTAATAAAATTCTAATTATACTAGGGTTCCCTATACCTACCTTTTATAGTTTTCTCTGAAATAGCTATTTCTTCCTTTACCATAATATAAACTCGGTTTTTATTTTCTCATAGAGTGCCTTGAATACCGCACCGTGTCCGTACGACGCTCTTTTTCTAGAGTGCCATGGACACCCAACTATTAATTTTATTAATCTTAAGTCATTTGAAGCGACATTTTTCAGTATTTGTAAATTAAAAAAATATTTCTGTTGTTTTAAGTTTAGGCAATATCATTAATTTTTTCCTTTAAAGAAAAACTTTAAATGACTTAAGATTAATAAAATGAATAGTTGGGTGTTCATGGCACTCTAGAAAAAGAGCGTCGTACGGACACGGTGCGGCATTCAAGGCACTCTATGAGAAAATAAACACCGAGTTTATATGGTAAAGGAAGAAATAGCTATTTCAGAGAAAACTATAAAAGGTGGGTATAGGGAACCCTAGTATAATTAGAATTGTATTAGAAATGTCTTTCGATTAGGCATAAAAAATAATAGGGTATGTATTTAAAATAACAGACTTAAGAATTTTTACGTTTTTAAAAAAAGGCATTTTAAAAGACTTCGGTAATTATTTTTGTTTTTTAAAATATGCTTTAGACGCTACTGAACAATCATATTCCATAATCCAAGTTTCATTTATTTCTGTCAGTCTGTACTACCGACAGGTGCATATTCTTTACGTGCTGCAAACACGAAGTTTTTGAAAAATCGTTAATAACTCAAAAACTGTTAAATTTAAACATATTATTTGTTATACAGAATATTCTTAGAATTGATCATCCAATCCAAAAATATCATAATATATAGGGTGTTCCATTTTAAAAAAAGTTTGTTTGATATACCCTGACTATTTGAGATACCCTGTATAATTTGAAATAATTTTAAATTGTAGACCCAATGCCTCCCTATAACTCTGTTTTTAACAAATATTAAAAAGTTAAACAGTTTAGATGCTATATGGAATCCTGCGTTGAGAGTGGGCCACCCGGTATAAAAGATATCAGCATTTCTTTAAAGGTGTATTTTTTTGACAAGCTTTAAACATTATAGAGGGTGTCCGGAAATGATGAGCAAAAAATTTAGTGGATAATTCTAGAGCGAAAATAAATTCCCCCTTCGATAACATTTTTTCGAAAATTAATTATTAACGAAGTTACAGGGTGTTAAAGTTAAATTTAATTTGCAGTTTTAAAATACATAAGTTACTAGAACAATAAATTAATCATTCAAATCAAAGGTTCAAAGTGACGTCCTTCCTCTTCAATGCATAAATTAATTTACCATTAGATACCTACAGCTTATCTCCTGCGCAAACAAAAGTTACGTTTTATGGGTGAAAAAATACGTCCGAGCGCATGACTCGCCGGTCAGCAGGCTTCATTCGGGGAACCTTCGTGCATGCGCACAAACCTCGTGTTATCGGCCGTCCTACTTTATCGACAATAATCGACGCGCTCAAGAATACTCTCCAGAACCGGCTCGGCGCCATTTTTGTTGTGTTTTAAAGTTTCTCTGTGGATTCCTTGTAGTTTTCTTTGCTATCGTGGTTTCTGGGTATTTAATATTTACGGATTTCTAGTTTTTGTGTAGTTTAGTGAATTGTATTTGTTCTTTTAGTGACTAGGATTGGAATATAAACAATGACTAGTAACAGCCGTTGTATGATTGTATTATGCCCAAATAGGGGTTAAATAACTGGTATTTCGTATTTTCAGTAAGTGATGTATCTTGAGATATAAGTTTATTTTATTATGATCAATTTAAACACATCAAACTAGGCCTAGGCTACACAAACAAGGTATGAAAATAAAGGGAAACCCACACCAAGACAGATTATCGCGATGCATGCATGTTTTGGTATATTTTATTTGCAGCCCTGCAATCTTCAAAAAGTTTAAAATACACTTTTCTCTATACTTATATTATATAAAAGAACAAAATTAAATACATAGGTAGTTCGTTAGTCGACGAATCATTTTTAAACAAATTTTAAAAACAAAACCTTAAAAACAATTTTCTATCGTTAAAATCTCATAGGTTTGCTACTACTAAAAATGCCAGAAATTACTACCTTTTTTCCCAACTTGATAAAAAATTGAGAAGAAATTACAATTTTTTGGCAAGAATTTAAATTTTAAAGCCCGGACCTGTCTATTTTCCCATTCGTCAAACGATAATGTTGCAGTGCGCATGTCTAATAGTTCCCAGTTTTGTTTACATGCGCGAGGCCATAAAACTGCCACATTCGTGATTATTGTTTGCTTATCTAAAGGTAAATTGTCTATGTTTGCCATGCTATGTTTAAGGTTGAAAATAAATTAAAATGATTTCGTATTCATCACATGCAAGCAATGTTATTTTAGCGTTTTTCTCGAAATCGGTTAGATTTATCGAAACAAAAGTAGTATACCTTTTTATGTCAAAAGGTTAGGAGAATAAAAATATTCAGTCAAAATGCGCATACAGTGTAGGACAAAAAAGTTGGGACTATTCAAATTAAAGTATACTCTCCTATGTGGCGCTAGGGTTGTGGATTTGACCGGTCAATTTGTTTTTGGTCAATTGACCGGTAAATTGACTGAAATAAATTAACAATAAAAAGTGCAGTGGATGAACCTAACTATACTTGCCAAATTTCTTATTTTGTATTTTGGAAAAAATTAATTTTTTATAACAAGTTTTGCTTGTTCTGAAAAGTCTATTGCCATACCTAAATTTTATACAGGGTGGTCAAATGGATGATATAGTTGGGTCCATCCAGGTACACATTCTATAAGTGTATAGGCATCTCAATAGTTTATTTTTATATAACCATGAAAACATAAAAACATGAACATTATATCTGCATGAGTGATGTAAATTGCTCCACAGTAGATACATTTCCCTTTTACTTTGTTTTCTTCTCTTATTTCGGTAAGACAATTCCAAATTTTGGTTTTGGACTTCCCCAAACTCATCGTAAATGCGACGTCGCGTCGTTAGTTCACAAAAATGCAATGCAAGTGCAAACCCTAACTCTGGCAAATACGAAATGAAAATAAATAGACTGAGAAGGAAATGTCTATGAAAATGGTATAAATAGAGAATAACAATAACTTCTCTATTCCTTTCCTTCATTGTGATTGAATCCGTTCCGGGAACCACTAATAAACGAGGCGGACTATTGGGATTCCCAGAATCAGGTGCTATTGTTTTCTTAAATAACGGCGCTATAGCGATACACTAAACATTATCCTGGGTGGTAGGAGGTAATCTGGACAGATCACAAATGCATAAATAATAAAATAAAATTGATATATTTCGACCGAATTTGACCGGTCAAATACGTCATGGTCAATTGACCATGCCTAACTCTATGTGGCGCCCTCTACAAAATGCGAAAAAACGGTGGGCAAATTTATATTCCATATACGAGATTTCGTCAAAATATTATGAGCGTGGCAAACGGTTTTGCAAAAAAACTGTATATAAAATTTAACTTTAACACCCTATAACTTCGCTAATAATCAATTTTTGAAAAAATGCTATAGAAAGAGATAACATTTATTTTCCGTCTAGAATTATACCCTAAATTTGTTCGGACAGCCTGTATAACAGTTTTTTTTAAATGGTAGTAAAGACAGTTATATTTTTTGACAAGATTTCGAACAAATGACATTTGCTCCATTGCTATAAGGTATACATGAAAACTGAGATTAGATTATCATTTATAGAAACTTTAAGGGGGTCACTGATTGTATACAGTGTGGTTGTTTAAGTGTGCAACATAATATGGGCATTTTTTTTATTACCGATTTCTCAGAAAATTTTATTCTTGATAAAAGTTGGTGCATATTCAATAATCCTATTAGGTACACTTGGAATGGTTGTAAGTCAAACGGCGTACAGGGTAGGTCAAAAAATATAAAACTTGTACAAGAATAAAGTTTTTTAATAAACATTTAAAATAAAAATTTTGCACTTTAAATCAGAGTTTTTTGATTTGCATTATACTAATGTTTTATCTTGTTAAATATAATTTTTAGGATATTTTAAAGTTGTGTTTAATGTCGTTGCAACAAACATGAAGTTTGTGATTCCTTAATAAATTAAAAAGTCAAGTTAATTTTACAAATATGCTTGAATTTGAACAAAGATATGTGAAATTGATTTGATTTTGATTAATTTATGAAGGTCTTTATGGTGAATATAAAAAAACATTTTTGGGAAAATATTAATGTTTAAAAAAAATATATTTTTTTTCTTTTAGGAGGTCACGTTTTTGAATTTATGCATAACTTTTAATTCTAAACAATTTTTCTTTATAACATTTTGCTGAATTTTCTGAAATAGGGGTATCTACTTTATTCTTGTACAAGTTTTATATTTTTTGGCCTACCCTGTACGCCGTTTGACTTGCAACCATTCCAAGTGCACCTAATATTATTATCGAACATGTACCAACTTTTACCAAGAATAAAATTTTCTGAGAAATCGGTAATAAAAAAAATGCCCATATGTTGCACACTGAAACAACCACACTGTATTGTAAAAAATATTACTGTCTTTGCACTTGTTGTTCTGTACCATACACTATTTCTTATACTTTTATCCTATAATATGAGATGTTATGTTGGTCAATTCAGAGTTTTTTCAGAGAAAAACCACACGATGTTGAATGGAATATACTAAATGAACAAAAATTACCATTTTTATTGAATTTTGCCCAGTGCAAACTACAAGAAGAGGACTATTATTCAGTTATAACACATTGTACAGAAGTCTTAAAATACGATAAAGGTAATTTTTTTATATACTATACTAGAGGGTACTCGCGACTATGCTCGTGCTACTGTTATAAATTCACTATAAAAAGAAATTTCTTGGTGCTTTCGTACATTATTTAAGTTGGTTGGAAATAAAGATATATTAATTATAATAGAATAAAATGGTGGATTTGATGCTGTCACGCTTTTAAAGTACTTCAGCTTCCCCCGGTATATCTTGGTAAAAAGTGTTACTTGTAAGTTTCATAACTACAATGGTTTTGTTGCTACGTCCTACAGAAAATACATAAAAGAGAGAGAATAGAAAGAGAAATGTGGACAAATTTAATAGTTCAATTTTTGCTTTTATTAATATTAATAATAATATGTTTGTTTAAAAATTTAATAATATAATAAATATGTTTATGTTGTCTTCTATAAACTTATTCTTCAATCCCCTGAAGCTGAGCTTGTTAGGGGCAAATCTTATTTTTTGTTTTGGTATGTTAAATCATAAATATGCATTAAAAATCAAGTTTTAAAGTAAAAAATTTTAATCTATAGTATAGGTAAACGCAGTTTTTTTTTTGAAAAAATATTTATTACCTATAATAAAATTATTAATTGATAATTTTTAGGTTAAAAATATTACATACTTATATAAATTATTAATTAATTAATTAATTAAAGCATTTCTAAAAGTATTTTCAAATTGTCTATTTTAATATCCATGTTTTTATTTCGACTTTAAATTTTTTTAACTAAATCAATATTTTAATTTTTGTTGGTAAATAATCGTTTAAATAAAAACATAAATATTTGAAATTTTTTTGTCCTATGGACTTATTTATTTTAGGTTTTATGGTTATTTTATTTTTATGACGTGTATTATAATTATGGTTTTTAAATTGTATAAGGTTTTTATTTTTAAATATATATTATACTAGCGTGTATCCGGCATGCGTTGCAACCCGCTGGTATAAATACAAACCCGAACAAACCCGATATATTAGTACCCGGCAATCGGCATGCCACTTTCTGAAATTGCACCCGTGCGAAACCGGGGCGGGTCGCTAGTTATACAGAAAAACCTTCCCCTTGAATCACTCTATCTATTAAAAAAAACCGCTTCAAAATCCGTTGCGTAGTTTTAAAGATTTAAGCATATAAGGGGACGGACGGACAGACAGCGACTTTGTTTTATACTATGTTAAGATTAAGATGTTATAAATGGAAAGTTGTCTTATGCTCAACGTTTTTGTTTCTGAATATAATTATTTTGAAGGATAAAGATAATCTTTATTGAATATAATTTTTAGAAACCTTTTTTGTAATATTTTTAATTTTTTAAATAAAGTTCTATTTATTCCTCCCCAACCTAAAATTTCGTAATTTAAATGAGTTTTTGTCTATGTTTTTAACTAACGCGTAACTAATACATATAATATTTCCATGTCTTACGTTTAAAAAATGTTTAATGTTTTTAAAAATCGGTACCTAGTAAACTTCTTAATTAAAGTATTCTAAGTGAAAATTCTAATTTAATTTACTGTCAAAAATAATTCCTAAATATTTTATTTTATTAAATTTAAAAATTTGAATGTCTTCATTTATTTGAATACCTACTATTCATATTTCGTGGTAGGTTATTTAGGTTTAAAGTAAAAGGAATATAATTTGTTTTATTAAAATTAATGGTTAACAAGTTGTTATCAAACCAATTTTTATAATTTTAAAATCTTTTTTAATTTTATTATTTAAGTTGTCCCAGTTTGTATCGGTATAAAAATTGTAGTATCATCTGCAAAACTATGAATTTGTCTATCGCCATTTATACTAAATAAGTCGTTAGTATAAATATTAAAAAATAATGGTCCTAAAATTGTTCCTTGAGGAACACCATACTTAAATACTTTTGGATAGATTTCTTTATCTATTTGAACTTAAGTTGGTCTATTTTTCAGATAATTTTTAATTAATTCTAATTGCTTTCCTCTGAATCCAATATTTTCAAACTTTTTTAACAGTAAATTATGGCTAACTGCATCAAAGGCTTTTGCTATATTTGTTCTGTTGGATAGCAAATAGCGTTTTGTGTTGATTTATTTTTTTGAAACCCAAACTGTTTATTAGAAATAAAATGTATTTTTCAAAATAATTTTCAATTCTTAATTTTAAAATTTTTTTGAATATTTTTGCTATCAAAGATATTAATGTTATTGGGTCTATATTTACTAGGTTTACTAGAATCTCCATTTTTAAAAATAGGTTTTATTATGCCAATTTCGAAAGCTTCTGGATATACTGGTATATTATTTATAAGAAATGTTAGTGGTCTAGAAATAGTAGTTTTAATAGTTTTTAATATTTCTGTTGTTATTCCGTCGGCACCAGGAGATTTCTTTAATTTTAAACTATCAATTTTATTTATAAAGCAATTTTTTTAAACCGCGTATTTGGCCTCTTTTCATATAAAACGAAAGAATAATCTAATATTGACCATGTCTATGTCTATATCATTTGTCTAGCTTATGGGCTTTATATAAAGCATTGTAGACTAAATATTTCGAAAGCGAAATCTTCCAAAGATTTTTACCTAGCCAAGGTTGGCAGCTTTCCCAAGAAACTAAGCTTTAGAATAGATCAGCCACACAAACTAAATGTCTACGTCCTCCATTGGTCAATTCCTTTTAATTTTAGACAACGTAAAGGCTTATTTCCGAAGAGCAATAGCCCACATAGCCGCCTGGAACCCCAGAGAGGCAAAAGAGGATCTAGAGAGAGTAATGGACCTGGATCAATCCTTGATCCCTCTGGCGAAAAAAGAACTTTCGAGATTGGAAGAACTTCAGAAACAAAAAGATTCGGAAGATAAAGAGAAATTAAGGAATATGTTTATTTAGAAATCTACCGGCTATCACCAAAGGTCTACACAGTTATTTATTATTTGATTGTATTACTGTTTGCTTTATTATTTATATTTATGTCTCTAGCGAAACAACTATGTTACTATTGGAGTTTGTTTAAATAAAACAAAAAAAGTGGGACCAGTGTTTGTTCAAGGCAGAAGGTTGGCAGGATATATATCCGTGATACATATCCTGATATACAGTGTGACCAGTACAGTTCGCATCATATGGGATTTTTTTTTATTAATAGCTTTATTCGAAATTTGACTTTGGCATCAAGTTCTGTTTCGATCGAGATGAAAATTAAGCAAAAAAATAGTACTCACGTGATTCGCATTAGGTATCTGTCAAATTTTAATATATTTTTTTTAATAATTCAAAAGTCGGGTTATTTCTGAAAATATCGACAAAAGTTATTAGAAAAAGTTTTTTTTAATGCAGTTTCTAGCCCACATGCAAAAATTTAGCTGCATAAGATAATTTTGATTTTTTACCCATATTTTGTAAATTGCACCACTTCTGCAAAATAAGACTCAACACAACCTATAAAACTTCTTAGTTTTGACAATGCTTTATTTAACTTTAAAATGTCTTTATTCCAAACTAACTTCTACAGTTCATTACATGGAAAGTGACAATATAATATAGAAAATAATAACCATAAAAAAAATAACAATAAAAAAATGGAAGTTAATCCAATTTAATTCATTATTAAAATCAATTAAAAAAAAAAAAAAAAAAAAAAAAAAAAAACAGTATAAATAATTTAATTTAGTAAATATCTCTTTAATTGTTTTTTAAAAATTGCCAATTTTTTAATTTTTCTGATATTTTTTGGAAGATTATTATATTTTATTATTCCGTCATATAAAAGCGATTTTTTTCCAAAATTACTTTTTACTGGTATAGTTTGATAATTTATACAATGTCTTGTGTTATGATCATGTAATGTTTTATTTTCCTGAAGTGTTATGTTTGATTTTTTTTCTTTTAAAATAATAGAGTGGATTAGAATACAAATTTTTAATTTATAAATGTTTTGAACGTGTAAATACCCTTTCGGTCTATATAGATTAACAGTTGGTTCTAAATGTGGTAATTTGTGTATACATTTAATAACTTTATTTTGCAATTTTTGTAATGGTTTTAAGTTTGATAAACAAGCAGATCCCCATGCAGAAGCTAAGTATTGTAATTTTGAATATATTAATGAAAAATATATATTTTTTAAATATTTCAAAGGAATAAAATACCTAGCTCTGTACAAAACAGATACCAAAGGAGATATCGAGTTGATAATATACTGGATATGGCATTTCCAATTTAAATTTTCATCTAAAACTAATCCTAAAAATTTTGTCGTTTTTGAATATTGAATATTTTCATTATTAAATGTTAAGGGGTTAATGATGGAATTTATTTTATTTTTAGTTATAAACATAAAATAAGATTTTTTAAAATTTAACGTAAGTTTATTTGATTGAAGCCAAGAAAGAAGTATTTTTAAATCATTATTAATATCAAAATACATTTCTGCAAGAGTTTCAGCAAAATAAATAATTGTCGTATCATCTGCAAATAGCTTTATATTGCCCTTTAAGTTCAATTTGGAAACGGAATTAATGTAAATTAAGAATAATAACGGACCTAATATTGATCCTTGTGGAACTCCACATATTATTTCTTTTTCCGAACTTTTTCTTTCCCCAATTTGAACAAATTGTTTACGATAGCTTAAATAACTTTGAAGTAGTTTGTGTGTATTTCCCCTTATCCCAATACTGTATAATTTTCTTAATAAAATATTGTGGTTTACGGTGTCAAAAGCCTTACACAGATCTAAGGATAGTAAACAGCATTTTTTACTGCTGTCAACATTAGCTTGAATATTTGTTATGATATCTCCTACAGCTATTTCTGTATCCTTAGATCTGCGAAAACCATACTGGTTAGCAAAAAGTAAATTTTGGCTTTCTAGAAAGTCGCATAATTTATTATTTATTATTTTTTCTAATATTTTTGAAAATATTGGTAAAACAGATATTGGGCGATAATTGCTGCATTTATATCTTTTGTCAGTTTTAAATACTGGAGTTACTTTAGCAATTTTCATTTTTTCTGGAAAAATACCTGTTTCTAGAGATAATTTAGTTAAATGAAATAAAATTGGAGTAATTTCATTTTTTAAACACTTTACAATTTTAACCGATATATTGTCAAATCCATTTGCTTTTTTTGTCTCAAGGTCGTCAATAATTTGTTCTATTTCGTTTTGGGATATTTCCTCGGGATTTATAAAAAATGATTTTTCTTCTGTCTCCTCGATGCATTTTTGGACTTGCGGAATTTTCTTAGCCAGTACTTGTCCTACGTTTACAAAATGATTGTTGATTTCTTCACATATAATTTGCTGATCTTCAACTTTATTTCCATTAATTTCAAGGTAATTAATCAATGGCTTGGCTTTCTTATGTCGATTTGTTAAAATTAAATTTAAATTTTCCCAGATTCTTTTTTGATTACTAGTGGAAAATTGTTCCTTGTAATAATTTTGTTTGGTTATCCTAATTTTTTTTTTTACGAATTTATTATAATTATCATAAATTTCTTTATAATATATACTGTTAGGATTCTTCTTTTTCTTGGCATAATGTTTATCACGAGTTTTAATAAGTTTAGCTATTTCTTGTGTAAACCATTGTTCTGAGTCTTCTTTTATTTTGATTGATTGCGTAAATGAACACTTTTCAAAAGTTTTTAAAATAGTATCATACAAATAATTTGGATCTTCAAATAAATGTATATTATTATTTATTAGCATCAGCTCAAGCTTTAATTTATCCATATTTTATATATTTCTGATACATTTTCTTTAAAGTAGCGCCACACTTTATATACTGATGACACTGTGTTCTTTTTTGTCTTAATATTAAGGTGTATTACTTTCAGACACAAACTACGTTTTCAAAAATACTTGTTTTATGAAGTTACCTTATACAGGGTCAAAAACAAATAAACTTTGCATCACATGCGACCAAATTTTAATAGCCTAATTATGATTTTGTAGAAAAACACGCATTTAATATGGCTTACTTTATGGCTACTTTAAAGAAAATTATCTGAAATAAAGCATTGTCAAAACTGAGAAGTTTTACGTAGGTTGCGTTGAGTCTTATTTTGCAAAAGTGGTGCAATTTACAAAATATGGGTAAAAAATTTAAATTATCATATACAGCTGAAATTTTGCATGTGGGCTAGAAAGTGCATTTAAAAAACTTATTCTAATAATTTTTCGATACTTTCAGAAACAACCCCACTTTTAAATTATTTTTTGGAAAAAATTAAAATTTGACAGATAATGCGAATCACGTGACTACTATTTTTTTGCTTAATTTTCATCTCGATCGAAACAGAACTTGATGCCAAAGTCAAATTTCGAATAAAGCTATTAATAAAAAAAATCCCATATGATGCGGACTGTACTGGTCACACTGTATATCATGATATTTATGCGACGATATTTATCCTGATATATTATATCAATATTTTTTTTTCTAAAATTCAAATCATCAGCATAAAAATATGGCCCCGCTGCCGCTAACAGCGTATTATGCTGTACATTTTATATTCCTAACATATAGGAGTACTAAAAAAACTTGTTATTGTGATAGCAACTATCATTGAATAGAATGGAAATACAAATTTACAGGTTTAAACATGTTTATATTAAATTAAGTGGTTTTGAATTTTTAAAATATATCTTTACAGGAAACAGATATAGGTACCTACCTAATTTAAAAATAATTAAAAATTTAAATAAATATCCAAATTTGGATATATATCGGATATTTGGATATTTATATAAATATCATGATTTGCCAACCCTGGACTTCAAAGTAAGTAGTTTACAAAATTTGTTTCAAGGAAATGGTGCCGTTCTGTTCAGGGTATTACTCCTTTTCTCCCGGATTTCTTTATTTAACTGTTAATGTTAATCCTTTTTTTAGAAATCAAATTAATTTTGGATAGGCAAAACATCGCTGTTTTTTCGAAAAATCAATTTTTAAAACAATTTAATTCAACGTCGATTGTATATTTGTCTATATCCGACATCTACTCCTGGTTTGATAATTTATTAAATCTGTTACGTTCATTATAGTAGTATATTACACATATCTTTATTATCTTTAATAATTAATTATTGTATTTTATATTTTAATAAAGTTTGTTTTTGTGTTATTATGTTACGTGTTTAGAATTTAATATTGGCTTAGGTACCTACATAAAAATCTTAGCAATGACAGCTCTTGGGTACCCACCGTTGTAACCCTATGGTCCCTAATACAGAGTGTTACTTAATGATCTGTACTTATTTTAATATGGGTGATTAGTGGGCCATTTTTTTAAATTGTTTTTATATCAAAAACCTCAGTTTGAGATATTACACTAAATTTTGGTTTAAAATAATAATATGATGATATAAAAACTCATATTTTTACCCCGAAAATGTTCTTTCTCAAATCAGTAACGTAGGCTACGGCCTTAATAGAATTTTAACCAGGAAATATGTAACCCCACTGATATTTAAAAAAAAATATATTTTACTATTCATTTTTTTACAAAAAATGTATATTTTATCGTTCTCTTTTAAGACTTATCATTTAAAAATAATATAATAATAATTATTCTGCATGTCCTTTTTGATATACCTAATATTTTATGAAAATCTTATTTATACAAAAATCGTTTATATATATATATATATCTACAATATGTTTTTAAAACTTCGACCCGGGGTTTCTATATACATTCCATCTATGTAAATCATAGTAAAAATATTACAAATTGACTCGTCAGTTTTAACCATATTATTGTTTTTAAACAAGTCTATAATATCCTTTTCCAAATATTCATCGCTTTTGGTAGTCAATATTCTTAGAACACGAATAGCCTAAAAGATCGCATTCGATGAACAGTTTTTGATGCTTCAACAATATGTGAGGCTAGGTCTGAATTACTGGATCTACTTTTATTAGCATGCGGAATCGGCTGGCTTGTCTATTATTGCTTACGCACTTTAAACTCATTGGTTACGTATAATATAAGCAAGAAAATTTTAGTCAAAAAACTCTACTATAATTTTATATGAGTAAATTTAAATAGTAATCCGCACTCCAGTGAATGCATGAATCGTTATGACTGTTTACAATGTCAATAAATGTCCAATCCGCTGGTCGTCAGAAATCAAAAAGTAAGGTTAAGCATATTGATTTAAAAAAAACAAATCGTGAAAATGTAAATAGAAAAACTGTTTTTTAGTTGACTAAAGAAAACCTATATAAAAGAGTTATTCTTTTCCCCATTAAAAATAATGGCAAAGTAAGTAGATATGTTACTTTTTCTTTTGAATAATATGTTGTTAGTTTTTAACTTAAAATAAGACAAAACGTTTATTTCTGTTGTGTTTTTAGAGAAACGACGATAATTTTTGTGTACGATACTGAATTACTTAAGAGAGAAGAAGATGACCCTAACTCAGCAATACTCTATTTTTACCCGACTTGGGTATCGGACCAACAAAAGACTGCCTTGTGTGGGCAACTAATGGGCACCATAAGATGCCTAAAAAGCATTTTCTCAATGCCTAAAGTGGTATCATTACAAACTGGAAAGTTTTTCATCATAGAAAATGTCGAATTTTTATTAGTAAGTTTTTATATTTTTCAATTTATCAAGGTGTTTCTAGCTAGCTGGTGTAAAAGATATATGGAGTATAGTGACAGTTTTCAGCCCTTGGTGTAAACATTGTCACACTACCAAAACTGCAATACACTAGCAGGCTCTATTAATGTCTATTGATGGAAACTATTGTGTTTTGTATCTGTTGGTAAATATCACAAGATTGATATAGTCAACTTTGTCTTAAAACAAAGTGTTTCGACAGTTGACAGCCACATGTGACATTAACAGCTAATACTGGTTTCACAAACCCGAAAAGTTCCTAGTTCCGAAGTGGGCCTTAGTAAGCTCACACGTCAGTTAGCATCATATTATTATCTTCTGATTTTGGTGGCTGTGGCTATTTCTGTTAGACTTTAGCCACTGTGTGGCATGTTCTTAGAGAAATTTGACTATATAGTCTGCATGGAAGTCAAGACTGCACTTTAAACTCTCTGTTAAGATATTTTTGAACATTCCCGATGCAGCACTGGCCATCCTGGCTGAGGCTATAAATTTATCCGTTCATAGGGGTAGTTTTCCATTGCTTTTAAAACAGGCTGTGGTGTTACCATTATTTAAGGGGGGTGATAGGGAGCTTCCCTCGAGTTATAGACCAATATCCTTGCTTCCTACTCTAACCAAGATTGTAGAAAAATTGATTAAAAAGAGAATGATTAGTTTTTTGGAAAAGCACAAACTACTGACATTGTCCCAGTTTGGATTCCAGCTAAATAAAAATACCGATGACGCAATATTTCATGTTTTGGAGGAGCTATACTTGAGGCTAAATGATGGAGAGGGAGCCGCGGTGGTGTTCTGTGACTTGACCAAAGCTTTTGATTGCGTCTGTCATGAAATACTGCTGCGGAAGCTTCAAGTGTATGGCTTTCGGGGTCCAATCTATGAGTGGCTCAGGTCTTATCTCTCTGAGCGGAGTCAGAGTGTCTGCTTTCGGGGGACTGCTTCAGGTAAACTAAATGTTTCGGCAGGGGTTCCACAAGGATCTGTATTGGGACCACTGTTGTTTTTATTGTATGTTAACGATCTTCCCAATGTTATTAAATATGGTCATAATGCATCATTTGCCGATGACGCAACAATTCTTTGGCACCACAAGGATTCGATTGCTCTTAATAGTTTAATGCAGGAAGATTTGTTAAGTATTAAGAAGTGGTGTGACTCCAACCTACTTTCCTTTAATATTTCTAAAACCAATATTTTAAATTTTAAATGTAAATTGAATGATATTTTATTGAATGGCGAGGTGGTTGATAATCTGTCAGAGAGTGGGTTTCTTGGCTTACTCATTGACAATAAACTTAAATTCGACATACACATTAAGAAATTATGTAAGAAAATCTCATCGGGTTGTTTTGCCATCAGGACTATAAAGAATGAGTTAAATGCATCAATAGCAAGAAACGCTTACTTTTCTTTGGTTGAGACACACTTACGCTATGGCATCTGTTTTTGGGGTGGTTGCTCGAATACCCTATTTAATTCTGTATTTGTGCTGCAGAAACGAGCAATTAGAAATCTTTGTGGTGCTAAGCCACGAGAAACTTGCCGACCTCTGTTCGTGTCTCGGAGAGTTTTAACTTTGCCATGTATTTTTATATTGGAGACTGTATGTCTTATGTTCAAAAAATACTCGTTGGATATTCGTTCCTTGTCAGTGGTTCCTACAAGGAGCTCCTATACCATTAGGCTTCCTATTCCTACATCTGCATTAACTAAAAACTCTATTTTTTATAATAGTAAAAAACTTTTTAATAATCTGCCTATAGAACTTAGAAGACTTTCTAATTACAGGATGTTTAGGAGTAGGGTAAAAAGCCTATTGGTTAAGAAGGCATATTATACGGTTGAGGAATATCTCATGGATAATCCAGTGTGATCAATACCATTGCCTGAATATTTCTATTTTAAATTTTATCTTTGTATATTCACAGTTATTGTCTTAACTTGTTTTTTAATTGTAAGTAGGTTTTTATCTTTATATATTTAGTGTCCTTCCTGCGTTAACTGCTCATTGAACAAACCCGAACCACTGCCGCCCATCCCTATGTGGTTCAACTTAGTACTCCCCGAACATCATTGTTTCAGAACTCTTTCATTTGGAGGACGTCATCTTTGTGGAACGGCCTTTCTGAGACCGTGTTTCCAACCGAATATAACCTCCAACGATTCAAGAAAAACGTGAATCGCTTTCTTCGCACACGCACCGCTCCCAGAGCGCCTTAAAGGATTTTCCTATAGTGCTTGTGCTCGATCATAAAAAAAAAAAAAAAAAAAAAAAAAAAATTGTATTTTGAATGATTTTTATTTATTATTTATAATTTTTATTTAGATAATAAGTTGTTAGCTTTGTCAATGGGATTGTACTAATCTTCGGACAATAAAGCATATTTGAGTTTGAGTTTGAGTTTGAAACTTTGTTGCACAGTCGCATTGTGACAAGATTTTTGTAGAACCAGGTTACTTAAAGAAAAATCTAATTTTATCCTTCAGATTAATTGTAGTATCTGAGTATAGCTTTACATTTAGACACCCCATTTATATTTCTGTAAAATTTCTAAAATAATTTACTCAACTTAAAAAGTCAGGCTTTTATCTACCTAATATACGAATATAAAGGTTTTTTTTTCTAGGTATACTGGGGACTGGTACAGTCAGTTCTGATCAACCCGTTTGATACCCGATTATTTTCATCAAACATTTGAAATGTGTCAACACTGTCAACAGTTATTTATTCTCACTTATAACAGTCAAAACATATAAACATATTCACCAAACCTCTAGATATGAGGAATAGCTTTTAGTGTAAATATTCCTACAATGATAGGTAACGTCAGTAAGATGGTGTCTGCTAAAAGTGCTAAGTAAACAATAATAGTGAAAATGTTAATCAACAAATATTTTTATTAAATCTGAATTTTTAGCATGTTTTTTAACATTGTTATTGAATACATTATTTTGTATAAAAAGTAGAGTACTTAATCGCGTCCATATAATTTATATCAACGAAAAATATTCTTGGCTAGCGGACTTAAAAGTGTAAAAAGACCTGCATTTTGCATTGAAGTACACAGGGATGCCAAAAACAGTGGACTGAAAAGCAATATGGCTTTAATTTAAAGTTGTAACGTCATTAGTTAGTTAGTTATAAAACATACAATAAATACAATTTTGCGGCTTCAGAAGAATTTTTCTGGTCACTCCAAAAATTAGGAGCATATCAATTTGTTCATTTCTAGTAAAAGTAACCATTTTATCTGATTTACACCATTCCATTGTTTTTCAAAACCGCCTTTATATTTCTTTAGAAAATACAGGGCGGCAATAAAGCATAACGATTCTAAATTTGCGATTGGGACTTAAGGCAAATTTTTTCGTGTCAATGCCAGTGTTGATGTCATCTCTTATGCATAATCTGAAAATTTCATTTCAATATCTATAAATACAGAAAAGTTATAGGGGTGAACGTCTTTGGAGAAACACCCGGTATACTGGAGTGTTTTGCGCCGTTTTGTTTTTTTGAATCCTTTCCACACTTCATTGTACCTGTATTTTGCATTGTTGTTGATTCCAACATGATGGCGTTGCGGCTTATTTACCTCTTGCTATTTTATTTAGCAGAGTTTAATGCGTTGCATCGTTATCAGTGGAGTTGCTTCGGGTTGTGGCATTCTGATGAGTTCCTAACAAGGATGAAACAGCTGTCAATATCTACTCAGCCCCAGGGAGTAAATTGTTTTTGGCATCCCTATGTACTTCAATGCAAAATGCAGGTCTTTTCTCACTTCCAAGTCCGCTTGCCAAGAATATTTTTCGTTGATTATTTTGTATCTTGTTTTAACGATGTTTTCTCTTCCGTTACCTATTTATTTGTTTAATCATGGCTTCTTTAATCTGTATTGTATTGTAAGTATGCCAACCCCATAAAAAATTAGTTATTTTAGGTAAATGGAAAATATTGCTGCTGTATTTTTGAGATCTTAAAAATCAAAATTAAATTTTTTTTTTTTTAAATATACCCGTTTTGTAAAGAATCTACAGCCACAAAAGAATGGGCCTTTTCACTATTCTTAAATTTGATACATTTGGCATTTGAATTGTTTAGTCGGTGATATAATAAGTGTTTTTCATCAATAAAACTATTGCTAGGTCATAACATTAATTTATTTCAGCACAGTAAAAACCGGGTAAAATTCAACCAATTTGAAAATCTCAAAACAGGCGCGACCATGACGTAGATATGTTTAAAGCTTGCTAGAGCGCATGCGTTTAACCTCGCACACGCGTAAATGCTGATCTGTCGAACTGCCATCGGCAAATTAAGCCGCTGTTGCCATATGTAGAAAGTTTTATAATCTTAATAATATACTTTCTTCTTAGAACTTTATTTGGATACTTTAAATAAATATAAACAATACTGGTAAAATAATTCATTCCGCAGCTATTGAATGGAAAACTGGTATATTATAATAATTACTAATA
Organism: Polydrusus pterygomalis; assembly: GCA_963969555.1. NCBI lineage: Eukaryota > Metazoa > Arthropoda > Insecta > Coleoptera > Curculionidae > Polydrusus > Polydrusus pterygomalis. The sequence goes on along the minus strand of OZ018382.1, from coordinate 23,141,561 downwards.
ATTGCTAGTCAATTACCATTACACTGGTACTATAAACTATAATAAATGATTTTTGAGAGTATCGGCAACACTGTCAAGCTGCTGATTTTGTGAATTCTTGATATTTTAAGCCAGCGACTCGGCTATTCCTATCATTCCTCTGTGCATCAATCTTCCGGCGCGATGACGTAGGTATGTTTAAGTCCGTGTTTTTATTCAAGGAGTTTTTTATTTATTTATTTTCTCAGTTATGGCTTAAAAGTATAGAAAAGTAAAAACACAGAAAATTTTATTTTTTGTTCCTTTATACACTACTACCAAAATCAAAATTTAGTGAAAAGGCCCATTGTTAAAAGCAAGACAGAGCTATTTATATTAGGCAGCAAAGACATATAACGGTCACAGTATAAGAATTTACCCTATACCTAGTAAAACCTTTCTGACCATACCATCTTTCCAACCTCTTAAATATTTTGGTGGGGAATTTACTAGCATTGCAAACTTACTATTACTGCTCGTTTTATTATTAAAATCATGTTATGGTTAATCATTAATGTATGTTTTTTTAGGCTATAGGATCTGACCGAAACATCCCCGATTGGGTTTTGGACCGTAGAGCCAATCTATTCTACTCTTTAATCAATTTTTTTCACAAGGATTTTGTAAATCTGTCTCTTCTATATAAGAAGGCAGCACTCGGTGCCAAATTATATCACATATTTGATACATATTTAAAGCTCATGCTGTTTGGAGGCAATATTTTCAGTCACGTACCGATGTTAGAATTACCAAAGGTAGGTTCATTAATATAATAGATCAGTAAAAATAATTAATTTTTTAATTAGTAAAAAAAAATTATTAGGTACTTACTCTGTACATGTTATTATTTTTAGCTTATTGAGCTTTTTACTTTTAGAGTGGAAGCACGGTTTTTATGGAGGCTGTCGCTTTTTTGGATAGATGCAGAGACTTTCCACATGCTCTGGGCGGTACAATTCTATATCACAATAAGTATGTATATTATTTTTGTATAATATTTTTCGCAATATCTGCTATGGCTAGAAAATTAAAAATAATTTACTCAAAATCATTTAGTAGATAATAAAACGTAGTTTATAAAATACATTAAAAATTCCTCAGCTTGTTCCTTTCCTTACCTTTTTATATCTGGGATCTGGGTATAAAGATGGTTATCTTAAAAACCAGCTCAGTAGAACATTACCTGGTGGTTAAGCTTCTTTGTATAATATTCTTTACCTTCAAACTAAATACATACAGTAATATTTGACGCCAAAAGAAGATAAAGTCATTGAACAACTAAAATATAAAATCTATTACTGCAAGATACAGTTGACGATATATAACTCAATTACAACAAAATTGGGTAAAACGGGTTTCTCTCCTTGCTGCTTATACCTGGATAGAACACCAGCTATATACATAGCTGTAAATTATTGTATGTACGATTTTTTACCATAAGTAATAATGGTTATTTCTAAATATTTTAATTATAATATAATACCAGGAAAACTACAAAAGTAAAAGGGTAAATTTATTAACAAACATAAAAACAAAATGCTAATATTTAATTGCTGCCGCATTGGATTCTAATACTAATTGTAATCTTCTTGGCATTGACAAAATAATACTTCTGGTGTAATCCGGGAGTTAGCCCTTCCCAATTTTCTTCTATTTTATCAAATAACTCTATTTCATTCTGTGGTTTGTTCAAATTTATTTTGTACATTTTTTTTACCATCAATCCCCAAACATTTTCAATTGGATTTAAATCAGGACTTCTTGAGCACCAAGGCAGACATGTTACGTTGTTTTGTATAAACCAGTGTCCTATACTTTTTGCAGTATGCACAGGGCAGTTACCCTGCTGAAATATAAAGTTATTTCCTTCAAAAACTATCGCCGCAGAAGGAAGAAAAACATTTTCCAAAATCTGAAGATATATACACTCATGGACAAAATTATCGAATATTTTTAATTTTTCATAATTTCTTTTTGAAAAAATAAATTCTGATGAAACAAGTCATTTAAATACTATCATTTACGAGAAACTGTTTACTTTAAAATATTTTAGTGAACAAACTTAAGTTTTTATTAGAAGGAAATCGTGAAAAAAAAATTAATGCTAAATGTTATGAAAATTAAGGATATTTACATCATATTTAAATACTAATTGGAGGACAATTACAAGTCTTTTGATTAAAATTAGAGCACAGTTAGTAACGAGTATTTCCCCCTCGAGCTCTAATTACTGCTTCCATTCTTCTCGGCATGCTGCTAAGAAGGTTCTGGATATATTCTTGAGGAATTGCATTCCACTCTTCTTGTGCAGCAATCCGAAGCTGGTCTATTGTACTTGGAACGGGATTTCTTCGTCGTATGCTGCGTTTAAGATAGTCCCATGTATGTTCTATTGGATTTAAGTCGGGGCTATATGGTGGCCAATCTAATCTTTGAATTTGGACCGCATCAAGGTAATTAGTCACTATGTTAGCTGCATGCGGTCGAGCATTATCGTGCATTAATATGAATCCTTCATATCCAATATGGCCGACATAAGTCAAGACATGATCTTGCAGGATGTTTTCAATATACAAGTCACTTGTCATTCGTCCAATCACTTCCACGAGTTCGGTGCGTCCCTCCCAAGAAATACCGCCCCAGAGCATTATACCGCCACCGCCAAAACTAACGGTCTCTATGAGATTGCAGGCAGCATACCGTTCTCCAACTTTTCTGTAGACGTGGTTTCGTCTATCTGGCTTCCATAACTGAATTCTAGTCTCATCCGTAAAGAGAACATTTTTCCAATTCTCGATATCCCACTGAATATGTCTTCTAGCAAATTCTAATCGTCGGGCTTTGTGATTTTGGAGAAGACGTGGAACTTTGGCGGGCCGTCTTGGCTTTAAACCTGCTTCTTTTAATCTTCGCCTAACTGTTTTTAAACTTACATTAACTTGTCTTACATTTAGTAACTCATTTTTGAGATGCGTCGATGTCAATGTGCGATTTCGTGTAGAATCAAGTCTCAAAAATCGATCATCAATTGCTGTTGTACACCTCTTGCGCCCTTGACCAGGTTTACGTACGAAAGTTCCAGTCTCTTCATACCTTTTTAAAATATTCGATACTGTAGATTGACCTCTCCTGAGACGTTGTGCGATATCCTTTTGTTTATATCCTTCGTTATATAGAGTTACAATTTGCACCGCTTCAACTTCATTGCAGTGTGTAACTGGTGGCATACTGATGTTTTTAATAGCAACAAACACAAACACTATTTGCTATTACTTAGTTAATTACACTACAGTAACATAATTCCAAGCTTAATTCACTATAATTCATAAAATATGTAAATAATTGTTTTTGATAAAATGCACAAGAGACAGTAATATGCGCCATTAATGTTAATTAAACGTCAAAATATGTTAAAACAAGTGAGTAATCAGCCTACTAGAGAACTAATATCAGGACATGTAAGTTTACGGCGATTATTTAAATTTATTTTGAAATAATAATGATTACAAAAAATATTCGATAATTTTGTCCATGAGTGTATTACGGTTTAGTGTTCCACCAATATTTCAGCATACACCTGCGCACCGTAAACACTTATGCATGCCCACACGTTAATGGAGAAACGTCCACTGGTTTGCTTTTTTCGAGTATACTTTTCGTCATATCGGGAATTTGATGGTTATATACTCGAATCTTTCCATTATATAGTGTCCGCAAGAAAGTCCGCCCATTTTAATTATTAGGTATAGGTAAAAATTGAAAAAGCAGTTAGTTTTGGCTTACCTAAAAACCAAAAATGACGTATACTGAAGCAGTTGCACGACTTGCGTTACCTGTCAAATTTGACATTTTTAATAAAATGGGTTCAAAAATGCATTTATTTATCAAAATATCGAAAAACTTTATTCGAGAAAGTTGTTTATTTAGGCATTTTTAGCTTCTGTACGAAATTTTGACAGTCTCATAAAATTTTTATTTTTTGCCAGGTTTTTGAAAATTTTAATCAACCCTCGTAGATTAACTTTTATACGTCTAAGGAAAACCATTTGCCTTTACTTCATTTTTAATATTAATGCAATTTTGTGTAAAATTTTTGTTTTCAATTATTTATTTTGCTTCAAAAACTGAAATTGTTATTGATCAGTATGTAATGTTTGATGCAAAGTTTATCTAATTACATTAGTTTTGCCAAAACCGACGTTTCTTATTTTTCTTAAGTTAGTAAACAGATGTACAAAAAGAAAATATTAGGAAGCTGTCGTTGAAATATTTTATTTTATATACACCTACTTGTAAACTATATTTTTCTTGAATAAAATGTTTCGAGCGATTAATATTTATTCTTTTTGATCCAATATTAATTAAGTAAAATTTCAACGAAAGCTTCCTAATATTTTTTTTGTACATCTGTTTACTAACTTAAGAAAAATGAGAAATGTCGGTTTTGGCAAAACTGATGTAATTAGATGAACTTTGCATCAAACATTACATACTGATCAATAACAATTTCAGTTTTTGAAGCAAAATAAATAATTGGAAACAAAAATTTTACACAAAATTGCATTAAGATTACGAATGAAGTAAAGGCAAATGGTTTTACATCGAAGTATAAAAGTTAATCTACGAGGGTTGATAAAAATTTTCAAGAACCTGGCAAAAAATAAAAATCTTATGAGACTGTCAAAATTTCGAACAGAGGCTAAAAATGCCTAAATAAACAACTTTCTAGAATAAAGTTTTTCGATATTTTGAGAAATAAGGGCATTTTTGAACCTATTTTATTAAAAATGACAAATTTGACAGGTAACGCAAATCGTGCAGCTGCTTCAGTATACGTCATTTTTGGTTTTTAGGTAAGCAAAAACTAACTGCTTTTTCAATTTTTACCTATACATAATAATTTTAAAAAATCCCATTTGATGCGGACTTTCTTGTGGACACTGTATATGTAGACTGAAAAGTTTTCTCATCGGAAAAGATAACATTTTGCCAAAAAAAAAATTTCTGGTAAATATTGCATAGCAAACCCAATTCTTTGTTCCTTATCACTATTTTTTAAAACGGTTTGGATGCAGCGATTTCTTAATTCGGAACATTGTCTTACTCGACGTTGCACAGTTCTAGATGAAGCAGGGAATCCTGTTATGTGCATAGCGGATACTGCAGTTTCAAATGGGTTTTGCCTTAAATATTCCACCAAATGTCGGTCTTCTTCATTTGATTATTTTATATTATTTAAAGCAACCAGACCCAACAGACCTTACAAGTGTTTGATAATAGCGTCTATTTTTACAATTCTTTGAACAGTACTTCTAGGTACTCTAAAATGATCAGCTATTTTTCTATAAGACCACCCTATTTCTACTAAACATCTTATTCTTGCCTTTTCAATAATACTTAAATGAGGCATTTTTAAATCAAATAAGATAATGACAATACTTTGACAGATATCATGTTAACAATTAACACGTTACAAAGGTAATAAAGGTAAAAAAGTTGCATTTACAGTGTCACAGTTTAGTGTACGAAATTATCTGTCGTCAACTGTACATTCTGTAATATGAAGAAAAACACGTTCTTTAATAATAAACGTTTATTTTTCTTCATTTTAAAATAAATCGATCTGAATTTTTTGAAGTTGTACTCTAGTTAAGGCCTGCGTTAGGTTCGTTTTAAATAGAAGGTACGGTTTTCTACAGTAGATTCACTGTTACTTCCTTTTTTTTGGTCCAATCAAACCGAGTTTTCGAGATTAGTTTTGACAGTACTTCTACTAACTTGTCAGTTCTTGTACTAACTGGGAAATTTCGCTACACTAGACGTATTCTATGTTGTTTCTGGGTTTTCCGGACAATTCTAGACGCGTTTAAATGACATTATATTTAAATTTAAAAAAACGAAAGTGCCTATCCATGTCTCTACCAAATTACGTTTATCAGCGTGTAATTACATTACCTCACAAATACTTTTGGTCACAATGACGATAAAGCGAAGATAGATCACGTATTTCTTTCTTAAACGTACTGTTCAATGACTGCTGACCGTTACGTCATATTCTCCATATTTGCGGTACGTCATAAATTAGTTCAGTCAGTTTGACTCACCGGTGGTAAAGGTTATGATTTTTCTTAGGCTTGATCTACATAAAGACGGATGTATGTGAACAAGTAAACTACACAATACGCGTTTTTTCAAATTTTTTATTATTATTCTTATACTGTTAATGAAGTCAGAAATAAGTTGTTTATTTAGGGTAAAAGGTATTATGGGATGAAACATTTTGTTTTTGAAAATCGGTATGATATTTTTAATTAATTTAAATTTGCTGAAAAATAAAACTCTTTTAAGTATAAAATTTAAAATTAACTTTCAAAATGTCTTTATTCCAAAATAACTTTTACAGTTCATTACATGGAAAGTGACAACATAATATAGAAAATAATACCCATTAAAAAAAAATAATAGTAAAAAAACATGGAAGTTAATCCAATTTAATTAATTTTTAATATCTCTTTAATTGTTGAATGATGAAAGAGTTTTGGACTTCCATTGTCTTTATTTGTTTTAAATCACAACGTTTCAACTGGTAAGTATCTCCAGTCGTCTTCAGGTGAATACTAAATAAGTAAAGTAACTACAGGACTATTTATACTAGCTAGGTGCACTGAAGCATACCCGAGGTGGGTGCAGTCATGCGTTCAGTTGGCACGCGATCTTATCCTAAGATTACATCTATCTAACAAAGGTTTCCAGATATTTCTTATGTCTAGGGATGGTTTACTAAAGCAGCCTGGGTTCTGATGAATAGCAGCAGCTTCCTTGAACTTTCTTTTCCTCCAGTGTGGTTCCTTATGTAGGATTTCAGCTTCTGACCACATGATATGGTGACCATGTTTCCAGGCATGGTCAGCTGCACCTGACTTTTCGGTCTCCTTTTAACGTATTGTTTTTGTGTTCTTTAATCCATGTCCAATCCAATGTCAAAGGAGTATCTGAGAAAATAAGAAGACTAGGACAACGATACAACATCAACACCGTATTTAACTCGAAGGACACCCTAAGAAGTCACCTGACGAAGACAAAGCCCACAAGTCAAAAAGATAAGAAAAACTGCGTCTACCAGATTCCCTGCGAATGCGGCCAATCTTATATAGGTGAGACATTAAGACCATTAGAAACAAGGATTAAAGAACACAAAAACAATACGTTAAAAGGAGAGACCGAAAAGTCAGGTGCAGCTGACCATGCCTGGAAACATGGTCACCATATCATGTGGTCAGAAGCTGAAATCCTACATAAGGAACCACACTGGAGGAAAAGAAAGTTCAAGGAAGCTGCTGCTATTCATCAGAACCCAGGCTGCTTTAGTAAACCATCCCTAGACATAAGAAATATCTGGAAACCTTTGTTAGATAGATGTAATCTTAGGATAAGATCGCGTGCCAACTGAACGCATGACTGCACCCACCTCGGGTATGCTTCAGTGCACCTAGCTAGTATAAATAGTCCTGTAGTTACTTTACTTATTTAGTATTCACCTGAAGACGACTGGAGATACTTACCGATTGAAACGTTGTGATTTAAAACAAATAAAGACAATGGAAGTCCAAAACTCTTTCATCATTCAAGAAACATCATTGTCTCCAACCTTCAAACAGTCTCTTTAATTGTTTTTGACACGTTGCCAATTTTTTAATTTTTCTGATATTTTTAGGAAGATTGTTATATTTAATTATTCCGTCATATAAAAGCTATTTTTTTCCGAAATTATTTTAACTGGTATAGTTTGATAATTTATACGTCTGGTGTTATGATCATGTAATGTCTTATTCTCCTGAAGTGTTACATTTGATTTTTTTTCTTTTAAAATAATAGAGTGAATTAGAATACAAATTTTTAATTTATAAATGTTTTGAACGTGTAAATACCCTTTCGGTCTATATAGATTAGATACCAAGGGAGATATCGAGTTTATAATATACTGGATATGGCATTTCCAATTTAAATTTTCGTCTAAAACTAATCCTAAAACGTTTGTCATTTTTGAATATTGAATATTTTCATTATTAAATGTTAAGGGGTTAATGATGGAATTTGTTTTTAACTAATCCTAAAACGTTTGTCATTTTTGAATATTGAATATTTTCATTATTAAATGTTAAGGGGTTAATGATGGAATTTGTTTTTAATTATTTTAAATTAATTAAATCATATTTTTTTTTGTCTAGTGCATCAGTTTATAAATTTTGTTTTAAATATTTTGTCTTATTTATAAAATTATTAAATCTTATTTATACCTAAAAAAGAAAATATAATAAAAAATAACAACACAACAAAATACAGTTTTTTAATAATTAAAATAAATCATCTTCATCAGATTCGTCCAAGTTAATAATAATGAGAAGACACCATCAATGATAGGTTTAATTGCATTGAGCGAATGGTAACGTGTTCACCTGCTCTATACATCCCATAAGTACGCTCTCTCATGGTATGTTCATGAGTTTCCTGAAGTTGTCGACCACGGGATGTCACAATAGCTACATTATTGCGATTCTTAACATCTACATCCTTCTCTATCCCCTTTGCCTTAATTCGTTGGATTGTTAAACACGAAACACCCAACGCATCAGAATCTCTCTAAAACAGATGGGAGATATTTATTTTATAAAAACATTGCCATATATTTTTCATGTTTATTATTTGCATTCACAATTTCTGCTTTAATATATCTACTTCCCTCGTATACTGCGGTAAAGGGTAATACAGTCTTTCCGGCATCACTTTCGCTTTAAAAATAATCAAATAATTATAAAATTAATGCTTGTGCTTTTTCACAATGCCGTGTTGATTAAAAATGTCACTGTCAAAAATGACAATAAAACATTTTTGACTGGTAAAATTATACGACATTCATTATTGACGCAAATTTTACTATCTCACCTAGTTCACGAATGTTAGAAAGAAAATTTTATAAATTTATTTTCAACCAATTAGAAGGCTCCTTTTTGTTTACGTTGCTTATAGCAACGGGAGACTATCGCGATAGTCTATAGCCTATTAACCTAATGAAATTATTAAGTGATCATTTTTCTTAGGTATACTACTACGACTTAATTTTTAATTCAAATGTCAAGTCATTTCGAAGTGACAGGTGAGACAAACCAGCGAAATCCAATGTCTTTATAGTTTTAAATTCAAATAAAACTTTAAAAAACATATTTCCGATGAGTTTAGTTTAATATGACGCACTGTATTTTTACAATAGAAGTTGATTTTACTTGTTAGTAACTAAGGTTTATTACTAAAATTTCAGGAACATTAAAAGAAACTCCAATTTATGAAATTTTCTTACCGAATCTCCCACGCAGCAGAATTAATTCCCGATCATTTTTTTTTCTGTTTCACGTTTCACTCATGTTTTTGTTGATAGAAAATTATCCCGAGTCGAAGACGTGACCTTAAAAAAAATTATCGGTAATAATTCTGCTGCTAGGGAGATTATAAATGATAATCACTAGTCGTGACGTAACGGTCAGCGGTCATTGAACAGACTTTACAATCATTTTACAACAGAAAATATAAACAACTTGTCTTGTCTTGATTTAACCACCGTCACAGTTTTATTGAGCTGGTTATAAACTGGTCATCCACAACCGGGCATTAAAAATTTATTTTGTACCAGGGTGGTAGCTACACATCTGTCCGCGTCAACGACAAAGAAAATAGTCTTCGCAGATCCATATCGCATAAAGAACCCAGCCGAAATCGTCGAGACCGATTTTGAGCTACCCTTTGGCGTTCAACTTCTACAAGTTTATATTACGAATAAGGAATTTTGTAGTTTGCACGAATCGGCGTTTAGGAGCCGATGTATTCTGCAACATGTGTTAAATAAAAAAACTAAAAGAGTAAGTTATCCGACACTTATACTGGATGATTCACCGACGTATACAGTGTGTGTCAGCCAAATGGAATAAATTTGATAATAAATACATGGGGCCGTGTCAGAATGTCAGAAAAAACCCTTGGACACATCGATTGGTATTTCTAGTTGCGCATTTTTTTCAATAAAAACTTTTTATCCAGAGTGTATCAAGTGACAGTGGCTGTATATTATTCAATTTTTAGATGCTTCAGAAAATTTTAGACATATTTCATGTACAATATCCTATACCTATCTTGAACTGTTTCCGAAATATTAAGTGTTTTCAGATTTATTGCAAAAATTAATGCTAATCGTCAGAATTGCCGCTATTGGTCTAGGGAAAATCCTCACTGGATTAGAGAAGAACATACGCAATATCCTGAAAAGGTTAATGTTTGGGCAGGAATAGTTGGAGAGCATATCATAGATCCCTTTTTTATTAATGGCAATTTAAATGGCGATAATTATTTAGCACTGCTCAAAAATAATTTCTTGCCAACTTTGACAAATTTATATCCTGATCCAGCAAACCCACAACTTCCAGCGAATATGATATGGTTTCATGGAGCACCGCCTCATTACCAAATCAATGTCCGGCAGTACCTCAACAGAGTATTTCCAAATCGGTGGATAGGGAGGTGTGGAACGATGGAATGGCCAGCACGATCCCCTGATCTGACGCAATGGCTTCAAACATTTCTGACCATACGACACAAAAGATTTGGTTAACTCTAAATGAAAATACTAAAAAAATTCCTCAATATAACAGATTCTTTAGTCAAGAGGCAAAACTTCATTTCTTGGCAGAACTACAGAACCAAGACTGGACAGATGTATATAGTGTTTCGAGGTCTGACGTTAGTAAACAGTGGTTTGTTTTTATTAATATGTATATAAATTTTTTTAATCATTGTTTTCCAAAAAAACTTGTACACAAAAAAGTTAATGGGGAGGCTCTGTACAATAAACAATTAGAAATTAGGGATGTAAAAAATAGTCTAGATGTACTGCTTTTGTTAAAGAACCGAAGTGATGTTTTCTTGGAAATGTATAAGCCTGTAAAAAAAGAGTATGATAATTTGCTAGTTAAAAGTAGATGTAAAACTTATGAGGATAGAATCAACAGATCAGATAACAAAACTAAATGCTTATAGTCTATATGTAACGAAATTGTGGGTAAACCAAGGTCTGGTGATACAATGATTTCAGGAAGTGCTCTGGACATATCGAATAAGTTAAATTTTTTTTTTCTGAAAAAGTACCAAATTTACTTAAAAATGCCAAAAACACACAGTGGAGTACTAAGATAACAGCAAATAACATGTCAATATTTTTTAAACCAGTCACAAAAAAAAATCTTAGAACTGACCAGCATAATTAAAAATAAAAACAGCTTTGGGGATGATGAATTGCCCACAAGCATAATAATTAAGCTAAGTTTACCAGAGATAGCTGATGTAATGGTGTATATGTAGTAGGCTGATAGTGAAATCCGTCATTTCATGAAAACCCTAGTCATATCATGAAGCGTGGCTAAAAGGTATATTGCAACTGGTTTGTTCGTTGTTCCCCAGAGCATTTTTTTCAATTTGTTTCAACTAATATTGTTTTATAAAAATAAAATTTAAATTCAATTTTTTAAAAATGCTCTGGGGAACAACGAACAAACCAGTTGCCAATATACCTTTTAGCGTGCAGCATGATATGACTAGGCTTTTCATGAAATGACGGATTTCACTATCAGCCTACGACATATATAATAAATAACTCTTTACGGGAGGGCATTTTCCCGGAACAACTTAAAACAGCAGTTATAAAACCACTATTGAAAAAGGGAGATCCGGAGGAATTCGACAACTACAGGCCGATCAGCCTTCTTCCAGGTTTTTCAAAACTGTTTGAGTTGGTTGCATGCAGCCGCCTTGTTTCATTCATGGCATTCTTGAGCAACTGGAGGAGGGTGGGGTGGCTGTTGGAGTATTTCTGGATCTCTCAAAAGCATACGACTGTCTTGATCGAGAAATTTTGTTAAAGAAACTTGATTTGTATGGAATAAGGGGTAATGTGTTAAAATGGTTTAAGTCATACTTGAATAATAGAATACAGAAGGTAGTAGTTAATAAAGATAAGGTAAGCTATAAGTCTGAAAGTGTGAATAATAATATAGGAATCCCCCAGGGCAGCATTTTGGGACCAATTTTAATTATTATTTTTACTAATGACCTAAATTTTGAAATAAGGGACTCAAATGCTATTCTTACATTATATGCTGATGATACCAATCTCTTATTAAAAATTAATGACCCAACTGAACTCGCTAACGAGACTGCTGATATATTTTTGCAAATTTGCTCTTGGTTTGAAAAAAATAGACTGTTAGTCAATGAGAACAAAACAAATATCTTATTATTTAGAACAAAATGAAATAGAATGGAAAAACCAGAAAATATTCAAATCAATAACAAAGATTTTGAGCTTGAGTCCCAAACAAAATTTCTGGGAATTTATATAGATGAATTTTTAGACTGGACCGAGCAAATAGAATCACTTGGTAAAAAACTTAACAGTATATGCTATGGTATCAGAGTGATTTCGAAGTATGTTTCAACAGCAGCGCTGCGGACCCTGTATTTTGCAAACTTTGAGGCTACGGCAAGGTATGGGATAATTTTTTGGGGTGGAAAATCAAAGATACAGGATATTTTTATTATACAGAAACGTTTAATAAGAATAATGTATAAAATGTCGTTTAGAGAGACTTGTGGGAATGTTTTTAGAACTAATTTTTTATTGACAATTTTTGGTTTATACATTTTTGATACCATTATGTTTTTTTTTAAGAATAGACAGCGTCTTTATGCTGAGAGGAATCATAAGTACAGTACTCGTTCTGTTGATGTAAATTATCCAGCACATCATCTGTCTATTTTACCCTATTATGCGGGTGTTCGACTTTTCAATAAACTTCCTACTGATATTAAAAGTGAACTAAGTGTTAAGGTATTTAAAAGAAAATTAAAGGAATATTTAGTACAGATGGAACCATACTGTTTTTAAAGGACTACATGGAGAGTTAATGCTCTCCCTTTGCTGACGTCATTTCCTTTTATGTAAATTGTATAGTTTATGTAATCAGAAATAAAGAAATTTATTATTATTATTATTAAGATTAGGATGTTGCCAAGACGTTCGCGGCGAGCATTTTCAACATCTCCTAATAGAAATAAACAGTAAAACTTATTAGTTTTTGAGTGTGTTGTTAATTTTTGCAATAAATCTGAAAACACTTAATATTTTCGAAACAGTTGATGATAGGTATAGGATATTGTACATGAAATATGTCTAAAAATGTCTGAAGAATGTAAAAATTGAATAATATACAGGGTGCATTAAAAATAAGAAAGTTTGTATTGGCCACTTTAACGATTTTAGGTAGCAGATCATTGGGCCTTATAAACATCATACTGGGGACACCAAACAGGTGTAGCATAGTTTAATCTACTGTATACGAATGAGTAGAATAAAGCCTTCATTGCAGTTATGAGTGAAACTGTCTACATTGTCTTAAAATAAATCCTAACATTTTTGTGGCTTTAGCGACAACAAAATTTATATGTAAAGGAAAAAGCATTTTACAATCAAGTATGATACCCAAGTTTAAATTATAATCGTGTAAGAACTTGCTTATATTTCTAGAAAATGAAATAAAGCAACACTTATCTAAATTAAGAAATAATCTATTTTTTTTACAGTAGTCATAGAGTCTATTTAAGTAATCCTGCATTAATATACAGTCCGTTATACTTTTGATCAATGCGTAAAACATTAAGTCGTCTGCATACAGAGAGAAGGCACAAAAATGAAAACAAGACTTTATGTCGTTTACATAGATTATAAAAACGAATGGTCCCTGATGTTCGAAAATAAAATAAAATACAGGGGGTTTCATTGAAAATATCGACGTTGCTACTAATTTTTGGTAGAAGTGGGAACACTGTATCGTCAAAAATATTTTAGATAAACAGAGCATGTCTGTTTACGTAAATGATCAAATTTTCAGATCGGTTCGTTAGCTGGCTCGCATTAATAAATCTAACGTACCATCCACGTGAATCACCCTGTATATATGCATGAAAAATATTCTGAAGAAATGGAAAGTTGTTAAAATTATTGAAAAATATGATTAGCGACCTACTAATTAAAAATGTTGTATCCTTGTTGATATTTGAACCCTTAAGCTTTAGGGACTTAATTCTCTCAACAACCAACCCCCCTAACATACCATATTCAATTTTATAATATTAACTAGCGTGTAACCGGCATGCGTTGCAACCCGCTGGTATAAATACAAACCCGAACAAACCCGATATATTAGTACCCGGCATGCCACTTTCTGAAATTGTACCCGTGCGAAGCCGGGGCGGGTCGCTAGTTATACATAAAAACCTTCCCCTTGAATCAATCTATCTATTAAAAAAAAACCGCTTCAAAATCCGTTGCGTAGTTTTAAAGATTTAAGCATATATAGGTAGGGACGGACAGACAGCGACTTTGTTTTATACTATGTTAAGATTATACAGGGTGTCCCAAATTCGGATTTTATCATTGTATGATCTTAGAAACTACGTACTTGTATAAGGGACACACAGGATTCGTCAAATTGTGCAAAGGTGTGAAGTTGAATGCCTTGTCATATCTTGAAAGAAAAATTCTGTCCATCTATTGAGGTGTTTAAGAATTTGAATTTTGTATTTTTTTAAATAATATAGCTGTTTATAGGAATGTTAATAAATCATGTTAAATACTATTAAGGTCTATTACCTTAATGATTTTGAGTTCTTTTTATTTTTATCGTCTCATGAATTCAAATCCTATACAGGGTGTTTCATTAAGGGTATATCTCGGAAACTACTACGCATTGAAACTTAGTGAAACATTTTTATAATTAAAGTAGTCATGAGAAAATTCTGGAAATTATTTTTAAGTTCCGCATTTTGCCACAAGGGGCACAATTGAAAATTAATTTTTAAAATTCTAAATTTCTCCGAAAATTCCTATATTATGGTATACCTTTGGTTACATCATTAGAAATAATAGATAAGTCTGCATCATTTTGGTTTAAGGCTCATTGGCGTACCGACCTTGTTAGGAGTGGGGGAAGCTATTGAAAGTGTAATCATTAAAATCGCTATAACTTCTAAATGACTTATCCGATCTTACTAAATTTATGCTTGTTCGGAAGAGAAATGTAAGTACTTTTAATTGCTATATCCAACGATACACGATACTTTCTAATAAAATTGTTAGAGGGCGCAATTTGTAATAATAACAGTTTTTTCGATTTTATCCCGAAAATTCAAATCATACGGCATAACTATGACATCCTAATCGGAAAGTAGATTAAATTTGCAAGAAAAAATGTGAAGACTGCAGTTCGATATCTTTGTTGGTTTTAGAGTTATTGCCAAAAAAACAATAATTTTTAACATTTTTATCGAAGAAATTATTGTTTTTATAGCTTTCTGGCCACGACAAAAAAATATTTTTAGCCTTTATGATTCATTTATGTGTAGGTTTGTTACTCATTCCAATGGCCCAAAAACTACTTTAGAATTAATGACATAATCATGGAAAACTTCTAATTTAGGCATAATATGATGTTTTAAAAAATTAATCTAGATAGCCGTGAAACAAAATCGGCAGATTTAATTTTGATAGGTGTTGACAAAAGTTTATCCTTGATTCCTTTTGAATTACTTCTTACCTAATCAAAACTATAGGCTTGCGTATATTTTGAATGGTTAAAAGTACTTACCTTTCTCTTCCAAACAAGCTTAAATTTAGTAAAATCGGATAAGTAATTTAGAAGTTATAGCGATTTTAAGGATTACACTTTCAATAGCTTCCCCCACTCTTAACAAGGTCGGTACGCCAATGAGCCTTAAACAATTGAAAATTACATATTTTTTATTTCAGTAAAACTAAAACAATATGATATCATAATAAGTGGAATTTACAGACCACCAACAATTAAAAATAATATATTATTTACATTTTTGGATGAAAAATTGGAAACTTTTGCAGATTCAAAATTTGAGAGTTATTTGCTAGGAGATATGAATGTTGATATTCTTCAAAGTGACACACAAGGAAAAAGAATAATGGATATATTTATTTAACGAATAGTTTTAAAATTTTAAATTCAAGTATATCAACAAGAGATGCACCTAATAGCAAATCATTAATTGACCATATAATAACTTACTTATCCAAAGATATACGATTAAATTTGGAAACTAGTCAAATAAGTGACCATAAAATTCAAATTATTGAAATTCCATTAATATTTAAAACAAAAATACCAAAATTTAAAACAATTAAGTTCATGGATTTTGATGTAAAAAAGCTAAAAATTGAACTAATCAATATAAACAATAATAAAATATTAGTAAAAGATCCTGATGATATTTATGAAGAAATTATAAAAGCATTTGAAAAATGCTCGTATGAAAAATCGATTACAATTAAACAAAATTCAAAATCATGGTTTAATGAAGAGTTAACAAGAATGATAAAGATTCGAGATAAATACTATGAAAAATATAAAAGAAATCCAGATAATAAAAACTTTAAAGAAACATACAAAGATTATAATAAAATTGTAAAAACAAAAATTAAACAAACAAAGAATGAGTTTTATCGTAAACAATTTAACAATGGAGACCAAAAATCAATATGGAACAATTTAAATTTAGTCCTTACAAATAAATCAAATAAAGAAAAATTAAAAATTGATCATCTAGTTATAAATGAAAACAAAATTGAAGATAAGAATGAAATCAGTGAAGAAATGAATAAACATTTTGTAAATGTTGGAGAAAAACTTGCAAAAAAAATTACGAATACACCAAGAATTGTATGTCTAGAAAATGAATCATCTATGTTTTTCGATATGAATGAAATTTTTGAAAAAGATATTGAAGATATAATTCAAGAACTTAATAGAAAAAAAGCCAGTGGATTTGATAATATAACAGTCAAAATTATACAAAGTGTCAAAGTAGAAATAACTCCAATCTTAAAATATCTTATAAAACTATCATTGGAAAAAGGAATTTATCCAAAAAAATTAAAAATAGCTAAAATTTTTCCTATTTTAAAAGCAAATTCAAAATCTAATTGTAACAATTATCGTCCAATTTCTGTGCTATCAGTAATTTCAAAAGTATTTGAAAAAATTGTTTAACAAAAAATATCCAATTTTTTAGAAAATAAAAAATTATTATTTCATGGCCAATATGGATTTCGTAAATCTAGGGGCACGGAGGTTGCAGTGGCAAATGTTATCACAAAAATTCAAAATAATGTTGACAATAATAAAAAATGTTGCCTAGTGTCTTTAGATTTATGTAAGGCATTCGATACAGTAAACCATAATATTTTATTACAATGTATTTATAATATTGGAATAAGGGGAAATATTTATAATTGGTTTCAAAATTATTTAACTGACCGTAAACAGTTTGTACTAATTGAAAACACAAACAGTTCATTTAAAAACATTACTTGTGGTGTACCGCAAGGATCAATTTTGGGACCTATTCTTTTTCTAATATACATAAATTCAATTTCAAACTTAAAATTAAAAGGTGATTTAAAATTATTTGCAGATGATACAACAATTATATATTTTGATGATGATATAGATCAAATTTTAGATAATATAAAACAAGATTTAATTCACATTTATTCGTGGCTACAAAGTTTTAAATTAACTTTAAATTTTGAAAAATCTTCTTTTATGATAATAACTAAATCAAATCAATATGTTGGATATAAATTTAAATTACTTTTTAATGGACATATTATAAAATATTCAAATACAATAAAATTTTTAGGTTTGCATATAGATGAAAATTTAAGTTGGAGAACACATATTAATAATTTAAGAACTAATATTTCTTTTTTAATTGGTATTTTATACAAAGTGAGATATTACATCCCATTAAAATTTTTAAGAAATATTTACTTTGCATTAATATATTCAAAATTGCAATATTTAATATCAGTTTGGGGTTCTGCCTGTTTGTCAAATATCAATCCTTTAAAAAAATTACAAAATAAAGCCATTAAATGCATTCATAAATTACCATTTTTAGAGCCTACTGTAAATTTATATGAACCAAATAATTATTTGGATATAGAAAATTTATATAAATTAAAAGTAGGTATATTAATTCACTCAATCAATGAAAAGATTAAAAATTCTGAAAAAAAATTTATTGATAGCACAAAAATTCATGAACACAATACAAGAAAAAATAAAAATTTAAAAACTGTAAAAATAAAAAGTAATTTTGGAAAAAAATCAATCCTTCATGATGGTATAAAAATTTATAATAATATTTCAAAACAAATTAAAAATACAATCAATATAAAAAAGTTCAAATATTTATTTAAAAAACATTTATTAAAAATATAACATATTATTGTTTTCTTCCTTTTTTTTTGTTGTTATACACGGTGTCCCATATAAGAATGCACAGTACAGGGATCTCGTAAACCAAAGGAGATACAGAGATGGTTAAATTAGAGAAAAGTTGCGTTTTGCTAAACCCTTCAAAGTCACGATTCGAAATCTAAAAAAATCCGATTACTTCCGAAGATATTTGGGAAAAACCGAATTTTCCCGATTTCGTTTTTATTTTTTTCTGACTCTATTTAAAAAGATATGACAAAATGCATTTCACATTCTCATTGCCACTTTTTCTGCTCTACAAGCCGGTGTTCTTAAATTTTTAATCCGACGTTTCGTTTTTCCGCGACCATCATCAACTTTGTTTTTTTAAATAGTCTGAAAATTAAATTTTATGCTTAGTAAATTCTACCTTTTATTCTGAATTTAACGGTATATCACACTTAATATTTATAACATGTTTCGGACTTAAAAACTCATTATCAATATTATTATTATTTTTATTAAGTAAGTAGTAAACAAAATGTTATTATCAAAAAACAAAATATTTTAATTTTGCGCTACAAAAAGTTCATTGAACAAGCTTATTTAATCAAATGTTCAAAAAGTCCTCCCTCATTCTCTAAACAAACGTAGCAACGGTAAACAATTTCATCCATTACGTTTTCTAGCATCATTGGAGTTATCCTTGCAATAGCGGCTTGAACCTCGGCTCTAAGTGCTTCTACATTCTCGTACGTTTTCCAGTAGACTTCATCGTTGAGAAAGCCCCACAAGAAAAAATCCAACGGAGTGATGTCGGGAGATCGTGCAGGCCATCTTATAGGACCATTAGTGGCGATTACATTGTTCTGGAAACGTTCTGTTAGATATTCAATGTTGTTTCGAGAATTATGTGGAGGTGTCCCATCTTGCTGAAACCAAATACTGCTGTTTTCTGCCAGAGGAATGTTATCAAGAAAATCTTCAATATCGTTATTCAAGAACTGGAAATATCTTTCTGCATTTAAAGTACCTTTATAAATTATTGGTCCGATAATCCTTGTTCCTAAAATACCACACCACACCTTTCAGTGTCGAAACAATTTTTATGGCTTTCAATATAACAACATAACATGTCCGATTTTTCTTCATTTGAAAAATGTGCCATAATTAAAAAATACATCAAGAGAAAAGAAAAAGTTTAAATTTAAGTTTACTTCTTTACGTAAAAATTTCGATTTATCGGCAATACTGACAGATCGCCATGATTTATTTAGACAAATGCGTTTCAAAGCCTACTATGTCAAGACGATTTCCCCGAACTATGGATCAACCGAGTGGAAATGGCGCTTCTCAGCGCGTGTGCGAATATGCCAACTTGTATTTTGTATTTTACATACTTCTGTCATTTGTACCGTACTGTAACCCCATACGCTAAATAAATAAATAAATAAATCAAGACCATAAATGGAATAACTCGCAATTAATTATTTGATGCTAATATTTTGCTTACTTGCCCTTATAATAGTTAAAACTTAAAATTTTTGATCCGACGTTTCGTTCCTTTGTAATAATCATCAAATAATATTGATGATGAGTTTTTAAGTCCGAAACATGTTATAAATATTAAGTGTGATATACCGTTGAATTCAGAATAAAAGGTAGAATTTACTAAGCATAAAATTAAATTTTCCGACTATTTAAAAAAACAAAGTTGATGCTGGTTGCGGAAAAACGAAACGTCGGATTGAAAATTAAAGAACACCGGCTTGTAGAGCAGAAAAAGTGGCAACGAGAATGTGAAATTCATTTTGTCATATCTTTTTAAATAGAGTCAGAAAAAAATAAAAACGAAATCGAGAAAATTCGGTTTTTCCCAAATATCTTCGGAAGTAATCGGATTTTTTTAGATTTCGAATCGTGACTTTGAAGGGTTTAGCAAAGCGCAACTTTTCTCTAATTTAACCATCTCTGTATCTCCTGTGGTTTACGAGATCCCTGTACTGTGCATTCTTATATGGGACACCGTGTATATGATACTATAATTATTGTATAATTTTGACTCTTAATCTTAATTAATTAAATTTTTTTTTTACTTAGAAATTTACCTGTAATAAACTTTTGTAAAGTTGGTTGGGATATTAAAATAAATAAAAAAAAAAAAACCAAAATGATGCAGAATTATCTATTCTTTCTAATGATGTAACCAGAGGTATACCATAATATAGGAATTTTCGGAGAAATTTAGAATTTTAAAATTAATTTTCAATTGTGCCCCTTGTGGCGAAATGCGGAACTTAAAAATAACTTCCAGAATTTTCTCATGACCGCTTTAATCATAAAATTTTTTTCCCCAAGTTTCAATGCTTTGTAGTTTCGAGATATGGCCGGTGGCCACCCTTAATGTAACACCATGTATACTGTATAGGAATGTCGTGCCTACATTTTCTATAATTTAATAATAAACTCTAAACGTTTATTTTTAATTTTTTAAATGGATAATTGCTGAAAATGCGGGTTTTGTAGGTTAATGAAAAAAATATATTTTCCCCGTAGAGCCTACAGTTTTTAAATCCGGCCTTGATCTTTATAATAATTCTTGAATTTGGGTCACCCTGTATAGTGTGAAACTTTGTCATCTTTGAACTATTTTTTTAAAGTTCGTTCAATTCCCGGGATTCGTAGAGCCAATTCTAAAGAAATGCTCTATATTGAACCATAGCTAATAAAACGATTTTTTAGCCCGGGTCTTCCCAAGCTGATAAAACTCAAGAAACTCAGGAACCCTCAACCTCTCTAATAAAAAGGGACACGTCACTTCTCTTTACATCAGTCACTGAAGAAGATGGAGAAAACCCAGCTCGTACCTCTGTAACATACAGACAAAATGCACAACGAAGATCCCGCCCGAATTCATTGAATTTAAAAAGTCATAACTTTGACCTAAACGAATCCAAGTTAAATGCCAAAGTCACTCCTATGAGCTCATATTGTAGTCAGTCATCAGTTGCCAGCACTCCCATGACAGAATCAAAGATATTTTTACACCAAGAACCTTTGAATATTCTCGATAAGAAACACCCGTCAGTCGAAAACTTAGATAAACCTATTTCAGACCAGGACAAAGTTTTGGATCATCCTTTGGAAGAACAATGCTCAAAAAAAGTATCGGATGCATGTTCTGAACAATGTTTAAACCAAGATATCTCCTGCAATCCAAGTACCATATCAGAATTAACTAGTATTTCAGATGTTAATACAAATATATATTCTGAGGAACCAAAGGGTATTGAAACGCAAACGCGCGCGTCTTTCCAAAGTATGGCTCAAAATAAACCTTTTAAAAGATGCTCTAGTCTAGCAGATTTATCTGACGTTATCACCAGTATTTCAAAAAATACCAATCAGTATTTGATGTCAAAAAATAGACTGATAAGTTTACCAAAAAGAAATATAAGGCTCAGAAGATCGAAAAGCATCCATGACCCGTCTTTTCCTAATTTTAAGCATGATGGTTTGGTGGCGAGTCAGTATTATTGCGAAAAGATGCCGGGGTGTGAATTTTTAGCCAGAAAAATAACCCCGGATGGAACAAATGGAAGGATTTATCCCAAAGATTTTGTGAAGATGCTTACAAAGACTGATATTAAAAAGGATGAAGAAGCGAAAAGTGATCTGAACCAAATTATATGTTCAGAGCTAAGAAAAACTCACAGGAAATCTCTTACGTTACCGTTGAAACCACTGAATTCTACAGAAGTACATAAACCTGAACGAAAATACTCCATGGGGGTGCAATTGACGCCTCTTATGAATAAATTAACTATATTGGCGTTTGAAGAACAAACCAAAAGTGGTAAAATCTCTACTTCACACAACCCGTATGGGATAACGCAGGGTAAGGACCATTCAGACTCGACTTCTAAAAGTAAAAAAGACAAAAATTCGTTGCTGCCAGAAGATACAATCCTTCAGAAGTGCGTGCTGTTTGTTTGTGGACAACAGGACGCAGTTTTGGGGTTACTTTTACAAGAAGATTGTTCGAAAGACCGAGAAAGTATTGAGAAGCTGGTGAGTATATTTTTATATCATTTTATTCTTAGATTTTAATTACAGAATTAAAAAGATTAAGAACGCGTGATAGGCCGTGTAAAGGCACACTATATTATACATACCGTGCGAGCAAAAATTATTTGCATCAAAGAGGGCCTTGCAGCTAAGGACGTAATGCTTAGCCGTAGAGCTTAATACCTGTTGGGTGTCAGTAACTACCTGAATTAACAATCAATCAGTTATTCCGTCATCTTTGACAGTCGTTACAAGTAATTTGATTCATCGCTAATTTTTTCAATTTCTTGAACAATTCACACAATTGGCTACGGAACAGCACAAAACATTCATGGTTGAAGCGTATTTTCGAAACGGGGTTAGAGTAAATGTTTAGTGACAATACAATCCGGGTTTGTGCATGGACGATTTTCACGAACATTTTCCTAACGTTGCTTTTATTGCTGGGGATTTTTATCATTGCCTGAAAAGAACCGTGGCTGTGTTTAGGGAAACATGTTGTATACAACACAAAAAAGGAGCAGGAAGACCATCTGTAAGAACAGAAGAACTTGTTGCAAACAACACAACACTTTCGAAAATATGAAGAGACGTGTGAATTTATGCTTGGAGCATGGCGGTGGCCAATTTCAGCAATTTATGTAATTATTCTCTTTTTCTTTCTGTATATTCTTACTTTGTTAATTTTGTAAACAACAATAATAAATTTGTATTTGTCTATTTATTTTATTACTCATAAGTTTGGCATATCATGTCATAATATGAATTTGACAAAATTTTAACCTAGATTTGGTTAGATATATCGTCCCCATATCATTGTGATCTTAACCAAGCCCTACGTGTTTTAATCCAAGCCCTACGTTTTTTAATCCAAGCCCTCTTTGTTGCAAATAATTTTTGCTCGCACGGTACAAGTTGCAATTAGTAAGTCGTCTAAAGTAAATAAAAAAAAGGAAGTTGCAAGACATAGCAGAGATGACCTCCATCAAGAGCACCTGGTCCCGTTTAGAATAGATATTTTTACCACCGAGCTGTTCATCTGGTCAGTGGTCAAGACTGTATATGTATGAGCAACTTCGACTGTGCCTAAATAATGTTTTCCAATGTCATTTATGTAACAGGCAAAGTTGCCTGCTTGGATATAGTGGTACAATATTTGTGCAACCTTACATAAATCTTTCTATAATTTTTAGTGGGAAATTTGCACCGAAGAGTTGCCTAGACTCGAAAAACAAATAAATTATTGTCTACAGTCCGACCAAAGCAAGGCTGTATCTCATAACACAGAACTCTACAGTTTTTTGAGCATCGATTCTAAATGGGACACTGTCAAACGGGGCGGTCCATGGGATAATGAAGATTTGAGTAAATTATCCCGGTTATACGGTAATTTAAGAGACCACGACGACATAACGGACATCTTTTTGAGGTAGGATTTTATTTGTATAATTTTTTTAAATTTGGAGTAGTGATTTTCGTTTCTTCGGCTAAGCTTGGTTCGTTCCATTTGTTTTTATTTACAAGGAGACCAATGTAATTCGTAGATCTCGATGTTAATGACGAAAAAGTCCGCTAGACCTGGGGAATTGAACCAGGTATAATTTATCCAAACTCAGTTTGGTGACATAAAAAAGCGACTAACGGGCTTCAAAGAGACCGACCTCATAACTAGGGTTGTCAGATCTTTCTTCTTCAATTCTATAGGTTTTTTTTTATTTAAAATGTTCCTTTTATATCAGTATTCAATTGTTAGTCAGTACTCTTTTTGAAAGCTAGTTTGCAAATATACTTTAAACCGAGGAGTTTTGAGTGTGACAGAAGAAAATAACAAGCCATTCATTATTATAATACATTTTTTAGTCCTTAAGAAACATTATAACTGAAATCAAAATAAAAATTGTTTTCAGTGTTAGAAAACAACTAATTAACAAACCCTTGTTTCACCTATACTTATATATTTTATTTACAAACCCGAAAATTTGGAAGAACTGGCAAGCGCACATAATTTATCCACGCTGTCTCGGACAGTGTGTGAATAATACTAAGACAAACGTAATTGCAAATTTATATGTCCTAGACAAGAAAGGCGGAATATTTTTAGCGAATGAAGATATTTCTATGTACCTGCTAAAAGATAATGAAGCCATCATCACTGTCGCCTTAGTTATTTAATAGTTTAGGACAGTAGAGTAGGTGGTTTAACATATTTGCTGTAATTTACGTATGTAATTTTGGTTTATAACTGTGTACTGTGCGTAACGTTTTTTTTTTACTTAATATATTTTATTGAGTTGTGGCTTTAAACATAAAAAATAGACAATCGAATGGTTATAATAAAATCTTGGCGTATTGTGGAACTACGACAGGAGTATTTGCGCTAAATAAAAGAGTACTGGGAATCAGATAAAAATATAATTTATTTAGACGGAACATGGTTCGATAAGCATGATATTCGAAGAAATCGTCCATTTTTCTCAAAGATACCTGATTTTGAATGTAAATTGAATTGAAAAAGACACAAAGTCACATAAACCTTTATTTTAGTACCCAAGTTAGGTTAAGGTGACATGTTTCGCCTTATCGGCATCATCAGACCTAAATAATAGAAGTACCCAATTACAAAAAGCACAAATATATAAAAAAACAGTAATGGTTACCTTATGAACAATTAAAACGTCAATAAAACATTTAAATTAAAATATAAACAACCACATCACAGCCAACGAACAATATAGACTCCCACCACAATAAAATACGAGACGAAAACACGGTTGGTTGCCTATTCAATTCAAATTTACATGAACCCAAGGTCCATCCCAAAGGCCAAGTCCATAGAAAACCACTAATCACTTCGGATATTATTAAAAATCAGATGGGGCTCGAAATTAAAAACATCATTAACACAAGTAAGTACCGGGCTTTTCTTTGCCCTAGTAATTTCCATTGATTGTATTAACATAGTGGAGGGTTTACTGGCGAAGAAAGGTCTATCTAGATTGTTGATATATTTAAAGTTACTTCTAAAGACTGTCCTTGATCAAAATTTTTTTCAATTTAATGGCAAGTTTTTCAGACAAAAAGCAGGCTTAGCTATGGGGTCCTGTCTTTCGCCGTTTCTTAGTGAAGTTTTTATGAACAACTTGGAGCAGAAAATTATGGAGAGTCGCTTCGCAGGTTTTTTGACAGCCTATAAAAGATACGTGGATGATATTTGTATTGTATGGAACGGCAGTGAGCATGATTTGATGGACTTTTTGAATTTTGTAAATTCATTGCACAATAAGATCACTTTTACTTTGGAGAAAGGGAACGATGGTAAACTTCCTTTTCTTGATCTTTTATTAATAAAAAATAAGAATTCCATAAGCTTTGAAATTTTCCGAAAACCTTCGGCCACAGATAATATAATCCAATTTTCGTCTAATTCGCCATTTTGTCACAAATTTGCAGCGTTTAACTTATTCTTTTACAGACTGTTAAAACTTCCTCTGTCTAGAGATGCCTTTAACAAGGAACTTAATATAATTAGACAGATGGCCATAAATAATGGATTTCCAATAAATACAATTAATAAGATCTATTTTAAATTTGTAAATAAGTTCAAATTGTCTTTTAATATAGTTCATGCTACTCCTACAACTGAAACCAAACAATTTAGATCTATCACTCTTTTTGGTAATATTTCTCTACAGCTTGCCAGGTTTTTTAAAAAATTAAATGTCTCAATCGCGTTCAAAACTGTTAACACGCTTAAGAAACACTTGGTGCGGACGAAAGACAGGACGGATCGATTATCAAATTCAGGAGTATATTCGTTGTGTTGTGATGATTGTCCGGCGGTGTACGTCGGCCAATCAGGAAGAAAGATATCCATCAGAGTGCGTGAACATATAAGCCTCTTTAATAAGTATAAAGATTCAGACATAACAGAGACTAAGTCAGCCTTTGCCACTCACTTGCTAACATCGGGACACAGCTTTTCTGCACCTGAGAACGTAACTCTTTTACATCAATGTTCCAAAGGTAAGAAACTTGATTTACTTGAAAAAAACATGGAAATTACTAGGGCAAAGAAAAGCCCGGTACTTACTTGTGTTAATGATGTTTTTAATTTCGAGCCCCATCTGATTTTTAATAATATCCGAAGTGATTAGTGGTTTTCTATGGACTTGGCCTTTGGGATGGACCTTGGGTTCATGTAAATTTGAATTGAATAGGCAACCAACCGTGTTTTCGTCTCGTATTTTATTGTGGTGGGAGTCTATATTGTTCGTTGGCTGTGATGTGGTTGTTTATATTTTAATTTAAATGTTTTATTGACGTTTTAATTGTTCATAAGGTAACCATTACTGTTTTTTTATATATTTGTGCTTTTTGTAATTGGGTACTTCTATTATTTAGGTCTGATGATGCCGATAAGGCGAAACATGTCACCTTAACCTAACTTGGGTACTAAAATAAAGGTTTATGTGAGACCGTGACTTTGTGTCTTTTTCAATTCAATTTACAAGCATGATATTGTGAAGTATGGTTGGTAGACAGTTCAAAAAATTGTATTTTAAATACATCGTGTTCGAGGGGAAAACGTGTTATTATTCTTCATGCCAAAAGAATCTCGAAAAGGGCTACCACGACCAAAAGATACATATCCTGTCGGACAGCCAAGCTGCCCTAAAGGCTCTGAACTCCTTCCGATTTAAATCAAAAATCACAATGGAGTGCCTTAACGACCTAAAAGACCTGGCAGCCAGAAACAACAGGGTTGAACTCCTATGGGTTCCTGGCCATTCAGGGATAAAAGGCAACGAAAAAGCAGATGAACTGGCAAGAACCGGATCTGCTCAAAATTTCAGGGGCCCAGAACCCGCCCTTGGAATATCAAAAAAGGCAACCAAAACAACATTAGACAGATGGGCACAAAAACAACATCTATCTCGATGGAATGGTACACCTGGCCAGGCACACGCACGGGCCGTCATCGATAGGCCCTCGAAGAAGCTATCAGCTGGAATGCTGCTCTTGACGCGTACCCAGCTAAAGCAAGTGACCGGCCTACTAACAGGCCATTGTCACTTAAGAAAGCACCTTCAACGAATGGGAGTCTATAATGGACCCATTGAATGTAGACTTTGCGGCGAAGAGGATGAAACCGCCTCCCATATCATATACAGCTGCGAAGCGCTAAACCGTAAAAGATTCAAAATCTTCGGAAACATTCGACGGGGCGATAACCTCCCGCACGACAAACTTGGAAGAAAACTACTGGACCTCATAGAAGGAACAAATCTTTTCTAACTGGGGCGCACAATAAGCCAGAAGGCTGCAGTGTAAGAAGCTTGGGCCACACGTCGAACCCGACCCCCGCCTTTAACCAACCAACCAACCAACCATGCCGGAGGTAAAATGTCTAATGCGTTGCTCTGTCGGCAAAAATATCACTCAATCTTCCGCCGATTATCATGAAGATATGACCGCGGATTTGTTTAAAAAATGGTTTGCTAAACAGCTGTTACCTAACATACCTCCGAATTCGGTAATTGTTATGGACAATGCGTCATATCATTCGAGAATATTAAATAAAATACCTAACATGAGCACTAAGAAAGAAGATATTCTAAAGTTTATGAGAAATAAAAATATGGATATTCCTGAAAGGATTCCAATCAAAAAGGAATTAATTAAAATCATCAAAAGGAGGAACTTTAAAAATTGATACTCTTTGCACTAGGCGCGGCCATACTCTTTTGCGATTACCCCCATATTATTGTATCTTTAACCCTATCGAAATGGTTTGGGGTACCATAAAAAAAGTTTACGAAAAAATAATCAGTCACCAACATTAAGCGCAGCTGTCCTTGATAATATTCGGCAGGTAATTAGCGACATGAGTAGCGATTATGGAGAACTATAGGGTAGGAGACCGATCGACAATGGCAGCATTTTCAAATTCTGTCCCGGTTTTTTGGTTAGTTCGCTATTGGCCGATAGATGGCTCTCGCGTCCGAAGTGGGCTGATGTTGTCTTCTTCTTCTTCGTTCTTAATATGGAAAACTAGATCCTCCATAGTTTTTAACTTTTACTTAAACCCTTTATTTTTCTGTGCTTTTACTTTTGACAATTGACATTTTATTTTTCGAAATAACAAATAATGTTTGAAGGCAAGACGAGACAAATAACGTTGTATTGTAATTAATTTCCATATTTTTATAATAAATAATGGTACAATTTATAAAAGTAGAGTTTGCTTTGTGTCGGGGTGTAAGACAGGATCTTTTTCAGAGATAAAACGCAGCCAAATAAGTCTCTTTCTAGCTCCAAAGGTATAGCTAGAATGTTTAATACCCTGTATTTTAAAAACCAAGCATCGTTGGAACTTTATACAGGCCGAGTTTACTAATAAGTATAACAAGGTAAGTGTAAATTCATATAAAAGTCCTTATTTGTTCCTTAAAGAACTAATTTAAATAAAAATAGTTATTGCGTCGATAAGAAACCATTATTTGATAGCCCACTTCGAACACGCGCGCCATCTTACAGCGACTCGTAAAGCTGAATTACCGATGCTAATTTGGGACCGAATCCAATGCATTGCGATCGGCCTCCTACCTCAAGTCCTCCATAGTAGCGATGTATGGAAAAACTGCAAAGCTCATGTTATAAAAGTAGAAAAGGAATATCCTGTTTTATCGTCTATAGCGCCAATAGTGATCCAACCTGGAAACGATTCTACTTCTGAATATTCTGATGATTCCAGCAATTAAATTGTTACTGCATTTTAAATCAATAATGTTTGTTTAAAACGTGTTACCTATTAAAGTTGCTTTATTTATAATATTATTATCATATTAAAAAATTAAAACAATACCCTACGCATTTTAATTATTTGGTTGGCGACGCCTCTGGTTAGGAGTTTAATACTTTTTTATGTCATTAAATTAACCTGAGAAACACTATACCTTCCGTTTACGATGCGTGAACGCTAGAGCCACCTTTAATTACTTTAACAACAATGTATGCATCTAAACACCTCCAAAATTGACAAATGTAGTGTCAAACATGGCCCTCGACCTGAATGGATTGAAGCGCATTAGTTGGTTTGTTAGTTTATTGTTCACAGTGTTATTAGGAGTAGAGATTTACGTCGCATTTTATATCCTTTTTGAGGCGAAGGAAGTTGTCCATGTATACCAAATCGATACAGGAGTCAAATTATTTTATCTCGCACCCTTCCTAGTCTACACTACAGGACTGTTTTTCAACCGAATTGAGGTGATTTATTTTTATATGGTTATATGCTGTCATTGTGTTTGCTTTAACGGAGCTATCGTAGCGTTGGCGATAAACGACAACTTAAAACATATAAAAGGAGTTTATTTTATTTTGTGTTTGATTTTTTTGATCGGTCAGACTTTATTTGCAATATTGTCGCTGTGTGGGAATAACGCTGTATGTAAGAAAATAAGACATGCAAGTAAACGGCAGGTTGTGGACGTGCTACAGAAGTATGCCTTTAGGAGATTTGATGTTCTCGTGGAGGAAGATTAGGGTATCATTTAATTACTATTGATAAAGCACAAAAACAATTTCCTAGTAGACAAAAAGGAACAGATTTTGGGAGCGAGTTGAAACATAGTACACAGAAGATAAATATCACAAATACTAGCATACACCAATACGCAATGTGTGTCTTAGAGCGAGGAAGGTGGCACTGAAGCATGGCAATTTGCAATTAATTGACCCTATACTACCTCGTTAAACGCGCGTAACTACAGCGTTCATGGAATGTCGTGTATACGGTTTAGATAGCGGGACATACAGTGTGAGTTTGTAACTTGAAATAAATACAGTAAATCCAGTGCAATTTTTTTTTTCAAAAAATTGATATAGGGTGTCCCAAATTTAAGATATGACGAAATCGATAATTTTTTTTTAATGGCAATAGTTTTTATTACCCCTTTTTAAAGTGCATATTAAGTTATACATAAGTACAGTTGACGACATATAAATTTGTACACTCCACCCATACATAACTCAATTACAACAAAATTGGGTAAAACGGGGTTCGCACCTTGCTGCTTATACCTGGATAACACCAGCTATATACATAGCTGTAAATTATTTTATGTACGATTTTTTACCATAAGCAATAATGGTTATTTCTAAATATTTTTGTGTTTAAATTACAGTCGCGAAATAAGAAAATTATAAAATAATACCAGGAAAACTACAAAAGTATAAAGCCAAAAAGGGTAAATTTATTAACAAACAACAAACAAAATACTAATATTTAATTGCTACGCCATTGGATTCTAACACTAATCGTAATCTTCTTGGCATTGACAAAAAAACTACTTCTGGTGTAATCCGAAGTTAGCCCTTCCCAAATTTCTTCTATTTTATCAAATAACTTAATATTAATATTAATATTTCATTCTGTGGTTTAAAATTTATTTTGTACATTTTTTTTACCATCAATCCCCAAACATTTTCAATTGGATTTAAATCAGGACTTCTTGAGCACCAAGGCAGACATGTTACGTTGTTTTGTTTAAACCGATTTCCTATATTTCTTGCAGTATGCACAGGGCAGTCATCCTGCTGAAATATAAAGTTATTTCCTTTAAAAACTATCGCGGCAGAAGGAAGAAAAGCATTTTCCAAAATCTGAAGATATATATTACTGTTTAGTGTTCCACCAATATTCCAGCATATACCTGCGCCGTAAACACTTATCCATGCCCACACATTAACGGAGAAACGTCCACTGGTTTGCTTTTTTTGAGTATACTTCTCGTCATATCGGGAATTTGGTGGTCTATATACTCGAATTATTTCATTATAATATGTAGACTGAAAAGTTTTCTCATCGGAAAAGATAACATTTTGCCAAAAAAAAATTTTCTGGTAAATATTGCATAGCAAACCCAATTATTTTTTCCTTATCACTATTTTTTAAAAACGGTTTGGATGCAGCTGCTCGATTTCTTAATTCGGAACATTGTCTTACTCGGCGTTGCGCAGTTCTAGATGAAGCAGTGAATCCTGTTATGTGCATAGCGGATACTGCAGTTTCAAATGAATTTTGCCTTAAATACTCGTATTTGATGATTTTCTATTATTTAAACCAGTCCCAACAGACCTTTCAAGTGTTTGATGATAGCGCCATTTTTTTAAAGATCCTTGAACAGTACTTCTAGGTACTCTAAAATGATCAGCTATTTTTCCATAAGACCTCCCAATTTCTACTAAACATATTATTCTTGCTTATTCAATAATACTTAAATGAGGTATTTTTAAATCAAATAAGATAATGACAATACTTTGACAGATATCATGATAACAATTATTAACACGTTACAAAGGTAATAAAGGTAAAAAAGTTGCATATACAGTGTCACAGTTTAGTGTACGAAATTATCTGTAGTCAACTGTACCAAAGTTCAACTTTTTATTTCGTGTCATTTCTTAAGGGCAAGGGACTCTTACCTCATCACTAAAGGAATTATGTCAATGCCAAATTAATTACAGTATCAAGAACCTTAAGTTTTTGAGATGCAGGTATTAAAAACTTTGGCAGGCTCTAGCTTTCAAACGATACATATCTTTCAGAAGAAGTTTTGTTTATCAAAATTGGGTAATATTCAAAAAAAACTTTCAGTTTTTCATGATATAGGAACTAAAGAATATAATTTTGGATAGGTTTCCTACTTTCAGCGATAAGTATTCTCCCCCAAGAGGTTCCTCCTAAATTTGCGTGCAGGTTAAAACATAATTTTAAGTGGTTCTCTCTTTTGACAACGACGTTGTCACAATAAGTGTGCTGTCAATAATTTCATCATGTCAGAAAGGGGTAGTAGTAGTAGTAGTAGTAGTAACATGTTTTATGTAACAAAAAGCTACAATTAAATATTTTTTAATACATTTTTTTAACACATTTTTATAGATTTATTTTTAAATTTTAAAACGTAACCCTCTTTTAACAAAAACAGACAGAAAAGTTAAACATTTTGCAAATTGTATCAAATATTACGTATCATTTTTTTTTATTAAATGTAATTTTAAAGTTTTTTTAAACAGTATTACCGAATTTTGAGATTTAATAGAATTTTCCAAATTATTATATTCTATCAAACCTTTATAAAAAATAGATTTATAAGCTAATGTTTTAGACACTCTATCCACATAAAAATTTTGATTAGTTCTTGTTTTATAATTATGGTGGTCATAATTAAAAGAACAACATTTTTTTAAACAATCAGGCAATAAATTATTTTTAATTTTATGTATAACAATACATACTAAATAAAAAATTAAATTTCTGACATTCAACCAATCTAAATTTTTCAACATAAAATTAATTTTTGTATATTTGTCACAATTTAAAATAATCCGCATTGCCTTATTTTGTAAAATTTGTAATTTATCAAATATTTCCTCACTAGCACAATATAAAATGGAAGAACAATAAAGAAAATGTGGTAATATAATAGTATTAAATACAGTTTTTTTTATAAAACAAACTTAAATTAGAACTGATTATTTTAAAATAACCTACTTTTCCGGCAATCTTCGATATAATACTTTCAAAATAATTAAAAAATTTTAATTTTGAAGCAATGATTATCCCTAAATATTTAAAACTGTTTACTAATTCCAATTTTTCACCATCAATTACAACATTTATATTTTGACAATTTAAATTATTACCCATAACCATACATTTAGTTTTTGAAATAATATTTAATTTTAATTTATTTACTTTTAGCCAATTTAATAATATATTTATCTCAGAATTTAGAGTATTTACATCAAAAATATTTAAAACGTTAATGTAAATTAAGGTGTCATCCGCAATTATTTGTAACTTACACATTTTTAAAACTAATGGCATATCGTTGATGTATAAAATAAATAATATTGAACCTAGTATACTTCCTTGAGGAACTCCTATATTATTTATTTTTTTATTTGAATATGTTTTTGATATTTTTGTTTTTTGTGACCTGTTATTTAAATAATTTTTAAACCATTTATAAACGTTTCCGCAAATACCATACTGATACAATTTACTCAATAATCTAGCCCTGTCAATTGTTTCGAATGTCCGCTTAAAATCCAAAAATACAGCTATAACATTTTCCCCTTGATCAATGATTCTCTTCCACGGAGCCTAGTGGAAAGAATTGCTGTCTTACATCGTCAGCGATTGGCGGCTTTTGCATACACGTTTAAAAAACTTTTAGATCAAATAGTTTAGTAGCATTTAATTAATTTGTAGTATCAATAATAATATTTATTTTAGAAATCCTGAATCGGTGATATACGGACATCAATTCGGATCGTCACAACTCTTTTACCACGAAAGTGCTCCAGTGGCCAACGGTCTTGTCACGCCCAACGATGCAATAGGCCAAGTTCACCATAAGGCTCGGAAAAATTTAGAACGGGATCACAATATAGTATTACCTTAGGGGAAGTATTAATACTCGAACTAATGAAAAAGGTTGTTTTGTCTATAAAGTATACAATGATAGTTATGGTTGTTTTTGGTTAATTAGTTTTTTGCCGCGATGATTTGGTTAGATAAAAATATAATTTTTTTCCAGCGTTCTTCTGTATATTCGCAAATATCGGAACTCATTTTACATATCTGCAAAATTTTAACTTTTTGACTACTCTAGAAAAAACTGAAAGTCTTCCTCCACAAAGTTTAATATAATAAAAATTCTCAAGGGGTGTCTCTACATGTTTCGAACGTAGAAATGTTCATCATCAGGAGACAGAAAATTTATTTAGTGCTGATGGTTTTAGCAAAAGAGTATATCATATCATAATATTATGTCTCTTCTACACATCAATTTTTTAATTTCATAAAAGCTCCATTAAGGTTCTACACCATTTTCTCTTTTGCTAAAACCATCAGCACTAAATAAATTTTCTGTCTCCTGATGATGAACGTTCATCTTAAGTCATTTTCTCCCGCGAATTCGAATATCTTCAGCAAAAAACAATTGAACATCAAACAAAAGTACTAGGGGTCACTTTGATATTTTTTTAAATGGGATGCCGTATTTTTAATGAGCCTATCCGATTTCTCATATAAATTTTGATCTAAAATGTTGGATTTTTAATTCAAAAACGCCTTTTTTCTTCAGTTTTAAATTCGGAAAATGTTCGTCTACCGTACGATTAATACCTGATAGATGGATACCCGTTTCACCTGTTCACCCTTTAACCTGCTTTAAAGTGTCCGTCAGTTAGACAAAATAATCAAGTGTCAAATTTCTATATATTTCTCTGGAAACTCTCAAAAAATGTTCTTTGTGTTTGTCCACTTTTGTAATATAATTTTATTACACTTAGCCGTTCTTCTAAAGAATATTTCATTATTTGTAATTAATTCGTGAAAAATATATAGAAATTTGACACTTGATTATTTTGTCTAACTGACGGACACTTTAAAGCAGGTTAAAGGGTGAACAGGTGAAACGGGTATCCATCTATCAGGTATTAATCGTACGGTAGACGAACATTTTCCGAATTTAAAACTGAAGAAAAAAGGCATTTTTGAATTAAAAATCCAACATTTTAGATCAAAATTTATATGAGAAATCGGATAAGCTCATTAAAAATACGGCATCCCATTTAAAAAAATGTCAAAGTGACCCCTAGTACTTTTGTTTGATGTTCAATTGTTTTTTGCTGAAGATATTCGAATTCGCGGGAGAAAATGACTTAAGATGGCTATTTCAGTTTTTTTATAAAAGTACAGGAAAAGTCAAAAAATCGCCTTGTCTAGTCTTGGTTGGATAACCCTGTACAAGGGGATCTTGGATCAGCCACTGGTTTGTCAAACAAGTAAATTTCACCATTAATACCAAAGCGATCTTATTTTAAAGCCGCATAAATTGCCGATCCCTTTACAACAAAGTTATTCCAATTTTCAAATGTAAGGGCTACCCACGCAGCTTGTGTTCGCGTATCTATTGCCGATTGGGTAGTGTGTATTTTCTCCCTCACCCTATATTTCCAATCTTATCCTTCCGGTTTAGTTTTAAATTTGACTATAAAACGCAAAGTTTTTTTTTTAATTTTGCCTTTAGAAAATGTTTTCTCATTAATTTTTACCCCGCCTTAAAAAAATATACTCGTAATAGTGCCAAAATAGTAACCAGGGTTTAAGATTTAAAATTTTTGTGGATTTAGTAGCGACTAGAATATAAGTGGAATTAAATACCCCTATATCAATAGATATTACATGTATATTAGTAAGTAATAAGTATAGGTACAGTCTTGTCTTAAAATTGGATAATTTTTTTTTATATACACCCATAGTTCTTACGAAATACTACAAGTATTGTGATAAGAAAAAGTACATTCCAATATTTTCTAAGCAGTATTGTTAATTATAATAAATTGACCTCGTATTTTAAGGCTTCTAGCACTTACTTTAATTCAAAACCATTTTAGTTAAGTAAGCGAAGCTTGAAAAACCGACGGATCCAAGTAAAAAAGTGTTACCTTAATATCTACAATAAAGTTTTTACTATCTGGATTAAAAATATGACTGGAAAAGGTCTAGCGGCGTGGAGACAAGGTTTTTTTTAAATTAAAAAAAGTTGTATACCTCCTCTGGGAATTGAACCCAGAACCTCTCTAGTACCAGAATCTCCTACGATTTCAAATCGGGGAGAATCGATAATTGCGATTTTTCAATTATGACCGGGTTCTGGTAAGTTGGGACCAGGGGCATCGGCGGCCGTCGATTTTTGCACTTATTGGCCCCCATATTTCTTTCAAAAGGTACTTTTGAAATTGATATTGAAATGCAGAATTGTAGAAAAATTAGGATAAGTAAAAACTTTGTCGTGATGTAGAAGCACTAAGCGTAGTTTTGAAGGAATTTATGTTGCAAAAG
This sequence comes from Polydrusus pterygomalis, assembly GCA_963969555.1. NCBI lineage: Eukaryota > Metazoa > Arthropoda > Insecta > Coleoptera > Curculionidae > Polydrusus > Polydrusus pterygomalis. Next base: position 23,105,171 of record OZ018382.1, on the reverse strand, counting down.
ATTCGTGGCAATTATTTTTTTATTTATGTTTTTCCAAAAATGATGTGCAAATAGAAATATATTTGAATCTTTACTCTGATGCATTAAATTGACCTAGAAAAAAAGTAAAAGCTTTGTCATGTTGTAGAATCACTAGGAATTGTTGAATTTGCTATTCCAGAAGTTTTAGTTGTTTGTGAAAGCTCCTATAGAATTTATTTTATTAATTCAGTTCTGTCAAAAATAATGTGCCAATATTAGGTGTATGCATGGATTATTTCTTATTGGAAAAATATAAGTGTGTATTAGATACGTTGTTAAAGCTTTTTTCTCGTATTTGTTTTTGTTATTTTTATAATTTATATATTCAGTAAAGAAAATAAATGTTTTTAGAAAACTTCTATTAAAATTTTATTTCTTTTACTACTTAATAACATTAAATTAAAACTATGACTGTGAATTACACCAAGTCTATTAAATTAAAACGCTGATGCTGTTTTTCAGGAAGCACATTATAGTGTTTCTTATAAAAATCAACTCCTTTTCGGTGATTATAGCACCTTTGTACCCATGTGTGGGTCCAATCTAGGTCAACTTTTTCACATGTTACCATTACTTTTCCTGGAATTATGGCGAATAGTGTTCCATTACGTCCAAGTCCAACCTATAATTAAAAAATGAAAGAAATTACCAGCAAATTCCACATACTTTTTAACTGTTAAATAATTCAATGTATGTTTTGATGGACAAATGCATAGCATAATTTTTGTATAGAACAGAGCTTTGTATATTATAATGCTTTACTTCTTGTCAGCTAGAAATTCAATTTTAACCAGTTTCTGGGTTTTTCTACTTCAGCAAGATTTCTTCGAAACAAACTGTATGAGTTATGAGAATAGAATAAAATTTTAAAAATAAACTTACATTTAAGCCAGGATGAAACCTTAAATCTCTTTGTGTAGCCAAAATGGTACCTGCAGTAACATTATGTCCATCTTGAACTCTCCATCCTCGATGCTTTGGTCTGGACTTAGGACTTGTGTTACGAGTGGAACCTCCTTGTTTCTTACTTGCAAAACGAACTGAATTTGCTATAAAAAAAAATGGAAGATAAATTATTTATTTAGAATTTAATGACTTTCGGTATTAAAGTTGGTTTTGGGAATAATGATAATAGTAAATCTAATTAACCTACACTTAGCCCAAGGACTTACCTAATATACCTTTTGAGCTTTGTAAAAGAGAACTGGAAATATTCACTAGGGAATTCATTACTATACATGAAATTTCAGTTCCCAATTGACTATAGCCCCGAAAGAGCCCTCAATAGTATAGGTTTAAAGCAATGAAAATAATATTGGTTTTATTTTTTGCTGTTCAGTTCAATTTACACAAAAACCTAACCTAACTTTTTGACATCTGAGCTAGGGTTGATTACTTGCGCTATCGTACCAAAACTACGCTTTTGTTGGGCAAGTTTCTATATCCTGTCTACGATTTCGGTGAAGATAGACATTTTAATGTCAAAGGGTATTAGCATTAGCGGTGACTGAGGAGTTCAGGTTGGGGGATAAGCGACGTTCGGAGTTTGTAGATCAAAGTCAATACTGACATCGATCGATTGGTTTATTATTAATAAATTATCCACGATGTACTTAAAGACAAATATAGTACAGTATTTCAAACCATGGCCTAAAGGGCCATGAATAAAAGAATAATATGATTAAAAGTTCGTGAAATATTAAACCCTGTAGTCAGGGACCCGGACCGGAACCGTTAACTGCAAAGAACCGGACCGGAACAGATATTATTTTTGGACCGGAATCGGAACCGAACACATATTTTAGTAGCAAAACAATTTTAGTTGCAAAACCGGAACCTCTAAAAATTATAACGGTTGGCCGGATATTGTTTAATTTTGAGTTTATTCCGTGAGTTCTGTTCTGTGGGGAACACTAACCTTAACCTAATTTTTTTTGTTATCTGTGATGAGTGTCTTTGACAATTAATTTTTACCGTTGGTTTACTTGTCTTTTTGATTTTCTACGAACTTACTTCTTCAAGCCACTTCAAGTACTAGGAATACAACTATACAACAGGTTTTTATTTATTTGCCTTTGATTTTTCGGAACCGAATCGGAATCGAAATTTCCTAGTTTGTATGGAACCGGATCGGAACACCTAAAAATTGGTAAGAACTGAATCGAAATAATTATTTCGGGACCGGAACTGTAACGGAACCCAAATTATTTATTTCATCTGGAATCGAAACCGGAACGGAACCGTTATTTCATTTCGGTCCGGGTCCCTGCCTGTAGTTTTAGGACAGAAACGAACCAACCCGAACAGATTTTCTTTACTCATAAACATCCTAGAGGGTCAATAACAATAATATTTAAATGGGTGACTCCTTGGATAGGTATCCTAGAATCTAGATAATTTCACTTCATCGACGTCTATAGGTAAGGTAAGGACCACGAAAATTACCTCAACTTAAATGTGTTGCTTGTTGTGAGCACTTCGGAATCTAGACTAGTACAAATCTGAAAAAATCACAACCCTGAACGACCCGTTTCTCCTCTGTGATATGTAAAAGAAAAATTGGGGAAGCCGGGTTGTTTACATTTTTCGGGTTATATAAATAAAGAACTCACGATTTTCATTTTGTGACTCTATTTTTCAATAACTTGAAATGTCTGGAAACATTTTAGTAGGTAAGCATTTTTAAATCAACTGAAATCCATCGATGACTTGTGGTTATGATAAATCTGTTTCCAATGAAGAATAGCTATCTAACCTAAATTTCTATCATTCGTTTTTCTTTGAGTACCTACCTAAGTATCTAATAAATTTGGATTTTGGCAATATTGTAAGAAATGCAGAATTTGCGGGATGTTTTATACATAGCGAGACTATTTTAATGATTATAACAACACCGGTTAAAGACTGTTATCGCAAGAGTATCCCACAGAATCTGGGACTGTTGGCCCCCTTAACTTTCCCTTCTTTATTATTATTTTCCTTGCTATTGCAGCCTTTTAAGTAATAGTAATAAGGAGTTCTTTGAGGTTATCCTATTTTTTATAGGTGGTGGAACAGGATTCATAGGAAGTTATCTCACAAAAGTCTTAAAACACAAAAATTATGGTGTTACTATTGTATCAAGGATGCCAGGACCTCAAAATATTTCTTGGAGTGAACTTAATATACGAGGTCTTCCTAAAGACACTGTTGCCGTAGTCAACTTAGCAGGTAAGATCAGTCAAATTCTATATATATTGCTCTGATATTACTCTATAATAATTGTGATTTGTGATTTTTATTAGTTTTAAAATTATATTTCCATACCTGATAAATAAATATTATGAAATTTGCATTTTTTCAGGTCAAAATGTCATGCATTTTAAACAACGGTGGACCCCAGGTTTTAAACAAAATGTATTTAACTCTAGAGTGAATACAACTACTGCATTGGCAAAAGCTATAATCAATGCTCCAATTAAGCCCAAGGCTTATGTTACAATGTCAGGTAGGTAAAAGAACACCTACATTAATTTCTTTTAAGTAGGTATCAAAAAAAATTTTAAATATAAGATGGAATATTATATTATATTTCAGTTTGGGGAGGAATAAATAGAATTTTAGTTAAAAAATTAGAAATATTACAAAAAAGGTTTCTAAAAATTATATTCAATAAAGATTATCTTTATCCTTCAAAAGAGTTATATTCAGAAACAAAAAAGTTGAACATAAGACAACTTTACATTTATAACATCTTTATATATATATTTAAAAATAAAAACCTTATACAATTTAAAAACCATAATCATAAATTCATAATACACGCCATAAAAATGAAATAACCATAAAACCTAAAATAAATAAGAAAATAAGTCCATAGGACAAAAAAATTTCAAATATTTATGTTTTTATTTAAACGATTATTTATTTACCAACAAAAATTAAAATTTGATTTCATTAAAAAATTTTAAGTCGAAATGAAAACCTGGATATTAAAAACAATTTGAAAATATTTTTAGAAATGCTTTAATTAATTAATATTGTTCTGAATAATTTATATAAGTAATATTTTTTACTTAAAAATTATAAATTAATAATTTTATTATGGGTAATATATTTCTTCAAAAAAAACTGTGTTTATACTATAAATTAGCATTTTTACTTTAAAACTTGATTTTTAATGCAGATTTATGATTTTACATACTAAAACAAAAAAATAAGATTTGATTTGCCCCTAACAAGCTCAGCTTCAGGGGATTGAAGAATAAGTTTATAAAAGACAACATAAACATAATATTTATTACCTATATTATTAAATTTTAAATAAATAAACTTATTATTATTATTATTATTATCAAGAATTCACAAAAACAGCCAAGCTAATTAGATTTGTTTTGGTTGATTGATTTGGTTTCCTAGGAAAAGTGTCTTAATGCAATTTTTTTTTCCAAGGGTATTTTAGTTTAGACATGGGTTTGGGACTGGTGATACCTTTTTTTAAATCAATATTTGGTTATTTTTTGTTTAATCCAAAAATAAATATTGAGATGTTTTAAAACTCTTTAGTGAATACAGGTGTTCATATTTTTTTGTACAAGTGCTTGTTTATTATAGGGGTTGGAATATATAAACCAGATAGCAAAATTGAGTATCATGAATGCAGCGAAGGAGCACCATTTGACTTTTTTTCAAAGCTAGTAGTGGAATGGGAAAAAGCCGCTAAATTGGTTGGGGTGGCAAAAAACGAGTGTAGAGTAGTTACTATACGGAGTGGTGTTGTTTTAGGTAAGGTTTTTATATAATAAATTAAATAAAATTAGGATACTTAATACAATAACTAAAATAAAACTAATAGACCATGGTCGATAATTTTTGAAACCAAAAAAATAATAGTAGGATGGAACCCATTGGAAAAGAAAAAGAATATAACAAAAATGAAAGGAAAAATAATTTACGGGCGATCCGAGGTCGGGAAGTTGAAGGGGTGAGTTTTTAAGAGTAGAAAACGATTTATCTCGATTTCCGGCAAAACTACAAGTCCTATGGAAAAACGTTAAATGGCAAAGTCGTAGGTAGGTAATAAAAAGATCTACAACTTTTGTATTTACACTTTTTTCACATAACCTCAAAATTTATGTGAAAAATTCAAATAACCAAGTTTTTGGTTTTTATTTTTATCTTTTACAAAAAAAAATTTTTTTCACGAAATTTGGTGAAACTTACCTTTTTATGTCCCAAACACACTGTAATTTTTTTGATTTAAAATATTTATTTTTTCACCTTATTTTGACTTAATATCGAAAAAGCACCCTAATTTTCAATCGAAAATTCTCACGTCAAAATATCTGCTTTTTTAAAAAAGTCGGTGGGCTTTTTGTTCGTTGAAATCTCTACTTTCTGATGGTGTAAAAAAAATATACATTACTATGGTAAATGTTCTCAAAAAAATGCAAAATATTAACTTTATTAACCTATTTGGTTGTTAATTATAGTAGTATATTTCGACTTGCAATTTTTTGTTTATCAACGTAACATGGAATCTTACGTTTCTCGAGTAATTAAAGTATAAATTTTAGTAAATAGCTCAAAATTGTACAATTATAATTGCATTTTTTGAGAACATTTACCATAGTAATGTATATATATTTTTTTTCACAAAAAGCCCACCGACTTTTTTTTTAAAAGAGCAGATATTTTGACGTGAAAATTTTCGATTGACAATTAGGGTGCTTTTTCGATAAAGTCAAAATAAGGTGAAAAAATAAATATTTTAAATCAAAAATATTACAGTGTATTTGGGACATAAAAAGGTAAGTTTTCGCCAAATTTCGTGAAAAAAAAAATTTTTTTTGTAAAAGATAAAAATAAAAAACCAAAAACTTGGTTATTTGAATTTTTCACATAAATTTTGAGGTTATGTGAAAAAAGTAAAAATACCAAAGTTGTACATCTTTTTATTACCTACAACTTTGCTATTTAACGTTTTTCCACAGGACTTGTAGTTTTGCTGGAAATCGAGATAAATCGTTTTCTACCCTTAAAAACTCACCCCTTTCCACTTCCCGACCTCGGATCGCCCGTAAATTATTTTTCCTTTCATTTTTGTTATATTCTCTTCCTTTTCCAATGGGTTTTATCCTACTATTATTTTTTTTCACTTTTTACTATTTTCAAAGGCTTCATTCAGCCCTGGTCTATAATGAAATATTTTAAATCAGAAATAATATAATTTTTTTTACCTCTGTATTTTTCTTTCTTCAGGCAAAAACGGGGGCATGATAAAGCAACTTTATCTTCCTTTCTCTTTGGGCTTAGGAGGACCCATTGGAGATGGTTCACAATTTCTACCATGGATTCACATTGAGGATTTGGTAAATCTTATAATTTATGCGATCGAAAACGACAAAACGGAAGGGATACTGAATGGAGTCTCTCCTCATATCTGCACGAATAAGGAATTTTCTAACGTAAGTCTGAGTTTTTAGTGGTTTTTGGTGATGGGTTTTTTAAGGGAGTAATCTACCAAAGGTTTTTTATTTGTTATAAGCCTAGTTTTTCGACTATCGCCACTTAATCTAAAAGGCACCTTCATGAAAGCATATCTCTGTCTGTTTTATTTTTCGTCTAAGTGTTAATCCGTAGTAACAAGATCTTATTTTAGGCTTTTGCAAAGGCTCTAAATCGTCCAGCCTTTATACCAGTACCTCCCTTCGTTTTTAACTTAATGTTAGGGCCAGAGCGGGCGAAAATGATAACAGAAGGGCAGAAAGTAATACCACGCAGAACCCAGGAAATTGGATTTAAATATAGTCACCCGACCATACAGAGTGCATGTGGAAATATTGTGAAAGAGACGTAAGAGTGGTTGTTATTGCGTTTCTCAAGTTTTTCTTTGTTCCTTGATATTTATTTATGTGATACTTTTCATTATCTTCCGCGTGTTTCGCGAAAGGGAATATTGAAAGTCCAAATGTGAACTTACGCTTTTGGAATCGGCGATCCGACTTGATAGTTTTTATGATTTATGAGTGAGAAGTTTTGTGACAGAAAATAGGCGCTACACGTTTGTTTACCAAAAATAATTTTGGTTTATGTTTAATCTAGTGTGGTTGTTTAAGTGTACAACATATGGGCATTTATTTTATTACCGATTTCTCAGAAAATTTTATTCTTGATAAAAGTTGGTGCATGTTCGATAATCATATTAGGTGCACTTGGAATGGTTGCAAGTCAAACGGCGTACAGGGTAGGCCAAAAAATATAAAACTTGTACAAGAATAAAGTACCCCTATTTCAGAAAACTCAGCAAAATTTATTAAGAAACGATGTTTAGAATTAAAAGTTATGCATAGATTCAAAAACGTGACCTTATTTGTTTTTTCCATAGGTATCTGCGATTATTTTAGTAGGATTTCATGTTTGTCGCTTAATTTGTACAGTTTTTTTAATAAACATTTAAAATAAAAATTTTGCACGTTGAATGATAGTTTTTTAAGTAGCATATTATCATTGCTAATGTTTTATCTTGTTAAAAAATTTTTTTAGGATATTTTAAAGTTGTGTTTAACATGGCAACAAATATGAAGTCTGTGATTCCTTAATAAATTAAAAATTCAAGTAAATTTTACAAATATGCTTGAATTTGAACAAAGATATGTGAAATTGATTTGATTTTGATTAATTTATAAAGGTCTTTATGGTGAATACCTATAAAAAACAAATTTGGGAAATTATTGTTTTTTAAACAAATATATTTTTTTCTTTTAGGAGGTCACGTTTTTGAATCTATGCAAAACTTTTAATTCTAAACAACTTTTCTTAATAACATTTTGCTGAATTTTCTGAAATAGGGGTATTTACTTAATTCTTGTACAAGTTTTATATTTTTTGGCCTACCCTGTACGCCGTTTGACTTGCAACCATTCCAAATTTTCTGAGAAATCAGTAATAAAAAAAATTCCCACATGTTGCACACTTAAACAACCACACTGTATATTTCAGTCTAAAACATTTTGGTCTTAAAATTCAAGGCGTAAATTTTCAATTGGCAATTGCCTTGGTATTTGGCACAGGATATTTTTTCACTAAAGGTTGGATTTATTCTACAACCAAGCAAATTTTGTCAATTTTAATGGATTACAATTTACAATTAAATAACACATTTAAAGGCTGCCCATATTGACATTAAGAGCATAAAAATTGACTCTAAAATGGGATTTTTCACTATAACCGACATCCCAATAATAAAAACCTTCCTAGAGTATCATAAACATTTCCTAAAAACAATTAAAAATTCCCAATCAGATATTTAGTAACGTCATCCCATTACCCGCGCAATTCTTTTATTTGCCGCTACCGATTACAATGGTATCCTTGTTGCAATAAGTTAAATGAAAAGATGAGAAGACAGACAGACCTAACAATATTTTATTTTTTATCCTCTATGCACTGAAAGTTTGTCAAAACAATTGACACTTCTTATGTCATTCAGAGGTAACTAGGTTTAGTAATATCACGTTAAAATCTATACCTGATCTAATCAGAAATAATTTAAATGCAAATTGAACTGTATCATATACTTTTTTTTATAAAGCAATTAAAACCATCAAAAACCCTAACAGAGGTGGAGAACTTCCCTCCTTTTTTTTAAATTTCAAAGTCAATTTTTGCCTCCTTAATGAACTAAAATATAGGCAGCTAAAATTATTGCTATTTTTTCTTTAATGTGAAACTTGTATATTAAATTTCATAAAAGTCGTGGGGTGCACCAGTTCATTTTGGTCTGCTGGTAAGAATTATTTTGGTTTGTTTTTCTGTGTGTTTGTGTGAATATATACGTAACGAATTTTGTTTGTCGATACAGAAATACTAAAAACCTTTATATGATAGGACTGACAAACGCAGAAATTTTTGCCGTGCCAATATTTCTATAGTATTCTTTCGAATAATAATAAATAACCTACTTACAATTTAATTATATTCACATTTTTATAGCCACTGTAAATTTTTAATTACGATAATAATTAAAATACGGGCCTGCGTTATGTTTGTAGTTATCGGATGGTCGTAAGATTTGCTATTATTGAAATAAAAGACATAGAATTCGTTTTGTTTTTCTAGAAATACGTGCGGAACACCGGGTTCTATATACCTAGTCGTTTTTACTTCAATACGTTGATGTCAAAATGCTAACGATGTTGTTACTGTCTATTTGGACAAATTTTAGAACCTTCAAGTAATAGTATATTATTTAATGAGCGTATAATGTAGAGATGCTATAAAGTCTTGCGTTAAGAGTGGGCCACCCTGTTTAAGCGTGAAATTTTTACATACGACCTTTTGAAGTAAAAATACGATATTCTCCCAATAACATTTTCTTGAATTTTGATAGGAAAGTGACGAAAAGATTTTTCTTTTACAAGATCTATACTGTAAGATATATACTACGAAACAGCTTTATATCCAGTGGCGGCGCAGGGTTGGTTGAATTCGTCCAAGTGGACATAATTGGACGATTTTGTCCAATTATGTCCGTCCGGACAAAATCAATTGTTCTGGACAAAATGGACAAAATTGTACAAAATCAATTAAACACGTATAAAATTAAAAAAACTTTATTATATTAGGATTAGGGTGTCAAACAAAACTTAAACAACAATAAGGGGATACCGTCGGATCATCGTGCCGTCGGATGACGGACGCATGAAAATTCACCTTAAGGTGGGAGTATCAACATCATGCTTGCCAACCTATAACCTATTTCGCGTAGATTTATTTATGTTTTCTAGCATTTATACAAAATTTAAAGAAAATCAGTATCGACTTGATATTCTATAAGTAATGATTGACATATTTAATAAATATCAAGGAATTTCATAACTTATTTTAGGAGAATTGTATGGCGAAAAATATCGGGTAAGATTTTTTTTAACATTATTATGTCATTGTCACTCATTGTTCTTTCACTATACAATTCTCCCAAAATTAGCACTGAAATAAATTGATATTTTTGTAATATATCAGATACTACCTAAATAATGTAACGACGATATTGATTTTCTTTAAATGTTAGTTATTAAAATAATAAACTTCAAAAATCAACGCGAAATAGGTTATAGGTTGGCAATAGATTGAATGACGTTGAGAATTCAACCTTAAGGCCCCATAATGAAATAACAAATAGCCATTTTCTGGAATTTTCAATTTGGTATTTATTGTTTATATAATACACAATACAAACGTGTATTTTGGGTTGCCTAAATCAACAAATTTAATAAAATGTAATGAAATTTGATTTTGTCCAATATTGTCCGTTTTTGTCCAATTTTGTCCATGTCCTGGACAAAATCAAAAAAAGTGGACAAAATCACAACCCCGCTGGCTTTAAATAATGCGGATAACTATAATCAAATCGTTTATTTTTGTTAAACATACCAAATGATAATGCTAACAAATATTATTTTTTGAAGTGAAAGTCAAATCTTCGTTTTTTTTTTTTCGGAAATAAATTTCTCGGTCACTTTGTTATTAAAATTATCTATGTCCCGAACATGTGCCTTACTTTTACATTTTGATTTTACTTGTACTATGTTCAATATTGATAGTGGCCGCCCTGTATTTTTTAAATCAAGTTTTTCACTTAAGCTCAGAGAAGTAAACACAAGCTTTTGTAAATCACTGACCTTCATATTAGACGAAGTTTTCCAACTTTATAATATAACTTATAAATTAGTCAAAACAAAACATCAGCGGCATCGACAGGTCGCGTGGCGTCGACACACAAAGAGGTGTTGTTGGGCGGAAAATTGGGAGCCTATCCGTGCAGCTCGTTGTGCGATGTGTAGGTAACGTCACGCCTCCGTAGTTATGGTAACCGACCAAGTAGTCGCGTTGAATCGGGACGGATAATCTGCCGCCCGCGCTTGATCGATCTGTATATCTTGCCCGTTGGAATATGGCTAAGTTTGGTTTGAATTATTTTAATTAATTGCTTACATACATTGCGTTATTGGTTTTTTAAGTAAAGTATTTGTGGATTATATTTGAAATAATTGCAGGGAGGGCGGCGCCCCAGAGCCCTTCATTACGAGCCGCCACTGTCTATATCTCATGATATTAATTAAGAACTCGAATTCGATTGGTTGTAATTTCATATACAGGGTGTCCGGAAATGATGAGCAAAAAATTTAGGGGATAATTCTAGACCGAAAATAAATGCTATCTCTTCCTATAACATTTTTTTCGAAAATTGATTATTAACGAAGTTACATGGTGTTGAAGTTAAATTGTATTTGCAGTTTTTTTGCAATACCTTTTGCCACGCTCATATTTTGACAAAACCTCGTATATGGGACTTTTTCGGGATGATGAATACAAATTTGCTCACCGATTTTTTTCGCATTTTGTAGAGGGCGCCACATAGGAGCCTATACTTCAATTTGAATATTCCCAACTTTTTTGTCCTACACTGTATAATATGCTTTTTGACTGAATATTTTTATTCTCTTTGGCATAAAAAAGGTATACTACTTTTGTTTCGATAAATCTAACCGTTTTCGAGAAAAACGCTAAAATAACATTGCCTAAATGTGATGAACACGAAATCATTTTAATTTATTATTTTTTAATTTAATTAATTTTATTTTTTAAGAAGAATTAATTTATGCATAGTAGAGGAAGGACGTCACTTTGAACCTTTGATTTGAATGTTTAATTTATTGTTCTAATAACTTATGTATTTCAAAACTGCAAATACAATTTAACTTCAACACCTTGTAAATCCGTTAATAATCAATTTTCGAAAAAAATGTTATAGGAAGAGATGGCATTTATTTTCGGTCTAGAATTATTCCCTACATTTTTTGCTCATCATTTCCGGACACCCTGTAATATAGTTAGAACGCGCATCCTATGTTTCAAGTTACTCCTTTCAGTAAATACGTTTCTTTAAAATATTAGACTGATAGGTGTGCGTGTAGTATGGTCGGTTGAATTAAAATATGGTTTTTGTTTGATATGAAATTTATTTATTAGGTTAATTGATATTGCATATAAAAATAAGTTTTAAGTTTTAAAAAAATGATAAAAACGTTTACATTGCTTTAGTTTTTTATTTATGTGTGTGTGTACAGGGTGTCCGGTAAAATGTGGGGAATCTCCCGGATATGAAAAAAACACGTGAAAATAATACAAGTTCATATAAACTTCTTTCGTATCGGCCTTCTCTTCCGAGATATGGGCTTCCAAAGAGCTTCCATGGAATTAAGTTTTTGACACATAATTATAAAACCAACAGGTATATTTAATTTTTTTTCATATTGTCACAAAAGGAATTTATTTAAAAATATTTCATAGTTCAATATTCGAATTTTTAATAGATTTCTATAGTTAAGGCTAATGTCAGATCATTCCTACGTAACTTAAAACCTGTATTAAATTTATTAAACAAGTTCGAAAAGTTGCAATTATGAAACATTATACGCGCATCCCGATCTATCAATGGTTTTGACAAGTCGTCAAGTCAGCAGAATCAAGGTTCACGACCGGAGTTCGTCGTTTCCCTAAAAGAAGGGAAAACTGCTGACTTGGTGAACGGCACACCATTGATAGAAAATATATCGTTCGGCACTAGTGCTCAAGAGTCCGTAATAAGCAGTTAAAAATTTTGTGATCATCTTTGTTGGTATATTTGCTGGTCCCCCAAGAAGCGATGCTAATAAATTTAATGTAAGTAAAATACTTATTGAGTTGAATTTGTAAAAGGTTTAAATCCGATCTGTTCATTTTGTTATTTCATTTGGTTATTTTATTTGGTTATTTCGTTTGGTTATTTTATTTGGTTATTTCATTCTTTGTAAACCCATCGGGTGATCTTTATTTAATTTGTTAATAAATTTGTTTTCCTAAAATAGTCATCAAGGTTCCGCTACCTCTACGCCCTCGTCGCACCCTAAAAACTGGGCGTGACAATATGATGTATATACCAGGTAAGAGTAAGACCCTTCAAATTACTATCCCAGAAAGTGTTGCGAATTACTCACAGCTGCAGCGACGGGCTAGCTGTGACACTAATGTGCCCATTTTTTTTACGCCCTGTATAATAAAAACTTTGGACGACGTTTTTTACATACCCTTAACTATTGACTAAAAATTAAGTAGAGGTACTCTTCATTCATGTCGCTAATCCTAACCGTCAATAGTTAAAGGTATGTACAAATAAACCTTGTCCAAAGTTTTTATCATACAGGGCGTAAAAAAAACGGGCACATTAGTATCACAGCTAGTCCGTCCCTGCAGCTGTGAATAATTCGCAACACTTTCTGAGAAAATAATTTAAAGGGTCTTACCTGGTATATATCATATGAAAAAAAAATTGAAATATGTAGGTATGGTATAGGTACCTGTTGGTTTAATAATTATGTGTCAAAAACTTAATTCCATGGGAGCCCATATCTCCGAAGAGGAGACCGATACGAAAGAAGTTTATATGAACTTGTAGGATTCTTTTCACGTGTTTTTTTCATATCCGGGAGATTTTCCACATTTTCCCGGACACCCTGATATTCTATATTGTCCGTGCCATGACAAAGCAAAAGGCCAAGAAATAATAGGTGACGGTTGTCTTGCGCACAATTCAATTAGGAAATTTGCGCAAAACGTTTTCGATGAACGCACAATAGGATTAAATTACACCATAAATTGACCAGCTAGAGGTATCATCTTTTACCAAACGACTTTTTCCTGCGAGGTCACATTAAAGGTGTTATTTATAAAAATGTGCGTTACCAAAATTTAGAAGAACTAAAGATTGCAATATCAAGGGTACACAATCGAATCTCTGCGTATTAGTGCGTACCTATACAGGGTGTTTCAGAACATGTGGGCAATCTCTCGGATTCATATAGATTAGGTGAAAATAACATGATAAGTTCATATAATATTTTTTCCTAAGAGCCCCCCTCGAGGAGATATATGCCCCTAAAGACCGGCCCTGAAAACTAATCTTTGAATCGCCCTGTATATTTTCATTAAAATTTAGTATAATCTACACTATGGAAAGCTTTATTAAATAGGTTAATAATAAAATGTATAGTTCATTCTGTGGGCCAGGGACGGACTAGCTTGGGCATAAAAAATCTTACACCTTTGACAGGTACGATTAAACCTTTTTAAAGCATGTTAACGGTCAAGTGGATTTTTCTCGACAACGGTTCAACTTATCAAAATCTACGAAGAGTATCTATTTTGCCTTAAAATACGTAAGCTATCCAAAAATAATATAAAAATCCCGATTGCATGACACCTGTTAAAGATGTAAGATTTTTTATGCCCAAACTAGTCCATCCCTGGCTCACAGAATGAACTATACATTTTATTATTAACCTATTTAATAAAGCTTTCCATAGTGTAAATTATACTAAATTTTAATAAAAATATACAGGGCGATTCAAAGGCTATCAATAAAAACTAGTTTTCAGGGCCGGTGTTTAGGGGCATATATCTCCTCGAGGGGGGCTCTTAGGAAAAATATTATAGGAACTTATCATGTTATTTTCACTTAATCTATATGAATCCGAGAGACTGCCCACATGTTCTGAAACACCCTGTATATTAACTTAACAATGTAAGAACTGAATTTTATGACCGTTTAGGACATTACTTGGCAGTAAACGGAGGACTGTTTGAGCATCTCTGATTAAAAAACTTCAAGTTTCCTTTTAAATTAGTTAATGTCTTAATAGGTGTTTTTTTTAAAACAACTTCTCTTCAATTGTTGAAATAAATAAAGTTCTCAAAAAAAGCAAGTGAAATTTTGACGTTTAACCAATACCCTCTGAAATATTCAGAGGGTATTGGTTTAACTCGTGGGCTACCACGTATTTCGCAGCTTTCTACTAAGGGTTCAAACCAAACACCAATTGTAACAAACCAAAATGGCAGTTGATTTTTTTGATATGACGTCTTGTCAAGATTTGACAAACACAGCTAACCTGAAAGTATACCGATGTCAATGTCTTGTCATAATTTGTCAAACAAAATCAACCGCAAATAAGTTAGTTGAACTTCTGACTGACTTTAAGACGCGCCCAGGACCTCTATTCTCTAATTTAAGATAAGTGCTCGCGAGAAGGGACAATTCACATATGCTCACATGGTATCGTTCTCTCGCTGTCAAAATTCCTTAAGCCGGAGTCCCATGCATACGATTTCCGACGTCCGATATCCGAAAATAGGTTGGTTTTCGTACGAAAATGTTTTGCATATCCCATGGACACGACTTTCGGATCCGAATTTCTGTAAACAGTACGTTAAAAAGAAGACGAAGAAGTCTGACATTTAAACATAACCTTCAAACTTCAAACATTAAGCAGTACGTTAATTGGCAGTACAAATGTATTTTCTACGTTGTTTAATCATTATTATGTTAAATATCCAAAAAGCACCGAAACCACAGACCGAAACCAAATAAAAGTCAAATACGTAGTAAAGTGAGGTTAAAAAACTTCCGACATCGGACAAAAGTTAAACTAAATTCAACTCGTACGACGCGTCGTAAATTGTTAAAATTATTCGGATAAAATTTGACGCCAAAATTTTCGACCAATGACAGCGCCGACGTATCATCGTATCGTCGGAAATCGTATGCATGGGACTCCGGCTTTACTCTTCAGCATTCCGAGGTCCTAGCGATGTTATCAATATTTCCGAGTTTAAATGATAAAGTTACATACATTTTATAAATAAATTAATAAATGTTTATTTACAGACTTGTCATTTAAACTTTACAAAACATCTAATATAAAAATAAATACAGATTTAAAATTAAGTAAAACATGTAGGTATAGGTAGGTACCTAAATATCAATACCAATATCAACCGTATCAAATTATTTTAAACTACATGTACATAAAACCAAAAACAGTGAAAGAGCCGCAACATTAAAAACTGACTCTTCAGTAGCCTTTGTCCATGAAGCCTTGCTGCCTTTTCTTCAACATCTTCTATATGATTTTTAGTTGACGGATTAAAAAGTCCTCATTATATCAAATAACACTGCCATGTCGTCAAAATTGTCAGAAACGCAAAGAAAATTCGAGAAATAAAAAAGTATTAGAATTGCAATAACAAATACAAAACTATAACCTACATTCTACAATTTTTAAAAGCTCAACCACTATAAGTTTTTGCGCATGCTTATCAACGCACTTCTCATGACCTGATATTGTTAGAAATTTTTGAGAGAATGAGTTGTCTTGTCTCTTCTTCAATGGCGTCTGCTCCAGAAGGCAATACGCCAACGAGAGAATGAGTTCTCCCAACTTTAGATGGAAATTTGGAAATGAATAGTAATTTTATAAGTTTGAAGAATACAGTTTAAACATTTTTAAGAGAAAAAGTAATCACTTTCTCTTGAAATGATCATTCGAGAATAGAAGTCCTGTGGTCTGTGGTGGACCTCACTCCTCGGAGACTCCCTCTTACCTACTCACCTGAATTCGTCAAAGTGCCTTTGCGAAGAGGTTCAAGAGGTTAATATAATATGATGTCTCAGTCACTTCTTTAAAATCGAGACGGCTTTGATGGAGGACTTTGTTTAATATTAAATTGTTGGTTTGACAAGCGAAGGTTGGGCGTCGCTCTGTCCAACACCCTCGATTCGAAGGTAGTGTTCTGTCCCTCAAAATGCTATTTTGCCATGGCCTAATGAAGGACTGAGCGACGTCCAGGGTTCCCTTGCCAAATCTTAAAATAAAATTGTTTAAATTAAATCTTAATGTTTCCTTCCTTGAAACATAGGAATTCAAGTTTTTCACGAACAGGGGACGATTACAAATATTAATAAATAAAAATTGTCTCGCAGAATTCAGAAACTCTCCCTTCATTTCGCTGGTGCACGAACGTCGCATGTGAACTGGTATACTAACGGTAATTTATCATTGAAGAAAAGTTCACTAAATCGAAACTTTAATCAGTACGTTATAACCTCCAAAAGTTTTGTGGAAACGACGAATTTATTATTTTCGAGTTTCGTTTATTGCAAAATATGAGTTTAACAACATTAGAAATAAAGCCAAACCGTCTATTATTAGATTCAAATTTCGATGGTTATAAATTATCATTGGATGAAATAAAATTAACTCGCAAAAGCTTGGAAATACCAGTGGATAAAACTTTTCTAAACTCGAGCCAATACGGTCTTTTACACGCGAAACTATTTGGTTTACACAATCATCTTTTTGCAGACCAATTTGATAATTTTTCTGCTGTTTATTATATAGATAAGGAATTCAATATACAGAAGTTCTACGTGGACAGTTTATCCAACCAAATTGTTGACCCAATAGCTGTCTATACAATTCCTAAGTCTCGTGAACATAAAACAGGTGATTATAATGGTACATTACGTTTTGCTAATGAACAATATGCTGTAACATCTGATGGAATGGGTACACTATACATTCTAGCAACTAGAGACAAGAAGGATGATGATGCATTCGAAACACTATTTTCTGGAAAAGTTTTAGCCAACGAGGAGCAAGGTTTTAAAGTTTCAGATGCTTTATATAATGAGGAACATAAGGAACTTCATGTGCTTCTTGTACATATACAAGAAGATGCTGTGGACCGTTTTGTTACTATAATTCACTGGCTCACATTAAAAGAATCGGAAAATAAACAAGATGGGAACAAAGTTTGGGGACAAGTAGCATTAAGGCAGCTTAAAACGAAGGGAGAGGTTCAGTACTTGCATTTGGAGAAGAACTGTGAGCATATTTATGTAGTTTCAGAAAGCAAATTGGAGTTCTTATTAAATTCTGAGCATCCCATAAAAAGTAACAATACAAATCTGTGCCAGGTGCCCAAAAAACTATATAGATGGTCCCAAAGTTTAGATGAGATTAACCTTAGGCTTTCCGTACCAGAAAATGCTCAAAAGAATTTGATAAATGTTTGTACCGAACCACAGAAAATTGAAATCAAGTATGACTCAGAAATAATTCTTTCTGGAGAATTGTCAGGAATAGTAGATTCCCCATTAACTACTTGGGACTTAAAAAATGATCATCTGGAAATAACTTTGTACAAGAGTGAGGGAACTGGAATGTGGACAGAACTTGTAAATGGTGACCAACAAGGGGATTATCAGGTGGATATGGGTCTTGTAGAGCAAGTAACTAATAGATTGGGAAGTTTTACAAGTGAGACAGAGGTAAGTAAAAGTACCTATTGCATGGTAAGCCCGTTTTTTAATGATTTTCCCCAGAATTCTTTTATTTTTACAGGCCTCCCCTCAATCGGGCACAACTTTTAATTCTCAACAAATAGAAGAATGTGACTTTGAAACTGATAAATCCGAGACTTTTGAAAGAATTAGTGGTGTCACCAACACAACTACTCACAGAATTCATTTGGGAGCTCATCAAGTTCTTTTGAGTCCCTATATGGGCTCCGATGGACCCCCAGCATTAGGTAGGTATATTGCTTGTTTTATTCTAGCTTATCATGAAAACCTTTTATTTTATAGACAGTCAACTTCTTTGAAATTTACAACTTATATTTTTTAGGTATAAGACATGATGTTGATGTCTGTCTTTGGCAACCCACTTTAGAGGAAGACAGTTTTATTGTAAAGCATGAAGGCACCCTGCTTGCATTTGGATATGTTCAGGTACCTACTTGCTATAGAAAACATTACTCTACCGTAAAAAATGTTTTCAGTAGTAAATTTTTTTAAATATATTTTTACTTGTTTCAGGCTTCAAAACAAAATAGAAAGTTTACCACATGTTCTCCAAATTTGGATTATGCTGTTATCAGCGAATCTTCTGGACATATTTTTATTTACAAGCAGAATAAACCTATATTAGCAACAGAATTAAGGCATAGATCTACCGGGCGTAGAATTAAAAATGTTGCCCAACAACAAGTGTTTAACTTACCCAATCAAGATATTTTGGGTATTTTTGCTGGTGACTCTCATCTTTTTATATTGGGTGAGAATTTTATTATGGCATTAAATGTTAATAGTGGTGCTAGAGATTAAGAAAAGCTATATAATTTTTAAGTCAAATTTTTATACATACCATATGCATTACAAGTAAATTCTGTGTTAATACAACTTAATTTTTTTTTTTTTCATTTATCCTTAAATTTAAGGACAATTTTTTAATTTCCATTTAGTTAATATCCCTAGTTTTGTAACATATAAACTATTCTCTTGAAAAAAATTGAACTTTTCAGTATCTGAGATGCTGCTGAACATTGGATGGTTCATCCTTAAACAAAGGCACAATGCCAACCAACAACTGTAGGTACAGTAAAAATAGTGCAATAAATTACGCTGTCCCTAATAAGCCGGCTTATTTTCAACTAAAAGCAAAGTTAATATGAACACACAGATTTTCTAGCATGACCGACTAAATTTGAGTAAACATTTCTTAAAACCATTGGGAATTTGCAAATATAATATAACTATGTGGTAGTAATAGCTTTAATGCAAACATCTATATTCAACAAACAAAACCATATTTATTTGCTACATAATTGATCTATTACATCTTTTTCCAATGTTAAGTTACTGAGTTAAATATTATCTAAATTTGTATTTACATTTAAATCTTATTGCATAATATACACAAGAAAATGCCAACCTAAGCCAATTTCTCCACTCAAAAATTGCAACATCTAGTTTAACTACCAAGCAGGTTTTAGAGTTAAACCGAAAGAGTTAGGTAGCTAATTTGTTACTTTCAAGTAATAATTTGCAGCACTGCATGTTCTTTTGCCCCAACTTAAAATAGAGTGAAACCTAATATCTAGAAGACTATCAAATCAACCAATAAAGGGACAGTAAAAAAGGTTTAGGATTTAGAAAATTATAAAATACTTAACAATTTATAAGGCTAAGGTAACAATATATACAGATTAAAATTAGGATAATAAAAGCAAACCGCCAATCAAATTTTCCATTAGACCAAGACAATTATTATGTTTATTCATCCTCAAACACAAGGTGATCCAGCTTGAGCTCCTTTCCTTTTTCTACTTTACTCGGTTTTATATGTTTATCCTTCTTTGCTGGCTTCTGCCCAATAACGTATTCCGGCATTATCACTTTGGAGCTGGTAAATGAAGGTTTTTCATTGTCTTTTATAACAGATGTTTGTTCCTGGATAGAATCTCTGATTTGTTCTAAAATTGGATAATGTTTATTTAATTACTTAGTTCTTGATTTTTATATACCTAATAATACCTAACCAAATTATTTTACAATAACAAAGCACCATCACAAAATAAATTCTACAGAATGTAGGTATAATAAAAAACTAATGATATCTCGACAACTCATATTAAATTAGGCTGATAACAGTATTAACCTATAGGCAACAAAAATATGCATGTATGTCGAACATAGGAAATAGGCTGTATACATTTATATAAAGTTTTATGCCAATTCTTCAAACCTTTTTAACCCAATTATTGTTAATAGAATAACTACCTTTAGTTGAAGTTTCTGCTATTTTTACATGCTTGTTAAATACAATCCTGGTGGGTAAGTCGTCTAGCTTTTTTTCTTCTATAATGCCCTGTTCTAGCTTTCTCCTATTGGCCAATTCTCTTAAAAAATCCATTGCAGACTTTTTATTGCTCTCTTCAGTAACTTCTTGCACATCTTCCAGTGAATACTTTGTCCATTTGTGAGGATTTTTCTTAAAATCTGGAATTCTAGCAAATAGATAATAAAAGATAAGCTATTCAAGATAGATCATCTAAATAGGTTTTAATAAAAAAAGCAGGAATAGGTAACTACTAAAAAGTTTGATTCTCAGTGGAAATCAAAATCACCTATATTTTAATATTACAAATCATATTTTATACCTATTTATATAACTTTTTGGTGCAGGATTTTGAGGCTTCTTAAATATACTTTCCTTGCCTCTAAATGGTCTTGTTTCGCTCTTTCTCGCCCTTCTGTTACTCTTGGAATCGTTTTCTTCAAATTCTTTATCATCGGTATTTTTTCTGTTATTTTCCAAAACTTGCAATTGATCAAAAACTTTCTTTTGGCGATCTTTGAACTCCGGGTCCCCAACCTTTAACTTAAACGAGCTCATTTTATTGATTTCTATAAAAATTTGGCGATTTTTACTTCAAACTTTATTTTTGTTAGTGTTTTTGAAGTTTAAGAAAGTAAGGTTAATTTAAATTTATTTTTAGGTTAGGTGATAGAGGCTGACAAGTGACGGGTGGATAGGCTCGTTCAACAAACTGCAAGACATTCTAGGTACAAATGATGTTTTTGATATCCTTATATTTGATAACGAAAATGCCTCGATGCTGATTGATTATTTTCTGTGGCCAAAACAAAAAACATAACCTTCAAATCAAAACGTCACTTAAATTTTTTTATAGTTTCGTGTACATATTTCGGTGTACACGTAAACATGAATTGTTGCAAAGATTAAAAGGGATTTTCAAGGTATTAAAGAAATAATCCATTGATATTATTCCTACTAAATGTGAAGACGTGGTAAATTTCAATGCTAAATACAGTTTACGGGTGTTAGTGACACGTAGAAAGCGCGTTTTGTAAGCAAATTTTTTTGTTTGCAGTGCTATAAGGTAAAATATATTTTATATACTTTCTGAATAAAACTATATGTATTATTTATCCCTAATACTACTTAAATAATTAAGTAGGTAAATCGCTAGACCCCCCGCCCCACGAAGACTTAAAGCATTATATGATGGGGTATTGTGTTTAGTTACTTAATGTATCATTTTTTTTATGCTGTAAGGTCGCTAATGCTAGCATTTGCTATTCTAGACAGTTTAAGCACTTATTTGCCTCTATATTTTGTCATAGCTATTATTGCAACATGGGGAAATGTAAGGCTGAAAGAAAATCTGAAATATGTACTTAATGTTAAGTAAGTAGCCTACGAATTGTAGAGCATGTCAATTAAAAACAAATCTCATGATAAAAGCAACAACTGAATATTTTATAACAAAATTTGTTATTTAATATAGGTAGGTATTAAATTAACTAGATTTTTGACATATAATAAAAATAACCCTCACATATTTTTTTATTTCTGTAGCTTTATTATAGGCATAGAATATGTCTCAATAATTTATTTATTCATTCATTAAATAAAAACGCAATCTATCTACCTAACTTGATTCTCATAAGTTACTCAATATATAAAAACAAAATATGTATCAAGTCAAGTGGTATTTAGTTGAAGTACCTACATTTTATATGCACTTGTGTGCAAAATAATTGCAATGTACACAAGTATTAATACTCATATTGTATCAACTCAGGTTTACATAATTAACTACTTGAAGAGTAAATAGTTTTATGAAAGAGAGACTGAAATAATATTGACTTTAATGTGATAACACATACTTACTTATTTAACAATATGTTATAAGACTAGCTTTATAACAATTTTACCCAATGCTTTATAACAATTTTACCCAATAGGAAGCAACTTTAAGTGTTTTGGTGTGTAAAGAAAGTATTAGGTACGTTTCCGCATGCAGAAACCAAAAAATTGTCACAATACTGGATTGTGTTTGGTTATTCATTGCCAAGTAACAACATTTTTCAAATTTTGATTTAGTAACCATTTAAAAATGTTGCTAGTTTCTACATCATGTTTGGGCTACCAGATTTCAGGTCTCAGTTCATCTACATACTTATTAAACTCCCTGTTTAATAATCAATCTGAGGCTAAATATTATACAGGGTGTTTCAATAAAAACTCCCAGGCCAATTATTTCCAAAACTAAAAGTGACATGTAAGTTCTGTAAACGCCAGTTTTTAGCCTCTATGATTGGGTTCACAACTGTGTAAAAAATGTGTTTGAATAATACAAGATGTAGGTGGCGCCACGGTGCATAGAAATTTTTCGATGACAGTAACTTTTAAATGTTGTCGTTCCTAAAGATAATTAATTTTTAATCAAATTATGTCCCATAAAAAATGTTGATAAATCCAACATGAAAGGAGATATTTGGGGTTAAGTTTTTTTTGTAGCGCTAAATTATTAATTACGTCCAGGTTTTTAGTTCTGATCAACTTTTTTTAATAACAATTTTTGATAATGTCAAAAATAACGGTACTTTACTCTTGGGAAAAATTCACATTCTTGGGAAAAATTCACATTCTTGGGAAAAATTCACAGTTTTTTGACAAACCTCGTATATGACTGGAAAATTTCGATATCTGATAGTTGCATTTTAGGTTTTAGACCATGCAGAACTTTTTATAAAGAATAACTTTTTTTCGTAAAATTAATAATAAAAAAGTTTTCCATATGCTGCGAACATTTATTTCACAAGTAGAAATCTCCATAGAAATTAAACGGTTTGGGACAGTTGCTATACTTAATTGTATTTTATTTTAAAATCATACATCCCATACTTATCTTTCTTATCTATTAATACAAAATGTTATCATTTTCCCAAGCTCTGAAACACTAATGATTGATTAATGACGATTAAAAAGTGTTATTTGTCATTAATTATTAATTTACTTATGATTAATGGATTTTTAACTATGCTTTTGACGGATTAATAATGAATTTTAATTTCCAATTTTACTAGCCTTTGAAATAAACTCAATTTTTCTACATGCCTAAACAAAATGTGTACCCTACACCATCACCGTGTAACTGCACCTCGTCATTCCAGCATCAGTTTTTATTATGAATTTTTCACTTTTAGACTTTTTGTCAATATTTTTACCGATTCTAGACACAAAATTTGTGGTTTTTTATTAGGAAGAGTGTTAATCCTTAAATAGGAACTAGGTGTTTACAAACTGATGCGAGAATGAGGAAAGCTTGATATAATGCAGGACTGTCAATGATCGTGTAGTCTCCAAAAGAGCGACGTAAACATTTTTTTAAAAATTATAACTAGGACCACTGTAACGGTTGCCGTTAGCGCACTTAGCTAGCTCCCCGTTTTTCGACAATGCCTTAATAATTTTTTTCTTTTAAAACAATTCAAGGAAACTTGAAAAATGGTGGTAAAAAACATTTGCTGCATTGGAGCTGGTTATGTGGGTGGTCCAACTTGTAGCGTGATAGCATTGAAATGTCCCGAAATTAAAGTAACTGTCATTGACAAAAGCAAAGAACGGATAGCACAATGGAATAGTGACAAGTTACCAATTTATGAGGTATGTAAATAGTAGCCAGTGATGCATAAGATGAGATCTTTATATTTAAAAAAGTCTATTTATGGTAGTAGGGATGTAATTAAGCGACAAAAATTGCGATTTTTTAGCCTGGTCTAGATGATGTGGTGAAATCATGTCGTGGGAAGAACCTCTTTTTTTCTGATGACTGTGTCAATCCAATTTTGGAAGCTGATCTTATTTTTATCTCAGTTAACACGCCGACGAAAACATTTGGTAATGGGAAGGTAAGAAAAATAGTATATATTTTTGTAAACGATTTATTGATCCCAGTGATGATTTTTCAGTATAAAAGTGTACCATCAGAAATAAAAATAGCTATTTAGCCGACAAGCCTGGTAGAGGTACTGTTAGGGAAGTAGTAGTTTTGGGTCTCCGTTCTAATGGGGTTTTGGTTTTTATAGGCCTGTGGTTTGGACTGACAAATATTATACTTTAAAGCTTTACAGACGACTTTTTTTCGTAAAAAGACCTATTGCTAACCCTTTCACAGTTGGTTTTATTTTTTTATAATAATTTATTTAATAATATTGTAGGGAAGGGCGCCAGATTTGAAATTTGTTGAAGGAGCCGCCCGAATGATAGCGGACGTCGCTAAGAGCAACAAAATTGTTGTAGAAAAAAGTACTGTGCCTGTGAATGCCGCTGAGAGTATAATGAAGATTTTGAAAGCAAACCAGCGGCCTGGAGTGTCGTACCAGATTTTAAGCAATCCGGAGTTTTTAGCAGAAGGTAAGTTAAAAAATACCTATTTGCTGTAGGGATGATCCCATAGACAATTTACCTTTAGATACCTACAGCTTATCTCCTGCGCAAACAAAAGTTACGTTTTATGGGTGAAAAAATACGTCCGAGCGCATGACTCGTCGGTCAGCTGTCTTCATTCGGGGAACCTTCGTGCATGCGCACAAACCTCGTGTTATCGGCCGTCCTACTTTATCGACAATAATCGACGCGCTCAAGAATACTCTCCAGAACCGGCTCGGCCGCCATTTTTGTTGTTGTGTTTTAAGGTTTCTCTGCGGATTCCTTGTAGTTTTCTAAAGTCTTCAGCTATCGGATCGGCTATCGTGGATTGTGGGACTGGTATTTAATATGTATTTATGGATTTCTGGTTTTTGTGTAGTTTAGTTAGTGAATGGGCCTTTTCACTAAATTTTGATTTTGGTAGTAGTATATAAAGGAACAAAAAATAAAATTTTCTGTGTTTTTACTTTTCTATACTTTTAAGCCGTAACTGAAAAAAATAAATAAATAAAAAAACTCCTTGAATAAAAACACGGACTTAAACATACCTACGTCATCGCGCCGGAAGATTGATGCACAGAGGAATGATAGGAATAGCCGAGTCGCTGGCTTAAAATATCAAGAATTCACAAAATCAGCAGCTTGACAGTGTTGCCGATACTCTCAAAAATCATATATTATAGTACCAGTGTAATGGTAATTGACTAGCAATTAGTAATTATAATATACCAGTTTTCCATTCAATAGCTGCGGAATGAATTATTTTACCAGTATTATGTTTATATTTATTTAAAGTATCCAAATAAAGTTCTAAGAAGAAAGTATATTATTAAGATTATAAAACTTTCTACATATGGCAACAGCGGCTTAATTTGCCCATGGCAGTTCGACAGATCATCATTTACGCGTGTGCGAGGTTAAACGCATGCGCTCTAGCAAGCTTTAAACATATCTACGTCATGAGTCGCGCCTGTTTTAAGATTTTTAAATTGGTTGCATTTTACCCGGTTTTTACTGTGCTGAAATAAATTAATGTTATGACCTAGCAATAATTTTATTGATGAAAAACACTTATTATAGCACCGACTGAACAATTCAAATGCCAAATGTATCAAATTTAAGAATAGTGAAAAGGCCCATTGTGTTTGTGCTTTTAGTGACTCGGATTGTAATATAAACAATGACTAGTACTAGTTGCAGCCGTTGTATAATTGTATTATGCCCAAATAGGGGTAAAATAAACCCTCTTATGGTGGCATATGAGCAAGAATTTAAATTTTAAAGCCCGGACCTGTCTATTTTCCCATTCGTCAAACGATAATGTTGCAGTGCGCATGTCTAATAGTTCCCAGTTTTGTTTACATGCGCGAGGCCATAAAACTGCCACATTCGTGATTATTGTTTGTTTATCTAAAGGTACATTGTCTATGGATGATCCCGTTTCCTGAACTTTTTTTTGTCCTTTATTAAAGAACCATTAACATAAAAAGGAGTGCAAAAAAGAAGTACAAAATAACAAACTTAACATCGTAAACTAAAGTCGTTTTAATAGTTAAGTATTTGTGTAACTAGTGCAAAAAGTATATCTTTGTTGCATGATGGATGAAGTTTGCAGCTCGAGACGAAGTCGAGAGCTGCAATCATGCTGAGTGCAGCAAATATGCTTTTTGCACACAACATTTTTTCTACGATGAAATTTAATTTTTTTTTGTTTAAATTTTATTGAAGAATATTTTACAATACAAGAAATATTACTGACTAATTCTTAACAACAACATAAACAGTTTAAAATAACGTTATTTTTTTATAAAACTAGTTGGGTATTTCCTTTTTTTGAGTTAATTTCAATTTTAATATTGCAGTTAGAGCAATTTACTATGGTAACTGATGGACAGAGTTCATGTTTTGAAAATATTTTTAGAAATGCTTTAATTAATTAATATTGTTCTGAATAATTTATACAGTGTGGTTGTTTAAGTGTGCAACATATGGGAATTTTTTTATTAACGATTTCTCAGAAAGTTGTATTCTTCATAAAAGTTGGTGCATGTTCCTCAATCATATTAGGTGCACTTGAAATGGTTGCAAGTCAAACGGCGTACAGGGTAGGCCAAAAAATATAAAACTTTTAGGTACAAGAATAAAATTTTTTAATTAACATTTAAAATAAAAATTTTGCACTTTAAATGATGGTTTTTTAATTAGCATATTATCATTACTAATGCTTTATCCTGTTAAAAATAATTTTTAGGATATTTTAAAGTTGTGTTTAATATCGTGCAACAAACATGAAGTTTGTGATTCCTTAATAAATTAAAAAATCAAGTAACTTTTACAAATATGCTTGAACTTGAACAAAATTATGTGAAATTGATTTGATTTTGATTAATTTACGAAGGTCTTTATGGTGAATATTAAAAAAAAAATTTTTTGGGAAATTATTAATGTTTTTTAAAAAAATATATTTTTTTATTTTAGGAGGTCACGTTTTTAAATCTATGCATAACTTTTAATTCTTAACAACTTTTTTTAATAACATTTTGCTGAATTTTTTGAAATAGGGGTACATTATTCTTGTACAAGTTTTCTATTTTTTGGCTTACCCTGTACGCCGTTTGACTTGCAACCATTCCAAGTGCACCTAATATGATTATCGAACATGCACCAACTTTTATCAAGAATAAAATTTTCTGAGAAATCGTTAATAAAAAAAATTCCCATATGTTGCACACTTAAAAAACCACGCTGTATAAGTAATATTTTTACTTAAAAATTATAAATTAATAATTTTATTATAGGTAATATACAGTGTGTCCAAAAAAGTATGCAACATATGGGAAAGTTATTTATTACCGATTTCTCAGAAAATGTTATTCTTGATAAAAGTTGGTGCATGCCTTAAAACTATAAATGCATATTTCATATTTCACCTGCGGCTAATAGTAAGGGAGCAAATGCCATTTGTTCGAAATTGCCTTAAGAGTAAAGTACCTTAATTATTAAAAATACAGCAAAATTTTATATGGAAATGTTTTTGCAAATTAAAAACATAGTCCCAATACGAAATTTAAGTTAGGTGTCTTAATTTTTAATTTTTTTTTCCTAATCTCTAATTTCTCCTAAACGGTACGCCTCTGATCGATCTTTTGTTTACGCGATTTTAATATATTTATCAAATAACTTAAAGGTGGGTTTATAATAAAAATGCATTAAGTAGTTGCAAATTTTTAAAAACTTTTCAATGAACCGGGTAGGTTTAGATATAAGCGTGTTGCACGCCTACTTAAACACATTTTAGCCAACTTCTGTTCGAAACTATATTATAATAGAATTCAACCCTATTTATAATACTGGAAATAACTAATAATTTATTTGTCATTTTCACCCAGTACGCGGAAGTCCAAAAACCTACTTTAAAAAAATGCATATAAAATAGGTATTTTGCCCTCTCGTAATTATTTATTTATCATGACAAATAAATTATTAGTTATTTCCAGTATTATGAATAGGGTTGAATTCTATTATAATATAGTTTCGAACAGAAGTTGCTCAAATGTGTTTAAGTAGGCTTGCAACACGCTTATATCTAAACCTTCCCGGTTCATTGAAAAGTTTTTAAAAGTTTGCAACTACTTAATGCATTTTTATTATAAACCCACGTTTAAGTTATTTGATAAATATATTAAAATTGCGTCAACAAAAAATCGACCAGAGGCGTACCTTTTAGGAGAAATTAGAGATTAGGAAAAAAAATTAAAAATTGATACACTTAACTCAAATTTTGTATTTGGACTATGTTTTTAATTTGCAAAAACATTACTACATAAAATTTTGCTGTATTTTTAATAATTAAGGTACTTATTTACTCTTAAGGCAATTTCGAAAAAATGGCATTTGCTCCCTTACTATTAGCCGCAGGTAAAATATGAAATATGAATTTATAGTTTTAAGGCATGCACCAACTTTTATCAAGAATAACATTTTCTGAGAAATCGGTAATAAATAACTTTCCCATATGTTGCATACTTTTTTGGACACACTGTATTTCTTCAAAAAAGCTGCGTTTATACTATAAATTAACATTTTTACTTTAAAACTTGATTTTTAATGCATATTTATGATTTATGATTTTACATACTAAAACAAAAATAAGATTTGCCCCTTACAAGCTCAGCTTCATGGGATTGAAGAATAAGTTTATCGAAGACAACATAAACATATTTATTATATTATTAAATTTTAAATAAACTTATTATTATTATTATTATTATTGTTATTATTATTATTATTATTATTATTATTATTATTATTATTATTATTATTATTATTATGTCCAGTAATTTTTTGAATTTTGTTCTCGTTTTTGCTCGTGGAGGTCTCAGGTTCTTCACTTAATCTTTTTCTGATGGTTGTGAAGTTTCCGGTACTAGTACTTGGCTCACCTTCCAGAATTTGAGTCGCTATTTTAGTTTTCTTAGAAATTGATTCGTCAATGTAGCCCTCAGCTACAGTTGAAGATTTCGATCCTCCATGGCGTTTTAATGTTAACACGTCTGCCCCCGATTCCACGAGCAACGTTGCAGAAGATCTACGAAAACAGTGTCCCGTGTAATTGCATTGGGTTTACAATATTTAGGTATTTTGCAATTTCCAAACAATAAACGTTTTGAGGAATATTTAATGTTACCTAAGTACTTATTGTTACCATGTTTATACGTATATGCAACAAAAATGATGATAGTATATACAAGAAAAAAAATGTTACCTTAAACTCCTAATCAATAGAGTATCAAAATATTACTGCAAAAAGTATGTTACTTTTTACACTAGTGCAGAAAAGTTAAATAGATAGTGCAAAAAATAGTAACTTTTTGCACGATCGTAGAAAAAGTTGTTTTAAAGTCGCTATAAAAAGTTCTATTAAGTTCACTTACCGCGTCCGGCTATTACTGTATTTTTACCTAGGAGGGCCCATCATAAAATATCAAAGATTTTTAAATTTTAGGAACAGCAATAAATGATTTAATGAATGCAGATCGAGTTTTAATAGGCGGAGAGGAGTCTCCTGCCGGTGAAGCCGCCATAGAAGAGCTGTGTCAAATTTACGAACATTGGATTCCTAGGAAGAAAATCCTTACTACAAATACTTGGTCCAGTGAATTATCTAAGTTGGTAAGAGATGCAATTAAGGCAATTTTGCTGTCCAAAAAAGTTGTTAAGTGCGTTTGTTCTATTTGCATTAGTTCTTAACATTGCCAACTTTTTGTTAGTTTTTTTTTACGTTGCTTGTCCAATTTTTGTCATCATATTAGGATTAGGTATTATTATTGCAGATGATACTACAATTTTTATACCGATACAAATTGGGAAAACTTAAATAATAAAATTAAAAAAGTTTTTAAAATTATAAAAAATTGGTTGGATAACAATTTGTTAACAAATAATTTTAATAAAACAAATTATATTCCTTTTACATTTTTGACAGTAAATTAAATTGGAATTTTCACTTAGAATACTTAATTAAAAAATTAAGAAGTTTACTACCGATTTTTAAAAATATTTAAAAAATTTTTATTGTAAGACGTGGATATTACGCGTTAGTTAAAACTCATTTAAATTACGGAATTATAGGATGGGGAAGAATAAATAGAACTTTAGTTGAAAAATTAGAAATATTACAAAAAAGGTTTCTAAAAATTATATTCAATAAAGATTATCTTTATCCTTCAAAAGAATTATATTCAGAAACAAAAAAGTTGAACATCAGACAACTTTACATTTATAACATCTTAATATTATATATTACAAAATAAAAACCTTATACAATTTAAAAACCATAATCATAATACACGTCATAAAAATGAAATAACCATAAAACATAAAATAAATAAGTCCATAGGACAAAAAAAAATGCAAATATTTATGTTTTTATTTAAACGATTATTTACCAACAAAAATTAAAAAATTGATTTCATTAAAAAATTTAAAGTTGAAATAAAAACATGAATATTAAAAGCAGACAATTTGAAAATATTTTTAGAAATGCTTCAATTAATTAACATTGTTCTGAATAATTTATATAAGTAATATTTTTTACTTAAAATTTATAAATTAATAATTGTATTATAGGTAATATATTTCTTCAAAAAAGCTGCGTTTATACTATAAATGAACATTTTTACTTTAAAACTTGATTTTTAATGCATATTTATGATTTTACATACTAAAACCAAAAATAAGATTTGCTCCTAACAAGCTCAGCTTCAGGGGATTGAAGAATAAGTTTATCAAAGACAACATAAACATATTTATTATATTATTAAATTTTAAATAAACTTATTATTATTATTTGGGTGACAAATTTCAAGTTCTATTGCCTTTCAGGCTGCTAACGCAATGCTGGCCCAGAGAATATCCAGTATCAATTCCCTCTCTGCAGTTTGTGAAGCCACCGGAGCTGATATCTCGGAAGTAGCCAGAGCCGTTGGTCTCGATTCGAGGATAGGTCCGAAGTTTTTGCAGGCGTCCATTGGTAAGTATGATAAAGACGCTTTAACTTTTGTGGTTTTGGATTTTATTTCTTCTGGGGTGCTTTTTTTAAATACTATGCAAGGGTTTGGTCCGTTACTTTGCTTACGTCGTATCGGCTTTTCGTCCCTGCTCTGACTCACGGAAGTATTTCCCAAACTATAATAAAATCTTTTTTTTTTTATTTCATTGGGCGATGACATATTATGAAAATAGTTTTTTTTTGTTTAATTGGCATTTGGCTAATTAGTCATGCAGCCAGTAAATAGTTTTCCCAGTGGGCTTTTTACTATAACCGGATTTATCCAGAGACATTTACCATTAGATAAGCCAACAATAATCATGAAATTGGCAAATTTATGGCCGTGCGAATGTAAACAAAACCACACAGGATTATGCATGCGCACTGCAAAATTATCATTTTACGAATGGGGAAAATAGACAGGTCTGGGCTTAAACATCTTGTTTGTGTGGCCTAGGCCTAGTCAGATGTGTTTAAATTGATCCTAATAAAATAAAATTACATATCAAGAACTATTACTACTTCATATATTTACTGAAAATACGAAATATCCGGTATTTTACCCCTATTTGGGCATAATAAAATCATACAATGGTATTTACTAGTCATTGTATCCGATTCACTAAAGGCACAATTCACCAAACTACACAAAAACTAGATATCCATAAATCTTAAACATCCACAATAGCAAAACTAGACAAGAAATCATACGTGTATGAGCAACGAAATTTTTTTAGTAGCGGAGATTGAATTCTACCATTTGGATTTATCGTTATTAGTTGACTACCCCATAGGGGTAAAATACCTGCTATACGGTGCGTTTTTTTTTAACGCGGGCCATAGGGATTTACATTTCTATTGAGAACTACGAGTTAAAATTTTACACAAATATTTCTTGTGGTCTCATATCCAATTTAGGACCATGTTTGTATTACTTTACTAACGCAAAACATTGAAAAATAATATTTTAAGTTATAATATCCCGCTGTTTTGCCCAGCCCTGTATATTAAGTTTACCCAGGTATAGTTGACATAAACTGGTATGTGACATTTTTACAGGGTGGGGACTTTAAATGGAACGCTGCTTATAGCGGCTCTGAGAATAAGATTTCTGTAAAATCCAAAAATACGTCCTCAAAGATTTTCTATGGGCCACGCATTGGTCATGTAAAAAAAAATGGGGACCCCAAAGGGGGGGGCGCAGCCCTAACGAACTTTCTTTTTTCAAATTAGACGATACCACTTGTGACACCTTTTTGGGAAGCTTATTGAAGAAGGAATTTGTCCATATTATTTTTTTCAACATCTGTCAAACCATGTGTCAGAAATTTAATAAAAACTAATTTTTAACGAATAATTATATAAGATAACTTGGAAACCGAAATGCCACTTTTTTAGCGTAACAATTGTTGAAAATGTGCCCCATAAACCTGTTGGCACAGACCCAACCGATGGTAGAACTCTTCCCTTACTCTATCAAAACTTCTGGAGTGATTAAACTTATCTTTGCTCGAATCCTTACTTTCAACTCTTCCAGATTTCTAGGTCTGATGACATAGACCCTGCTTTTTAAATCGCCCCATAAATAAAAATCTAATGGTGTAATATCCGGGGATCTGGGTGGCCATTCTATAAATCCTCGGCGTCCTATCCACCTGTTTGGAAATGTCATATTTAAGAATTCTATTACATTTCTTGCAAAGTGCGGAGGGGCTCCATCGTGCTGGAAAAAGATCCTTTGATCTAGATTTCCATAATTATTAGGAAATATTCTTTGGAGTTCTGGTATTAAAAATGTCTGAAGAAAATTTAAATACAGTTCTCCATTTAAATTGCCTTCAAAAAAGAATGAACCAATTATTCTGTCGCCTATTATTCCAGCCCAAACATTTACTTTCCCTTGGCGTTGAGAATGACATTCAACAATCCAATGAGGATTTTCGTCGGAATAATATCGGCAACTTTATCGATTAACCTAAAATGGAAATTAATTAATAATATGTTTAGATTTGCCCAGCGAATGTATAACCGTTAATTGCTTTTAAAACATAATTTTTTGCTTAACTTTCGAACTTACTTGACCATTTAAAGTAAATGTTGCTTCATCAGAAAAAAGTATCCATGCTAAATCAATTTGTCGGTTGTCCAATGCGGCCATCATAACTTCGCAAAATTCTACCCTTCTGTCTAAGTCATCCTCCAATAACTCTTGTACTGGCTGCATTTTAAATGGTTTTATCCCAGTAGACTTTGTGATCTTTAACACCGTTTTATGATCGATATTGTGATCACGAGATAATTGCCTTGCTGGTGTAATTGGGTTTTCTTGATAAGTCAATATGATATCCAATTTAGTCTCATCTGATACTTTTGGGGGTCTTCTTCGAAGAACATGTCTTACATGACCCAATTCTCGAAATTGCTTTTCAATTTTACTGACTGTACTTCGCGACAGAGGTAAATCGGGATGACTTTCATAAAACAACGCAGCAACTTCTTCTTGACTCCGTTTTCTTTCTCCAAACCCGACCATCATCAATATTTTAATTTTTAGCGTTTCAGTTAAATACATTTTTAAAATTCCTAAATTAAAGCAATAAAAATTAAACAACCTGTCAAATGTAACAAAACAGGCTGTATTACCATGGAAACGGATGGGTCTGTCTCTGGAGCACATTTTCAACAATTGTTACGTTAAAAAAGTGGCATTTCGGTTTCCAAGTTATCTTATAATATGAATTTGTTAAAAATTAGTTTTTATTTAATTTCTGACACATGGTTTGACAGATGTTAAAAAAAATAATATGGGCAAATTCCTTCTTCAATAAGCTTCCCAAAAAGGTGCCACAAGTGGTATCGTCTAATTTGAAAAAAGAAAGTTCGTTAGGGCTGCGCCCCCCCTTTGGGGTCCCCATTTTTTTTTTACATGACAAAAGCGTGGCCCATAAAAAAATTTTGAGGACGTGTTTTTGGATTTTAGAGAAATCTTATTCTCAGAGCCGCTATAAGCAGCGTTCCATTTAAAGTCCCCACCCTGTGTAATATTTGGCAAGTTGTACCGAAATTATACAATTTTAATGATTATTTAGTTTGTATTAAATATGTTTTAAGTGGTTTAAAATGTATTAGTTTTCTTAATTATAAAGCAGAACTTTTATTTCAATAAAGTTTAATAATTTTCCTAAATATCATCTACAACAATAAACTTAAAACTCATATAAACTGTTCGAAGTGCCCTCCATTTACAGTGCCTCAAACAATCATAAAATTGCTTTCTAACATTCGACAACTGTCGCGCTGTGATGCTGCGTGAGGCCTCGATTATTCTGTTTTTTTTAACTCATCGACATCATTTGGTTTTCCTCTTACGTTATCAAAAACTTTTGATGTGAGGTATCCTCAATAAAAGAAGTCCAAAGGCGTGATATCTGGGCTTCGAGCGGGCCATTTAAAAGGTCCAAATCGTCCTATCATTTGGCCGGAAACACATTATTTAGATATTCCGTTACAATTATTGCGCTATGAGCTGGAGCTCCATCATGTTAAAATATAATTTCCTCCCTTCTGTGGGCTAGCGCAGGACCTACTTCCATATGTAAAAGATCCATATATTTTTCTTTGGTAAGCGTACCGTCTATAAAAAATGGACCAATATTTCCTAGAATACTTGCCCATACATTTACATTTTGTCGCCACTGGGTATGCGTTTGATACACCACGTAGGGATTTTCTCGCGAGCAGACTCTAACGTTCTGCTTGTTCACACTTCCATTAATATTAAAGGAGCTTTCATCTGTAAACAGTATGTTATTCGCAATAGCTGGGTTGTTATTAATTCGTTTCATCCATTCTTCACAAAACTGCATCCGTTCAAAATAATCACGAGGTAAAAGTTCCTGTACGTTTCGAATTTTAAAAGATTAATATTTGTCTTTCTTCAATGCCTTGTAACAACTGCTTCTAGATTTGTCGAAGCGTTCAGCAAGGTGTGTCAAATTGCATGATGGTTGTTCTTCTATCGCCATGCACAGACCCATTCGGAATTCTTCAGTTACCACAGATGAATTTATTTTTCGTTTTTTATTAGAATCATCAAGACATCCAGAAGTCATGAAATTTCCATGCAATCGTCGTACGGTAGACTTGCTGGGAATGGGACGGTTTTTGATAGACAGCGGCAAAATTATTAGTAACTTCCCGATATGACATTCCTTTTATGCAGTTTGAAACCATTTCAATTTGTTCTTTTACGGTGTAGCAAGACATGATAAATCACAAAACTAATTTCATGAAAGTCAGAAAAATACTGACAGCCGTGTCAATATTTTTCTTTAAAGTGTCTTAAAAGTGTAATTAAAAAAAAATAAAAAGGGCTTTTTTGGGTATCTCTTGGAGCTTTTTTGCACAGATTGTATGTTAACGTCTTCCTCCCATCTGATATTTTATCTATTCTCAAGTTTTAATATTATTTGTTTAATATAAGTGTGCCTAACATATGCTTAAAGATTTACCATGTAAATCCCTATGGCCCGCGTTAAAAAAAACGCACTGTATACGAATTTCCAAAAAACCGGAGGAAAAAAGTTACAGGATGAAAACTTTGAGAAGTAGCGTTTGTAAACGAATTTTAATTTTTTTAGTGGCGAAAAATTAAAATTCTACCATTTGGATTTATCGTCCTTAGGCTTCGCCACTAAAAAAATTAAAATTCGTTTACAAACGCTACAGGCGGAATTGACACGTACACCAAAAAATTATGTGGTTGCATAAACATTGCTAACTTTAAACATATCAAGAAATCCGTAGAGAGAACGTGAAACACAACAAAAATGGCGCCGAATCACACTTTACGTGTGAGGTTATATATCTAGTTATTGCCCAAAAATTCCCATGGTATTAATTTGTTTCGTTGATGACAATGGCGCACCCAAAGCTTAGCCTAGTATAAGTTTTCATTACCAATTTGCTTGTCATATCTTACATTTCTTTACCGTAGATTTTGTAATGATGCCCCTTTTGGTTCGCCACTGTCATAATAATAATAATACAAAACTAACAAAATTAAATTGTCCTCCGAAATTGTGTGTCTCTTTCTAACGCTTTGTGCATAGGCATGGAACGAGTGGTTCTATCTTGTTTGTGTTATTATTATCCACAAAAAATTGGTTTACTAAATATATTTATTTTAAATTACGGGTTTTGGCGGGAGCTGTTTCCAGAAGGACATCCTGAATTTGGTGTATATCTGCGAGTGCCTCAATCTTCCTCAGGTATGGTATTAATATTTTTTCTAGTGGTATATTCTATTCATTTTGTATTAATATCCTATCGGAGTCCTCTTAGAATAATGTCAAATTTCTCGCAACGTCACTAATCACTATACAGGGTGTTATTTAAGTATGTGGTTAAACTACAAGGGGTGCTTCTTTAAGTGACTTTAAGAAGAAAAGTTCATATAAACATGGGTCCGAAAATGCATAGTTTTTACGATACAGGGTGTCAAAAAAAAATCGGATGGTCGTAAATATCTCAATACTCTTTTATTTGATTTAGTTGAAATTTGGCAATTCTGTTTATAATAACAAGAGGATAATTTAGCCTCAATTAGATTAAAATTATTAAGTCCAGTGGCGTCCCGGAAGACACGCCATCTAATATTTTTGACCAAAAAATGGCGCACCACTGACTTTTTTAAAATTATGTATTTTTATACAGGGTGGTCCTTAAGTACATCAAGAAAATCTAGGATATGATTCCTGGCATCAATTTAAGTTGAAAAGTTCATATGGACTTATGCCCTAAAATGCTTACCCTCTAAGATACAGGGTGTTAAAATATTTTTAAAAAATAATTGTTTTTTTTTTAATTTCGAAACTCCTTGAAGATACGGTATTGAAAATTGATGTCGATTGATTTCGTATTAAACTGCACTTTTTGGTTAAAAAAGGGTTTGCCTACTTCCACCAGTGGCGTGCATGAAGATACCATCAATATTTTTTTTGTGAAAATATGTGATACGCCACTGTTTTTTTTAAACTCTGATGCATTTTTATGCATTACTGATATAAGCGGAACAAAAGTTGTCTCTACTATTTTTTTTGAAAAAAATGGTAGTTTTAAAGGAAAATGGAAAATATTTTAACACCCTGTATCTTAGAGGGTAAGCATTTTAGGGCATAAGTCCATATGAAATTTTCAACTTAAATTGATGCCAGGAATCATATCCTAGATTTTCTTGATGTACTTAAGGACCACCCTGTATATTTATTACAAATACAACTATTTTATCTCCTGAGTTTTTTTTCATATCTTGCTTTGTTTTCGAAAAA
Organism: Polydrusus pterygomalis; assembly: GCA_963969555.1. Taxonomy (NCBI): domain Eukaryota; kingdom Metazoa; phylum Arthropoda; class Insecta; order Coleoptera; family Curculionidae; genus Polydrusus; species Polydrusus pterygomalis. The sequence goes on along the minus strand of OZ018382.1, from coordinate 23,067,330 downwards.
AAAAATAAAAACCACTTTATTGCATGTCCCCGGGACAACAAGAGTAAAAAAAATTAACTACTTACCAAACTATTAAGCAATTAAAATTACACAAAAGTCCTCTTTTGAATTTTTCGTACAGATTAAAATTGTTTTCGATAAAAGCAATTAACATAAAATAATCGCATAACGTAATAATTTATTACTGCAATGTTTAATTAGGTATTAAACAGAAAATAAAACGAAACTTATAATAGTTGCTGAAATGCCCTCCTTCAACTTCAATGCAAGCATTAGCTCGTCTTAACATTGATTGCCGAACTCGTTGAAATATTCCCGGCGTATGTCTTATCTGATCACATGAATCCCGTATCCTTTGGGTTAGTTCTTCTTCAGTGTTGAATGGAGTTTTGTAAACGAGAGCCTTTAAATGCCCCCAAAGGAAAAAAACTAAAGGATTTAAAGTTTAAATTTTTTACTCTTATTGTCCCGGGGACATGCAATAAAGTGGTTTTTATTTTTTTTCTCGAAAACAAAGCAAGTTTTAAAAAAACTCAAGAGATAAAATAGTTGTATTTGTAGTTGCTTAATTCGAAAAAAATTAATTTACATAATTTAAAAAAAAGTCAGTGGCGCGCAATTTTTTTGTCAAAAATATTAGTTGTACTGTCTGCCGGGACGCCACTGGACTTAATAATTTTAATCTAATTGAGGGTAAATTATCCTCTTGTCATTACAAACAGAATTTCCAAATTTCAACAAAATCGAATACAAGAGTATTGAGATATTTACAAACATTCGATTTTTTTTTTAAAGTTTGACACCCTGTATCGTAAAAACTATGCATTTTCGGACCCGTGTTTATATGAACTTTTCTTCTTAAAATCACTTAAAGAAGCACCCCTTGGAGTTTGGCCACATACTTAAATAACACCCTGTATGCTTTGGGTGCAAAATTTACATACTTGTAGTATGAAACTTACACGAGATACTTCTTTCCTGACCCTGCCGTTGATTTAATTTATTTGCTTTTTACCGAGGTTTTTACAGTCTAGTATAAATAAGTTTTGACGACGAGACACTAAAACTAATTTGGAAACTCGGACGATGCATTACAGATTATTTTATTTATTTATTTATATATAAATGTTAACCTTTTGTTGATTTTTGAATGTATTACCGGTTGGTGCACCGCCAGACTGATCATGGGAAATTCCATGTAAATTTTACTACCCTCAAATATTTTTATCAAAATTATATTAGACCTTTTTGAAAGACGTTGTATAATGGACTAGTACACCACATTTTATTAATTTCTAATAAGCCAATTAAAAGTCATAATCATCAAAGCTCACAGCCGAACTGTCTACTACTTAAAATGGGGACCCCGATAGACAACAGAACCCCCAATAGTGGAAGACACGACTTGTGTTTGACAATTTTTTCAAATGTTTTTAGCAAGCGGCTTATTGGCAAAGCGTAATCGACATGAACGAGCATCAGAAATACCGTTTTACCGCCAAAGTGATCGAAAGTTTATTCAACACTGTCAGCGGCAAGAAAATCTGTATTTTGGGTTTTGCCTTTAAGAAAAACACCGGCGACACGAGAGAAAGCGCTGCTATTTACGTTGCCAAAACTTTGATTGATGAGGGGGCGGCTATAAACATCTACGACCCTAAGGTAAGGTTAATTTGTACCCACATCAATAAAAAGTCGATTTATACACATTTTTTGCTAATGGTTCACCCTGTTTTGAATAGACTCAGATTTTTCAAATATAAAGTATTCTTCAATAACTAATAGTTATAGGCAGATCTGGTCTTAACGTGCGGGTCCAAAGGTCACTGATCATATGCGTCAAATCAGACAACACAGAGGCTATCAAAATGTTGTGAGATTATTTACAAATATACGGAAGAAAGGAAAAATAGTTTCATTATTTTAGCTATCGCGAAGATAGCCACATATACCTAATATTATTAGTTTTGTAAAAATTATGTACAGGGGAGTTGAAAAAGTTACAAAAAAATTATATAATCGTTAATTATATACCTACTGTACCCTTTAATTAAAAACGGCAATAATAAACAGTGCAATTTATTTTAACAATTTTACTACTAAAACCTAAAAATACAATGGCATTTAGTCTGATATATGACTATTTCGATAATGAAAGAAAAAGTGGAAATTCGCAAACCAATATGCAGGAAACCGTAATGAAAACACTGGGAATTAGTTTAAGGGCTATGCAGAATAATGTGCATGAAAAAAAAGCATAATATAATACCCAAGAAAAAAATGTAAACGAAAAACACCGTTTATAATTATAGCCTAAAAACTCTCTTCGTCACTTATAAAATCTGAAAAGTCCTCGTCGTCTGAGTCGTCTTCGAATGGAGCAATTATCATTGGCGCTACTTCGACATCTAGTACTTGTTCTCGATCCCACCAATCCCTTATTAATATTTCTGTATGTTCCACCGATTTCTTCCAGTACTCTTGTGTAATATGATCTAACGAATCTTGCCAAACTATTTGTACTTGGTCGGATTTAAGACCATCACCTACATGTTTTTCATAATAAGACTTTGCACCAGCCCATATTAATTCTATTGCGTTAAACTGGCAATGATATGGCGGCAGTCGTAGAACCTCATGACCATATTCACGCAGTATTTTATCTACCGCGTATATTTTGGGTTTTTTAAGAGACTTTGCTATTGATAGGAGTTCCGATTTAAGCATATTTGGTAAAGGATTTTGGTTGTGTTTTTCCTCCAAGATGAAGTAGGCTGTTTATTTAAAATTCTTGAATGATATGATGCATTATCTAATACAATTAAAGACGGAGCATCCAAATTTGGTATCAATTGAACTTTTATCATATTATCATGATAGTCAGCACTTTTTGATGTTGAAGAAAAAATTAAACTCGCACCTGCAACATATCCTGTTGCAGAACCGGCATGCAAAATAATAAAACGCTTTCCCGTACCTCACCCCTTTTTTCTTTTAACACTTTTTACAGACTCATCTTGCCAAGATTTTGAACCACTTCCATTCGAAAATATCCACGTTTCGTCTAAAAATACCACTTTTCTAAATTTCGATTTGTAATTCTCCGTATATTTTTTTCAAAACTGAACACGCTGACTCACTATCTGTGGCTGTGTGCTGTATTTTTAATGTTTTTTTGTAAAACTGGAAGAGTTACATTGGTTTTTGATTTGCATAAATCGTAAATCACATTTCGAACTCCCATTTTAATATTTTCGCTTAAATCCTCAGTCTTTGGCTTTCTTCGTTTACACTTTTTAGTATTCTTGGGTATTATGTTATGTTTTGTTTCATGCACAATTTTCTGCACAGTCCTTAAACTAATTCCCAGTGCTTTGGCTACTGTTTCCTGAATATTGGTTGGCGAATTTCCACTTTTTCTTTCATTTTCGAAATAGTTTATCTGTAGTAATATATTAAGGGATGGGGAAATTATCGAAAATCATTCCGAAGATTTTTTGCCGTGGAAATCGCTCGAGGGCTTGCCCGAGAGCGATTTCCTAATGGCAAAAAATCTTCGGAATGATTTTCTGATTATTTCCCAATCCCGAAATGTATTTTGAAGATTATTTACCCAATAAAAAACGACATTTTTGTGATTTTTACCGGAGAGCGGGAGATTATCGCTGAATAATCAGGTGAAAATCAACCCGCTTTTATAATGGATGAGGTAAATAATCAGGTTAAGTACCATTTTTTTTTTGATTAGGGATGCAAAAACCCAGAAAATTGTTTCATTTTGTCACAAAACTGGCATATTTAAAATAAAACGTAGCTGGTGCTATTATAAGCTTTTTTAGAATCGCTGGAAAGTAAATACATATTTTTTTTTTCATTTAAAAATGGAATAAGTCTGTGTCATTTATCTTACGTATTTTATTTAGAGGGTAAAATTATACGCAAGTAAAGAAAACAAAAACTTAGAATATGTCTTTCTTGAATCGTATGACCCGCACGATAAGACCAGATCCGACTATATTTACATTACTAGATGCGAAAGTTAATTTTTTGGTGCGAGGAGGTTTTTTAATTGCCGAGGCGATTTAATACCTCCGACCACCAAAAAAGGCTTTCGCATCGTGTAATGTATTAAATTTTTTATACTACTGTTCTGTGATCAATATATTATTAAGTAATAAACTTTGATTTTATTCAAATTAAAATGATAAAATAAGTGTTTTTTCCACCTCTAAAATAATCAACTAGTTATTTGAGTATTGTTGACAACTAGTTATTTGAGTTCTGTTAGAGTATGTCAGTTCGATTTTTTTGTCCTGGCATCGAAAGTAATACTTAACATAGCCTAGCAACGTATAATATTCAGGTAACTCGAATGTTTACTTTCGTTATCTGTCGTGTTGCTAGGGCCCGAAAGTTAACTTATCTATACAGTAGTAGAAAAAGTAATAAACCTAAAAAATCACTTTAAAACTAAAAAATATTATTTTTAAATTAACCGCTTTGTATTCTGTTTAACAATTGGAATTTTTGCAAGCGGTTTTTTCTTCAAGTTGTACAATAAATTTGTTTGAAGCTGGTAGATAATAAAGTAATATCAAAAAAATTACCTTGTCGGACTTCCATTGTCTTTATTTTGTTACTTAACACAACGTTTCGTTTAGTTAGTATTTCTAACCGTTTTCAAGTGTAAACTTAATTATAATTCTAAGGCTGCTGTCTTAAATACTATACATGTGCAATGAAGCTTGATGACTCCGCCTACGTGCTTATTGGAGCGTGAAGTTTGAGCTGTTGGTTTTGGAAAAGAAGAGGCTTCCAGATATTGGGGACATCTATACTTGGTTTACTAAATACATGGGTATTTTGATTCATGAAAGCTGCTTCTTTGAATTTTCGTTTTCTACAGTGTTGTTCCGTGTCCAAAACCTTGGCTTCAGACCACTCTATATTATGTTGGTTGGTCCATACATGTTCCGCTATACCTGATCTCGAAGTTTCACCTCTTTGAGTATGTTATAGATGTTCTTTAACTCGTACTGGAAGTGGTCTTTTTGTTTCTTTAATGTACGATTCGCCACACTCTCTCTCCCACACTCTTGTATCTATCAAATCCCTTGCGAGTGTGGCGAATCGCACATTGGAGAAACAAAAATACCTCTTCCCGTACGAGTTAAAGAACATCTGAAACATACTCAAAGAGGTGAAACTTCGAGATCAGGTTAGGCGGAACATTTATGGACCAACCAACGTAATATATAGTTGTCAGAAGCCAAGGTTTTAGACACGGAACAGCACTACTGTAGAAAACCAAAATTCAAAAAAGCCGCTTTCATGAATCAAAATACCAATATATTTAGTAAACCAAGTATAGATATCCCCAATATCTGGAAGCCTCTTCCTGTCCAAAACCAACAGCTCAAACTTCACGCTCCAATAAGCACGTAGGCGGAGTCATCAAGCTTTATTGCACATGGATAGTATTTAAGACAGTAGCCTTGTAATTATAATTTAGTTTACACTTGAAAACGGTTAGAGATACTAACTAACCGAAACGTTGTGTTAAGTAACAAAATAAAGACAATAGAAGTCCGACAAGGTAATTTTTTTGATGTTGTACCATAAATGCAACCTAATGTGTGTGATCAATATAATTTGGTAAATTACCCATAATTCCTTGTTAACTTTGTTTTGAAAATTTAAATAGAAAAAAAAAATAACTTATAAACAATACAGGAGGCATCATTCAGTTGGAAGGGGGTCGAGCATAATGCTGTCGGCTGGTTGAAGCTGCTATGATGCGGGTATAGCTTATTACGTGTTTTTTTTTAATATTAAAGAGCGGGTTTTGTTTAAATATTTTCTCAGTGATTAATTTTAGATATAAAAAAACTGAAGCCGTAGAAAATGTTATTTTTTCTTTTCCTGCGGCAATGTCAAAATCTAAATTTAGTGAAAAACCCCATTGTCCACCCGGAATCTAAGCCAACAAAATGTAGATTTCAAGCTGTTAAATAGCTCAAAATTGCGTTTCTGGTTGCAAATAAAATATTTAACTAGCTTGTGTAACTATTAGTAGTATTGACTATTTTTCCTACAGGTAGAAGAGTCTCAAATATACGAAGATCTGACTTACGTAGGCATCACCACGGCGCAAATTAAGAAACACGTGAATATATTGAAGGATCCTTATTCTGCGACGAAGGACTGTCACGCGATCGTGCTTTGTACCGAGTGGGACGAATTCGTGGTAAGTTTTTATATAAATTTTGTTAGTTTTTGTTCGTTGGGTTGGCTCGAGGGTTGCCTATATAATTAAAAAAAAATTGTACATATACTACTTATTGGAAAAGCCGCAAGATAATTAAAGTTTAGGCAGTAATTTCAATTCAACACTACAGAAAATTTAAACGATATTTATACATTTTAATAATAATAAGTTTATTTAAAATTTAATAATATAAAAATATGTTTATGTCTTCTATAAACTTATTCTTCAATACCCTGGAGCTGAGCTTGTTAGGGGCAAATCTTATTTTTTGTTTTAGTATGTAAAATCATAAACCATAAACGTGCATTAAAAATCAAGTTTTAAATTAAAAATTTTAATTTATAGTATAAACGCAGTTTTTTTTTGAAAAAATATATTACCTATAATCAAATCATTAGTTTATAATTTTTAAGAAAAAAATATTTACTTATATAAATTATTCACAACAATATTATTAAAGCATTTCTAAAAATATTTTCAAATTGTCTGTTTTTAATATCCATGTTTTTATTTCGACTTAAAATTTTTTTGTTGAAATCAATTTTTAAATTTTTGTTGGTAAATAATTGTTTAAATGAAAACATAAATATTTGAAATTTATTTATTTTAGGTTTTATTGTTATTTCATTTTTATGACGCGTATTATGGTTTTTAAATTTTATAAGGTTTTTATTTTTAAATATGTATATATATGAAGATGTTATAAATGTAAAGTTGTCTTTTGTTCAACTTTTTTGTTCCTGAATATAATTCTTTTGAAGGATAAAGATAATCTTTATTAAATATAATTTTTAGAAACCTTTTTTGTAATATTTTTAAATTTTTAACTAAAGTTCTATTTATTCCTCCCCAACCTAAAATTCCGTAATTTTAATAAGTTTTAACTAACGCGTAATATAATATTTCCATATGTCTTACATTTAAAAAATTTTTTAATGTTTTTAAAAATCGGTTGTAAACTTCTTAATTTTTTAATTAATTCTATGTGAAAATTCCAATTTAATTTACTGTCAAAAATAATTCCTAAATATTTTATTTTATTAACTTTAAAAATTTGAATGTCTTCATTTATTTGAATACTATTCATATTTCGTGGTAGGTTATTTAGGTTTAAAGTAAAAGGAATATAATTTGTTTATTAAAATTAATTGTTAACAAATTGTTATGAAACCAATTTTTTATAATTTTAAAATCTTTTTTAATTTTATTATTTAAGTTGTCCCAATTTGTATCGGTATAAAAATTGTAGTATCATCTGCAAAATTATAAAGTTGTCCATCGCAATTTATACTAAAAAAGTCGTTAATATAAATATTAAAAAATAATGATCCTAAAATTATTCCTTTTAGACACTTGACTACGAGAAAATCTACGACCAAATGATGAAACCAGCCTATCTATTCGACGGAAGAAAAATTCTGGACCACAATAATCTCTTAAGAATAGGATTCCACGTGGAAACAATCGGAAGCCGTCTTGGACAGCCCTTCAAACACAGAAGATACAGTGCCAATCCTCAAATTTTATAATAATTTGACAAAGTTCTTAGTAAACGCAAAAAATCATTCCGTTTTTAAAATTTTAGTGTAGTAACGCTCGGTTTCACGAAGCATTTTATTTAGGAATTTTTACACAAAATAATTCTAATTTTTTTAAATTGGCTAAATGCTTTATGCAATAGGGAACTTGACAAAAATTTTAAATGGGGAAAAAATTCTATAAATCATAAGTATATATTGTCATCAAACATATGGCAGCAAAAAAAGCTACATATTTCGTCCCAAAGGACCGCTAGCAAGATTCAAAAATGCCCCAAAATTCAAATTATCCCAAGCGGGTAAAAACGGGTCGTGACGTCAAGAAGTATAATTCGTGTGTGACATCCAGGAAATAGGTTATAGGTTGGCAATAAATTGAACGACGTTGAGAATTCCACCTTAAAACAACAATACAATAACAAAAACACACGGCAATCCAAATGCAAACTCGGTAGCTCGGCCACCGGTCAGGATGACGGATGACGGAAAAGTCATACTTCCTGACGTCATCGGGCTTGGCGCGCTTAAAAGGTCGTTTGAAATGCTTTTGACACGCGCGAAACTTTAAAGAATTTTTACCAAGTTATTACTGATTTTTAAGGAGTACCTAATAATTGGGGAATATTTTTTTTAGGTCTAACTAAATCATATTATTGAAAAAACAAATTGTAAAGTTCCCTATTGGTATTAAGTTTTATTGGTTACTACACGCCGTGTGTATACCGGCCAGCGGTGCTCGAAAGGCATTGAACAATGCAACGGGAAAAAACAATGTTGCTAACAATTACAGCGCTGATCCTTTAGGTCAGTATAGACACTCAACAAACAAGGACCCTTGCTTAAATATATTTTTTTCCTCACTCCTCCCACATCGCCCATCGCGAACCGCTTGCCCGTATATAAACGGCCTTGGCCTATATCCAGAGAAAGCTTTTTAAAAATGCTTACTAGATCTAGATACGTAAGTGGTATAAGACATAAATTTGGCCAGTAGTTTAGAGCCTGGCCACTTGTATTTTTTTAATTCCGACCAGTCTTTTGCATGTTTTGTTCATAGAATTTGACAAAATACTGATCAATCTATAAGCCTGATAAGGACATATCATCTTGATATGTCAATGGCAATAAAAAAAAAAGCAGTTTATTGGAACTTTAACTCATACGTAATAATTTTTGGAGTATGGAGTAATCCTTTCCCCTCTTATTTTTATAAGTTGCATAAGATAATTCCTTTATTAAGTATTATTTTACATGTGGTTGTTGTCAGACCGCGGCCATGGGAAATCTCATGTAAATTTTGATTCCCTCAATTAATTTTAAATCAAAATTGTATTCGATTTTTTAAAAGTTTTAGCAAGTACCTACACAAAATTTCATAGTTTTCTAATTTAAAAAACCTTTTTGTAAAATTCCTGAAAATTAAATACATAATTATTAGTTTCATGTTTTATAGTATTATAACAATGTTTTGCTTGGAATGGGTCTGTCTGGAAACATCGCAGAGAACTATTTCCCATGTAGTTCCACTTAATCATTGTTATTTTTTCTTAAATACTGTAAAACATGTTAAAACTAATAAAATATAAAATGTCTAATAACATTTGACATCATAATTATTACTGATGGTTTCATTAACGTGTCTACCATAGACCAGGGCTGAAGCCTTTGAAAATGGTAAAAAGTGAAAAAAAAAAATAATAGTAGGGTGAAGCCCATTGAAAAAGGAAGAGAATATAACAAAAATGAAAGGAAAAATAATTTACGGGCGATCCGAGGTCGGGAAGTGGAAAGGGGTGAGTTTTTAAGGGTAGAAAACGATTTATCTCGATTTCCGGCAAAACTACAAGTCCTATGGAAAAACGTTAAATGGCAAAGTTGTAGGTAATAAAAAGATCTACAACTTTTGTATTTACACTTTTTTCACGTAACTTCAAAATTTATGTGAAAAATTCAAATAACCAAGTTTTTAAGTTTTTTATTTTTATCTTTTACAAAAAAAAATGTTTTCACGAAATTTGGTGAAAACTTACCTTTTTATGTCCCATACACACTGTAATTTTTTTGATTTAAAATATTTATTCTTTCACCTTATTTTGACTTACTTAATATTGAAAAAGCACCCTAATTTTCAATCGAAAATTCTCACGTCAAAATATCTGCTTTTTTAAAAAAGTCTGTGGGCTTTTTGTTCGTTGAAATCTCTACTTTCTGATGGTGTAAAAAAATATACATTAATATGGTAAATGTGATGAAATCCCCTTTAAATCCTACCTTTAATTATATTTAGAACAACTATTTTGGCATGTTTTTTGCGATCTTTATGTTTTATGGATTTGTAATTTTTTTGTTTATTAACATGGAATCTTACGTTTTTCGAGTAATTAAAGTATAAATTTTACTAAATAGCTCAAAATTGTACATAATGGTTAAAAAAAAAATTCGGATTCGAGTTTTTTCGTTTCTTTACATTTTTTGAGAACATTTACCATAGTAAACTTGGTTATTTGAATTTTTCACATAAATTTTGAGGTTATGTGAAAAAAGTGTAAATACAAAAGTTGTAGATCTTTTTATTACCTACAATTTTGTCATTTACCGTTTTTCCATAGGACTTGTAGTTTTGCCGAAAATCGAGATAAATCGTTTTCTACCCTTAAAAACTCACCCCCTTCCACTTCCCGACCTCGGATCGCCCGTAAATTATTTTTCCTTTCATTTTTGTTATATTCTCATCCTTTTCCAATGGGATTCATCTTACTATTATTTTTTTTGTTTTCAAAAATTATCGACCCTGGTCTACCAGCCGTATTTAATTTTTAGGAAATTCACGAACAGTCTTTTTTAAATACCTTTAAGGACCTTCAAAATAGTCTAAACCAGCCAATATTTGAGGGTAGCAGAATTAACATGGGATTTCCCATGGTTAGACTGGCGGTGCACGACCCGGTATATTTTTGAAAGGTCAGTTTTAAATATTTAAAGATTAATTTTAAGTAGCTGTACGTAATAGTTTATTAATTTTTTTTTAAGTCTGATGGGTCTCTATGTTTTAAACTGTATTATCTTTAGTATATTTACAGTCTGTCCCTTGTACAGTGTCCCAGATGGACTTGACTACTTGTAAATTTTCTTGTTTTGCACTTTAGAAGATTTTTTTTTATTCCTAAAAGTTATATAGTCTTTTGTCTAAAATTTTGTCTGTATAGTCTTTTGTCTAAAATTTTGAAATGACATATCATGGATAAAATGTGTTAAGAATAAGTGACCTATTATTTATGAAAAGATAAAACGTTCTAAAAGCAGAATATTTATTCAGGTTAATTATTTTTGAGTTATCAAATTTTTGAACTGATATACAGTGTGTGGAGTTGGCAAGAAGAAGATCTTTATTATTGATTTTACGACGAAAAGTTATTCTTTAGAAAAAATTCTGCTTGTTGAGAAAATTATTTTACCATATAAAAATTTTAGATCAGATGTACAGGGTGTTGAGTGTTGATAAATTAAGAAAACATGAAAATACTGTAAGAGCCATTATGTTTATGGAACAAAGTTGTTTACAATCCAAAATAAAGCCTAAATTTGAAATCTGAATTCTAATTTTTATTTTTTACCATAGAATTTATAAATATTCAAAATTTACAATAATTGTGGAAAAAGTTATTATTCTACATATCCTCCTCCAACCTGCACACATTTCTCCAAATGAGAAATAAATTGAATAAATAGGTTATCACTCTCAGGTTTTCATTTTGATAGTTCATAAATTCTATTGTAAAAATTTTTTTTTTTAATTTATTTATTTTACGTCGGCCTTTTTCCGCAACGAGGCCAATCACCGACGCCAGGGAATTTGTCACACACTATCTGGTAATTTTGCCGAATCCCTCTTTGTCGAGGGTAGGGTTCTTTAACGTGCCAACATCCATGACACGGGGCCCACAGTTTAACGTCTCTTCCGAGAGACGGCGCCACATCTTAAACCAAATTCCAATTTTAACAAAATTTAGAATTCAGATTTCAAATATCGTATTTAGGCTTTATTTTGGATTATAAACAACTTTGTTTCATAAACATTTTGTCTAAAATAATAAATAATGGTACTTCCCTCTTATATAAAGCATTTTCTTGTTTTCTTAATTTATCAACACCCCACATCTGATCTAAAATTTTTATATGGTAAATTAATTTTCTCGACAAGCAGAATTTTTTATAAAGAATAACTTTTCGTCGTAAAATCAATAATAAAGATCATTTTGCTCTTGTCAACGCCATCCGGGGACAAACTCTATATTACATTAGTAAATAAACGCCAAAATAAAACTTTATCTACAACCATTTAATAATAGATTACTCACTAAGCAACAAATGTAATTGTGAATTCGTAATAAGTCTGCAACGGTATCGGGAAAATTATCTGTTTTTACATAACATGTATTGACATCAAATAACGCGTCTGCTAGTATTAACAATATAAAATGTCATTATAACGCAAATATTGGCCTTGTTAAAATATACAGAGATTTTGGGGCTTCGTGCTTCTTAAGCGGATGGTTGTAGATAATAGATAAAACATAGAAAGTTAACGACAGTTTAATGTATGCTATAATATACCCGCCGCATAATATAGTATTATTATTTTGAGTCTGCATTTGTACAGATCTACATTTACTGCGAACATAGGAAAGGCTTATGACAACTACGCAAGACAAAAATTTATTGCCTCTTTCTCTGCAATGCCATGTCTGGCAAAAATTATATTTTTGCATCCATATAGACGCTTAAAAGATGGATGGAAAAATGGAGAAATATAGTCAATTTTAAAATAAAGCTCCTATTGCCCGCTCCCTTAAAATAAGAATGCCGTAAGTGTAGTGGTGTCGATCAGTCTCGTTAGGAGTTCCATGCGACACTCGTAAGGTACATTATTTGACTCCAGAGTATTTTTTTTGGTGAAAAAAAAACATATTTTCAAGCGTCGATATGATACCAGATGGTGTTGACCAATGCTATTGATGACACGAACGAATTTATATTTTTCCCATGTTCGCTGCAGTAGACTGTATTTTCAATTGGATGTTTTTACACATAACTCTTGATAAAATAAACATGCTTAATTATGTTCATGAGTTTGATTTAAGTACCCTAAAACCATCAAAGGTTATCCCGAAATCCATCTTCTATCTTCTGCGCCTCCTGATACAAAAATCCCCAGATTTTAGGAAAATTTATCCAATCTGGCAACATTGCAAATATCAGGAGCAGCCGAAAATACCTCCTCGCATATTCTGTGTTCCCAATACAAAACCTCATTTTTCAAATCTTTATAGCAGAGAGTTCCATATTTGTGCAAAACTTGCTTTTTAGAAATAACTTCTGCGCTCCTGATACACATAACAAACCCGAAACTACCTCCTCGCATATTCTGTGTTCCTAATACAAAACCCTATTTTTCAAATCTTTAGAGCAGAAAGTTCCATATTTGTGCAAAACTTGCTTTTTAGAAATAACTTCTGCGCTCCTGATACACATAACAAACCCGAAAATACCTCCTCGCATATTCTGTGTTCCTAATACAAAACCCCATTTTTCAAATCTTTAGAGCCGAAAGTTCCATAGTTGTGCAAAACTTGCTTTTTAGAAATAACTTCTGCGCTCCTGATACACATAACAAACCCGAAAATACCTCCTCGCATATTCTGTGTTCCTAATACAAAACCCTATTTTTGAAATATTTAGAGCAGAAAGTTCCATATTTGTGCAATACTTGCTTTTTAGAAATAACTTCTGCGCTCCTGATACACATAACAAACCCGAAAATACCTCCTCGCATATTCTGTGTTCCTAATACAAAACCCTATTTTTCAAATCTACGAGCAGAAAGCTCCATATTTGTACAAAACTTGCTTTTTAGAAATAACTTCTGCGCTCCTGATACACATAACAAACCCGAAAATACCTCCTCGCATATTCTGTGTTCCTAATACAAAACCTATTTTGCAACTCTTTAGGCAGAAAATACGAATAAATGTTATTTTTATTAGGATTACAGAAACGCGAAGAGGTATTGGCTGCTCCTGAAATTTGCAATGTTGCCAGATGGGCTAAATTTTCCTAAAATCTGGGGATATTTTTATTAAATACAATACGATACAAATATCCCCGGATTTGAATTAAGTAACGGCATTTGCAGTATTTAAAACAAGTAAAACAACAATATAAAATATCTTGACAATTTATTGACTTCCTTCAATACTTTCAACACATATAAATATCCAAAATAAAACTAGATCTGCTTTTATTTACATCCGCCATTTTTTTGTGCTGATTTCTAAAAATTTAATATAAAAAGAAACACGGAGAGGAAAATATAAAAAATAAACTCTACTGGCTGATACCAAAGTGTTTTGAGACTAAACCCAATATTCTACATCCAATAAAATGTCTGTACATAAGTAGTTTTGTACTTATATGTTCAGATGTATAATAATGGCCGATCAAAACACTTCTGTATAAAATTACAACACAAAACAGTCTCAAAAAACTTATACCCTAAAAAGATGTAAAAAAATGAAGAATTGTCCTGATTTAAACCCTGTGGAAGTACTATAGGATAATGACATAAGGGGTTATGCCATCCTTTTAAAAAATATAAGGGGGTTTAAAACAGAAAACTGATACATACATTAACAATGTAAACTATTAAATTAGTACAAAAATATTAAATTACTCAAAAAAAAAACAATAAAATTACTTTTAAAACCGCAATTAAATAAGTTTTTAGAACGCCTTTTCATACAACATGAATGCCTTTTTTAAACGGTTATTCTGACTAATCGGGTTTAGTCAGTTTAGAGAACAATTTGTATATAAATTATAATTTTTAAGTTTTTGTTTATAGTTCATCTCTGGGAGTATCATCTGTCTCTTCCTCTTGTGGCTCTTCGAAAGCTGCAGCGTCTTTTCCACCAGATTCAATAAATTTGGTCAAGCCTAGAACAAAAAAAAAATTATGATCAAACAGTAAAATATTTTTAATATTTTGAGCAATATTAATCACTATTCACTGGTAATTCGTACCCGTGAACAATGAATTTATGCGACCAATCACAACGAAACAATTTCACTGCTACGGTTCTTTAAAAAGAGAGTAGTAAGCTAATAAAATGAATCTAAAATGGACCCCACCAACCTACCTAAAAAGATGGAATACTAATAGCTGCGAGATTGATGGTGGCTGAATTTAAAATTTCTAACAGAAATGTCATCAAATTATTAAATTCTTATTTCCCTAGGCCATTGTAGACGGTTTGCCTATCGGTAAAATTTTCTAATTTGTAACGGATTTATGCAGTTATAAACATTTTCAAAAGCTGGTTTCTACAGTAATTAATTGTATGGACAATACAGGTATAGAAATGCGTTGGCCGCCCATATTTTAGTACGTAGTAATACCGTGCGAGCAAAAATTATTTGCATCAGAGGGCTTGGATTAAAAAACGTAGGGCTTGGTTTAGATCACAATGATATGTGGACGATATATCTAACCAAATCTAGGTTAAAATTTTGTTAAATTCATATTATGACATGATATGCCAAACTAATGAGTAATAAAATAAGTAGACAAATACTAATTTATTTTTGTTGTTTACAAGATTAAAAAAGTAAGAATATACAGAAAGAAAATGAAAAATAATTACATAAATTGCTGAAATTGGCCACCGCCATGCTCCAAGCATAAATTCACACGTCTCTTCATATTTTCGAAAGTGTTGACCAGCATCTCTGGAGAAATGTTACCACATTCTTAGATAATCCTTTCTTGTAATTGTTCTAAATTTGCAACTGGTGTTCTAAAAATAGTGTTCTTTAAATGAGGAAAAACGAAGTAATCCATAACCGTTAAACAAGGTGATCTAGGTGGGAATTCAATGTCTGATCGAAAACTGATCAATCCGTCGTCGAAAAAATTGCGTAGGTAGTTAATAGTTTCGGTTGCACCGTCCTGTTGAAAATATCCAAAACGTAGTTCGTCAAGTAATTGATCCACAAATGGATTCAAAATATTGTCTCCATACCCCTTTGCTGTAACGGTGTCATGGAAATAAATAGGACCAACAATTCTTCTTCGGGAAACAGCTAACCAGACACTAATTTTTTAAGGGTGCAATGTGAACTCTAAAAAATAAATGGGGATTTTCACTACTCCACATGCGTGTATTCTGAGAATTCACATAACCCGAGAGGTGGAACCAGGCTTCATCCGAAAAAAAGTCAGGTCTAATAAATCATTTCTTTCCAATAAATATTGGGAAACCATTGAGACTAATTCCTGCGTATTTCAAAATCTGCGGCTTGTATTTCTTGGAATACTTGCACTTTATAAGGAAATAAATTTAGCTGCTTCTTAAGAATAGTCCTGCATGTTCCATAAGATCTTCCCACTTCTTGGGACAGGCGTCTTATACAATTTGTTGGCGTATTTTGCATTATTTCACGAACGTTTGCAACAAGTTCTTCTGTTCTTGCAGATGGTCTTCCTGTTCCTTTTTTGTGTAGTATGGAACCTGTTTCCCTAAACACAGCCACGGTTCTTTTCAGGCTATGATAAAAATCCCCAGCAATAAAAGCAACGTTGTTCGTAAAAATCGTCCATGCACGAAAATACGCTTCAACCATGAATGTTTTGTGCTGTTCTGTAAAGCCCATTGTGTGAATTGTTCAAGAAATTGGAAAAATTAGCGATGAATCAAATTACTTATTGTAACGACTGTCAAAGCTGACGGGATAACTGATTGATTGTTAATTCAGGTAGTTACTGACACCCAACAGGTATTAAGCTCTACGGCTAAGCATTACGTCCTTAGATGCAAGGCCCTCTTTGATGCAAATAATTTTTGCTCGCACGGTAGTAAATACTTTAAGTATCGCAAAGCAAACAGAATGAGGTAGATCAGGTGTCGCTCACTCCCTCGTATTGCATCTCACTGATCGTTCTCCTGGTGTCACACCTCCCCCTACGACTTAAGAGTGCCAGTTACGCTGTCGAAGGGAGATGTATTGTGTTGGACACAAGTGCCATGAAAACTACAGGATCACGGCATGTTTTTATTTTTAGATTGTTTACTAGTATATTTTTTTGCCGTCTGAAAGGAACAAGTTATATTCTGTAAAATAAATATCATTCCATGCGAAAGAATGAATATTTATTTAATATTAATTGAATCGAAGCGGGAGTCGTGACACCAGGAAAACGTTGAGCGAGATGATGCGATAGATAACATATAAAATATGGGCGGACAACCGTACCTGTATGTATGTGTCTCATATTACACAATAGATAATTTGGAAAATTTAATGGAAAAGCCGAAATAGTAATTTACGTTACAAGACTGGAAAGTAGTGTTTTTCAGGGCGAGACAAGAGGCGAGTCCTGGAAGCTTAGAGATACCTGCACAACACTAATTTTCGGTTGGGTGACGTACAATAATTTTTTTTTTACCGACACTTCGATATACATTTAATTCTTTATTTTATTTAATTTTATATTATTTTTAAATGCGTCGTATGACTTCTCGTAACGGGCTTTTGATTTTTCTGGCAAGTCGCTTTCCTTGCTGCTTCGAAAATTTCTTCTGGAATCTCATTTTCAGTGTCGGATAATTAAAAACCAAAATTAATATTTTTAAATTTGCGCACTCGCGAAACAAGTTTGACAGAAACAACAAATTAAAAATCGACGAACTGTCACTCGACAATACATCGAAATGTTATCATAGTAACGAAATCAAGGTTATAGATTGTATTATCAAAGAGCGATTGGAAAAATAAAAAAACAGGGACCGGAAAAATCTTTTGCCGGTCCCTCATGTCCATTTTCCGGTCTTGATCGACAAAACGTTATTTTCTGGACGAAAATTGTCCAGAAAGTGTATATTTTCTGGTCGGTTTAAAAAAAAAGTTATTTCAATTTTCAGAAAACAACTAAGATTGAAAAAAATATTATTGAGAATTCAGTAGTGTACGTGTAAGTATATTTGTGAATTAGTGGACTTTGGCAGTACGCCAGGACATGCCGCTTTTTCCTTCGTCGGCATTAATCAACCTTAATCAAGTCAAATTATGTACCTTCGAAGGTTCTTGGTCCATTGTAATCGATAACCTCATTGGTTTCCTTTTTAAACAATTTGAGGGTGGGGAAGCTCGTTATTTTGATGACATCCAATTCGTTGGCAGTGGAGTCCATTTTAGCAATGACAATGTCCTCGTTTTCTTTGAAATGTTCGGCAACCTGAAACAAGAAAAGTTTTTTTTTTCTTATATCAATAATTCAAAATGCTTTCCGCGACTTTCACAATGTGAAGTAGTAGTTATCTGTAGACTGTTTAGATTGCAGGGTATCCGCGACTTAGCTCGTGTAATTAAATTGTTATCAATCTCCGTCGGTCTTCCGGCACTTTACTGGCAGACTCTCTGGTGCGAACCGGATGAGAACTATCAAAATACACGGTGAATGGAACATATTGAAAGCTCACTGGAAAATAAGAACAGAATTGCCAAAAGCCTTCTTACGACTTTGTCGTCCAGTACTATTGTTTCCGTTTCCTGTACAATTATACAAAATGACAACAAAACCCTGATCAGTGGAACTGCAAAAGAGGGATTCATATTTCTGGTCGCTCCAATTGTGCAATAAATGTTAATGTTAATAATAAAAGTTAATTTAATAATAAGTTTATTTAAAATTAAGTAATATAATAAATATGTTTATGTTGTCTTCTATGAACTTATTCTCCAAGCTGAAGCTGAGCTTGTTAGGGGCAAATCTTATTTTTTGTTTTAGTATGTAAAATCATAAATCATAAATATACATCAAAAATCAAGTTTTAAAGTAAAAAGGTTAATTTATAGTATAAACGCATTTTTTTTAAGAAATATATTACCTATACTTAATAAAATTATTAACTTATAATTTTTAAGTAAAAAATATTACTTATGTAAGTTATTCAGAACAATATTAATTAATTAAAGCATTTCTAAAAATATTTTCAAATTGTCTGTTTTTAATATCCATGTTTTTATTTCGACTTTAAATTATTTTTAATGAAATCACTTTTTAAATTTTTGTTGGTAAATAATCATTTAAATAAAAACAAATATTTGACATTTTGCTGTCCTATGGACTTATTTATTTTAGGTTTTATGGTTATTTCATTTTTATGACGTGTATTTTGATTATGGTTTTTAAATTGTATAAGGTTTTTATTTTTAAATATATAATATATTAAGATGTTATAAATGTAAAGTTGTCTTATGTTCAACTTTTTTGTTTCTGAATATAATTCTTTTAAGGGATAAAGATAATCTTTATTGAATATAATTTTTAGAAACCTTTTTTGTAATGTTTCTAATGTTTTAACTAAAGTTCTATTTCTTCCTCCCCAACCTAAAATTCCGTAATTTAAATGAGTTTTAACTAACGCATAATATAATATTTTCATGTCTAACATTTTAAAATTTTTTAATGTTTTTAAAAATCGGTAGTAAACTTCTGAATTTTTTAATTAAGTATTCTAAGTGAAAAGTTCAATTTAATTTACTGTCAAAAATAATTCCTAAATATTTCATTTTATTAACTTTAAAATTTTGAATGTCTTCATTTATTTGAATACTATTAATATTTCGTTGTAGGTTATTTAGGTTTAAAGTAAAAGGAGTAAAATTTGTTTTATTAAAATTAATTGTTAACAAATTGATCAAACCAATTTTTTATAATTTTAAAATCTTTTTTAATTTTATTATTTAAGTTGTTCCAATTTGTATCAGTATAAAAAATTGTAGTATCATCTGCAAAACTATGAATTTGTCCATCGCAATTTATACTAAATAAGTCGTTAATATAAATATTAAAAAATAATGGTCCTAAAATTGTTCCTTGAGGAACACCATACTAAAATACTTTTGGATAGCTTTTTTGACAACGAGCGTTAAAAAGTCTACAGTTAATAGTGTTTGTAAATAAAGTTCTCTACTGAACTAGACGTTTCACATTGAGAAAGCCGGCATGCAGTGAACAGCGCCAATAAACTTATAGCGTGAAAAAAGAAGCACTTACCTTATCGTAAATGGGGACCAATTGTTTGCAATGCCCACACCAGGGAGCGTAGAATTCTACTAAGACCTCCTTGGTGACATCCATAGCTACGCTGTCAAAGTTGTCGGCAACTAGGACTTTGACCTAAAAATAAATCATATTATTAAAAGTAAGGTTAATTAAGAACATTAAACGTTTAGTTGTAATTGAAGCATTTAAAGGTCTACTCATGATAATCCAGTTTGATCATAATTCACTTTGATTAATATTTTAACTCTTATCAGTTATTAAGAAGAACAAAAGGACAAAAGCGCAACCATATTTAATAACTATTCTTATAAAGAAAAGCACAAAGTCTTTCTCCACAATTTTTTATTAGAATAACTAGACGAACCTAGAATAATTCATAATAATTCACATCGACATGTTTCGAGTGTAGAAACACTCATCATCAGGAAAACAAAGTGAAAGGTACAATGCTGATGTTGTTAGCAATAGAGAAAATAATAGTGGGATTGAGCCGTAATGGATTAGTAGGATTACAATTGGTAAAAGTGTAACTCAATATTCCGACAAAGTAAATAGTAACTATCTCAGTGCCATCTATGAGTAAATTCTTATAAAGTTTACTTACAGGTTCCTTGTCCCAGTCTTCGGGCAAGTCTTGACTAAGAAGATGTTGCTTCAATTTGCCGTCCAAGAAGTCCTGTACGAATTGTTGCAAGTTTTCGGCGGTCAACGCGTCAGAGGCTGGCTTGTATTTGGCCATATCTTCTTCCAACTTGATCAATCTATAAATTTATTTACTTATTTATTAACAATCATATAAACAATATTTAAAAGTAAGTATATTATGCCCAGTCGTAATAGTCATATTTTTTTATCACAAAACATCAATGAGCGTCTATTTAAGATTTCAGTTATTTTATACCAGAAGTTTAACAAAAAGAAATAAAATAATTTTTAAAGTTAATACAAATGAAACATTTTATGTTTACCTTGCAGCAGGAGCTTCGGACTTCTTCATTCCGAAGAATTCCAGGATTCTTTGGTGATCTTCCTCGCTAGCGTCAATGGTAACGAACAAAACTTGCTCCCTGAACGGTTTGGCAACGCTGCGAGCAGCTTCAGTAACTTTCTCGTATGTTTCATCACCTTAAAGAGAAAATGCCAGTTTAGAAAAATTTGACAAAAACAGGTATTCAAACATTTAAAAAAATATAAAGATGCGATCAAAAAAATGTTCCAACTAGGGTTGTGGATTTGACCGGTCAATTTGTTTTTGGTCAATTGACCGGTCAATTGACTGAAATGAACTAAATTAAAAATGCAGTGGATGAACCTAACTATACTTGCCAAATTTCCTATTTTGTATTTTGGAAAAAAATAATTTTTTATAACAAGTTTTGCTTGTTCTGAAAAGTCTATTGCCATACCTAAATTTTATACAGGGTGGTCAAATGGATGATATCAGGTACACATTCTATAAGTGTATATCTCAATAGTTAATTTTTATATAACCATGATAGTCCATGAATAACTTCTCTATTCCTTTCCTTCATTGTGATTGAATCCGTTCCGGGAACCACTAATAAACGAGGCCGACTATTGGGATTCCCAGAATCAGGTGTTATTGTTTTTTTAAATAACGGCGCTATAACGATACACTGAACATTATCCTGGGTGGTAGGAGGTAATCTGGACAGATCACAAATACATAAATAATAAAATAAAATTGATATATTTTGACCGGTCAAATACGTTATGGTCAATTGACCATGCCCAACTCTAGTTCCAACCAACTATCGGTCTAAGCAATGGTGCCTTAAAGAAATCGCTAAATAGAACATATTATTATTATAGACCAGGGTCGATAATTTTTGAAACCAAAAAAAATAATAGTAGGATGAAACCCATTGGAAAAGGATGAGAATATAACAAAAATGAAAGGAAAAATAATTTACGGGCGATCCGAGGTCGGGGGTGAGTTTTTAAGGGTAGAAAACGATTTATCTTGATTTCCGGCAAAACTACAAGTCCTATGGAAAAACGTTAAATCGCAAAGTTGTAGGTAATAAAAAGATCTACAACTTTTGTATTTACACTTTTTTCACATAACCTCAAAACTTATGTGAAAAATTCAAATTACCAAGTTTTTGGTGAAAACTTACCTTTTTATGTCCCAAACACACTGTAATTTTTTTGATTTAAAATATTTATTTTTTTCACCTTATTTTGACTTAATATCGAAAAAGCACCCTAATTTTCAATCGAAAATTCTCACGTCAAAATATCTGCTTTTTTTTTTAAAGGCGGTGGGCTTTTTGTTCGTTTAAATCTTTACTTTTTGATGGTGTAAAAAAAATATACATTACTATGGTAAATGTTCTCAAAAAATGCAAAGAAACGAAAAATACTCGAATCCGAAATTTTTTTTTTAATTATCATGCACAATTTTGAGCTATTTATTAAAATTTATACTTTAATTACTCGAAAAACGTAAGATTCCATGTTACATTGATAAACAAAAAAATTACAAATCCATAAAACATAAAGATCGCAAAAAATATGCGAAAATAGTTGTTCTAAATATAATTAAAGGCAGGATTTAAAGGGGATTTCATCACATTTACCATAGTAATGTATATTTTTTACACCATCAGAAAGTAGAGATTTCAACCAACAAAAAGCCCACCGACTTTTTTAAAAAAGCAGATATTTTGACGTGAGAATTTTTGATTGAAAATTAGGGTGCTTTTTCGATATTAAGGTGGGAGTATCAACATGCTTGCCAACCGATAACCTATTTCGCGTAGATTCATTTATGTTTTCTAGCTTTTATACAAAATTTAAAGAAAATCAGAATCGACTTGATATTCTATAGGTAATAATTGACATATTTAATAAATATCAAGGAGTTTCATAACTTATTTTAGGAGAATTGTATAGCGAAAAATATCGGGTAAGATTTTGTTTAACATTATTATGTCATTGTCACTCATTGTTCTTTCACTATACAATTCTCCCCAAATTAGCAATGAAATAAATTGATATTTTTGTAATATATCAGATACTACCTAAATAATGTACCGACGATATTAATTTTCTTTAAGGTAGGAGTATCAACATGCTTGCCAACCTATAACCTATTTCGCGTAGATTTCTTTACGTTTTCTAGCTTTTATACAAAATTTAAAGAAAATCAGTATCGACTTGATATTCTCTAGGTAATAATTGACATATTTAATAAATATCAAGGAATTTCATAACTTACTTTAGGAGAATTGTATAGCGAAAAATATCGGGTAAGATTTTTTTTAACATTATTATGTCATTGTCAATCATTGTTCTTTCACTATACAATTCTCCCGAAATTAGCAATGAAATAAATTGATATTTTTGTAATATATCAGATACTACCTAAATAATGTACCGACGATATTGATTTTCTTTAAATATTAGTTATTAAAATAATAAACTCAAAAAATCAACGCAAAATAGGTTATAGGTTGGCAATAGATTGAATGACGTTGAGAATTCAACCTTAAATGTTAGTTATTAAAATAATAAACTCAAAAAATCAACGCGAAATAGGTTATAGGTTGGCAATAGATTGAATGACGTTGATAATTTAACCTTAAGTCAAAATAAGGTGAAAAAATAAATATTTTAAATTAAAAAAATTACAGTGTGTTTAAGACATAAAAAGGTAAGTTTTCACCAAATTTCGTGAAAAAAAAAAATGTAAAAGATAAAAATAAAAAACCAAAAACTTGTTTATTTGAATTTTTCACATAAATTTTGAGGTTACGTGAAAAAAGTGTAAATAAAAAAGTTGTAGATCTTTTTATTACCTACAACTTTGCCATTTTACGTTTTTCCATAGGACTTGTAGTTTTGCCGGAAATCGAGATAAATCGTTTTCGACCCTTAAAAACTCACCCCTTTCCACTTCCCGAACTCGGATCGCCCATAAATTATTTTTCCTTTCATTTTTGTTATATTCTCTTCCTTTTCCAATGGGTTTCATCTTACAATTATTTTTTTCACTTTTAACCATTTACAAAGGCTTCAGCCCTGGTCTATTACTATTATGAATTATTAAAAGAAAATGTTTACCTTTGTTCAAGAAAAGCAACAAGTGAGACTTAATTTCACCACCGAAGATTTTCTGTGCGGTCTCGTGGTTGAATTCGACCAATAAGGGAAGCGAGTTGGACTGGATGAACTTCTTGATGTTTAATTCGTCGGCTTCGCCTTCGTAGTTAACGGATCCTTCGTCGAACTAAAAAATAACGGAAATACATATTGACCGCGTGAAAAAAAGCACTTAACTTAAATCAAACTGCAACAGCGGGTAGTCGCATTATGATTTCTATGTAACATAGTCGGCGCACATATTCGTGTTAAAAAGTTGTCAAAATTATCGACAAGTTTATTTACTAGAAAAGAAAATAAAAATGCTGTTGGACAATACATTAGTCTACACTACAATAATTTCTCAAAAAAAAAAGCATCTTCGCGGTAAATTCAGCTACAAATAGGCAATTTCTCTATACCAGATAGCCACCGTCCATTTTCTCTTAAAATTAATTTACGAACGACACAAAGGGTTTCTGTAGTATTCAAGGCATTTCTATTAGTCTCAAGTTCAAAAAGCATCAATTTTCCAACAATTCTCTTCTTCTGGAATTGCTCAATGATATTAAGTAATTTCTTTTACGTTCTTGGAAGTTCCTAAAGCAAAGCATACTGATATTTTCCGTTCCTCAGTATAACATTTATGCTTAGTTCAGCTTACTTAGCAGAATATAGAGCTGACCTACGCATACTCGTGTCTGTGTAAATCAAATAGTGGAAAGATAAGGAAATATTGTTTTCGGAATTCCTTAGAAGACAGTCCCAGTTTTCAATCCATATATATTTCTTAACCAGGCAAAGGCGGGCAGATTAATAAAAACACCTTTAAATAAAAAATGTATAGGAAAAAATATAATTTGATTCAACATTTAGCCTGTGGTTCCTTCTGTCACTTGTCTTTATGCATTTTTTCCTATATATTTGTTTTTAAAATTTTTGGTCTTTGACAGGTTATTTATTATTATTTTGCAGAGAAACAATCTTTAACTAATGGCAGTGCATTTAGCATTCCTATAAATTTATCAATCTGATAGATCTGAAGATAGTTTTTCAAGGAAGCACCAAGTATAGATATCCCCAATATCTGGAAGCCTCTTCTTGTCCAAAACCAGCAGCTCAAACTTCACACTCCAATAAGCACGTAGGCGGAGTCATCAAGCTTCATTGCTCATGGATAGTATTTAAGACAGTAGCCTTAGAATTATAATTTAGTTTACACTTGAAAACGGTTAGAGATACTAACTAACCGAAACGCTGTGTTAAGTAACAAAATAAAGACAATGGAAGTCCTACAAGGTAATTTTTTTTGATATAGTGATTTTTCGTTCCGAATATAACCAGATTTTTATGGTTGATCTGTCATTTGACGCGGTTAGCCGTGGTTACTATTTGGACCATACCCTTAGACTCGTGCATAAAAACTCCAATGTGCGACGTCACGTAGCCAGACATTATTTTTGTTTTCGACTTGTAAATTATAAAATCTGAACAAAATAAGCCAGCTCTTAGGCTACTTGTAGCGATAATGTCAGATATGGATTGGTACCCTTAAGGATGAATGACTAATCTTGTACTTCGCTGTGCTGCTAAGACTCTTTAGTGGGTGTTGAGCTTGATAAGAAGAGGTGTAGTGGAAAGATAGTGTATAGAAATGTCGGATATGGATTGGTATCCTTAAGGATGAATGACTCATCTTGTACTTCGCTGTGGTGCTAAGACTCTTAGTGAGTGTTGAGCTTGATAAGGAGAGGTGTAGTGGAAAGATAGTGTATAGAACAAGGAAAGGACATTTCAAGTTTCGTAGGAGGAGTCGGCAGACGAATGTTGATAAAAAATAATTGTTTGTAATTGGTTGGAATAAAGGGTTCCACTTCGAATAGTACATCCAGGGATATCCCATCTTTTATTAACGTGCAAAATTATTGCTGACATAGCAAAACGCAACCCCATTCTTCCAGTTGGCAAGGGTTGCAAAACTGTATAAAAACTTAAAGGAACATTTACTCAGAGAGTTGTAACAATTGTTCAAGTGTAAGGGTAACCTCTGCCCGTTTGTCTACTTAGTTTAAAGTCAATACTAAATTCAACAATTTTAAAGTCATGAAGAGTACTGCACCAGAACCAATCTATTTTGCTCCAATTTCGTAAGTGTTCTTTGAGTAATTTATTTAATCGTTTATAGTGTAAAATTGTATAATTCTTATTTTGGCCAGAGTTGTCTATTAAGTGGAAATTGTTTTTTTAAACTTGCTGCAATAACACCTTCCTAAAGTGAGTAAAAAGGGACAATCTCTCTCCTTATTAGCGAACTATTTAAATTCACCGTTTTATACTCTTAAGTTTTTTATTTGTATTTTATTCTTTGTAATCTTTTATTCTTTCATTGCTTTGCTGTTCATCAAATAAATCTTTTAAAACATCCTTAGTGTTTCAGTGATTAGATAGCGCACCATAAGGGCACAGTAAAAAACAAAAAATCACTCTCAGTAGAAAATAAATACATAAGTCAAAAACCATCTAAGCTACACATGAAAAGGTAAAAACAATTTGCTACTGTTGACTTTTTTTGACATTGACACTAGACAATAATTTGATATCAACTAGGGTGTATAAAAGTAAATCCAGCATTTTTACATTGTTCGCCATTTGTATGCTATTGACATAGCATTGACAACTGTTTTAACAATAACTTATTTATTTAGTCTGTGTTTGAGTACATAATGTATTTTGTTAGTTTTGCGTAAACGTTTATAAACAAAAAATATTGTTCAGTATACTTAAATGAAAGGATATTTTGACTTTGTTCGATTTGAACGTCTCGTTTGGACGACAATATTTTTATTGCAAAGTTTGTTTTACAAGTGGGCAAATTTTGTATGCAACTAATTATTATTCTTACTTCTTGTTTACCACACGTATTGAAGTACAGGTAGTACTTTACAAAGGACACGACACAAATGATCAAATAATATCCAAAAACAATATTACTATTAGACAACAAAACTAGGAAAGATAAGTCCCGATTGTATTTTTATATGACCCGGGAAAAACCGAAAACTTACCTTTTTAAAAAGTACGATGGTTCCATCTTGAATTTCGTAGTTTCCGAAAACGTCATCATTTTCGCTGATACCGAAAGGAATATCATCGATTCCGCTGGCAACGCCCAAGAAAGCCTTGGCTAAATCGGTGCTTTGGTCCTTGAAGAAACCGATCACGGCAACATTGGCGGCTTCGACGAAAGCCTTGGCTTCATCTACCGTTGGCAAGTCGGTGGCTGGAGGACCGGTCTTTTTGAGAAGCCAGTTGACGATATCGTCTGCTTGTCTACCTCCTGCAAAAAGAATGAAAAGTGAGTTTTATTTCCACAATTTATCCAATACACAATTATCCACTGGTCATATTGTTACAATTTTAAACACTCTGTGTAAAAAATGCGAAACTTAAGTTATGGAATCAAAAGGTCTATGTTTTGGGCAAGGAACTAACAAAATTCTAAATATTTAGATTTATTAGTTTCAAAGTTACTGAAACAATATGTTTTTACGTAAAAAAATTACTTTATAATGTTTTCTCAAAATCGGTTATAGATATCTTATTATTAAAGTAAGGTATCCAAAAATATACCAGTATATAAGTTAGTAATAAATTCCGGTATAACAGAAAATGACAGAAATGCCAAAACATATTTCTTTACAAGTTTTAAGTCAATTATGCCTGTTACTACATTTTAAAAAGGTAACCTTACTTGTTTCCGAGATATTCTAATAGGCCACTCAATGCGAATCACCCTGTATAGTATATAAGCCTGTTATGCTATTATGAATATTTTCGAAAACATAAGGTAACAAATATTTGTATATAAAATATGCTTCATAATATATGTCTAGTTTATTAGGAAATCTAAATGAAAAAGCCGGAAAATAGCAATTAAAAGTTATTTTAATTTAATTTTACATTCAAATATAAAGTGATTTATTTTACTTTTACTTTAATATTTTGCAATATTCTCAGCAATGACCTTTTTTCTTTATTGTAGAATGGGCCTTTTTTCACTATAATCGAATTCATCATATTCATTTTAATTCAAATAGAAAAGAACAGAAGACTAGACGAGAGATATTATTCAGGTAGATCCCGGCGGGTCGACCTTTAGTCCAGTCCCTGCGACTGGTCAATTTGTTATGATGTAGTTATTAAAGAGCGACTTTTGATTAGTTATTTTCTCACTAAATAATTCAAAATTTAAAAAACTGAAACCATACTTTTAAATAATTTTTACATTTCAATTCAAAAAGAGATTGCAGTCTGTCGTGTAAATTAATGCAAATTTAATACGTATTTATGCTAATATTTTGATGTTAATACAATTTACTTACTCCATATCTAAAAAAACTAATGACAATTTTGTGTCATTGTATCACATCCCGCTTGTCTTATACGAATCAACGCTCCAGAATATTAAATTATGACAATTTTATTCCAACAAACGCATATAAATATTCAGTGTTTTCTTATCGAGGACTAGCGCGGGTTATTTTAAGAAACTTTATGAACGCTTTAAAGCTCATTTTATTACTTTTGGCATAATTTAAATACCCAAACTACAAAACGAAAAATACCTTTGTCCGGCTGTTTTCTCGATAATATCTACATACTTTTTTAGTGGTGTTGTACCACCCGGTATTTTATTCCACAAAAAAAGCATTTTCATCCACCTTTAACACAGGCATCAATATTTCCCATGGACTGGTTATAGTCTATAAATTCAATTTACTGCAAATTACTTAAAGTGTGGTGATAAATACTTGCAATGTACTCAGTGAATAATAGTTTTAACGGCATAGCCGCCTAACTTTAACCTAATAATAATAACTGATAAAAAACGATGCCTCTTTGTGTGCGTGCTCAACCCCCTCAATCAAATTTTCCTTTCACATTTCGTTGGTAGTAGGTACACAATTTAATATAAGGTGCATTAACTCTACAAGCATTTATTTTATCAGTAGTATCTAATTAAAATTGTATTATCAAATAAAGGCGACCTTGTTTTTGATAAAAAAAAAATCGACTAAGTTACTGATTTCGAATTAATGTCCTGTAACCTGTTATATCCAAGTTCAAAGTCATTGCCAATGTCAAGAAATTATAATTACAAAATTGTTTTTAGGAAATACCTATTCTCGGAATTTTGAAAAACAATAGGAATAAAGACAAAAAAAACATTTCACAATACTTGTATATCTTAACATAGTATAAAACAAAGTCGCTGTCGCCCGTCTGTCCCTATTCATATGTGCTTAAATCTTTAAAACTACGCAACGGATTTTGAAGCGTTTTTTTTTAATAGATAGAGTGATTCAAGAGGAATGTTTTTATGTATAACTAGCGACCCGCCCCGGCTTCGCACGGGTGAAATTTCAGAAAGTGGCATGCCATGTACTAACATATCGGGTTTGTATTTATACCAGCGGGTTGCAACGCATGCCGGGTACACGCTAGTAATATATGTGTTAACAAAAACTAGTTTACTTACCACTGTATTCAATAGGACTACCGTTCCTGAAGAACTTCAATGTGGGGTACCCCCTGACGCCAAACTGTTCAGACAGCTCTTGTTCTTGGGTGGCATCGACTTTGCCCAGCTTAATAGCGGATTCTTTTTCTAACAGAGTCTTGGCGGCCTTTTCGTATTCTGGGGCTAGGGCTTTGCAGTGTCCACACCAGGGAGCGTCTGAACAAAGAAAAAAATATAGAAATACCAAAATAGAGGATAAAATAAGAGGTACTTGAAAAATGAGCTAGGAAATTCTACATGACAAAAGAGTGGTTAATTCATTTCAGTTTTAGCTAAAAATTGGAATAACTTATAAATAAAACTAACTTGTGATATATAAAATTTATCGTCCGCCCAATGAAATTATCAGTTACTACTGCTAAAGAGGAGTTCCTTGAAGACGAATTAATGTTAATTAGGTATAGGTAAATGCGACATATAACACCGTTTTTCTAATTGCTTGCTTTCACTGTACTATTCTTGAATGAAAGAATTGTAGAAATCCTAAATAAGACATGATAAACATTTTATTTCAAAAAACCTCATAAAATATAGATAGCATTCACTTAGAGTACTTAGACCATCCTGTAGCTGTTGTTTCCTAACAAACTTGAGTAATGTATACAGTTAAACAAGTTAATCTATCTATTCCAGATGTCTTTTATCGTCTTTTAGCAGGAAGAAGAATGAAAGCAGCAGGAAAATAAACACTGCAATCACCTACCTACTATAAAAAACTGGTGCTAGTAATTCGTAAAGAAACGCTGTAAGTAAGTATCTGTATAGATTATTCCCGTATTTAAGGTGGGAGTATCAACATGCTTGCCAACCTATAACCTATTTCGCGTAGATTTATTTATGTTTTCTAGCTTTTATACAAAATTTAAAGAAAATCAGTGTCGACTTGATATTCTATAGGTAATAATTGACATATTTAACAAATATCAAGGAATTTCATAACTTATTTTAGGAGAATTGTATAGCGAAAAATATCGGGTAAGATTTTTTTTAACATTATGATGTCATTGTCACTCATTGTTCTTTCACTATACAATTCGCCCAAAATTAGCAATGAAATAAATTGATATTTTTGTAGTATATCAGATACTACCTAAATATGTACCGACGATATTGATTTTCTTTAAATGTTAGTTATTAAAATAATAAACTCAAAAAATCAACGCGAAATAGGTTATAGGTTGGCAATAGATTGAATGACGTTGAGAATTCCTTCATAAAACTATAACTTTTAGTTAGACAGTTGTGGTGTGTCCGAGTGTACCATCGCTTTTACTAGCGACATGCACAGTGACGTAACAAAAACTGAGTGCCCCCCCGCAAACCTTTTCATAACGAATGGAAAATGAAAATTCTTATTTTCATTACTATTAGGTTCAGGTTTATGAATTTTTGAATTCGTTAATCGTGTAATAAACCCACATTATGTGTTAAGTACCTACCTACTATTAAAACAGCAAACAATTCGAATTTATTTTATAATCCTAGGAAGACTGGTAGACATAACATAGGTATTTATTAAGTTATTATGCGTAATATTCCAGCAAACCTGATGCAAAATCAAAATTTTAAAACATCACTTATAATGTTGCTTACCATGGTAGTAACGGGGGTAGCAGTGATCGAGCCTCATAGAATCCAAAAGACAGAAAACAGTAAAACGCATGAACACTCAACAAAAGTCTGCAAAAACATTATGTCACTGTACAGTACAAGGTATTATACAAAACGACCAGATCGTCGAGAGTTTTTTTTGCAAAATCGTTTATAATTTCGTCGAAATTTAATGTTTTAACTATGGAGGGCTCTAGGAAGGAGTCCGATCGAAAATGGCTGTTCTTTAAATTTACGTCCCTGTTTAGTAGTTAGTTCGCTGTTTCCCGATCGCGGCGCAGTGATCGTCAAGTGTTTGACTTTTCACAGGTTTTGATAGACGTCAGCGGTATTTTTAGCCAATAATTAATAAAATAAGCTTTATTAGATATAATACATACATATCTCAGCCTGTAGAGGGTTTTAGTTAACTAAATTCAATAAAACAGTTGATTATCCCATAAGAACCCATGCATTTTACAGATTTAAAGAAACACATGCGCCCCTGACGCCCATTTTTAAAGCTGCTTTACCGATGCAAAACTTTGCCCGAAACCAATGTATTGCGATCGGTCTCCTAACCTAAAGCCCTCCATAGTTTTAACAAACTTGTACTCGATATTGATTAAGGATAAATCCGAAAGGCGTTCTTGTCCCATGGTGTTACGTAAATGGGTTTTTACTATTTTAAGTTTGGAAAAAGATCGTTCCGCTGATGCCACACTAACTGGTAAAGTTAGAAATAAAATCACTGCACTTGATACGTTTGGAAAATTTGAAGAACACACTGATTTTTTATTAATAAATGATCCGCAAGTTCATACACTGTTTTTAATTTTGAAATACTATCTCCAAGTCCCTTTCTGAGGGTTAAAATTTGTCTAGGAAAGTCAATGGACAAGTCTTTATGGTATATCGTTTGTAAATTCCGCGCTTTCATGTAGAATTTTTCTTCACTTAACGAAGTTAAATTCTCAGGATATAAAAAAATAAAATTAACTATGAAATGAAATACCTATGAAAAGCAAAGTTGGCAGCAAATTTTGAAGGGGGCGTCAACGTGGGGTGTTTGTTATGCCACTGGACATGCATTTATTCCATTACCAGTCTTTGTTTTCGTGGTTGGTTTGTCCTGTATTAAATATAAACTTTTTTGGTCTTTTAGGTACATGGACAATTTAATAATTGACGTTATTTTTTTTCTTACATAATCCTTTTTTCGTTTATAAAATATCAAACAACTTGGATAAGATACTATAGTTATTATTAGTTATCTCAATCTATAAATACGTAAGTAGGTACAACACGTAATGGCAAACGTGTAAGCACATTATATGACACAAAAAGTGTGTTATTATTACGGATTAAAATTAATGTATTAACAACTTTTATACACACATTTTCTCTGCTTAAATAATGATTTTACAGAGGTGGATTCAGGGAATCAATGAACAGGAAGAGATTTTTGAACAATATCCATGAATTTACTTTTAAATTTAAACAAAAGGATAAAAATGAGTCGCAGGTAGAAACTTTCGTTAGCATTGTTACAACATTAACGTACCAGATACCAATGAGGGTATGTTATTTCAAAGTTTTTATTTTCCATGCAATTTAAAAAAAAACTTGCAAAAACGTAAAACCAACAATAAATTAAATTAAAATACCTACATATTCTATGTAATTTGTTACGCGTTACCGCTTCCAGTAAAAAATAACACACACCACTTTATTAGCATTTTAGCTAGAACATCGCGAAACCTGGCGATTCTATTTAAAGGTCAAGAACCTTATGTTTGAACTTGTCGACCAGACATACTTACTATCTTTAATTTCCGAATAAAAACCGGATGTTCTTTTACATTTACAAAATTTGAATAATACATAATATGCATGTATGTTATGTCAAGTTTCATTCTCAGAAAAAGAGCACACACTTCGCTTGTATATGAGTCAATTATTAACATGTATGTGACGTTTTTGCAAATAAGTATGTGGTCACAGCGTCAATTTTAGAAGTTAAAAGTATTTTGTTATGGGGATCCGTGGGATTTTTCCATACAGTGTAGGACTATGTAATAACTAAATAAGTAGTATTTTCCCAAAGAAACATCTTAACCTAAAAAAATATATATTTTTTTACATAAAATAAATTTCACAACGTTAACAGTAAACCAATTAATAAAGAAAGAAAAACTAAGATGGGAATGTATTGTTTTTCCAAAGTCAGTGTGATGACATTCCAATCATTCCATACGGTATACAATGGTCGGTCTCTTTGAGACTGTTTACCGCCGGTTGGAATGTCATCACACTGACTTTGGATACATTATATGCAAAATCGGTTTTTCTCCAGTACTTATACAGGGTGTTTCATTGAGGGTGGCCACCGGCCATATCTCGTAAACTACTAAGCATTGAAACAATGGGAAAAAATAGTTATGATTAAAGGGGTCATGAGAAAATTCTGGAAATGATTTTTAAGTTCCGCATTTCGGCACAAGGGGCACAATTGAAAATTAATTTTTAAAATTCTAAATTTCAGCGAAAATTCCTATATTATGCTATACCTCTTGTTACATCATTAAAAAGACTAGACAATTCTGCATCATTTTGCTGCAAGGCTCATTGGCGTACCGACCTTCATAACAGTGGGGGAAGCTATTGAAAGTGTAATCATTAAAATCTCTATAGCTTCTAAACTTATCCGATTTTACTAAATTTAAGCTTGTTTGGATGAGAAAGGTAAGTGCTTTTAATTGCCGTATCCAACGATACACGATAGTTTCTAATAAAATTGCTAGAGGGCGCAATTTGTAATAATAATAGTTTTTTCGATTTTATCCCGAAAATTCAAATTATAGGGTTGTGACATCATAATCGGAAAGTAGATTAATTTTACAAGAAAAAATGTGAAGACTGCAGTTTGATATCTTTGTTGGTTTCAGAGTTATTGCCAAGACAATAATTTTTAACACTTTTATCCAAGAAATTATTGTTTTTATAGCTTTGTGGCCAGGACAAAAAAATATTTTTAAACTTTATGATTCTTTTATGGATAGATTTGTTACCCTTTATTATAATGGCACAAAAACTACTTTAGAATTAATGACATATAATCATGGAAAACTTCTAATTTAGGCATAATATGGTGTTTTAAAAAATAAATCTAGATAGCGGTGAAACAAAATCGGCAGATTTAATTTTGATAGGTGTTGACAAAAGTTTCTCCTTGATTCTTTTTCAATTACTTCTTACCTATTCAAAACTATACGCTTGCCGTATATTTGGGCCATTGGAATAATGAGTACCTAACAAACCTACACATAAAAGAAGCATAAAGTTTAAAAATATTTTTTTGTCGTGGCCACGAAGCTATAAAAACAATAATTTCTTCGATAAAAGTGTTAAAAATTATTGTTTTAGTAATAACTCTGAAACCAACAAAGATATGGAACTGCATTATTCACATTTTTTCTTGCAAATTTAATCTACTTTCCGAATATGATGTCATAGTTATACCGTATGATTTGAATTTTCGGGATAAAATCGAAAAAACTGTTATTATTACAAATTATTAGCAATTTTATTAGAAAGTATCGTGTATCGTTGGATACGGCAATTAAAAGCACTTACCTTTCTCTTCCAAACAAGCTTAAATTTAGTAAAATCGGATAAGTCATTTAGAAGTTATAGAGATTTTAATGATTATACTTTCAATAGCTTCCCCCACTCTTATCAAGATCGGTACGCCAATGAGCCTTAAACCAAAATCATGCAGAATTGTCTATTCTTTCTAATGATGTAACCAAAGGTATACCATAATATAGGAATTTTCGGAGAAATTTAGAATTTTAAAAATTAATTTTCAATTGTGCCCCCTTGTGGCGAAATGAGCATCAATTCCTAGATTTTTTTTCCCCCAAGTTTCAATGCTTGAGATATGGCCGGTGGCCACCCTTAATAAAACACCCTGTATTGTTTATGATTGGTTTTAAGTATTGGAAAAATATAGGAACATAATTTTCTTTAAATTATAAAACATTTTGTGATTAAATCAAGTGAAGTTGATATAATATTTTCAATATCTAAAGCCCAAATGTTTCTTCAGGTTTATTTTAGTTCTTGCATTATTCTTTATATTAAAAAGTGTTAGTCTATGCTATGATACATGGTGCACAACCGATTTTCTGTAAATACAGTTGTACCACAGAATATATTTCTGTGGTTGTACCTACCCACAAACGTTAACTAATCAATAGGTTAAATGATACCTACCATAAAACTTTAGTAAGCCTCAGTTTATTCATTTTTAAATAAAAAGTATAAAAAGATTAGAAAATATTACCTACAACAATAATTATTGTATCTGTAGATTAGTAGGAAGCCAGTTTACTAGTTTACTCTGCCTGATAAGACATTTAGTGTACTACCTATTATAAACAAAATCTTTTGGTTTAGAAAAAATAACACAAAATATCAATATACACGCTTGAAATTGAATATTTATATTAGTAATGCGAGGAAATTGTGTCAAGAATAGCATTTGAAAAAAATGAGTGTAATTTTAAAAAGTGCACTTTTTAAATTAGGACGTTTTAAGTAGGTACATTGTCACTATACAAAATGACTATGTAAATTAACATAAGTAATTGAATATAATAAAATAAACTACAAGCAAAGCATAGGTAAATGCGAGCTGCGATAAAAGACTGGATCAAAATATCTTTTGCAAATTTGGAAGTTAAAGCTGGCCAGAATGAGCAGAAAAAAAGCATTTCAAATCACTTATCTTCAATAAAGTATTAGGTATCTACTGAAGTGGCTAAATTTGAAATTTATAACAAAGCACCAACATTAAATAAGTTAATATTAGGTACTGAATAAGGAAACATTTCGTCACACATATGGCACAAAGTTAATTATGTGTTAATGATCATAAAATAACAGCAACAAGAGACAATTAGAAAGTATACAGGCCCTTGTGTAGGTTACGAATGACATATTAGTTTAAACACAGGTTAATACCTAGATAGAAGATAATTTTGAAAAAATGTACCTAGGTACTTAATCCTTGGTATAAAAAAATCAATTTCAATAAATTTTATTACTGTAGGCATAAATCTTAGCACAAATTATTAGGTCCATTCTCCTCTATTGGAATGTGACATGACAAGCCCAAAACCCACACATTATATTGCACTTTGAAAATAAAAATAGACGTTTTCAAAATTAAAATTATGAAAATAATAACTATTTTGGACACTAAAGAGGAAAGTACTTATAAATAAATAAATTTCGTTGAAATTACAGTTTCTATTTGATTACAATCTGAACCCACACTGGGAAAAACATGAATGCGGCGAAAATTTTTTATCACGCCGGAAACGATTATTCGGTTTCGTTTTTACAACCTTTTCCTGTTTCAAATAAGTAAAAAACACCTATCAACGTATCAATAACAATAATTATTGTAAAAACTTTTAATTGCACTGATAAAGTTGTAAAAAAAAATCAAGAGGTATACTTACAAAATTCAACTAAGATGAATTCGTTGTCGGTGGTGGCTTGCTCAAAATTTCCCTTGGTTAAAACTAAAACTCCTTCTTCGGCCGTAATGTCTTCAGCTTGAGAAAAAGCCCCCAGAAGGCAAAACACCGAAAAAATTTCGAAAACCCTCATTGTTCCGTGTTTCTTTTATGACAACCCGTTATAAAAAGAGAAAAATTACAAGCGAAATGTCAAAAACATGTCTCCACGTCCTTCGAAAATCAGTATCGCATTGAACCGATCCTTTATATACTCTAGAACAGGTTACCTTTCACACGACCATTTATTTATTTAAACAATAAACAAAGATAGATATAGGCTACTATGAAATCTGAATATAAATTCTTACGTTTATTCTTTTCTGCTCATCAATGACTCGCATACTACGCTTTATCCTCTTCGAATCTTCTTTCTCGGTTGACAACGCGTAAATGACACGCACACTTTCCTTTTCCCGGCCACTTAATAGAATTAATCGATCTCATCGCTTGGATCTAATCAACGTGGCATGAGTCGTGTGTGGACGACATTGGTTGGAATTGGGGCACGTGATTGCTTCGGAAGTACTGATTTGTCGGGTGTTAGCGTGTTGTTTACAACAGATGATTTCCACCGCGTTCGCCATAGGCAACCCAGAAAACCGGAAAGGTTTAATTACAGGACGGTAATAAAAAGTTTCTGTGGGTCAGCCAGCTCGCCTCCGGTGACATACCGAGATTTTGAAGAGGTATTTTATAGGAACCGTTCATTCCACTAGAATAAAGTAACCGGTATAGAGGAACGGTATATTTTTACCAACAAAAGCCATTTTAAAGTATTTGGTCTATTAGGCCGACATTTTAAAAAATGGCGGTAACCAACCATCAAAGTCTAAGAAAATAGGTACGCTGTCAAATTTACGCCCATGGGGACCCGGGCTCAGGTGGGGTTTTGTGGCGTTGAAAACCAGTATTTCTTTGATAACAGGTATGTGCTGTTCCTGTTCCAAATGCATACCTGTTATTATCTTGCACCACTAAATTAATCATTATGAATATTGGTGCAGGCTGCTGAATCCAAGTACCTGTACCGGTAAGAGATACCAGAATAAAATCCAACGTTCGTAAAGTTAAATACTAGGTTGAAACAGTGTAATAGGTAAATTTCAAATCTTGTACCTGTTATTGACTGTTCCACACTTCTACCTGTGACAGATATTTTAGCCGAGTTCCCTTTAAGTAACTTTTAAATAGCAAAGCAAACCACAACTATTTTTTCGTCCCCCCTTGCCACGGTTAAGTAGGCCCCTCTATATTTCAGTATTATACCGTCGATCTCTATTCTTTATTTCCCAGATAGACCGATGTAAATATTAACCAGATATACGTCATAATCAAGCGATCAGGTCGAACCTCCACCAGCTTATATGCTTGCTGCCATATGGGACATTAATTTGAAATATGCGTGTATATAGTGGGGGAAAGTAGTGGGCATGCTTCCCCCCCCCCGAGACTGTCCAAAATAAAAGTAATACGCCATTGGTTATACTGTCAGTAATGATGATCGTGTCAGAGGTCCTTATAAATAACTGGAATAAACACATAAAAAACCCAAATCTGTATTGCAACCACATACCTACATTATAATACAATATGTGACTTGTAAAGTCCGCATCATATGGGATTTTTTTTTATTAATAACTTTATTCGAAATTTGACTTGGGCATCAAGTTCTGCTTCGATCGAGATGAAAATTCAACAAAAAAATAGTAGTCACGTGATTCGCATTATCTGTCAAATTTTAATTTTTTCCAAAAAATAATTCAAAAGTAGGGTTATATTATTTCTATCGAAGTTTTTTTAAATGCAGTGTCTATAGACCACATGCAAAATTTTAGCTGCATAAGATAATTTTGATTTTTTACCCATATTTTGTAAATTGCACACTTTTGCAAAATAAGACTCAACGCAACCTACATAAAACTTCTTAGTTTTGATAATGCTTTATCTCATATACAGAGTAGCGCCATATACGTTTTTCTACAAAATCAAAATTCAAAATTGGGTTATTAAAATTTGGTCGCATGTGATGCAAAGTTTATCTGTTTTTGACCCTTTCATAAAATACCTAAGTATTTTTGAAAACGTAGTTTGTGTCTGAAAGTAATACACCTTATATTAGTATTAAGACAAAAAAGAACACAGTGTCATCAGTAAAGTGTTTATTAAGTGGAAAATAAATTTTAGTGGTGCATGGGTAAAAAATCAAAATTATCTTATGCAGCTGAAATTTTGCATGTGGGCTAGAAACTGCATTTAAAAAAACGTTTTTTAATAACTTTTTTCGATATTTTTAGAAATAACCCTTTTGAATTTTTTTTTGGAAGAAATTAAAATTTGACAGATAATGCGAATCACGTGACTAATATTTTTTTGCTTAATTTTCATCTCGATCGAAGCAGAACTTGATGCCAAAGTCAAATTTCGAATAAAGCTATTAATTTAAAAAATCCCATATGATGCGGACTTTACTGGTCACACTGTATAAGATTACATGTCTGTGATTTGAACCATTCCTGAAACCTAAAATAAACCAAAAGCTACCTAATTTATAAACTTTTTTATTTGTGTCAATATTTTATGTTTGATATTTTAAGTAAATTTTAACACTGCTTTACATTTAACACTACAATACATAAATAATACAATTATTATCATAAATTAATTATAAACATTTTCATAATTTGTTCGTCGGTATTGTATAAAACTGCACAAACCTTTATTTATTTTAATGTCGGCGCAGGACCATGCAATACAATCAAACAAAGCATAGCAAGATTAAGAATCAAATAACAATCGTCCGATTTTTCACTACGAGAATTTCTTTTTCACCCGAAGTTTATGGTAAAAATACCATTAATAAATCAAATGTAGACAAATGCTACTAACCAGGAGCGAGTTACATCGTTACCACCTTAGTTTTCAGACTTTACTGACCAACGTTATTTTTATAGTAGTTTCCCCAATAGATAAGGAGTCAGAAAAAAAATATGTCATGTAACTGAGCCTTCGAATCAGATGAGGCCAATAAATAGTTTATGCGCCACTGGATTTAAGTAGGATTTACTCATGATACAAAGATTAACAAGATATTATGAAGATAGTTTTTAAAATCTTTTCGTTGGTACCTCTGTATTTTTCAGTTTTTTTAAGTTTAAAATCATGATTGTGACGTAATTTTAATGTTATTTATTTGTGTTGACTGGGTGCGTCTCGCTATGTGACCCTGTATGTAGAATTTTCATAATCTCTACGCCCTGAAGATGGCTTATATAAGCCGAAACGCGTAGTCAATTATAATTTTATAAATATATAAGAATAGAAAGGACTTTTCTTTACCAACCTTCCTTTTAAAAACTATCTTAATAATAACCCTTCTAGAGAGCAGCTTTAACTTCGTTAAAGATATTATGATCTTTAAAGGCTGTGACGTCACGTGGTGAGTAAGTAACCATGCATAGAAACGGTTAATCAGTTTCATTGTGTTTCTATTATAAATTGTAATCACCATATCACGTCTCTGAATATCATATCTGATAATAGTGGTAATCTTTGTATAAGGGGACTCGAGTTTTGGTTCGAGAAATCGCTATATGCGCTTACAAAAAATGATTCAGATTGCGGTTAAAGAACGAACACCCCGAAATGTATAAGTATAAAAAAAAATCACTAGGTCCGTTAAGAATCAACTTAATTTGTGACACTTCAAATATTTTATTTTGGGCGCTTTATTTCAGATAATTTTGAAAACTGACAATAACTTGTAACGTATCTACATGTGTGTGAAAATCGATTTTTAGGTTTTCGGACATTCAGAACCGAACCTTCACTTGAATAAAATAGTTCAAAGTTAAATTCCCGGTAAAGGTAACCTGGGTAACCCACTCCGAGCTAATCTAACCTAAAACGGACTTTCTCCCAATGAAAAATTACTTCTTTCATATATTTCACAACATAATAACACATCTAACTCAGTATTCGAAGTGGCTGCGTAGGACGTGTGCAAAAAAGCCATATAGCAATATCTTATAGTTAAAAAACGGGCGTAAGTGTAAATTTATATGTACACAATTTCACATCTTTACAATAGTTTGTGTTTTACAAAAACAGTACAATATTATTATGGAAAAGTAAAACTTTTAACAGTGCGGAAACTCGAAGCGGATCGGACACCATTGCCGATTGGTTAGAACTCCATCTTTGACACTGACAGTTTCGCTTACCAATCAAAGAATTAGTTGGAGTTTGTTTTACTTGCAATGGGGACATACCTGGTGTTTCTCAAAAGACGTTCATCCCTATAACTTTTCTGCATTTATAGATATGAAAATGAAATTTTGAGTTTGTGCATAAGAGATGAGTCTGCATTTATTGACATAATTTTCAATTTGTTAGCACTTCCGGTTTGACCCGAGACGTGACCTTGAAGTTGATATTTTAAATGGGACATCTTGTATATTTTTACTTATTGGGATTCAGCATAACATTCTGAGTAAAATGACACCTCACTTGCCATTTTTTGACGTGTTACAACATTTTTATGTTAATTTTTTATTTTCAATCTAGAGTGCTACAAATTAATTAAATCTGTTATAGGCAAGTAGTATATGAAATTTAAAATTATGTCATAATAATTGACTTTTTAAGTTTCACAAGCGTTTAAAAAATGAAATTTTGTTTTCTTGACGTTTACTCCATTTTTCCAAATGGAAGTACTAAAGAAATATAAAGGCGGCTTTGAAAAACAATGGATTGATTTTGAAAACCAATATGGTTTTTATTTAAAATTGTAATGTAATTCGTTTATTAAACTTACATTGTAAATAAGATAAAATGGTTAGTTTTATTAGAAATGAACAAATTGATATGCTCCTAATTTTTGGAGTGACCAGAAAAATTCTTCTGAAGCCGCAAGATTGTATGTATTGTATGTTTTATAAACTAATGATATTACAACTTTAAATTATAGCCATA
This sequence comes from Polydrusus pterygomalis, assembly GCA_963969555.1. NCBI lineage: Eukaryota > Metazoa > Arthropoda > Insecta > Coleoptera > Curculionidae > Polydrusus > Polydrusus pterygomalis. The sequence continues at coordinate 23,025,560 of OZ018382.1, read as the reverse complement.
TTGCTTTTTAAAACCATTCCATTGTTTTTCAAAGCCGCCTTTATATTTCTTTAGAAAAGAGAGGGCGGCAATAATGCATAACGCTTTTAAATTTGCGATTGGGATTTAAGGCAAATTTTTCAGTGTCAATTTTAAAATAACATAGGAGTGTATGGTATCAAACTGTTGGAAAAAAAATTCTCATTTTAAATATCCTAGTGAATCACCATCGTTCCATTTGGAAAAATGGAGTAAACGTCAAGAAAACAAAATTTCATTTTTTAAACGCCTGTCACAATAATTTTAATTTTCATACACTACTTGACTATAAATTAACAGATTTAATTAATTTGTAGCACTCTACAAATATAAAAAAGTTATAGGAATGAACGTATTTCGAAAATATCTCAGTTTTGGACATTATTTATCATTCAAAGCAAATATAGAATACATAACAAGTAAAGGTATAAGGTAACTGTTTTCGAAACACACAATTTTTAGGTCAGTATTTTAGGTGAAAATAATTTAAAAACATAGATTTAGGCACAGCTATATATTCTGTGATTTAGGTATCGTAACCTGTGCTCAGCTCAGCAGTATAACAAATAAAACTAAGTTAAGCAAATATCAAAAATACTAACTTGCTGTAAAATTATAATACGATAATTTTTATCATACATATATTTTTAAAAAGTGAAACAAAGGAATGCTTTTTTATTAGTTTTTACATAAAAAAATATAAGTTTAATAGTTTTTTTTAATGGTAAAATGTTTCTATGTATCAGATATATTATGTAGTTTGTTGTATCGATATACAGTGTGGTTCACTAAGTGTGCAAGAAATTGGAATTTTTTTTATTAGTTCTACAAAGTCTAAATACTTATCGGACAATACATGCACCAACTTTTGGCAGTATTTAAACTTTAGTTGTACAACTAATTAAAAAAAAACCCATTTGTTGCACACTTATGATCCACTGTATAAAGAAACGAAAACCGACCTCGATATGAATTAGGAAGATCAAATTTTCCACATAACTAGATAATGCTATCAATATGCGGGAAAAAACATTTTCTAGGAGCGGTAGGAAAATACGTTTTCTGCACCGATTTTAGTGTAGAAAAATTAACTTTTGCAGCACCGAAATTTCAAATTAAGGTTTACTTCATCGTGTTGTTCATTGTATTGTCAATAAACTACACGAATTGTATTAAGACATAAAAACAATTACTTTGAAGAATAATAATTATGTTGGTTTTCATATTAAATTTTGTAATAAAAAGTCAAAAAATGGCAACAAAATCCTTAAAAACCATACAGATCGTCCATCGTTCCCATTACAGCCAATTGAAATGACCTGTATGCTGTATGGAGGCATTTATTTAACTATTGTCATGTTGTCAATTGTTATATTTGGATTAGATACGGCAAATTCAACTTAAAACATAATTCAAAGGCGGAAATGGAATAATAAGCAGTGGCGGCTCATAATGAAGGGTTCCGGGGCGCCGCCCTCCCTGCAATTATTGCAAACAGAATCCAAAAATACTTTACTTAAAAAACCAATGATGCAACGTAAAATTATTCAAACCAAACATAGCCATATTCCAACGGGCAAGATATACCTACAGATCTATCAAGCGCGGGCGGCCGATTATCCGTCCCGATTTAACGCGACTACCGGTCGGTTGCCATGACTACGGAGGCGTTATTAATAGTAAGTGTCTTTATTCCTTTCCTTTCCATTAATTATATTTGAAAAAAAATAACTATTTCAAAATAAAGTCATGATTTGTACAGTTGTCGGTTAGTTAATCTTCCTCACGCTCGTAGATAAACAGTTGTCTCTAACACTTGCGGAAAAACCTTTTTTCTACACTTAATGGCAGTTATTGCGTGTGGAAAAGTCTAATTCCTAAACTCCTTAGGAAAACTGTTATAAATAGTCAAAACACAACAGGTATATTACATCTGATCCATGTAGAAACGTAGCCGTTTTCCTTAAGACTACTTTTTCTTGGTTAGTCACGTTTTATAAAGAGTGTCAAAAAGTTATTAAAACTGTTTTCAGAATTTACCATCAGTTACAGGTACAGGCATATCAAAAAAGTAGAATGCTTATAAGACCAGTGTTATTGACATAGCATCTCTAGGAAAGGCTGTCGTTTGACGAGGAATTTTTTTCGCCACTAGTCTCAAATCTCAATCAAACCTATTGTTGGTATTTTTGTTATATACAGGGTGTCTTACGGTCGATGGTACCTTAGACGTTTCTGACGAACCAGTAAGGAATCGTTCTAAAAATTTGGTCGCGTACATAAACGGACATGCTCTACTAACCTAAAATATTTTTAACAATACAGTGTTGCCGCTTCCATAAAAAAATAATAGTAACTTCGATTTTTTAAATGCAACACCATATATTTTATTTTATTTTCGAAACCCCCATCACTTTCCTTACAATTTTTATTAACTCTACTCTATAGTTATCTCTTACCGTTTCTAAGATATAAATTTCCTTTTTTTTTGTCCGAAAACGTCACTTTTAAAAATGCTGATAATTTTGAACTCTAAAATACTGACACCCTGAAATTTGGTAAGTAGTTAACTAATACCATAGGGCTCTTTGCCCTAGTCCCAAATCTTAGTTGCAATATACAGGGTGGTTGAAAAATACACTTATTCTGGTAACTTGAAAAAGTGACCATAAGTCCTTTTTTTCAAATGTAACACCCTGTATATTATTACGGATTTGAAAAGCTGCTAAAATTTCACTTAATTCTTGTATATCATACCTGTATCTAACTAACTAGTTTAACCATTTTTTTGACGTATTAAGCATAATTTGTTAAATTTTCTATACAATTCAATTTTTATTCGGTTATTAGTTAGTTAGCCATGACAAAAACTGATGTTAACGTATGTTACTATGGTTATCGTTTTGACATTTCATTACGTTTAGATACAAGATAGAAATACACTTTAAAGTCATGGAAGAGAGAACTATACAAATACAAATGCAGTTCTTATGAATGTATTTATTTTATTTGGACAATGTGTGTTTGCATTAACATGCAAAAAACATCAACACTAAATTTTTCTTGAAATCCATGCAGTCAACACCCGCATATTAAAGTGTTTGGATGTAAACGGCCAGCGTTTTGAACATCTATTAAAATAGCATTTTATAAGTTATAATATTTTATTATTTGACTACCTGGTTAACATTTAATAAAATTGTCCTGGATCCTTATGAATTTTCTAAGGTTCATTGGCGGTAAATTAGAGTACATTTCGTTAAACTTTATACATGTCGTGGCGCAAATTCTATCACATTGTCCAAATAAAATAAATAAATTCATAAAAACTGCATTTGTATAGTTTCCTTCCATCACTTTAAAGTGTATTTCTATCTTGTATCTAAACTTAATGAAATGTCAAAACGATAACCATAGTAACCTACGTAAACATCAGTTTTTGTCATGGCTAACTAACTAATAACCGAATAAAAATTGAATTGTATAGAAAATTTTACAAATTATGCTTAATTCGTCAAAAAAATGGTTAAACTAGTTAGTTAGGTACAGGTATGATATACAAGAATTAAGTAAAATTTTAGCAGCTTTTCAAATCCGTAATAATAACAGGGTGTTACATTTGAAAAAAAGGACTTATGGTCACTGTTTCAAGTTACCAGAATAAGTGGATTTTTCAACCACCCTGTATATTGCAACTAAGATTTGGGACTAGGGCAAAGATCCCTATGGTATTAGTTAACTATTTACCAAATTTCAGGGTTTCAGTGTTTTAGAGTTCAAAATTATCAGCATTTTTAAAAGTGACGTTTTCGGACAAAAAAAACGGAAATTAATTTATATCTTAGAAACGGTAAGAGATAACTATAGAGTATAGTTAATAAAAATTGTAAGGAAAGTGCTGGGGGTTTCGAAAACAAAATAAAATATATGGTGTTGCATTTAAAAAAATCGAAGTTACTATTATTTTTGTGTGGAAGCGGCAACACTGTATTGTTAAAAATATTTTAGGTTGGTAGAGCATGTCCGTTTATGTACGCGACCAAATTTTCAAAACGATTCCTTTACTGGTTCGTCAGAAACGTCTAAGGTATCATCGACCGTGAGACACCCTGTATAAACTTTCAAAACAACAGGTATTAACAATGCCACTGTGTTTAGTGCATAACTGTTTTAATAGTGAGAAAAGTGCGGCAGAGGATATCTCTTTCAACAGGTAATAACTATAAATATCATAAAGGGATTTTAAAAATTGTTTATGATAAACTTTATTTTCAAATTTGGCGCGCGTCGATTGCTACGCAGTTACAATCAGTGGGAATGTTGCTGCCAACTCAAATTAGTGGATGGCAACCTATAAAAACCATTGCATTAGTAGAAAGATATTATAGTGTACCATAGCCTTTTAACCATTCTACTTCTTTTATAGGTCTGTTGTTACAGGTCATTTAATTTTTTAAATATTATTTCGTTATTTTTTTTGTCTCAATGCGCCACCAATGGGCCTTTTCACTATAAACGAATTTATCACATTCAGCACTGACATCCTGAATTAGTCACATTAAATAGACCAGGGATTTGCTAAAGGTCGACCGGCCGGCATCTACCCGAATGATATGTCGAGTCGGGTTTCCTGTTATTTTCTATTTAAGTTATCAAAACAAAGAAAACATTATAACCGGTCACACTACTGGCAAATCAAATTGCGTGAGTAATGGGGATGAGGTACTAAATATCTGATCTCATGTTTTCAAACTTACTGCCTTCGCGGCGTATTTGTAATTCTAGGATAGGTTTGTGACAGATTTTTATGCTAATGCTGAATATGATGAATTCGGTTATACATACCGGGTGTTTCTCAAAAGACGACGTTCACCTCTATAACTGTTCTGTATTTATAGGCATAATTTTCAATTTGTTAGCACTTCCGGTTGGACCGGAAGTGATCTTGACTTTGGTATTTTAAATGGGACATCTTGTATATTTATACTTATTGGGATTCAGCATAACATTCTGAGTAAAATGAAGCCTCACTTGTCATTTTTTGACGTGTTTTAAAATTTTTATGTTTATTTTTTATTTTCAATCCAGAGAGTGCTACAAATTAATTAAATCTGTTAATTAATAGTCAAGTAGTATATGAAAAATAAAATTATGTCATAATAATTGACTTTCTAAGTTTCAAAAGCGTTTAAAAAATGAAATTTTATTTTCTTGACGCTTACTCCATTTTTCCAAATTGAACGATGGTAGTTCACTAGAATATTTAAAACGAGCATTTTTTTCCAACAATTTTACACCATACACTCCTATGCTAATTTAAAATTGACACGAAAAAATTTGCCATAAGTCCCAATCGCAAATTTAAAAGAATTTTCTAAAGAAATATAAAGGCGGCTTTGAAAAACAATGGAATGGTTTTGAAAACCAATATGATTTTACGTTAAAATTGTAATGTCATTCGCTAATAATTAAACTTACATTGTAAATCAGATAAAATGGTTAGTTTTACTAGAAATGAACAAATTGATATGCTCCTAATTTTTGGAGTGACCAGAAAAACTCTTCTGAAGCCGCAAGATTGTATGTATTGTATATGTTTTATAAACTAATCACATTACAACTTTAAATTAAAGCCATATTGCCTTTCAAAACCATTCCATTCTTTTTCAAAGCCGCCTTTATATTTCGTTAGAAAAGAGGCAATAATGCATAACGCTTTTAAATTTGCGATTGGGATTTAAGGCAAATTTTTCAGTGTTAATTTTAAAATAGCATAAAAGTGTATGGTACCAAATTGTTGGAAAAAAATCCTCGTTTTAAATACCCTAGTGAACCACCATCGTTCCATTTGGAAAAATGAAGTAAACGTCAAGAAAAAAAAATTTCATTTTTTTAACGCTTGTGAAGGTCAATTATTATTATGGCATAATTTTAATTTTCATATACTACTTGACTATAAATTAACAGATTTAATTAATTTGTAGCACTCTAGATTGAAAATAAAAATTTTATAACACGTCAAAAAATGACAAGTGAGGTGTCATTTCACTTATAATGTTATGCTGAACCGAAATAAGTAAAAATATACAAGATGTCCCATTTAAAATACCAAAGTCAAGGTAACTTCCGGTCAAACCGGAAGTGCTAACAAATTAAAAATTATGTCAATAAATGCAGACTTATCTCTTATTCATAATCTCAAAATTTAATTTTAATATCTATAAATATAAAAGTTATAGGGGTGAACGTCTTTTGAGAAACACCCGGTATAGGTCCATTATTGTTCATACCTTTTGGGACATCCTATATGCTATACTAGTCCATAGATCTGCTCATATCGTTAAGAATACGCAGACATTCTGACTTTTATATTGGCCTAAATAGAAATAGAACCCCTATAGTGATATTATAGGGAATACGGGGAATCCTCTAAAATATAAGCAATTGGACCCCAAATTATGTTTACAAACGAAAAACGAAACATTAATCAAAAATTAAAATTATATAGTGTGGTTGTTTAAGTGTGCAACATATGGGCATTTTTTTTATTACCGATTTCTCAGATAATTTTATTCTTGATAAAAGTTGGTGCATGTTCGATAATCATATTAGGTGCACTTGGAATGGTTGCAAGTCAAACGTCGTACAGGGTAGGCCAAAAAATATAAAACTTGTACAAGAATAAAGTACCCCTATTTCAGAAAATTCAGCAAAATGCAGAAAAGTTGTTTAGAATTAAAAGTTATGCATAGAATCAAAAACGTGACCTTATTTGTTTTTTTCCATAGGTATCTGCGATTATTTTAGGAGGATTTCATGTTTGTCGCTTAATTTCAACAGTTTTTTTAATAAACATTTAAAATAAAAATTTTGCACTTTGAATGATAGTTTTTTAAGTCGCATATTATCATTACTAATGTTTTATCTTGTTAAAATTTTTTTTAGGATATTTTAAAGTTGTGTTTAATATCGTTGCAACAAACATGAAGTTTGTGATTCCTTAATAAATTAAAAATTCAAGTAAATTTTACAAATATGCTTGAATTTGAACAAAGATATGTGAAATTGATTTGATTTTGATTAATTTATAAAGGTCTTTATGGTGAATACCTATAAAAACAAATTTGGGAAATTATTGTTTTTTAAACAAATATGTTTTTTTCTTTTAGGAGGTCACGTTTTTGAATCTATGCATAACTTTTAATTCTAAACAACTTTTCTTAATAACATTTTGTTGAATTTTCTGAAATAGGGGTACTTTATTCTTGTACAAGTTTTATATTTTTTGGCCTACCCTGTACGCCGTTTGACTTGCAACCATTCCAAGTGCACCTAATATGATTATCAAAACTGCACCAACTTTTATCAATAATAACATTTTCTGAGAAATCGGTAATAAAAAAAATACCCATATGTTGCACACTTAAACAACCACACTGTATACCTAACACTGACACTGGATGGTATTTAACAACAACAAAAAAAAATCAAGTCTAATTCGCGACTATTTTTTTTAATTAAGCCAGACCTTTACAATATTGCACGTACAGATCACAAAAAACTTATCAAAATGTCTTCAGGTTTTTTAATAAATAACAATACTTTTGTATCAAAATAGTGGAACTAAAAAACATTGTTTAACCCAATGTTAATAAAACGATCAACAGCGAACAACAAATATAAATATATCATCTTGTAGAAAAGTCGACACCACCGAATTGCCTTTACTGTGATACTAATAATTTATTGTATAGAATTTAAAAAAAAAGTTATATAAATAATACGTCCTTGATTTAGATATAATCTTATACAGAAAAAATAGTCTCGTGAGAACATTGGAGTCAATTTCTTTACACTTTCATTGCTTTGGCGCTTAATTCATAGATCACGCTTTTTCATTACCATTGAGCCTGGTCCTCTCTCTGTAATGATAAAGGGAACCAAGTAAGCAGGCAATATTAACATTTACCTGTAAATTTGAAGAAGTAGTCCATGCTTAAGGTGGGAGTGTCAACATGCTTGCCAACCTATAACCTATTTCGCGTAGATTTATTTATGTTTTCCAGCTTTTATACAAAATTTAAAGAAAATCAGTATTGACTTGATATTCTATAGGTAATAACTGACATATTTAGTAAATATCAAGAAATTTCATTACTTATTTTAGGAGAATTGTATAGCGAAAAATATCGGGTAAGATTTTTTTTAACATTATTATGTCATTGTCACTCATTGTTCTTTTACTATACAATTCTCCCAAAATTAGCAATGCAATAAGTTGATATTTTTGTAATATATCAGATACTACCTAAATAATGTACCGACGATATTGATTTTCTTTAAATGTTAGTTATTAAAATAATAAACTCCAAAAATCAACGCGAAATAGGTTATAGGTTGGCAATAGATTGAATGACGTTGAGAATTCAACCTTAAAGTTGAGTTGAAAGTATGGGAAAGAAAAGAACTAAAAGTCTTCCTCCACAAAATTTAATAGAATAGAATTCTTAAGGGTCCCTACATGTTTCGAACGTAAAAACGTTCATCATCAGGAGACAGAAAATGTATTTAAACAATGCTGATGGTTTTAGCAGAAGAGAAAATGGTGAAGGACCTTAATGGAGCCTTCATGGAATTAAAAAATGATGTGTAAAAGAGCCATAATAAGGAGAAATTAATAAAAGTTAAAACATACTCAGTATGTGAGAAGTCAGTAAATGTGGTTCAAACCAACTAAATAAACTGGGGAAGAAGAAAAAACCTTTCTAAAAAGAAAGTGTTAAAGATTATTTAAATTTTTAAAAAAACATTTTTAGGTTTTTGTCAAAAAGACATTGATGGGATAAAATTGGTAGTAGATATCACAGAGGTAATGAAAATTACATATAGCAAGCGCTTAGTGGGGTAACTTTGGTCCCAGCACGTGGATGTTGAACAACCTTTTTTGACCTCTAGAAATTTTTTAAAAATGTGCAATTTTCTAATTAATTTTATCGAATTTAAATTAACCTCTTGCGGGGTTACTGAGATTTAAACCTCAGTACCCCACTAAGCGCTTTGCTGTATGTAATTTTTATTACCTCTGTGATAATTACTACCAATTTTATCCCATCATTGTCTTTTTGACAAAAACCTAAAAATGTTTTTTAAAAATTTAAATAATCTTTGACACTTTCTTTTAAGAAATGTTTTCTCTTCTTCCCCAGTTTATTTAGTTGGTTTAGACCACATTTACTGACTACTCACATACCGAGTATGCTTTAACTTTTATTCATTTCTCCATATTATGGCTCTTTTACACATCATTTTTTAATTCCATGAAAGCTCCATTAAGGTCCTTCACCATTTTCTCTTCTGCTAAAACCATCAGCATTATTTAAATACATTTTCTGTTTCCTGATGATGAAAGTTTCTACGTTCGAAACATGTAGAAACCCTTAAGAATTCTATTCTATTAAATTTTGTGGAGGACAAGTACACCGTATGATGGCCGCTTTGCTTTTGTAAAATAGTAATTTACGTTACAAGACCGGAAAGTAGTGTTTTTTAGGTCGAGCCAAGCATTTCCAGGGCGAGCCGTAGGCGAGTGCTGGAAGCTTGGAGAGACCTGGAAAACACTTATTTTCGGTTGCGTGACGTACAATATTTTTTTTAAGACCGACACTTCGATATACTTACATTAAATTATTTTTAAATGCGTCGTATGACTTCTCGTAGCGGGCTTTTGATTTTTCTGGCAAGTCGCTTTCGTTGCTGCTTCCAAAATTTCTTCTGAAATCTCATTTTCCGTGTCGGATAATTCAAAATCTGAATTCATATTGTTAAATTTGCGAACTCGCGAAACAAGTTTGACATAAACAACAAATTAAAAATCAACGAACTGTCACTCGACAATACATCGAAATGTTGTTGTCATAGTAACGAAATCAAGGTAGCTTGTATTATCAAAGAACAATTGGAAAAACAAAAAACAGGGACCGGAAAAATCTTTTTTTTAAAACCGACCAGAAAATTTACACTTTCTGGACAATTTTTCGTCTAGAAAATTACGTTTTTCCGGTCTCTAATGTCACTGTCACCCTGTTTTTTGTTTTTCCAATCGCTCTTTGATAATACAAGATACCTTGATTTCGTTATTATGACAACATTTCGATGTATTGTCGAGTGACAGTTCGTTGATTTTTAATTTTGTTCTTTATGTCAAACTTGTTTCGCGTAGATTATAAAATATATCGAAGTGTCGGTCTTAAAGCAAATATTGTACGTCACGCAACCGAAAATTAGTGTTTTCCAGGTCTCTCCCAGCTTCGTTGATTTTTAATTTGTTGTTTATGTCAAACTTGTTTCGCGAGTGCGCAAATTTAACAATATGAATTCAGATTTTGAATTATCCGACACGGAAAATGAGATTTCAGAAGAAATTTTGGAAGCAGCAAGGAAAGCGACTTACGATATATTGCCAGTAAAATCAAAAGCCCGTTACGAGAAGTCATACGACCAACGACTTCTAATACAATAGAAGTATTTGCATACGACGCATTTAAAAATAATATAAAATAATTTAATGTAAGTATATCGAAGTGTCGGTCTTAAAAAAAATATTGTACGTCACGCAACCGAAAATTGGTGTTTTCCAGGTCTCTCCAAGCTTCCAGCTCGCCCTGGAAATGCTTGTCTTGACCTGAAAAACACTACTTTCCGGTCTTGTAACGTAAATTACTATTAATGCATCTTACCGTTGTGTCAGGATTGCTTGGGTTATGGTTGCCCGTAGAGTCCTACCAAGGACGAGACGGCGCGGCGTTCGTGGTCTGCCCGCCCCCGGGTATCCATTAAACTTGGATCCCTGAATGATTAGCCACGAAACTGTTAACGAAATGAAAAGAATAAATCTTGTGCAGCCTTCTTTTGAAGTTATTCCAATTTTCCAAATAAATGGTATGACATTTAGTATCTTCTGCCTTGTGCCTTGATGTATTTTATCATTTCGAAGGGTAATACTAAGCCCGATTTTAATGAAATACCCTATTAAATAAGATAACCGCCAAAACAATGGAGTTCTATATGAATCAGCACCAATGCTCTCACTTCCTAAGTCTATAAAGACAATACTGCCGGTGATAATTGTTATAATCTAAGAAACACGAGCATAATTTGAAATCAGACGGTTTGTACAAATAATATGTAAAAAAATACGATTTATCAATACAAAATTATGTTAATCTTTGGTTTAAGATCGTATCCTGGTCAAAAAGATAAACTTTATTATGTCAAAAACGACAGTGTTGAAACACATTAAATTACGTACTACCAAATTTCTATTAGAAATGTCATTGGTTCTATCAATACATTGTTTTTGACGTAACGGCGTTTATTCTCTTTCGGACAGGATAATATTTAGCATTGTAGTAATTTTCGGTTTCCAAGTTATAACAGTAAGAGTTGTTTCATACAATAAACTTGAAAGGTAAAGCTATGTCGACTTTCTTTTATAAAAAACTATATGTAGGCGTATTGCCAATGCTCACACACCAATAGCCCTTTTTGCCTATAATGTAAAACATCTAATTAAAATAAGCTCAATTTTTTTAAATTTATATTTTTGATTTGTCAACGCAAAGCTTGCAAGATGCTGCTATCAAAAAATCGTCCATCTAATTCACAGTCACCGAGCAACAAAAACAACTAGAGTAAACGCATGTAATGCTACAATGTTCAATTAATGTACAATGAATTGTCATTGATTTTACATCATCAGTGATAAAGGATTTTTTAGGATAATGTAAAAGACAAATGTAATTTCATCTGTACACAGCCAAAGCGTCTAATAAAATACACCCCTTATGATTGTGTCGCTTAGACTATGACTTAGCTGATTTTTTGACCGCACCTCTACGAAAAAGTAACATTATAGGAACGAATATAGGCTATTAATCTGATAGCGTTGACCAATACGAGTCAATCGATAAAAATATACACTTAAAATTACTTTACAAAGCCACAAGATCCTCCTCTTTTTTCTGCTTATCCTTTTTTATTGTACTAGGGTTGTTTGAACCGGTCGTTGCAGAAACGGTGGGTAGGTTTTCCGCAGCTGCCGCTCTTTCTGCTAGAAATCGTTCAAAGTCGCTGGATGTGACGGATTCCTCCGCTGGACCCTGCAATTCCAATGGTAAAAAGCGATTAGCCATTGTGGAGCGAAATATTGATAGGTGGATTCCGTCGTTGAGAAAGATGACAGACAAAACAATTGAAGAAAATTCGCCACATTGGTTAATCCAAGGACCAAATTACACTGCAACATATTTGGGGAATATGCCATTTCTTTTACTTACAGGCCACACCACAGAATATATAGCTACGCAACAGAACGCTGGAGACGTGGCAACATACCAAAGCCAAAATAGGAAACCGGCTGCCTCCCGCCGGCTTCCTGCATGGTTTTTAAGCTGCTTCAGTTCATCCTCTACCGTGGAGATGTCGTTCGCGCTTGTTCATAGTTGCCAAATGTAACGTCGCGTTGGTAAATATAGGAAAAAAATTTAATTGATTATAAATTTAATATGGAAAAATTTAGTATCATTAATTTGTGAGGCAGGTATTTTATATTGTAAAACATTTATAACCCCGGCGCTACAATTGTTCAAGCAGCCCCAACGGGATGCATGGGTATATTTGCGCGCGCCACTAACTGCCCCGAGGTAAACTACTATAAATAATTTTGAAGAAGTAGTCCATACTCAAAGTGGAGTTAAATGAATGTTTCAGTAATTTATTAATACTTTTAACAGATATGTTTTTCAAAACTCCCTAATTTTTACTACCCTATCTTTTTTTGGCACGACAGTGTGCTTCTACGTTAACCCTCGACATTTCAGTATGCTGGAGTCTTGATTTTTGATCTTCTGATTTTTCAATTTTACATCTCTTGTACACCATTAAAAGCTCCATTACGGCTCAATCTCACCATTATTTTCTCTTGCTAAAAACATCAGCATTTTAATTTTCACTTTGTTTCCTGATGATGAGTGTTTCTACACTCGAAACATGTCGATGTAATACTAGGTTCGCCTAGTTTTTCGTTTAATAAAGATTGTGGAGAAAGACTTCGTGCTTTTCTTTTTCTGTACTATAAATAAGTTAATTGATATACTGAAATTTAAAAATATTGAGATTGCGCCTTTGGTAATAGCGCAGATAATCGGTTATCTGTGGTAATAACAATAGCAAAAAACCAAATTGGTTTGATTTCAGAAATGTTATTATATCATTTAAATTTTCGTGGAAAATATCTGCGAATGAAAATAAATTGTTTTATTGCGTAGCTATATATTCTGTGGCCACACTGAAGAAATTGAATTTTTCTTCATCCTTGTCACATTCGGAACTTTACGTTTGACCAACAAAGTATGAATGAGATGGTAAAAGAACTTAGTCCAGTCCTGTCTCTGCGTAACGTAAAATAGACCAGATTTCAACAGGGTGGCATAAATGACAGGTGACTGCTCTTAGAGAAATTTGTTATAATTGCGATTGATACATCCAATGTGGTGAGGTTTTAAAAAATATTACATTTGTGCCAAAATTCCGCTAAAATAATTTAAAGCGCTTCTATCGTTTCCCCATTATTCTGTTGTGCAAAGGCAGACAAACCATTTCCTTTTTTGTCGTAACATAACCTGAGAAAAAATATTACCTGACAGAGGTTTATCACTTTTCAAATTTTACTTCTAACTTTACTTTTCCATATCATAAAAGGACGTGTAAAATGGGTTTCTATCATCTTTCTCAAGCTAGAATGGACTGGGTTAGCTTTTCACCACTTCATGACAATAATGCCTTCAACACCAGAGGCCAAAACTTTAAAAATGTAAAGTGGTGCTTAGTAGCACAGGCGTATAAAAAAGGTAGAATGCTTAATAGGATGTATAAATGACACAATGACATTATAATATCTCTGTACCTTATTAAATGTGTGTTTTTCTGCTAAATCAGAATTGGGCTATTAAAATTTGGTCGCATGTGATGCAAAGTTTACTTGTTTTTGACTCTGTAACTTCATAAAATAAGTATTTTTAAAAACGTAGTTTGTGTCTGAGTAAAAAAAAAATAAAAAATAAAATAAAGGAGTTTTAAATTAAATCGTTGAAAATAGATAAACTTTACGTTAAGTTAAACTAAAATTTATTTTTTTAAAACCGACCAGAAAATTTACACTTTCTGGATAATTTTTCGTCTAGAAAAAACGTTTTTCCGGTCTCTAATGTCACTGTCACCCTGTTTTTTGTTTTTCCAATCGCTCTTTGATAATACAAGATACCTTGATTTCGTTATTATGACAACAACATTTCGATGTATTGTCGAGTGACAGTTCGTTGATTTTTAATTTTGTTCTTTATGTCAAACTTGTTTCGCGTAGATTATAAAATATATCGAAGTGTCGGTCTTAAAAAAAATATTGTACGTCACGCAACCGAAAATTAGTGTTTTCCAGGTCTCTCCAAGCTTCCAGGACTCGCCTATGGCTCGCCCTGGAAATGCTTGTCTCGACCTGAAAAACACTACTTTCCGGTCTTGTAACGTAAATTACTATTTCCACTTAATGAACACTTTACTGATGTTCTTTTTTGTCTTAATATTACGGTGTCTTACTTTCAGACACAAACGACGTGTTCAAAAATACTTAATTATGACGTTACCTTACACAGGGTCAAAAACAAAGAAACTTTGCATCATATGCGACCAAATTTTAATAGCCCAATTTTGATTTTGTAGAAAAACACACATTTAATATGGCGCTACTTTAAAGAAAATGTATCTGAAATAAAGCATTGTCAAAACTAAGAAGTTTTATGTACGTTGCGTTGAGTCTTAAGGCGGCATCCCACGGCGTGTGTATCGGCGATCCTGGCTCGTGGCTTGAGTTCGTCTAGGCTCGCCTAGGCTTGGCTCGTTAATCTGGGCTTGGCAAGTGGATGCGATCCCACGACGCGTGAAAGGTCGTGAAGAATGCTCGTGTTGGTTTGGCAAATTTATTTTTTAGTCGTGCCAGTGGTGTTGCAACATGAACATGAATGAACCTCCGTACTCGTTTCAAGCGATCGTTGGATCGGGTTGAACACGACACGAGCCGAGCTCGAAGAGGCTCGCCTTCCTTTGAGTATCGTCAAGTTTACCGACAAAAAGCGGGTACGTCCAAGCCGCGCCAAAAATAACGAGCTGCCCCATAGCTGCCCGGTCCCACGACTCGTGTATCGGCGAGTCTTGCTCGTGGCTTGCCGATACACGCGCCGTGGGATGCCGCCTTTATTTTGCAAAAGTGGTGCAATTTACAAAATATGGGTAAAAAATCAAAATTATCTTATGCAGCTGGAATTTTGCATATGGGCTAGAAACTGCATTAAAAAAATATTTTTCTAATAACTTTTTTGGATACTTTTGAATTATTTTTTGGAAAAAATTAAAATTTGACAGACAATGCGAATCACGTGACTACTATTTTTTTTGCTTAATTTTCATCTCGATTGAAGCAGAACTTGATGCCAAAGTCAAATTTCGAATAAAGCTATTATTAAAAAAAAATCCCATATGATGCGGACTTTATTGATCACACTGATGTATATCACAAAAATAACAACAAATTGTTCAACGAAACGAAAGAACACCACAATAAACACGCAAATAAGTTAATAAAATAACAATAGGCTTGATTGGTTCGCTGTGGTTCAGCAATACTTTGGTTGCCGTTAATAAAATTTCAAATGGTTGTCAACTTTTCTTCCAGTGAAAAATAGTAATTTACGTTACAAGTCCGGAAAATACTGTTTTTTTGGACGAGTCGACAAAATTCTAGGACGAGCCGTAGGCGAGTCCTGGAAGTCTGAGAGTCCAAAAAAACAGTATTTTCCGGACTTGTAACGTAAATTACTATTTTTTCGGCAATCGTGTAGACTAACAAATCAATGAGACACATTTCTTTATTATATTTCTTTGTAGAACAAAATTTCGAACATTGTAAATCTTATTTGTAATAAATATTGAAATTTGAACAGCAGATAGGTACTAACAGAAACATTCTAATTCTTATTTATATTAAAATTTGAGCAATTGCTAATATTAATGTGATTCTTCCCGGCCTAGTCCGGGAAGTACGTACATGCCGGACGCATTTTTGTATCGAGCGTCCAGTACACCGCATTCGGGTAATATCGCATTAACCGAGGTCTGTCTATCGTCGATTGTCAAGCTACCATACTGTCAACTTTTGACTGATAACCATCAATTTTTTTTTAGCTTTTTTCTTATAAGTAGAGGATTATAAGAAGACGATAACTAGAGAAACAAATTCCGTCTAAAAGGTATATTGGCAACCGGTTTGTTCGTTGTTACCCAGAGCATTTTTTTAAATTCAAAAACCAAGATTTCAGCCTAATCGAGCGTACGGTAGTCCGACAACAGTTCTTGTACCGTTCTTTTATCGCACTCGTCAAAATTTTGTACTTTTCAGCTGTTTTGTCAGTTTCCGTTGCTTTATTCTCTTTACTTCGGTTTAATCTATGGCATTTCTTCTTATACTTTTGATATTTTCGCTCAGCTGCCTCTAGCTTTTCTTTCAGATTTACGTTTTCTCTATAGAGTTTAGTTCTGTCCCTTCTTACTTGTTTACGTCCACGATTCTGCGCAGAAACAGAAGCTGATGCAGGTGAAGTCACCGTTGATGTTGATTGTTCCTTAGCCGAACGAGATAGAAATAGTGATTGTCTAGGCATCCGTTCATGAGAATTTTTTCGAGTGGCTTTCTGGCGCGAAGACAATGGAGATGGAGACAAAGAAGGTGTGCGCAATCTGCGAGAATCGGGTATCGGACGATTTTCAGGAATATTTGGTGCATTTTGTCCTGTTGGTGGAGTGTTCACACGAGGTACATCAGGTTGAGGGGTCAATTCCGGAGTGTTTCTTGTAATAGATTGCAGGGCA
This sequence comes from Polydrusus pterygomalis, assembly GCA_963969555.1. Lineage (NCBI taxonomy): Eukaryota > Metazoa > Arthropoda > Insecta > Coleoptera > Curculionidae > Polydrusus > Polydrusus pterygomalis. The sequence continues at coordinate 23,008,565 of OZ018382.1, read as the reverse complement.
TGAATGCGGGCTCTTCTTTTGCTGTTAGCGACCCGCCATTTTCTCTTGCATTGGCGATGTTCACGTGATGTTAAGTCTTTGACAAGGCGTTTTGTTTTGTGGTACCTTTTTTCTTGCGTCCTCATCTTTAACAGGGTCTAATTTTCGCTTGTTTCGGTACCGACGTTGTTTTTCGGCTGGAGTTAGCGGCATGATATTCTGTAAAAGATAAAAACATGGCATTGTAGTACTAATTTTACCGTCAACAATTAAAGTAAGTCAGCAAACAATTGTAAAATTGTTAAAATATTAACCTGTGGGTCGATACGAACTAATCAAGTTAAATAAAATTAGAAAGAATCAGTGACAGAGTATATTTACAACTGCGTTACCATCTTTACAACTGCGTTACCACAGCAGAGTAACAAAGTGGGCCGGTAACACAGTTGTAAAATAACATGATGCTACCTGATATTTACGAAATGACCATATAATTTGCAAATCCAACAATAGAATACAATTAAGTGACATAAATGCCACGTCTCAACAGTTAAAACATAAAGTAAAAGTTTAGAAACTTACCTTTTCGCCGGGTAACAAAGTGCACACCAAATAAACACACGCGTCTTGATTCACAACATGGCGGCGACTGAGTGGCGGCACGTGGCTTACTGCCATTCCCCTCCACCCCGCTCTTGTAATGCGCAACCTACCCAATCGACCCGACCAGTGGCGGTACAGCGACATCTAACGATTTTTTTAAGAAATACCAGTAACATAGTAGTACCGTATTGAGCTTCTTCCTTAGGGACAAAACTAAAGTAATTATTTTGAAAAAGAAATAAATCGTTTAAAAATATATGAGGCCTACATAAAAAACGCAAACATATCAAATAAACTTAATAAATTTTTGAAACATAGACTACACTGCAATAAGAATACTTTTTTTGGTTAAGTTAGTCCGCGTATTAGGTCGGGGACACTTTGCAATACTATGGAAAACAACTATGTTACCATAAAACTCCACTTTGTTACCCTTAATTATCTTAAAATAGGCAAAATATTTAAATATAAATGTTAACAGAAGTAAAGGAAATATTACGGAAGTTTCGTGTATTGCGCAATATTTTTAAATTTTATGAAGAATATGGCAAATCTAGATTTTTTTGTCTGGGGGACACAAAAACCTGCACTAAAAAGTAGAATGACCCACTTCCCGGACTAGGCCGGGAAGAATCACATTAATATTAGCAATTGCTCAAATTTTAATATAAATAAGAATTAGAATGTTTCTGTTAGTACCTATCTGCTGTTCAAATTTCAATATTTATTACAAATAAGAATTAAAATGTTCGAAATTTTGTTCTACAAAGAAATATAATAAAGAAATGTGTCTCATTGATTTGTTAGTCTACACGATTGCCGAAAAAATAGTAATTTACGTTACAAGTCCGGAAAATACTGTTTTTTTGGACTCTCAGACTTCCAGGACTCGCCTACGGCTCGTCCTAGAATTTTGTCGACTCGTCCAAAAAAACAGTATTTTCCGGACTTGTAACGTAAATTACTATTTTTCACTGGAAGAAAAGTTGACAACCATTTGAAATTATATTAACGGCAACCAAAGTATTGCTGAACCACAGCGAACCAATCAAGCCTATTGTTATTTTATTAACTTATTTGCGTGTTTATTGTGGTGTTCTTTCGTTTCGTTGAACAATTTGTTGTTATTTTTGTGATATACATCAGTGTGATCAATAAAGTCCGCATCATATGGGATTTTTTTTTAATAATAGCTTTATTCGAAATTTGACTTTGGCATCAAGTTCTGCTTCAATCGAGATGAAAATTAAGCAAAAAAAATAGTAGTCACGTGATTCGCATTGTCTGTCAAATTTTAATTTTTTCCAAAAAATAATTCAAAAGTATCCAAAAAAGTTATTAGAAAAATATTTTTTTAATGCAGTTTCTAGCCCATATGCAAAATTCCAGCTGCATAAGATAATTTTGATTTTTTACCCATATTTTGTAAATTGCACCACTTTTGCAAAATAAAGGCGGCATCCCACGGCGCGTGTATCGGCAAGCCACGAGCAAGACTCGCCGATACACGAGTCGTGGGACCGGGCAGCTATGGGGCAGCTCGTTATTTTTGGCGCGGCTTGGACGTACCCGCTCCTTATAAGTAGAGGATTATAAGAAGACGATAACTAGAGAAACAAATTCCGTCTAAAAGGTATATTGGCAACCGGTTTGTTCGTTGTTACCCAGAGCATTTTTTTAAATTCAAAAACCAAAAAAAAACCAAGATTTCAGCCTAATCGAGCGTACGGTAGTCCGACTGTTGTCGTAGTACCGAACGCTCGATACGTGCCGAGGTCGAACATCACGAATGCGGCTTACTGGACGCTCGATACAAAAATGCTTCCCGGACTAGGCACGTACTTCCCGGACTAGGCCGGAGAAATGCTACTTTCTCAAAGGAAAAGCGTCCGGGAAGTGGGTACTTTCCGGACGGTTGCCGGAAAAATTAATTTCCCGACGATACAGCCTTTCCTAGAGATGCTATTTTAATATCAAATGTCCTATGGGGAATAAGCATTCTATTTTTTTTATAGGTCTGATGGAACTAAGAAGGCATACGTTGAATATCTAAGCACATTGTGTTAATAAAAAAACGCTAGCTTAATCTGTGCCGGATAAAATAATAATGTTCCATAAATAGTGATTAATCTATCTTTTGACTACAGGGTGCAGCAGTGCAGTGCACAGATATTCTTATCCCTTGGGGAATTATTAATAAATACACAAACCTATTTGGTTTTTTATAAAAACGACAACATTGTTATTTCTACATAGTATGTATAAATATACAGGGTGTCTCAAAAGAATGGAATATCGCAAATATCTCCTTAATCAATGCATTGTTACAAACACCACAATTTTTTTAACATTTTTGTGTTTTACGGGAAATTCTACACAGATTTTATGTAATATAGTATGATGGCAAATATAATACAAGGTGTAAAAAATTACTTTAAACAAAATTCAAAAAATAAGTTTGAAAATTATATTTAAACTAGTGAAACAAAGCATTCGGCTTTAGCAGATGTTCCAAATGGCCCCCGTGGACTATTTGGCAATATCCTAATATCTCATAGACATGTTGTACGGTATGTTGTACGATTTCTGGCGATATATATTGAGGAACATATGTTCCTCGTTACTTGGCGAATTCGTCAAGATCGTCGATATTCTGCGCTTGGTGTTGATATACCCTTTCTTTTAAGTATCCCCAAGCAAAATAGTCTAGTGGGGTAAGGTCGGGTGACTTAGGCGGCCACTCCACCGCCCCGCTCCTTCCAATCCACCTGTTTGGAAAGATTGTGTTCAGATATTCCCGAACTGCATGCCCATAATGAGGCGGGGCACCGTCGTGCTGTAGCCATATCTGTTGTCCAGGAATATCTGGATCGTGATCATTTGGGAAAATAACTGCCAGAGAAGGAATTAATTCAAATGTTAGAAAATCCAAATATCTGTCGGCCGTTAGTGTTTGTTGAAAAAAAATAAGGTCCCAACATCCTGTTGTTAATGATCCCCATCCAAACATTTACTTACACTTTTAGCGAGGAATTAGACTAAAAACACGTATCTTCAATTTTTTACACCTTGTATTATATTTGCCATCATTATGTTACATGGAATCTATGTGTAGAATTTCCCGTAAAACACAAAAATGTTAAAAAAATTGTGGTGTTTCATTTGAAAGAACGAAGTTGTCGTGTCCCAAGCTTTTGTGGGACAACCTGTATAGAAACAAATATTTTTGAAATGGGTAAAAAATAAAAATAAAATCGACTTGTCCCAGCGTTTTTATGACAATGCATTAATTAAGGAGATATTTGCCATATTCCATTCTTTTGAGACACCCTGTATAATTCTGCAGCGGTGTTGTTAATTAGCAAGTAAAACATATCCACAATTTTTAACAAAATTTACTTGTTCCTTAATCCAAAACTTTGCGAGCTGTAAATCCTTCTCTTAAAATAACGACGGCTTTAGTTACACTTTAATATTGTTATTTTAAAAAGAACTTGCGGGTGTTAAAAAAAAGCATTTCACTACATTGAACGTGAAAATTGAAAACTGAAAAACTTACCGTTTTTCCTAACCATTTGGCCATTTCATCAAGTTCTCGGTCTTCGTCAGACTATAAGAGCGCGCGAAACACATAAAAATACACAAAAAGCACATTTAAATAAAACAAACAAAAAAAGAAATAATATTAAACATAACATATGATTAAGGAAGAGAAAAAAAAATTGATGTTTTGTAATATAAAGAATACTTTGAATATACATGGCGTACAATTTTGCGATTTCTCCGCCTATCGGCGCTTTTCAGCAATCTTACTTCCAGATAGCCCGGAAGGTAGCGTTGCATTTTTGATAGTGATTTCAGGTCTCTTGATTTTGTGTGTATTCGATAGTCTAGATATAGCTAGCAATCAAAACAAGCGTCAGCTGTCATAGACCAGTGCTGAAGCCTTTGAAAATGGTAAAAAGTGAAAAAAAATAATAGTAGGATGAAACCCATTGGAAAAGGAAGAGAATAGAACAAAAATAAAAGGAAAAATAAATTACGGGCGATCCGAGGTCGGGAAGGGGGGGGGGGGGGGGGGTTTAAGGGTAGAAAACGATTTATCTCGATTTCCGGTAAAACTACAAGTCCTATGGAAAAACGTTAAATCGCAAAGTTGTAGGTAATAAAAAGATCTACAACTTTTGTATTTACACTTTTTTCACATAACCTCAAAATTTATGTGAAAAATTCAAATAACCAAGTTGTTGGTTTTTTATTTTTATCTTTTACAAAAATTTTTTTTTATCCACGAAATTTGGTGAAAACTTACCTTTTTATGTCCTAAACACACTGTAATTTTTTTGATTTAAAATATTTATTTTTTAACCTTATTTTGACTTAATATCGAAAAAACACCCTAATTTTCAATCGAAAATTCTCACGTCAAAATATCTGCTTTTTTAAAAAAGTCGGTGGGCTTTTTACTCGTTGAAATCTCTACTTTCTGATGGTGTTAAAAAATCTATACATTACTATGGTAAATGTTCTCAAAAAAATGCAAAGAAACGAAAAAAACTCGAATCCGAAATTTTTTTTTAGATCAATATGTACAATTTTGAGCTATTTATTAAAATTTATACTTTAATTACTCGAAAAACGTAAGATTCCATGTTACATTGATAAAAAAAAGTATAAATTTTAATAAATAGCTCAAAATTGTACATATTAATTTTAAAAAAAATTTATCAGGGATATTTTGCAGACCTTACCTGTATCTTGGAGTGCATTATAGGAAAATATTTTTTTTTACAGGGTGTTCCAAAAAAGTGTGACGTTATACGTATTTTTTTAGATCCCATGCCATATATTTTCTTACTCATTTGGGTGCCTCCTATAGTTACCTACATACCCCTAAAATTTTATTAAAGCCGATTCAGTATTATAAGCGAAAAAAAATAAAAACTAAAAAATATCAGTTCTGCACCACTGGTTTTAAAAATTAATAAAAACTAAATATAATGCCTCCTTAATAAAATTATACCAAGGTACTACTGTATAATTTTATTAACGAAACATTATTTTAATTTTTTATTAATTTTTAAAACCAGTGGTGCAGAACTGATATTTTTTAGTTTTTATTTTTTTTCGCATATAATACTGAATCGACTTTAATAAAATTTTAGGGGTATGTAGGTAACTATAGGAGGCACCCAAATGAGTAAGAAAATATATGGCATGGGATCTAAAAAAATACGTATAACGTCACACTTTTTTGGAACACCCTGTAAAAAAAATATTTTCCTATAATGCACTCCAAGATACAGGTAAGGTCTGCAAAATATCAACATTTTAACTTAATTAATAAGTGAGCTATAGAAGAGGTGCAGGACCCTGTATAAGCAGCTGACGCATAATCCCCCATTATCTTTGCAGCTTATTTTTTTTAAATTTATTGTCATCATATAAACATTTGCTGTACAGGGTTTTTCCGTATATTTTGGAGCACCCCTGGAGCTTTTATTTGAAGACCTAGAAAAAACTTTAAATTACCAAAGTTGCATGATTTATCCTGAACTGCCAGAATTTGTTATCGGACAATATTATTAATATATTAATTTTTTTTTTAACTCCTCACTCTTTTCTGATTCCAAATATGTATATATGTTATATGTTTACTTTAGTCGTTAAGGCAAAATTTCATTTCAAAATATTGCGGATTAGAAAATCTATATTGGTGTGAGGAAAACATGCTAGAACATAATGCTTATTCAGTAACAATAATTAATATAAATAATGATAATAATTTATGAAACAAACATATAACATATATACATATTTGGAATCAGGAAAGAGTGAGGAGTTAAAAAAAAAATTAATATACAGGGTGTTCCATTTAAAAAAATCGACATTGGCATTATTAAACAAATTTACGATGTTCATTTGTTTTGTCCGATAACAAATTCTGGCAGTTTAGGAGAAATCATGCAACTTTGGTAATTTAAAGTTTTTTCTAGGTCTTCAAATAAAAGCTCCAGGGGTGCTCCAAAATATACGGAAAAACCCTGTACAGCAAATGTTTATATGATGACAATAAATTTAAAAAAAATAAGCTGCAAAGATAATGGGGGATTATGCGTCAGCTGCTTATACAGGGTCCTGCACCTCTTCTATAGCTCACTTATTAATTAAGTTAAAATGTTGATATTTTGCAGACCTTACCTGTATCTTGGAGTGCATTATAGGAAAATATTTTTTTTACAGGGTGTTCCAAAAAAGTGTGACGTTATACGTATTTTTTTAGATCCCATGCCATATATTTTCTTACTCATTTGGGTGCCTCCTATAGTTACCTACATACCCCTAAAATTTTATTAAAGTCGATTCAGTATTATATGCGAAAAAAAATAAAAACTAAAAAATATCAGTTCTGCACCACTGGTTTTAAAAATTAATAAAAAATTAAAATAATGTTTCGTTAATAAAATTATACAGTAGTACCTTGGTATAATTTTATTAAGGAGGCATTATATTTAGTTTTTATTAATTTTTAAAACCAGTGGTGCAGAACTGATATTTTTTAGTTTTTATTTTTTTTCGCTTATAATACTGAATCGGCTTTAATAAAATTTTAGGGGTATGTAGGTAACTATAGGAGGCACCCAAATGAGTAAGAAAATATATGGCATGGGATCTAAAAAAATACGTATAACATCACACTTTTTTGGAACACCCTGTAAAAAAAATATTTTCCTATAATGCACTCCAAGATACAGGTAAGGTCTGCAAAATATCAACATTTTAACTTAATTAATAAGTGAGCTATAGAAGAGGTGCAGGACCCTGTATAAGCAGCTGACGCATAATCCCCCATTATCTTTGCAGCTTATTTTTTTTAAATTTATTGTCATCATATAAACATTTGCTGTACAGGGTTTTTCCGTATATTTTGGAGCACCCCTGGAGCTTTTATTTGAAGACCTAGAAAAAACTTTAAATTACCAAAGTTGCATGATTTATCCTGAACTGCCAGAATTTGTTATCGGACAATATTATTAATATATTAATTTTTTTTTTAACTCCTCACTCTTTTCTGATTCCAAATATGTATATATGTTATATGTTTACTTTAGTCGTTTAGGCAAAATTTCATTTCAAAATATTGCGGATTAGAAAATCTATATTGGTGTGAGGAAAACATGCTAGAACATAATGCTTATTCAGTAACAATAATTAATATAAATAATGATAATAATTTATGAAACAAACATATAACATATATACATATTTGGAATCAGGAAAGAGTGAGGAGTTAAAAAAAAATTAATATACAGGGTGTTCCATTTAAAAAAATCGACATTGGCATTATTAAACAAATTTACGATGTTCATTTGTTTTGTCCGATAACAAATTCTGGCAGTTTAGGAGAAATCATGCAACTTTGGTAATTTAAAGTTTTTTCTAGGTCTTCAAATAAAAGCTCCAGGGGTGCTCCAAAATATACGGAAAAACCCTGTACAAATTTTCAAACGACCTGAAATGACTTTTAGATATTCTTTTTTTGACATAATTGACATTCTCTTACGACTAGGTCCACCACGACTCTGACAGTTGACGCTTGTTTTGATTGCTAGCTATATCTAGACTATCGAATACACACAAAATTAAGCGACCTGAAATCACTATTAAAAATGCAACGCTACCTCCCGGGTTAAGAATTATGGACACAACTATTTGTGTAAATGAGTAGGGACAGTGGATGTTTTTCGATTAATATTTGGAGTTGGATAAGTGCTAGGGGACCATGAGTTTTGCAAAGCTGCTGTTTATCGGGATATTCTTCTTAGAGTCATGATTCCCTACTTTTCGTCAGATTTCATAACCATGAGCTGATAGTAATAGCGTCCGGTACAACATCGATAACAAAGGATATTTTTTTATTCGGTTTAAAACATTTTTATTTAAGTTTACTCTAGTCATTATAATACAAAACACCAACAGTTTCAAGCAGAAAAACATCGATCAGAACTAATAAAAACTGAAAAAGTAAAAAAAGGCAAAAAATAAAAAATGATTGTAAAATAGATAATGGTAATAGGAGCGAGTGTACATGAATGCTGTCAAAATATGTATAAAACAATGTAGTATTTTTTAAATTGTTGAGAATTTTTTTTATATATTTTTATTTAGTTACATATTTAAATTGCTTAAAAATGAAAAGTTTCTGGATTAGATTTTCAGGTCTGGTCAAAGATTATCTTATTCTAAATAGAATAATTAATATTTTGAATATTTATACAGTATGACTTTGTTACTTGGAATACATTCAGTAAGTTCAGTATACAGTGTGACCAGTAAAGTTTGCATCATATGGGATTTTTTTTATTAATAGCTTTATTCGAAATTTGACTTTGGCATCAAGTTCTGCTTCGATCGAGATGAAAATTTAGCAAAAAAATAGTAGTCACGTGATTCGCATTATCTGTCAAATTTTAATTTTTTCCCAAAAATAATTCAAAAGTGGGGTTATTTCTGAAAATATCGAAAAAAGTTATTACAAAGTTTTTTTAAATGCAGTTTCTAGCCCACATGCAAAATGTCAGCTGCATAAGATAATTTTGATTTTTTACCCACCACTAAAATTTATTTTCCACTTAATGAACACTTTACTGATGACACTGTGTTTTTTTGTCTTAATATTAAGGTGTATTACTTTCAGACACAAACTACGTTTTTAAAAATACTTATTTTATGAAGTTACCTTATACAGGGTCAAAAACAAATAAACTTTGCATCACATCACATGCGACCAAATTTTAATAGCACAATTTTGATTTTGTAGAAAAACACACATTTAATATGGCGCTACTTTAAAGAAAATGTATCTAAAATAAAGCATTGTCAAAACTAAGAAGTTTTATGTGGGTTGCGTCGAGTCTTATTTTGCAAAAGTGGTGCAATTTACAAAATATGGGTAAAAAATCAAAATTATCTTATGCAGCTGAAATGTGGTCTAGAAACTGCATTTAAAAAAAACTTTTTCTAATAACTTTTTTCGATATTTTCAGAAATAACCCCACTTTTGAATTATTTTTGGAAAAAAATTAAAATTTGACAGATAATGCGAATCCCGTGACTACTATTTTATTGCTAAATTTTCATCTCGATCGAAGCAGAACTTGATGCCAAAGTCAAATTTCGAATAAAGCTATTAATAAAAAAAATTCCATATGATGCGGACTTACTGGTCACACGGTACACGGTACTACTTAACATTTTAAGTTGTGGTCTTCTTTATAAAAAAAGTGTTCATACAGTGTGTCCCAAATTAGAGATATGACGATATCGATAACTTTTTTAAATGGCAACTCTAGAATTTTAATGACTATTTTTAAAGTGCATATTAGGTTATACATAAGTACCAAATTTTAAAGTTTTATTCCTGCCATTTTTGAGATAGACTTTATGTGTTTTGTATACAGGGTAGGTACTACAAACTCGTGTGCGGACTTGCGTACTTTGAGGCTTGATGATTATGAGAAAAAAATTGTAAATATTCGGAACACTTTGAGAGATATCCGAAAAAAGAACGAAAGGTTCAGTTTTGGTTTTAAACTTTTTTGCTCCTTGTTTTTCATTTGGGAAGAAAGCAAAAAACACTGTTTCATTATCAGTTTCTATGTTGTATGTTGTATTGTGTAAGATGGTGTAATTAGTTTGAAAATTCGCCCTCTCGTACTTTCGTTACCAACGTCGTCAAGTTTTTTGAATACGGACTAAGCTTTGGCAATGTAAAAGAGTTTTTTTTTTATTTTAACGTTTTATCATCAACTAATGTTTGAAAATGTTTCCAGGACTTTTTAATTCGACAAGTTAAAAAGGTGTTATTAAATCTAAATTATTTAGAAAATAAAAGGAATATTGTTCAAAAAATGTAATATATTAGTACCATTTTGGTGAACGCAGAATTTTTAACATCGATTCATACATCCACAACAGATGACCTTTGGCCATAGACATATACCTTTAGACCCGTACAGCTTATCTCGTGCGCAAACAAAGGGCTGTCCTTCTTTAGCGACACGATCTAAATACACTCCAAACCCGACTCGTCGCCATTTTTGTTATTACGGTTTCTTTATTATTGTGGATGTTTAATATTTACGGATTTACGGACAATTTTTGTGTAGTTATTATTATTATTAACATATCTTTATTCTCAACCAACTTAAAAAGTTCGTTACAGAGAATATAACACCAAATATACAAAAATATAAAATCCCAAATACTAAAAATCATGTTTAGTAACTATTAATAACTCCATCGAAATTATTCAAAAAAAATATATACAGTGTTCCCCATTTAAAACGAAACAGGCTAAATATCTGGTTCCACGTTAATTAAAAAAAAACGCTCGGACCTGTCGATTTTTATTTCGAGGGGGACATCTTTTGCGTATATTGTCAATCTTGTTACTTCAAGCCCCTAGGAGGGACGGGGGGGTAAGATCTAAATCTTAAATGGATACCCCTATTTTATATAATTTTTTTGGATTCTGCATAAAATTCTGAACGTTTTTTAATAAAAGCATTATTAGTCTATACTAAACAGTTTCCGAGATATTGACTCTTGAAAAATGAGATTTTTGAACTTTTACAGCATCTAGCTTTCTAACTGTACGTCTTTAGAGTAAAACGGCTTACATGTCCCTATCTTCGATTTTTATTATCTTTCCAATAGTGTCAACTTCCGGTTGTCAAAGTTCAAAAATCTCATTTTTCAAGAGTCAATATCTCGGAAACTGTTTAGTATAGACTAATAATGCTTTTATTAAAAAATGTTCAGAATTTTATGCAGAATCCAAAAAAATTATATAAAATAGGGGTATCCATTTAAGATTTAGATCTTACCCCCCCTCCCTCCTAGGGGCTTGAAGTAACAAGATTGACAATATACGCTAAAAAGTCCCCCTCGAAATAAAAATCGACTGGTCCGAGCGTTTTTTTTTTAATTAACGTGGAACCAGATATTTAGCCTGTTTCGTTTTAAATGGGGAACCCTTTATATAATAACCATTTCCAAAAAAAATAATAATGTATACTTAATAAGTTAAAGTTGGTAGTTTTAAAAAAATATTTTTTTAGTTTTTTTTTAAATCCATAATCTCGATATTTCTTTAATTTTTTTCGGCAAACTGTTGTTCCTTCATATAATATCGATCTTTGTCCAAAAATATTTTTTACCATAGGTGTTTGAATATGATGGTTTTGTCTCGTGTTGTAAATAATGTTGGTCGGATGAAATATTATATTCGATTGTTTTTCTTTAACACTAATAGAGTGTATTAGAATGCACAATGCATAGTTTTAATTTATAAAGCATTTCTAAATTTAAATATCCGTTTGGTTTATACAAATTTATAGTTGGTTCTAAAAAAGGAAGTTTATGTATGCATTTAATTATTTTGTTTTGTAGGTTTTTTAATGGCTGAATTGTAGTTAAATTCGCTGATCACCAAATTGAAATCATATCATGAACATGAAATCGTATCATGTACTGTAATAGGGAACTTTCCAATTTTTTTTTTCAATAATATGATTTAGTTAGGCCTGAAACAACAATTCCCCAATTATTACTCCTTAAAAATCAGTAATAACTTGGTAAAAATTCTTTAAAGTTTGGCGCGTGTCAAAAGCATTTCAAACGACCTTTTAAGCGCGCCAAGCCCGATGACGTCAGGGGGTATGACGGATGACCACCCGTCATGCTGACACTCCTAACAGGTGCCGAGCGACCCAATTTGCATTTGGATTGCCGTGTGTTCGTGTTATTGTATTGTTGTTTTAACCTATCACCTGCATTTAATGGATGTCAAATCTGACAAATCATCAAATTTTTTGAAAACCTATAACCTATTTCGTGGATGTCACACACAAATCTGACAAATGATACCCTTTGACGTCACGACTAGTAGCAGCGCGTTTTTACCCGCTTGGAATAATTTTAATTTTGGGGCATTTTTAAATCTTTCTAGCGGTCTTTTGGGACGAAATATGTTGTTTTTTTTGCTGCCATATGTTTTATGATAATATGTACTACTTATGATTTATAGAATTTTTCCCCATTAAAATTTTTGTCAAGTTCCCTTTATTGAATAAACCAAAGAATAATATATATTTTTTAAATATTTTAATGATATATAATTTTTAGCTTTAAACAAAATGCCAATTATTGTTGAGATTTAAATTCTTAAATATTCAATATGTTTTTTCCAACTTAAATTTTCGTCAATATATAAACCTAAAAATCTCGCTAAAAATTTAATTGTTTTAGTATATTTAATTATATGATTATTGAAAGATAGTGAAGAACTATTATTATTTTTTAATTTTGATTTACTTATAAACATAAAAGATGATTTATTAAAATTTAATGATAATTTATTAATTTGAAGCCATTTACATAATAATATTATATGTAGGTCGTGGTTAATGTTATTATAAATTTGAGCATAGTCTTATAGTTAAGTGAATTATAGTCTTTGTGCTGCTTTGAATCAGTAAGTATGGAGTAGTGATCGTCCTTGATACGATACTGCGTTGCCCCCGTTCGTTAAATAGTAATTTTGCAGTGCGCATGTACTGATGGGCTTCATAAGTTTGCCACTTGTTTGCTGATCTAACGGCGTATGTCTATGCCTTTGGCCCATAGACAATTTACCTTTAGATAAGCAAACAATAATCACGAAAGTGACAGATTTATGGCCTCGCGCGTGTAAACAAAGCTAGACACTATTAGACATGCGCGCTGCAACATTATCGTTTGACGAATGGGAAAATAGACAGGTCCGGGCTTTAAAATTTAAATTCTTGCCAAAAAATTGGACTTTCTTCTCAATTTTTGATCACGTTGGGAAAAAGGTAGTGATTTCTGGCATTTTTAGAAGTAGCAAACCTATCAGATTTTAAGGATAGAAAATGGTTTTTAAGGTTTTGTTTTTAGAATTTGTTATGATTCGTCGTCTTGTTTTTAGTTCGAAAAGGAAGAAATAAGAACAAGTAAATTAAACTAGTCTTATAAAATCGAATATAAAAACAAACATAACCAGCAAAATAACCAATCCACGGTGTTATCGCGTGCCTAACCTCAGGTCAAATATTAGTTGGTATATAACTTTTATTGATGTTTACAATTTGGCAAAAACTTGGGTACGTGTAAAACACTTTTAAGCATAATTTCTTGTTCAATAATTTGAAAAGTGTTTGCCCGAGAACTTGACCCGTGGAATACTGGCTTTATTAAAAGCTTAACGCCGGGGTGTACAGATTTTAACCAAAAAATTAACCAACCAGCAACTTTGACGGAATTAATTTTCTCACAATCAGAGACAATTTACTCAACTACACAAAAACTAGAAATCCGTAAATATTAAACACCCACAATCCACAATAGCTAAGAAAACTACAAGGAATCCACAGAGAAACTTTATAAAACACAACAACAAAAATGGCGGCTTAGCCGGTTCTGGAGTGTATTTTGAACATGGCGCTAAAGTAGGACAGACCGATAACACGAGGTTTGCGCGCATGCCTGAAGGTGCCCAGAGGGAAGGCAGCTGACCGGCGAGTCATGCGCTCGGACGTATTTTGTCACCCATAAAACGTAACTTTTGTTTACGCAGGAGATAAGCTGTACGTATCTAAAGGTAAATTGTCTATGTTTTTGCCCCGCGGCGGGGTCACCCTTTTCATAGGCCTGATTTTGATTGTACCTACACTATTTCGATTTTGCGAACATTACGCAAGCATAGAGGCGAAAATACAGTGTTGCTGCAGATTGGTTGGATGGCGGGAGTGTTTAAGCATGTGTTTAAATTAAGGAAAAATGTACATTGGAAAAATAAAAATTGAGCAATGTCATAAAATAATTTTAAAAGGAAAACTGCTTACCAAAGGTTGTCCCTGCGTAACTGTGCTAAGCCCGCCGGAAATTTGGTTTGGATTTAAATTATCTTTGTATGAGCTCCCACTGAAAAAAAAACCAATAGCAAAATAACTTAAATAGATAAAGAAAAAAGCAATCCGAAAGTATTTAAGTATGGTGTTCCTCAAGGAACCATTTTAGGACAATTATTTTTTAATATTTATAATAACGACTTAAATTGCGATGGAGAAATTCATAGATTTGCATATGATGCTACAATTTTTAATACCAATACAAATTGGGACAACTTAAATAATAAAATTAGAAAATATTTTAAAATTATAAAAAAATGGTTTGATAACAATTTGGTAACAATTAATTTTGATAAAACAAATTTATATTCCTTTTACTTTAACTCTAAATAACCTACCACGAAATATGAATCGTATTCAAATAAATGAAGACATTCAAATTTTTAAAGTTAATAAAATAAAATATTTAGGAATTATTTTTGACGGTAAATTAAATTGGAATTTTCACTTAGAATACTTAATTAAAAAATTAAGAAGTTTACTACCGATTTTTAAAAACATTAAAAAAATTTTAAATGTAAGACATGGAAATATTATATTACGCGTTAGTTAAAACTCATTTAAATTACGGAATTTTAATTTGGGGAGGAATAAATAGAACTTTAGTTAAAAAATTAGAAATATTACAAAAAAGGTTTCTAAAAATTATATTCAATAAAGATTATCTTTATCCTTCAAAAGAATTATATTCAGAAACAAAAAAGTTGAACATAAGACAACTTTACATTTATAACATCTTAATATATATACAGTATGTCTCCGTAAGTTGGAACCATATGGAAAACTTTTTTATTATTAATTTTACGAAAAAAATATATTATTCATAAAAAGTTCTGCATGGTCTAGAACCTAAAATGCAACTATCAGATTTTACATTTTTTTAGGCGTATACGAGGTTTGTCAAAAAATATGAATTTTGTCCAAGAGCAAACTACCTTTATTTTTGACAATATCGAAAACTGTTATTAAAAAAAGTTGATCAGAACTAAAAAACCACGTTTAAATGTGTAATTTCACCCATTTACGATAAAAAAAAAATATTATTTCTTTTTTGAAACGTATGTATACAATAACAATGCAAATTTAACTGTACAGTACCTAGTTACATGTAATCTGGGTTGTAAGTATATTTTCTTATTTGCAATATAAATGCATACGTATTTATTCCGGAATTGTTTAAATTGCAACATTATTAGATAAAATTAAGAAACGAAAAGGTTATCATGTTTTTAATAATTACAAGAGATAAATGTTTATTCATAATTAATTAATAATGCAGAAAAATTATTAAAAAATAACAAAACCTATTTTTTCATCGTAAATGGGTGTAATTACATATTTGAACGTGGTTTTTAGTTTTGATCAACTTTTTTTAATAACAATTTTCGATATTGTTAAAAATAAAGGTAGTTTGCTCTTGGGCAAAATTCATAATTTTTGACAAACCTCGTATACGCTTAAAATAATTTAATATCTGATAGTTGCATTTTAGGTTTTAGACCATGCAGAACTTTTTAATAAGAATAACTTTTTTTCGTAAAATAAATAATAAAAAAGTCTTCCATATGGTTCCAACTTACGGAGACATACTGTATATTTAAAAATAAAAACCTTATACAATTTAAAAACAACAATCATAATACACGTCATAAAAATGAAATAACTATAAAACCTAAAATAAATAAGTCCATAGGACAAAAACATTTCAAATATTTATGTTTTTATTTGAACGATTTTACCAACAAAAATTAAAAAATTGATTTCAATAAAAAAATTTAAAGTCGAAATAAAAACATGGATATTAAAAACAGACAATTTGAAAATATTTTTAGAAATGCTTTAATTAATTAATATTGTTCTGAATAATTTATGTAAGTAATATTTTTTACTTAACAATTATAAATTAATAATTTTATTATAGGTAATATATTTCTTCAAAAAAAATTGCGTTTATACTATAAATTGACATTTTTACTTTTAAACTTGATTTTTAATGCATATTTATGATTTTACATATGTACTAAAACAAAAAATAAGATTTGCCCCTAACAAGCTCAGCTTCAGGGGATTAAAGAATAAGTTTATCGAAGACAACATACCTAAACATATTTATTATATTATTAAATTTTAAATTAACTTATTATTATTATTATTACCTCCGATAAAAAATAATACTGCTTATTTAAAAAAATATATATGAGACTGGCCACGGGAATTCCCCTGTAAATTTTGCTACCCACAAATAATGACTCCCCTATTAATTTGACATCAAAATTGTATTAGACTTTTTTGAAGGCCCTTGTATGATGGACGGGCACACCAAATTTTATTATTTTCCAACAAGCCAATTAAAAGTTATTTAGAAAAGAAAATCTCAAAAATTAAATACGGCTCTGATGCATACCTCAATGACATCATCAATAATAAGGATGATAATGTCAAATGTTACTAGACGTTTTATTTTTATTAGGATCAACATGTATTACAGTATTCAAACAAAAATAAAGATTAAACTAATTTAATAGAGGCAAGAAGGTACTTAAAACGAAATAATTGTTCATTTGAAGAGCCAATATTCGAAGCTAGCATGGGAATTTCCCATGGTATAATATAAATAATAATACCGTGCGGGCAAAAATTATTTGCATCAAAGAGGGCCTTGCATCTAAGGACGTAATGCTTACCCGTAGAGCTTAATATCTGTTGGGTGTCAGTAACTACCTGAGTTAACAATCAATCAGTTATTCCGTCATCTTTGACAGTCGTTACAAGTAATTTGATTCATCGCTAATTTTTCCAATTTCTTGAACAATTCACACAATGGGCTTTACGGAACACCACAAAACATTCATGGTTGAAGCGTATTTTCGAAACGGGGTTAGAGTAAATGGTGAGTGGCAATCTAATCCGGATTTGTGCATGGACGATTTTCACGAACATTTTCCTAACGTTGCTTTTATTGCTGGGGATTTTTATCATTGCCTGAAAAGAACCGTGGCTGTGTTTAGGGAAACAGGTTCTATACAACAAAAAAAGGAGCAGGAAGGCCATCTGTAAGAACAGAAGAACTTGTTGCAAACTGTCGTAAAATAATGCAAAATACGCCAACAAATTGTATAAGACGCCTGTCCCAAGAAGTGGGAAGATCTTATGAAACATGCAGGACTATTCTTAAGAAGCAGCTAAATTTAATCTTAACATAGTATAAAATAAAGTCGCTGTCGCGTCTGTCCCCAGCTATATGTGCCCGAATCTTTAAAACTACGCAACGGATTTTGAAGCGGTTTTTTTTTAATCGATAGAGTGATTCAAGAGGAAGGTTTTTATGTATAATACATGCATAATATTGTAGAGAAACACTGATAAATTTATAGGTTTGTTCGGGTTTGTATTTATAAATCTTTACGTGATGGTGAACTCGCCTTATTATTATCTCAGAGGCGTATAATGCCTGGCATTGCAACGCAGGCCGGGTACACGCTAGTTCCTTATAAAGTGCAAGTATTCCAAGAAATACAAGCCGTTGATTTTGAAAGACGCAGGAATTATTCTCAATGGTTTACCCAAAATTTATTGGAAAGAAATGATTTATTGACCTGACATTTTTTTCGAATGAAGCCGGGTTCCACCTCTCCGGTTATGTGAATTCTCAGAATACACGCACGTGGAGTAGTGAAAATCCCCATTTTTTTGTAGAGTCCACATTGCACCCTCAAAAAATTGGTGTCTGGTTAGCTGTTTCCCGAAGAAGAATTGTTGGTCCTATTTTTTTTCCATGACACAGTTACAGTACAGCGGTATAGAGAAAATATTTTGAATCTATTTGTGGAGCAATTACTAGACGACGAACTATGTTTTGGATATTTTCCACAGGACGGTGAAACCGCCCATACAGCCGCCGAAACTATTAACTACTTACGCAATTATTTCGACGACAGATTAATCAGTTTTTAATCAGACATTGAATTCCCACCTAGATCACCTTATTTAACGGTTATGGATTACTGCGTTTTTCCTCATTTAAAAAACACTATTTTTAAAACACCAGTTGCAAATTTAGAACAATTACAAGAAAGGATTATCCAAGAATGTTGTAACATTTCTCCAGAGATGCTGGTCAACACTTTCGAAAATATAAATAGACGTGTGAATTTATGCTTGGAGCATGGCGGTGGCCAATTTCAGCAATTTATGTAATTATTTTTCTTTTTCTTTCTGTATATTCTTACTTTGTTAATTTTGTAAACAACAAAAATAACTTTGTATTTGTCTGGTCTGTACTTATTTTATTACTCATTAGTTTGGCATATCATGTCATAATATGAATTTGACAAAATTTTAACCTAGATTTGGTTAAATATATCGTCCCCATATCATTGTGATCTAAACCAAGCCCTACGTTTTTTAACCCAAGCCCTCTTTGATGCAAATAATTTTTGCTCGCACGGTAAAAGAATCAAACTGTTTCTATGTGCATGTCGATACATTTTGTAGAATAACGTTAAAAAATGATCAATTTTTTATAATTTCATTAAAGTAGAATGAAAAAACTACTGGTTATACCTTGCATTACCTTGTTTTTGAGCTATCATAAGTGACATTTCGTGATTGGGCAAACATGTCAAATTCGTCGTTACGCTTTGCTGCTGCTTTAGGCATATTTTGTCCATCTCCTAATACTGTAAAATAAAAATTTCTCAATTTTGACAATTTAGGTGTAAGAAATACAAATATTCTCTACATTATAACTACAATCCCGTGCAAAAAAAAAAACGGGTATAACAAAATTTTGATTAAGTTTAGGGCCTTATACCTTTTTTATTTTTACTCCGATTTAAGTGATTTTTTAGAGAGCTACAGATACATTTATTAGTTTTAACATGCCTATGCCAATTTTAAGAGAAATTCGTTTTTTGACATATTATAAAAGGATAATCGAAGTTTTTTTTGCCTAGTGTCAAAACACCCTGTGGAATAATTAAGAAGCAAAATTACTTCAAAATATCAGTTTCCATTAAGCCGCAAACACTGTTTGCATTTTGGTTTTTGGTGTATGTCGATACGTGTATTTGTTCTCACCCAAATGCAAAATGATCCTAATGATGTCAATAATTTACATTTTTCCATAATTTTCTCATTACCATTGCATTTAAAATAAAATAGACTATTAAAATGCAAGAAAACAAATGTTATTGTAATAATCAAGATTTAATTAACAAATAAATTTACGGAAAAAGGTGGGTATACCTAGGATTTAAAAAATAACATTTTCGCAAAACAAACTTAACAGGTACCAACAACAACTTTTGCACTTAAACACATCTCCTATTCTTTCTACTGCCTCCTCTAACCTTTACTACTGCGCCTGTACAGGGTGTCCCAAATTCGAGCCTCATCATGGGGATCTCGGAAACTATAAGAGATACAGCATCGGTTAAATTGTGGCAAAGTTGCGCAATTTCGTACTGAGCAATATCGCAAAAAAATATCTGAGCTATCTTTTTTAGTTTTTGGAATTTTTGAAAAAAACTAAAATTTTGAGTTTTTGTTTTTTTAAACTGCTTGACTTATTTTATCCGCCACAGAAAAACAAGCACAACATTGTTAAGGCAACTTTTTACGCTCCATATTGTGACGTTTTTAGAATTTCGTTACAACGTTTCGTTTTTATGGAACTACTATCAACTTTAATTTTTTAAATACGGACCTGCATTTTTTATTTTATTTTTTGATAGCCCTTTAAGTCCTGAATTCAACCATGTACCACACTTAATTATATTTAGACGTTTTGATGTCATTATTTCATCTTCAGGAATGTGATAATTATTTTTAAATACGGCCCTGGTGTTAGTTACTTAATCTTTTTACCACATACAACATGTAAATGGATCCGGAATTTTATACAAATAATTTACTATATTTAAGTTTTTATATAAATTGTAACAAAGTAAAAATAAAACCAAACAAAACAAAGGTTGCTATGACAAGAACTTCTACTTGATTGTTTGGCTTAAGGTGGAATTCTCAACGTCATTTCATCTATTGCCAACCTATAACCTATTTCGCGTTGCTTTTTTTAGTTTATTATTTGATTAACTAACATTTAAATATAATCAATATCGTTGGTACAATATTTAGGTAATAGCTGACATATTACAAAAATATTAATTTATTTCATTGCTAATTTTGGGAGAATTGTATAGTGAAAGAAGAATGACATTATAATGTTAAAAAAAATCTTACCCGACATTTTTCGCTATAAAATTCTCCTAAAATATTTAATGAAATTCCTTGATATTTATTTAATATGTCAATTATTACCTATAAAATATGAAGACGATAATGATTTTATTTAAATTTTGTGTTAAAGCTTGGCAGGTTGGCAAGCATGTTGATACTTTGACCTTAATTATTTTGACAACTGCAGTCACCACTGAATATTTCAGCAAAATTATGTTTTCTGCTTTAGAAAAGCGCGACATGTTACGAGTTTATTATTCTTCCAATAGGAATTCACAAACTTCTTGTGACCGTTATTTACAGGACTATCCTGAACGCTTGCAGCCTCGTTATAGTTATTTTGCTACGCTTGATACTAATTTAGCCCAGTATGGTGGTTTTAATAAACCAAGAGTCAAATATACACCAGGGCCGTATTTAAAAATAATTATTATCATTTCTGCAGATGTAATAATGACATCAAAACGTCTAAATATAATTAAGTGTGGTACATGGTTGAATTCAGGGCTTAAAGGGCTATCAAAAAATAAAATAAAAAATGCAGGTCCGTATTTAAAAAATTAAAGTTGATAATAGTTCCACAAAAACGAAACGTTGTAACGAAATTCTAAAAACGTCACAATATGGAGCGTAAAAAGTTGCCTTAACGTTGTTGTGCTTGTTTTTCTGTAGCGGATAAAATAAGTCGAGCAATTTAAAAAAACAAAAACTCAAAATTTTTGTTTTTTGCAAAAATTTCAAAAACTAAAAAAGATAGCTCAGATATTTTTTTGCGATATTGCTCAGTACGAAATTGCGCAACTTTGCCACAATTTAACCGATGCTGTATCTCTTATAGTTTCCGAGATCCCCATGATGAGGCTCGAATTTGGGACACCCTGTACACGTCGGTTCATGTCATCAATTCCTCCATTCTTCCTGAAGTGACACACGAAGCTCATTTAATGTCGCTGGTGCCACTTCCCGGCCTCTAATGCGTCTTCCTAGTATATCCCACATATGCTCTAGTCTATAGAATTTAAATCCGGAGAACATGCTGGCCAATTCATTATTTAATGCCAACTTCTGTCAAATATTCAGTAACGCACATTGCTCCATGTGGTCGGGCATTATCTTGCATCAAGATAAAACTGTCTTCGATAAATGAAGCTAATGGAACTACATGATTTGCCAATACTTCCTCAATATACCTCAGTACTGTCAGCGATCCTCCATTAATAAACACTAATTCATTACAAGCCTCCCTTGATATTCCAGCCCAAACCATCACGGAACCTCCTCCATAACTAAACCGAGGGCTGAACGTAAATTCAGCAAATCATTCTCCACTTCGCCTCCATACACGCTTTCTCCGATTTGGTAAGTGCAGACAGAATCTAGACTCATCAATAAAGAGTACACTGCTTCATTGTGCCAAATTCCAATCTAAATATTCATGTTTCAAATTGTAATCTTGTCCCTCTTCTGAGGCGGTAGTAATTTAGGTCCAATTGCTGGTCTGCGCGAGTTTAAATTACCCTCGTGTAATCTTCGACGAACTTGACATTTTTACCTCGATCCTCAAGTTGGTTTTTCGCTTGTGCAAACGTCAAACGACGATTCCGAAGAGTTTTAAGTACAAGAAATCGGTCATCAATAAGGGCTTTAGTTTTGCGTTTCCTAAATTATTGACATCATCAAGATCATTTTGCATTTGGGTGAGAACAAATGCACGTATTGACATGAACCAAAAACCAAAATGCAAAGAATATTTGCGGCTTAATGGAAACTGATATTTTCAAGTAATTTTGCTTAATTACTCCACAGGGTGTTTTGACACTAGACAATAAAACAACTTTTCGATTATCCTTGTATAATATGTCAAAAACCAATTTCTCTTACAATGTGTATAGGCATGGTAAAACTAATAAATGTATCTATATCTATTGCTCTCTAAAAAATCACTTAAATCAGAGTAAAAATAAAAAAGTTATGTTATAAAGCCCTAAACTTAAGTAATATTATTTTTGTATTTTATTTTGGTGGCAACTGTGGTTTAGTAATAAACTCAACAGAAATAGAGATTAAATTTTACAAAAAAAAATTGCATTAATAGTGATTGTTTCAACGGACAATCTTACTTACCTAACTTACTGACAGAATCGGCCACATCATCATCAAAATCAATCAGGCTATCTTCATTCTTCAGAGGGGGTTTAGCTGCCGAACTGGGCGGTACTGATTTAGTTATAGAACTCGGTGGTATGGCTTTCGCTACTATTTCAGACGCGCTCTGTACTTTTGGGGCGTGATTCTTCTCCCACCGACTGTACCTAAGTGTAAAAATTAAATTTAAAGATTTTAATTTAATGATCATGTTTTCTCCATATAATGCACTATTCATTAATTAAAATTAATAATCCGTATGTGTACAAGCAATACTTGTACACTCACCATGCAATATTTTTGTCTCCGAATGTAAAAAACACGCGTCTCTTACCTTAAGAACAGATTGTTCATGTCATCATTGATTCTTAACAATTCCTCCGTTAAGCTGTCGTTGGTTATCCTGGATATAAGCTCCACCAGTCTTTGTTGCATACTCTGACAAACCGTGTGTAGTTCCTTGAAAAAATATGAATGATTTATTTCATTACAAGGCATAAATTATTAAACAACTGTTGGGGTTTCCAAAGTTCTCGAAATATGACGGACGCTATAGTCTCCTTTTTGGAGAAACTGTATAATATGGGTCCGAACGACGGTGATGTGGCTGCGGAGCATTCCAAGGCTCGATTGTGTTAATCGATGAATATTGCTGGATAAACTTCAGCATTATGGATTTCGGGGGATCGCCATGAGGTGGATAACATTATATCTTTAGGATAGAAGGCAGGTTGTTCAGTGTCAGGGGGTGGACTCGGATTTACTTAAAAACTGATGTGGCGACACATAGGGATCAGTGTTAGGTTTCTTGTTATTTCAACTTTATATTAATGACTTAACAACTATTAACATTACTGGTAATTTCATCTTATTGCTGCTTATGCTTCATTGGATAGCAACACTAATTATTTAAAACTTAAATTAGGGTTGTAAGTAGTGTCCGACCGAAACAACATTTTCAGCCGAAACCGAATCTTCGGCCTTGTCTCAGTTTCGGCCGAAACCGAAACCTGAAAAATTTTATTGTATACTGAAATTTAATTTATTTTATATAGAACGAGATCGTCGCGGCACAGAAAAAATCTATTTATACCGTGGGAGCAAAAATTACTTGCATCAAAGAGGGCCTTGCATCTAAGGACGTAATGCTTAGCCGTGCAGCTTAATACCTGTTGGGTGTCAGTAACTACCTGAATTAACAATCAACCAGTTATTCCGTCATCTTTGACATTCGTTACAAGTAATTTGATTCATCGCTCATTTTTCCAATTTCTTGAACAATTCACGCAATGGGCTTTACGGAACAGCACAAAACATTCATGGTTGAAGCGTATTTTCGAAACGGGGTTAGAGTAAATGGTGAGTGGCAATACAATCCTGGTTTGCGCATGGACGATTTTCACGAACATTTTCCTAACGTTGCTTTTATTGCTGGGGATTTTTATTATTGCCTGAAAAGAACCGTGACTGTGTTTAGGGAAGCAGGTTCTATACAACACGAAAAAGGAGCAGGAAGACCATCTGTAAGAACAGAAGAACTTGTTGCAAACGTTCGTGAAATAATGCAAAATACGCCAACAAATTGTACAAGACGCATGTCACAAGAAGTGAGAAGATCTTATGGAACATGCAGGACTATTCTTAAGAAGCAGCTAAATTTATTTCCTTATAAAGTGCAAGTATTTCAAGAAATACAAGCCGCAGATTTTAAAAGACGCAGGAATTACTTTCAATGGTTTACCCAAAATTTATTGGAAAGAAATGATTTACTTATTAGACCTGACGTTTTTCGGATGAAGCCCGATTCCACCTCTCCGGTTATGTGAATTCTCAGAATACATGTAATTATTTTTCTTTTTTTTCTGTATATCTTTTTAATTTTGTAAACAAAAAAAATAAATTTGTATTTGTCTACTTATTTTATTACTCATTAGTTAGGCATATCATGTCATAATATGAATTTGACAAAATTTTAACCTTGATTTGGTTAGATATATCGTCCCCATATCATTATGATCTAAACCAACCCACACGTTTTTTAATCCAAGCCCTCATTGATGCAAATAATTTTTTCTCGCACATAGACAACACTGCCTACGAACCCACCCAAAGTTAGCCGAACGGTGCGCGATAGTTCACGAACACTGAGTTTCGGAAAGTTCGGCCGCTTTTTGGCCGAAACCGAAACTGTGGCCGAAACTAGCCGAAACCGAACCTTCGGTCGGTCACTAGTTGTAAGTAACAGCGTAGGTCACTCCATGGCAAGGTCAGTGTATTTTTCTTTGATGGAATCAATTCTAAGATACGTTATAGCGTTTTGGGGATTCAGCACCCACCAACTAAAGCAGTCTGTCTTTATGCTTCAAAAAAGGGCTTTGAGGTATCTGTAAATGAAGACCAAGAAATCATTGTAGACCGGTTTTATTGGGGAAAAATACTGACAGACATTAGTTGCTTATTATTTGACCAGTTGTCTTGGCTGAGCTAACTAAAAGAAATTTCTTGACTAAATTGCAAATAAAACAACCATTGACAAGTTGACAGTGTTGACACATAAATCAGCCAAAAGGAACGATCTCAGTCACAAATCCGGTAACCTTAGCGTAGGTAAGGGGGGAGGAAATTTGACCGAGATAATCTGACTTACTTGGTCAAATAAAACGGCAAGGTAGTCAGTTTAGGTCAGCTCAGCCAAGACAAGTGGTCAAATAATAAGCAACTATTATGTTGCATTTTTATCCGTGAAACTGTTTCTCTAATTCATAAAAAATATTGAAATGTCCTGAATGATAATACTCCTACAACGTTCGAAATGGAGACAAATTAAGACTACCAATACTGAGGATGTTTTTTACAAGAGATATTGAAAATAACAAAAGGTTCTCATGTGTGGTAACAAGATTTTTGCAAAGTAACCACTAAAATTACCATTGCTTACCTGTAAAAGCTCCATTTCATCCCTCTCCTCGTGCCCAGGCTTCACCTCGCTCAACATCTCCCCCAAAACGCTCATGTTGCTCTGGACGACATCCAACTCCGATTGGAGCTTCGCCCTTTGCTCGGGAGTAAGGGCACCGCCGTGTTTCGGAGATTCCATGGTAGGTAAGGGGCTGGTGGAGGGCGAGGGAACCGCTGCGTGGCGTGGTGTAGAAGAGGGGGCTTCTGTAGCATGCACGCTCTGAAAATTTGTTTTTATTTTGGATCAGATTAAAGGTAAATAAATATAGTTTAAAAAAACTAAAAAACACGCTTTAATAATTATTAATTGAACTAAAAAGCGGAAAATAAATATAGTTTAAAATAATTCTGGAAATTCTTAATATAGGCTAAAAATAATAATGGACGATAAACATTAGTATTATTGTGAAAAAAGCGTGGGGCGCTTTGTGCTATATTTTTCGTATATCGAGCACACCACGCTTTTTTCACAATAATACTAATGTTTTTCGTTTATTATTATTTCGATTAATTATTAAAGCGTGTTTTTTAGTTTTTTTAAACTATATTTATTTTATTTTTCATTTTTAGTTTGAGTTATTCTTAAGAACATTTTTTTTTGAGTAGATTGAGCTAGATTAGTAGATTATTGTATTGTCAGCGGTTCTTGATAAGTCTACAAAATTTAAATTAAAGCTGACCGTTTAAAGTGGGTCAAAATCGGGTTCAAAGAAGTCTGTTACATACCGACATACATACAAACACGATCGTTTATGCCGAATTATAAGAAACTAGCGTGTACCCGGCCTGCGTTGCAGCCCGTCATTATACGACGTGAGATAATAAGGCGAACCTCAAACTCAACCGTTTGCCGGCCCGTCCACAATTCACATCTATGCATAAAATAGTCTGTCTTCGTCTATTCCGGCTTCGGTGATTCGAATCGATCGTTGAACGGGCCGGGGACCGGTTAGGTTGGGTCGTTCGTTCTCCCTACTTTAATTTATTAGTGTTTATCAGTGTTTCTCTATAATATTATGCATGTATTATACATAAAAACCTTCCCCTTGAATCACTCTATCTATTAAAAAAAACCGCTTCAAAATCCGTTGCGTAGTTTTAAAGATTTGCGCACATAAGGGGACATGAACAGGATAGCGACTTTGTTTTATACTATTATAAGAAAAGAACGATATTTGCAAATTTTTGAAAATTCTAACATATTGACAGGTGTCAAATTTTGACAAGAGAATTTTTTTCGTATTTTTTTCAACTTTCCACCGTCAATGTACCGGGTGAACAACTAAGAATGGTCGTCGGCTATATCTCAGAAACTGGAAGTCTTAGAGCTTTTAAGTAAAATATTTTTTAGTAAAAGTGCCCAAAAGAAAATGTTGGAAATTATTTTCGAGTTTCTAAACTCACCGCTAGAGGGCGTAAATCCAAAATTTTCCATTTTTTGAAGGGTACACCCTGTATGTTTTTAAATTTTCAAATTCCACATAAAATTATAATTATTTTTTATTAAATGCATCATTAGTCTATACTTCATAGTTTCCGAGATATTGACTCTCGAAAAGTGACATTTTTGAACTTTGACAGCTTATAACTTTCTAACAGTACGTCTTAGAGCAAAACGGCTTACATGTCCCTATCTTCAATTTTTATTATCTTCTCAAAAAATCAACTTCCAGTTAAACCGGAACAACTATATTTCCTGCTTTCGAGTTACATCCGGTTTAACCGGAAGTTGATTTTTTTGGGAAGATAATAAAAATTGAAGATAGGGACATGTAAGCCGTTTTGCTCTAAGACGTACTGTTAGAAAGTTAGAAGCTGTCAAAGTTTAATAATGTCACTTTTCGAGAGTCAATATCTCGGAAACTATGAAGTATAGACTAATGATGCATTTAATAAAAAATAATTATAATTTTATGTGGAATTTGAAAATTTAAAAACCTTTCAAAACCCTTCAAAAAATGGAAAATTTTGGATTTACGCCCTCTAGCGGTGAGTTTAGAAACTCGAAAATAATTTCCAACATTTTCTTTTGGGCACTTTTACTAAAAAATATTTTACTTAAAAGCTCTAGGTCTCTCAGTTTCTGAGATATAGCCGACGACCATTCTTAGTTGTTCACCCGGTACATACGACCTTATAGTTTTTTCATTAAGGTTGAATTCTCAACGTCATTTAATCTCTTGCCAACCTATAACCTATTTCGCGTTGATTTTTTGAGTTTATTATTTTAAAAACTAACATTTAAGGTGGGAGTATCAACATGCTTGCCAATCTATAACCTATTTCGCGTAGATTTATTTATGTTTTCTAGCTTTTATACAACATTTAAAGAAAATCAGTATCGACTTGATATTCTATAGGTACCTAATAATTGACATATTTAATAAATATCAAGGAATTTCATAACTTATTTTAGGAGAATTGTATAGCGAAAAATATCGGGTAAGATTTTTTTTAACATTATTATGTCATTGTCACTCATTGTTCTTTCACTATACAATTCTCCCAAAATTAGCAATGAAATAAATTGATATTTTTGTAATATATCAGATACTACCTAAATAATGTACCGACGATATTGATTTCCTTTAAATGTTAGTTATTAAAATAATAAACTCAAAAAATCAACGCGAAATAGGTTATAGAGGTTGGCAATAGATTGAATGGCGTTGAGAATTCAACCTTAAAGAAAATCAATATCGTCGGTACATTATTTATGTAGTATCTGATATATTACAAAAATATCAATTTATTTCATTGCTATATTTGGGAGAATTGTACAGTGAAAGAACAATGAGTGACAATGACATAATAATGTTAAAAAAAATCTTACCCGATATTTTTCGCTATACAATTCTCCTAAAATAAGTTATGAAATTCCTTGATATTTATTAAATATGTCAATTATTACCTATAGAATATCAAGTCGATACTGATTTTCTTTAAACTTTGTATAAAAGCTAGAAAACATAAATAAATCTACGCGAAATAGGTTATAGGTTGGCAAGCATGTTGATACTCCCACCTTAATATAATTTCTTTTAAAACGATTTGACAGCTGTCAAATTTTGACAGGAGAATTGTTTGCTTATTTTTCCCGAAGTCTCCGCATCGAATACTATTATACGACCCCATAATTTGTTTCGTCAAAATCGCATCTTCGTTTTATACCTGACAACTGTCATAATTTGACAGAATAATTTTTTGCGTATTAGATTATTGTATTGTCAGCGGTTCTTGATAAGTCTACAATATTTAAATTAAATCTGACCGTTTAAAGTGGGTCAAAATCGGGTTCAAAGAAGTCGGTTACAAACAAACAAACATACATACAGGTGAAGCTAATAAAAGCGTGTTAAAAACAACTCCAGTATCGACATACACTAAGACATGACAATGCACGAAAAAAGAAGCTCCTTACTTTACTTAACTAGTGTCATTTTACTCTTAGTTTTGTTATTACCTTTCTAGGAGTATGTATAGGAGCTAAACTATCCAGATCTGTGGGAGGAAACTCAATTCCTTTAGCCAACAGATCTTTGTAAACGACATTAACTCCTAACAAATCTTGGTCTGCTTGAAAAGCACTTGCCCAACACTGAATGAGGCTTAGAACTTTTTCTTGCACTGCTGTGGGCGGGTCATTTTTCGGACTTAGTAATTTCACCTAAAAAAAAATCACGTCATTTATGGCACCCTGTTGAAGTCTGGTCTATTTTACGTTAAGATGTTGGCGACAGAGACAGGACTGGGCTTAGTTCTTTTACCATCGCATTCACCATATTTTAAACTTCTACTGGATCTTAATGGTTTATTAGCATAATGGCTTGCAAACATGCAGCGTTAATTTTATTTACAAGTAAAACATCGAACTCAAAGTGCGATAGATTAAAACTTATGGCGTTATTCATTGGTAGAACATAGAAATACATTTGATATGCACTAAACTAAACTTACAAATGGAAAACGCTATAAATACACTTGACAACATACAAGAGTTTCGCCAGCCAAATATTGTAGCTACGAGCCAATCAAGCGGTGCGCTTGTTTCGCGTTCAATGCTGCGTTGTCATATTATAATTTACGTTCGCGGCGTAGTGCAAACTCGCCAAAATGCCATGTGTTTTTAAATGCAAACAGTTGGAGTAGTTCTCAATAAGCGCAATGTTTGGCAACGTATTGTACTGTAATTAAAATGGATAAACTAATAATAATAAATGTATAGTAGCAAATGATAATAAATTAAATGTTTGTTATTGAAAATAGGAGAGTTAATTAACCTAAAATGGTTTATTTTACTCAACGTTCAACTTAAATAAAAAACACCCAGAAAATGTAGTCTCTGTAATAAGACGCGTGAGCTTGCTAAGGCTTACTACTGAACTGGGATCTTTTAGAATCAGCTGTTAATATCACATGTGGGTGTCAACTGTCAATCGCTCTGTTATTAGAAAAAGTTGACACTATTTACGTAGTAAATGCTTCCGTACGGAGCTACAAACCCTTGAATCTGGTGTTATCGCAGTGTTTTTTTAAAACCTTATTAGTATCTAGTTACAATAGAAAAATGAACTTTTAGGTATACGTTAGTGTTATTGGAAGACACTTTTTGAAATATCAGGTGACCCATCCAGTGGAGTGGGAACAAGAGAGTAATGGTGGGTTCAATAAGCAAGTTATGCAGGAAAGCCGTGGGTAAAACAAAAAAAGGCAATTTGCTTGTCAGGTGGTATCATATATACAAGAAAAATAATTTTCTATCTGCCGGGGACATTACATGTAGAAACAAGCAAATACCTGAAGTTTTTGGTTATGGTACGAGTAGAAATAATATAAAAAATATATCAAAGTGTGGTGCTTGGCGTTCTGAAAAGTATTTTTTTCTATATACAAAAATAAAAAATGATTTAGGTATAAAACTATTTTTCTGTTTAAATGAGACAATGGTTATTTAAAACGTGATTAAATATATTAGGTGTGATACTGTAACAAAATAAAAATGTTTTTTAAGTTAATTGGTGCGAGGCTATAAGTTTGGAACTTTTACAACAATTTAAAAATAATTAGCTATAAACCAAGTTCTAGATAAAGACTGATAAAAATTAGAATGTTAGATTCTACTGTAAATATCAATAATCGTATCAGGCTTATCATAAACAAACTATAAACAGGGGTCATACATCTGTATATTACAAAATACCCAAATATTTAGTCAACCAAAAACCAAGTATAGATATGCCCAATATCTGGAGGCCTCTTCTTGTCCAAAACCAACAGCTCAACCTTCACACTCCAATAAGCATGTAAGCGGAGTCGTCGAGCTTCATTGCACATGGATAGTATTTAAGACAGTAGCCTTAGAATTATAATTAAGTTTACACTTGAAAACGGTTAGAGATACTAACTAACCGAAACGTTGTGTTAAGTAACACATAACTATGGAGGACTTGAGGTAGGAGGCCGATCGCAATGCATTGGATTCGGTCCCAAATTAGCATCGGTAATTCAGCTTTACGAGTCGCCGTAAGATGGCGCTCGTGTTCGAAGTGGGCTATCAAATAAATGGTTTCTTATGGACGCGATAACTATTTTTATTTAAATTAGTTCTTTAAGGAACAAGTAAGGACTTTTATATGAATTTACACTTACTTTGTTATACTTATTAGTAAACTCGGCCTGTATAAAGTTCCAACGATGCTTGGTTTTTAAAATACAGGGTATTAACCTTTATAGCTATACCTTTGGAGCTAGAAAGAGACTTATTTGGCTGCGTTTCCTCTCTGAAAAATATCCTGTCTTACACCCCGACACAAAACAAACTCTACTTTTATAAATTGTACCATTATTCATTATAAATATGGAAATCAATTACAATACAACGTCATTTGTCTCGTCTTGTCTTCAAACGTCATTTGTTATTTCGAAAATAAAATGTCGATTTGTCAAAAGTAAAAAACGAAGAAGAAGAAGACGACACCAGCCCACATGCGACGCGAGAGCATCTATCGGTCAATAGCGAACTAACCAAAAAACCGGGACAAAATTTGAAAATGCTGCCATTGTCGATCGGCCTCCTACCCTCTAGTTCTTCATACACATAACACAATAAAGACAATGGAAGTCCGACAGGGTAACTTTTTTTGTCATTATTTGTAATTGTAAAGTTAATCTTTGGTACCTACTTAAATGATCCTGATATGTTATGACGATAGATTGCGGACTCAAGAAGAAATAGCGCAGGAACCATTAGTAAAATTAAAGCACGTTATCGCGAATTTGACCACGTGAGTTCGAAGACAACGTGTTGTTTGGACAAATTTTGGATAAAACGAAGAAGTAACGAAATATTGAAAAATTGCGACTTGTGTTGTTGAAGAAAAACTAAAAGGCACTTACCAACTCTTGGACAAAATCTTTGCTACACGCCAGTAAATGGAACCTCTTTCCGCAATTTTTGACGCATGTCTCCAATATAGTCAAAGTGTACATTACCACTTTATAATTCTTTCCGGTATTTTGACTTAGCCTCTTTTTGATCGCCCGTATGGCATCTTTTGGGCCTTCTTCCGTTTCATTAATTATGTCGCATATTTCCATGTTTAAGGCCCAATTTTCTGATGCCAAGTCGCCATCTGTGGCTTGTTCTGTAACAAGCAAATAATAATTAGAGGATTTACAAGTGGCCGCTTCTACCGTGCGAGCAAAAATTATTTGCGTCAAAGAGGGCCTTGCATCTAAGGACGTAATGCTTAGCCGTAGAGCTTAATACCTGTTGGGTGTCAGTAACTACCTGAATTACCAATCAATCAGTTATTCCGTCATCTTTGACAGTCGTTACAAGTAATTTGATTTATCGCTAATTTTTTCCAATTTCTTGAACAATTCACACAATGGGCTTTACGGAACAGCACAAAACATTCATGGTTGAAGCGTATTTTCGAAACGGGGTTAGAGTAAATGGTGAGTGGCAATACAATCCGGGTTTGTGCATGGAAGATTTTCACGAACATTTTCCTAACGTTGCTTTTATTGCTGGGGATTTTTATGGTTGCCTGAAAAGAACCGTGGCTGTGTTTAGAAAAACAGGTTCTATACAACACAAAAAAGGAGCAAGAAGACCATTTGCAAGAACAGAAGAACTTGTTATTCAAATTGTATAAGACGCCTGTCCCAAGAAGTGGGAAGATCTTATGGAACTTGCAGGACTATTCTTAAAAAGCAGCTAAATTTATTTAAACCGGATGTAAGAAATATAGTACTTCCAGTTTGACCGGAAGTTGACACTATTGGAAAGATAATAAAAATCGAAGATAGGGACATGTAAGCCGTTTTGCTCTAAGACGTACAGTTAGAAAGCTAGACGCTGTCAAAGTTCAAAAATGTAATTTTTCAAGAGTCAATATCTCGGAAACTGTTAAGTATAGACTATTAATGATTTTATTAAAAATGTTCAGAATTTTATGCAGAATCCAAAAAAATTATATATAATAGGGGTACCCCGAGGGGTATCCATTTAAGATTTAGATCTTACCCCCCCCCCCTCCCTCCTAGGGGCTTGAAGTAACAAGATTGACAATATAAGCAAAAGATGTCCCCCTCAAAATAAAAATCGACGGGTCCGAGCGTTTTTTCACATTTTCATTTTAAAGCAGGAAAATCGAGGTGGGAAGTTTTCAAATGAACACCCTGTATATTATATCGTTATCTTTGTTTCGATAACTTAAATAGACAAGAACAGGAGACTAGACGCGAGTTATTATTCAAGTAGATGCCGGCGGGTCGACCTTCAGTCTGAGTCCATGTGACTGGTCAATTTGTTATGACGTAGATCGCTGGTTTCGCTAGATTAGAGCGTCTTTTGCGAGTGTTTAATTATTTTTTCTTTCTCTATAAAACTTGGTAAGCAATTTTCTTTTATCATAAAATCAAATTCTTTAAGAGACGAGTGAAAACGTTTAACATATAAATTATCTTACATTGGATCTGCTTGTTTATCAAACTTAAAACCATTACAAAAATTGCAAAATAAAGTCATTAAATGTATACACAAATTACCACATTTAGAACCAACTGTTAATCTATGTACATATACCGAAAGGGTACTTACACGTTCAAAACCGAGTTCAAGACATTTATAAATTAAAAATTTGCATTCTAATTCACTCTATTATTATTTTAAAAGAAAAAAAATCAAACATAAGACTTCAGGAGAATAAGACATTACATGATTATAACACCAGACGTTGTATGAAATATCAAACTATACCAGTAAAAAGTAATTTCGGAAAAAAATCGCTTTTATATGAAGGAAAAATAAAATATAACAATATTCCAAAAAATATCAAAAAAATTAAGAAATTGGCAACTTTTAAAAAACAATTAAAGATATATTTACTCTAGCGGGTACCTGGCATGCGTTGCAACCCGCTGGTATAAATACAAACCCGATATATTAGTACCCGGCATGCCACTTTCTGAAATTGCACCCGTGCGAAGCCGGGGCGGGTCGCTAGTTATACATAAAAACCTTCCTCTTGAATTAAGAAAAACCGCTTCAAAATCCGTTGCGTAGTTTTAAAGATTTACGCACATAAGGGGACAGGAACAGGATAGCGACTTTGTTTTATACTATGTTAAGAAGTTAAATTATTTATACTATTTTTTTAAAATTGATCTTATTAATGAATTAAATAGGGTTAACTTTTTTTTATTGTTATTTTTTTTAATGGTTATTATTTTCTATATTATGTTGTCACTTTACATGTAATGAACTGTAAAAGTTAGTTTGGAATAACTAAAGACATTTTGAAAGTTACATTAAAGATTCCAAATTGATAAATTCAACTTAATTATTCTATTTAAAATGAATTTCTCATTAAGATATTTTTAACACAAATTGGTCAACATAGCAAATAGAGCGAAGTATGTATAAATTGTATGACTAATTTACAATAGAATTTGGCCATTAAAACCAGATTTTATTACCTGTGGATTCCCAGTATTTTATTTACAATAGACTATTATTATCCGGCTTGAATCTACCATATTAACACAAAATTACGTTTCAAAGTTTTATTGGAAGTCAGAAGTAATAGTAAAGCTTATTTCTGAAAGGAAGAAACTTGCACATAGCAAGGCAGGACGACCATCATAGGCGTAGTTAGACGGTCAACACTGGGGGTACACAAAAAGCCCGCTCAAATTTGGTCAATAATTTTTAGTAAATATTTTAATGTGATGTTAATAGCAGGTTTAGGTCTTTCAATGTTCTTGACAATCACTTTCTCCTCCAACGGTAACTTGCTAAAAGATTTTTTCAAAAATTCCACGGTGTATTTTATATCCGACGACGCACTCATTGTTTTTTCGTGTTTATTTAACTTTAAACTTTAACTGAATTCAATAAAACCATATTAAACCTCAATAAACAAAAAAAAATAGTCAAAATACCGGCTAAAAATTTCCGCGAATTTGAACGACTACGACTGGTTAATTTAAATGATCAAATTAATGCAGAATTGCAGAACATGACATACACAAGCTATTATGCCGCTCTTGTATTTTACGAGATTTTTATGATCATAGACCCGCTCTGACAAGTAAACTGGGCGTGAACTACACGGTGCATGGAGAGAAATTTTGAACAGAATCCGCAACTACCTAATTTGTAACTTGAATTTGTACCAGAATTCGAATGCTTAAAATATTAATATGAAAAATTCATTACATATATAATGTATATTATAAAAATAGGTTAGTTCTAAAATTAACCTATTCTTATATTGTAAATTTTTTTTGGGGGTGCTAATTTAGATTTTGGGGGTGCTTGGTGCTTAGCACCCCCAAGTACCCCCCTAACTACGCCTATGACGACCATAGGTATAGAGTGACAGGTACCTCCCTCAAAATAGGCTACATCCCTTCTTTTAATCCCTAAGGGGCATTTTGAAAAATGCCTAAAGACGTTTATTATACTACTATTTGATTAAAGGAACCTATACCGGGTGTTTCTCAAAAGACGTTCACCCCTATAACTTTTTTATATTTATAGATATTAAAATGAAATTTTGAGATTATGCATAAGAGATGAGTCTGCATTTATTGGCATAATTTTCAATTTGTAAGCACTTACGGTTTGACCGGAAGTGAACTTGACTTTCATATTTTAAATGGGACATCTTGTATATTTTTACTTATTTGGGTTCAGCATAACATTATGAGTGAAATGACACCTCACTTGTAATTTTTTCACGTGTTATAACATTTTTATGTTTATTTTTTTATTTTCAATCTAGAGGGCTACAAATTAATTAAATCTGTTAATTTATAGTCAAGTAGTATATGAAAATTAAAATTATGTCATAATAATTGACTTTCTAAGTTTCACAAGCGTTTAAAAAATGAATGTTTGCTTTCTTGACATTTACTCCATTTTTCCCAATAGAACGATGGTTCACTAGGATATTTAAAACGAGCATTTTTTTCAAGAAATTGATACCATACACTCCTATGCTATTTTGAAATTAACACTGAAAAATTTGCCCTAAATCCCAATCGCAAATTTAAAAGCGTTATGCATTCATGCCGCCCTCTTTTTTCTTGCAAAACAATGGAATGGTTTTGAAAACCAACATTGTTTTAAATTAAAATTGTAATGTCATTCGTTTATTAAACTTACAAAAATGGTTAGTTTTACTAGAAATGAACAAATTGATAGGTATGCTTCTAATTTTTGAAGTGACCAGAAAAATTCTTCTGAAGCCGCAAGCTTGTATGTATTGTATGTTTTATAAACTAATGACATTACAGCTTTAAATTAAAGCCATATTGCTTTTCAAAACCATTCCATTATTTTTCAAAGCCGCCTTTATGTTTCTTAGAAAAGAGAGGGCCGCAATAATGCATAACCTCGTGCATAACGCTTTTAAATTTGCGATTGGGATTTAAGGCAAATTTTTCAGTGTCAATTTTAAAATAGCATAGGTGTATGGCATCAAATTGTTG
Source organism: Polydrusus pterygomalis (assembly GCA_963969555.1). Lineage (NCBI taxonomy): Eukaryota > Metazoa > Arthropoda > Insecta > Coleoptera > Curculionidae > Polydrusus > Polydrusus pterygomalis. Next base: position 22,971,642 of record OZ018382.1, on the reverse strand, counting down.
GGAAAAAAATGCTCGTTTTGAATATATCCTAGTGAACTACCATCGTTCCATTTGGAAAAATGGAGTGAACGTCAAGAAAACAAAATTTCATTTTTAAACGCTTAAAATGTTAGAACACGTCAAAAAATTACAAGTGAGGTGTCATTTAACTCAGAATGTTATGCTGAATCCCACTAAGTAAAAATATACAAGATGTCCCATTTAAAATACCAAAGTCAAGGTCACTTCCCGTCAAACCAGAAGTGCTAACAAATTGAAAATTATGGCAATAAATGCAGACTCATCTCTTATGCATAATCTCAAAATTTCATTTTAATATCTATAAATACATAAAAGTTATAGGGGTGAATGTCTTTTAAGAAATACCTGGTATACTATTCTTTAGACCTCTACCAGTGGTAGTTTCTGAGATATAAATAAACCAAATAAAACCAAATAACTTTCTACCTTTTATTATAAATCGAATATGTTCTTGTATTAATGTTACATGTATACATTTAGATTATTGTACTGTAATAGTGTTTTTTTTTAATGTATCTGTAAGTCGAAATCAGTATTTTCATGTTATATGTTCTTTTTATTTCTACATAGATAGTTTGTAATGGTGATTATGTGAGAAATGGTTATTTTAAGCTCTTTTTTTACTTATGTCTAGCTTATAAGTTTTTAGTAAATTACTGACATGTTTCACGCCAACGGCAAAAGTATATTGTAAATACTATGAAACAAATAAAGTTATATATCTATAGAAAATATTTTTTTCAAAATAAATTTCTAAACCTAACCCCTTTTCCATCCCTTTACGAGTCGACGCGACCGACTATCAAAAAAATAAGAGCATTGTGCAAAAAATTAGGAAACGAAATGGTTTTTCCCTGAGAAAAGTGGGTATGTTGTTTACTTTTTTACCTCATAACTTAAATAACAAAGGTTGTTGATGGCATTACTTTTATCTTAACAAGAGGTCTAATATTTGTAAACAGTTGATATCATTCAGGTAGGTAGGTAGGTACATACTTTAAATACATACCTATAAGTATACTTAGTATGAAAAAAATAAAAATTATTTTATTAGTCCACTTAAAATAAAATACTAGAACCAATAAAAATAAACATTATATGATATAGTCTTAAAAGTATATTTAATTAAGATAAAGAGTCCATTCCACTGGTATAAAAATCCCTGTAACAAACGGCCATAAAAAAACTTGGCATAAGCCAGGTGTAACATAGGGTGTGGTAATTTTTTTTGTTTTGAATATAACATGAACAAACCCGAACACACCTTATAAATAAATTAGCAGGTAAATGAGTTGTATTTTTCTAAACCAGACTTTTGGAGAAATGAAAACATCTGTTGTACTCAATAATATGATGGGAAACTGTTGTTTTTCTGACAAGGAAAAAAATACGGTATTACTCCAACTTGGAATAATGTCGATAGGGTGGAGAAGATCGATAAAGATCCTTAAATTCAGACTTGCAAACAGAACTATTTTTGAATAGATTCTGCCTTTACTAGGTGGGACTTCATAATTAAATATGAATATCGTTTTTGTGTTAACATACTATCGACTCAACATGTTTCAGCTTCTGCTTTTTTAAGAATTCCTACTATTTTTATTATAATAGCGTAATATAGTATCTACTAAGGAAGATATTCTCGAAGTAACCTATCTTGAAATTTTCTTTGTATAATAGTAGGTACTTGATACTCATTCATTATCGTTCAATAATATGCAAGATACAGGTCGAGAATAAATAATGAAAACTAATAATAAGCCTCTGAAACAGTTAACAAAACAAATAGGATTACAATTCAGCAAATAAAAGGCGTTACGTAGGCGGTTTTCTAATAAAACACACCTAATTTTGTAAGTTACAAAAGTTAGAACTTACCAATTTTACTGCCTACAGATGTGGAAAACGGGTTTCCAATAAGGGCGTTTTGAATAACATTCATTTTCAATAATAGTTTATTTTCCTCTTTGTAAATGAGAACGCAAAAATAGTAATAGTCAATTTAATCAATTTTACAACTAAAACCACTTTTGACAACTAAACATCAGTGTCAAACATATGTCAAAACAATGGTCACGTGAACATCAATTAAAAAGGTTTCATGTAGCTATGGTATATTATAGAGAACGGTTGTAAAACTTGTAACCAGACAATATAGCAAGCTGTTGGGACTGCGGACAAAATAGAAATATGTGTCAGTTACACGTAGAATAAATTCTGTCCCTTGAATTCTACTAATGTGACGACAATGAATAATTGAGTCATAAATAAAGAGTCGATGTCAACACCGTGGTATCATTGGTATAAAAAGGAACAAACCTTGTACCTGTAAATTTTCTTTGATAAAAAGTTCTGAAATTCGCCTCACAGGCACAGAGGAATGATGGGTCGTTCCTCTCGCTAAAGTTGAAGGTTGACAACACAGAATATTACTGGTTGACAAATGCCAGATAGTTCAATGTCAATCAATGTCAAAAAATAAAAACCAAAAACCACCACACCACAACACAAAAAGTCAAAACATGACGAAAATTTTATTATAAAATATCCATATAAAGTTTATTATTAATTATGACGGTGGACCTTAGTAAATACAATTTAGCCCTAAAGGAGGCCTGGAAGGAAGTTATTAGTGATAAATCCGAGACTAATTGGTAAGATTTTAGGTTAGATAATATGCCACCTTCCATGTACATAAAAGAAAATCAACATTATTCTGTACATATTTATTAAAGTTATTGCTCGAGATTTTTACACTATATATAACAGCATAGCGCCCTATGCTTGCAATGTTTATAGCTATTTAAAAATGCGGTTACACCTACTCGCAGTACAAAAACTAAGTTGCAATTTAAAATTTTATATTATATGCCTTTTTTTAGGGCGCTTTTTGGTTATGAAGGACAAACTAATGCCTTAAAAGTAATGAGCAAAGGAGATGGAGGTGTCACGGAACTAAAAGAGGATCTAAATTCTGGAAAAGTCATGTACGCCTTTGTAAAATTAAATGATCCAAAAACTTCATTGGATAAATGTGTTTTAATCAACTGGCAAGGTACTTACCAACTAATAGTAATAATTATTGTAGTAGTTATAATTGTTACTAACTATTTTTTTAAATCGTTAAAGTATATTTATATCAACTTTTATAGGTGAAGGAGCTAATACTGTTAGAAAAGGCCTATGTGCAAACCATTTAAGAGATGTTGAGAAATTTTTTACCGGATCCCATTTTACCTACAATGCAAGAAATGAAGATGAGGTTGAAGAGGATATTCTTATTGAAAAACTAAAAAAACTTGGATCAGAGTACAGTTTCAAAATGAAAGTGGAACCTCATGAACCTGCTATGCCAGTTGGTAAGCTTAAAATCTTTAACTTAAAAACTTTTCATTGCTTCACTTTTTTTCAGTTGATTTTATGTGAGTAAGGTAGAACATAAATACCTACAACACATTGCTATGTTATAGGAACCAGATATCAGAAAGTAAATGCAGGAAAAGAGATTAATTCTCAAGAAAGGGATAAGTTTTGGAAAAAAGAAGAGGAAGAAGAAAAAGGACGCCTAGAGCATGAAAGGAAACGAAAACAGGAGGATCAGTTAACACTGGAAACAGAAAGACAACAACGAGAAGGTTAAAAAATAATATTTTTTAAATTTTGATTCATAAATCTAGGGGTCTACTTAATACTTCCTGGGAGTAAAAGTGCACTATATTTATACATGGGGGGACAAGGTAGAGGGGGTGGGGGTAGGTTAGACACTAAACAGTAAATAAACAGTCTAAATAATTTATAATTAATAGAATATTTCTAAAAAAATCTGACCTAAAAACCTACTTCCTGATAGGGTAGGAAATTCAAATTTTCTTCATACTTTGGTAAATGTTCGGTGTGAATCGTTTGAAACACTGAAAAGATTGATCTCAGCTGTTATTTTGCCCCAAACATCGGCTGAAGCTTGAATACATATTTTATTGTTTTCAGAAAAAGAAACCAAAAAAAGAGATCAAGAATCAGAATCGCGTAATGAAAAAATCGATCAGATTAAAAAAATTACACAAGATAGCTTTAAACATGAGACTGAAAAACACAACGTAGCTCCAGAGAAGCCCGCGAGGGTGTCAATTTTAAAAGCAAATGCTCAAAATAACATTGAAAATAATTTGAGTGCTCACAAGGTTCAACCGTAAGTAAAATTTATTTTATGACTTAGTTTTTATTCACAACTTTTGCTTTGGACTATATACTAAGTAACCCATACTACAGATTATATTATACCTACACAGGGTCTTCAGAATAGTTTGCAACAAATGAAATTATTTCTCAGAAACTTTTAGTCTCAATTGCCAGTGGCGGCTCGTTAATGAAGGGCTCTGGGGCGCCGCTCTCCCTGCAATTATTTCAAACAGAATCCAAGAATACTTTACTTAAAAAAACAAGAACGCAATGTATGTAAGTAATCAATTAAAATAATTCAAACCAAACGTAGCCCTATTCCAATGGGCAGGCTATACTCTTGAGGTTTGTTCCTACAGCGATCAGAAACAGTCCTTGACAGTCAGGATTCTGCG